>OZ004321.1:14183747-15578861 GCA_963924455.1 Pelagia noctiluca | reverse complement strand
CATTTTTGTTCCTATTTCAACGTCATCTCACTGTCATTTTTGCTGTCCTTTTTCTGTCATTTTACCGTCATTTTATGGTCCTTTTTGTTGTGGTTTTTATAGTCATTTCCTGTCATTTTTACGATAATATTTACTGTCATTTTACTGTCATTCAGACTACTAAGAATCGACTGATCAATTTTGATCAATTATTTTGAATTAATGCCTTGGTACCAGCTTTTTTGAATACGTACTTGGTTCCCCGTCCCCTTGTCCCTGGTCCTGACCAATATGGTACTGGATACTAGGTGTCTTGGTACCTGGTAGTACTCCATTGGAACTGTGCTACATTTTTCCTGTACCATCCTTTAATAAAACCATAGGTTATAGAGGGAGATAGTTTGGAAACCTGTTGCTCAAACCTTTTGTGCAAATTTTCGCAAATTCAAAGAGCTCAGTGTTTTATAATTTGGGAAAATTTCTTAAATCATCAAGAATCAGATGCCATTAGAGAATATTAAAGGAAGTTATCACGGAAGTCTTTCAGAAGAAGAACAGCAACGAAGCTATATAGAATAATTATACTTCTCGCTTGTATATCATGTTTACACGTGTAATCCAACTGATATCAAACTTTTCAAACGGAATAATCAACTGTTACCAACTTTATTGCCAACGAACAAAAATTATATTTGTACAAGGTTTTGATTACTAAAGAAAAGGAAACGGAATATTATTTAGATAAAGCAGATGTTAATTAAAGAAACCATAAAAAGGAAGGGCATGGTAAATAAGTAAACAATTAGTCAGAGGGGTAGGCCTAAAACAAAAGCAGAAGCTAGTGACGTAGTATGGAAGTAAAAATTGGAATGAGAGGAAAATAAATCAATGGCTATATGGCTATGAATGAAGTACTGCGAGAAGAAGAAAAATTGAAAAAAAGTACTGGCAATAGGGCCTAAATGAATTAACACTACAAGTGTATATTTTGCCATTGGTTTAGCCAGATATATTGCGACAAGCATTGCCTATTTTCTCTAAGCTGTGCTGCGTTCCAAATCTTACTCTTCCGTCGTTCGTTTTGGTAGTTATGCGTAGCTAAGGGGCATAATCCTATAATGCATTGCGTGAAGTTAGTGAATTAGAATCGATACAACTTCCTCCACAGGCCAATCAGATGCGTCCGTCAAATACCCTGGAAGTCAACACCAATCAAAGTCCAGTTTATTCGGTGCAGTTGAATCCCAAAAGGTGAGCAGGCTACCTTATTCTAGGCATATACAAGGAAGTTTGGTTAACAAAGTTCCATTCCGGATGGTGAGAAAAATTGGAGACAGCTAATGATAGTAAAGCTTTTCGTCTGACACTCATCCTAGGATAGAAGGTCTATATATTGTGACTAAAGTTGGGTGGTTTCGCCAAGAGAGATCGAGGAAACAATATGTAGAAACCTACCAAGAGTATCAAACCTACTTGATAAGAGACGTGTTCAGTTCACAGGCCATTGTGCACGTGCAACTGATGAACTAGTGTCAACATTTGTGCTTTGGAGACACCGATCATCTGAGAATAGATCACGCAAGTTAACCTTTCCAGATAGAATAAGACGAGACACAACAAAATCTGTCAGCAGCTATGCAAGATAGAGAATACTGGAAAAGTGATGATGGTGATGATGATGATGATGATGATGATGATGATGATGAATATGATGATGATGATGATGATGATGATGATGATGATGATGACGATGACGATGACGATGACGATGACGATGACGATGACGATGACGATGACGATGACGATGACGATGACGTTGATGGTGATGATGACGATGATGGTGATGATGACGATGATGGTGATGATGACGATGATGATGATGATGATGATGATGACGATGACGATGACGATGACGATGATTGTGATAGGGAGGTTACAATCATGCATATCAGATAAATTTCTTTATTTACAAAAATTGGCTTTAAAATTCAAGGTTTCCTCCTTCCCTTCAAATTTTTCTGACCATCTACCGATTTCTTGCCTCGCTACAGGCACAGCTAGGACAAGATTCATGAGGATCCTCAAAGCAGTAGCAACAAAGTAACAAAAAACTTTGCCTGATTAATGACTTTTTGAAACACTTTTGCACTGAGTTTAGATGACAACTTCTTCTTCAAAAGCTCCTTGCTTTTATTTTAACCGTCACTCAAATCCCAAGTCATAAATAGTCTCTTCCTCAATTTATTATTGCTTATTGTTATGAAATATGGTTTCAGCGAAATTTGCTAAATCTCCAAACCAAAATCATGTTTTTGTGAGCTGTCTGACAGAAGTTATAGGGTTTTTAGTTTTGGCCTAGCCCTCGCAGCTTTGCAATTTTGCCGCCATTTTGAATCGACCTGTGCAATATTTTCAATAGGCTAGTGTACACTAGTCAAAAATCAAAATTAGGGTTAGGGCTATCTGGCTTTTTGGCTTTAAGCTATAAGCTATTTGATTGAGGTTAGCATTTTGGTTAGGGTTAGGGCTATCTGGCTATTTTGCCTGTTTGGCCATAGGCTACTTGACCATGGGCTATTGGTTATTTTTCTATCAGCTACTTGCTTAGGGCTAGTGCCAGGGTTGGGGTTTGGGCTATTTGAATTTTTTGTTATAAGCTATGGGCTATCGGCTATCGGCTATTTGATTGAGGTTAGGATTGGGGTTACCGTTAGGGCTTTTTGGCTGTGGGCTATTCGGTTATTTAGCCATAGGATATTTGGCTATGGGTTATTCGGTTAATTAACCATATGCTATTTGGTTCTGGGCTATAAACTATGGGCCATAGGCTATTTGGTTAGAGTCAGGGATGGGATTAGAGCTATTATTATGCAGGGCACTGTGAAAGTATAGGCTTATAATATTAATATATGATCCATGAGTTGGTGCTATTATTGAACTGAAAGGTTTTGCATATTGTACTGGCAGATTTTGTAACATTGGTCTATCAGTCTTGTCAGGAACAATGAAATACAGACTAAAAATATGACAACAATGGAGTAACTTTTTTATTAATTTTGAAGATTTTATATTTTCTAACAGATTTATGGAATAAATCAGATAATCAGATTCTGTTTTTTGCTACTTGGAGACCAATGTCATATGTAGTATCTGCCTAAAGTATAGTGTACCTACCTAATATTAGTACATTCCATCTTTCTTTCATTGATAAAAGTATAAGGTCGAATTTCTGAAATTTCTTCGAAAAAAGATGTTTTGCTTTTAAATTGTGGAGACATTATCATGAAATAAGATAATAAAATTGTATCTGAGGTAGAAGCACTAGAAAAGAGCCCAGATAAAAACGTTTTCAAAGTACAGAATTTCTGTAAATCCTTTACCAAGCCAGTGCTACTATTTCTGTATTTTGTTGCTATGGAGAAACATAATTAGCACACTTATAGATAATTAGCATACATTTTTGTGTCAATATTGTTAAAGTAGGTCTAGAGGCATCTCTTCAACCTTAATGCTATTCCTTTGAAATTACAGGACTTTCGAAAGTTGTAATAATACATTAATGCATCGCATCCCCTAAGAATTCGCAAAGGATTCAGGGATAGCCAATGGGTGAATTTGCATCAATTGCAGATGGTAGATTTAACAGGAAAAAGTTATATCGCTATAGCGTTATCATCATTAGACATGTCTTTTATTCTATCTCTATATTTTTTCCTTTTAGGCCACAGCTAATTGCGACGGGTGATGCCAATGGTGACGTATGTATTTGGTCTCTCAATGACGCTCTCATTCACGCAAGTCAAAACGAGGCTTCTACACTAGACAGTCTGGTGACGTCACTAGGAGAAGGTGTAACACCGTCAATAGAAGATTAGAGCTGCACTACTGATTTCAGAGACTAGCATGTGAGGGGTATGATATTTTGACATATTATTTATTTATGGTTTATTTAGTAGAGTAAATACATTCGGTCTTATCAGGGTTGTTTCTGACACTATACTTAACATGATAGCCTTCACTTGTCACGCCAAGCCCTTGAAATTTAGTAGGGGCAACGTTTCGGGAGAGACCTTTATTACAAATAGGGAAGAAGCCATATTTCTCATTGCCCGATGATTTGAATCGGATCGAAACGTTACCCCTACTAAATATCAACAGCTTGTCTTGGTGAATGGTGACTATCAAGTCAAATATGGTTTATTTAGCAGCTTTAACTTATCGGAATTATCACAAAGAGATTTTAAAGGATTTTGGTAAGACACTGCACTTGCCTAAGTGCTTACTTCGTTACATGGTGGCAAGTAAGTCTGGAATTACACATCCCATAGGCTCATACAGACTCAATGTTGATATTTAAGAATAACCCCAAATAGATGCGAGTTTTCGTTAAAATTCCAGTTTTGTGCTGCTATAGTTGTGAATTTGCCAGATAAAGTGAAACCCTGTTGAATTGTTAGGAAACCTAGACTTTTCTTTTAAATGTAAATAGGTGTGACGTTTTCGAATGTTTATTGGTATTTAATTCCCGTACTGAAGTTACGAGGCCATAAAATCACGATGATTGATGAAAAATAAATCTATATAAAATGAATTAATATAAAATCAATCAATTCTTTTAGATAAATCTAAAGTTTATGTTAAAACCTTTCTTATTAAACTGTCAAAAACATCCTTCCGATTTTAGCTGTTTTCTAGGTTTTTTCCTTGACGTACTCTTTTCATTATCCCGCCTCTTCTTCCCTCTTGATTGCAATTTCTGATTGGGTAGATCTCTTTCATCTTCCACGAAACTTTGCCTCTCCATATATCTACCAAAATCGCAATTGACCCCCGCAAGATACGCGTCTAGTTCGGAAAGATCGAAAGTAGGACATGTCTCCGGTATAATATCACACTCGTCTACCTGCCTGTCGAAACTAGGAAGCATGGCGTCTTTGAGAAGGCCTAGTTCGTCATCACAACAAATATCTTCTTCTGTACCTCTTTCGTTTTTTATCACTCGCAGCGGTCGTTTTGTTTCATTACTTCTCCATGCCATATCCAGACTCGCGTTGTTGTTATCGTCCGCCATTATGTTTTGCGAGCTCCATTCTTTTGGGTAAATTGGTTTTGGTGCCATCAGTTGTGGTTGCTTGCTGACGTGATTAGCCAAGTCAACCTCGGTTCCATCTTGTGATAATACAACTGTACTGGCAACGAACTCGATGTTATGCATACCTAGAAAATCCATAACTTGTGAGAATTGTCATAGGGCTGTCATAATTTAAGAACCCCTTAAAAGTACAGATAACATGGTGTATGAATTAGCAACGGTGGACTAAGCACATAAACATTATAGAGTCCATACCGTGGAAAGCAAAAGTTCATGTCCATCCCAGGGCCATTAAGATCTAACTTTAAATGACACTTATTTAAATGATACTTCATTTGTATAGTCAGTCTGATGAGTGCGTAAGCACGAAACTCGGAGTAACAGTAGAACGTGTCTGTTTTTTAATTTGTTCATCCTAAATAACACTTATAGTACAAAATAGACAATTATGTTAACATATAAGACATAATTGACTTAGTGGTGCATTATTTTATTGGTAAGCTAAGATTATTGTGATCCAATGGACCAGCCGTATAGTTGTGATTTATGTTCAATTCTACAGACTCTCAGTCCCTCAACTCAAAAGGTGTGTGTGTTTTATAGACGAAATCCAGCAAGTAAATGGCTCTAAGCCCCCTTTCATAGAAAAAGTACCCAGGGTATTATCTGAGGCTGAAAGTTAATTCACACCATTAATATGCACCACTCTGTAATTTGCATAAGATTCGCGTGAAATACGCAATATGTTATTCGCATCAAATAATATTATATTTGCATAAAATATGCATCTGCATAAAGTAGTTCATGTTAGGGATGAATAGGCATCTCCAAAGATGTGATAATCCTATCAGGTCATGAATACCAATAATTTTACAGAGGCGTTCACAGCGTACCTTGGATTCTTGCAGTACGATGGAATGAACTTCTGCTATTGTAACCTTGCCCAAGGAGATAGGGTGATGAATATTTGTGTAGTCCTTCCTTACTTTGAGTCCTCGCAGTACGATGGAATGCACTTCCGCTATTGTAACCATGTCCAAGGAGATTGGGTGATGAAGATTTGTGTAGTCCTTACTTTCGGTCCTTCTATTGTAACGCTACTCACAATGAGATAGGAGGATGAAGATTTGTGTAGTCCCTTATCTTGGGTCCTACTATTTTAACGCTACTCACAATGAGATTGGGGGATAAGGATTTAGTAGTCCTTCCTTACCTTGGGTTCTTGCAGCATGATGGAATGCACTTCTGCTATTGTAACCCTGCCCACATGAACTAAACCTGGCGAGTTTCTCCTTCTCTTCTTTATTATCAATTCGATTCGACGTACGATTTCGTGCTGACTTCGGTTTAGCTTGCCTCGGCTGATAAACGTAATTAGGGTAATTCTGCTTGTGGTCTGCCTTCAACGACTCTGCCTTTTGAAAATATGGCTTTTGTTGCTCGCTGGTCAGTTGGTTCCATATCTCCCCGAGCTTCACGCTGATTTCTGAATTGCTTGCATCTGGAAACTCTTTGGCCACTAACGACCTTGACAAGTGTGAAGTAGATCATAGATTCAGTAAAGGAGAATATATTCAATATGGAACATGCATATAATAGAGTATATATTAGGGTATAGAAATATGAATGGAATATATTGACTGAGTATAAAAGATATAAGAATATGTTCAGTAATATAGAATATAAATGCAGCAAAGGAGGATATATTCAATATAGAGCATCTATAGAATAGGGTAAGTTCTACAGAGTATAGGAATATATATAGAATACATTGACTATATACAGAAGATATGAGAGTAGCTATATTCAGTGAAATAGAACATCGATTCAGCAAAGGAGAATATAGTCAATGTAGAACACATACAGAATACAGTATATTCTACAGTATTGGAATATATAGTGTAGAATATATTGACTATATTCTTCTATGTTTTAGGAATAAATAGTATGGAATATTGACTATTAACTATATGTAGAAGATATAAGAGAGTTAAGTAGAATATCCATTCAGCAAAGACCATAGTTCCAAAGGGAATTTTAGAGCCCAAGGAATAGGGCGGATGTGAATGCCGTTAAATTCCCAAAACGATATAGAGCTCATTGGACAGTGGTGGAAAAGATATTGAACGAATGGTCGCAGAAATTGTTTTTGATCACCAGAAAGAGTGAAAAGTAGAAAAAGAAAGGAGAAAAAGGAAGCCATGAAAGAAAATGTGGAAACTTAAAAGAATTACAGTTTCCATATTTCAGACCTTCTACGTTGATCTCGTTCCGTCTTACGTCACAAAAACAAAATAACTTGTTTTTCGAAGTACACTCTTTTTTCTATAAGAACCAGTAAATTAGATTTGAAGCTGGCTGTTCTTACATATTCCACTATTTTCAGCCTAAAATGTTCTAAAGTTGTTCTCTACTTTTACAATGATTGGGAAGCATTTTTTGCTGTCAGTAGTGTTAATTGTTTAAAAGTTTGACTATCTTAACCATCTGACATTATCTGTGTGCTATACATCAGCTTGTTTTGTAATTATTTCTCAGTTTTATGGTTATTTCATAAGATTTTTATATTGAGCCAAAAATGGTCAGCCTCGGTTAATTCTTAGCTTGTTCTTAAATTTTGCCAAATTTCAAGCTCGTGTTCTTATAAAATTGTTCTTTTAGAAAAAAGAGTGTAGTTGAATATTGCTATACATGAAAAGTGTTCCAGAAGTCACGTGAACGACGAGCGTAATATTTGTAGCTAATAAAGGGACCTAATTTTCCTAGCATGTTTTCACCTGATAGACTGTGTGACAACTCGCAAACTTATGCATTTGAAGTACGGTTTCACGTTACTGATGATCGAGAACGAAAGAGTGCTGTAATTGCTATAAAAACCACCAGTCAGATACCCATCCTAGAAAACCATGCAGATGTTCCTCTGCTTCCTGTGAGAAAGTTCTGGGAAAGTTATGTATTATGAAATATTGAAGGTCTTTTAAATGTCCTCGTGTTAAAAAAGGTCCGATGGAGATGAAAGCCTCATTGATCTATACTGGAAACTTATTAAATGTAAGCAATCCCAAACTTTAAAGTGCGAATCCTAAGGAGAGCTCCAAAAGCTGCAATTTTAAAAAGAGTGGTTTTGTTAAAAAACACAATCCAGGAAAAAATATAGAAAAGATAACAGACCCTTCGTAAAAATATTTTTGAACCCCCCTGTGTGTGGAGCTCCCAACCACTTTATTGCAATCAGGGCCGAATACCAGCCTGTCATTCATTGGGGCAAGCAATCTAAAATTTCCGAAATTCTCAAGCAAATATAGAAAAAAATTCGTTAGAAATGGCCGGCAATTTGTTTTGCTGGGGGGGCTCCCCCAGCCCCCCCCCACTGGATTAGGCCCTGATGCCACTCCTAATACTATATACTTAATACCTCCTAATAACCCCCAATACCTGTATTTCCTTGCCCATAGCATGAATGCATTCATTGGTCTTCTTATTCGATTATCGTCATCAACTTCAATTTGACGCGCTTCGTTATCGGTGTAGATAGGCGTGGTGCTGGGAATTTTGTGGAATGTTTTCCCCATGATATCCTTGGTTGGGTTAATCATTTCCAAGATTTGTTCGATATTCTCCACCTTGTTGGCATTGTTGGATGGAGCTGGCTCAGCGGATGCCTCAGCCTCGTTTGAATCCTTCAAGTCAGTGTCAGCCTCTACCTCACGAGCTTCATACATATGGGGATCATCTTCGGTGGTGTTGATTTGGTCTCCCATACCATGGAAGAATAATGGGGCACTGTTCATACCCTTCAGTTCACTGCTCCTCATGTTCCCGGCACTGATTTGATTTAAATTCGCATTTTCCTTTCCGAAATTTACAGGCATCATGCTAAAAATCGATTCAATGCAAGGGAGACTCTTCACTTCTGAATTCTGCAGCATCTGGGTGTACTGCTCCTCTACTGAAGTAGGGAATTTGAAATCTTCCTCCAAAGTTGTGTAGCACTCGTGTTGATTTATGCATCGGTCAAAACCTTGCATTGCATATTCCCCATTTTGCTGTCCGTTATTTTCAGTCATGTTAGATACATTTCCATACTGAGGCTGAAGAATGTTGGCTACATTATATTGGTTGTTAGCTCCTGATTCGGGCCTAACCCCGAGATTCCAGGCAACCAATTGCTTTTCGAACTCTTTCGTCCTTCCAGAATTGTATGGATCGTAATTTAGGTCTTGTTCGTTTTGGACTCGATCCATAAGCATGGTAGATGAGTTGACGCAAGTTAAGTTTTCTGGATAAGCTATTTGGAAGCATTGTGCGTTATTAACAAATGGCTTGAAGTCTTTCATATTGGCATTGTTATTGCAATTTTTCGCAACTTCTTCTTGGCCATTCGCTGGTCGTAGCTCTGCAAAGACTTTCTGTTCTTCCACTTTAATGTCTGCGTTTGGGTAACCGTTCTCTATGCCAGAAGGCTGGTTTCTAGGCATTCCTAGCGTAAGGCTATGCCCCAAGCACGCCATGTAAGTAGCAAAATTCCATTCTTGCTCATTCATGTCTGAATCACATAGATGAATATCTATTTATTTTTGTAGAGTTCTGCTTAATTTCCACCTCTCGATGCAATTGCTCATTTCATGAAATATTTTGCACATTTAGAACATGAACATCTAAACGAACATTTGATTCGATTTTTTAAATTTCGATTGATCTAACGTCACAAATGAAATCTTCCTACGAAACTCATCACCAGACCCCAGATTTCACAATTCCAAATAAGAAATCAGCAAGATTTTGACATCCCAAAACTCAATCTTAAGTTCTCTGAAACAAGTTTTTTCTATACAGGTGGAGGTGCAAAGGCATGAAACGAAATTCATTTTCAAATAAAGCTGAGCTCCGATATCTTCACTCCTAAAAAGAGACTGAAGGAATTCCTCCAGAATTAAAACCCTTCCCCACCCCAACCACGATCCTTGGGAATAACATCAATCTGATAATCTCATATTTTAACACAAAAGATTATTGATTAATTATATAATAATAATATATTTACTTACAGTTGGTTGGAAGATAGATCATGTACATATTTAGATATGTACAAACTAATTTATACCCGCTATTTACATACAAGTACTAATAAGAATGACCAGGATTCATGCACGTTTTTTTTCTGTAAGAAGAAACTTTATAAGAAAGCAGTACTCGACTTGACAAGAAGTTAAGAAAGTTCAGTACTGAGTTTTTCATACCTAAGAAAGTTTTGAAATTAGTTCCTGCCAAAAATGGGAGAAGATCGAAACTCTTGAGGATTTTCTATTCAACGAGGAGCAAAGTCTCCCATAAGTCTATTTTTGATATGATCTACCCTTCTATGATAATTTTCCAATGTGTTCCTTGGCATAAAACATTTATGAAAGATTCAAGTCAAATTTGCTATGAAAGTCTGAAGAAAGTTTCAGTAATGGAATTGGCAAATTACGAAGAAAGTTCCAGTACTGGAATCATTTGAGACTTTCTCATGACATGAAGAACCTGTAGCCAAACAAAATAGACCGAGGGGCAAACATTCTGCAGACACTTGAACAAATTATATCAAAATGATTGTTGGCTTGGGGTTACTGTCATTATTCCATAGGGTCAAGCCAGTCAGAGGGTATCCTCACCGACTATGAAATTTTCCAATGGTATACAAACTATAGTACAATTTGAGAGTATATCATGCCAAATGCAGTACACCTCTGGCACCCTATTAGCTACACTCTTTTTTTCGTAGCACAATTTTTAAAGAACACAAGCCTCGAATTTTGGCAAAATCTGAAAACAACCTTAGAATAAAAGCAAAGATGACCATTTTTAGCTCAATATAAGAATTTAAGAAATTACCTCAAGGCTGAGAAAAAGTCGCAAAAGAAGCAGATTGGCAGTTGTGTTGAGATGGCCAAGAGAGTCAAAATTTACAACAATTAACATAATTGATAGCAAAAGCAGGGACCCAAATAATCATAAAGTAAGAACAATTTGAGAACATTTCAGGCCGAAAATAGAGGAATATTGAAGAACATCAAGCTTCAGTCCAATTTTACTGGTCTAAATAAAAAAAAAGTTTTCCTGAAATCTCTCCCTTACATACATTTGATTTGTTTTCTTCAGCATGTACACTCTTTTTTATAGCAGCCTGCAAATGTTTGCCAAGCTCTCTAGTTTCCTCTATTGTTCTAAACAATAGACTGTTGGTTTCTGCATTTGTTCTCATTAAGTTTATTCTTATGAGATAAGACTTTAAAAGCTAAAGCCATCTGCAGTTGGTAACCCATGATTTCAAAGGCCTTACATTTGAGTAGAATGATACCACCTGAAACTACAATGATATTGTTGTTTAGCTTTCTTTTCTTAAAAATTTGTCTCTTAGAATACTATCTCACTAGTTGTTGTACAACAAACGTTGATGGTATCTTGCATACAAGGGTGTCCCGGTGTTCTAACATTCACCAGCATCTACTTCTCTATAGCGGCTGCATGATTTTCATAGGAAATTGGATCATAGCTAGAATTTTAGACTTGCTTACCATTCCTCTATCCAGTACTAGAATGGCTCAAGTTTTGTCTTTCAAGTACTTCCTTGCTTATAAAAAATATTTGTATAACAACATGTTCTGGTGGATGTAAAGAATATGGAAACCACAGCATTGATTGAAGAAAAATCTTGATCCAAGTTGCGTTATCTTTCAAAATTCAAAATCACAAAACAATAACCAACTCTGAATTTAATCAAATTTACAGAATATCAATCTCAACAGCTAACAACAGCTTTTAAAAAGCGAACTCTAAATATCTTACAATTTTCATCAGGTGATTCACTACCTCTAAAAGCGAGACAGAAACATCTTTTGAAAGTTTAAAATATAGACACAAGTCATCACGGTTAAAAGCAGGTGGGGTGGATGATTGAAATATCTAAGGGTTCACAAAGGGGGGCACTCGTTCAGGCTTTCTTACCCCTTTTTCAAGCGAAAACCGAGAGGGCCCTTTACATGAGAATTTGATCATTCCCGGTCTTCATACTGGGTTAAGTTTTGCTATCTGGTTTAAACCACACCCCACGGTGAGAGTCAAAAGCAGTTGGCGCCAAAACCAATTAGTATCCCAGCTATTTATTTGATAATCTTGGACTTGTAGTTCACCATGGGATCATATCATTTTTATGATCATGGTTTTTCCAAATATTCTTTATTAGAAACCCAGCTGAGATTTTACTTTAAATTTTTGGGAAAATCAGAAAATATAACTGAATTTGTGAAATTAAGCATAGAGAATGTAAGAGGTATTTTCGCGCGATTTCTCTAGGGTGGGTTGACTAACTTCTTTTAAAATTAAGTTTGAAAATAAGGAATACTGAGGCTCAATCCAAAGATAGCGTACCATAAAAAGGAGTTTATTTTATTCAGGATGAATGAGATGTCACCCTAATACACCTGGAAGGCCAGATGAGATCATGGCAGGATAGTTTAATGATGGCCTTTCTCCTGCAGTAAACATTTACACAGTAAACACCAAGAGAGATGATAAATCTCATTGCATGACAAATATATTGCCGGGATGAGTTTTCTCATGTAAAGCGGGCTGTAATTGTATCAAGCCAGGCCTTTGCATGTTTTCTTAGGCCTAGTTAGTATGGCCTTCAAGCTATCCTTTCATCCTACCCCTACTTTTTCTAAATGACTGTTTCCGGTCCCTAGCCTATCTCTGAAAATCCAGCAGTGTTTCTTCCAAAAAATTAGGAAGTAAAGATCCTGTTCTCATGCACATGCAAGCACAGCATGCATCTGCCAACTGATTCTACCTACTACTTTTGTCTTTGTTGTATACTATGATATAAATACTTTATCCTATGTCGTTTTATCTCCGAATCTATCGTCGGAAATCACTTCATGCGGTTGCTTCGGCAGGCTGTGGCTCACTGTCTTCCGCAGCCTTTTCCTCTGCTTTGTCGTCGATCTTGGCCCTGCGTCTTGTAGGGCTGGGAAGCTCATCCTCCATATCCTTGAACTCGGGAAGTTTCTCTCCAATGCTGCGATTTCTGACTCGAGTGCTGACTCTGCCGGGCGACTTCAACTCTTTTACTTTGGCTTTCTTGCTAGCAGGGCCTTCTTCGCTTACCTTCGGCTTTCGTCCTCTGGGTTTTGGTTCCTCGGCAGCTTCAGCTGGGGCAGTCTCTTCATTCTGTTCTTGGGCGCCATTTTCTTCTTCGACCTCGGCTGCAGCCTCAGCAGCAGTCTCCTGGGGTTCTGCTTCAGTTGCAGGTGTACTTTCCACCTGCTCGTCTTGCTGCTTTACTTCCTGCACTTCTGCATTCGGCTCTTCTACTTTTTCAGGCATTTTGCTAAGTTTTATACACTTTATAGGGCGATACTTTGGAAAAGTTTCAGAATACTCAATATTAGTGGCGCGAAAATTCCCGTCACATTTCATTCACCACGACACCGCGATTAATTATCACGTGACGTCTCATAGCCAATCAAAACCCTTTGTTTGATCTTCCAATCTTGACTCCTTTTGTCTGAGTTGGTTATTTGATTACGATGTTTGTATAAATTTGTAACGAAAGTCGGAATGACAATGCTTGATGTATAAATAATTGTTTATATTTGCTATGCAAAAACATGCAAGGACTTAAATGATAAAAACATTGAGCCTGATTAGATCTGTCAAAGGATTGCCTAAAAGGTGCTGTCTAGGGGGGTGTACTAAACCTTACCTCTTAGAATAAAGGGGGTAAACTGGGCGAATTGGGAACTGGGGTCCTATATTTGCCTTTTTCTCAACTATGAAAATGGATTTTGTTTTCGTGTGCCTGAGATTTAGGAAAGCCAAAGCCAGAGTTTTACATGGTTGTTAGCGATATGCTAGAAATTGGCAGTTTCTATATTTTCGATCGTTTTCACCTCTGTGATTGGAATTTCGATTATCTCAGTGCTGGGAATTTGGACCAAAATCAGTATTTCCCCCTTCAATACGTAGTATCGCCCCCCCCCCCCCAGTTTCATCCGAATGTGACCACACCTCGTGATTCCTTTTGCCTCTTCGCTTAGAATTACAGAGAGTGGGCTAATTCTCTCCTCACACTTAATGTGGCAGGTCTGAAGATGGTTTTTGAACCCTAGACACTTTGATCAAGGGTCGAGTGATCTAACCAGTCAGCCAACCCCGCCCCCGCCACGTACTGTGGGGGACATCATCAGTGTAAGAGACTAAACTTCCATGAGAATGAGTCTCGAGAAAAAGGCATTCATAGTGTTTTAAATATATACATAACTTCAACTATACAGAATGCAGACAAACTTTAGATTCAAGACTAAAGATTAAAGACTAAATTACAAGGTAATCACGACTGATATGTACAAATTAAGATTGACACTTGATTGACAGTTACTAAATACGCATGCGTGAGGAAGAGAGATAGGTCAGCGGTAGATAATCCTGTTACAGTCAACCTCTTCTTCACAAAAAAAAATGACAATTTTTTTTCAGATAAAAGAATACATTGCTAAATATTGATGTTCTAAACGATGTGTAAAAACAGTAACAAATTCTATGACGTAAACGATTACAATTGATAAAATAGCGAATAAGAGGCTACTTCGAAACAATTACTTAATTAAGAAAAACGTTGTTAACGTAGAATAGGCACACAGTACCACAACCATGTAGGAGGTATGGGTACAAGAGTAACTACAAATAAACTATATACAGTACAGTTCGAAGATCTCAAAGAATGCATCAGATGACCTTCAGAGAATTTGAAGGTACACGAAACTTTCTTAAATTTACCATTGGGTGGGAACGAGGTTAAGAACGCAAATTTAGAGCAATCCAGAAATTGGGGTAAGAAAACATCAAGACCCAAGGGTTGCATGGCTGCGTCGGGAAAGCTGTTATTTACATTATTGACAGCCATCTGTTTATTTCCCATACATGACGAATCATTTGAGATCTTTGCGTTTCCGATGCAACAAAGCGGTGTTGTTCGTAGAGCTAAAACAACAGAGTGCGAGAAGTCAGCGAAGTCCTGTGTTGTCTGTTTACCGGCAGGTAAAAAGAACGCGGTGTCTGTAACATACAGATGACGAAAAATATCCAACAAAGCGTGAGACGATAAAACGACCTGATGTTTAATCAAAATGATCACGAAATTAACGCAATACCATGAGCATGTCGAGAAAACGTCAACATCAGATGTTGGCAATTCCTCTGTGCTAATTCGAGGCAAAATTCTGGCGCCACGGAAACCAACGGTTGGGACGGGGCAACAAGGAGGAGAAACTAAGGGGTGACTGGTGGCTGAAAACGAAAGAGCTGGTACAGGAAGCTTACAAACCATGCTCCAAAAATCCGAAAATACGGTGGGGCCACTTAGAGTATCTACCCTAGGAGAAAACTGATTGCCATCCAGCCAAGGGGACCCAGAAAAAAGCGAGGTTCCTACAAGGGAGGTGATTAAGAGGAGGTAAACCATGAACAAACTAAAGCCCTTAGAAAGGTTGATGGGTTCCCTGGGCCAAGAGGGTGTTGGCATGGCAGTCAACAAACATGTGAGACTGACTGACGAGGCAGGGCTAGAATTTTGTCGTTTAAGAGTCGGAAAACACGATAACGGATCAGAGTCATAACAACAAACATCAAATTGCAATTTAGGATCAGCAAAGTACACTTTAAGATCACGAGAATGAATACGTGCATCAAGCAAACGTAAATGATTTTGTCCAAACAAAATAGGCCACGATAAATTTGGCACAACGAGCATTGAAAATGTAGTTGAGCGTCCATTTTCCCATCTTATCGGGACTTGCATGATCCCAACAGCTTTAAGAGCTGAACTGGGGTCAGCCACAGAAACTTCAAGAGGTTGCTGCAGTCTGGTGAATTTAAGGTGTGGAGAGGCGTTTTGCACAGCGTCAGCATGTGCCTGGCTGACAAGAGAGACAGAGCAGCAACTGTCCAAAGGCAAAGGGAGGGATATTCCCACAGATGAGACTTTCGTCCATAAAATATTTTTCTTCGCAAGACCGAGTTTCGAAATTTCTAAGCTACTGGGAATGGCGGTAACGGCAGGCATCCCAAAAATTTGGTCATGCGATATGTCCGTAGACGAGGTGGGTGGGTTGGGTGCGGGAAGACGGTGCTCAATACTGTCTAAACGCGAGTTAAACGACGAGATTGAATCGTTCAGTGATTTCAACAAAGAGTCAGATACATTATGACTACTAACGTTCGGGGCCTCTGCAACGTTGACATTAACAGCAGGCGAGGGCCTAGATACACTACGTTGTGAAGGAGGGTCAGAATGACGAACAGCCTTACAATTAAATTTCTGACAAACACTACATTTATGAAGAAACCCTTTCTTGCATACATTTGGGTTACCCGATTGCTCACAACTAGCATTGTGATACTTGTTATAAACAAAACAAAATCGATCACCTGATTGTTCAGTTTCATTCCGGTTTCTTCTTCGGGTATTCCGGTTATTTGCGTGGTGCATCATAGCATTAACTTGAGGTTGTTTCCAACCAGATTCTGCAAAATTCGGCGGAATTCGAGAGGCGGTTCTCTTAGCAGCTTCGATCACGGAGGGTAAATCAGGGAAATTGAAATCCCGACTCAAAATTTCTTTGCTGATAGCTGGTAACAGTTTGATTGCGAATGCATGAATCAACTCAATATCTCCACCATCAGCGGTGCGGTGAATGTTCGGAATCAGCTTTTCCAAAGCATGTTGCGTTTCGCAAAAACGGTGGGCAAAATCTGCCACAGATTCATTTGGGCCTTGAGTCATCATATAATACGTGGAAAGCAGCTGAAAGATTTGCTGTTCCTTCGGTATTCCACGGCGCTGTGCTAGTAACTCTAGGCAAGAGTTGAAAAATTCTTCGTGCTCACTGGATGGGGCATCGGCGGATAAAACTTTTCTTGTCTGTTCGTATGTGCAGAGCAAATCATAAGAACGAGCATCTTTACAACACTGTTGCTTGAGGTAAGCAACCCAAAACTTCGGCGGCACTCCCGACGACTTTAAAACTTGGCTAATCTGGTCAAGAAAACGATCCAGGGGTTCACGGCCAGTAAATTCAGGGAGAGTCAAATTTGGCAAACGTAAGGTTGCTCCAGTACGTGGGACATTAGCATTCTGGGCTAATTCTTCGACAACTTCGGATAGTTTTTCGAGGTGCTGTGCAGTTGCAGCATGTTGTTCTTTATTCGACCTGTGTTGCTCATGAACACTGAGAGCCAAACCATTAATGAGGCCAAGAACTTCTTCGTGCGAGACAGACATCTTGCGAATATTTATTACAGAACGGCAGAAAAACGAGAGTATAGCCGGATCAACAATAGTTTTGTATCGTTACGGATATCACGGGTCTTCCACCAGTTGTAAGAGACTAAACTTCCATGAGAATGAGTCTCGAGAAAAAGGCATTCATAGTGTTTTAAATATATACATAACTTCAACTATACAGAATGCAGACAAACTTTAGATTCAAGACTAAAGATTAAAGACTAAATTACAAGGTAATCACGACTGAATTAAATATGTACAAATTAAGATTGACACTTGATTGACAGTTACTAAATACGCATGCGCGAGGAAGAGAGATAGGTCAGCGGTAGCTAATCCTGTTACATCAGTACTGAGGAGGTAATACCTAAAGTACTTGTGATTTCCCTCCACAGACTAAATATCCTCCTCAGTAATGATGGTATTCTTCACAATACTGAACATCCTCCAATGTACGGATGGTACCTCCTCACAATACTAATGGTATCCCCCATAACAGCTACTGAACAACCTCCAATGTACTGAATGGTATCCCCTACAGTACTAATGTGGTGATATCCTCACAGTACCGAAGTCCCTCTACAGTACTGCACAGACGCCCTCCAGTTGGTTACAGCTGTTCCTCAGATACAGAGCCTTATAAGCAAATGGTCAAAAATGCAAAATAGAGACACATAACCTTTGGTCAAAAAGGCAAAAAAAAGACAGATAAGCTTTGTTCCATTTTCCGATAAATCGCATAGCTTTCAACAGACTCCTAGCAGTGGTGCAGATAGAGGGGGTCAGGAGGGACGGAAACCACCCCTTTCCATCCAAATAGCCAGTTTGTCGGAAAATTTCTAATCTTGTCGGAAAAATAAAGCAAAATATATACTAAAGGTATGAGGGTAATGATGGTGATATTTCAAGTGATCCTTTCAAACTTGCTATACAACTCAACTCACACACAAGTTTTAAGTAAGGCTCACATGGATTTGAAATTGGCAGGCTTGAGACATGTAATTCAAATTTTAAGCATTTTTTGAATCGAGATGATTTGTGAGATAATTCGTACTTTAGGGTGCTACCACTGCGCACCGGGGCATTGAGAAACCAAGGCCATTTCATTCACACAAATTGCACTTGCACTCACCAAATGCAGAGACGAACCTATTGGGGCTCTTTAACACTACACTGGACCTGCCGAAGGGCGACGACTTTCTCACAACAGGAGGACCATCGCAGTCCCATCACTGGATGGAGTTGCAGGAGTAAACTTGAGGAGAAGCAGGATTCAGAAAATCAATAGAGATAATTTGTGAGAATGAAAGGTCGTTGGTTCAAGTCCTACTCTGATCATTTTCATTCTCACCAATAATCTCGATTGATTTTCCAAATATCCTCATTTTTTGAATGTGCGCCCCTGTGTCAAGAGTCCCGTCTAATAGAGATCTACTAAGAAAAACATTTTGTCTGAAAATGTTCATCCTTGACCCTCCTAAAAAATTTCCTATCTACAACACTGATTGCTAGCATCTCTAAACAAAACATATTTCAACAAACCCTCCCACTTATTGGATAATAATCAATCTGTGGCTGGATCTCGATAGAAATTCTGTTCTTCATAAATGAAATTAGCCGTACTGAGCACTTGTGGTATCCATTTTTCAAATTTGACCAGTTAATTGCAAGGACTACAAGGCTTTATAGGCGATTTAAGGTTGCCTACATTCCCATAGAGATAACGTTATAGTGGATAAATGGACTTCTTGTGGTGTTCAGATTTAATTCATAAATATTAATTACTTCGCTATAAATAAATAATACGTATTATCCTCACTGCAACTAATAAACATAAAGTTATTATTTGCTGAGTTTTAGGCCGGAAAATTTAAGACGTTAGAAAGAAATAAGATAGTAAGGAATAGGTTTTTATTAACAGAAAAGTCGTGGCTTTAAAGTCGATATTGATGACAGGTTGTTTGAGGATCGATTTGATATTTGAGTGATGAAGAATAAAGTGGATCCGGAGATTCCGTTAGTGAAAGTTTCGCCTAACAACGGTGCTTTGGAAAATGGAAGCGCAATGCGAGTTAAGAAGCGTCGAGGATCTGGTCAATTTACCATCTCAAGCTCTAAGAATGCTAGTGAGAATACCAAAGATGAGACGGATGAAGATAAAAGCCAGCTTAAAAAGAATTTTGAGTTGTTCTTGTCGTCAGCACCAGGCCGACTTAAAGAGGAGAAGAATAAAGACTCGAGGGCTAGTGGGAAATCTGCGAGTCTCAATGAAGACGATGCGACGAGAAATGCTTTCTCAAAATGGAAGGACTTCGTGTCTACCAGACGATGTAAAACGGAGAAGCTGCAGAATTTCGAGGAGATAAACCTGAAGCAGCTTCACAAAAGCACGTTGTGTAAGAAACATGGAATCAACGATGAGTGTTATGGGTTTCTTGAGGAGCCAGAGGAAATCGTTGACAAGTTCAAATACGGGAAGAACAAGTCTTTCAGGCGAAAACACGCGAATAGAAAATCGTTAGTTAGTTATTTCATTCAGCTCGCCAGTCACGATGACGACCAGGCACATGTTGATTTGAAATTCGTAGAAGATCTTTTGGAAGCAGGAGCTGATGTCAGTATGGGGGATAAGCACGGCCAAACCGTTTTACATGAAGTAGCTAGAATATGGCATCCAGATGTGGCGCAGTTTCTCATAGAAAAGGGTAAGTATCGGCCTTCATAAGTAAGAGGAACTTTTTAACAGAAATCATGTTCTAGGCTGAGTTCAGTTGATTAAAATCACATTTCTATATTTTTATTTTCAAGTCAGTATAACATTAACGGGGCTGGAACAAATTTCATCAAATTTTCATGACATATCTATCAAATTTTCGCTAAATTTCAATCGAAATCTTTATTGTGGATGGTCTAGCAACAAATCAGATTGCTTGATATTCTGATTGCTATAAATGAATGATACGTGTTATCCTCACTACAACCAACAAACACAAATTGTTATTTGCTGAGTTTTGGCCGGACATTTTTCTCTGGCTGACGCCAAGTAAACGCTCGTCAAAATTGTTAAATGAAAATGTCTGCAGAGTGTTCATTCGCTGACTGACAAGCAATTATGTCAACTACTGCAATGGTCAAATAAGACCCAAGTTAGTATAAAACACGCTGATGACTCAATACAAAGTAATTCCTTCCCAACAGGTGCAGAAGTGGACAAAGCCGATAATTACGGGAGAACGCCATTGCACGTGGCTGCAGCAGTGGACTACCCGGAGATGGTTAACTTCTTGATATCAAAACAGGCGAACATTCACGCGAAGACGACAGGCGAGCGGCAATCACCCATCCACTATGCAGCCAAGAATGACGCGTGCGGTTCGCTGGCAGCATTGCTTGAAAGAGGAGCTTCTATTGATGATCGCGACTACAAAGGCAGAACGCCATTGCATGTGAGTGTGAAATCAATCTACAAAATACGTCTTGTAATTGTACCAAATGTCTTTCTCGGGGGAAAGGAACAGTCTAAATCTCCATTTTCCCCTTTAGGCAATTTCTCTATCTCTCCGTGAAAAAATGCAGTTTCTCCTTCCCCGAACGGAATATCTTGAGTTTCTCCTTTCTTCTAAATTCTCCCCTTCCCTCGTTAAGTTTTAGTAATCCTCCCTTCGTAGAACCACCCCCGTCTTCTAATCTTAAACTAAAAAACATCATAAAGACCTTGAAATCAAAGTAAGAATTGAAAAAAGTAAATATGGTGCATACACATTATTGGTGGTCCTTTATCTTAAAGAGTTACAAACATTTATTACTCAATTCTATTTCCTGGGCATCCCTTCAGGTATTTCGTTGCATTAGAATTTGCAAATGATATTATTTCCCAGATTCCTTTGAGCTAATGGGAAATTTGCATATATAGATGATAGAACTAACTGGAAACTGACCCAATTCAATTATATCCCTTTTGATTTAGAATGGCGTATTACAGAAAAACCCCGCGAATTAGACCTGGGTTTTAAGAACCTGTTTGGCTAAGATTTTATAAAAGCAAATTCTGAATGAAGACTGTAACCAGAGAAGTGAATTAATGATAAAGGTGTGTAATTGTTGTTACACAGCTTTTTCGATGGTTTTTCAATATAATAACACGGATCTGTTAGGGAACACAAAGAGTAAGTTCCATTTCAATAACAACCTTTTTAGGCCAAGTGGAAAAATCTAGGTTCTTATACGCGGGTTTTTACTGCAGTTAAGGTCAGGAAACAATTTTTAGACAGCCATGTATATAATTGACTATGATATAATACCGACCTTGACATGTGTGTTATTCCAAGTCTATGATCTCTTAGATTGCAGCTGAGTTGGACAGATCCGAGACTTGTAAAGTTCTGTTGCACGAAGGAGCACCGGCAGGGGTCTGGGACGACAGTGGAATGTCAGCCATGGCATTGATGATTCTCAAAATGCCTCCTGTGGTACGTTGTTTCTTTAATGGTCTTAGACCCACCCAGATATGATTCGACATCAACTGCAAAGAAATAATTTCATTACTCATTACATTTGCTTCAAATAACCAATGAAATCATAGTCACTTAAAAGAGATGGTTTTTAAACTGTGTCAATTGTTTTAACTTTTTGTGATAGGAATGCTCCGTATTTCCATTATTTCATTTTGTTGTTGTGTGCACTCGTTTTGCTCGACAAACAAATCAGTTACCTGACTTGCTGAAATTTTCCATTTGTTTCCTTTTGTCAGTTTGCACTCTTGTTCTGCTTTTCAAGTTCACTGGTAGATGCAAGTGAATGAACAACCATTTCATCAGTCTCTAGACCATCCTTCTTCAACACAGCTTGCAAAACAGCCTTTAGTATATCGATGAAGGTCAAATATAGGCTATTGCAAAGCCCATCAAAAACTATGAGTGTTCTTGAAGAATGCTATATAAAGCATGTTGATAATACATGAAGAGAACTTTATTGAAGTCCACACAGTGAATGTCTTATGACCCTATGGAAAACCATCACAAAAATAAAAGCCCAAAAATATTTCACTTCCTGGGACCGTAGTAAATTTCAAAAATAATAGTTATCTTCGAGCATATCAAAGTAAATGAACAAAATTATAATGGAAATTTTAATTATTTCTTAATCCTACAATTTTTGTGGTGTTCTCCTATCTTTTTCTCTTTCTCGCTGTTTCTTTCTTCCCCTGCTTTCTTTTCTTTTGGAGACCCGAAAATATTTCTGCAACCATTGGTGCCGTGGTCCGCTATATTTTCCAGCACTGTTCCCTTCTGCCGTGTCAAACGTTGTTTTCCAAATTTATTTTCACTCGCTTTTACTTTATAGGCTTTAAAAGCTTTGGACCAATTCCACGTGAAAGACAGAGCGAACAGAAAGCAGTACTTCTACCTCAACTATCTGGAAACACCAATCTCCCCTCCGAGCAATGCCAAGAGTTGTCTGAAGGTGGCCGTCGAGGAGAAGCAATTCGCCATAATCATGCACCCCGTTATGCAGCGACTAACGGAGACGAAGTGGAAGATGTTTGGCAAATCCAGGGCGTGCATGGATCTGGCTTTTAACATGTTCTTCTGCATCGTCTGGACGGTTCTTATGTGCAGCATCCCACCGGATTTCAAGAACCTTTACTCTCCCATGCCTCAACAAAGCTATCGAATCGTCCTGGAAGTCATAGCAGTGTTTTCAGTTGTCTATTGGTTTGCTGCAGAGGTGAGAGAATACCGCATGTCTCTAAGAGAGCGGAACGCCTACTTGAGTTGGCGAGAGAATGAAATCACACGCGACATTGACTATTCCCATCCACGGTGGCCGGAAGAACGCAGGTATTTGGAGCGGGAAATAAGTGAACTCGAGGAGGTCAAGCCAAGCTACTTCGTTGACTGGTGGAATTGGTTTGATATCTTGACGTACGGGTTTATAATTGCAACTATCATTTCGCATATTGTATCTTTGCAAACTGCAACTGAACGCTCGATCGATACTGAGAGAGCGATTGGATCAATGATGCTAATCATGCAGTGGGCACGGCTGATGAAATTCGTCCGCGCGTTCCACGCCCTAGGCCCGTTTGTCGTTATCTTGAGGCACGTTATCTCAGACACAGGTCGATTCGCTTTCTTATTCTTCGAGTTTTACATCCCGTATGCGGCAGCACTGTGGATCTTATTCGGCACGAAATCTGTCAGCGGATATGCTGACATCGAAGAGCTGCTGTTCAACTTGTTGCAACTCACCGTTATCGGAGACTACGGATACAGCGATCTCGCAAAGAGCGACGGTAGAATGGCACGTGTACTCTGTAGCACATACATCGTGTTGAGCGGCATAGTCTGTCTGAACCTATTCATAGCACTGCTGTCAGACACGTTTCAGCGCGTTTACGACAACGCAAGGGCGAACGCGCAGATGCTTAGAGCGGCACGAGTTTTAAACTTCGAGGACAATTTCGGCAAGGAGCGGCGAGAGAAATTCAAGAGGCATATAGAGATGAAATGCGCACCGGAAGTGTTGTACTATGACGATGATATGAATGACCAATCAGACGCAGAGATCAAGCGGATGACGCATCAAATTAAACAAGATCTCGATAAAATGAACAAATACCTTCTTGATAAATTCGGTGAGCCGGAGGAAAACTCTACGAAGAATTCCGAACATGTCCCTCATGAAAATAGGGTGCGAAACAATGTGTTAGATCTGGCACGTGAAATGGACATGTTGAGATCGAACTACGAGCACTCGATGAGAATCGTGAATATTCAGCTTCTGTCGATGAACTCGATGCTGGCAGAGTTGACGAAGCGAAAGAAGAAGAAAAGAGTGAAAAAAGATGTGAAACCGAGTGCTGTGGCGATGACGGAGGGTGGGAGAAAGATGTCTCGTGTTGCGCCGATTTCTAGAGTTGTGGACGCATCGGAGAAAGAAGAAAATGAATGAAGAAGTAACGACAAAATCTCTGAAAGGTGTTACAAGAACCTTCATACAAATGAAGCGACTTGGATGCTTTTAGTCGATTGAGTGGAATGGATAGGAAGTTTTTTCCCCGTTTCGGTTTTTTCAACCCTTCGTTTTTCCATTGGCTAGTCTAAATTAGCATGATGAGCCGAAATGTTTCCTTTTTCGCTGCTTCTTGGATGTATTCCACACCAAAATTGATTATTTAGCCATTGTGAATCTTATTACAAATGAACCTTATAACAAATGTAGTGACTTCATGCTCAGAACTCAATATACGCATAGTTGATGTGCTCTTATTCTTAGGGTCCCGGGTTCGAAACCACCTTCAGACCTTTCACAAAGTGTGAGGAGAGAATTAGCAAGCTCTCTGTAATTCCAGGCAAAAAGGCAAAAGGAATCATGAGGTGTGGTCACATCGAGAAGAAGGACAAGGGTCGCACTGCTCGATTAGTTTACCTATTCAGCGGGCCCTTTGTGCTTAGCACATAAACCCATACCTTACGAAGATAGTAAGCGTATGTGCCTATCAACTATCTTATCTTGCTCTTGCTGTGTCTTTTTCGATTTTTCCGACGGTGACCGTGTACGTATCTTTAGTCTTTCATAATTGAGCAACCGAACCCAAATGATTCTTTTACGCTTCTTGTTCGATATATCTGCACCAAAATTTATTATGATGACATTTCCATGTAAAAAAATAGACATCATTTTGATATATTAATGTAACAATTTGTATAACCGAGTCATAATTGAAGCAACAATAACATTTACAGATAAAACGAAACGTTTTAAATGAGGTGTTCTAGACGAGTCAGCTGGTTTTCCTATTTTCCTGCAAAACGAACAAGCAACCTCTTAACCTTTGTCTTCTGTTTTTTGCTTATATTTCTTACTTTAAATTTACAGATTTGAATAGTAAGTGCCAGCCATAGTAGGGACTAGAAGACTAAGTGTCTTTTCTCGCTATTACTGGCACATCATATCAACATTATCGTTATAATAAGTTTTAAATGAATATAAAAAAAATCTTACCCATTTACTAGTAAAATTTTCAATTTTCGTGCCCAGCTAAGCCCATTTCAACATCATACTCTTTGGACCTGTTTATATTGATAAATCTTCCCATCTTCCAGACTAAAAGCTGAAAGGTAGGATGAAAATAGCACAAGTTTATATGTGAAATTTCAGCCCACCTTTCGGCTGCATAAATGTACATAACATATTCAGCAATGCACATAACATATAAACGTGTGTTATTTTTATGTTTTATTGTCTTTTTACTTATTCTATCCCACCTTCCAGTGTTTACATGAGAAAATTTCATCCCATCCAGGTGAATTCCCTAATCTCAACGAGTGAGATCTAACTTGACCGTAATGAAATATTTTCCATGCAAACAACGGATGAAAACATGATGGTTTGAATTGGTAGGTGAAATCGCGGCTTGAGGGCTGGAAGGTAGGATGATTTTACCCATAAAGACAGCCTGGCCACCTAGCATAGTAAATAAAAGGCTTCTAAAACACCCCCTGTATCAAGTATGAGTACAATTAGGTTCTGTGAGCTAACTCAGCTTACTAAAAGACAAATAAATGGTGATGATAAACAATGTAAAAATAAACAAATGCTAAAATGGGTACCCAACAATCTCCAAAGCAGTATATAGTCAACGAGAAATCCTCCACATAAATAAATGTTTACAATATCTCAAATAACTTTAAACAAACATCTATAAATTCTCAAGTATTGTAAACCTATTGTGGATATACCTCCAATAATTGTAAAAAAAATCTATAAATTATCAAGTATTTTATCAACCTGTTCAGGAAATGTTTTCAAGTAGGCCTTCAAATCGGGATCTTCTTCTATTTTAATTTCACTTTCATACTGTTCTTTAATGTCATTTAATTTACTTTTAACATCACTGTTGAGGAAACTTTCCCGGCAGTTTTCACTGGAAGTCAGGATTGCAGAGAGGAGCTTCTCCAGTCTGTCGTTGTCTGTTGTTTCCAATTGACCAGGTAAAATCTCACACCATCCATTTGCTATCAAGGCTTTCATAAAAGGCGTCCTGAGGAAAAAAGAACTCCATATTTAATTCCACTCTTTTGAAACAAACCCCTCTTGAATAGAATCACTCAATATCTGTTCTCAGAAAATCATCAAAAAATAATGATTATAATGATAATTGAATTTATTTAAGTGTCAAGGTATTAAGCATTTTTTGGTAATTGGGGACACTGTCGGTTATTACCCCAGTAACCCGGGTTCTCCTTTAAGAACCTCAGAAGGATGGGCAGCTTAGTTGGCTGACAACTTGTAGTTCACAGTTCAGACCGTACATAGAACCGAATCCATGAAGGATGCCCTTCAAGGATATAATTCCAGCACCTTAACCACTAGGCTAGAGCACCGATTAAAAGAAAACAACCTTTACCTTTTGCTGGCTTCCATTTTCCCATTTTTTACCATCTTATCCTTGACATCTTCTTGTTCCACAATAAGATCAGATACCAGCGTGACAGCTTTTATCCGCAGCGCAGGAGGGTTCTGGTCATTAACAAGTTTAAGAATATGACTTAAACCATTCAGTTTGAGAAATGCTACTTGTGCATCGGGGTAATTTCTTATCAGTGCTGACAGTGCAAATGCCGCTGTCTTGCGAAGTCTGTTTGTAGAGGCATAAGAAATTAATCGCAAGAGAAGAGGTATTGATCCGTGTTTTAATGCTGCTGCCTGGGCTTTTGGATTGCTGAAAAGAAAGAATTTGCATCAATTTCATGGTGTATACTTCAGCTGTCAGCCCCCACCCCTTTTGATGCGAGGTAGCACAAAATAATACACCCCACCTCAATTAACTGGGTAGAGTTTTGAGGTTTTACGATTAATTTTTTTGAAAAGGCCCGGCCTTAGTCAGACGGGCATGTTGAAAGTAAAGTTTCTCACTCATATTCATCATCATACAAAGTCAGGAAAACATTGTGTCTTAACTCTTGAAAGATTGGTTTGTTTTTTCTCTGTTAGTTTTAACTTTAAGTGTTAAGCAAATGTTAAAATAAAAACCACCCTGGGGCTATCATCAACACTGTATGGGATATCATCAGAGTACTGTGGAGCTATGCTACCCGCCAAATAGACTGAAAGTCCCCTCAATAGTGCTTTTGATATTCACCAACAGCAGTGAATATGATCCACAATACTGATGCTAGCCCTCCACAATACCCTCTAAAATACTGATGATATCCCCCACACTACTGTATATCCTCCACAGTACTGGACAGACGTTCCCTGGGGGTGAAAAAGCTACCTTTGCACTGCAGATCCAATAACTTTAGCAGCCTTTTCCTGCAACTTGACAGTGGAATGATTAAGATACTGGATAACAATTTTGAATCCATTCATTTTCTCCAGGTCAACAGCATTGTCAATCTGATGAACATAATACTCTAAATCTTCCAGCACATTTAGTTGTTCGGACTCGGTCGCGTTTGAGGCCTTCAAAACCTCCAGTTTCAACTTCATTATTTGAGCGTCTGATTTGACCTGCATTCCCAAAGAGTCCCCAAGCTCTTTCCGAATTTCTTCGATTGACCTGAACTTTTTCTTCACTGAAATTGAAACAAATGATAGCGAGCAAGTTAGAAATATTCATCAGAGTTTCTACATTAATTAGTTGATTCAAGAAAATAAGAAGAGTGTTAACAAGGCTTCTTATAATTGAGAAACAAAAGCTTCACTTAAAGTGTTGCAAGGAAAAATTGTAGAAACATAGTGAAACATAATGCAAACTTAGCCCTTCTTAAAACTTCATGTGACAAACACCTTGTGAAGCCCTTTAATATTTTTCCTGTAATTACAGACAGCTGCCAACATTTTTTCCCTGCACTTTATGTGACACATCTGAGGCTGGAACTGCAACCCTTTGAACAAGGTTTTAGTAAACAAGGACTCAGGGTCAAATAAAATTGAATATTCGTATATACCTGCTTCCGCTCTTGTCACATCTTGTTCATCTGTCATTTTCTTATCATCATGAAACTTATCTCTGAAGTCTTTCAAAGCTTCTTTCAGGTGTGATTTTGTGAAATAAAGTTTGTCAGGATCACTAAATTGCTCTTCTGTTTTCAGGTCGTCACCCAGTATTACTTTAGGACCATTTTTTACTCCAGGTTTTGGCTTCTTCTTGGGAAATTTCTTTGGGTTTTCTAGAGAAAAAGAAGCAGCACAGTTGCTTAATCATGATATGATGAAGGGTGGGCATTTCATGTTAGTAATTGTTTATGTATAATCTTGAAAACTTTGCATTCTCACCATATCACACAAATGATAGATAACTTCTTTTGTTCACTTCTGGTATTTTTCCATTTTTCATATGTCTCCCTTTTATCAAGCTATCCAATTTAAAGAGTTACTCTTTCATTGCACCTAGACTTTACAGATGAGTTGTGAAGATTTCAAAATTTAATAAATTTCATATTAATTTGATGTGATCTAAGTGACGGTGCAGAGGACTTTGTGCTCTTCGAGTCTGAGACAGGACATGGGACTCAGTATTCTATCTAGTTCTGTTTTGTTTTATCAACATGTAGCATTCACACTCACAAGCATACTTGAGTTTCTGGTCTCAAGACTCTTAGGGCAAGCTGCAACATCATCATTATCAGGAAAAGAGCAAAATATGTAGCCAGTTATTGGTATTTGTTTTCAACCGCTGAAACATTATATATTTACCTTTTTTACTTGCCAGATCTCTCTGCAAATGGAACCTTGCACCATCATCCCCGTCAAGAAGCTTGGCTTCCCTGACATGTGTCTGAAAGTTCATCCTTATATGGAGCCCGGCTGGAATACTCTGGCCTTTCTTGACCACTTGCCATTCTTTGGTTGGAATAAATGGTTCGTCATTGTAGTCTTCCTCGTCCCTGAAGCTTGCATCTACTCGTGTAACATCTGGGATTTTAGTCTTACTGGGTTGGTTTTCATCCTCTGCTTCAACTATTGCTAGCCCAGTGTCATTTCCTAAAAATGAATAACATAGATTTTATGAGTAAAGTTAGCTCTTACTGCTCCCCATGCATGAAAATGTTTTTGTTTTATTACAACAGTAGGTAAATCTAGGGGTATACTAATGGGTTACTGGTAAATTCTCTTAATGGCTGGGAAAAATTTTCTGTACAGTACATTCTCAAAGGCAGGCTGTTTATGCCACAGTGGAGGTATTTTATATAATGGAGGTATTGAGGTATTCTACACCACAAATTTGTGGCACACAGACTCTTTTTACACTAGCTATTGTATTTCCTCTCTTTAGGGCAAGGGCATGCTGGGAGCAAAAAAGGGCCTTGGAAAAATTAAGTTAAGCGCCTTTATGGTGGTACCATAAGGATAAAAGGACCCACAAATATGCAGCTTTAAGGGGCTCACATGGAAATTCCCGGTTGGCCAGCACCCCCTACTTTAGACTAGAGGAAGCTTGGCATATTTTCATCAATCTTTGGTATATAATTTTCTGTTTAGAAAATAGTGGAACCCTACCCGGACTTAAAACAGCAAAATATTTGTTGTGAATCTGTAAGCATAAGGAGTTTGTTGTTGAGGAGCATATTTTCAGTTAAGGGAGCTAATAGCAAAAAATATTGACCATCCCATTGTTACCACCCCCATCACATTGTCTTTGGGAAATATTGAAGGGCTGTACCCCTTCATTCCCCTAGCTTTCAGGGCTGTATATATCTTTACCTACCATTTTTTGCTATTTTTTGTAGCTCTGTAGTAGCAGGGAATGACCAAAACAAAAACCAACTCCAGGACTGGACGAAATAAACTTAGCAACTAAGCACTTAAGTAACTATGCTGAAAGTGCTTAACCTTGTTTGATGACACAATGTATTATTGTGAAAAGAAGCATGTTTAATATTTCAAAGGTTTTATTACACGTACAACATAACTTCAAACGGTTTGGGGTCGGGCAAAGCAACTTTGGGGGCCCAAAATCCAAAATGTTTAAGCAATTTTGAGTGCTGGGACCAATGTTCAGTTGCTTTTTTGAGAAATAATTATTTTTGACTTCCTGCATCTTCTATATCTTTAGGTATGTTATACATCAATCTGTTGACCCCCATAGCAAGAGCTTTGTTTTCATGTGTTGTCAATCAACAACTCCACACAGACACAGGGGAATGGTTGATGAAATACTTACGCTGGCGTATCTTTCAGTCAATCGTGATTTACTTTTACAGTTGCCTAGGCCACTTAAGTGCATTCACCTTTCTCCTCTTAATTACAGCTGACTAAGCTTCTAGGCTAACGAAATTTCTTCCAATCGAAAATAATGTGAATATGTAGAGGTCAGAGAAATGACCATCATAAAATGAGAATGCAATGAATCCTTACCTGAACTGTAGAAAATACATAACCCTAAGACAGTAATTAAAGTGATCAAATTCATCTTTGACCGCCAAGAATATCCAGCAACAGTATTATCTCGTTTTGTTTCCTTCGAAGCCTTATTCTTATTATGACCTCTCCTTCTCACCATTTTGTTTTTATAATTGTTATCCAGTGCTGCCACGCACAATACAGCACTTCTACCTACCGCCTTGTAAATTCATCCCTACGCATACGCAATGACGACAACGCATGCGCCTCCCTTCTCATGGGACTCTGTAGTGACGTAGTTGATGACAGAGAAGGTAATCTATCCACAAATTCCTGAAAACATCTATAAAAAACCTGCAATTCCCCTTTAAATAGATCAATATTCTTCCTCGAATTACAGTTATTCCAAAAAATGTTTTCAGATACTCAATATTTCACATCTACCCAACTTTTTATTACAAAAGAAATTAATTTCAACTAAAAGTTTTTCACAATTTATGCGATACCCGGGGGGGTAACTTCAATAGGCAGATGACGGGGGTGTGCCATTTTGACGTATGAAGTCATACCCTAAAATTTATAAATTTTTCAAAAACCCTACCCCAAAATTTACATACCATACAAAATGCATACCCTAAAATTTATTTCATGTTAGAAATTAATATCTAATGATGGGTCCATAATTGGGGCAAAAATCCAACAATTTGATCAAGTACATGAAATTTCCTTCAACATCAAAATCATTAGCACTATATAATATCTATATACAATATATGGTCATGGCCAAAATTTATGGTCTTGCTAAAAATGATACCCCAAAATTTATGACCATGTATGATCTTACCAAAAATGATACCCCAAAATTTATTTTCTACCTGAAAAAAGGCACCCCAAAAAATGGCACATCCCGTACCAGTATATATGGAAGTTACCCCCCCGGGATGCGATAGGTGTTCAAAATGCTCTGTTTAAGTAATTTATGGCCTGTAATGACCTGTTTGGGAAAATCTACCTACAAATTTCGAGAAAATACCAATATTTTCAGCAGTGGCCTAGATAGGAAATTTCTTAGGCAGGGCAAGGATGAAAATCTTCCGACAAACATTTTCTCTCAGATCTTTAATAAACAGACCTCTGATACAGGGGTGCACATTCAAAGAGTGCTTACATTTATAAGGCATTTGTATAGGCATTTGCCAGACTGCTAAGTTTGAAAATTGCGCTCCGAAGAAAAATTTGAAGTTCACAATGCGCTCTTTTTGGCTGTTGTTAGACAATAATTCGCTGTTAAAGGTATGCCATTTGGTATATAAATGTAAGAACATTTTAAATTGCGCTCTTGAAAATATGATTCGTGCTCTTTGCACTTAGAATTGCGCTCCGAATAAATTCGGAGCGAACTGCAAACTTAGCAGTCTGGGGCATTTGTAAGTCTGTCAATATTCAAAATAATGAAATATCATTATCATTACCCATACTTTAGGTATAACTTTTGTTTCATTTTTCCGATAAGATTAAAAAACTGTCCGATGAACTGACGATTTGGATCTGCAGCGGGGTTTTTTACCCCTCCTGACCCCCTCCATTTACGCCATTGATTTTCAGGATCTTTTCCGTAGGTTTTCCCTACAGCCTGCTATGTGCTGATAGCCCCCACTGTAGGTAGAGCTCTCTACGAGTGGCAGCACTATTGATTTCAGTTTATTTTCGCCTCTCGGTACCCTGCGAGCAAGCGATTCGGAGATCTCCGATTGGCTTTTAATTCTGTGACGAAATAGTTCTTGGTGACGACATTGGGGGAATTCTTGCACCATGATGTGTTCTAGAACAAGAGGGAGAGGTAGATATGCGCTGTTGCAGCCGAGAATTATCACAAGAAAGTTGGCTACTGCCTCCCTTTATCAGTTTAAACAATTCTAATTGAACGTGAAAAAATTCCGCAAAGCATTCGCACAGCTTTCTTTAAATCCGCAAGAATCTGTCCCTTAGAGACTTTGAAGGTTCAAAAGAATTTTATACTCAAGGCCCCGCACCGACAATTGCCGAGAAAGAAAGGTCTAAATAATCGTGCACCTATTAGTAAAAACAATAAGGTCTGCCAATACAGTCAATGAGCTTTTAAACCAGTGCTTACAGCTCGTAGCTCTAATTTAGGTCAGGGGGTTAGCTACAGCAGGCAGCTATCAGTCGAACATAACAAGCGGAGAAAACGGACGGATAACCAAGGGCTCTGTGGCCTAACATGTTCTTGTGCTGTACCTTGAAGTCCAAAGTCTGCAAGAGGTTTCAGAAGGCAAATTTCAAAGCTACAAGGAAATAAAGGAAGTAAGTTTCCTCAATTTAGTTATTTCAATGGTTTTTGGTAAAAATTCGCATAAGTAGGATTTAAACCCATTCAGGACTTTTCAAGGAGCAAAATTAGGCTATGAAAGCACATATAACTCAGTCAAAAATAGATAAAAAGCCCATGGTTTTTGATAAAAATGTGCCCAAAAATATTACGCTATAATAGCCTTATAAAACGCATTGAATCAACATAAACATTACCTTCCTTATCTGTTAAAAATTAGAAAAAGGCCCGATGGTTCCCCAATGGTTTTCGGTTAAAAATTGCCCAAACTAAACAGTTAAAAATAGCTTCAGATTTCATTCAAGAAAGTTCAGGGAGTAATATTAGGCTATGATGGCCTTATAAAACGCATAGAATCACCAGAAAATATTTCCTCAAAAACTAACCAAAATTATTAAAAAGCCTTATGGTTCAGAGAGCAATATTAAGCTATGCTAGCCTCAAAAAACAGATAAAGTCACCAAAAAAGTTTGCTTTAAAATCAGCCTAAAATTTGAAAAAAGCCTGATGGTTAGCCAATGGTTTTTGGTCAAAATTGTTCCAAAACAAATGATTCTAAATAGCCTTTCAATCCAATCAGCACTGTCCAGGGAGCAATAATAGACTATGCTAGCCTCAAAAAACAGATAAAATCACCAAAAAACTTTCCTTCAAAATCAGCCTAAAACTGGAAAAAAGCCTGATGGTTAGCCCATGGTTTTTGGTCAAAATTGTTCCAAAATGGATGGTTCCAAATAGGTTTTCAATCCACTCAGTACTGTCCAGGGAGCAATATAAGGCTATACTAGCATCAAAAAACAGATAAAATCACCAAGAAACTTTCCTTCAAAATCAGCCTAAAATTGGAAAAAAGCTTGATGGTTAGCCAATGGTGTTTGGTCAAAATTGTTCCAAAATGAATGGTTCCAAATAGGTTTTTCCATCCACTCAGTACTGTCCAGGGAGCAATATTAAGCTATGCTAGCCTCAAAAAACAGATAAAATCACCAAAAAAATTTGCTTCAAAATCAGCCTAAAATTGGAAAAAAGCCTGATGGTTAGATAATGGTGTTTGGTCAAAATTGTTCCAAAATGAATGGTTCCAAATAGGTTTTTCCATCCACTCAGTACTGTCCAGGGAGCAATATTAGGCTATGCTAGCCTCAAAAAACAGATAAAATCACCAAAAAACTTTCCTTCAAAATTGACCTAAAACTGGAAAAAAGCCTGATGGTTAGCCCATGGTTTTTGGTCAAAATTGTTCCAAAACAAATGATTCTAAATAGCCTTTCAATCCAATCAGCACTGTCCAGGGAGCAATAATAGACTATGCTAGCCTCAAAAAACAGATAAAATCACCAAAAAAATTTGCTTCAAAATCAGCCTAAAATTGGAAAAAAGCCTGATGGTTAGATAATGGTGTATGGTCAAAATTGTTCCAAAATGAATGGTTCCAAATAGGTTTTTCCATCCACTCAGTACTGTCCAGGGAGCAATATTAGGCTATGCTAGCCTCTAAAAACAGATAAAATCACCAAAAAACTTTCCTTCAAAATCGGCCTAAAACTGGAAAAAAGCCTGATGGTTTTTGGTCAAAATTGTTCCGAAATGAATGGTTCCAAATAGGTTTTCAATCCACTCAGTACTGTCCAGGGAGCAATATAAGCCTATACTAGCCTCAAAAAACAGATAAAATCCACTCAGTTCCACTCAGTTCCAAATAGGTTTTTCCATCCACTCAGTACTGTCCAGGGAGCAATATTAGGCTATGATGGCCTTATAAAACGCATAGAATCACCAGAAAATATTTCCTCAAAAACTAACCAAAATTATTAAAAAGCCTTATGGTTCAGGGAGCAATATTAAGCTATGCTAGCCTCAAAAAACAGATAAAGTCACCAAAAAAGTTTGCTTCAAAATCAGCCTAAAACTGGAAAAAAGCCTGATGGTTAGCCCATGGTTTTTGGTCAAAATTGTTCCAAAATGGATGGTTCCAAATAGGTTTTCAATCCACTCAGTACTGTCCAGGGAGCAATATAAGGCTATACTAGCATCAAAAAACAGATAAAATCACCACAAAAATTTGCTTCAAAATCAGCCTAGAATTGGAAAAAAGCCTGATGGTTAGATAATGGTGTTTGGTCAAAATTGTTCCAAAATGAATGGTTCCAAATAGGTTTTTCCATCCACTCAGTACTGTCCAGGGAGCAATATTAAGCTATGCTAGCCTCAAAAAACAGATAAAATCACCAAAAAAATTTGCTTCAAAATCAGCCTAAAATTGGAGAAAAGCCTGATGGTTAGATAATGGTGTATGGTCAAAATTGTTCCAAAATGAATGGTTCCAAATAGGTTTTTCCATCCACTCAGTACTGTCCAGGGAGCAATATTAGGCTATGCTAGCCTCTAAAAACAGATAAAATCACCAAAAAACTTTCCTTCAAAATCGGCCTAAAACTGGAAAAAAGCCTGATGGTTTTTGGTCAAAATTGTTCCAAAATGAATGGTTCCAAATAGGTTTTCAATCCACTCAGTACTGTCCAGGGAGCAATATAAGCCTATACTAGCCTCAAAAAACAGATAAAATCACCACAAAAGTTTGCTTCAAAATCAGCCTAAAATTGGAAAAAAGCCTGATGGTTAGCCAATGGTGTTTGGTCAAAATTGTTCGAAAATTAATGGTTCCAAATAGGCTTTCAATCCACTCAGTACTGTCCAGGGAGCAATATAAGGCTATACTAGCCTCAAAAGGCAGATAAAATCACCAAGAAACTTTCCTTCAAAATCAGCCTAAAATTGGAAAAAAGCTTGATGGTTAGCCAATGGTGTTTGGTCAAAATTGTTCCAAAATGAATGGTTCCAAATAGGCTTTCAATCCACTCAGTACTGTCCAGGGAGCAATATTAGGCTGTGCTAGCCTCAAAAAACAGATAAAATCACAACAAAAGTTTGCTTCAAAATCAGCCTAAAATTGGAAAAAAGCCTGATGGTTAGCCAATGGTTTTTGGTCAAAATTGTTCCAAAATGAATGGTTCCAAATAGGTTTTCAATCCATTCAGTACTGTCCAGGGAACAATATTAGGCTATGCTAGCCTCAAACAACAGATAAAATCACAACAAAAGTTTGCTTCAAAATTGACCTAAAACTGGAAAAAAGCCTGATGGTTAGCCAATGGTGTTTGGTCAAAATTGTTCCAAAATGAATGGTTCCGAATAGGTTTTCAATCTACTCAGTACTGTTCAGGGAGCCATATTAGGCTATGCTAGCCTCTAAAAACAGATAAAATCACCAAAAAACTTTCCTTCAAAATCGGCCTAAAACTGGAAAAAAGCCTGATGGTTTTTGGTCAAAATTGTTCCAAAATGAATGGTTCCAAATAGGTTTTCAATCCACTCAGTACTGTCCAGGGAGCAATATAAGCCTATACTAGCCTCAAAAAACAGATAAAATCCACTCAGTTCCACTCAGTTCCAAATAGGTTTTTCCATCCACTCAGTACTGTCCAGGGAGCAATATTAGGCTATGATGGCCTTATAAAACGCATAGAATCACCAGAAAATATTTCCTCAAAAACTAACCAAAATTATTAAAAAGCCTTATGGTTCAGGGAGCAATATTAAGCTATGCTAGCCTCAAAAAACAGATAAAGTCACCAAAAAAGTTTGCTTCAAAATCAGCCTAAAACTGGAAAAAAGCCTGATGGTTAGCCCATGGTTTTTGGTCAAAATTGTTCCAAAATGGATGGTTCCAAATAGGTTTTCAATCCACTCAGTACTGTCCAGGGAGCAATATAAGGCTATACTAGCATCAAAAAACAGATAAAATCACCACAAAAATTTGCTTCAAAATCAGCCTAGAATTGGAAAAAAGCCTGATGGTTAGATAATGGTGTTTGGTCAAAATTGTTCCAAAATGAATGGTTCCAAATAGGTTTTTCCATCCACTCAGTACTGTCCAGGGAGCAATATTAAGCTATGCTAGCCTCAAAAAACAGATAAAATCACCAAAAAAATTTGCTTCAAAATCAGCCTAAAATTGGAGAAAAGCCTGATGGTTAGATAATGGTGTATGGTCAAAATTGTTCCAAAATGAATGGTTCCAAATAGGTTTTTCCATCCACTCAGTACTGTCCAGGGAGCAATATTAGGCTATGCTAGCCTCTAAAAACAGATAAAATCACCAAAAAACTTTCCTTCAAAATCGGCCTAAAACTGGAAAAAAGCCTGATGGTTTTTGGTCAAAATTGTTCCAAAATGAATGGTTCCAAATAGGTTTTCAATCCACTCAGTACTGTCCAGGGAGCAATATAAGCCTATACTAGCCTCAAAAAACAGATAAAATCACCACAAAAGTTTGCTTCAAAATCAGCCTAAAATTGGAAAAAAGCCTGATGGTTAGCCAATGGTGTTTGGTCAAAATTGTTCGAAAATTAATGGTTCCAAATAGGCTTTCAATCCACTCAGTACTGTCCAGGGAGCAATATAAGGCTATACTAGCCTCAAAAAACAGATAAAATCACCAAGAAACTTTCCTTCAAAATCAGCCTAGAATTGGAAAAAAGCTTGATGGTTAGCCAATGGTGTTTGGTCAAAATTGTTCCAAAATGAATGGTTCCAAATAGGCTTTCAATCCACTCAGTACTGTCCAGGGAGCAATATTAGGCTGTGCTAGCCTCAAAAAACAGATAAAATCACAACAAAAGTTTGCTTCAAAATCAGCCTAAAATTGGAAAAAAGCCTGATGGTTAGCCAATGGTTTTTGGTCAAAATTGTTCCAAAATGAATGGTTCCAAATAGGTTTTTCCATCCACTCAGTACTGTTCAGGGAGCAATATTAAGCTATGCTAGCCTCAAAAAACAGATAAAATAGCCAAAAAAATTTGCTTCAAAATTGACCTAAAACTGGAAAAAAGCCTGATGGTTAGCCAATGGTGTTTGGTCAAAATTGTTCCAAAATGAATGGTTCCGAATAGGTTTTCAATCTACTCAGTACTGTTCAGGGAGCCATATTAGGCTATGCTAGCCTCTAAAAACAGATAAAATCACCAAAAAACTTTCCTTCAAAATCGGCCTAAAACTGGAAAAAAGCCTGATGGTTTTTGGTCAAAATTGTTCCAAAATGAATGGTTCCAAATAGGTTTTCAATCCACTCAGTACTGTCCAGGGAGCAATATAAGGCTATACTAGCATCAAAAAACAGATAAAATCACCAAGAAACTTTCCTTCAAAATCAGCCTAAAATTGGAAAAAAGCCTGATGGTTAGCCAATGGTGTTTGGTCAAAATTGTTCGAAAATTAATGGTTCCAAATAGGCTTTCAATCCACTCAGTACTGTCCAGGGAGCAATATAAGGCTATACTAGCCTCAAAAAACAGATAAAATCACCAAGAAACTTTCCTTCAAAATCAGCCTAAAATTGGAAAAAAGCTTGATGGTTAGCCAATGGTGTTTGGTCAAAATTGTTCCAAAATGAATGGTTCCAAATAGGCTTTCAATCCACTCAGTACTGTCCAGGGAGCAATATTAGGCTGTGCTAGCCTCAAAAAACAGATAAAATCACAACAAAAGTTTGCTTCAAAATCAGCCTAAAATTGGAAAAAAGCCTGATGGTTAGCCAATGGTTTTTGGTCAAAATTGTTCCAAAATGAATGGTTCCAAATAGGTTTTCAATCCATTCAGTACTGTCCAGGGAACAATATTAGGCTATGCTAGCCTCAAACAACAGATAAAATCACAACAAAAGTTTGCTTCAAAATTGACCTAAAACTGGAAAAAAGCCTGATGGTTAGCCAATGGTGTTTGGTCAAAATTGTTCCAAAATGAATGGTTCCGAATAGGTTTTCAATCTACTCAGTACTGTTCAGGGAGCCATATTAGGCTATGCTAGCCTCTAAAAACAGATAAAATCACCAAAAAACTTTCCTTCAAAATCGGCCTAAAACTGGAAAAAAGCCTGATGGTTTTTGGTCAAAATTGTTCCAAAATGAATGGTTCCAAATAGGTTTTCAATCCACTCAGTACTGTCCAGGGAGCAATATAAGCCTATACTAGCCTCAAAAAACAGATAAAATCCACTCAGTTCCACTCAGTTCCAAATAGGTTTTTCCATCCACTCAGTACTGTCCAGGGAGCAATATTAGGCTATGATGGCCTTATAAAACGCATAGAATCACCAGAAAATATTTCCTCAAAAACTAACCAAAATTATTAAAAAGCCTTATGGTTCAGGGAGCAATATTAAGCTATGCTAGCCTCAAAAAACAGATAAAGTCACCAAAAAAGTTTGCTTCAAAATCAGCCTAAAACTGGAAAAAAGCCTGATGGTTAGCCCATGGTTTTTGGTCAAAATTGTTCCAAAATGGATGGTTCCAAATAGGTTTTCAATCCACTCAGTACTGTCCAGGGAGCAATATAAGGCTATACTAGCATCAAAAAACAGATAAAATCACCACAAAAATTTGCTTCAAAATCAGCCTAGAATTGGAAAAAAGCCTGATGGTTAGATAATGGTGTTTGGTCAAAATTGTTCCAAAATGAATGGTTCCAAATAGGTTTTTCCATCCACTCAGTACTGTCCAGGGAGCAATATTAAGCTATGCTAGCCTCAAAAAACAGATAAAATCACCAAAAAAATTTGCTTCAAAATCAGCCTAAAATTGGAGAAAAGCCTGATGGTTAGATAATGGTGTATGGTCAAAATTGTTCCAAAATGAATGGTTCCAAATAGGTTTTTCCATCCACTCAGTACTGTCCAGGGAGCAATATTAGGCTATGCTAGCCTCTAAAAACAGATAAAATCACCAAAAAACTTTCCTTCAAAATCGGCCTAAAACTGGAAAAAAGCCTGATGGTTTTTGGTCAAAATTGTTCCAAAATGAATGGTTCCAAATAGGTTTTCAATCCACTCAGTACTGTCCAGGGAGCAATATAAGCCTATACTAGCCTCAAAAAACAGATAAAATCACCACAAAAGTTTGCTTCAAAATCAGCCTAAAATTGGAAAAAAGCCTGATGGTTAGCCAATGGTGTTTGGTCAAAATTGTTCGAAAATTAATGGTTCCAAATAGGCTTTCAATCCACTCAGTACTGTCCAGGGAGCAATATAAGGCTATACTAGCCTCAAAAAACAGATAAAATCACCAAGAAACTTTCCTTCAAAATCAGCCTAAAATTGGAAAAAAGCTTGATGGTTAGCCAATGGTGTTTGGTCAAAATTGTTCGAAAATTAATGGTTCCAAATAGGCTTTCAATCCACTCAGTACTGTCCAGGGAGCAATATAAGGCTATACTAGCCTCAAAAAACAGATAAAATCACCAAGAAACTTTCCTTCAAAATCAGCCTAAAATTGGAAAAAAGCTTGATGGTTAGCCAATGGTGTTTGGTCAAAATTGTTCCAAAATGAATGGTTCCAAATAGGCTTTCAATCCACTCAGTACTGTCCAGGGAGCAATATTAGGCTGTGCTAGCCTCAAAAAACAGATAAAATCACAACAAAAGTTTGCTTCAAAATCAGCCTAAAATTGGAAAAAAGCCTGATGGTTAGCCAATGGTTTTTGGTCAAAATTGTTCCAAAATGAATGGTTCCAAATAGGTTTTCAATCCATTCAGTACTGTCCAGGGAACAATATTAGGCTATGCTAGCCTCAAACAACAGATAAAATCACAACAAAAGTTTGCTTCAAAATTGACCTAAAACTGGAAAAAAGCCTGATGGTTTTTGGTCAAAATTGTTCCAAAATGAATGGTTCCAAATAGGTTTTCAATCCACTCAGTACTGTCCAGGGAGCAATATAAGCCTATACTAGCCTCAAAAAACAGATAAAATCACCACAAAAGTTTGCTTCAAAATCAGCCTAAAATTGGAAAAAAGCCTGATGGTTAGCCAATGGTGTTTGGTCAAAATTGTTCGAAAATTAATGGTTCCAAATAGGCTTTCAATCCACTCAGTACTGTCCAGGGAGCAATATAAGGCTATACTAGCCTCAAAAAACAGATAAAATCACCAAGAAACTTTCCTTCAAAATCAGCCTAAAATTGGAAAAAAGCTTGATGGTTAGCCAATGGTGTTTGGTCAAAATTGTTCCAAAATGAATGGTTCCAAATAGGCTTTCAATCCACTCAGTACTGTCCAGGGAGCAATATTAGGCTGTGCTAGCCTCAAAAAACAGATAAAATCACAACAAAAGTTTGCTTCAAAATCAGCCTAAAATTGGAAAAAAGCCTGATGGTTAGCCAATGGTTTTTGGTCAAAATTGTTCCAAAATGAATGGTTCCAAATAGGTTTTCAATCCATTCAGTACTGTCCAGGGAACAATTTTAGGCTATGCTAGCCTCAAACAACAGATAAAATCACAACAAAAGTTTGCTTCAAAATTGACCTAAAACTGGAAAAAAGCCTGATGGTTAGCCAATGGTGTTTGGTCAAAATTGTTCCAAAATGAATGGTTCCGAATAGGTTTTCAATCTACTCAGTACTGTTCAGGGAGCCATATTAGGCTATGCTAGCCTCAAAAACAGATAAAATCACCAAAAAACTTTCCTTCAAAATTGACCTAAAACTGGAAAAAAGCCTGATGGTTAGCCCATGGTTTTTGGTCAAAATTGTTCGAAAATTAATGGTTCCAAATAGGCTTTCAATCCACTCAGTACTGTCTAGGGAGCAATATAAGCCTATACTAGCATCAAAAAACAGATAAAATCACCACAAAAGTTTGCTTCAAAATCAGCCTGAAATTGGAAAAAAGCCTGATGGTTAGCCCATGGTTTTTGGTCAAAATTGTTCCAAAATGAATGGTTCCAAATAGGTTTTTCCATCCACTCAGTACTGTTCAGGGAGCAATATTAAGCTATGCTAGCCTCAAAAAACAGATAAAATAGCCAAAAAAATTTGCTTCAAAATCAACCTAAAATTGGAAAAAAGCCTGATGGTTAGATAATGGTGTTTGGTCAAAATTGTTCCAAAATGAATGGTTCCAAATAGGTTTTTAATCCATTCAGTACTGTCCAGGGAGCAATATTAGGCTATACTAGCCTCAAAAAACAGATAAAATCACCAATAATGCTTGCTTCAAAATCAGCCTAAAATTGGAAAAAAGCCTAATGGTTAGCCAATGGTGTTTGGTCAAAATTGTTCCAAAATGAATGGTTCCAAATAGGCTTTAAATTCAATCAGTACTGTCCAGGGAGCAATATTAGGCTGTGCTAGCCTCAAAAAACAGATAAAATCACAACAAAAGTTTGCTTCAAAATCAGCCTTAAATTGGAAAAAAGCCTGATGGTTAGCCAATGGTTTTTGGTCAAAATTGTTTCAAAATGAATGGTTCCAAATAGGTTTTCAATCCATTCAGTACTGTCCAGGGAGCAATATTAGGCTATACTAGCCTCAAAAAACAGATAAAATCACCAATGATGCTTGCTTCAAAATCAGCCTAAAATTGGAAAAAAGCCTGATGGTTAGCCAATGGTGTTTGGTCAAAATTGTTCCAAAATGAATGGTTCCAAATAGGCTTTCAATCCACTCAGTACTGTCCAGGGAGCAATATAAGCCTATACTAGCATCAAAAAACAGAAAAAATCACCACAAAAGTTTGCTTCAAAATCAGCCTGAAATTGTAAAAAAGCCTGATGGTTAGCCCATGGTTTTTGGTCAAAATTGTTCCAAAATGAATGGTTCGAAATAGGTTTTCAATCCATTCAGTACTGTCCAGGGAACAATATTAGGCTATGCTAGCCTCAAAAAACAGATAAAATCACCAAAAAACTTTCCTTCAAAATTGACCTAAAACTGGAAAAAGCCTGATGGTTAGCCCATGGTTTTTGGTCAAAATTGTTCCAAAATGAATGTTTCCAAATAGGTTTTCAATCCACTCAGTACTGTTCAGGGAGCAATATTAGGCTATGTTAGCCTCAAACAACAGATAAAATCACCAATAAAGTTTGCTTCAAAATCAGCCTAAAACGGGAAAAAAGCCTGATGGTTAGCCCATGGTTTTGGGTCAAAATTGTTCCAAAATGAATGGTTCCAAATAGGCTTTCAATCCACTCAGTACTGTCTAGGGAGCAATATTAGCCTATGCTAGCCTCTAAAAACAGATAAAATCACCAAAAAACTTTCCTTCAAAATCGGCCTAAAACTGGAAAAAAGCCTGATGGTTAGCCCATGGTTTTTGGTCAAAATTGTTCCAAAATGAATGGGTCCAAATAGGTTTTAAATCTACTCAGTACTGTTCAGGGAGCAATATTAGGCTATGCTAGCCTCAAAAACAGATAAAATCACCAAAAAACTTTCCTTCAAAATTGACCTAGAACTGGAAAAAAGCCTGATGGTTAGCCCATGGTTTTGGGTCAAAATTGTTCCAAAATGGATGGTTCCAAATAGGCTTTCAATCCACTCAGTACTGTCCAGGGAGCAATATTAGGCTGTGCTAGCCTCAAAAAACAGATAAAATCACAACAAAAGTTTGCTTCAAAATCAGCCTAAAATTGGAAAAAAGCCTGATGGTTAGCCAATGGTTTTTGGTCAAAATTGTTCCAAAATGAATGGTTCCAAATAGGTTTTTAATCCTTTCAGTACTGTCCAGGGAGCAATATTAGGCTATACTAGCCTCAAAAAACAGATAAAATCACCAATAATGCTTGCTTCAAAATCAGCCTAAAATTGGAAAAAAGCCTAATGGTTAGCCAATGGTGTTTGGTCAAAATTGTTCCAAAATGAATGGTTCCAAATAGGCTTTCAATCCACTCAGTACTGTCCAGGGAGCAATATTAGGCTGTGCTAGCCTCAAAAAGCAGATAAAATCACAACAAAAGTTTGCTTCAAAATCAGCCTAAAATTGGAAAAAAGCCTGATGGTTAGCCAATGGTGTTTGGTCAAAATTGTTCCAAAATGAATGGTTCCAAATAGGCTTTCAATCCACTCAGTACTGTCCAGGGAGCAATATTAGGCTGTGCTAGCCTCAAAAAACAGATAAAATCACAACAAAAGTTTGCTTCAAAATCAGCCTAAAATTGGAAAAAAGCCTGATGGTTAGCCAATGGTTTTTGGTCAAAATTGTTCCAAAATGAATGGTTCGAAATAGGTTTTCAATCCATTCAGTACTGTCCAGGGAACAATATTAGGCTATGCTAGCCTCAAAAAACAGATAAAATCACCAAAAAACTTTCCTTCAAAATTGACCTAAAACTGGAAAAAAGCCTGATGGTTAGCCCATGGTTTTTGGTCAAAATTGTTCCAAAATGAATGGTTCCAAATAGGTTTTCAATCCACTAAATACTGTTCAGGGAGCAATATTAGGCTATGCTAGCCTCAAACAACAGATAAAATCACCAATAAAGTTTGCTTCAAAATCAGCCTAAAACGGGAAAAAAGCCTGATGGTTAGCCCATGGTTTTTGGCCAAAATTGTTCCAAAATGAATGGTTCCAAATAGGTTTTCAATCCACTCAGTACTGTTCAAGGAGCAATATTAGGCTGTGCTAGCCTCAAAAAACAGATAAAGTCACCAAAAAACTTTCCTTCAAATCGGCCTAAAACTGGAAAAAAGCCTGATGGTTAGCCCGTGGTTTTTGGCCAAAATTGTTCCAAAATGAATGGTTCCAAATAGGTTTTCAATCCACTCAGTACTGTTCAAGGAGCAATATTAGGCTGTGCTAGCCTCAAAAAACAGATAAAATCACCAAAAAACTTTCCTTCAAATTGACCTAAAACTAGAAAAAAGCCTGATGGTTAGCCCATGGTTTTTGGTCAAAATTGTTCGAAAATTAATGGTTCCAAATAGGCTTTCAATCCACTCAGTACTGTCTAGGGAGCAATATTAGGCTATGCTAGCCTTGAAAAACAGATAAAATCCCCAAAAATTTTCCTTCAAAATTGACCTAAAACTGGAAAAAAGCCTGATGGTTAGCCCATGGTTTTTGGCCAAAATTGTTCCAAAATGAATGGTTCCAAATAGGTTTCAATCCACTCAGTACTGTTCAAGGAGCAATATTAGGCTGTGCTAGCCTCAAAAAACAGATAAAATCACCAAAAAACTTTCCTTCAAATTGACTTAAAACTGGAAAAAAGCCTGATGGTTAGCCCATGGTTTTTGGTCAAAATTGTTCGAAAATTAATGGTTCCAAATAGGCTTTCAATCCACTCAGTACTGTCCAGGGAGCAATATTAGGCTGTGCTAGCCTCAAAAAACAGATAAAATCACAACAAAAGTTTGCTTCAAAATCAGCCTAAAATTGGAAAAAAGCCTGATGGTTAGCCAATGGTTTTTGGTCAAAATTGTTCCAAAATGAATGGTTCCAAATAGGTTTTCAATCCATTCAGTACTGTCCAGGGAACAATTTTAGGCTATGCTAGCCTCAAACAACAGATAAAATCACAACAAAAGTTTGCTTCAAAATTGACCTAAAACTGGAAAAAAGCCTGATGGTTAGCCAATGGTGTTTGGTCAAAATTGTTCCAAAATGAATGGTTCCGAATAGGTTTTCAATCTACTCAGTACTGTTCAGGGAGCCATATTAGGCTATGCTAGCCTCAAAAACAGATAAAATCACCAAAAAACTTTCCTTCAAAATTGACCTAAAACTGGAAAAAAGCCTGATGGTTAGCCCATGGTTTTTGGTCAAAATTGTTCGAAAATTAATGGTTCCAAATAGGCTTTCAATCCACTCAGTACTGTCTAGGGAGCAATATAAGCCTATACTAGCATCAAAAAACAGATAAAATCACCACAAAAGTTTGCTTCAAAATCAGCCTGAAATTGGAAAAAAGCCTGATGGTTAGCCCATGGTTTTTGGTCAAAATTGTTCGAAAATTAATGGTTCCAAATAGGCTTTCAATCCACTCAGTACTGTCTAGGGAGCAATATTAGGCTATGCTAGCCTTGAAAAACAGATAAAATCACCAAAAAACTTTCCTTCAAAATTGACCTAAAAGTGGAAAAAAGCCTGATGGTTAGCCCATGGTTTTTGGTCAAAATTGTTCCAAAATGAATGGTTCCAAATAGGTTTTCAATCCACTCAGTACTGTTCAGGGAGCAATATTAGGCTATGCTAGCCTCAAAAAACAGATAAAATCACCAATAAAGCCCAATAAAGTTTGCTTCAAAATCGGCCTAAAACAGGAGTAAAGCCTGATGGGCCTGATGGCCCATGTTTTCAGCCCAAACTTTTCCAAAAAGGAATTTTTCCGAGTAAGCTTTTGATGTTTTATTGTGATTTATCTATCTATATTTTCAATTTTCTTTTTATGCTTGAGGATAAGCCATTTTTTCGTCTTTGACCAGTACAGAACTTGAGGATGGTGAAGATATTCAGAAACAACCAAACCTAATAACTGCTTAGGCTCTGCGTGTGACACCCATCAGAGTAGTACGTCTGAAGTGGAACGAAAATGAAATCTATTTAACTATTTTGCCAATCAAATTTGATATTTATCAGAGGTGGATTATGTCTTAATAGTTTTAGAAAATGTCCTTACAAGTAAAAGCACTTTCATTTTAAAGAAACATTGTATATGACAATGCTTCCACTTTAAAGGAATATTCTTTAAAAGAGAAGTTACATATTCATAAAAAGTTCCCTACTTAATCTTGGTAATATCTATTTCATCAGAAGGCTTGGATGGCTAAGTGGATTCAGCCCATTGCATCAGATTCTCAGACCGTAGTCCGATTCCCCGTAAGGTAAGACTTTGGATTTTTAAGATTGATTATGTTTTGGTAAAAATCATCCAAACGTAATACCTCTCTCATCAAGAAAGCTTCGATGGCAGTCAAGAGCTACTGATGTTCTCGTTGTCCAATTCCTTCGTCCTGTAAAACTTTTTTCTAAGACATGAAATTATATAAATGTAAAATGATGCAAATTTGATACCTCTCTCCTCAAGACAGGTTGAAAGGCCAAGTGGACTTAGCCAAGGTCTCTTGATGCACAGACCATAGTTCGACTCCTCGTAAGGTAAGACTTTTGGTTTCTAAACTCTGAATAAAATTGATATCAACTTCAAACTTATTCTGTCGGTGAGCTCCGGGTAGCGTGCAGGCAGAGTGCTCGTCTCACAGTCTAAGGGTCGAGGGTTCGATCCTGAGATATACCTGGAGTGAACCATCCCCTGGCGACATTCCAAGTGGCGTTGGCTCCACAGGAAATGTCAAGAGGGGCGTCAGGGGTTGGGGGTCTCCCCTGGCGGCTCCCTGAGAGAAGAACTAGGGCTCCATTACTGGATCTAAAGCTTATTTTGAATCAGTATTGTTTAGCAAATTTTAACAAAATTTGTTGGATAAAACTTGTATAAAATTACATATCTCTTTAGATCCTCGTAAGGTTAGACTTAGGATGTCTAATGTTTGGTAAAATTGATATAAAAGAAATAACTCTGTCACAAAGGAAGCTCGGATGGCCAAGTGGACTAAGCTAGGGGTTGTAGTTGCACAGACTGTTGTTCGATTCATCGTATGTCAAGACTTTTTATTTCTAAAGTTTTTTAATGTTTGTTGAAAATGATAAAATAGTAATACCTCTCCAGTTAACAACGCTTGTGTGGCTCAGTGGGTTGAGCGAAAGGGTCTAGATGCTCAGACCATAGTTCGACTCCTCGTATGGTAAGACTTTTGATTTCTAAACTCTGAATAAAAATGATATCAACTTCAAACTTATTCTGTCGGTGAGCTCCGGGTAGCGTGCAGGCAGAGTGCTTGTCTCACAGTCGAAGGGTCGAGGGTTCGATCATGAGATATACCTGGAGTGAACCATCCCCTGGCATTCCAGAAAGTGGCGTTGGCTCCACAGGAATTGTCGAGAGGGGCGCCAGGGGTCGGGGTCTCCCCTGGCGGCTCCCTGAGAGAGGAACCAGGGGGTTTTGAACAAATTTTGAAAACTACGAAAAATGAGTTAAATAAAGAAACTGAACGAACGAAATTATAACTCATTCGTTTCGTCAGTTCGTTCAGTTGCTTCAGTTCGTTCAGTTGCTTCAGTTCGTTCAGTTGCTTCAGTTCGTTCAGTTGCTTCAGTTCGTTCAGTTGCTTCAGTTCGTTCAGTTGCTTCAGTTCGTTCAGTTGCTTCAGTTCGTTCAGTTGCTTCAGTTCGTTCAGTTGCTTCAGTTCGTTCAGTTGCTTCAGTTTGTTCAGTTCGTTCAGTTTCTTCATTTTTCAAAATTTGTTCTAAACTAACTAATAAAAGAAACTGAACAAACTGACGAAACGAAACTGAAAGAGCTGTAATTTCGTTCGTTTTGTTTCTCTATTAAATACATTTTTCGTAGTTTTCAAAATTTGTTCAAAACCCCGTGGTTCTTCTCTCAGGGAGCCGCCAGGGGAGACCCCCATCCCCTGACGCCCCTCTTGACATTTCCAGTGGAGCCAACGCCACTTTCTGGAATATCGCCAGGGGATGGTTCCCTCCAGGTATATCTCAGGATCGAACCCTCGACCCTTCGACTGTGAGACAAGCACTCTGCCTGCACGCTACCCGGAGCTCACCGACTGAATAAGTTTGAAGTTGATATCATTTTTATTCAGAGTTTAGACATCAAAAGTCTTACCTTACGAGGAGTCGAACTATGGTCTGACCATCTAGAGCCTTTCGCTCAACCCACTGAGCCACACAAGCGTTGTTACCTGGAGAGGTATTACTATTTTATCATTTTCAACAAACATTAAAAAAACTTTAGAAATAAAAGTCTTGACGTACGATGAATCGAAAAACGGTCTGTGCAACTACAACCCCTAGCTTAGTCCACTTGGCCATCCGAGCTTTCTTTGTGACAGAGTTATTTCTTTTATATCAATTTTACCAAACATTAGACATCTTAAGTCTAACCTTACGAGGATCTAAAGAGATATGTAATTTTAAATCAGTTTTACCTAACAAATTTTGTTAAAATTTGCTAAACAATACTGTTTCAAAATAAGCTTTAAATCCAGTAAGGGAGCCATCTAGAGCTATAATATAAACCAATTTCTTTTCCTTCTAAAGAGCCAGTTTTTTCTATGGGGAATTTCCTTCTGAGTGAAAGCTCTGCTCAAAATTAAGTCCGTTTTCAGCTCTTTCAGGTAAATTGAAGAAAGCTCCGAGCATTTCATACATTTGATTACAGTCTGTAAATGCTTTAAAATCGTAGATTTCATATAAACTCCATTCAAATTCGTATAAATTCCATAAAATCCATGAATCTGTATTAATGCAATGGTTTCTTGTAAAATTGGCAAGAAATATATTTTCATAATATTTTTCTATTTCAACATGAAACGTACAGATTGAAGACCAGGCAGGAAATGGGGATAGTAACCCCCTCCCCCTGGGGGAAATAAGTCAAATTAGGTTGCATTTGGCAATATCATGCTGCTGATAAGGGGTAAGTTTAAGGGTATTTAGACCCTATCACAGTTTTAAATACAAGCTTTTAAGTTGAGATGGGTAAATACGTTTTCTTCAGATGAAAGAACTAACACTAATCAGAGTCGTAATTTGAAAAGATTGTTTCAACATACAAATTATTCACCTATTTTCTAATTTTGGCCACTTTATATCTGCATGTGGTAAAAATGATTCGCAAGGTTTCATTTTCGTACTGTTCCGGCATACTTCTTTCGCGAGCTTCAGACGCAAAGCTTAAGTGGTTATCATGTTTCGCTATTTTCCCGATTTTCCTCGCCATCCTTACTTAAACTCTGGTTCAGCATTGTATAAAATATATTTGGTATAAAAATACTTAAGAGGATGGTGAAGAAAATCGTAAATAAAGCGAAGTATGTCAGAAAGAGAACCGAAACGAAACCTAACGAACTACTTTAACTGTTAAAAAAATTATATGTATTGGAAAATTAGAAAAGTTACAATTTTAAATTTTGATTATACTTGAAAACTGTGTTAATTTTGATGGAGTCTTCGTGCACCATATTTTGTTTCAATGTGAAACTTTTCATCAGACAAACTCCAGTTTCACTGCAGAAATATACCAAGGCATCCACCTGAAAGAAAAACTGTTTTCAGGTGTTGGTCAAGAAGCCCTATATGAGTTTGTGTATTACTATTGGAAAGTGGGACTTATGCTCTATTTATATACAGGACTGTCTAGAGGAGGAGGGGTAGCCATGGTAGTTATCAGGGGGCTCGTAAGAGATAAACTGGTCTCCATTTATAAAATCATAAGTCACATTGGAGGACGATACGAGTCTGAAGGCTCCATTTAAATTGTGTTGCTTTGCCTCTTTTTCTTCCAATATTTGGTAGTTTTACTTACGTGATAAGAAATGAACAATGTACACTTTATTAAACACATTAGAAACTGCATTCAATAAGCAGAAATGTTCTTCTGTGCGTTTAGTGCTTGCACACTCGTCAGACAGACTCTACTAATATTTTGTTGTGTTATTATTAATTCATAAGGCATCATCTGTCTCTGCAACAACAAATTAATAAGATCTATAAGAAAGCCCCAAGTCGCTTGAAACTGCTGCAACGAATTCGACCAAATATTAGCCCACACGTAGCAGAGAAGATATACAATGTAATGATAAGGCCAGTCCTTTTATATTGTTATCCAGTGTATATAAGCTTGGGTAACAACGCCAAAGCTAGACTGTAATCAATACAAGACAGAGCCCATAAAATCATGGCCAGTGATAACAACATATCTCTAAAATGGGACAGCCTCGAGCAAATGCGAAAGAAACGAATCTCCATTGATGTTTTTAAATCAATCAATGGAATTTGCACGGAGTCCCTAAAGAACATCTTCAAAAAATTCGATCATGGCAAAAATACACGTGGTAATGGGTCTCTTCTCGTACTACCAAAAGTGAGATGCGAATCCGGAAGGAAAACTTTCGCTTTTCAAGGAGCGACTATCTACAACAACTTATCAAGTGATATTAGAAATGAAAAATATTTTATCAACTTTAAAAGGAAAATAAGAACACATAATTTTTAAAATCCAAGCTGATTGCTTCTAAGTTTTTACTCTTTTTACCCTTAATACTTGTAGCCTTTATATTTTACTTTGAATACTTTAATTTAACAGGACCCTTAGTGATAGCAGTAAAATCTTTACTGAAAAGGTAATCCTGTATAAATATGATACATTATTATTATTATTATTATTATGGTCTAACACAGGCAATTAAATTTCACCAGAACAGGCTTCTGCAATTGATATATGCCACTACTGGATCTCAAACCCGGGCTGTTGCAACCAAAGGCGAGCGGGTTTATAACTTATGAAATAATGTTCATGGCTCCGAAGAAGGATTCAATCCGAAACACGAATTAGTGCCTTACCGTGGATAAGCCTTAAGTTGTAAACACCCCAAGGTTACTGTGCTAACTAATTGTCCTGGTTTAGGACAGTGGTTAGCGCACTCGCCTGTGTCTGCAACAACCTAGGTTTAAGAACCAGTAGTGGCATATGTCAATTGCAGTAGCCTGCTCTGGTAAAATAAAAATCAAATCTTTGGTGGTAAAGTCTGTCTATTTGTTAAAGTGGAATATCATGGAGTGGTATAGTCGGTCTGATGAGTGCGCCAGCACGAGACCCCAGAGTCAAAGAAGAGTATGTCAGTTTAATAAGGTCAGATTCTACTGTAAAATTGATCTATACTCACGTATATCGAACACTATAGCCGGGATAGGCACGCTCTACCCGAATTAGCTGTGCATCATTAACTGTGGGGATTCTCTCGTAGGAGGAAGGCATCCGTATTGATCATTACCCTGGGGACTGTTCAGTCTCTCGATAGCCCTATTATTTTTTCGCATATACATAGAATATGACACAATTGCGAAGTATTAGATTATTATTATCATGAATAACCCATGGCCATTACATTAAATACAAACGAATCAAGTGTTCTATTTCCTCTACACCACCAGATATTGGACATGATACAGCTACTGTGTTCTCAAATTGCGTTGAAATCTATGGAAATTTCATTGACTGAGACCAACCCTTAGGTGTGTCCAGTAGGCCCTCTTTCTACGACCATAATTTGTCTTGCGAAGGGAAGTCAATAAAACCTTCTTATGCCCCAACTAGGTGTATGAATATAAAAATCCTAAGTCAAAACTACGAAGGACTAGGTACACTGATATCCAGGGAACGTAGTTCGTTGCATACCTTAACGATATCGCTTGTGCGCAGTGCATTGGGAGTTATTCAACCAAGATTGTGGTGAGGAAGTATCTTACAGTACGGTGGCAGATGCCTAGCACACTGGGCAGATTCCAGGATTGGCGTGGGGAGGCATCTTGAAGTACCATGGAGGATATTCAATACTAGTAGAGAGACACTGCGATTCGTGAGGAGGAATTACCTTGATTGCGGAGAGGGGGGGTGAGGCATCCTTAGACCTCCCCACAATAATCTTGGTATCCCTTTACTGCACTGGCCATACGCCATTGTAACAACAGACCTGGCCGTTTGAGAAGGGCAATTGCCCTGACTCCACCTCAATACCCTCTTTAGCCAATTGGGGATAATGAGTTTCCCTCCTCATTAATTAAAAAAAATTCAAGAGAATCACCCACCTCAATGTGCACTTTTACTGAAGGATGGCCCACCTGAGAGCTGTGAGAAGGGCGATTCGTAGCCCACCTACTAAGAGCCATAAGGCCAGGTCTACATTGCACTGCACAGCCCCACTGCACTACACATATTACATGGGGTGAAACTGACGTACAGAGAAGAATGGAACCAAGTGTATAAAGAGTACAAACCAGCAAAGTGAGACTACATCTGCTTGATCGTTTGATGCCGAAGGACGTCAGAATTCTCCCATCTCCATCCATCTTCCCCGAACTCAACTCTTCCACTTGTTCGTCACCTGAAATAAATCAAATTGATAATCTATACAATGCAGCATTTCATCCCGTGACCAGCTTACAGATGCATTCTAGCGTAAAATTTTAGTACTAGAAGTTTCAGATTCCAGAAAACATGACGGCTCCGCGGCTGCAAGCCAGAGAAAGGTTTTGTATTTTGAGGGAGATTCAGATATCTTTGAAAAAACATAGGGAAATACGTTAGGAAAATGCTCAGTTGTTAGAGAAATCGATAGAGGAGGATTAAAGGAAAGTCATTCAGACAATGCTCCAGCATTTCTAGCTCCAGCTAGCCGCAAAAATCACAAGTTTCAGTTCAGTTCCCTTATTGCAGTCCCCTCCCCATCACTGTGTGAAAGGATTCGCTAACATATGAATGCCTTGAACTTGTTTATGCCTGCGACTTCGAAAACAGCATCTACAATTATTTGCATAAGTTCTCCAACCTGGGTTCTCTACTATAACTGCAAACATGCTGTCAACATCGGCAGTGTGGTGACACCTTTCTGGGAGAGCGATTTCTATTTCTAATTCAATTGGTAAATCCATATTCACTTTGACAGCTTCCAAATCAATGACAGGAGCGTTTTTGGACACAAGCCTCTTTTTCGGTTTCGGCTTTTGTTGCTTATCGGCAGTGGGGACGTCTGTTGCAGCGTCGGTTTTGTCAGGGTAGCGTATTTCTAGCTGGAAAAGAAAGGGATAATTTAGCTGGTGGTGATTACAAGAGAAGTCAGTATTACCAAAATTCCTTGAGCTTCCTGTACAGCTACAGTTTGTGATTTCTAAGTTGCTTCATTTGAAACAATATATAACTGTATCAGCTAAGCTTTATAACGAAGAAAATTGCTACTTTGAAGCTGTCTAGGTCTCCCCTTAAGCCGAAGTGGTCTTATTAAGGGTTTTATTGCCTTTTCTTATCAGTAGCTGTATTTAGTAGGACAAAGTAGCTCACTTGATGATAAAACATTTTTACATTAGACATGGTTTACCTTGAGAAAAAATTCGGTTTATCCAGAGGTTTCTTTTTGAGTTTCAAGTAAAAATCGTCTGAAAGCATGCCAATACAAAAATAGATTGCTGATTTATGAAACACGTTTAAAGGTTACCACTAACTAATCGTATACATGTGATCGAACACTTCCTCAACAAGGTTCGTAGGTATGTTGTGTTTTGGAAACTCGGGAGGGGGGGGGGGGGGTTAGCCAGATACTGAGTAGATGCTGCAGTTTGAGGCATCTAACATTTACAACCATAATATAATTCAACTTTCTCGCTGAAAAACCTGCTTTTTTAAGACATACTACCCCAACTGTTTGTGGTTTCCCTACACAATATACTATATTGTATTTTCCCTATTCAGTATACTTAATATCCTCAGTACTGATGGTATCCCTCTAGAAGTGCTGATGGTATCCCTCTAACAGTGCTGATGGCATCCCTCCCAAGTACTAATATGGTACTTCCCACAGTACTGAATACCCTCCAATGTACTGATGATATACCCCAGTGAACCGAACATCCTCCACAGTACCGATGGTATCCCAAAAGTAGCTACTGAATATCCTCTAATGTACTGATGATATCCCCCACAGTTTTGATGGTATCCCTTCACTGGACATCCTTCACAATACTGATGGTAGCCCTTTACTGTACTGAACATCCTTGACAGTACTGTTGGTATCCCTACACAGTGCTGATGATATCCCCCACAGTACTGGTGCTATCCCTCCACAATACTGATGTTATCCCTTCACAGAACATCCTCCGACCTCCACAATACTGAAAGTATTCCCTCACTATACTAAATATCCTCCACCGTAATAAATATCCTCCACCGTACTGATGTAATCCCCCCCCCCAACAGTACTGATGCTATCCCCCCACAATACTGATGGAATCCCTTCACTGTACTGAACATCCTCCACAGCACCATATATTCCCCACAGTACTGCACAGACGCTCAGCAGATTGATTAAAGGTAATACAAAATAGATGCAGAATCAAAATTTTACCTTTTGAACAGTTTTTCTTTCCAGATCGATGATTCTCATACAATTATTATTTGTATCTGCGACGTATAACAATTTGCCATCATCACTGATTTCCAGTCCTCCAGGCTCGTTGAATTGCGCTTCCGAGATATCACCATCGTGAAATCCAGGCTCTCCCGTCCCTGCCAAGGTTTTGCATGTACAAGTGACGGGATCAACATATTTTACCTACAGACAACAAGATATCTTACTTCTAATAGAAGATGAATTCATAAGGAATGGTCCAACACAGGAAATTATATTTTACCAAAGAGGGCTACCAAATTCTTATATGCCATCATCAGTCAAATAACATCACCAGGTCAAATATATGCATTCTGATACAGGCCCAGCGGAAGCTGTCCATTGTTGGGTCGATCCGAGATAAACCAGAGGATGTGGAGCATACCTCAGAGAAATTTTGAAATCAAGATTCTCTCAGATGTAAATTGGTGCATTTTCAGAACTGAATTTACGTAAAAATCATCTGAAATTTAAAGTAAAAAATCAAATGTTTTATGGGGCAATATTAGAAAAGAGCGACTTAACCCAAAATTTGGTCCGGCCAAAGCCGTACTGACAAGACCGGTTCCGCCGGGCCTGTGATAAAATATTCATTTTAGGATCGCGAGGAAAAGAAGGCAAAAGCTTTGAGTCTGACTCATCAGAGTAGTCTGCCAGAAAAAGAAGAAAAACAAAGTCATGCAAATTATTTTACCCAGATGAGGATCGAATTTTGCCAAAAGGTGATAAATGATTGGTATGGCAGAAAACTACCAGTCATCATGGAAGGTCCAGTAAGACAAAGGATAAACTCACTAAAAGAGCCCAAGTGGAAAAACAATTTTTTTCCGTCTAAAAGATATGGGATCCATTTTTTTGATAAAGACAGACTGGAAAATTCCTGACTAAAATGTTTACCTTGCTCTGGCGATGATGTAAAAACAGTCCTCTTGTATATTTTGAGCAAATTCTGGATTTTTAAGTAAATTTAAATCTATATCAGAGTCATGTTTGATTATTTTTAAAGTTGTAGAGCCTCGAGATAGCGATGCTCAATGCAGAGCAATATCTGATTGCTTAAAATTATTGCTTACAGAATATATTGTCTATAGTTGCTTGAAGTATATATTGTCTATAGTTGCTTGAAGAATATATTGTCTATAATTGCTTGAAGAATATATTGTCTATAGTTGCTTGAAGTATATATTGTCTATAGTTGCTTGAAGAACATATTGTCTATAGTTGCTTGAAGAACATATTGTCTATAGTTGCTTACAGAACATATTGTCTATAGTTGCTTGAAGAATATATTGTCTATAGTTGCTTTAAGAATATATTGTCTATAGGTGCTTGAAGAACATATTGTCTATAGGTGCTTGAAGAATATATTGTCTATAGTTGCTTGAAGTATATATTGTCTATAGTTGCTTGAAGAACATATTGTCTATAGTTGCTTGAAGAACATATTGTCTATAGTTGCTTGAAGAACATATTGTCTATAGTTGCTTACAGAACATATTGTCTATAGTTGCTTGAAGAATATATTGTCTATAGTTGCTTTAAGAATATATTGTCTATAGTTGCTTGAAGTATATATTGTCTATAGTTGCTTGAAGAACATATTGTCTATAGTTGCTTGAAGAACATATTGTCTATAGTTGCTTACAGAACATATTGTCTATAGTTGCTTGAAGAATATATTGTCTATAGTTGCTTTAAGAATATATTGTCTATAGGTGCTTGAAGAACATATTGTCTATAGGTGCTTGAAGAATATATTGTCTATAGTTGCTTGAAGTATATATTGTCTATAGTTGCTTGAAGAACATATTGTCTATAGTTGCTTGAAGAACATATTGTCTATAGTTGCTTGAAGAACATATTGTCTATAGTTGCTTACAGAACATATTGTCTATAGTTGCTTGAAGAATATATTGTCTATAATTGCTTGAAGAATATATTGTCTATAGTTGCTTTAAGAATATATTGTCTATAGTTGCTTGAAGAATATATTGTCTATAGGTGCTTGAAGAATATATTGTCTATAGGTGCTTGAAGAATATATTGTCTATAGTTGCTTGAAGAATATATTGTCTATAGGTGCTTGAAGAATATATTGTCTATAGGTGCTTGAAGAATATATTGTCTATAGTTGTTCTAATAACATAATGTCTATAGTTGCTTGAAGAATATATTGTCTATAGTTGCTTTAAGAATATATTGTCTATAGGTGCTTGAAGAATATATTGTCTATAGTTGTTTGAATAACATAATGTCTATAGTTGCTTGAAGAACATATTGTCTATAGTTGCTTACAGAACATATTATCTATAGTTGCTTGAAAAACATATTGTCTATAGTTGCTTGAAGAATATATTGTCTATAGTGGTTTGAAGAATATAATGTCTATAGTTGCTTGAAGAATATATTGTCTATAGTTGCTTTAAGAATATATTGTCTATAGGTGCTTTAAGAATATATTGTCTATAGGTGCTTGAAGAATATATTGTCTATAGTTGTTTGAATAACATATTGTCTATAGTTGCTTGAAGAATATATTGTCTATAGTTGCTTACAGAACATATTATCTATAGTTGCTTGAAAAACATATTGTCTATAGTTGCTTGAAGAATATATTGTCTATAGTGGCTTGAAGAATATAATGTCTATAGTTGCTTGAAGAATATATTGTCTATAGTTGCTTTAAGAATATATTGTCTATAGGTGCTTTAAGAATATATTGTCTATAGGTGCTTGAAGAATATATTGTCTATAGTTGTTTGAATAACATATTGTCTATAGTTGCTTGAAGAATATATTGTCTATAGTTGCTTTAAGAATATATTGTCTATAGTTGCTTTAAGAATATATTGTCTATAGGTGCTTGAAGAACATATTGTCTATAGGTGCTTGAAGAATATATTGTCTATAGTTGCTTGAAGTATATATTGTCTATAGTTGCTTGAAGAACATATTGTCTATAGTTGCTTGAAGAACATATTGTCTATAGTTGCTTGAAGAACATATTGTCTATAGTTGCTTACAGAACATATTGTCTATAGTTGCTTGAAGAATATATTGTCTATAGTTGCTTTAAGAATATATTGTCTATAGTTGCTTGAAGTATATATTGTCTATAGTTGCTTGAAGAACATATTGTCTATAGTTGCTTGAAGAACATATTGTCTATAGTTGCTTACAGAACATATTGTCTATAGTTGCTTGAAGAATATATTGTCTATAGTTGCTTTAAGAATATATTGTCTATAGGTGCTTGAAGAATATATTGTCTATAGTTGCTTGAAGAATATATTGTCTATAGTTGTTTGAAGAATATAATGTCTATAGTTGCTTGAAGAATATATTGTCTATGGTTGCTTTAAGAATATATTGTCTATAGGTGCTTGAAGAATATATTGTCTATAGTTGTTTGAATAACATAATGTCTATAGTTGCTTGAAGAATATATTGTCTATAGTTGCTTGAAGAATATATTGTCTATAGTTGCTTGAAGAATATATTGTCTATAGGTGCTTGAAGAATATATTGTCTATAGTTGCTTGAAGAATATATTGTCTTAATTGCTTTAAGAATATATTGTCTATAGGTGCTTGAAGAATATATTGTCTATAGTTGTTTGAATAACATAATGTCAATAGTTAATTGAAGAACATATTGTCTATAGTTGTTTGAAGAATATATTGTCTATAGTTGCTTTAAGAACATATTGTCTATAGGTGCTTGAAGAATATATTGTCTATAGTTGCCTGAAGAATATATTGTCTATAGTTGCTTGAAGAATATATTGTCTATAGTTGCTTTAAGAATATATTGTCTATAGGTGCTTGAAGAATATATTGTCTATAGTTGTTTGAATAACATAATGTCTATAGTTGCTTGAAGAATATATTGTCTATAGTTGCTTGAAGAATATATTGTCTATAGTTGCTTGAAGAACATATTGTCTATAGGTGCTTGAAGAATACATTGTCTATAGTTGCCTGAAGAATATATTGTCTATAGTTGCTTGAAGAATATATTGTCTATAGTTGCTTTAAGAATATATTGTCTATAGGTGCTTGAAGAATATATTGTCTATAGTTGTTTGAATAACATAATGTCTATAGTTAATTGAAGAACATATTGTCTATAGTTGTTTGAAGAATATATTGTCTATAGTTGCCTGAAGAATATATTGTCTATAGGTGCTTGAAGAATATATTGTCTATAGTTGCCTGAAGAATATATTGTCTATAGTTGCCTGAAGAATATATTGTCTATAGTTGCTTGAAGAATATATTGTCTATATTTGCTTTAAGAATATATTGTCTATAGGTGCTTGAAGAATATATTGTCTATAGTTGTTTGAATAACATAATGTCTATAGTTGCTTGAAGAACATATTGTCTATAGTTGTTTGAAGAATATATTGTCTATAGTTGCTTTAAGAACATATTGTCTATAGGTGCTTGGAGAATATATTGTCTATAGTTGTTCTAATAACATAATGTCTATAGTTGCTTGAAGAATATATTGTCTATAGTTGCTTTAAGAATATATTGTCTATAGGTGCTTGAAGAATATATTGTCTATAGTTGTTTGAATAACATAATGTCTATAGTTGCTTGAAGAATATATTGTCTATAGTTGCTTGAAGAATATATTGTCTATAGGTGCTTGAAGAATATATTGTCTATAGTTGCTTGAAGAACATATTGTCTATAGTTGTTTGAATAATATAATGTCTATAGTTGCTTGAAGAATATATTGTCTATAGTTGCTTTAAGAATATATTGTCTATAGGTGCTTGAAGAATATATTGTCTATAGTTGTTTGAATAATATAATGTCTATTGTTGCTTGAAGAATATATTGTCTATAGTTGCTTGAAGAATATATTGTCTATAGTTGCTTAAAAATATATTGTGTTGCTTATAGAATATATATTGCTCATAATGATGGTAATTTTCCTTATGTTTTCCTTATTGCAAACACTGAACCAATCTACAAATGTAAGCAAGAACTAACCTTGTGATTATACGAGTCTGCAACGTAAACTAAACAGTCAGACGGATTCCATATCACTGCCAGAGGATGCTGCAATTTCGCTTCAATTCCTTTCCCATCTTTATCCCCATATGCAAACAGATTCTGCAAAGCAATTCATATCATAATTTCCACACTCTATTTCTCAACTGTAAGATTTCTACAAACACAGTAAATTCCCGCTCATAGAACAGACGTAAAATAAAGACCTTTTTATCTACATTATATGGGATCCATGATGTCGATGTAGCTACACTCCAAAAAATCCTTGTTGAAATTAGTATCCGCCTCTGCTCCAGGTATACAAATTGGCTACTTTTGATCTCTTTCTGACGTACTACTCTGATGACTGTCAATTACAGTAAAAACCCGCAAGTAAGAAATTAGAATTTAAGAACCTCTTAACCAAAGATTTTGAAATCTAGACCGTGTTTGAAGGGCAAAGATTACAAATTTTAAGCTTAAAGGTTGTGTATTTTTACCAACAATAATAAATGGTATTCAAGTAGTGTCCAAAGACCTACAAACAAATATTAACCATCATTATAACTGCTGTTGACTACAATTTATTTAAGAACCCATTTAGGCTTACTCCTAAAAATGTAGGTTATTAGTTGCGGGTTTTTACTGTATGCAAGGCGTTTGCTGTTATTTGTTTCATTACATGTACACTCAAGATTTTCATTGCTGTCTTGAAGTCACAGATCAAAGACCGTATATGAATAAGGGTGCATTGCTTTAGGATCGAGTAAAACAACACTTAAAGATCTTTTGTAAACTAACAAAGTCTAGCAAGCACCTATGCAGTCTAATGGAATCCTGTGATCGAAATTCAAGGCGGCCATCCCCGCCACTTAGAAAATAGAAACTACCCAAAAAATTTCCATTGGTGGAAAAACACAAATATTGAACCGTAGTCTCTAATGTTTGCAAACATTATTCGCTGGTTGGTAGATGGTTGAAAACAAGTTTACCATTGGTGGAAAAATACAAATAAGAACAGTCTCTCATGTTTGCAAACATTATTTGGTTGGTTGGTAGAGGGTTGAAAACAAACTTACCATCGGATCTCGCTCGCCACCAACACAGGCCTTGACGGCACCACTGGAAAGCTCAATACTTCGAACGCAGCTACTCTCACTGTCGGCAATATAGATATACTTCTTGTTGTTGACAGTTGCGATAGTTATACCAGATGGCTGTGCAAAGGAGGCTTTATGTGGGTAGCTGTTATTACGGTTCTCTTCGTTACCGCTGCCGGCAAACCTGATGCATGTGCTTGACTCTTGCTTCCTATAAAATCGATCAGAAGAGGGGAGGATACAGAAGTGGGTAAAGTTTCAGCTAATGATGGAGGTGACAGGAAGGGGACGGAGAGGACGACCAGCGGGGCGATGGAAGGATGTAGTCGAGAATGACATGAGGGTGATGGGGTTAGAGAAGGGGATGGTAAGCAAAAGGGAGAAGCAAAGGAGACAAACACATGGACCCCCGTTTGCGGGAAAAATGGCTGGATTATGAATGCTGTTTGAGTGTGGAGAAACTTGTTTTGTAGCAAAACAGCCAAGAAAAGTATCAATTAAGGACATATACGTGCTCGAAAGCTTAATTAAGACTAGATACGGTAATGAACATAAACAATGAAAAATCATCAGTTGAATTACCCTCCTTTCAACCAAGGTCCATCTGTTAAGAAGTGAGCCCAAATTTGATGTGATCCAGCCATCGCAATATATAGAGCTCCATCCTCATTATCTTCGTGTTTACCTTGAAATATGCAAAACCGAAATCAACCTATTTTTCTAATTTCCCTCTAAAGATGTGTGATATTGGTAAATTCAGGTTTGTGGAAAAGTAGAAAATCTCAACAAGCAACATGTTTGAATAGGAACTTAATCTCGCTTTATAACCAATCAATTTTCCCTTTCGTATACAATAAGTCCCCGCATATAAGAAACTAAAAAAAAATCAGGCTGTCCTGTTGCTTATACAAGAGGACCAATTTCATGATGATATGTCTGAGAATACCTTAGGAAACTGAGAGAAAAGCCATGGAACTGTCAACAATTAAAGTGGTCACTCTTTGGAAGTTCCTACAGTATCAGTATCGATAACATCATAATATTATAGTTATAGAGGATATTCTCTCTAAGGTGGAAGGTCGCAGTTTCTTTTATGTTCATTTCTTATATGCAGTGACTTAATGTAACATGTTGTAGCCCTTTAGCAGGTCCAGTGTATTTGTTAAAGAACCGAGATAGGTTGGTCTATACATTAAGTGACTGGTGGTGTAATTTGTGGGAAAAATGTGACTTGGATCGGTTGATTAAATCAACTGCCACGATAGCTCAGCTGGTGGAGCAATGACGCGCCAAGTCAGCAGTCGTGGGTTCCAGTCCTACACGGTCATTTTTCATTCTTATAAATCATCTAAAAACAAATATATCATCACTTCTTGAATCACTTCCCATTCATAAAGAAATCAAGTTTTTCAATGTTCAGCATGAGGTGCAGAACAATATTTCAACGAAGTGCGATTTTGACCATTGGGATTTTGTGCCCACCTTTTGAGCGACATAAAACGTTTGCATATTGAATAAAGAGTGTCCAGAAGGGTGTTACTGATCCCAATCCACATCACAGAAGAAACTCAAAAATCCTAATCCAAATGATGGAAAAAGATAATTTGACGAGTTCAACAATCCCCATCCCAGTTTAATTTTTTTCTGAAATCCCAGCCCAAGAAGTCCAATCCCATTTTCCCAGTAATAAAAAGGCTAACCCAGCTCCATATTAACTCCTTCCTGACGCTCAATAAATTCTTCATGCTTGTCGACAAAAACAAGGGGCAAATCAGTCCCTAGAAATCTCGTACACCTTTCCTGAAAAACCTCTTCTTCTAACAAGATCCCTTGAAAATCACTAGGAATCCTTTTGCTCTTGAAACAATCTCGTAAGCTTTGAAAGGGAATGGAAGGCCCTTCGTACAAAAACTAGAATTTACATTTTACCAGTCCAAAGCCTCAATTGAAGTTAATATCAGGAAACTGAAACTTACCTGGAAAAGCGCCGACAGTTATGTCCCAGGGCGAGCTGATATCTTGAGCGTCACCCTTCTTTCCACCCTCCTTGTCAGCTCTTTGTTTCCCTGTACCAGCAATTGTACTCACAGCATCTCGTTCAAGATCAATCTAGAAAGGCAAAGATTCAACATCAATCTTGAATGAAATAATAATAATAATGATAAACCAACTATTCATTCTTAAACTTTTCGATTTCATCTTCATCAGTAAGCTATCTGAATACTTTGATAGTTAACTGAAGAAGAAATAGAAAGGTTTGAAGAAGAATAGTTTATTTTCAAATTAATCAAATAACATATTCTAACATAATTTGAAATAATCAAATAGTCAAAAAAAACAACGACAATGTTGAAAAGAACCCAATAAACCAGGTCTACATAAGCTATTTGCTTTTCTGGATCGTGCAGGGGTCTATTATAATTTGGCGGTTTGGCAAATTTTGGTAAATTTTGGATGCGGAATATGTTATTTTGAAAGGAAAGGTTGATGTCTAATAATGTCTTAATCTCTATCAACAGATAGTGGTATATGAAAGGTAAAGGATCACAATTGACAGGTAATATCAAGATTTTTTGGCGAATGGATGGAATTAAGACATCCTGTAATAGACCCCCGTGTGGGATAACATAATGCAATTTTTGATAATTCCTATCAATAAAGTTTGAATTGAACTGAATATCTAAGAGCCTTTCACTTTATTTTCAAAAAAAAGATGCAGATGATTTGAAGTTTAATGGGCCAGTTTCCAAACATTCTATCATCTTGATGTATTAAATTCTACCTTCTGAAAATCACATTATGCATTGCATTATCTTTAAATATGCAAGGCATCCTGGGATTATATTTCACAGATTCCTTTTTGTTTTTAGGGAAAATGGCTTACAGGAAATTTTTAAGTAAATGAGACTCGGATAAGACAATAAGCTATAAGCTTAGTTCTGAGCGGCCCGTTGGCTGATGAAACCATTAAAGAGCATATGAAGCAAAACATTTTATTGATGGAAATGATAGGTACTATTGAATGATAGAAAACGCCGTTTAAATTATCTTGATATCTCCTTTTGTTTTCAAATTATCCACTAACTTGAAGTATCAGAGGATGATGTCATAATGTTTGCACATTATTAGGTTTACATATGGGGATATAGCTGTATCTCATCATGAAAAGATTATAGTTGCAAGAAATCTTGTTGCAGTGCTGCATAAATGTAATGCAGGTTATTTACTATGTATGCATGATTTTTGGGAAAGCAAACTAATTGAAAAGAAATATTGTGATTGCATTTCTCTCGGAAATGGAGTCAACGTAGTATATTTTCTGGACCTTTTGCAAACAATGTGACGTCATCAGCCAATTCTACAAAATGGTGGACAACTTGAAAACGAAATGAGATATCAACTAACTTTTCATAGAGTTTCTCATCATTCAACAGTACCTATCATCTCCACCAATAAAATTGTTTGCTTCATGTGCTCTTTAAGCTTATCTTAGAAGAGCCTTCGAAAAAGTCTAAGTCTAAGTCTAAGTCTGTCCCGTAGCCTGTTGGCCGTTGGGGCATTTTGCCTTCTGAACATTCTTTTTCCATCTTTTTCGATCTTGAGTGTCCCGAATGTTCTGGGCGATGGTATGTCCAGTCAATTGCTGGATGTTAGAGAGCCATGATTGACGTGGTCTTCCTCGGGGTCTAGTGCCCTCTACGCTGCCATGCATGATGGTGTGGGCGAGCGTCCCTGGCTTCCTGGTGACATGGCTAAACCACTGGAGTTTTTTTCTTCTGACGGTTTGCAGGAGGGGCTTATAAGCGCCGATCTGATTTTGAATTCGTCGCGTCACTTCAATGTTGGTTATTCTTTGTTGCCATGTGATTCCCAGGATTCTTCGGAAGCAGTGAAATTCGAACGCTTGGATTCTGTTCTTGATTTTCTTTGAGATGGTCCAAGTTTCGCAGCCATATAGCGCTATAGATGTTCCTAGCGCTCTTGTCAGGTTTATTAAAAGTACAATTCGAAAAAGTAATTAGAAAAAAAAATAATTAAAATTTATTAAGTAAAAGAATTATCATCAAAATTAAGAGCCTTGTAATCTCCCAAAGCCCCTGAAATGTTTCAAGCATACCTTTCTAATAACATGGTTTTCTGTGTCAGCCACATACAGACATCCATTCCAAAACGTGATACCTTGGGGTGCATTGAATTTTGAATGCAGAGATGTAGAATCGTGCCAGCCAGGTTCGAGACCCCCAAAGGAATGTTTTACCAATCCATCCTTTGAGACGACCAGAACTCTGTGGTTCCCAGTGTCACTAATAGCTAAATCTTTCCCAGCAAGACATATTTTCCCAGGGAAGCTCAGAGTTGTCTTCTGGCTGTGTTCATTGTTGAGGTTAATAGGTAAGCTGTGATTATGGAGCAAGTCTGGAAGAAAAACAGTATCACATAGAGGGATATCAACAGTATTAAGAATTGGGTTATCATCAGTACTTTGGGGGATACTACCGTTAGTTCAAGTGGGGGGGGGGGTTCAGTAGTCAGGCCTGGCCATGAGACTTTTAGTAGGTGGGCTATGAATCGCCCTCCTCACTGCTCCCAGGTCAACAATCCATTAGTAAAAGTGCAGATTGATGTGGGGTAAACCCTTTAAATTCAGTACCATGAGGAGGGCAACTCATTGCCCAAATCAAGTGGCTGAGTAGAGCATTGAGGTGGAGTAGGGTGATTACCCACCTCAAATGACCAGGTTTGAGTACTGTAGGGGATAAAATCTGCATTGTGTATAGATACTATCAATCAGGCCCGTAGGAAGCGGGGGGGGGGGGGGGGCAGTAATAATCCTAAAATTCAATTGTTCACAGCATGGTCCCTGGTCTACCTTTTGTTCTCTAACAATGGTTGCCCCCCCAATAATTCTACCTAAGCTACAGCGCTGCTATCAATACTATGGAGGGTGTACTACTTGGTCAGAATGAGTGGCACAGTCCCCCTGTGGAGATTCATTCATGAGCAGCAAATCAAATACACGGCCCACCTCTGCCGCCTACCCAACCATGACATGGGGGAAAAGGTGCTGATCTCCCAGGGCCGCAAGTATAGCAGGAGCCTTTGGAAAAAGTTAGAGGCCCTGCTGCAGATAGATGAGACACAGATAAGAAAGGCCATGTTGAACAGAGCTAAAGTTCAAGATCTTATAGATCTACTGTGACGGCTTAGAAAGACCTCATTCACAGAATAAATCTGAATCTGGATCTGTAAGAGATATCAACAGTACTGTGGAGGTGATATCAACAGTGCTCATGATAAGGGTTGTTTTGCTAGAATAGAAAGTCAAATTGTCTAAGAGGGTCCATAACAGTTTTTAATTCAGTTTTTTAGGGATTTTATTATTCTGGGTTTTTATTCAAAGATGTTATTTCAATTTCATCTTCTAATTTTAAAAATTTGTCAATATTGTTTTAGGAGTTTCATTTTTACAATTGTTGTATATTCTTATACCATGACTTCAAAGAATGAAAATAATATTCAAAAAAATAAAAAGATCCAAATGATCAAATTAATCCGTACGAATACCCACCTTTTCCCTTATAAAATTCAACTGCAACTTTCAGGAAATGTAACAGGGCTTCTCTGTGACCTTCTCCAACCATATACAGAATGACTTTTCCTTCAGGGCTTAGAATGACGAATGTAGGCCAACACTGAATCCCCATTTCATGCCACAGCACTGCTTCACTGTCGTTTACCACTGCATGTGTAATCCCGTAACGCTGAATTGCACTCTGGATATTTGATGACAGTTTCTCATTGTCGAACTTTGCAGAATGGACCCCTATCACAACTACTCCATCTTCAATCGAGTACTCCTTTTCCACAGCGTGCAAATCTATTGAAAATTCAGAAATTGCTATTAAAAAGAAAAACCTTTGAAGGATTGGCAATGCTGAAATGGAAAAAGGCTCATTCGAATGACACTCGTCAAGATATCCTGGATATTTTGCTTAAAAAAACTTCCGTATTTTGAGAAACTTATCATAAAACTTACAGTCTAGCGAATCTATTATTGGCATCAAGTGGTGACAGGGGTGCTAGAGCAATTTATAGGCAGGCAAGGGGATACTTTTTCGTAAGGGCAACAAAGATGGAAAATTGGCAGGTCCGGGTGTATTCCACAAAAAAAATTTATGCAGCCAAGCCCTCTCGATTGGCTTCAAATTTTAATTTTGAGCAAACAGAAAAACATTTTACAATCCCCCCCTTGCAAATGGCAGGAGAGAAGCTTGCTGTAAGAAGAACTGGTCAGGGAAAATTCTCCTAAAGAAGAGAATTTGTGTTTATCATATTCAGCCTGAATGATGACGTTCCTTACTCTTGCATTTGAAGCTAAATTTTTTAATTCTACACCCATATTGACGAAATTGATTAGTCACTCATGCCAATAACACACAATTCACATTATAGGTTGCCTGATATCATTATTCAAATGTTCAGCAAACATTCATAACAAAGCAGTATAATACAATATTCTGAAGATGCAAGGCCTAATTGTTACGGAGTAGCTTGTGGCTGCATGGAAAATAATCTTAGAGGTCTTGTTGCATGTTATGTCCTAAGTATACAACAATGTTTATCGTAGTATACTACTACATTGTAGTATAGTACGTTTGGACCTGACTGTATAAGTAACATCACCTTTTTTTTTTTTTTATTTTTTTATTAACTTTATTTAAAGTTGGTATAACAATAGCTAATCGTAATTAATAGGGTTACATAAGCTAATTCAAACCAACTAACTAGCTAAATAATCGAAGATTACAATAATAATTGTTGTAATAACAAGACCATAACGTCATAACTGATTAAATTATATATATCTAATTTGAGAAAAACGCCGAAATAGACTATGTATGGGTTACATTGACATAGCCTATGTTTGGTATGAACTCTGTGCAAAGCCTACAGTTACATAAATTCCTAATCTCGTGATTATTATCAATTGTTTGCTGAAAGCTTGGCACAGAAGTACAGTTCTTCGCGTCTTTTGGGAGTGAGTTCCATATTGAGCTACCTTTGAAGGTTATCGTGTCAGTGCCGTATTTATTTGTGTTTGGCCTGATTAGCTCAAAGTGAGATGTTCTCAGATTATGAGAAGACTCACGTGTACAGAAAATCTCTTTCATAAAAGTTGGATTCATGCCATTTATTGTTTTGTAAATTTCCATCAATAGTTTTTGAATATTAAGCTGATGAATGGTTGTAGACTTGTCCTGTTGTAGTAGTTCGGTAAAGCTAGAGGATTGGTCATTATCATCATCGTCATCATCAGGTCGACCTAGGTCGGCATTGCATGACGCGCTTTCTCCAGTCCTCTTTGTTCGACATGGCGTTATCCAGCTCCTGAGGGTTACATCCTGTGTCATCCGCCAGTTGGTCAATGTATGATCTTTTAGGTCGTCCAGGTTTTTGTTTTCCGTGAGTTGGAGTCCAGAGGAGGACGTCGCTAGCGAGTTCATTCTTGTTCCTCCAGACGTGGCCGGCGAATCTCATTCGTTGTGTTCTGATGGTTTGGCTTATAGGTGGTGTGTTGCCATATAGTTCTTCGTTTGTCGTGTGGTCTTTCCAGGACACATTCAGAGCTGCTCGCAGCATTCGTGTGTATGTGCCATCGAGTTTGTCTTCTAAGCTTGTTGTGAGTGTCCAGGCAGTAGAGCCGTAGAGAAGCACCGACTCAACCGCTGCGCGGAAGAAGTCTTTCTTCAGGTTCTTTGGTAGGTTAGATTTCCAAATTTTGTCAAGCTGGTTTAGCGCTCCCCAGGCTTTTCCAATTCTTATCTCGATATCCCTTTCAGTTGATGCGATGTAGCTGCCGAGATATTTGAAGTCTTCGACAACTTTAAGGAGGTTGCCATTGAGGTCGCGTATTTCAAAGGTGTTATTTTCAATGTTGATGATGATATGTTCTGTCTGTGTGGTCATTATAGGCTATCCGTAAAGCTCGTTCATGTATGGAATTAATGAGACTATTACTCTTTCTGTTGCAATACATCCATACAAGGGGGCAGTAGTTAAAATGCGACAAAACAAATGTTTTCATAAGTAGGATCCTTTTGTTTGATCCCAAGTAAGGGGCTAGCCTCGATAGTGCACTGAGCTTCTTTCCTGCACTTTTGCAAATTGATTTGATGTGCTTATCGAAGGTTAAGTGACTGTCGAAGGTTATTCCAAGTAGTTTAGCTTCGTTTACTTCTACAATTGGATTGTTGTTTATTGTTATCATTGCTTTATCACTTCTTTTATTTTGTTTTGATTCAACAATCATTAGTTTGCATTTATCCTCATTGAGAAGCATTGAATTTTCCTTGAACCAATTATTCAAAATCTCTAGTTCTTCGTTGAGGTTTGTAACGATTGGGTCAATGTCTTTACTTTTTACCCAGATTGTGTTGTCATCTGCATATGTAACATCACGCTACCACCCCTTTTGCTTTAATCTACTGTGTGGGTTTAAAAGTATCAAAGCAATTGGCCTAGGCATCATGAAAACATCATCTCAAACTGCGAAGGACAAAAAACAAAAGAAACATGATTGATATTGCTCCAACGTCGCCAGTCAATTATTTGTGGACCAATCATTTAATAAATCATAAATTTATAATATTAACATGTCTTAAAAATCAAATTTTCAGATGTTTGTTCTTTTTCTCAATATTTTGCTCGGTAACCACGAGCTTTCCTAATGGCTGAGATTCAATTTGGAAGAGAAGCATACAAGTTGGAGATGAATCGCTGCGGAATGGCATGCGAGGTCTCGAAAAGTCTCTCGATATAATGCTCTTTGGTGCTTGGAATATCATATTAAATAAGGTTCATCATGTAGCTCCCGAGATTTTGGATGATGTTTATGTCTTGACTCTGGGCAGGCCAAGGCAGCATAATCAAGTCATCCTGCTTGAAGTTATCGAGCAATTTCTTTGAAAGATGGCAAGGAGCATTGTCCTGCTAGAAAATGATCAGGTTGTTTCAATGACCAAATATCATCTTGTTACTTGCCTTGAGATGTTGTCTCAAAATATTGATGTAATGTTTGGAGTTGACCATCCTGTCACACATAATGAGACATCCAACGCCATTACCCCTGATGCAGCCCTACACCATCACAGAGATGTTTGGATGAATTTGGATTGAGGGCTTCATTTGGAGCTCTCCAAACTCTTTGAAGTAGAGAATCATTTCTCATGGCAAATCTGCACTCATTGGAAAAAACATCCTCCTAATGAGTAGAGGCCAAGGAAGCAGTGTACGTGCCCACTTTTGCCGGTATCCCCTATTTTTCTTAGAAACCAACAGGTTTGCTCTTCTTAGGTATCATCTAATTCTGTATTTGGTCAAAATTTTCTTCACAAGCTGTTTTGATAGGTTTTCACGTGGAAAATAGTTAGCTACTTCCTGCCTAATTTCTGCAAAGAGAATCCCAACTTTCTTGCAGCCTGGCACGTAGCCCGCTCCCCTTGCTTTTCAAATCTTTTGGGGCGATCATTTCTCTTCCGTTTCTCCGTAGATCCAGTGGTTTCAAATTTTTCAAGACATCAAATGCGGTAGATTTGCTGCAACTAATTTGTTTTCCAATTTCAGCACTTCCTTTAGGAAAATCCCAATAAATGTAAATGTTTAACAGCCACTTGTTTGCATTCTGTTAGCTCGCATAATTTTATCATTCTTAGGATTTTAGGTATTTATCATTTTTATTTTAAGAATCTATTCTCAAAAAAATTGATAACTACTTGCAGATGGAAGTGTTTGTTTACACTTTTATGTCTGGTTACGTCAGCAATCATTTTCTTTTGGAAAAATTACAAAACATTTGGCCTAGCCCGGCTTTTGCATTTGTTTTTTTTGCGTTTTTAGGCCCATCGTTGATACTTTTAAACCCAGGCAGTACTTTTAAACAAACCTGGCAATACATGCATGCAATTAACACAGCAATATGTGAAGAAATCAAGAAGAGCAATCTTCCCCTTTAAATTTCCATGCAACTTCAGCGGTTCCTGTTGACTTGCAGTGTTGAACCACTCGAGGCCTTTTTCAAACTCAGGAACGACCACATTGTGAGCTTCGCAATCTGACAGATGACGTAAAATTATCTCCTCTTTATTTTCACTGATTTTTAGTTCTTCTAAAAACAGTAGAGAACTAGTAGCAATTTTGTTAAAAGACATGTTGGTCAATTATTTTTTGATAACAGTTTCATAATATTTTGAATATTTATGCGTATATTCCTCCTCATTTGATGTATCGAAGATGTGATGTGATTAGCAGGACGGACATTTTGATTTTGATAATGATAACAACTTAGGCCATGTAGTCTCGCTTTCGCTTTAAGGCGCAGGCGCAGAAGAGACACCCAAAACACTCAAGGACCGTCTTATGTAATAAATTACCTTACAAACCAACTTATATCGTTACTTAATCATCCCATTTGATATCGTTATTTGTGTGGTAAACATATTTATGTTAACAAAAAAGTCTGGTTTTGTAAAATTAATGTGATTAGTTTTTTGCGATATGTCTAGTTATGAAATATGATCCATTTGTGACGTCATCAAAATATCTCCTATTTAGAGCAACACTCTTGGCTGAAAGCGAAATATCGAGCAGGATATCAAATCAAAGCGCATATCATTCTACAACTTTTGCAGCCATTTTCCGAAATGCTAGTCAAATATTTTGCAAGATCCTAGATAAACGTTTCTGAATAAAATGACGAAACTATATTTTTGATCGTGAGACCCATATTTTTTAATCTTGGTATTCCGTTTATCTTTTGGATTTGAATGTTGTAAAGAAATCTAACTAAATCAGTTTTCTCTTTGAAGAAATTCTTTCTGGGTTTATTCTTGAAAAATATCAACAGAGTACTAACCATAGTACTAACCGTAAACCTTCCTGTGAAAACTTTTGTGAATTGAAAATTTTGCATGTTTCCTGGTTATGAATAAGCTTACGCAAATCTTAGATTTCAAGAAGTTTTGTGGACAAAACTTTCGCGACTTTCATGCAAAAACGCGTAGACAGCGAAATTTGGCTCAGAGTTATTTGTTTACACTCCTTTTTTATAAGAATAAGTAAAATTTGTTGAAGCAGGCTGTTCTTAGATATTCCTCCGACATCTGGGTATTTTGCATTTATTTCTAAATTTTATCGTTATTTCTTAAAATTCTTATATTGAGCTAAAAACAGTCAAGTCTAAAAACTAGTATTGTTCAATTCTGGCAAAATGTTAGGCTCGTGTTCTAACAAAATCGTTCTTACAGAATAAGAGTGTATATGAAAAGCCTAATTAAGGCTAAAATGGCTACCTGTCGAGAAACACCGTCAATGATACTGTGTTTTCCAAATATGGTATATTTCAACCCGTCTGCTGTGAACATGAAGGCGGCTTCTAATTTGAGATTGAAATGACCACCTGTTTTGAGACTCAATATAAATTTTTCTACTCTCAACATACTATGTACACTCTTTTTCATAAAGAACGCGCTTGGTATCGAAACTGACGCTCGATTTTTCCTAGGGAACAATAGATTTTAAAACACTAGAACAAATAAGAGCATCTGAGGCTGAGTAATAATTGTTTGGTCCTTATAAAAAAAGTGTATTGCGGTAGGTGATAGTCAACGTATTCGTAATCGAGAGTTTCACAAGACAAGCACTTTTGCATAGAGCATAGCTGTTGCCGCATTTTGGAAACTGGGAGATTTAAAGAGAAAGCACAGCAATGTATGAAATAACTCTCAAATACTTTTTATCAATATCCGTGTGAGTAGAAATCATTGTTTTATAATTCTATATCATTTTAACTCAAATGTATTGCAAAAGGAAGCCGTCTCTTTGTTTTCCAGCCAGCATCATATATCCTCCGAATCAGCAATGGATTTCAGCTTAAAACTGCACTGAACAGCAATTATATAGTATTTGCTTTATTTTCAATTTATAACCAACGATTGAAATCAATCGTTCTAGCCCTCAAGAAATATCCTTTTTCAAAAATTCCTGAAATCGAACCCCGGGAATCAGAAAGACTCTGAAATATCGCTGGGCCTTTCAGAATTCACCCCTTCCCCCCTGAACCGTAAATGATAGAGGTACCCCAATATCTAAATGTGACCCCACCCCAGTAGATCTCCTTCTTACTGCCCTTATCCTGAGTTGAGTCTCCTGACTATCTAGGTGCAAAAAGAATGGTGCAAGACGCCTATTTTACGATCATTTCAAAAAGTTTCTATTTTGACAGCCTGGCATTCTTTACCTGGGAGCTTTCCAACTGCAACATTTTGCGATTGCCCTGCAAGAAGTACGGATTATTCAACAACACTGTTCAGAACTTCGTTTTCAATGGATCTGTGATTGCCAACTTTGTGGGTATCACATCAGATGAGTGCGAAGAGAAATGTTGGCTAAACAATCAATGCAAGTCGATTAATGTGAAAGCGGGTGAAAAATGCGAAATGATTTCAAAAACAGCTTTCGATGTGTTGGGATCGCGAAGTGCATTGATCGGCAAAAGTGGCTGGACTTACAAAGCAATTGACTATAATGTTACGATGGTAAGTTGACCAAAAATTCGCTTTCTTGTTATTTATGACTCCTCGTCTCTCAGATGCTAATCTATTTTCCGTGCATTCCATGCAGCTGTAGGGAATAATATCAGTACATTTCAAGTGCTCAATAATGTTGGGGGATACCATCACTGATGGTCCATCAGTACTGTGGATGGATACTATCAGTACTTTTGGTTTTGGGGGATACCATCAACACACTGAATGTGAAGGAATACTATCAGTACTAGCCATTGGCACACCAGCCCAATTTCTGCAGTGAATCACAGTATACCAAACACTTGTAAAGAAGTACATAATCAAAAGTGCCTTCGCAATTTATATAGCTATATTTGTATATTGAATTATGTATTTCTTTTTTGTATCTTTACTTTAATTTTCATGTTGTAATATTGCTTCATATTGCTGTAAGTTTAATATTTGTTTGTATCTTTAAAGCTTATATTTTGTATGTAGCGGAATTTAAATGATATGAAACTGAACTGAACTGAACTGAACTGAACTGATTGAAAGCTGAACATTTACCAACTTGTCTATACAACAACGCCTAAGCATGGTAAGCTTATTTACATAGAAACAATCTAGACTAGTTCTTATTCATAGTTATTGATTTAAAAACTTTGTTTATTGTCTCGCAGATTGGAGAAAACTGCCAAATTCTCTCTCCATGCGAGGTGCCAGAAGTTTGTCGAGATACTTGTGACTGTGCAGGGTTCAAATGCAGTAAAGTTTTTAAAGGTAAGTATTCCAGCAAATAACAAATCCTATTAAAAATTTACTACACGCACATAACATTTTAATCTTGACTGAGGTAGCCCGCTTTGTCAGAATATTTTACTCCATGTCACTCATAAGACCAAGTTCTTTTTTAACTTCAGACTCAGGAAAAATGGCAACAGGGAAGAATGGAAGAAGCAAAGAGTTCGAGGATACTCAGAAAAATAAAACAAAATAAATTTGAAACTCTCTAGCAGGACATATACCCTTTTTATCATTCACCCATGAGCCCTTTCCCCCTTAGGACCAGTAGGGTACTCACAATGGTCAGTGCAGACAAGGATCTGTCTGAAATTTCCAATTGGAATAGGAATTCTTCCACAAAATTCATATAGAAAAAGATTTTCCGAGGAGGACATTGAAACTTTTATTCGTCAGTTCTTAAAAAGTGAGATTTCCTTTCAACAGTCCCTAAAAGCCCAAGGCATCTCAAAAACTATCGCTACGTGTTTATGATGGGCCTAAACAAACTGTACTCAAGAGATCCGAAAGGAATCCATATTACAACCATTCTTGAGAATAGAATATTAGACTGATAAGCAATTTCCAATCCATCATTGAATCCCTCTGCCCAGTTCTTTATTTCTAGTATGCACCAAAACCAATCACGCCATTGGATCCACAGAACAAATGCAAATCACTGCAAAAAATCGCGTATAATTTTCCTAAAAATCCTATTGCTTCCATGGAAATTCCTGGAATATACTCTTGACCACAATTTTTGCCGTAGATTGTAAAGCCGTATACGATGCTGGATTCCACCGCAGTAACGTTTATGACATCGCCACCAACGGTTTCCCATTGTCAGGATTACCAATATTTTGCGACATGGAAACAAAAGATGGCCCGTGGATGGTATTCCAGCGTAGAGTGGATAACACTGTCGATTTCTATCGCAATTGGAGTGAATACAAGCATGGGTTTGGAGAGCCAGATGGTAATTTTTGGCTGGGCCTTGATAAGCTGCATTTGTTGGCAGCTCCAGGAAGAAACGCCATTTTGAGAGTGGATATCCGTCATCGCTCTGACGTGAACAAAGCGCACGCCATTTATACCACTTTTGAAATTGGAAACGAGGCTGATGCATATCGCTTAAATGTTGGGGGGTATTTAGGTAATGCAGGGGACTCGATGGCTAACCACAACGGAATGGTGTTCACCACATACGATCTTCCTGGAGGAGGCTGTGCCCGAAGGCACATGGGAGGTTGGTGGTACAATTGGTGCCATAAGAGTAACCTCAATGGTTTATATCCAACTCAAAAAGGATCAACAGATCCTAAATATATCAGCTGGTTGAAGCTGAAGCATAAACATGGAAATATAATATTCTCTGAAATGAAACTACGCCATCCGGTAGCACCCTGACTGGGGAGTTACTTCTAAGGGTTAACTAAAGGGTAGGGGGGTTCTTTTCTCGTTTATTTTTTCCTTTTTTAGGCAAGTAGCTCCGTCAGCACTTAAACCCACGACTTCTGACTTTTTACGTTACTGCTTTTACCCAAGGGGAAATGGGAGCCAAAATTGTGCCCCAATGCTCCGTGGAGAACAGCACTGACTTATGAAGGTCATTGGTTCGAGTCCTACTCAGATCGCGTTTTTCGCATAATATATCACGATCGATTTTCCAAGTCCTGCTTCTTCCAGAACTTGAAGAAAAATTTAAGTTAATGATTCATAATATGGCATTGTAGATGTTCTGGCTAGATATTATTTTCAAGCTTCAAAATCACATTCTGCAGTTATTGTTTATTCTAGGGGTACCTGGGATTGGAAAAAGGGTTAAGTTGGGTTCAGTAGAGTTGAGGGTTTAGGAAACTTCAATAAGGGGTAATAAGTCCCAAGGTTCCAAAGAGGCTTTTAATCCACTAAGAACTGTTCAAGGAGCAATGTTAGGCTATGCCAGCCTTAGAAAACACATGCAATTACTAAAATATATTTCCTTCAAAATCAGCCAAAAATTGGGAAAAAGCCTTAATGGTAAGACCATGGTTTTTGGCAAATTTTTTGAAGGCAAATGGATCCGAATTGGCCTTTAATCAACTCATTGCTGTCCAGAGAGCAATATTAGGTTATACTATCTTTAGATAAAGCGTAAAATCTCCAAAAAAATTTCCTTAAAAATCAGCAAAAAATTGAAAAAGAGCCTGATGGTTAGCCCATGGTTGTTTGGTCGAAATTAGTCCAAAATAGATTATTCGAAATAGACTTTTAATCAACTCGCAACTGGTCAGGGAGAAATATTCGGCTATACTAGCTTTTGAAAACGCATAAGATCACCAAATGAATTTCATTCAAAATCAGTTAAATTCAGGAAATAGCCTGATGGTTACCATTCATTTTGGGCGAATTTTGACGTAAACCCATGGATAAGTAATTCAGATAAAAGTAAAGTAACTAAGGTGATTTTAAGCTAAACATTGATAGCTGCAGCGACATATTTAGTATTCTATTCTACATTTTGAAGTTTTAGTGTAATAGCAAAAATGACGCAAGGGTAACACTAGAAAGCTTAAATATCATGATTATTGCATCTTTAATTTACAATCTATATGCTTGATTCTATCGATTAAAGAAACATTGACATTGGGCAATGTGTTTGCAGTATAGCTAATAGCTGATACAACTAATCATGTATCTACAATACTTTATATCTATATGTCTAGATATCATTGTAGTTATACCACGCTCTTGTCTACATTGTAGTATACAGCATCGTTTATCGTAGTATGCTACGACATCGTAGTATACTTCGTTTGAACCGCACTGTAATACATAACATCATCTATATGTAACGACCACGTTACCATCCCTTACCATATATTTGAAGGGGGACCTTACTATGTAATGAATTAACTTACAAACCAACTACCTTAATATCTCTTTCAATATCGATATTTATACTAAGCACATTTATGTTGATGAAAAAGTCCGGCTTTGTAAAAGTCATGAGATTGGTTTTTTGTTATATGTCTATTTTTCAAATATGATCCATTTGTGACGTCATCAAAATATTTCATATTTAGAACAACACTCTTGGCTGAAAGAAACACATTGAGCTGGATATCAAATCAAAGCATATATCATTCTACAACTTTTGCAGCCATTTTTCAAAACACCAGTCAAACATTTTTTGAGGTATAAAGATTTTTAGATAAACCTTTCTGAATAGAATGATGTCACTTTACTTTTGATTATGAGACCCAGAAATCTGAATCCTTATCTTTGTATTCCGTATTCTTGAAGATTGCAATGTTATACAAAAATCTGACTTCTTCAAATTTAGCTTTGAAGAGATTCTTCATTGGTTGTTTAAAAGCGGGGACGTTTCTTCTCCAAAAATATCCCACATTGTTGAAGACCACAAAGCACTAACCATAAAACTTCCTGTGAAAACTTTTGTGAATTGAAAATTTTGCATGTTTCCTGGTTATGAATGAGCTTACGTGTGTTGAAAATACCATGTATTTTCAGTCTAAAATGATCCTAAATTGGTTATACTTTTATATTGATTTGGAAGTCCATTTTTACTATCAGTTGTGGTGATTGTTGCAAATTTTGACTCCCTTCCTCGCCCATCCGACATCTTTTGTATGTGCCACCAATCTGGGTATTTTGCATTTATATCGCAATCTTATGGTTACTTCTTAAAATTCTCATATTGAGCTAAAAATGGTTAGTCTGGATTACTTCTTTAAAAGTTGTCAAATTCTGGCAAAATGCAAGGCTCGTGTTCTAACAAAATCGTTCTTACAGAATAAGAGTGTGTATGAAAAGATTAATTAAGGTTAAAATGGCTACCTGTCGTGAAATACCGTCAATAATACAGGTGTTTTCAAAATATGGTATACCTTCAAACCATCTGCTGCGAACATGAAGGTGGCTTCTAATTTGAGATTGAAATGACCACCTGTTTTGAGACTCAATATAAATTTTTCTACCATAGTCAACATATTCGTATTCTAGTGTTGCACAAGGCAAGCTTCTTTGCATAGAGCATAGCTGTTGCAGCATTTTGGAAACTGGGAGATTTAAAGAGAAAGCACAGCAATGAATGAAATAACTCTCAAATACTTTTTATCAATATCCGTGTGAGTACAAATTATTGTTTTATAATTCTATATCATTTTAACTCAAATGTATTGCGAAAGGAAACCGTCTCTTTGTTTCCCAGCCAGCATCATATATCCTCCGAATCAGCAATGGATTTCATCTTAAAACCGTGCTGAACAGCAATTTTATAGTATTTGCTTTATTTTCAATTCATAACCAACGATTGAAATCAATCGTTCTAACCCTCAAGAAATATCCTTTTTCAAAAATTCCTGAAATCGAACCCCGGGAATCGGAAAGACTCTGAAATATTGCTGGACCTTTCAGAATTCACCCCTTCCTCCTGAACCGTAAATGATAGAGGTACCCCAGTACCTAAATGTGAACCCACCCCAGTAGATCTCCTTCTTACTGCCCTTATCCTGAGTTGAGTCTCCTGACTACCTAAGTGAAAAAAGAATGGTGCAAGACGCCTATTTTACAATCATTTCAAAAAGTGTTTATTTTGACAGCCTGGCATTCTTTACCTGGGAGCTTTCCAACTGCAACATTTTGCGATTGCCTTGCAAGAAATACGGATTATTCAACAACACAGTTCAGAACTTCGTTTTCAATGGATCTGTGATTGCCACCTTTGTGGGTATCACACCAGATGAGTGCGAACAGAAATGTCGGCTAAACAATCGATGCAAGTCGATTAATGTGAAAGCGGGTGAAAAATGCGAATTGATTTCAAAAACAGCTTTCGATGTTTCGGGATCGCGAAGTGCATTGGTCGGCAAAAGTGGCTGGATTTACAAAGCAATCGACTATAATGTTACGATGGTAAGTTGACCAAACATTCGCTTTATTGTTATTCATGACTCTTCATCTCTCCGATGTATAGCCAGAAATATCGGAACCATAATGAAACGAACACATAGATTACTGAAGCTTTTCGTCTGACACTCAACAGAGTAATACGTCAGAAAGAGAACGAAAAAGAAACCTAACTGATTTATATACCCAGATGTGGATCGAAATAGGCCAATCAGAAGAGAGGTGAATGATTGGCATGGTGTAGGAAAACCAATCAACACCAAAGATACAGTGAGCTGACCAATAAGATTACTTCAAGAGTCCTAAGGCGAAAACGAACTCCTTCTGTCTACACAATAGGGGATCCCTGGTTTTTATGTAGACAGATTCCAAAATAGCTAAGTAAAAGGTAGATCTTGCTCTGACAATTATTCGAAAGCAATTCTCACTGTAGGCTTTAGCACACACTGGGTTTTTGAGCAAATGTTGACCTATAACATGTTTTAGTGAACTTTTTGGTTTTGAGGCGCGAGATGGTTGTTCTCGTTGCGGCACAGTTTTGTTGCGTATGCTAGACGGCACGTGTTGTTTAACCCTATCACATAACCGCTGAGATGTGCGACCTACGTACCTGGCATCATTCACCTCTTTTCTGATTGGCCTATTTCGATCCAAATCTGGGTATATAAATCAGTTAGGTTTCTGTTTCGTTCTCTTTCTGACGTATTACTCTGTTGAGTGTCAGACGAAAAGCTTAAATAATCTATGTGTTCGTTTCATTGTGGTTCCGATATTTCTGGCTATACTGAAGTTCTGTACCATCCAAAAACTGATCTCTCCGATGCTAAGTTATTTTCCTTGCAATCTAGACTAGTTCTTATTCATAGTTATTGATTTAGAAACTTTGATTGTTGGTCTTGCAGATTGGAGAAAACTGCCAAATTCTCTCTCCTTGTGAGGTACCAGAAGTGTGTCGAGATACTTGTGACTGTGCAGGGTTCAAATGCAGCAAAGTCTTTAAAGGTAAGTATTCCAGAAAAAAACAAATCCTATTATAAATTGGCTAAACGCACATAACAGTTTAATCTTGATCGAGATAACCAACTTTGCCAGAATATTTTACCCCGTGTCACTCATTAGACCAAGTTCTTTTCAAATTTTAGACTTAGAGAAGAATTGCAACAGGGAAGAATGGAATAAGCATAGAGTTCGAGGATACTTGCAAAAATAAAAACAAAATCAATTTGAAACTCTCTAGCAGGACAGTGTACCCTTTTTATCATTCACCCAATCCATCATTGAATCCCTCTGCCCATTTTGTTATTTTTAGTATGCACCAAAACCAATCACGCCATTGGATCCACGGAACAAATGCAAATCACTGCAAAAAATCGCGTATACTTTTCCTAAAAATCCTATTGCTTCCATGGAAATCCCTGGAATATACTCTTGACCACAATTTTCGCCGTAGATTGTAAAGCCGTATACGATGCTGGATTCCACCGCAGTAACGTTTATGACATCGCCACCAACGGTTTCCCATTGTCAGGATTACCAATATTTTGCGACATGGAAACAAAACACGGCCCGTGGATGGTATTCCAGCGCAGAGTGGATAACACTGTCGATTTCTATCGTAATTGGAGTGAATACAAGCATGGGTTTGGAGAGCCTGATGGCAATTTTTGGCTTGGCCTCGATAAGCTGCATTTGTTGGCAGCTCCAGGAAGAAACGCCATTTTGAGAGTGGATATCCGTCATCGCTTTGACGTCAACAAAGCGCACGCAATTTATACCACGTTTGAAATTGGAAACGAGGCTGATGCATATCGCTTAAAAGTTGGGAGGTATTCAGGTAATGCAGGGGACTCGATGGTTAACCACAACGGAATGGTTTTCACCACATACGATCTTCCTGGAGGAGGCTGTGCCCGAAGGCACATGGGAGGTTGGTGGTACAATTGGTGCCATAAGAGTAACCTCAATGGTTTATATCCAACTCAACATGGATCAACAGATCCTAAATATATCAGCTGGTGGAGGCTGAAGCATAAATATGGAAATATAATATTCTCTGAAATGAAACTACGCCATCCGGTAGCACCCTGACTGGGGAGTTACTTCTAAGGGTTAATTAAAGGGTAGGGAGGTTCTTTTCTCGTTTATTTTTTCCTTTTTTAGGCAAGTAGCTCCGTCAGCACTTAAACCCACGACTTCTGACTTTTTACGTTACTGCTTTTACCCAAGGGGGGAATGGGAGCCAAAATTGTGCCCCAATGTTCCGTGGAGAACAGCACTGACTTATGAAGGTCATTGGTTCGAGTCCTACTCAGATCGCGTTTTTCGCATAATATTTCACGATCGATTTTCCAAGTCCTGCTTCTTCCAGAACTTGAAGAAAAATTTAAGTTAATGATTCATCGTATGGCATTGTAGATGTTCTGGCTAGATATTATTTTCAAGCTTCAAAATCACATTCTGCAGTTAAAGTTGATTCTAGGGGTACCTGGGATTGGAAAAAGGGTTTAGTTGGGTTCAGTAAGGGTTTAGGAAACTAAAATATGGGTTAAGAAGTCCAAAGGTTCCAAAAAGGCTTTTGATCCTTTCAGGACTTTTCAAGGATCAATGTTAGGCATAGATGCCAGCCATAGAAAACGCATGCAATTAGCCCATGGTTGTTTGGACAAACTTAAACCAAAATAGATGATTCGAAATAGACTTTTAATCAACTCTACAACTGTTCAGGGAGGAATATTCGGCTATACTAGCTTTTGAAAACGCATAAAATCACAAAATGAATTTCATTCAAAATCAGTTAAATTCAGGAAATAGCCTGATGGCTACCATTCATTTTGGGCAAAATTTTGACGTAAACCCATGGATAAGCAATTCAGATAAAATTAAATGAACTAAGGTGATTTTAAGCTAAACATCGATAGCTGCAGCGACATATTTAGTATTCTATTCTACATTTTGAACTATTAGCGTAATAGCAAAAATGACGCAAGGGTAACACTAGAAAGCTTAAATATCATGTTTATTGCATCTATAATTTAAAATCTATATGCTTGATTCTATCGATTAAAGAAACATTGACATTGGGTAATGTGTCTCCAGTATAGCTAATAGCTGATACATTTAATCATGTATCTACTATACTATATATCTATATATCTAGTTATTATTGTAGTTTTACCAAGCTCTTGTCAACATTGTAGTATACAAATTCGTTTATTGTAGTATGTTACGACATCGTAGTATACTTCGTTTGAACCTGACTGTATACATAACATCATCTATATGTAACGTCAACGTTACCACCCCTTACCATATATTTAAAGGGGGACCTTACTATGTAATAAATCAAATTACAAACCAACTACCTTAATACCTCTTTCAATATCGATACTTATAGTAAGCACATGTATGTTGATGAAAAAGTCCGGTTTGTAAAAGTCATGAGATTGGTTTTTTGTTATATGTCTATTTTTCAAATATGATCCATTTGTGACGTCATCAAAATATTTTATATTCAGAACAACACTCTTGGCTGAAAGAAACACATTGAGCTGGATATCAAATCAAAGCATATATCATGCTACAGCTTTTGCAGCCATTTTTCAAAACACCAGTCAAACATTTTTTGAGATATAAAGATTTTTAGATAAACCTTTCTGAATAGAATGATGTCACTTTACTTTTGATTATGAGACCCAGAAATCTGAATCCTTATCTTTGTATTCCGTATTCTTGAAGATGTTATACAATGTTATGTTATACAATGTTATACAATGTTATATACAATCCGTATTCGCAATGTTATACAAAAATCTGACTTCTTCAAATTTAGCCTTGAAGAGATTCTTCATTGGTTGTTTAAAAGCGGGGACGTTTCTTCTCGAAAAATATCCCACATTGTTGAAGACCACAAGGCACTAACCATAAAACCCTCCTGGGGAGCGTTTCGGGATTCAAAATTTTGCATGTTTCTTGGTTATGAATGAGCTTACGTGTGTTGAAAATACCATGTATTTTCAGTCTAAAATGATCCTAAATTGGTCATACTATTTTATTGATTTGGAAGCCTATTTTTACTATCAGTTGTGTTGATTGTTGCGAATTTTGACTCCCCTCCTCGCCAATCCGACATCTTTGTATGTGCCACCAATCTGGGTATTTTGCATTTATTTCTCAATCTTATGGTTATTTCTTAAAATTGTTATACTAAGCTAAAAACAGTCAGCCTGGATTACTTCTTTAAAAGTTGTCAAATTCTGGCAAAATGCAAGGCTCGTGTTCTAACAAAATCGTTCTTACAGAATAAGAGTGTGTATGAAAAGATTAATTAAGGTTAAAATGGCTACCTGTCGTGAAATACCGTCAATAATACAAGTGTTTTCAAAATATGGTATACCTTCAAACCATCTGCTGTGAACATAAAGGCGGCTTCTAATTTGAGATTAAAATGACCACCTGTTTTGAGACTCAATATAAATTTTTCTACCATAGTCAACGTATTCGTAATCGAGTGTTGCACAAGGCAAGCTCTTTTGCATAGAGCATAGCTGTTGCAGCATTTTGGAAACTGGGAGATTTAAAGAGAAAGCACAGCAATGAATGAAATAACTCTCAAATACTTTTTATCAATATCCGTGTGAGTACAAATTATTGTTTTATAATTCTATATCATTTTAACTCAAATGTATTGCGAAAGGAAACCGTCTCTTTGTTTCCCAGCCAGCATCATATATCCTCCGAATCAGCAATGGATTTCATCTTAAAACCGTGCTGAACAGCAATTATATAGTATTTGCTTTATTTTCAATTCATAACCAACGATTGAAATCAATCGTTCTAACCCTCAAGAAATATCCTTTTTCAAAAATTCCCGAAATCGAGCCCCGGGAATCGGAAAGACTCTGAAATATTGCTGGACCTTTCAGAATTCACCCCTTCCTCCTGAACCGTAAATGATAGAGGTACCCCAGTACCTAAATGTGACCCCACCCCAGTAGATCTCCTTCTTACTGCCCTTATCCTGAGTTGAGTCTCCTGACTACCTAAGTGCAAAAAGAATGATGCTAGACGCCTATTTTACGATCATTTCAAAAAGTTTCTATTTTGACAGCCTGGCATTCTTTACCTGGGGGCTTTCCAACTGCAACATTTTGCGATTGCCCTGCAAGAAATACGGATTATTCAACAACACTGTTCAAAACTTCGTTTTCAATGGATCTGTGATTGCCAACTTTGTGGGTATCACATCAGATGAGTGCGAACAGAAATGTCGGCTAAACAATCGATGCAAGTCGATTAATGTGAAAGCGGGTGAAAAATGCGAATTGATTTCAAAAACAGCTTTTGATGTGTCGGGATCGCGAAGTGCATTGGTCGGCAAAAGTGACTGGACTTACAAAGCAATCGACTACAATGTTACGATGGTAAGTTGGCCAAACATTCGCTTTATTGTTATGAAATTATAGTAATGATTTTACAAATAGCAGACTTTGAATATATCTAGAATATTAAAGTGTTTTTCAAATAGATGAGATGAGGTAGAAAAATGGAAAGCGAGCTTAGCAAGCAAAATTTTTTAGTCTACGTTTCCTAGATGTCAGATATGTTAATCTTAAAGTGACAGGGCAGATGAGGAAGGGCGAATTTACTCTCATTCATCGAGAAGTTTAGGCATGACAGTCTCCGAAATTCTTCATATAGATTCTTCTCTGTGCGAGAATGGTAGAAGAATGGTTGAACGGAAACCTTTTCAGCAGTTTTTCCGATATTTTCATCGAAAGTTTCATCCTTATAAGCAATAAAAAAATTTCCGACAAACTCAGGAATTTTCCGAAAATTCCGACAGAATTTTCGCAAGGAGGGGCGACCACCCCTTCAATTTCTGCCCAGCCACTGCACCCCTGTATATAGAGCTAGACTGCTTTTTTGTTTCTCATCTGTATCACTCTATATCTTTGAACATCGAGCACTACATCTATATTGCTCTATACCTTTGTACTTCGAGCACTACAATACGGTTTTAGACAATGCTATTGCTATAGAGATAGTTATTGCTTTAAAAACTTTAATTGTTCGTCTTGCAGATTGGAGAAAACTGCCAAATTCTCTCTCCGTGTGAGGTGCCGGAAGTTTGTCGAGATACTTGTGACTGTGCAGGGTTCAAATGCAGCACAGTTTTTAAAGGTAAGTATTCCAGCAAATAACAAATATTGAAATAAATTGTCTGCACGTACTTAATGTTTTAATCTTGATCGAGATAACCAACTTTGTCAGAATATTTTACTCCGTGTCACTCATTAGACCAAGTTCTTTTTAAACTTCAGACTCAGAAAAAATGGCAACAGGGAAGAATGAAATAGGAATAGAGTTCGAGGATACTTGCAAAATTAAAAACAAAATCAATTTGAAACTCTCTAGCAGGACATATACCCTTTCTACTATCATTCACCCACGAGCAATTCCCCCCTTAGGACCATCAGGGTACGCACAATGGTCAGTGCAGACAGGGATCTGTTTGAAATTTTCAATTTGTATAGGAATTCTTCCACAAAATTCATATAGAAAAAGATTTTCCGAGGAGGACATTGAAACTTTTATTCGTCAGTTATTAAAAAGTGAGATTTCCTTTTAACAGTCCCTAGAAGCCCAAGGCATCTCAAAAACTATCGCTACGTGTTTATGATGGGCCTAAACAAACTGTACTCAAGAGATCCGAAAGGAATCCATATTACAACCATTCTAGATAATAGAATATTGGACTGATAAGCAATTTTCAATCCATCATCGAATCCCTCTGCCTAGTTCGTTATTTCTAGTATGCACCAAAACCATCACGCCATTGGATCCACAGAACAAATGCAAATCACTTCAAAAAATCGCGTATAATTTTCCTAAAAATCCTATTGCTTCCATGGAAATTCCTGGAATATACTCTTGACCACAATTTTCGTTGTAGATTGTAAAGCCGTATACGATGCTGGATTCCACCGCAGTAACGCTTATGACATCACCACCAACGGTTTCCCATTGTCAGGATTACCAGTATTTTGCGACATGGAAACAAAAGACGGCCCATGGATGGTATTCCAGCGTAGAGTGGATAACACTGTCGATTTCTATCGTAATTGGAGTGAATACAAGCATGGGTTTGGAGAGCCAGATGGCAATTTTTGGCTGGGTCTTGATAAGCTGCATTTGTTGGCAGCTCCAGGAAGAAACGCCATTTTGAGAGTGGATATCCGTCATCGCTCTGACGTCAACAAAGCGCACGCCATTTATACCACTTTTGAAATTGGAAACGAGGCTGATGCATATCGCTTAAAAATTGGGGGGTATTCAGGTAATGCAGGGGACTCAATAGCTTACCACAACGGAAAGGTGTTCAGCACATACGATATTCCTAGAGGAGGCTGTGCTCGAAAGCACAAAGGAGGTTGGTGGTACTATGGGTGCCATCAAAGTAACCTCAATGGTTTGTATCCACCTCCACATGGATCAACAAATCCTAAATATATGAGCTGGTTGAAGCTTAAGCATAAACATGGAAATATAATATTCTCTGAAATGAAACTACGCCATCCGGTAGCACCCTGACTGGGGAGTTACTACTAAGGGTTCACTAAAGGGGAGGGGGTTCTTTTCTCGTTTATTTTTACTTTTTTAGGCCAGTAGCTCAGCACTTACTTCAATAAGGGTTAATAAGTCCAAAGGTTCCAAAGAGGCTTTTAATCCACTCAGAACTAATCAAGGGGGAACGCTAAACTATGCCAGCCTTAGAAAACGCATGCAATCACCAAAATATATTTCCTTCAAAATAAGCCAAAAATTAGGGAAAAGCCATAATAGTAAGGCCAATGTTTTTGGGAAAATCTTTCAAAGATAAATGGATCCAAATTGAACTTTAATCAACTCACTGCTGTCCAGAGAGTAATAATATCAGGTTATACTACCTTTAGAAAACGCGTAAAATCTCCAAAAAAAGTTCCTTAGAAATCAGCCAAAAATTGAAAAAGAGCCTGATGGTCAGCCCATGGTTGTTTGGTTAAAATTGGCCCAAAATAGATGATTCGAAATAGAGTTTTACTCAACTCGCAACTCGTCAGGGAGAAATATTCGGCTATACTAGCTTTTGAGAACGCATAAAATCACAAAATGAATTTCATTCAAAATCAGTTAAATTCAGGAAATAGCCTGATGGCTACCATTCATTTTGGGCGAATTTGACGTAAACCCATGGAAAAGCAATTCAGATAAAAGTAAAGTAGCTAAAGGTGATTTTAAGCTAAACATTGATATAGCTGCAGCGACATATTTAGTATTCTATTCTACATTTTGAAGTTTTAGTGTAATAGCAAAAATGACGCAAGGGTAACACTAGAAAGCTTAAATATCATGATTATTGTATCTATAATTTAAAATCTATATGCTTGATTCTATCGATTAAAGAAACATTGACATTGGGCAATGTGTCTGCAGTATAATAGCTAATAGCTGATACATCTAATCATGTATCTACTATACTATATATCTATATATCTAGTTATCATTGTAGTTTTACCACGCTCTTGTCTACATTGTAGTATACAAATTCGTTTATCGTAGTATGCTACGACATCGTAGTATACTTCGTTTGAACCTGACTGTATACATAACATCATCTTTATGTAACGTCCACGTTACCATCCCTTACCATATATTTGAAGGGGGGCCTTACTATGCAATGAATTAACTTACAAACCAACTACCTTAATACCTCTTTCAATATCGATACTTATAATAAGCACATTCATGTTGATGAAAAAGTCCGGTTTTGTAAAAGTCATGAGATTGGTTTTTTGTTATATGTCTATTTTTCAAATATTATCCATTTGTGACGTCATCAAAATATTTCATATTTAGAACAACACTCTTGGCTGAAAGAAACACATTGAGCTGGATATCATATCAAAGCATATATCATTCTACAACTTTTGCAGCCATTTTTCAAAACACCAGTCAAACATTTTTTGAGATAGAAAGATTTTTAGATAAACCTTTCTGAATAAAATGATGTCACTTTACTTTTGATTATGAGACCAAGACATCGGAATCCTTGTCTTGGTATTCTGTATTCTTGAAGATTGCAATGTTATACAAAAATCTGACTTCTTCAAATTTAGCCTTGAAGAGATTCTTCATTGGTTGTTTAAAAGCGGGGACGTTTCTTCTCCAAAAATATCCCACATTGTTGAAGACCACAAAGCACTAACTATAAAACCCTCCTGGGAAACGTTTCGGGATTCAAAATTTTGCATGTTTCTTGGTTATGAATGAGCTTACGTGTGTTGAAAATACCATGTATTTTCAGTCTAAAATGATCCTAAATTTGTCATACTATCATATTGATTTGGAAGTCCATTTTTACTATCAGTTGTGTTGATTGTTGCACATGTTGACTCCCTTCCTCGCCCATCCGACATCTTTTGTATGTGCCACCAATCTGGGTATTTTGCATTTATTTCTCAATCTCATGGTTATTTCTTAAAATTATTATATTGAGCTAAAAATAGTTAGTCTGGATTACTTCTTTAAAAGTTGTTCAATTCTGGCAAAATGTTAGGCGAGATGCTAGGCTCGTGTTCTAACAAAGTCGTTCTTACAGAATAAGAGTGTGTATGAAAAGATTAATTAAGGTTAAAATGGTTACCTGTCGTGAAATACCGTCAATAATACAGGTGTTTTCAAAATATGGTATACCTTCAAACCATCTGCTGCAAACATGAAAGGAGGCTTCTAATTTGAGATTGAAATGACCACCTGTTTTGAGACTCAATATAAATTTTTCTACCATAGTCAACGTATTCGTATTCTAGTGTTGCACAAGGCAAGCTTTTTTGCATAGAGCATAGCTGTTGCCGCATTTTGGAAACTGGGATTTTTAAAGAGAAAGCACAGCAATGTATGAAATAACTCTCAAATACTTTTTATCAATATCAGTGTGAGTACAAATCATTGTTTTATAATTCTATATCATTTTAACTCAAATGTATTGCGAAAGGAAGCCGTCTCTTTGTTTCCCAGCCAGCATCATATATCCTCCGAATCAGCAATGGATTTCAGCTTAAAACCGTGCTGATAAAACAGCAATCATATGTTATTTGCCCTATTTTCAAATCATAACCAACGATTGAAATCAATTGTTCTAGCCCTCAAGAAATATCGTTTTTCAAAAATTCCTGAAATCGAACCCTGGGAGTTGGAAACACTCTGAAATATCGCTGGGCCTTTCAGAATTCACCCCTTCCCCCCTGAACCGTAAATGATAGAGGTACCCCAATATCTAAATGTGACCCCACCCCAGTAGATCTCCTTCTTACTGCCCTTATCCTGAGTTGAGTCTCCTGACTACCTAAGTGAAAAAAGAATGGTGCAAGACGCCTATTTTACAATCATTTCAAAAAGTGTTTATTTTGACAGCCTGGCATTCTTTACCTGGGAGCTTTCCAACTGCAACATTTTGCGATTGCCCTGCAAGGAGTATGGATTATTCAATAACACAGTTCAAAACTTCGTTTTCAATGGATCTGTGATTGCCAACTTTGCAGGTATCACATCAGATGAGTGCGAACAGAGATGCCAGCTAAACAATCGATGCAAGTCGATTAATGTGAAAGAGGGTGAAAAATGCGAATTGATTTCAAAAACAGGTTTCGATGTGTTGGGATCGCGAAGTGCATTGGTCGGCAAAAGTGGCTGGACTTACAAAGCAATCGATTATAATGTTACGATGGTAAGTTGACCAAACATTCGCTTTATTGTTATTTATGACTCCTCATCTCTCAGATGCTAATCTATTTTCCGTGCATTCCATGCAGCTGTAGGGAATAATATCAGTAGATTTCAAGTGCTCAATAATGTTGGGGGATACCATCACTGATGGTCCATCAGTACTGTGAATGGATACTATCAGTACTTTTGGTTTTGGGAGATACGATCAATACACTGAAAATGTGAAGGAATACTATCAGTACTAGCCATTGGCACACCAGCCCAATTTCTGTAGTGAATCACAGTATACCAAACACTTGTAAAGAAGTACATAATCAAAAGTGCCTTCGCAATTTATATAGCTATATTTGTATATTGAATTATGTATTTCTTTTTTGCATCTTTACTTTAATTTTCATGTTGTAATATTGCCTTATGTTGCTGTAAGTTTAATATCTGTTTGTATCTTTAAAGCTTATATTTTGTATGTAGCGGAATTTAAATGATATGAAACTGAACTGAACTGAACTGATTGAAAGCTGAACATTTACCAACTTGTCTATACAACAACGCCTAAGCATGGTAAGCTTATTTACATAGAAAAAATCTAGACTAGTTCTTATTCATAGTTATTGATTTAAAAACTTTGTTTTTTGTCTCGCAGATTGGAGAAAACTGCTAAATTCTCTCTCCATGCGAGGTGCCAGAAGTGTGTCGAGATACTTGTGACTGTGCAGGGTTCAAATGCAGTAAAGTTTTTAAAGGTAAGTATTCCAGCAAATAACAAATCCTATTAAAAATTTACTACACGCACATAACATTTTAATCTTGACTGAGGTAGCCCACTTTGTCAGAATATTTTACTCCGTGTCACTCATAAGACCAAGTTCTTTTTAAACTTCAGACTCAGAAAAAATGGCAACAGGGAAGAATGGAAGAAGCAAAGAGTTCGAGGATACTCAGAAAAATAAAACAAAATCCATTTTAAACTCTCTAGCAGGACATACACTAGGCTATTAAAATTATTGCACAGGTCGATTCAAAATGGCGGCAAAATTGCAAAGATGTGAGGACTAGGCCTAAACTAAAATTCCCATAACTTCTGTCAGATAGCTCACAAAAGCATGATTTTGGTGTGGAAATTTAGGAAATTTTGCTGACACCATATTTCATAACAATAAGCAATAAAAAATTGAGGCAGAAATTATCTATGACTTGGGATTTGATCGATTTTTTAAAAAAAAAAATTTAAATAAACAAAGTTATCTGATAAACACGATTGTAACCATTATTGCTGTGTTTGAGTTCACATCACCAAGTAAAATATTTCATAAATGTAAATTATAGAGGCTTAAGAAGGAGAACAAACAACATGCTTACCTGAAGAATTACGAAATTGCAACTGATGTGTGGGGTGCAAGATGAATATTACTCTCCCCCTTCCTAGAAATGTTTTGAGACTCCTTCATTTTCCCCTTATGCCACAATACAGAGGAAAAACATTACCAATGGGAATCCTCAAAGCAGTGGCAACAAAGCCAAAAAGCATTTTACCAGATTAATGACTTTTTAAAATACTTTTGCACTGATTTTAGCTAGATGACAACAACTCCTTCTTCAAAAACTCCTTGCTTATATTTTGACCAGCGATCGAATCCCCAGTCATAGATAATTTCTGCCTCAAATTCATTATTGCGTATTGTTTTGAGCTATGGTGTCAGCAAAATTTCCTAAATTTTGCCTCCAAAATCCCTTATTTGTGAGCTGTCTGACACGAGTTATGAGAATTTTAATCTAGGCCGAGCCCTCACAGCTTTGCAATTTTGGCGCCATTTTAGGCCCCGTTTACACGATACCGTTTTCATTTCATATCGGATTGGGTAAGGCAATCCGATATGAAAATTTCTCCTGTTTACACGATGCCGTTTTCATTTCATAGCGGATTGGTTTCGTGCCACTTCCAGAGCGTTTTCATTGGAAAACGCGAAAACGGTATGAAGCATATCGGATTGGTGCGTTCTCGTGTAAACAGAAGGCCAATCCGATATGAAACCAATCCGATATGAAACGAAAACGGTATCGTGTAAACGGGGCCTTGAACTGACCAGTACAGTACTTTCAATAGGCTAGTGTATACCCTTTTTACTATCATCCACCACGAGCCCTTTCCCCCTTCGGACCATCAAGGTACTCACAATGTTCAGTGCAGATAAGGATCTGTCAGAAAGTTTCGATTTTGAATAGAAATTTGTTCCAAACATTCCTGTAGAAAAAGATTAACCTTGGAGAGCATTGAAACTCTTATTCATGAGTTCCCAAAATGTGAGATTTCCTTTCGCCCAAGGCATCCCAAAAACAATCGCTGCCTGTTTTTGATTGGCCTAAACAAACTGCACCAAACAAATCTGTAAGAAAACCACATTACCATTCTAGAGAATAGTATGATAATAGTATTCTACCCAGTGTGTTATCTAAAGTATGCACCAAAACCCATTGCCCTGTTGTGTGGAGGAGCGAATGCAAATCACTGCTTCCAGAAATCCTATTGCTTCCACGGAAATCCCTGAAATATACTCTACAGATTGTTTTATTTTGAAAATTTCTCGTACACTTTCAGGGAGATATGTCCCCCAATTAGGTAACCCCAAAACGCCTTCTTTTTATTGACCTTTTACCAAAATTCTGACCCTAGCCAAAACGATTGAATAAGAATCCACTACGGTTAAAATCGCTATTGTGCAGACCATGTACTCGTGAAAACAGGAATAGGAGGCAGGAGGGCATAAATTCGAACAAACTTTGACTTGACCACAATTTTTGCCGTAGACTGTAAAGCCGTATACGATGCTGGATTCCACCGCAGTAACGTTTATGACATTGCCACCAACGGTTTCCCATTGTCAGGATTACCAATATTTTGCGACATGAAAACAGAACGCGGCCCGTGGATGGTATTCCAGCGTAGAGTGGATAACACTGTCGATTTCTATCGCAATTGGAGTGAATACAAGCATGGGTTTGGAGAGCCAGATGGCAATTTTTGGCTGGGTCTTGATAAGCTGCATTTGTTGGCAGCTCCAGGAAGAAACGCCATTTTGAGAGTGGATATCCGTCATCGCTTTGACGTCAACAAAGCGCACGCCATTTATACCACGTTTGAAATTGGAAACGAGGCTGATGCATATCGCTTAAAAGTTGGGAGGTATTCAGGTAATGCAGGGGACTCGATGGCTAACCACAACGGAATGGTGTTCACCACATACGATCTTCCTGGAGGAGGCTGTGCCCGAAGGCACATGGGAGGTTGGTGGTAAAATTTCTGCCATACGAGTAACCTCAATGGTTTATATCCAACTCAACATGGATCAACAGATCCTAAATATATCAGCTGGTGGAGGCTGAAGCATAAATATGGAAATATAATATTCTCTGAAATGAAACTACGCCATCCGGTAGCACCCTGACTGGGGAGTTACTTCTAAGGGTTAACTAAAGGGGAGGGGGGTTCTTTTCTAGTTTATTTTTACATTTTTAGGCCAGTAGCTCCGTCAGCACTTAAACCCGCGACTTCTGACTTTTTACATTACATTATCCACAGTGCAATCGGAGCCAAAATTCTGCCCCAATGTTCCGTGAAGAACAGCACTGACTAACGAAGGTCATTGGTTCGAGTCCTACTCGGATCGTGTTTTTCGCATGATATATCACGATCGATTTTCCAACTCCTGCTTCTTCCAGAACTTGAAGAAAAATTTAAGTTAATGATTCTTCATATGGCATTGTTGATGTTCTGGCTAGATATTATTTTAAAGCTTCAAAATCACATTCTGCAGTTAAAGTTGATTCTAGGGGTATCTGGGATTGGAAAAAGGTTAAGTTGTGTTCAGTAGAGTTGAGAGTTTAGAAAAGTTCAGTAAGGGTTCATAAGTCCAAAGGATCCAAAGGGGCTTTTAATCCACTCAGGACTGTTCAAGGAGCAATGTTAGGCTATACTAGCTTTTGAAAACGCATAAAATCACCAAATAGATTTCATTCAAAATCAGTTGAATTCAGGAAATAGCCTGATGGCTACCATTCATTTTGGGCAAAATTTTGACGTAAACCCATGGATAAGCAATTCAGATAAAAGTAAATTAACTAAGGTGATTTTAAGCTAAACATCGATAGCTGCAGCGACATATTTAGTATTCTATTCTACATTTTGAACTATTAGCGTAATAGCAAAAATGACGCAAGGACAACACTAGAAAGCTTAAATATCATGATTATTGCATCTTTAATTTACAATCTATATGCTTGATTCTATTGATTAAAGAAACATTGACATTGGGCATCGTGTCTGCAGTATAGCTAATAGCTGATACATTTAATCATGTATCTACTATACTATATATCTATATATCTAGTTATTATTGTAGTTATACCACGCTCTTGTCTACATTGTAGTATACAGCATCGTTTATCGTAGTATGCTACGACATCGTAGTATACTTCGTTTGAACCGCACTGTATATATAACATCATCTATATGTAACGTCCACGTTACCACCCCTTACCATATATTTAAAGGGGGGCCTTACTATGTAATGAATTAACTTACAAACCAACTACCTTAATATCTCTTTCAATATCGATATTTATATTAAGCACATTTCTGTTGATGAAAAAGTCCGGTTTTTTTAAAGTCATGAGATTGGTTTTTTGTTATATGTCTATTTTTCAAATATGTTCCATTTATGACGTCATCAAAATATTTCATATTTAGAACAACACTCTTGGCTGAAAGAAACACATTGAGCTGGATATCAAATCAAAGCATATATCATTCTACAACTTTTGCAGCCATTTTTCAAAACACCAGTCAAACATTTTTTGAGGTATAAAGATTTTTAGATAAACCTTTCTGAATAGAATGATGTCACTTTACTTTTGATTATGAGACCCAGAAATCTGAATCCTTATCTTTGTATTCCGTATTCTTGAAGATCGCAATGTTATACAAAAATCTGACTTCTTCAAATTTAGCCTTGAAGAGATTCTTCATTGGTTGTTTAAAAGCGGGGACGTTTCTTCTCCAAAAATATCCCACATTGTTGAAGACCACAAAGCACTAACTATAAAACCCTCCTGGGAAACGTTTCGGGATTCAAAATTTTGCATGTTTCCTGGTTATGAATGAGCTTACGTGTGTTGAAAATACCATGTATTTTCAGTCTAAAATGATCCTAAATTGGTTATACTTTTATATTGATTTGGAAGTCCATTTTTACTATCAGTTGTGGTGATTGTTGCAAATTTTGACTCCCTTCCTCGCCAATCCGATATTTTTGTATGTGCCACCAATCTGGGTATTTTGCATTTATTTCGCAATCTTATGGTTATTTCTTAAAATTATTATATTGAGCTAAAAATGGTTAGTCTGGATTACTTCTTTAAAAGTTGTTCAATTCTAGCAAAATGCTAGGCTCGTGTTCTAACAAAATCGTTTTTACAGAATAAGAGTGTGTATGAAAAGATTAATTAAGGCTAAAATGGCTACCTGTCGTGAAATACCGTCAATAATACACGTGTTTTCAAAATATGGTATACCTTCAAACCATCTGCTGCGAACATAAAGGCGGCTTCTAATTTGAGATTGAAATGACCACCTGTTTTGAGACTCAATATAAATTATTCTACCATAGTCAACATATTCGTATTCTAGTGTTGCACAAGGCAAGCTTTTTTGCATAGAGCATAGCTGTTGCAGCATTTTGGAAACTGGGAGATTTAAAGTGAAAGCACAGCAATGTATGAAATAACTCTCAAATACTCTTTATCAATATCCGTGTGAGTACAAATCATTGTTTTATAATTCTATATCATTTTAACTCAAATGTATTGCGAAAGGAAGCCGTCTCTTTGTTTTCCAGCCAGCATCATATATCCTCCGAATCAGCAATGGATTTCAGCTTAAAACCGTGCTGAACAGCAATTATATTATATTTGCTTTATTTTCAATTCATAACCAACGATTGAAATCAATCGTTCTAGCCCTCAAGAAATATCCTTTTTCAAAAATTCCTGAAATCGAACCCTGGGAGTTGGAAAGACTCTATAATATTGCTGGGCCTTTCAGAATTCACCCCTTCCTCCTGAACCGTAAATGATAGAGGTACCCAAATACCTTAATGTGACCCCACCCCAGTAGATCTCCTTCTTACTGCCCTTATCCTGAGTTGAGTCTCCTGACTACCTAAGTGCAAAAAGAATGGTGCTAGATGCCTATTTTACGATCATTTCAAAAAGTTTCTATTTTGACAGCCTGGCATTCTTTACCTGGGAGCTTTCCAACTGCAACATTTTGCGATTGCCCTGCAAGAAGTACGGATTATTCAACAACACAGTTCAAAACTTCGTTTTCAATGGATCTGTGATTGCCAACTTTGCGGGTATCACATCAGATGAGTGCGAACAGAAATGCCGGCTAAACAATCGATGCAAGTCGATTAATGTGAAAGAGGGTGAAAAATGCGAATTGATTTCAAAAACAGCTTTCGATGTGTCGGGATCGCGAAGTGCATTGGTCGGCAAAAGTAGCTGGACTTACAAAGCAATCGACTACAATGTTACGATGGTAAGTTGGCCAAACATTCGCTTTATTGTTATGAAATCATAGTCATGATTTTACAAATAGCAGACTTTGAATATATCTAGAATATTAAAGTGTTTTTCAAATAGATGAGATGAGGTAGAAAAATGGAAAGCGAGCGTAGCAAGCAAAATTTTTTAGTCTACGTTTCCTAGATGTCAGATATGTTAATCTTAAAGTGACAGGGCAGATGAGGAAGGGCGAATTTACTCTCATTCACCGAGAAGTTCAGGCATGACAGTCTCCGAAATTCTTCATATAGATTCTTCTCTGTGCGAGAATGGTAGAAGAATGGTTGAACGGAAACCTTTTCAGCAGTTTTTCCGATATTTTCATCGAAAGTTTCATCCTTATAAGCAATAAAAAAATTTCCGACAAACTCAGGAATTTTCCGAAAATTCCGACAGAATTTTCGCAAGGAGGGGCGACCACCCCTTCAATTTCTGCCCAGCCACTGCACCCCTGTATATAGAGCTAGACTGCTTTTTTGTTTCTCATCTGTATCACTCTATATCTTTGATCATCGAGCACTACATCTATATTGCTCTATACCTTTGTACTTCGAGCACTACAATACGGTTTTAGACAATGCTATTGCTATAGAGATAGTTATTGCTTTAAAAACTTTAATTGTTCGTCTTGCAGATTGGAGAAAACTGCCAAATTCTCTCTCCGTGTGAGGTGCCGGAAGTTTGTCGAGATACTTGTGACTGTGCAGGGTTCAAATGCAGCACAGTTTTTAAAGGTAAGTATTCCAGCAAATAACAAATATTGAAATAAATTGTCTGCACGTACTTAATATTTTAATCTTGATCGAGATAACCAACTTTGTCAGAATATTTTACTCCGTGTCACTCATTAGACCAAGTTCTTTTTAAACTTCATAGAGTTCGAGGATACTTGCAAAATTAAAAACAAAATCAATTTGAAACTCTCTAGCAGGACATATACCCTTCCACGAGCAATTCCCCCCTTAGGACCATCAGGGTACGCACAATGGTCAGTGCAGACAGGGATCTGTTTGAAATTTTCAATTTGTATAGGAATTCTTCCACAAAATTCATATAGAAAAAGATTTTCCGAGGAGGACATTGAAACTTTTATTCGTCAGTTCTTAAAAAGTGAGATTTCCTTTCAACAGTCCCTAAAAGCCCAAGGCATCTCAAAACTATCGCTACGTGTTTATGATGGGCCTAAACAAACTGTACTCAAGAGATCCGTAAGATATCCATATTACAACCATTCTAGAGAATAGAATATTGGACTGATAAGCAATTTCCAATCCATCTTTGAATCCCTCTGCCCATTTTGTTATTTCTAGTATGCACCAAAACCTATCACACCATTGGATCCACGGAACAAATGCAAATCACTGCAAAAAATCGCGTATACTTTTCCTAAAAATCCTATTGCTTCCATGGAAATTCCTGGAATATACTCTTGACCACAATTTTTGCCGTAGATTGTAAAGCCGTATACGATGCTGGATTCCACCGCAGTAACGTTTATGACATCGCCACCAACGGTTTCCAATTGTCAGGATTACCAATATTTTGCGACATGAAAACAGATCGCGGCCCGTGGATGGTATTCCAGCGCAGAGTGGATAACACTGTAGATTTCTATCGTAATTGGAGTGAATACAAGCATGGGTTTGGAGAGCCAGATGGCAATTTTTGGCTGGGCCTTGATAAGCTGCATTTGTTGGCAGCTCCAGGAAGAAAAGCCATTTTGAGAGTGGATATCCGTCATCGCTTTGACGTCAACAAGGCGCACGCCATTTATTCCACTTTTGAAATTGGAAACGAGGCTGATGCATATCGCTTAAAAGTTGGGGGGTATTCAGGTAATGCAGGGGACTCGATGGCTTACCACAACGGAAAGGTGTTCACAACATACGATCTTCATGGTGGAGGCTGTGCTCGAAATTTCAAAGGAGGTTGGTGGTACTATCGGTGCCATGAAATTAACCTCAATGGTTTGTATCCACCTCCGTATGGATCAACAGATCCTAAATATATGAGCTGGTGGAAGCTTAAGAGACATTTCGGAAATATTATGTTCTCTGAAATGAAACTGAGCTACCAGCTAGCACCCTGACCAGGGAGTTACTTTTTGAGGGTTAACTAAAGGGGAGGGGGTTCTATTATCTTCTATTTTTACTTATTTAGGACGATAGCTTTGTCAGTTCTAGAGAGCTGCTAATGAACCCGAATAGGAGTTGAGCTTCTATACCGAGAGGCAAGAATTGAGTTACTTGTCCCTCAATGTAGGCCTAAGAACTGCTTGTAGAATGCCTCTGCCTTTGTACATCACTGCTTTTATCCACAGTGCAATCGGAGTCAAAATTGTGCCCCGATGTTCCGTGGAGAAAAATACTGACTTACGAAGGTCATTGGTTCGAGTCCTACTCAGATCATGTTTTGCATAATATTTCACGATCGATTTTCCAAGTCCTGCTTCTTCCAGAAGTTGAAGAAAAATTTAAGTTAATGATTCATCATATGGCATTGTAGATGTTCTGGCTAGATATTATTTTCAAGCTTCAAAATCACACTCTGCAGTTAAAGTTGATTCTAGGGGTATCTGGGATTGGAAAAAGGTTAAGTTGTGTTCAGTAGAGTTGAGGGTTTAGAAAAGTTCAATAAGGGGTAATAAGTTCAAAGGTTCCAAAGGGGCTTTTAATCCACTCAGGACTGTTCAAGGAGCAATGTTAGGCTATGCCAGCCTTAGAAAACGCATGCAATTACCAAAATATATTCCCTTCAAAATCAGCCAAAAATTTGGGAAAAGCCTAATGGTAAGACCAATGTTTTTGGCAAATTTTGTCGAGCACAAAAAGATCCAAATTGAATTTTAATCAACTCAAAGCTGTTTAGAGAGCAATATTCTGTTATACAATCTTTAGAATAGATGGTCCAAAATAGGCTTTTAATCAACTCACGACTGTTTTGGGAGAAAAATTTGTTTATACTAGCCTTAGAAAACGCATAAAATCGCCAAATAAGATCTCATTCAAAATCAGGCGAATTTCAACGTATACCCATGGATAAGCAATACAGATAAGAGTAAATTAATTAAGGTGATTTTAAGCTAAAATCGATAGCCGCATATATATCGATAGCGATAGTGACATATCTGGTATTTCAGTCTACATTTTGAAGTTTTAGAGTAATGGCAGAAAAGAAACACAAAGGTAATACTAAAATTAATATGATTATTGCATCTATAATTTACAATCTATATGCTTGATTCTATCAATTATATAAACACTGAGCAATATTAACATTGGGTAATGTGTTTGCAGTATAGCTTATAGCTGATACATTTAATCATGCATTTACTATATATCTATATAAACAACAGTTAATTGCTATCTAAAGCATTATTAAATAAATATCTATGGGAGTGTTTGGTATCATTGAGCGTATTTCTGCAAAGGGAAGCTCATGGGTGTTCACAGAAGGTTTTACCCCGGGGTGAGTCCCAGTCACAGCGACCCCTTCGTACCATACAGATATTCTTCCTTGAGTTACAATTCACAGTGTCAGGGCTGATCAGACAAGTCCTCATGGGTCTGGTGGAGTTGGTACACCCCCTGCCATAGCAAGTCTTGATGCGACAGGCACAAAACATCCAATAGTAGTACCTCTTGATGCCAAACTTCTGAGACACGGTAAGATCCTTCCATCGAGAAAACCAGTCGCATAGACTTATCTGCAGCTTGGTTCCGATACTCCATCCGGTGAGGAGATAGTCTTCGCCTTCTTTTATTGGCAACTCGAAAGGAGGGTAGTTGATGTAGACAAGCCCTCCTTTAGAGGTATTGACTGCTCGCAAGCCTTTGTAGAGGCGTATCAGTCTCGCTTGTATCACCTTTGGCTTGAAGGGGTTTTCCTGTGTTTCGATGACTTCTTTAGTTGAGTCATTGCTGTGTTTCTCGATTTTTCTTTCTCTCCAGTCAATATTTAGGATCTTTGCTTTTATCACTGGAAACGAAAACATTGATTAAGTCATAGTCAGGTTTGCTCTTTGAATGTGAGTATGTAAGTATGTAATGAGTCTTTAAGGCGAATACAATGCTAAGCGAATGCTTGTTCACAGATAAGTCCACGAAAAATAGAAAAAAGAAAATGAAAGTGATTCATACATATAAAGTACAAATGTTGATTATCATTGATTGAATGAAGGGAAAAAATTCTTACAGTAGAAAATACAGATGGTATGGCAATAAACAACACGCATTTTTTATAAGCAACTGCTTTATAAGTGAGTCAGTACTGGACAAGACAAAAACTTGAGCAATTCCAGTACTGAATAGAAGAATGCAAAGCAATTTGAAAATTTTAGTTCTGATCCAATTGGCAATGAAAATCGTGCAGCAGCTATAGAGAAGTGTGTTAAAGTGGATACCAGTAAAATATGTAAAATAACTTCTGAGATAGTATTCCAAGAAACAATTGCTAAGCAACTTTGAGCAATCAAATTCGCCCTCTAGCTAAGCAATGTTTAGAGTACTGAGCTCGAGCTGAAATTACCTATAAGAAATGGGTGTAATATCATTGTCATAAATGCCAAAAAACATACATCAACAGTACGAGTGAATCTAAAACCATTTCCTGCAAAAAGCACACCAATTCTAAAACAAAAACACTAGCTGAAATTATTTTTCATAAGATCTTGAGCCTGACAATATTCTTCTGATATTCTTAGAATTCACCGATTTTGTGCCTAATTATTCTTATAAATCTACTCTTATAAAAAAGAGTGTACTTTCATTTTCCACATAATTTTTAGAGCCAAATGCGAGAATAAATAATGATTGTAGAATAGATAATGATGCATTATGGATTGCATAAGCCAACTATAACATTATTAACCATAGCCTCCTATTCACTTTCGGGTTTCACTTCATTAGCCTCGTTTGAAATTCATAACTTTTGTTAGTTTTAGAACAGTTGCCGTGCAATTCATGCGTCTACACCGTTTCAGGGTTTTTTTTTAACGTGCCGTTCTAAATTCTTCTTTAAAAAACCCTGCACTGTTTCAGGGATAATATTTGGAAACATTAACAACGGAGCTGATTAAAATACAAAATAGTATCAAACTATGGATTCTAACCGAGCTTCGTTGATCTAACACAAAGGATAATTAATCTATCATGGAGCTAGAATTGTGTGGACTTTCCTGAAGTTGTTGTTCAAAGAACTAAGTGACTCTTCCTAGAAATAAGTCGCTACTCCCAAATAATAAGGCTTTATTCCTAAAAATTGTAAATTATTCCTAGAAATAAGTCGTTATTCATCGAATTAAGAGACTCTTCATTCTATAAAAAGGGGCTTGTTCGCTCATAGATGTTTGGACTAAATTTTCTGTAAGAAACTTAAGTATCAGCTATTTTTGTAGTTGAGTGTGAGTGTATAAGAAAAATTGTGTAAGAAACATTAGACACAAAAAAGTTTTGAGAAAAATAAAAAATAAATTGAAAAGAAAGAGGGTAATCCCAACCGATAAAAGTTTGATTTAGAATTCTCGACTAAAGAGTTTCTACTGAAAGATTCCAGGATTCCAGAGTTTCTACTGAAAGATTCCAGGGTTTATAAATCAGTTAAGATTATCTTAATGATACAATGATCCTCTTTTGTTGAGTCTAGTCTAAAATTTAGATAAGAAAACTCTTAATTTGTAAATAAAACACAGCTAAAGCAAAATCAATATTAAAGCAACAGCTTACACTGAGCATCATCCACTATTATACTACATACCACACAGTATAATACTACATACCACACAGTATAATACTACATACCACACAATATAATACTACATACCACACAATATAATACTACATACCACACAGTATGATACTACATGCTAGAAAAAAAACAATTAGAAACACTGTATTACAAATTACAACCATTTATCAAGCTGATCATGTAAAAGTAAAACGTTTCTCAGAAAAGCTCACAACTCTTTTAACAAACTAAGATCCTCAGCAGAAAACATACAGTAGGATGATACTAAAACTTTCAATACCTTAAGTGAAAAAGCAGCAAGTTAAAACTTACCATAAGATGCTTCGCACACAGCAGTCTGAGGATGCTTCACTTCACACATCATCGCCCAAGAGCAGCAAACCATGGAAAGCACAAACAAGAAGCCAACTGAAACACCTTTCAAATCCATTGCTTATATTCTATTGAGAACTTGGTCTACTTGCCTTCATATGTTAAGACTCTGTTCTCTCTTCTTTCAGTTCGTTCTGTCAAGCCACTCTCCTCTTGGCTTTATATGTCATGCCTACGGAAATCGATTGAAAAGGTAAACAAAAGGCGAGGTATTCCATTGATGAAATAAGTTTTCGTCGTGAATGGGCAAGGAGTGGTTAGTTGTTAAGCCAATGAATAACATCTGACGTACTTAAAACATTAATCCAGGCTCAGTTGACCAATCCTTTTCCCTTAGCCATCAAAATATATTTTGTTAGACGCATCTGGAGTTGAATTAATCACCCTGTTTTTTATTAAGAGCCAGTTTTTAAGGAGCATAAACATGGGGAAGTTACAAACACTTAAAACGAGTCTATGAAGACACCCCATACCACTTTTGGATAACGGACAATAAGCCAAATAATGTTGCTCGTATAAATCTGGGGAGGGAGCTCTATGAATATATCCACAGCCCTAGCAATGTATTATGGTTGTGTATTGTACCTAATTGACAATGTTTGTGAAGAGTACACAAATCATTTTCATAAAATCGAAAATTGAAGTTGTGATGATAATGTTGATGTTACTTATACGTGTTTTAAACAGGGGCGCATCTAAGGGTGGGGTTGTGGGGGTTGTAACCCCTGCCCTTTTTATTAAGGAAGCTTATTTGCCCTATTTTCGTCAGGCTAATCATTCTGAATTCCCCATTTCAAAGAGAAATTGGAGGATTCTAAGCCATTTTAAAGCCTCAGAAATGTCAAAATCTCAGGACTTTGCCGGGGGCTCTGCCCCCTTGACCCCTACTAGAGTCCTTCCCTGCCCTTTTTTGCGGCTAAGACCCCTGCCCTCCGAAATTCCTAGTTGCGCCCCTGTTTAAAGGGGCATATGATATGGACGCACACTTTACAACCTTTATTCGATGTTGAGCTTTCACATTGCAGAGACCCAATCTCTTAAATTCCAATATAAAAGCTTAAATATCTTGATTTTCAGCCCTCAGGTTGCTAAACAGCTGCTTAGGTTTTGGAAGGCTAACGTAGGATTGTCTTAGCCGGATAGTATTGTATCCTGAAAGTCAGAAAATCTTAAGAATATGTCAAATACTTCTAATTAAACAATAAAATCTTGCATAATCAAACAATATCTGGCACTTTGAGCATTATATACAAATATTTAGTTTGAGAAGAAGGATTTTGAAAAGTGCAGTTTTGCGCAGTGGTAGCGCACTAGAGTATCAATCTACAGATCGTGGGTTCGAGTCCTATTGGAGTCATTTTCATTCTCACAAATTATCTCGATTTATAAAGCTGCTTGACTGTCTGATGCTTACATCATTTAATTGAACCATGGAGTTGCTGCTTGTTTAGGCCATTCCAGTCTGTCATGCTTATCGGCTTGTTGCTTATTGAAAAAAGTGTACGGAACATTGGATTAATTATTGTTTTCAGCCAATCCTCAAACAGGAAACTTTGGTTTTCTTACTGGAAACCTTCCGATGGAACGCCATCCTTAAATTGAAGTAGTGGCTTGGATAGGAAGTGTCTAAGGAGAATCCAGATATTAAGTTTTCGGATGAAATTAAGCTTATCAGATTTTACTGTCTTCTTTATCTGAATGAGTACGAGGTTCATTTCTGGATAACATACCCTGCCTATGATAACATAAGAGCTACCCTTCTAACTTAAGTTTATGTGAATGGTCTATCTGATGGCTTTCAGCTTTCTAAAATCATTAGTAGCGTTATTGATGCGCTTGCCAAATTCATTATGGAGGCCAACAAATTCAAACGAGCTATCTCAAATAATAAGTAACTTGGATGTTCCACCACCCTAAGTACCTTCATTATAGTTTTTCTGCATGTTCTTTTTACTTTTACTTTTATCTCTTATCTTTAAGTTTTCACTTTGTTTGCTGCCATACCTTGTAATGTTAGGGTAGTGCAATTTGCATCGATTGATTGATTGATGAAAGAGGGCCAACTGACTTTATTTTGTCTACGCCATTAACTTAAAGATTTGGATCTTACTACGCCAATTCTCCTCGAGGCTTTCTCCAATTAATGTTTAAAGGCAGAGGCCTTGTCATATCCACATGTTACGAGTATCTCTACTCACAGCCCATCACAATAGCGAAGGTGGCAAGTTTTAAGGGGCGGTAAGTTCCATTCCCCTTGCATGTCTAGAGTTTTCGGTGTTCCAGTCTTTAGAAACATTTGATGGCAGAAAGCTGATACCTCAGGCATTGTGTGATAAACTTTTTTCAAAAAGCAACTACACTCTTTTTTTCATAAAGAATAACTTTATAAGAATACGAACCTCAAATTTTGCCAAAACTTAAGAATAAGCTAAAAACAAACCGAAGCTGACCATTCTAAGGTCAATATCAGAATTATACGAAAATAGCCATATTGAGACTGAAAAATAATTACAAAACAAGCAGATTGACAGCACACGGATAGGTATAGCTGATGGTCAAGAGAGTCCACATTTGAGGCAATTAACACAACTGATAGCTAAAATAGGCTTCAAAATCGTTAGTTAAAAGTAAGGACAATTTATGAACATTTCAGGCTGAAAAAAGAAGAATATCTAAGAAAAGCCATTCCCGAACCAATTTTTCTGCTTTTAATAAAAAAGTATAGTCAATTAGCAACCAGAACTTGATTGGACAAACAATTAGCAACTCCAGGGCTTGATGAAATAAAATAAACAACAAAGCAATTATGCTGAAAGCCCTAAACCTTGTTTGATCAATTAATGTTTCATTGTTAAAAAAAAAGGAAATTTGGTAAAGGTTTTTTAACGTGTACATTATCAATTTAAACGGTTTGGGGTGCAGGGTAATGTCTATATATTGTTTGTTTTTCAAAACTTAAGCAACTTTCAAGCAATTTTGAGGGCTGAAAATCCAAAATATCCAAGCAACTTTAAGGGCTGGGACCAAGGTCCAGTTGCTTATTGAAAAAAGTGTGTAACTGGGGCGTTCGAAAAACCCTGTTAGACTTGCGTGGGATTCTCAAATTATTTTCATAAATGTTCTGAAGATGAAACATGCGCATGTACTTTAGTCATAAGGGTTGGGAATAATAAAGCAGTTTCTCCATACATGTTTGTTATTTTTGCACTGTTGATCGCAGAGCGAGTGTGGGGTCTCCGGCAGACTACTGTGAGATTAGTGGTCATCATAACGAATAGATATGAAACAAACATAAGACACACAACAGCGCTGTAGCTTGGGTAGAATTATTGGGGGGGCAACCATTGTTAGAGAACAAAAGGAAGACCAGGGACCATGCTGTGAACAATTGAATTTCAGGATTATTGGGGGGGCAAATGCCCCCCCTGCCCCCCCGCTTCCTACGGGCCTGCACAATGAGTTTTTATAAACAAACCAAACCATTTCCTCAAAACGAACGCGGATGGTTTGGCAATATGGTTATTTGTAAGTCGCGTTGTAATTCATTTCAATTAAAGATTTGAACAACTCGCTGTGGACAGGAACGAGACGTCGAGTTTCTGCGAATACACTCTTTTTTCTTTATAAGAATAAATTTTATAAGAATATCGAGGCTCAAAATCGCCAAAAAACAATGGAAATTTAAGAATAAACGATGAAAAAGTTGAGGCTCAGGAAAATTTTAAGTATTCTTATATAAAAAAAGAGTGTAATACTGGTTTCAAAACATCCTTGCTAGTACAAAAGGGAGAGCAAATTATATAGATCTAATTTTCTTGCCATTTTAAAGAAATCTTGAAGATAGAAGCTAACGATTTTTGTCTGGTAAGCAGAGATTTAGGCCCAGCGAGATCCACATAAGGTATGCGTGCTCGCAGAGAATTTTAAAGGCTGGTTGAACATATCCCATGACTTATCCGTGTGCACATTTGAACAATCATGGTCTTGAATAGGATTCTCGATAGTATGAGTATGAGGGACGCATGAGAAAAGAAATGGGAACAAGAGACCTTACCCTATCTGTATGTCAACTCAAGTAATAAGGGTCTTTCGGGGGTTTTTGGAAACATCATAACAGGCTTAAAGATAGGAAAAAGAGAAAAGTTTGCATCTGCCAGAGGATCCGAGAACATTTAGCACATACTTTCAAAGGAACAAGCCTAAACGTTCATAGAATACATTGGAACACAGTTTTCTAAAAGAGCAGGGGAACATAGAGCCCCCAGATAGCTACAACCCTCAGTTATATTTCAAAGGTCGTCAGAATTTAAGTACGAGATAATCCCGTTTATTAAAGTAATTAAGTGTCAGCTAGTCAAATTCCAATAGGACAAGATTTGATAAGATAAATTAATTTCTTCTTATCTTTGGGCGTGTTTTCTCTTCAAGTTTTTCCAAATATATGGCTTGAGTCAGCTTCCTGAGAATGCAGTAGACCCCGCCTGTTTTGCTCCTCCGCAGAAAGGAAGAATTTAGTACACCAGGTAAAAAAGGTAAATTTCTAGAACACATCCTTCTTCAGCAATTAAGTGGACTGCTTAAGCAATTAAATGAAAAGTTAAATGTTCATCAATGGTAGGCAAATATTTAAACCCTAACCTTATCCTAGACATTAACCCTAACTCCTAGCCCTAAACCCGAATCCTAACCGTAAACCCTAAGGGGTGAGTGGCTAAAGCTATTTATTTCGTGCAGATGAAGTTAAGCTTGTGAGCTCATCATCTGGATTGGTGACGTTCGAGTCGTTAATTAAACAACTCACTCCACCGTCCATTCAACAAGGGGTCCCGTGCCCCTGCGCCGTTAGCTATTCATTTGCTTAACATTCGATAGCATGTTAAACGTAAGCTTGATTATATTCCTTAAAATCATATACTGATCTTTACGACTAAAATCTTAAACCCAGATATATATCATCAAAAAATCGTCACGGATTGAGAGTGAAAAGAATTGCAAAACCTATGTTTGAATGTCATATGTGGCTTTGAGAATTCGGTTTCTTGAAATCAACCTTGCTAGCTCGTCTTCAACAGCTTCCGTCTGGGCGCACAAGGTAACTTAGCCAAGATATAACAACACATATTATTGACGGGATGGATATATGTTAAGTATTCGAAATACTGTAAGTTAAATCGAAAAATGATCTAAAACAAGATTTTAAACAAAAATGTAACTGGCTAAGGTCATTATATAGTCTTGACATACGCTTAATACAGGCTATTGCACAGTGTGCCATGTAATAACTAAAATCCCACTAGACATACAAAGTTATAGAATATAAAAAAATTTTCAGGCATGCTCACTCATCTTATTTTCTGTACCAGTCAGAACCAGTCAGAACCAGTCAGAAGCAGTCTCAGTTGGTGTGCCTGACGTTGTCGATCCAGTCCCTGAACTCGCTAACACGCGCGAACACCGTGTACTTCTCGCTGCGGGCGCAGTTGGAAGATCCCCAGCTCACGGCACCAGTTAAAACCCACTTTCTCGCTTTGTTGCAAACATACGGGCCACCAGAGTCACCATGACAACCGCTCGTTATGGTTCCGGGGGCCTGTCCTGCGCAGAGCATCTTTTTGGTGATTTTAGTGCCTCCCCATTTGGTGTTGAGTTTGCTGCACTCGGCATTCGTGACAGTCGGCATCTCCGCCTCCATGAGGATCTGGCTGCTTACTCCTGTGCCCGTTGTTTTTCCCCAGCCTAGAAATTAATCGATAAAATGATTAAATGAATTCATGGTCAGTTGAGATAATTGACTTAGGTAGCACAATTCTTTTTGGAACATGATTTTCAGAGTTCTATTGCTACAAACTTGTGCACAGCGCTAATACAGTTATTTTCCAATAGCATGATGCATAAGAAGCAAATCGAACTTTTTAGATTTTTGTTCTACTTGATTGCTTAGGACTTTCTAAGAATCAAAGGCCCCTTTGGCTCTGCAGCTTTTTCTTTTTAGGTGCCAAAGCTATGTGCATCTCAGATCTGTGCATTTAACCTGAAAGAGCTAATCTTGCTGTGTATGAACAAATTTACCACAACATCTATTTATTTAGCTATTATTACCACAACATCTATTTATTTAGATATTACATCTATTTATTCCGCGATTTGGTGCTAGGGTTTTGGTGCGAATTGAAAAGCAAAATTTGCGTGGTTATCAGCGGAAAACTGTATAAGCTGCAGAAAGTCTTGATACTTATTTTCAAGATCAGCTGACTCGATTAAGTTGCAAACAAGAAAAACACATGTGAGTTTATATGCACTTACGAAGATAGTTGGCGTATTTGCCTGTCAACTATCAATGCACTACTCGATTAGTCTACCTATTCAGTGGGTCCTTTGTGCTTGCACATATACCAATACCTTACGAAGATAGTTGGCGTATTTGCCTGTCAACTATCAATGCACTACTCGATTAGTCTACCTATTCAGTGGATCCTTTGTGCTTGCACATATACCAATACCTTACGAAGATAGTTGGGGTATTTGCCTGTCAACTATCAATGCACTACTCGATTAGTCTACCTATGCAGTGGGTCCTTTGTGCTTGCACATATACCAATACCTTACGAAGATAGTTGGCGTATTTGCCTGTCAACTATCAATGCACTACTCGATTAGTCTACCTATTCAGTGGGTCCTTTGTGCTTGCACATATACCAATACCTTACGAAGATAGTTGGCGTATTTGCCTGTCAACTATCAATGCACTACTCGATTAGTCTACCTATTCAGTGGGTCCTTTGTGCTTGCACATATACCAATACCTTACGAAGATAGTTGGCGTATTTGCCTGTCAACTATCAATGCACTACTCGATTAGTCTACCTATTCAGTGGGTCCTTTGTGCTTGCACATAAACCAATACCTTACGAAGATAGTTGGCGTATTTGCCTGTCAACTATCAATGCACTACTCGATTAGTCTACCTATTCAGTGGGTCCTTTGTGCTTGCGCATAAACCAATACCTTACGAAGATAGTAAGCATATTTGCCTGTCAACTATCAATGCACTGCTTCCATTAGTCTACCTATTCAGTGGGTCCTTTGTGCTTGCGCATAAACCAATACCTTACGAAAATAGTAAGCATATTTGCCTATAAACTATCAATTCATTGCTTCAATTAGTTCTACCTATTCAGTGGGTCCTTTGTGCTTGCGCATAAACCAATACCTTGCGAAGATAGTTGGCGTATTTGCCTGTCAACTATCAATGCACTACTTGATTAGTCTACCTATTCAATGGGTCCTTTGTGCTTGCGCATAAACCAATATCTTACAAAGATAGTAAGCATATTTGCCTGTCAACTATCAATGCACTGCTTCCATTAGTCTACCTATTCAGTGGGTCCTTTGTGCTTGCGCATAAACCAATATCTTACGAAGATAGTATGCATATTTGCCTGTCAACTATCAATGCATTGCTTCCATTAGTCTACCTATTCAGTGGGTCCTTTGTGCTTGTGCATAAACCAATACCTTACGAAGATAGTAAGCATATTTGCCTGTAAACTATCAATTCACTGCTTCAATTAGTTCTACCTATTCAGTGGGCCCTTTGTGCTTGCGCATAAACCAATACCTTACGAAGACAGTAAGTGTATTTGCCTATCAACTATAAATACACTGCTGCGATTAGTCTACCTATTCAGTGGGTCCTTTGTGCTTGCACACAAACCAATACCTTACAAAGATAGTAAGTGTATTTACCAATCAACTATCAATGCACTGCTTCAATTAGTCCTACCTATTCAAAAGGCTCTTTGTGCTTTGCACGTAAACCAATACCTTGCGAAGATAGTAAGCGTATTTGCCTGTCAACTATCAATTCACTGTTTCCATTAGTCTACCTATTCAGAAGGCTCTTTGTGCTTTGCACATAAACCAATACTTTACGAAGATAGTAAGTGTATTTACCAATCAACTATCAATGCACTGCTTCAATTAGTCCTACCTATTCAGTGGGCCATTTGTGCTTTGCACATAAACCAATACCTTTCAAAGATAGTAAGCGTATTTGCCTGTCAACTATCAATTCACTGCTTCCATTAGTCTACCTATTCAGAAGGCTCTTTGTGCTTTGCACATAAACCAATACCTTACGAAGATAGTAAGTGTATTTACCAATCAACTATCAATGCACTGCTTCAATTAGTCCTACCTATTCAGTGGGCCCTTTGTGCTTGCGCATTAACCGATACCTTACGAAGATAGTTGGCGTATTTGCCTGTCAACTATCAATGCACTACTCGATTAGTCTACCTATTCAGTGGGTCCTTTGTGCTTGCACATATACCAATACCTTACGAAGATAGTTGGGGTATTTGCCTGTCAACTATCAATGCACTACTCGATTAGTCTACCTATGCAGTGGGTCCTTTGTGCTTGCACATATACCAATACCTTACGAAGATAGTTGGCGTATTTGCCTGTCAACTATCAATGCACTACTCGATTAGTCTACCTATTCAGTGGGTCCTTTGTGCTTGCACATATACCAATACCTTACGAAGATAGTTGGCGTATTTGCCTGTCAACTATCAATGCACTACTCGATTAGTCTACCTATTCAGTGGGTCCTTTGTGCTTGCACATATACCAATACCTTACGAAGATAGTTGGCGTATTTGCCTGTCAACTATCAATGCACTACTCGATTAGTCTACCTATTCAGTGGGTCCTTTGTGCTTGCACATAAACCAATACCTTACGAAGATAGTTGGCGTATTTGCCTGTCAACTATCAATGCACTACTCGATTAGTCTACCTATTCAGTGGGTCCTTTGTGCTTGCGCATAAACCAATACCTTACGAAGATAGTAAGCATATTTGCCTGTCAACTATCAATGCACTGCTTCCATTAGTCTACCTATTCAGTGGGTCCTTTGTGCTTGCGCATAAACCAATACCTTACGAAAATAGTAAGCATATTTGCCTATAAACTATCAATTCATTGCTTCAATTAGTTCTACCTATTCAGTGGGTCCTTTGTGCTTGCGCATAAACCAATACCTTGCGAAGATAGTTGGCGTATTTGCCTGTCAACTATCAATGCACTACTTGATTAGTCTACCTATTCAATGGGTCCTTTGTGCTTGCGCATAAACCAATATCTTACAAAGATAGTAAGCATATTTGCCTGTCAACTATCAATGCACTGCTTCCATTAGTCTACCTATTCAGTGGGTCCTTTGTGCTTGCGCATAAACCAATATCTTACGAAGATAGTATGCATATTTGCCTGTCAACTATCAATGCATTGCTTCCATTAGTCTACCTATTCAGTGGGTCCTTTGTGCTTGTGCATAAACCAATACCTTACGAAGATAGTAAGCATATTTGCCTGTAAACTATCAATTCACTGCTTCAATTAGTTCTACCTATTCAGTGGGCCCTTTGTGCTTGCGCATAAACCAATACCTTACGAAGACAGTAAGTGTATTTGCCTATCAACTATAAATACACTGCTGCGATTAGTCTACCTATTCAGTGGGTCCTTTGTGCTTGCACACAAACCAATACCTTACAAAGATAGTAAGTGTATTTACCAATCAACTATCAATGCACTGCTTCAATTAGTCCTACCTATTCAAAAGGCTCTTTGTGCTTTGCACGTAAACCAATACCTTGCGAAGATAGTAAGCGTATTTGCCTGTCAACTATCAATTCACTGTTTCCATTAGTCTACCTATTCAGAAGGCTCTTTGTGCTTTGCACATAAACCAATACTTTACGAAGATAGTAAGTGTATTTACCAATCAACTATCAATGCACTGCTTCAATTAGTCCTACCTATTCAGTGGGCCATTTGTGCTTTGCACATAAACCAATACCTTTCAAAGATAGTAAGCGTATTTGCCTGTCAACTATCAATTCACTGCTTCCATTAGTCTACCTATTCAGAAGGCTCTTTGTGCTTTGCACATAAACCAATACCTTACGAAGATAGTAAGTGTATTTACCAATCAACTATCAATGCACTGCTTCAATTAGTCCTACCTATTCAGTGGGCCCTTTGTGCTTGCGCATTAACCGATACCTTACGAAGATAGTAAGCGTATTTGCCTGTCAACTATCAATTCACTGCTTCAATTAGTTCTACCTATTAAGTATGGAGTGCATTTTCCGCCAAAATGTGCTTTGATTTTCTTTTTTTCACTGGTCCTAATTTGGTGTGCCAATGTCACGATACTTTCTTTCTCGAGCAGGGTTTTCTTATTCACGTTATTTCACGATTTTCTTATTTGTTATATTTGTTTCTTCTAAACACGGTTTTTCTGTTCAGCTCTCATTCAATGCTTATCGATATTTCTGTGTCAAACACCCAGCTTGATTTTCCTATTGTTGCTTCGATTTTTCGGTTGGACATTTGCTTCGATTTTTCGGTTCTACATTGCTTCGGTTTTTCTGTCCTGCGCAGACAACCGTTGCGCATCCCAAAATGGCATACGTTCTACCTCTCCCAGTAGGCTTGATACTCTGTCTATTTTGATATTTGCAAAATTTTGGTTGTTGGCGAGCCTGGTGACAGTCTCTCTATAGAAATCAACCCTAGTTATTATATGATCAAGACTATTTTCATCTAAATTGCCAGCTTCTATTTGATTACTAACACTTAAAAGTGACCTGTAAACATGGTGATACGACTCCATTGCTAGATATTCTCAACCACGTGCAGTTGCACGCCATTTTTGCAGTTAGGATGCGCAATGGTTGTCTGCGCAGAACAGAAAAACCGAAGCAATGTACAACCGAGAAATCGAAGCAAATGTACAACCGAAAAATCGAAGCAAAATGATGATCTCATTGAATGAGAGCTAAACAGAAAAACCGTGTTTAGAAGAAACAAATATAACAAATAAGAAAATCGTGAAATAACGTGAATAAGAAAACCCTGCTCGAGAATGAAAGTATCGTTACATTGGCGCACCAAATTAGGACCAGTGAAAATCAAAGCACAAAATGCACTCCATAATTAAGAAGGCTCTTTGTGCTTTGCACATAAATCAATACCTTACGAAGATAGTTGGCGTATTTACCTTTCAACTATCAACTATATGCAAAGTTGCTAATCACTTTCCTGAACTAGGACAATAAGTCAGGACATTAACCTTGGGTATATCTAACACAGGCTGAAGCATCATGAGGAATTATTTCGTGTCTCGGATTAAATCCTCAGAGCCATGTACATAATAACATTAATTCATAAGGCATGGTCTTACTACCTTGAATACGCCGTAACAAGTGCCTCAACTAAATGCAAGAAAATTTATTTGTACACGAACCTGTGATATAGCAAAGGTCGTCTGTATCAGCAGCTTCTCCCTGTTTCGGCATGCAAACCAATCCGACCTTGTCTGGATTTCCAAACTTATCCTTCTTGAGGGTAACTTTCTTCTTCAATTTCAACATGGCAATGTCACTGTCTAATGTCCTTGAGCTGTAATCTTTGTGAACCACCACTTTGGAAATTCCAAATGTCTGCTCACTACCTTCTTTCTTATTTCTGAAGAAAGCAATAGTGAGTTAGAGGAATTTCTACATTTGAATATACTAAGTCTGTTGATTCTGTCTACACTAGAATATACTAAACTAGGCATGTCGCTCATATCTACAATATACCATACTAAGCAAGTTGCTTTTATCTACACTAGAGAATACTAAAAGGTTTGTTGGTTCTGTCTACACTAGAATATACTAAACTAAGCGTGTCGCTTCTATCTACAATATAATATACTAAGCATGTTGCTTTTATCTACACTACTTAGAGTATACTAAAAGGTATGTTGGTTCTGTCTACACTAACTAAAATATTCTGAAATATCTGTTGCTTTTATCTACACTATAATAAACTAAGTTCGTTGCTTCTATCTATACTATAATGTACTAAGTCAGTTGCTTCTGTCTACAGTAATAATATACTGCAAAATCTGTCGCTTTTCTCTATAATATAATACACCAAGTCTGATGATTCTGTCTACGCTAAATATACTAAAAAGTCTGTTACTTCTATCTACGCTAGGTCTTTTCCTTCTGTCTACAGAATTATATATTGAAGAGTATATTGCTTCCATCTAAAAGATAGTGAGTAAGATGCCTCTATCTACACTAAATCATACTGAAAATTCTGTTGCTTTTTGTCCACACTAACATTTACTGAAACGCCTGCTGTCCCTTGCTACACTAAAAACTACAAAAAGGTATATTTCTCTTATCAGCACCATGATATACTAAATCTGTTGCTTCCATCTACACTATGATACCCCACATGGGTCATTTCTTTCAAAAACTCATTTTGCTAAATCAGTACATCCAGCTTACCTGTTGTGCTCACCAAGTACTGCCTCCATGTAATCTTTCTGGTCTTCTCTCCCATAGATACAGTGGGCGGCAGTAAGAACCCATTCTTCATCTATCAAGGACCCGCCACAGAAGTAGCCACCGAATCTGAGAAGGGCCACGGACCAAGGCCAAGAGTGAGCTTCTGCCTCCACACCACCAACGACTCGTCCTTGGACGGCGCCTCTTAAACCACAGTCATCTGTAAGTAAAAGTTGGCAACTTAGCAGTAAATCGATAAACTTAGCAGTGCTATGAATAGACTCGCTCGCGTTATGATTTGTCTTTCCATTTCAAGTGACTGTCCAAGTAACTGCCAGGCTTAGTATATTGTAGTGTAGATTTAAGTAACAGACGTTTTAGCATATCATAGTGTAGATAGAAGTAACAGACTTAGTATATTATAGTGTTGATAAAAAGCAAGATATTTACTGTATATTTTAGTGAAGACAGAACTAGTAGATGTTTTAGTAAATTTCTAGTGTAGATTTAAGTAACAGACGTTTTAGCATATCATAGTGTAGATAGAAGTAACAGACTTAGTATATTATAGTGTTGATAAAAAGCAAGATATTTATTGTATATTTTAGTGAAGAGAGAACCAGTAGATGTTTTAGTAAATTCTAGTATAGATTTAAGTAACAGACGTTTCAGTACATTATAGTGTAGATAGAAGTAACAGACTTAGTATATTATACTGTTGATAAAAAGCAAGATATTTACTGTATATTTTAGTGAAGACAGAACCAGTAGATGTTTTAGTAAATTCTAGTATAGATTTAAGTAACAGACGTTTTAGTATATTATAGTTTAGATAGAAGTAACAGACTTAGTATATTATAGTGTTGATAAAAAACAAGATATTTTTCTGTATATCTTAGTGAAGATAGAACCAGTAGACCTTTTTGTATAGTCTAGTGTAGATAGAAGCAGAATGCTTGGTATATTATAGTGTAGATAGGGGCAACAGACCTTTCAATATATTTTAGTGTAGACAGAATCAACTGACTTATTATGCTAAAAAGTGTTAGGCCCCGTTCATACGAAAACTAACCGCAGTAGCGTGTACATCATAATAGGGTTTCCTCTCCTCGATTAGTTTAGCTATTGAGAGAACTTTTCCTTTGAAAAATTCTTTAAATACAATAAAAACTTCCTTGTTTTTCTATATTGTAATTTCCCATTAAATCTAATTATGTGTCTTTGGTAGCTTTTGTCTTAATGAGTAAAAACTTAGCCTCTTGCTTTATATTCCTGTCATTTTTGAGTATGGAGTACAGCTCTACTCTGAAACGTAAATCTGAAATGGCCTAGTCTTAAACTTTGTAACTTCAACATTAACATGATCTTGGAAACTAACTTGGATTTTTCTTCTTTTGTGTATTGGAATTGTCATAATATATCACTGAAATATTTAATCATGTTTGTCGTCCCAGTGGCGGATTTAGGGGGGGGCAACTGGGGGCAGTTGCCCCCCCTTCGCCGAGTTGAAACAGGCCGGGCGCCCCTTTTTGGAAATTGTGCGCCCCCTTTGAAGAACTTACTTTTGACATTTCTGTTGAAAAGAAGAGAAGCCTTCAGGCACCCAATTAGAAACGAAAATCTTTGTTGCACTTGCACTTACAATGGTTGCGCTGGAGATGGGAATGACAATGAAGATTGACCTGCTGAAATAGAAACAGCAACTACAACAATGTTCACAGCGACTTCCAGCAATGACTCCGATACCTGCCCAATTGAAAGCCACTTTATACCTGTTAATCAGGATCTAGCCTTTTTCTTGCTAAAAGATATAAGTGTGGAAGAATTGAGGGTGGGTCTGTTCAATCATTGGAGGCCGAAGAAGCAGGAGGACTGTCCCACATCTTACGATGCATTTGCCAAGTGTAATCGGCGTGTGTTACTTGCCCTTCTCCAGGAGGAAGATAAATGGCTAGCGGTCAGCAAAGCAGATTGTCATGAGGGGCTTTGGTGCAAAGTCTGCGCCCAGATGTAAAGAGAGGCTAAAATTGGGGCACCATTGAAGAATTTTAAAAAGCTCCATGGAAAAGATGGTTACATTTCTCAGCACAAAGCATCACAATTCCATAATTTAAACATGGAGAGAAAGAAATAGTTTTTGCAAAGAACGGCCACAATAGAAAATCCAAAAGATGCACTATCACTGATGTATGGCAAATCTGGTGAAATAATCTCTAGAAATCGAGTAGCTCTTCAAAGCATCATAAAGTTGACAATGTTGTGTGGCCGGCAGAATATATCTTTTAGAGGTCATCGAGATGATGGGGAAGTGTTGTCCGAGCCAAACTACAATGATGGAAATTTTTGCGCTCTTATCCGCTACACTGTTGAAGCAGAAGACGAAAGACTCGGTGAACACCTAAAAAAGCCCCAAAGAATGCCAGCTATATATAAAAAACAACTCAAAATGAGATTCTTAGTCTCTCAGCCGACCTTATAAAGGAGCGCATAGTTTTTATGGCAAGGGAAGCATTCTACTACTCTATCATAGCGGATGAAACAACTGACCGAGCCAAAAGAGAACTTATAACGATTGCACTACGATTTACAGGTGATGATGGTTTCACGCTGCAAATTCATGAGATGCCCTTTGTTGTCTTTGATTTACTTGAGGCAATCAAGGAGATAAAGGAGGAAGAGGTGAGAAATTCAGATGAAGAAGTTTCTGACAGCCAAAGCGAAAAGGCAATAGAAGAGATAAAGATGTCCGGAGAAAACATTTGGAAGGTTATCTTGAGGGAGATAGGCCGAATAGGATTGGACCCCAGCTTCTGCGTCGGGCAAGGTTACGACGGTGCTTCGGCAATGTCAAGTGAAAGAATTGGAGCAGCAGCTAATGTCAAGAAAGTTGCACTATTTGCTGATTATTTCCATTGCGCCAGCCATTGCCTAAACCTTTCTGCCTCTAAAACACTCAAAGTTGTTGCCTTGTCCTGCTGCCTAGACACTGTCAAGAAAGTAGTTGCATTTTTTCAGAGTGCAAAGAGAGACAAAGTGTTGCTAGACAGCATTGCTTTGGAAAATGATGATCAACGCAAACGAAAGCTAATCAAGCTCTGTACAACCCGTTTCATTGAACGACATCAGGCAATACTGTGTTTTGCAGACCTCCTTCCGCACATTTTAGCCGCTCTTGATGCTATCCCAGATTGGGACGACAGCATTAGAGGCCAAGATCCTTCAGAACAGCATCTCTGATTTCGAGTTTCTCGTTGCGCTGGAAGTTTTGACAAGAATGTCCGGCCATTTACTCATTCTGAGCAAAAGCCTCCAAACAAAAGCCTCCGTTATGTTTTTCTTAGAGTTGGCGTTTCCCAATATCTTGCAAATGATCTGGTCTTAATTAAAACATATCATACATGCGGTTGTTATAGCTATTCTGGTTGCTGGTAGAGCTTTCCGGTGTTGTAATAGGACTATGCTCGTCCTTACAAATGCTCAATAAAGATTGATTTTATGTTCTATTAGATTTACGAAATTCTACGTGATGCACAGACTATATATCATTGCTTTAAAAAAAATGCTTTGAAAGTCTTCCTAGAACAGGAAAGGACCTTCTGTCAGTAGTTAGGGTCGGCAATAATTGTATACAGCAACACAGCTGTTCTTGTTGGTACTTTCGTCACAAATTTCTGAAAATTTTTCAGCGCCCCCATTATCAACTGCCCCCCCTTCAGATTTACTCTGAATCCGCCCCTGTGTCGTCCTTCTTATAATTCGGGTCTTACTAATTCTGTACTGCATTTATCAAGTTTCCTTGCAATTATTATAAGATGTGAATTCTTGAATTAATCTAATTTAGCTGATTTAAGATTAAGTTGGTGCAAGATATTCTTGATAGCATAACCGCCTTGCATCGAGCTTGCAATCAAGGGGTTGTCAAGTTGGCTGTAATCTTCAAATCAAACATTTCTGTAGCTAGCGTTGGTATAATTAACACACAAGGACTTCGTTTAACTGTATGTAGTGATGTAGATTATGCTACTGTGTTCCTGCTGGAAATAAGCAAGTCAAACACAGACTCACAATGAAAGTCAAACAGATTACTCACTATTAATAAAAATGAAAGAGACATACACACTACGACCTTGTGCTGTTATATGTAGTTGAAACTAATAATGTGATTTTTGCCTTGTTCATTCTTATAGATCAGATATTCTCAATAAAATGAGATATCCAGATAAATCAAAGAGCAGCCTACAACACCATGTGTACCTAAACCTTCGACCATCAGTGATCGGACGAGAACTGGCATGCTTGTGCCAGTATGGCCACAAGTAGAGAAACTAGTAACAGGTATTTAAGTCGTGGCAAGCTTGTGATGTAGTTTATGCTACCTTGCCTCTGGAGGAAACAAGGTACAACCTTAGTCAGGCTGGCATGTTAAAGAGCACATGAACCAAAAATTTTTATTGGTGGAAATGATAGGTTCTGTTGAATGATAGAAAACGCCGTTTAGATTATTTTGATATCTCCGTTTGTTTTGAAATTATCCACTTACTTGAAGTATCAGAGGATGACGCCATAATGTTTGCAAATTATTAGGTTTACATATGGGGATATAGCCATATCTTATCATGTAAAGATTATAGTTGCAAGAAATCTTGTTGCAGAGCTGCATTAATGTAAAGCAGGTTATTTAACATGTGTGCATGATTTTTGGGAAAGCATACTAATCGATAAGAAATATCGTGATTGCATTTCTCTTGGAAATGGAGTCAACATTGTATAATTTCTAAACGTTTTACAAACAATGTGACGTCATCAGCCAATCCTACAAAATGGTGGATAACTTGAAAACCAAATGATATATCAACAAACTTTTCACAGAGTTTTTTATCATTCAACAGTACCTATCATCTACACCAATAAAATGTTTTGCTTCGTGTGCTCTTTAAACAGAAACTCACTCACTCAATCGTAAATAGAAGTAATATACACCCTAGGACCTCTAACTACTAGTATATACAGTGATGTAGCTCACGCTACTGTTACGACGCTTAATGATGATGTACTAACGCTTAATGAAGACAAGCTGCAGCCTTTCCAGGCTAGCACATGAAACAGAAACTCACTTATTCATTCAATGAAAATTTAGACCCATCTTGAAAAATATTCATTAGATAACCCTTTGTATGGGCTTGGCAGAAAAACTAAGTGCTTAGAGATTTTCAATGCAGAACTATTTATTTGAGTCCCATACCAATTTTATGTTGTGAAGCCCCCCTGCAGGCATCAAAGTTTTTGGTGCACATTGTATATAAATGAACTGTCAAGTATGAGTTGATTCTAAACTGTGCCTTACCTCGGCAGAACTTGCATGTCTTTGGACAATTTTTGTGCATCCATTTGAACCATTCGCTGGATTTCTTGCAGAAAGGCTTAAATTTGGGACAGTTCTTGGCCTTGGAAGGATCATCCTGACAAACTGAAAAATCCAATGAGTTAGGCCATGAGGCTAAACCCAGATTAATGTCTGGTAGTTTCAAGGCAACTTTTTTAAGCCCCCTAGTCTCAATACAGCTTAATAACCGGTTTAAGCTGGTCTACCACTGGTTGGAAAGGACCAAAACCGACTGGGTGACAAAAAGGCTGTGAAACTGCTAATCTGCCATCTTATGCAAAAGGACGCTAAGGAGCTTGATATACGGCGAATGAATGTGACGTAAACATCATTGACACTTCTTCAGTCTCAGACTTAAATCTGTAACACAAGTAAGTCATAACACCCATTCTTATTCCTAAACCCTCTCATTTAGTTTTGAACAGTTTTGACTGGTTGAAACCTGTTCAAAATGAACCAAAAAAGCCGTGTTTTAGATAAAACAGGTTTTGAGAGGATAAAGCCCAACCTTTGTCTAGAGTTGATTGGAACTGCTAAATTTTTATATTTCTTCTCAGTGGAAATATTTGAATGACTTAACTGTCTATCCAGGCAGAACTTCCTCTCAGGGATATATTGTTTCATTTTCGCTTAGGAACCTGGGCCCAAATATCTTGGGTTTTTGTGATTATGAGCTATGCCCTACTTGGGCGCGTGGTTGTTAAAGTTTGTATCAATTTTTATTTGCTTTGGATTCATTATTTCCCGTTCGGGACCTACTACCGAGCATCCAGAAATGACACAACACAATTAGATAATCTACGTCTTACTTAAGTCAACCAAAATGTTTGCCCATGTTTTACCAAGGTTTTAATCTAGATTTCCCAGGAGGCAATCCTTGAGGCAATCTGTGAATACACTGACACGAGACAAAACGATAGAGAGAATGTCTATCTAATGTGCGTAATGGAATTGGGTGGGGTGCAATTGTTGGATAAAATAAATGATTAACATACCTTTCTTTGCGGCTGGTTTGGTTGTTGGAGGAGGATCAGTGACAACTAAAAGTAGGTAGAAAAATTGGTATCAAAATACATACCGTATTTTCTTGAATAAAAGCCGCCCTTGAATAGAAGCCGCCTTTGAATATAAGCCGCACAAATTTAATAAAAAGAAAAAATAGAAGCTGCCTTTGAATATAAGCCGCATTAATCTAGCATTTAAATATATAGAAGCCGCGGCTTCTATTCAAGAAAATACGGTGTGTACCACTGTAAATCCTACAGTAAATGAAAGTCTGGCTTATTCATTTGATATTTGAAGTGTAATGAGAATTTGAATAGACAGGACTTTCTCAAGGTTACCAAGAGGGAGCTTATCCTCCTTATAGTGGCCCCCTCCAAGTAACGGACAATGACTTCAAATCCAAAATACCTTCCTAAATTGCAGATTTACCTCTGATTAGCGGTAAAATAAACTGTCGCTTAATCTTGTATCTAAAAGTGGTCGCTTTTAGAGGCATGACTGTATCTTTGCCTATTCTTTGTATCTAGAAGAATTCCTCGAATATCATAAAAAATCAAAATCAAAAGACTTACCAGGACAGAGACCACATGTTTTCTTGCAGTTCTTTTTCATGAAGTAGAAATATTGAGAACTCTTTGAGCAAAATTGCTTCCAATATCTCTCACAGCTGTTACTGTGTTTGGGCGTGTTCTTGCATTCTGGCACTTTCACTAAAACACAAACAAATTCTAACAATTTCGAATTCCACTCTTCTGCAAGTTTTTAACACAACTACTTGTGAGTGTCTTACATTAGATACAGAGCTACAAAATGGCGGGAGAAATTGAAAACACAGCAAAAATAGTCTTGATCAATTCTGGGCATAACAATTTGTTTCATTTCTGCTATCTCACCGATTATACAACTATGATGAGTGCCAGACAAAAAGCTGCAGTAATTATAATATCCCCTTAAGTTTCTGATTATAAATACCATACAAAACTCTCTATCTTTATGGGTAAATTGCTTAATTATAAACGATAGAAATATTCCTCTTAGTAATACATAGCTACCAAAACTGCAGCAGCCTAATACAGGGGCGGATCCAGAGCAAATCTGAAGGGGGGGCAGTTGATAATGGGGGCGCTGAAATATTTTCAGAAATTTGTGACGAGAGTACCAACAAGAACAGCTGTGTTGCTGTATACAACCATTGCCGACCCTAGCTACTGACAGAAGGTCCTCTATTCACGTTCTAGGAAGACTTTCAAAGCAATTTTGTTAAAGCAATGATATAGAGTCTGTGCATCACGTAGAATTTCGTGAATCTTATAGAACATAAAATCAATCTTTATTGAGCATTTGTAATGACGAGCATAGTCCTATTACGACACCGAAAAGCTCTACCAGCAACCAGAATAGCTATAACATAAACAACTGCATGTATGATATGTTTTAATAAAGACCAGATCATTTGCAAGATATCGGGAAACGCCAACTCATAACGGACTACAGTATAACCAGACAGAACTTTTGATTGAAATATATATAACATTCGCAATGAAGTAAATTTGGTTATCTTGCTCGTATTTCCAGCTGTAGGCTTCCCTTCTTTTCAACAGAAATATCAAAAGTCAGTTCTTTAAAGGGGGCGCAAAATTTCCAAAAAAGGGGCGCCCGACCTGTTTCAACTCCTCCAGTTGCCCCCCGCCCTAAATCCGCCACTGGCCTAATATGAAATGTTGTAGAACTAAAAGATAACTAGGAGACTCTATTTGTAGGGCAGTAATACCTAGAATGGAGAAGCAGATTCATTTCCAAAAACATCAATATCATCTCAAATCATTATTAGATTCCATGACTTTAAGGCTGTTGTGCAATCTAACTTACAGTAGAACCCTGATAACTCGAACATGCAATAACTCAAACTCTCACTGATTCTAACGGATTTGGCATTCCTCTACTGTAAACTTGAGTATTAAAAGAACTCGAACGAGGCGAATAAAATGGCTACTAAAACGTCCTGAACTCACGCTAGGCCTAGATTTACAAGCAATTTAAGACCCCTTTACATTTTACATGATACAGGAGTGATATTTTCTGAATGAAGCAATGGCAATGGACCTTAGCTTTCTTTAAAAAAAAATTAAAGTGAGATTATCACGTTTTTAATTCCTTTCAGGCCAATATTTTCAGCGACCTTTGATAAATTAAAAACTCAAATAGGAAAGGGGCTACATGAATAAAACGTTTCAAATTTTGAGTGAGTTTTGGGCTTTTTTGTTTTCATTTGTAATTCACGAAATGAGGTAAGAAATAAGTTTAGAAATGATGTTTTTTCATAATAATTTGAGTACTAAGATGCCGTGTAAAAACCTGAGCAAATCTATGAAGACGGACAAGAGGCTTCACAAAATTAATAGAGATTTTCAATGAAAGTACAAAATAGTTAAAATAAATCGGTTTTGCAACAGAGCTTCTGATTGAAACTTTAATTGAAATTGGAAGCATAGGAAAAGGACTTTAAGTCAAAACATTTTGGACAGCATTCATTCGGACATTAACCGTGTTTTTTTCTCGAGTGAGAAGTCATCTACTACCTTAAGATTTTGTGTGGTTATATTTTATTAATCTAGCTTTCAAACAGATTCAAGGATAAACACATTTAGAGGCCTTACCTTCAGGGCAGAATCCGCAAGTCTTTTGGCATTTGGCTTTCATGTAGTCAACGTAAGTTTTCTTGCAGTAACCCTTGTTCTTCCAGGTCCTGCAGTACACTTCTTTATCCTGACATGATGGTGCTAAGAATTAACAACAATTTATTAAATCAATACATGGAGCAACGGTGTGCATCTATCAGCTAGTTTGAAGCTATTGACTGTGGAGTGGGTGGGTTCAAAACCAGTGTTGGAATTTACTTCAAGGACTTCAAGAGCTGTTTAGAGGGCAGTTTCAAATATGAATATCCTCTTCACAAATGGAAGCATTAAACATACTAAGACCTCATTTAAACTTTAAGTAGTGATAAGGGAGTTTAAGTCTTAAGCTATCTGATGGTGAGTAGTGCACGCTAACCAACCCCTTCTTGAAATAAGGCCACTTGTGGTCTTTCGTACTGCTAGCATTTTAAACAAAAACTCACTCAATCATTTAAGGTTAAGGTTATGTTTGATAATCCCTATCCATGTAAAACATATTAGGAAATATGCAATGACAAAAAGTTTTGAGATAGCAAAAAAATTGAAATTCCATTTTTGCTAATTAACTCTAACAAACCCTAACTAGAATACATCACTCAACACCAACCTGAACATAACCTCACCATTGAACTAAACACCAGCCCTAATCAAGCCTAAATCTAACCCAAACTCAAAGTCAAAACATAACGCTAATCCTTATCTAGCCGTATAATAATGATAATTATAATAATTGAAATAACAACAAAAATAACAATAATAACAATAATAACAGTAATAATAAATAATTGGAGCTTGCTTTACCGTTAGAAGATTTCTGATGCATGATTAAATATTAACAGGAACAAGCAGTACTACCTTGGGTTGGAAACATTGGGTTGAAAGCACGCTTACATACTATCAACTATCAACTATCAACACTTGTTGCTATAAACTGGACATATAAATAATAACAATACACTCTTTTTTTAAAAGAACAAGTAAATTTGATTTGAAGCTTGCTGTTCTTAAATATTCCTTTATTTTCAGCCTGAAATGTTCTTAAATTGTTCTTACTTTGTAATGATTTGGAAGCCTGTTTTCGATATCAGTTGTGTTAATTGGTTCAAATGTGGACTCTCTTGACTATCTGATATATCTGTGTGCTGTCAATTTGCTTGTTTTGTAATTATTTGTTAGTCCTGTGGTTATTACGTACTATTCTTATATTGACCTTGAAATGATCAGCCTCAGTTTGTTCTTAAATTGTTCTTAAGATTTGGCAAAATCTGAGGCTCGTGTTCTTATAAAAAAAGAGTGTACAATAAAAACCACTATCTGAAATAACAGAAAATCAAAATATAAAAAATAACTGTTAAAAACCTCAAAAATCTTCCTCAGATAATAATGATGATAACAATAATGATAATAAAACTTGATACTCTTGCAAGGAGTGACATCATGAACATTAATGCTACTAAACTAGACTGCACTGTGTGAACAGTATAAGAATGACATAAGGATCACGAATAAACTACTGTACATGCGCAGTGCAGGACAAATAACCGCAGTAAAAAGAAGCCGTTTAGAGAAAAAATGTTAAAGTTTTTGATTCTCACCTGCATCAACGCATGCAAGAGAAAACACAGCAACACCCAACAGCACAAGAAGATGCATCTTGGCACAGTTCTGAAATTCAAGTTATTAGAAAATATCACTCTTATTTGTGTATGATAAGGAATAAAACGAAAATAGCGATACAATTTCATTATTGGCATAGACATAGACTCATTTTCACATGAAACCCCTTTATGAGAAACCTTAAGGTCAAATTTTCAAAACTTTGCAAAATGTGGTAGCAGATCTTATATCAATCAAACGAGTTACACTATTTTTATAAGAATAAATTCTCTAAGAATAAGGAGGTTCAAAATTGGTGAAATTTAGGAATATTTTAAGAATATTGCAAGACTCAAGATCTTATGCCACAGAATGGCAACCTACACTCTTTTTTATAAGAACCAGTAAAAGCTGGCTGTTCTTAACAATTCCACTATCTTTAGCATGAAATGTTCTTAAATTTGTTGTGTTAATCTAATCATGATTTGGAAGTCTTTTTTGTTTTCAGTAGTGTTTATTGTTCCACTTTTCAACTCTCTGACCATCTGATATTTCTGTGTGTTATCATTCTGCTTGTTTTTTTAATCATTTGTCAGTCTCATGGCTATTTCATAAAATTTTCATATTGAGCTGAAAATGGTCAGCCTCCGTTTTTTCTTAGCTAGTTTGTGCCAAAGTTGAGGCTCGTGTTCTTATAAAATAGTTGTTATAAAAAAAGAGTGTTTCTCATCTAATCTGATACTCTTTCTGCAACAATTTGCATGGGTTGAGATTTTAAAATGTGAAACCTCAAAAATTCTATATCAACACAACTCAACAGATTAAACAAAAATAAGCTTGGGGTCAAGCAACTTATTAAGAAACTTTTCCCACAATATTCTGGGTAAATCTCTTGTAGCTACCAAAATTGAGAAAAATTGCTTCAGATAAACTATAGAGTATTTATAGGGGGGATATAGACAATACCCTGGTGTAAAGTTTCACATGTTGGAGAAATTGAGTTGTCTGAATTCACTTTTACAAGAATATGAAGGCGCAAAATGCCTGAACAACATAAATTCGAGAATAATCAACAGAAACGATCTATACTCGAATAATTTCAAGTAAAGGTGTTACGTAACAGATAGTTAAATGATAAAATTTGATATGATTAATTAAGTAAGATCATAACAAATTGAAAGGCAGCACTAAAATTCCAACGACACGAACGGTTTTTCAAATGACAGTGATAAACTGCATGGTTAGAGAAGAATTATGACGAAATTCGGAGAGTATTCTCACACTTGATAAAAATTTTACAAATATCCACGGCGTTTCCCAATAAGCTAAGCAACAGACAAGCCCTGGACTGACAGATGCGATGTGACTGGGCTAACGGTATTCGGCGAAAAAACGAAATGGCGAAATAGCGAAATAACGAAATAGCGAAATAACGAAAAAAATAACAACAGCAACAAAAGTGTTCATCCAAACGAGATAAGCTCAGGTTCCTCTTTTTGGTCTAAAATTCAGGCAAAAGTTTTTTTGGGTCAATAATTTTACAGTAATTTTTTTGGGTTCCTGAAATTCTGGATTACTTGTTTGGGTCTCAAATATGGAATAGGTAGAAACTTTATGATTTACAAAACATTACTAAAATCAAAATACTTCAATATCCCAATAGATCATAAGAAATCTAATCAGTTAGGGCACTTTTCCCCCTTTTCCACATATTTAAGATCCATATTTAAGATGCCGTATGTTGGTACAGAAAAATTATTTAGAGGAGCTTGGAAATCCCGTTGGCCTGATTCTAACACGCTTTTGAAACTATCAAAGAAATTGTTCTTTTTGGAAACATAATATGGTTGAAACAAAAACTATGAAACAACAAGTATGAAACAAAAAAGTCAAAAAAGACTGTGAAATCCACAAAATATCCGTACAACTATACACGTTTTTTTTTATAAGAAACCTAGCCTTGGTCCTAGTTCTAAAAGTTTCTTAACTTTTCACCAGTTTCTAGTACGAAAAGTTTCTTAAAAGTTTCTTATTTTTAGATACGCACTTAACATCAAATTTTGCACTTTCTCTCGCATATTTCTTGTATTAAAGTGAAACCCACCTAGTAATACAAGTAGACTTAACATCCTGTATTCCTCTAAATGAAAACGTGTAGTAAACTTATATCAAGCAAAAATGTATTTTTAACACTATCATTTTTGGCTCAGAAAGTTCTCTTATTTATTTTTGGAGTTTTTTAAAGATATTGATGTAGTTCTAAAAGTTTCTTAAATTTTTTGGGCTCTAGTACTAGGTTTCTTATAAACCGTTTTCTTATAAAAAAAACGTGAACATCCCTTTTGCCAAATCGTTTCATTTTTCGTTAGTTCATTATTTCGTTATTTCGTTATTATGCTATTTCGTTATTTCGCTATTTCGTTATTTCGCTATTTCGCTATTTCGTTATTTCGCTATTTCGCTATTTCGTTATTTCGCTATTTCGCCATTTCGTTTTTTCGCCGAATACCGTTAGCCATGTGACTGAGGGTATTTTCTTCATGCAAAAGCATTAATGAAGGCTATGAAATTCTTAAATCGCTGTTTTAGTTTCCCACACTGGAAACAAGGCCAATAAATTGATTTTTGGTGGGGTAGGGTTAGGTCAGTAATTTTAGACAAAATGTCTGAGCAACAGCGAGTCTGGGCCAAACCAAAGAGAAGTCCGGTTTTCTATTGAAAGAAAGTGATTTGACAACAAAGTTGATGAAACTTCCATTCGAGTTTTCGTAAGTAGAGAGTTCTGAAATTCGAGACATATTGTCTGTCTATTTGCAGGAAGTGAGCAATTTCAAAAATATTTCGTGCGATGCATTTTAGAAGGTCTACGTTTAGCTTTTGCCAAACTGAAACTCAAAATATTTTTTCAGCAAATTCAATTAGTTACATGATACGTCATTTAAAGTTGTTACAGATTAAATAATAAATATATCAATTGTAAATTACAAGAAAGGAGAATTAGCAACAACTTACATAAAATTGAAAACTAAATCCGCTGACGGACACATGAAAAAACTCAAGATAGAGCTATCAAACAAAGCCATGTGACCAAGTTGACCAGGAAAACAATTCAAGGCTCAAAGTAGAAAGCATTTAATAGAGAATGTTCTGCAAAGACTCGTAGAAAAGAGAGTTATAGAGAAAAGTATACATACCTATAACCGAGCCAGAGTATTGAATGGACGGTGTTCCTGTTGCTGTTCAGTTCTCGGTCGCTTCGCTTCTGCTTAAAAAATGTTTACTTTTGTGACGTATGGGGCTGCGGCTTGCGTATCAGGTTTAAAGGTTATTATTGTTTAAAATCCATCCATCAAGCAGGAGTCGGGTTTCATGGCTTCAAAACGGAAGTATTTGGCAACAAAAAGAAAAGGAAGTACCCGGAAATACTGAATCACGTGACGCAACAATGTTTGATGTCTCTGCGACAAATATAGACAAAGGACTTGCCACAAAGGGACAAAGGTCTATGTTTACAGCAGTGAAAAGTGACCGCACTGGAGGCGTTGGCGGTTAACAACAAACAGGCGTTGGGATTGGATGGTTATCTCTGGCTGCAATATACTGCATGTAGAATAGATTTGTTGAAAGTCATGTCCAGCTCCAGCCCTTGTGCAGCGAAAACAAAGACTTTCTTCGATTAATGCAAATTACTATGGCAGCAAAAACAATTTTCTTCAAGTCCATAGAGCTGCGATGAGTTTGAAGAATGTATCTTTATCCAGGCACTATGGACACCCAGCAGTTCCCTAGTGACTGACATCCCACACCCAGCAGTGCACTAGTGACAGACACCCCACAACTGTCTCAGCAGGTCCAAGGTTCCCAGGCCGAATTCGAGTCATACCAATGTCTTTACAAATGACTTTCTACCCAATGCCCTTAGTACTAACAACACACTCGTATAGAAATTTGGAATGAGGGTAAGTAACCCGTTAGTGGCTCTTGAATTAGGGGTAGCAGTCTTTCCCAGCCCTACCCAAAAAGATAGGGACGAAGGAAAGAGTAGCCTTATATTAGATTCGCGAGAGCCTTAGACTGGGCTGCGACTACAGTAGACCAACTCCCTTACGTACTTACTCCCTTGGCTCTTTCTACAAATATTTGTATTGCGTTCTTGTGTTTGGAAATAACAACTTGAAACAAGCCGGGATATGCATTTGAATAATCCTGGCTTAATTCTTAACTGTTGAGGTTTCCACTGAAAGGATTCAGGAATCCAATAAAAACAGAGGAAATAAAAGACTTGGATTTCATGAAACCCGAAATACGATAAAGATAGTAATGGAAGTATATTGAAAGACTCCCGGCCTTTTATACGCTTTTTATTTTAAAAGGAACCTACCACAAGGCCTAGTACTAAAAGTTCCTTAAATTTTCTAATTTTCTCTATTGGTACAGGAAACAATAGAACAAAAGAATCCATTGTATTTTACAAGAAATCCTAGTTCTAGGTTCCTTATAAAGGTTCTTTATGAAAAAGGCGTGTAATACTGGTCGTCATTTTCACTGTAGATTATCTCCCATTATGAATTTTAGAGGTAAATCTGGGTTGGAAAATGCAATTTCAAAATAATGGGATCAAATAGCGAGGTGTGGTCGAGCGGCTTGCACTGTACGGCACTGAAAGAAAATGTTCATTCACCCAAACAAGCGACATGCCGAGACTTGTTACTAAAAATGGATGCAACTATTTTTTAGCTTCTCTTTGGCACGTGTTTTCTAAAACAATACTTTTTCGGTAACCTACTTTTCCAAAATGTGTTTTGGAAAAGGCAGGGTTTGAAGCAAATCTTTTGGCTCAAGTATAGGATTTGCTGAATTTGTGTTTTTCTAAATCATGGACTATGCTTGCATGCTGTTTCCAGTAGAGGCATTGATCAGTCTTTCCGATGAAACCCATCTTCATATTTATTTATTTGATTGTTTGTACTTTTCCAATCTAGTTTTAACTTTTGAGCAAATTTGGTACGTATTAAGGAATACTTTTCCCATTTCATCAAGTTAAGTTAGACTAGTCATATCTCTTATATCATAAAGTTAAGGCCCAACGCGGCCTAGATACTTGTAGTAATAAAAATAGATAATTTCATTAATTCACAAGGTATGAAGTTACAACTGGAAATATATTCTGCCATAGTGGGCCATAACAACCTAACTCAGGAAAGGACTAACGAAAATTGTGAGCGTGTACGCCCAGGCTGAGTAAGGTCTCGGGTTCAAGACCTTATGGAGGCATGCCAGAGTTGACCCACTTCTGAGAAAATATATCTGAATATCATTCAGTCATCGACTTTGCAAGCATGAGTTTTAAGATTTGTTTTTGAGGAGTTTGGATTTTTGTGAATTTAACGGACACTGATAAGACATTTTCTTCCATTTCTTCCGTCTTGACTATATAAGTACACAGAGCAGTAATTGTGGGTTTTTCTTTATTTAAAAGGAGGCATGGTAACAAAATCACTTATTTGATGGTTCTTGTTTGTTATTCGCAAGATTCATAAACAAAAATCACTTTGATGTTTTGCAAAGCTACTTCATCAGATAAGAGCTTTACAAAATCATAAGGAGCCTTTTATCTTAACTGGGGCGCGATCAAGCAATACTTGACCTACAAACCCTTTATTACAGATGTAGGCTCGGTTAATGGCAGAGGCAATAAGACAGGACAAGCCTTGAGCCTAGGGAATTCCGTTGGCTTGCCTCTTACAATTGTCGAGTTGAACAAATCCCAGTCAACAGGCCCAACGTTGGTAAAGTCTGGTCCGGCCACGCCAAGGAGAGGCCATGCATCCATAGCATTGTATATGAAGCAAACGATTCTGCGCGGCTGCTGCGATGCGTTCAAGTCTGAGCCATGCGCAGTCCTCACGTGATGCAGTGTGATGCTACCTCTAGGTGCCTCGAGGTACACTGGATTGACGCGTTTGAAATTGTCATCATGGATGGCATTTGCAAAAACCCCGTCTTTGAAGTGATTGTACAGAGGACCTTTGTGGCTACCAGGAAGCACTTGCAAACAGCCTAAAAACCAGTTAAAGTGTCTATACTATCGAATTGTTGAGAAACGTGCGACTACAATACACATGCATAGGGTGGGTCACTGCACAACATTTTTTCCCATATGCAGTGTCAAAATGGATCCAAGGTAGATAGATCTAATGGAAAAGGGTTAAGTTAGTACCTCTTTCATGCATCGGTAATTACATTATAAAAATAAGCTTGTGAAGTCATTCGCCTCGCTTGAATTGAAAGGTTGGCTAGGCTAAGTCTGCAAGCTTTCATCAGTTCTGCAAAATCCATTGTGAAAAGATTAAACAGTTGAGCACTAATACTACAAAATGTAAAATGTGATAATTACCGTTTTCCTTTGTTGAGTCGTCGATGAGAACAGATGCAGTCAAAACGCTGTCATTGGTGTGCGGGAAGAAGGCCCAGTCCTGATGCCAGGGAATTGCAAGACCACCTTCTGCTGGTTTAATGTTTAGCTTCTCTTGAGGCATGTATCGAAATGACGAACCAAGCTAAAGAAAAAACAGACTATTTAAGAATTTGCCAAAACATTTTAGAGCTGATCAGTGGCACACACAAAGGGGGCTAGGGGCTCTGGACCCCTCACTTTTCAAAAGATTACCCTTGAGATTCTTCCTAACATGCTATAAAACATACGTACACTTATGGGGCTGATTAGTGTTTTAAAGATACTTCAAAGGGGGATGGTGAAGAGAAGTGAATTTTTGAATTTTGAATTGCATTGCATTCATTGCATATCATGCAAAATGTAGAATATGATATAATACAACAATGCAAATTGCCCCTCATCCTACTGTTGCAAGTGCTTTAGAAATTCTCACAATTGAAAAACTATCGCTGCTACTTAAAAAAGCGTAAACCAAATAATGGTTTGTGGCTTTAGAGCTTCTCTAAATAGTTGTTCCACTTATCTTGTCTTCTCAGTAGGAATCAGCGCGAAAACCCACATATGAAAAGGAAGAAAAAACCCTGGACTAAAAGCGTAATAGTTTTCAGCACTTCAAAATTTCTTTCAGTAAGTTAACAAGTGATACAGTTTGAAAATTCACAGACTGCGTAGAAGCGGTTGACACTTTCAACACGAAATTCTTCTGGTTTTGACACCCGGAGGGGGGTGGTTAAATACCCACCAATAAATCCAGAAAATTCCTAAACAAGGTACCCACAAATCTAGAAAATATATAAGAAAAATTGGAAAATATTTCCAGAAGGGTACCCCTAAATGCAGAAATCCCATCCAAGTGATATTCAGTATCACAATCATAAAGCTGGCGAATTCTTCAAAAAAAAATCGATAAAACCAGGAAAATAATGGTGAAAAAGAAAACTAACAAGGTAAAACAGTCTTTGATTGGTACAAAACTGTCCATGCTCCCAATTTTTCTGGCTATAAATGGTAAAGCCCCGTATCATCAAGCGCTGAAATTAACCCTAAAAGGAGAAAATCCATGAATTTTGTTCTAGGGCAAAGTTTTATGACCGGATGCCCTTCTTGATGCCAACTCCTTTTGTTGCCTCTTACAACAAGCGGGGATTAAGTGGATGAATTCTGAACCTCACCTACAGTGGGAAATTGTCTAGTTCTACTTACCAAATCTTCGACAATGTCCAAAAGTTTTGGATGACGAATCAAAGATGCAAACGATGGATGATGTAAGGAGGGGCAAATGACACGCTCCAGCATCGGCTTTTCTTTGGTGTGTCTGGGGGAGAGGCAGTACACGCCATTTGACTTTTTCAAATCTGCAGACCTACAAGGAAAACCAGTAGTGTTTCATCACTGATTGAATGCAAATACACTTCTATTTTCAATAAGCGACTTTACTTCCAGCTCTCCAAGTTGCTTATGAGTTACTTGAGTTTTGAAAAACAAGCAGAATCTAGACATTATTACCCTGTACTTCAAACCTTTACAATTGATGGTGTAGCCACATGTAAGAAAACCTTTGCTTACATTAACGTGATAAAACATGGTTAGGCACTTTCAGCATAATTGCTTAGATAGTTGCTTAGAATATAATTTCTCACAATGCATGATAGGAATATGCCCTGTAGCATGGCATAGCTACTAAAATCAATGGCTCCAGCTCTACTGAAGCTACAAAAACTTGGGTTGTTCATCATTGTTGTGTCTGCCATATTTGTGTTTGATTGTGGGTGTAGTACTGATGGTTGTTGTTGGGGAGAGAAGAGGGAGTTTAAGCATTCACGACGATAACGATAACGATAACGATACATTATACCGTTATGGTTTCCGTCATTGTCCTGGTGAATTCCATTAAGCATGAGCAACGAAAGGGCTTGGCGGTTTAGTTTCGGATTTCCTTGTTTTGATTTAGAAATTATTTTAAAGCATAGGCAAAGTTTAAAAACCTAATTAAAACATAGTATGGCTAACTTGAATGAAGTAAACGACGTTCTCGCTGTAGCACAGGATTTAGAAATTATTGAGGATGAAGAATTCGCTGTGTTAGAGCGGGGAAATAGGCCTGAATATTCTGAAATAAGTCTGAATATTCCATTTTGACAGTACGAGAAATAAGACTCTGTCAAGTCAGGGTTAGTGTTGAATGGCTTTTTGGCTTTTTGGAGACATCATCAACTATTTCAAGTTTTTAGACTATAAGAAAAATTTAAATCGTTATACCTTTCGGTCAACTTTTAGGCAATGGCAAATAACTGGCCTATGAACAACAAATTAAGAAAGAAAATATGTTTAACTTTGCCATTAGCCTTCACAGTTTAAGATGAAGAGCCTTTAGAAGCCATTTTCAGTTGAATTTCTTCTCTAACTTCGGGAAAATGCTGGGAATTTTCTATCGTTCTACCCAGAACGTTAACTTTTATTTCTATCGTCCTAGGACGATGAGTCAGAACGATAACGGAAGGGGAATCCTCTTTCGCGCACGCGCACATGGATGAATCAGCTTCCTATCGTTATCGTTATCGTTATCATCGTGAATGCTTAAACTCCCTAGTGTTGTTGGAGAGACAGATCTCTCCCGAAACGTTGCCCTTCTGAATATCAAAGGCTTGTCATGATAAGTGATGACTATCATTTGAAATATTGTGTCAGAAACAGCCTTCATGAGACCAAATGTATTTACAAAGTTTGATTTGTATTTACAAAGTTTGTTGTCATACTCTGAGACTTTATGATAATATGCAAGCTATGAGTTGCTATGCATACTTTGCATACTTATACCCAACATTTCTATCTTTCTGACATAAACTGTATATCCGATTTAGGTCCCATCCACATAACATGATAATGCCCCACCATGGATAACTCCTCAAATGTTATCTGTCTAGAGCAAAAAAGTGCTAGAGAATCAAATACTCACCAACTTACAAATTCATCCACAGCTCTGCTCACCCCGTCTACTTCAGATTTATCAAGAACATCTTCAACAACAAGGTACCCATTATCTTCAAACTAAAAACGGAAACAGTAGAAAAATTCAACTTTAACAACACAAAATTATTGACAGCACTTGCAGAATATAAATGGACAGTATAATTCAAGATTCAAGATTCTTGATCCAAGATACAAGATCCAGATATTAAGACTCATGATATCAAGATCCGGGATATAAGGACCTGACAAATTGAGATTCTGAGATATCAAGATCCGACAAATTAAGATCCAACAAGTTAAGAACCGAGATATTAAGATCCAAGATATCAAGATTCGGGATAACAAGATCCAACAAATTGAGATCCGAAAAATTTCTTCAAGCCTTGTACTAATAGGGGGTTTTAATATCTCGAATCTTGATATTTCCAATCTTAACTTGTTGAATCTTAATTTGCTGGATCTTAAGATCTCAGATTTTAGTTTTTGGAATCTCAATTTATTGAATCTTAATATCTCAGATTTATATCGCATCTTAGATCTTGGATCTTGGATCTTGAATCATACTGTTCCAATATATAGGAGGTGCACAGTAAGACACACACTTTTATAATTCAGTTTTGGTGCAAGATCTATTACGTCACTTGATTTTTCTTCAGTCTTATTACATAGGGAGGGTTAGCGTGTCACCCTGACAGGAAAGTTTGTGCACTGTTCACTGAAGCTGGACGCCTGACTATTGTTCTAGAACAATATATATCTATTGTTTTACTTGAAATTTCACGCGGAAGATCCTCTGCACGCAGCACATACTTTACCATCTGGCATGTCACCTCCTTGGTTTGACGCTTCTCTGCACGTTAAAATACAGACTGTCAATTCTCCACTCAGCATGTGCAGATATGCACTTTCCATTCCTTGTGTTAGTAATTCTCTCAAAAAAGCCATACTTTCCATACTGGCGCTTGGCTAAACACCAGCAAGCCAGATTGCAAAGTTTGGCTTTTGCGCGTGCGAGATAATTTTGCCACACGATAATCGCGCAGGTGTGCGCGGGTCAACTCACAATTTAATTATGTTACCAACTGCGTGGCTTGGACAATGTGCGCGGCTAGAACAGGGTCTGGAAAATTTTACAAACGGAGCTGCGCGGGCCAGATCTCATCGCCCAGGCCAAACTTTTCAGTCTGGCAGCAAGTGGGGGGCACGTGAACTCCTGGGCCCCCATGGCTCATCAGCTCCTATGCCACTCCTTTCAAGGGGCAGTGCGACCAGCAATAGAATCAGATCATGAGATTGATTTCAAATCATAAAGGTTTAGACCCTTTCTCAAAGCATTGGTCCAGGATTTGGACTTACACTTAGGCCTGTTTTAGCTATATACTCACGTGACTTTGTTGCTCTTTCGTAAGGTATTTGAGAGAAATTTCACTCTTGTCTGGAAGTTCAGCAGGTTGTCCTAGAGAATGCACTCTCCTCACCCACAGCAATCGGCTGAGTCTAGTAAACAGTCTTACATTGGAAAGCATTTTGCTTGGCCTTATCTAAGCATTCTCCTGTCTTGGTCACTGCTACCCGTTCGCCTGTGACGGACAGGGCGGAGAGTAGAAAAGTCCAAGAACTTGGTAACCTTTGTTCTGAAATTGTTACGACATTGCATGTTGTCAAACAAGTTTGATGATCTTTACTATGCACCAAAACCTATTTCTTGAATTTGAGTTTTCATCAAGATTTACTTATTACTGTTTATGTCTTAATTCACTCTTTTTAAAGATCAAGGCTATCTAAAGGGATAGAGTCAGATTTTGGGGTTACAGTCAGTTAAAGGAGGGAGTTTTAGGGTCAACCAATTGGGTGAAAGGGTTTGGCGCATGGTATAGATAACTAACTGTCAAACCATACCATAAATCTGGGTTAGCCAGGTGATGACTGATGACGTCAATTTAAAATTTAGGGAGCTCTTCTCGGTGTTTCCTCGAATTTGAAATCTCGTAAAATATCTGAGTGACTTTCCTAAAGACGGTTCGAAAAACTGGCAAATAAAGGTGTACTTCGATTTGATACCCTATACAACTTCTAATACAACCATCCTGGAGAACTCCTGTAACTCTGTACAGTACAGTGGAGGGTGTTCGGTGCTGTAGAGGATGTTTAGTACTTTAGGGGATACCATCACTACTAAAGAGGCTTTTTGGTAATGTAAAGAGATATCATCAGTACTGTTGAGGGTGTTTAGGACTGTGAAAGGAAATCTCCAAGCACTGTAGAAAATCTAGCATAGGATGGGGTGATAATACCGTTCAAAATTCTGGGGCTCGCTAATGGAACAATCTAAAGACACCTCTAAAATCAAACAAAAAATATTCAACTGCAAAGTGAAGGAAAACTTCATTGCTACCTATTCCATATAAGTTGATATTAGAAATAGCTGAACCATCTTATCGTATTAGTAGTTTAATTTGTACTTTTGTATTCTTGTTACAGTTATACTTAATTTCTTTTATTTCTGATTTAACAGCCCAAGCATCATAAGCATTGCTTTTCTTGGGTCGTTTAGTATACTATATTGTGTAACCTTGTATTAGGGTTGTATGCTATGAATAAAATTGAATTGAATTGTGGAGATGATATCCAAAGTGGAAGTGATGTGGTTTCCCTCCACAGTACTAAATATACTCCACAGCTCTGACGGTATCTCCCCCCCCCCCCCCCCCCCCCCACTGAAGATATCCTTCTCCCACAGTGCTGGAAATCCTCCACAGCACTGGAAATACGTTTCCCAGGGTGATGACGGGGGTAGCTTTTATCTTTCCCTTTAGTGTATATTTTGATTCCCAAGCAAGGCACAAATATCACATTCAAACTTTGGTCGTGTTTACAGCAACCCTAATTGATTCAAAAAATGTAGGCATTATCTTTAAAGGTCACATAACGTTACAAGGCATACATTAACGCAATACAACACTAAACATTTCTACAACTCATTCTATAAGTCAGATGAGATAATTAGATCTTCAAAGTGTCCTCTATCCAGCAGCAAACTTGTTTGAAAACGTAGATGAGGCAGGCATAAGTTCTTTGATCAGTTGATTTCAAACGCAGGCTCCTTTGTCGTTGACTTTGCTGTCTTTGGGGCAAGCTTCTGCAATAAAAGAATATAAACATTGCTTAATGACATGCAATGAATTTAATGTGTTTGCATGGACGGCAAATAGGTAGGTTAAGTCTTCTACACAGATCAATGAGTGGATATCACTGGTCTTGAAATAAAGACTGGATCAGTGAGGGAAGGAAAATTTTGTCTTTTGCAGCCGTTTTGCTCTATTGACAACGTTTTGATAATAACTTGATTAGAAACAACCCGATATTTTCATCAATTTAGTTTAGTTTAATTTGATTTCAAGGGCCTAAGGTTTGCAATGAACCTCCAGATGATACCAAAACAGCCAAAAATGTAAAGATTTGGTCAAGTAGGACTCGAACACACGACTTCTAGGTTGGTACTCTAGTACGAATCCTGCTTCTTTTCAAGTTCTAAAGTTGCTTATGTCAGTGTAAATCAGTAAATTCTTACTATGTTTCAAACTAAAAATGGATAGTATACAGTACAATATAATTGAAGATCTTGGTCCAAGGCTATGATAGAAAGGCTTGATTCCTTGAGTACCAATAAATGAAATGCCTAAGTGAGGTAAAGTAGTAGCTAGGGCTATTTTTCACTTTGCTATGAAAATGATTTCAATCAACAGAAGGAAAATTCAAAATTAGTGTAGTAATCTTTTCTTCGAAAAGATTTTTCCAAAGTAAAAGTATAGAAAGTATCATCTTTGGAGATATTTTTTGAAATAATGAAAGAATGTAGAAAGGGTTCTGTTTACTTAATACCTGGCAATAGGTATGAAGTATCTTACCTAACAATTTGACAGAACCATCTGCTGTAATTTTGAAAATAAAACTTTTTAGTGATATTACAATTTTGTATAATAATAACATATAATATTACAGATAATAACAGTTCCATATCACAATTTCGCACCTTAGGCTTGAGAAAGAGCCAATCAAGATTCACCTTCGTTATTGGAAAATTCAACAAACTCTAATTCTGCAGAAAGTTGAGTCAGCTCTGGTTTGTGTTTTTAAGTTTACTCGAGGCAGACTTTCATATTGTTAAGGAAAACGGTTAGTAATTTGCCTATTCGTAAAATGTACCTTATCTGGGTAGTCAACCTCATCACTATCATCAATCCAATCGAATCCGAGGCTGTCAAGAGAATTAGTGTGTCCTGATTGGTAGATTTTCAATTGTTGTTTGAGGCTGTTGGTGTTCTGTCGGAAGAATTAGAAATATGACATCTTCATACATAAGTTTGAAATACGTATTAAACAACGAACATTTTTGCTGTTCTGCTGGAAGAAATACAAATATAAATCTTCATACGCATTAGATGTTAGTATTAAACGATAAAGATTGTCGGTGTTCCGTTGGAAGAGTGGGGAATATAACGTCTTTATGCATGAATTAGATATACGTAATAAAAAGTTGAAGATTGTTGGTGTTCTGTCGGAAGAATTATGAATATAACGTCTTTATACACGATTTAAATACTATACGTATTAAACAATGAAGGTTGTTGGTGTTCTGTTCGAAGAATTAGATATATAACTTCTTTAAAGAATAAGGGCCTGATTACATGAGGAGGGCTGGCCCTCCTACCCGAGATGGATGTTTTTTGCCGGGATCTCGGTATTAATAAGAAACGTATCAATATTTGAGATTGTGATTACATGTAGACAGGGCCAGCCCTGGTAGCCGAGATCTCGCCTACTCGCAAGAGGGCTGACCCTGTTGACAGGGCTGGAAATGCGGTGTTTTCGTCATGTAATCGATTAGGTAGGGCTGGAAAGAGGGCTGGCTTTCTAAAGTCATATCTGCGCATGCCTGCATTTCTCTTTCCCGCCTGCATTCTCATCATTCAAGATGGCAGACGCTAACAAATCGAAGAAACCGAGTTTAGCTTTCAAATGGACGGTTGAAATGGTTAATGATTTGCTCGATTTTTTGCTTGAATACAAGACAGAGATGGAATACAATAACAGCGATTTTAATGCCGACAAGGTTCAGCAATATGAAGCAATTCGTTCGAAAATGGCGTAAAAATATTCTGTAAAATATCAAAACTTTCCCGCCAAATTAGTGCGCAACTCTCTGCACAGGGATGAGAGGTCGACCGCGAGATGAGTTTTGCTCATGTAATCGCAAACAAAAATCTGTCTCGAGTACCAGGGCCAGCCATGAAATCTGTCTCGGGTACCATGAGGTGCAACTTGCATAAGGTAAATTTAAAGAGCTTACTTTTTGTGCGTTGAAGTCATTCATATAAACAGGTGGTTTATTGCCGCAACAGCATTCTCCTAGAAAAATTAAACTCATCTCAAAAATGTTGTCAAATCGACTGGAAGAGCGTTATATTAAAAAAAGAAAGACAAATACAAACAATACCATCTCTAACGCCTATCAATATCTGAGCAAGAATATGCATAACAATTGACACAACTTGTAACTTGTAGAAATGAACAAGATGGCAACTGGAAAATTGCAAAAAGGGCTTAAATGCTTCATGTTGGTTAAAGGGTCTTTAAGATATACCCACAAAATCTGAACCACAAAACACTGCTATTTATAAAAGATGAGTTTATGTATTAAACCTTTATTCCTCTGATTTCCATTACCCTTCATCTTCGTAGGTCTTTCAATATTTTCATTCACTTTTATCTCGGAAGCAATAACCATCTCTTTGGCTGAAATGAAAATTGCATTCCTTTAAAAACAACCAAAAAGTCTTTAGAACAAGTAAAATCTCAGAGAAGGCATGCGTCTGAATAGAGAGATGCCCTTCGTACAATCTCTACCCAATTACATGCAAAGTGTGAACAGTCTTTGATCGATTTAGGCGGAAAAAACTTACGACCCTTGGTTAGAGACCAAGCTATACTGCACAAAACCTATAAGGCTGGAATAGAGTGGAGTTTATCAAGTCGGTGGGATAAATTATCTATAAAGTATTTGATTGTGATACTTATCGGATTGGGGTCTGCACGATTTTCCATGAGAGTGCCCAATACGTACAGTAGCTATATACACTGAGGGGAACAATATCTATATAACCACGAAACAGACTTGTCGAGATGGAGAGTTTTGTCATTTGAGTTTCTTTCTCCTCTGTGTATTGGGGTCTGTATACAGACCTTCAGAAAACAGAAGAAAATGAAAACCGAACAAACATTTGGTAACGAGAGGTGGGTCACAATGGGTTAACCAGAAACGAGGCGAATTACTGATGGTGCAGAAATAAACCACTGGGCTACCGAAACGGTCCTAGTGAGAAACTAGCTCGGAAAGTGCCTAGCATTTCGAAACCTATTTTGCAAAAAAATCAGAATAACGTGGATGATAATTTCTTTGATTCTGTCAACAATTTATGAAAACTTCAGAGTTGAAGACATGCGAATCATATAAGATATCATACATCATTCCTTTGACGCACTGAAATTAGTTCATAAACGATTTTCAAGATTCGGCCCAATATCGAACTAATATATAGAATTTCTGATCATAAGAACGTTTTACTGTTTACTGCTTATTCAATAAATTGCTTTGATAATGAATAGGGCCTGGATTTTGAAGATCATCTGTAAACTGATTTATATGTAGTGCGTCAAAGGAATAACTTGTGATATCTCTGTGGTTCGTGTCTTCAACTATGAGGTTTACCAATTCTTTTATGGCCTCGTCTAGAGTAATAAGTAATAAGATTCTTATGAAGCGTTTAGTAACACTGAAAGCAATTTTTGTCTATGTCCACTTTACCAAAACTGCAGCATGAATGAAACAATCAACTTACTTATCGCAACAGCGGCAGCACAGACTTTCTCTGACAAGCCTTTGACGAACTCATCCTTCACCAGCTCATCGAAATCGTCCACCTCAAAATATTTGTCACTGGAACTCGCAATCAGCCGCAACTCTGTCGCATTCACCCTCTGTCCCACTCCAATGGTGAATATAAGGATCCCTCTCTCATGTAGCTTCTCAGCTTCAGCAGAGGGAATTAGTTTCACTGTCCCGTCGAAATCCGGATTCTGTCTGCCGTCGGTGACCAGAAACAAAATCTTAACAGCGTTGTCCCTGGACCCCGACTGCTTTGTGAAAAGGTTTCCGTTCGCCTCTTTCAGCGCAAGGTCGATTCTCGTCAAGTAGCCATGAAATGGGAGTTTGTCAACGCCGTCTTTGAATTCCTGAAAGCTCTTATACTGGTCGAATGGGATTGCTGTCTCTACGAATTCGTGCGAGCTGAATACGACCACACCCGCACGTGATCCCGTTGGTGACGAGCCAAACTTGGCCGCCATTCTTTGGACGAAGTACTTTTCGTTTTCATAGTCATTCCTCACACTTCCGGAAGCATCGATCAAGAATCCAATGTCTACTCGGCTCTTGCAAGGGTCTTGTTGGTCCTCTACAAATAAAGGAAATGGGTACTTCCAGCTACGACGATAAAATAAGAGAACTATTACTCTTATTTCATCTTGCAGCTACAAATATAAGCATCTTGCTATTTTGTTTAGATATGCAGCAATAAAATATAATTTCTCAAATTTTTATGTTAGGTGCAATTAGATAAAGACATGTTTACTTACTAATCAGTGTTAGACGCTTTGCTTCTGTGGATTGTTTATCAGTGGTGTACTGAAGCACGTCTGACTGTTGCCTCCTCAAAGGGCGAACTATAAAAAAAAATTATTGATTAAAGGGATGGATTAGAAACATATACCTTATCTTAGACCCCGTTTACACTATACCAATTCGCCTTTGTTTTTTTTCAAGTGAGCATGCACTTTCGAATAAAAAAAGCCCTCATTTAGAATTTGCAACGATTTCGTTACGGTTCCAGGTGTCTACACTGTGCTGGTGTGCCTTGGATCCGTAACGGATCAAAACTAGTTCAGTTTCATGGCAGGATCAAAAGCGTTGCGGTTAGCAGGATCAAAAGTGTTGCGGATCCAAAGTGCTAGTGTAAACGGGAGGCCGATCCGTAACACTTTCGTTACGGATCCAAAGCGTACCAGTACAGTGTAAACGGGGTCTTATTGTGTTGCGATAACCAAATTTTGCACAGATTAAACGGTTTTGAGCAGTGATAGAACCATGACATTGTAACGGTCAATCTTTATGCCACTAAACATTGTTACAGAACTACTCTGACAATGTTGCATGACTTGCATGTTCAAGAGATTACAAACATCGAAAATTTCACCTTCTTTCATGGTGTTGCTTTCTTTCGGAATGACATTGTGATTTGAGCTCAACGCATCACCTTTCTTTCTTAGAAGCTCCTTTGGATGTTTTCGTTTTAGAAAAGATATATTGTATTATTGAAATATATTTTTTCTATTGAAAATATCTTTTTTCTATTGCAAACAACATCAACTTGTATGAGAAGCAAGGGCAATTGCTATACCTAAAGGCAACTTCTAAAGCTTCTAAATTCATCTAAATTTGCAGTGATTAATTTTCCTTAAAATTAGGTACCATAGAAAATACGTAAAACTTTTCTTAACAACATTTTCAAAGTAAAGGACGGGTATTTCAGAGTGGTGAATTCCAAGACCATTGTTCTAGATTTCAGAATATATCTCTCTTATGACTCTGTTAAAACATGAAATAAGGAAGAAAAAGGGACAAAAATCGGTTTACCTACCTGGAACCTCGCCAGGCATTACAACAGCAGCAACGTTCTCAGCAATCCGGTCCCTTGACAGATACTCCAAGCCTCCAACCCTGAAAATGTGCCTTCTATTCAGCGATATTGCTTTCAAATTCTCCTTCCTACCCTCACCAGCACCCACCGTAATGATTTCAGCCCTCATATCTTGCAGGTCTTTTACAGCATCTCGCGTCGGAATGAGTCCTTTTTCAGGGGGGTTACTCAGCACAAGAATTACTTTCTTGGCAGCGTCCGACCTAGCACCGTGTTTATCTGAGAAAACATGGCGTTGTGCTTGCTGTATTGCTTGCACCAAAGACTTCTTCTTCAGACTGGTAGCTTTTCCTATTTTGAAGCCTCGTAGTTGATCTAGTCTTTCCATTGCTTGGGCGTAGCACGGGTCAACGTCATATTCGCAAGATAGATCTGTCAGCACTTCGATACCCCTCCAAACCAACACGAACTCGAGTCTGACGCATCGCAAAGAGGGGTTGATTTTTTGCTTGAGTTCTCTGAAGAAAGCCTTTACGTGAGACAAACTGTCTGAGCCACCGTTTCCCGCCTCGAATATCAACACCAAATCTATTTTCTTTGAGCATTTCAAAATTTGAGCTAAAACAGAAAATCACCATCTTAAAGGAGAAAATGACATTTGAATTAGTTTGGCAGTTGTTTCTTATGTTGAGTAAATGCATTTGGTCTTATCAAGGCTATTTCTGATGGAATATTTGACATGATAGTCATTGTCACCACTTATCATGAAAAGCCTTTAATATTTAGTTAGGGCAACGTTTCGGGAGAGATCCGTCTCCCATCATCGGGCAATGAGAATTGTGGTTTCTTTCTTATTTGTAAAATTTCTCATTGCCTGGTGATGGGAGACGGGTCTCTCCCGAAACGTTGTCCTACTAAATATCTAAGGCTTGTCATGATAAGTGGTGACTACCATGTGAAATATTGCGTTTCTTGTATGTCCGTCTCTTCTATACAGAGACCTACTTTACGGTTACAGGCTGAGGAAAAGACCCAAAGCATACAGCATGACAACAGTAATATTGTTGCAAGGTTGCCTTTCGACTTGGTTTTACAGTGTCCTTTACAAAGTGTTACCCGGTGATGAGGTCCGATGCTCTTTTGTCGTAGAGACTATGGTGCTCGCTAATGTTGCGAATTCACCTCGGCCAGAGTTGACAGACAGATAACCAATAATCCTCCTTGAACGTATATAGATTATTATGTAGATTAACGAAAGCTAAGAATTAACAATGTGTTAGTGGAGTCCACAGTGACTTTGTGCTACACAGAAAATTAGGAAAAATAACTCAACGAAATGCAGAACCGTCCATCCTCAGAACGGTCCCTCCTATTCTCTTTTCTTCTCTTCTCCTCTCTTAATGCGTAACGCTATACCTTATTTGACTTAATCAGGTACCCCTAAAGCACCAAAGTTTCGCATGGTACTCCATATTATTACAAATGCACAGTAAAATACTTCTTAGCACAAAAGATTCTACACTAATTCAGACCCAAGCCCGGTCTGCTATACTGTTATATCATCATGTAACCCAATAACCAATTTTGCATGAATATTTCACGTTTCAATAATACTCATTTCTAAATTCTTGTATTTAGTGATATCACTGAACAATACTATTGGTATCTTTGTACCCATAAAACTATGTAAGACATCATGCCTTACAATATAATATTCTTCTTTAATTCATCACTTGAACATGAGTAGGCCTAATCATCACATTCACATATACTCAAATAAGGCCTTATCACAATATAGAATAACTTGTTAAAACTTACAGCAAAATTTGACGTCACAGAACTCCCATCTTTTGCTGCGTTTCGTCGTGTAACACCAGGGCCCTTGCGATTCCGAGTCCGGGTTTCTGCAATAATTGTTTTCCAGCCCGGCATTTGGCAATCTCGTCTTTTTATTACTGTGTTTGTGAGGAGAATTTGAATCCCATCTTTGGCAGACTATCCCAGATGATGTTAAATTGGCAGTTCCGCGATATTCTTTCCCGACTTTTGTTAACTTGCATTCTGTGTGTGAAAGTAAAAAGATTAATCGTAAGAGTTAAGAAAAATTTGAGTTTTGCGAGACCAGGCAGCTTTGAAGCTAATTTGTTCGTTTTGAAAAACAGCTGCTACAGGATGAAGATAAAGAACGGAGTAACGAAAATGGAATCGACGGGGAATGTTTTAAACAGGATAAAGTATGTTGTTCGACTAATGAAGGACATCACAGTATCTGGTTTTTAGTTATGAGATTTTGGTTTGAAATTCGATTAGGATATAAGAGTATTATATGTTGAACATGGCAATCTAAGGTTTCGGGAAATAATATCCTTTTATCTTTTTTTTTAACATATAAACAACTTCTTAGTTAATTCTACATTTTATATTAATGCAATTCTGCCCCCTAAGCACCTCGTAATGCTCTCCCCCTTGATGCATCGCATTGTCTTTGAATTTACCAAGGATCATGGTATAATATTTCCCAGGATCCTTTGCGGTACATTTGCCTAAATTTAGGATGGTAGACTCAATTGAATAGTGGTTCATTGAAGATTTAATCGCGTTTGTCGTGGATAACCTCCACGTAACCTTGAGTATTGAATTGATTGACTCCCATACACAGATGACGTAAGTGATTATCGACAGACGCAATGGAAAATTCAAGGCCTGATCAAGACAGAGTGTTACCAAAAAACCCGGGGAGGTAACATAGCTTTAAATTGGTATGCGAATGTGCATGTGCCGCTCTTATAGCTAGGTTTTCGTTGAAAAATCTCCAAAATTGAGTACGATTTTTCTGTCAAAATCTTTATAAATAGGTATGAAATCTAATTTATAGCTTATTAATGAAGAAATTGAAATTCCGTCGTAATTGCAAATATCAACGGAAAATGAGGTATCTTTGCACTTCCTTTATAATGTTGGGTATCATTTCCAAAAAACTTGGTATCATGTAGCTACTGTAATTGCGTATGCTTGCGAATCCCATCAAACAATGCAACGTTTATTGACAACTACTTAATAAGGTTTAGAAACGGTAAATAGAGCATCCAGCCCCCATTTGGTGTTCGATTCCCTTTCCCAGGAAACAATCTCCCAGCCCCAGTACTTCTAATCCCATTTTCCCAGCCCAAATCAGACCAGCCTCATACTACCCTTTCAAGTTCCAGGACACTCTCTGGAGGATCTACATAGGTGCTGTAGGTGTTTCTTAGGTTGTTGTTGGTCGTTGTTAGGTTTTCTAGGTTAGGTCGTTGTGCATCGCTCTGACTTTGACTTGGTTGTTTATGAGGGGGTTGGTCATCGTTGGGTGATAAGGTATCCTCATATCGTATATTTGAGTCATTTTCCTCCATCATGTGGTCCTCTGTGGTGAAGCGTTAAGGTGCTGCACTCACGACCGAAAGATAATAGGTTCAAAACCAAGCCCGTGCCAAATGAGGATAATATCTTTAGTCAAAATGTGACCTTTATTATGCCTCTCTCCACCCAGGAGTATAAATGGGTACCCAGTCAGCAGTTATGAGCATCACATGTGCCTGTACACTGCTATGTAGAAATGACTAGGGGTATCATCATGTAAAGTCAGTTGGGTAGTTCCTAGAACTAGATACAAGACTACAAAATTACACATTTATCATTCTTGATAAGGAATTCATAAGTTCGGACTGGCAAATCTTATTTTGAATAATAAACCACATAAACCCCGTTTAACAACGGATCGTACGTCAGTCATTTATAATAATCATTTAGGAGTATGACTTTCAGGAACAATATTTCGTTTTATGTTTGACGAATTCTTCCCTATTATATCTATTGTACATTATCAACATTATTACTTAACCTATATTGCACAAAATAGAGAACTGCTAAAATTCGTTGGACATCTCACCTCGACTACTTCCCTGCACAAGAGCTGCAGCAAACAGGAAGAACACAGCTGTTATCATTCTGGCCATTACCACGAAGATTCTTCAGGCCGTTTGTTTGAATATCCCAATGTTTCTTTGAAAACGATGTTGGTTTACTTTGTGGAGCTTACAGGCAGGATTGAAAGTTATGACAATAAGTTGGTAAGAAACTTCAACAGCAACAGTGTCTCCGTACAGGATCGCCCGAGGATGTCTTCTGGTTTAGTTGTTTTCGTCAAACGACAGTGAGGTTGAACATTGTGGGATCATAGTCAAAGTTGAGGTATGATATTCGATATCTCAACTATAACATCCAAGATGTTCGATTGTAAAAATTGCTGTCATTTAGGGGGTGATAAGGGGGGCCTAGAAATGCATCGTTCCGCACAAGTCAAACAAGGAGTTAGCGAGTCGGAAACCAGTAGAAATGACTAGGGAACGTCGGCATTATGTAAAGATGCACTTATTAGGGAGGGGGTCGATTAAGACCTTCCAGCAACCACAGCCCTTTTCCTGCTCCTTTCTGTATGTTCCTACTCGTTTCCTGCCCGTTTCTACTCGTTTCTGTTCGTTCCCTACTCGTTTCATGTATAAGTTAGTAAGTTAGCACAGTTTTTTACTGCATATTGTGCGATCAACTGGAACTGCTCAACTGCACTGTCCCAGGGGGACCTCAAGACTTTTTATAAGGCGACGTCTGTCCAAAAGGTTTAGAACGCCCTTCAAATGTCCAAAGGAAATTTCAGACGCCAAAAAATATCGTAAAAACTTCCATTCAGTAACCAAAAAGTTTCATTAAATTTCCTTCAATTCTGCTTCATTTTTTCGCGCTCTAAAACTATCGGAAACTGCTCTATTCTTTCACCTAAAAATATCACTATGGCTATCCTAAAATTTCGGACACAAGAATATCGGCTTTATGGAAAATAACTACACCAAAAATATCGGACTGACGTTCCGTATATAAGAGCCTTGAGTGCCCCCTAGGTGCACTATACCCCAACGAATAAACGATACCTTCCATCAAACCCCCTAAAATTGATTCGATTGTTTAAGGCGAACTAAGAACGAACAAAAGATATGTTTATATTAATAAACCTTCTAAACACTATCAATAAACCTTTTTTAAATACTGTGGTTTCAACCCTATTCTACATTTGGTCGTATTTGCTTCTAACATACGGCAGTTGGTCTTGGTCATGGTATGTACGTATCAAGTAATAATAATGCAAGTGTTGCGGATTAAGAATCGTATAGGGGGGCTTAACTGCCCCAGATTAGATGCAAATACAACCATATGTAGAATAGGGTTAAAAACCATCAGCCCTCTCGCATGTAAAAATTTGGGCTTTTTTCAGATTTGGATATCAAAAGTTGAGTTTGCCGCCCCTATTTTGCCCCCAAAGCACAAAGGGGTAAGTTTTCACAGCATCAACATGTTATTGCTCTCGCTCTCAAAAAACTTATCACAACTTTCGGGACTAATGGAGAATTTCTGAACAAACAATGGTAGAACATAGGGGAGAGTGGAGCAAGTTGTCACAGGGGCAAGTTATCATATTCTCTTTTTGGGTCTAAACCGTTCGTTATTGATTCAAAATTGATGGTAATGTGAAGTACTTTATGTAAGCTTTCTTTTGATATCCTTAAGGCCGAGCCTGCCGTCACTAAAATTTGGGCCCAAAAAGAGGCTGTGACAACTTACCCCTGTGATAAATTGCCCCACTCTCCACAACTTCTATCATTCAACAATACTTTACAATATATCAATATCGACAAAATTGTAATGGCGAAAAAGTTAACTTGCTGCATCAACGTAGACCTATTTTAAGGCTTTAGGTACCTAGGTTCAAGGAGTATTTAATCTGATAACAGTCTTTAGGTGGTACATAGCCTTAGAGGGCAGAGAAAAAGGTCCGGGGTCCGAGCCCTTAAGGGTCCTGCTAAAACATTTCACTAATGAAAAAAATTCAAGTAAAGTTTTGTTTTGAATTTTTATAGCGTTGTGTCTCGTGTTTATATTTTTTCAATAAAAACATTGTTTTTGAAACGATTCTCCTGAACTTGGAAACTTTAAAATACTTCCAGGCCCAAGCTGGCTCTAGAAGGCACTGATGGTATCTGAATGGCCCAAAATAAGTTTTACCTTAACCTATTCAGATAAAGAAGGATATGATATGCTGTATGTAAGTAAGTGTCTGTACTGAGATAAGTAAAGCCCCCTGAATTGGGTATTCACATAGGGTAGCCAATCTTTTTAAACAAGCCCCCCAGACATGAAAGACTAAGGATTTGAGCCTAAAAACTTAACCATTGACCATCATTGAGCAAATACAATTTCATAACTTTTAAAACCAGAGGAACAGAAACTATCTAAAAAGTCAGTAATTCAACTATCCTTTCCTGTAAAAACCTTTTCCAGGTGGAAAATTAGATCTTTTATCTGACCGCGTTTATTGTCGACACGCTCCTTAGAGAACCAATTATGCAATTTTATGGGTGGCTTGAACATCGTTATTGGGTTTTCGAAAAAGCTCTCAGCAAATTGCAAAAGGTAGACGCCACAATCACAATCGTTATTCTGCAATGGGACCTTTGGAAAACTTCCTTTGATGTTATCCTTTGTGAAAACTTTCTCCGGATGAGTGTCACCCCTTTTCTCCTTCCATTCAACTGTCAAATAATTCCGGAGGTTAGTGAAAACTCGGGACCTCCCTCCAGACACTAGAGAGTCAAAAATAAGTATGCATGGTTGCCTTTTATCCAATGTGTTCTTTGTTCTGGTGTTTTTACTTTGCAATACACTTTTACTGCATGTCGGGCTCAACAAAATAGGCGATGCTGCAGGAGTTGGACTCTTGCTACTGGTTTCAAAAACACCTTTCGACAACAGTGTCGTATCAGGGCTCTTGAAATCAGTATCCATTTTTTCTGAATCAGAAGACAGCGAAACACTGCTGATTGCTGTGTCCCTCGAATTGTCACTATTCAAATCACTTGCATCCTTCTTTACTTCCATGCTGGGACTAACCACATCTGCTTTGGGACTTTTCGGGACACAATTCTGGACCTCACTTGGAAAACAAATAACCACAAGATACCAATGTGCGTGCTCATTAACTGGTATTATAATGTAATCTTTCTCGAAAATATCAACATTTCTAGTCCACTTTTTCACTTGCGAATGCATCCGGTCTCCGACACTCAGGGACTTATCTGAGTTGCATGGCAGCTTCTTGGCTAGCCTGGTATAAAAATACGTGTTGAATATGTATGTGTTTTCCTTTACTGCAGGATCAAGTTTTTCCTCAACCAAATACTTCAGATAGAAATCTATGATGATATCATTCAGGTATACGCCAGGTTCCAAACAACTGATATCCATAGTCGTAATCGAGATGCCTCCTTTCTGAGGGGGTGGTGGGTATATAAACATGTTTCTAACATCTTCTGTTCCAAAATTGGCTTTGTGGGCTTGATGTCTTGTGACATACGTCTTCTCCTTAGAAGCAAAATCTTCTGATAGCGTGGAGAGTATCTCTTTTGCTAAAGTCGGGTTGACATGGATGTCAGCAATTTTTTCCAGGTTTGGCTTGTTGTGGTTGATAATTCTAGAGAATAAAGAGCAATGTTGCTGAACGAAAAATATCATCTGCCTTTTAGCAGGCACATCGCTGTCCACGTCCAGCACGCTCCTCCCAAGAGCTTTGTTCACAAGATCTGAGTAGGCCTTACTTGGAACTAAACATATGAACAAAGGCTCTTCGGCATCATTGACAATTATGTGGTCTACCTCACATGGACCCAGTTGCAGTTTGTATTTCTCTTTGGTCTTTTTACCGTCTCCTTCAACTTCCAATTGGTATTTACACTCGATATCGATTTTAATAGCAGCACCTTCTAAAGACATCAACGAAATGGCCTCACCAAGGAAAAGACCAAATCTAACTGGACCTATGGAGATCTGTGATAGCCCTGCTGCTGACAACTGGTCAAGCTGGTTACTGCTATGAGCTGTTTCTGCCTGTTTTTCTTTGACGTTACTACTTGATTCACCTCCTGGCAATTTACCTCCGGGTAATTTCATTCTGTCAGCAAATTTAGGGGTAGCTGTTTGGCTGGCTGTGTTCTCTGCACTGACACTCGATGTTGAGGCTTTATTGATGGAATGCTCCATTTTCTGCTGCGTCTTTTCGTTGTCACTATTCCACTCCATTTCAACATCTTCTTCATCACTGGAGATCATCAAGCACACCTTATCATCTGCTTTTCTTTTTACCTTCTTTCGCTTCTCACTGACTGGTAAAGTTTTTCTTTTGATATTCTCGCCAGGGCAGTCTCTTGATTTCTGTTCCATCTCCACATGGTTACTTCCAGTTGCTTGACTATGTGCAATATTAATATCGATGTGACCATCAACGTTGGCAAGGGTGAACGCACCACATTGAGAGCAAGTTTTCCTGTTATTTTCAAAGACTAGTGTGTTCATTTCCCCGCATGCCTTGCAGAAGTTGTCTGTTCCGTTGCAAGTAGAGTGGGCCTCAACCACAGTGACAGGTTTTTTTTGACTACCTGACTCATTTACTTCTAGCGACATGTGACTCTGCTTGGCTCGCATTATTCCGTTTGAATTTTCTGTGTTAGCTAGATCGATTTGACTGACACCAGTGCTTTCATGACCTTGTGAAACCACCATGTTAACTCTGGCTGGCAATCTGCTTTCAGTGGGCAACAACAATGATTTGTCCCTGTGTTGAAATCGGTTTTTAATCTGAACCTCATCCGGTTGGGCACATCTGGGTTCTTCTAACGCACCTATCACGTATTTTGGGGCAGGATAAGGTCTTGGATTTTGTCTCATTATCCTTTCTCGTACACGGTCCTCCACCTCAGAATCTTCTTCTTGGGAAAACAACGACAATTCCTTATCCATCATGGCAGACTTTGATTTTTTTGAACGCAATAAATTCTCAGTTTGAATTGTTCAAGTCACATCAGTTCTTCAAATAAGAAGCGGTATTTCAAACAATTGTTTGAGCTACGGATACCACAACTTAAGATTATGAGCATTCGGTAGTAACAGCATTTCCAAATGAAGTTCAGAAATCACTACATCTTGTTAAATTTAGTTGAATTGCGCGAACGAAACGGGAGAGAATTAGGCCTAAATTGCGACTAAATTCCACTGCAACGCAGCACGACATCGACTTTGGCTCGAGACTTGGCAATGATACGACAGATACATAAGCTAAGTAATTCAAAATGTATACCTTGAAATATTCAGTCAAATTGTTGTATAAGTAATCTGAAACTTGGAACTACTTTCACCGGACAATTCAGTTGAAACTATTATGTGCGATTTAATTCTTTCTCCACGCGCATCAAAATATCTCGAAGGCCTTCGCGCGCCACCGGAAATGACCTCTTGACCTCATTTCAAGTTTTAACCTCCACTGGAAACCGAGGTTCATGGAACACAACTCAGATGGTCGGAATCCAGGAAGGAAGAAAAGAATAGCTTGACGAGGAAAGGAAATCAAACTCAAGGAAGTAAATAAAGTGAAAATGTAAGGCCAAAGGTTTTTTGGTGCTTTTACCAGCGCAGTTACTTGGTCATTCGTGATTGATTGCAGTGTACATAGAAGATTTTCACTCACCCGAAGCAAAATGGCTGATATTTGCAGCAACAACTGTAAAATTTTCCTTCTTCTTGGCATCTTTTTTGTGTGCTGCACTGCCACTACAACCGTTACGAAAAGTATAATTGATGAAAGAGTTGAAGAAGCAGTTGAGCCTGCTAGGAAAGGTTTGATTGCTTGTAGCCTACTAGCTAACGTCTGTAACGCAACACACACAACCAATCCACCCCCTTGCCTTTAACCCACCAAGGATTACAGTTTGTATAGGTATAATTGGAAATTAACCTCCTCAGGGAGAAATGGGCAAAACAGTGCATTGGGCCCAGAACTGCATTAGAATATGACCAAACATTGGAAAGGAGTTCATTCCTGCCCAAAGCACAATTCCATGCCCCCATAGACCAGACTGCAGAGTATGGCACTTGCATACCGAGATAACAGTAGAATAACAATAGCATAATAGATAGAACAATAGAAAGTTGCTCTGGCACACTGGGGATCTTGCTGATAGTAACCATACTCTGCAGCTGGCTCATAGAGAAGCTGAAGGAGGCATGCAAGGAGTGGGTGGATGGGAATAGCTTAGTTGCAGCAAACAGCTCCTTGCGGATCTAGAACTACTTCTCATTCTCTTCTATGCTGTTGTGAAGAGACTGAAGATGGTTCCTTGCATACAAGAATAAGGCAACCACATTAACTGACCAAGCAAAATGAGGCATCCAAAACTTGAAAAACAAAAATCACCTAGGAACAGGCTACCAAATAATATTACGAATAAGGGGCTAACTTTTCACTAAAATGCAAAAATTACTATGCATACAATAAAAAAAATGTGAGAATTTTCCTCCATCACTCTGCTTATTTAGAAACTAGTAGACAGTCAGAATTAAATGTCTCTAATAATTACCTCGGTAGCACAGGGGAATAAGCAGGTGATTTCGCATGTTGATGTCCCTGGGTTGTTTCCAGTTAACAAACAAATAACTTAACAAACAATTCACCACATTTTTCCCCTTTTTCAGGCCACAAAGAACCACTGGGCCAACAAGGTGCTGATTACAAAAATGTCACATTGTTAAAACTTGCTCCTAGTGGAAAAGACTTCTATCAAAGATATGCCAGGAAATCCAAGCCAGTTGTCATCCGGAATGCCATTACTTACTGGCCTGCTTTCAAAAAATGGAAGGACTTGCAAGCTTTGGGGCGCACACATGAAGACGAGAATTTCAATGTTGAGTTTAGAAAGAAGTTTAAAAATGCTTTTCCTGTCAGAAAATCATGGAAACTTTCAAAGTTTGTAGAAGAATATCAAACAAAGCCAATTTATCTGGACTCAGTGTTTTCAAAGGGTTCATCTATGATGGATGACGTGCTGTTGCCTGCACCGTTGCAATGTAAGAACGCATCATTCCCAATCGATAACCTCAATCTTCTGATAAGCAGTGGAAATACGAGTTCCGCTTTTCACCAAGATGGGTACGAGAATCTCTTGTCAGTAGTGTCAGGCGTAAAGGAAGTGATTCTCTATGACAGCAAATATACCAGACTGTTTGATGCTGATAATTTCACTGTGGCTGCTGGTGTCTCTTCCATTGATCCTGAGAGTGTGGATCTCAATGCGTATCCAGTGATGGCTGACGTACCTTACTTCCGTGCCACTTTGAATCCAGGTAGGGAGAGTATGGACATCTCCCAATCCTCATAGTTTTGATCATGAAACCCGTGGTTTTAGGTCACCCCTCTAAGTGTCATGACCAACTCAAAATTTTCAGCTTTGATATCAGTCCTCCTTGTCATTGATACAAATATAAGACTTGGGACCTATATTTCAAGTGTTTTACAAAAATTTTACAGTTCCTCTTTATCTAAGAGTTGGATAGGTGGTCTAAGTATAAGAAATGTACCCAAGGGTTTCTAAGAACCAGTAGCTTCTTAGGGGTACATGGGGTTCTTGAACAATGTCCCCCGAAGCGTTTTATTAGCTATTTAGGGAGTATTAACCTAAAAATACAATGTGTTAATCCTAAATGTGCTTAGATATCAGCACTACCTCTTGCAATGCTCCAATAAGTTCATCAACAAACTATTCCGTTAGAAAAGGATTTATAATTGTGTGCAAAAAAGTTATCAAAGGGAGTTTAAGGGGATGATTGTTATGTACTGTTCTTTTTGAGCGTTTCCAAAAAACACCTTCTAAGTACATCTAGAGGATACGTAATGTAGGATGTCCAAGTCTGACCCAAAAGACGTAGATCTATTAAAAAGTTTCGTACATAGATAGAAACATAAAGCCAGTGTATTGGTTTTCAGAGAAAAGTGCTCAATACATAGTTGTAGAGCATAGATAAACACTAATTGGCAGAAAAGAAACAGAAAACTACACGTTCATCTCGACAAGCCTGTTTCATAGATAGACCCCAAAATAATTGTGCTAGATCCAAAGTTAAATGGTAGAACAAGTGACAGAATAATCAACTTTGAAAATTACTAGGATTACTACGGTCCTGCTTGGTCATTTTTCACTTACAGAAATGAGGGTCGTATTGGGGTTCTGGGGAACATGGGAACAAGCCCAAAAATTGCTTAGGGAACAGAGAACATTTGCTTGAAGTTAGAGGAATAAGTAAACATATTTCACATATTTTTCAGGGAACACGTTGAGAATTCCTCTAAAATCATGGGAACTAATCATGATTTTCTGAGGGAACTTGGGAACCAGGACCCCCTTATATGACCCCCGCGGATTAATTCGATTGTTTTTCAAAATCTACCTCTTTCTGAAATGATGAAATTCCTTTTGAGGGGACATGCTGTACATACCACAATACTGGTGGCATCAAGTTCGCTCATACCACGATCCTAACGTGGCTGTTGGCATCTGGTTCAACGTCTTCAATTTCGACGAAGAGTTTCAGAAAAGAAAAATCGATGATATTGAAAATGTGATCAAGGTACACGTTTTTTTTTATAAGAAACCTAGCTTGGGTCCTAGTACTAAAAGTTTCTTAATTTCTCACCATTTTCTAGTACTAAAAGTTTCTTAAAAGTTTCTTATTTTTAGATATGTACTAAACATCAAATTTTGTACTTTCCCTCACATATTTCTTGTATTAAAGCGAAGCCCACCTACCGTAATACAAGTAGACTAAACATCCTGTGTTCCTCTAAATAAAAACATGTAGCAAACTTAAATCAAGCAAAAATTTATCGTTGACATGTTACTTTCGACTCAGAAAGTCCTCTAATTTTTTTTCGGAGTTTCTTAAAGATATTGATGTAGTTCTAAAAGTTTCTTAATTTTTTGGGGCTCTAGTACTAGGTTTCTTATAAATCCGTTTCTTATAAAAAAAACGTGTATATGCTTTGATTTTTATTTGATTTCTGAAACCAAGCGAATAACCTTTGGGATCGTTGCATTTGATTCCTAATCATAAACGAAGAAAGTCCACATAGGCTCTGTGCCGGATCCTTTTTGAATGCTTGCGACGAAGCAGGTAAAATGAAACGAGACAGAAACAACGCAAGACGATACAAACAGAAAGACGTAGATGGATTAAATGTTATATATTATATGATTTGATATATAATATATAAAATGTTTTACACGCTTTTATTTTATAAAGAACCTTTTATTGGGAACCTACATGTCGAGGTCGGAAGACTTGAGGAACTTTTACTACTAAAGGTCAAATCACTAAGGAACTTTATAATTTTGCATATATTCATTTGGTGTATATATGCAACTTCTTTAATGACTATGTAACTAACTTTGACGTTTTATAGGCCTAGCCTAAGCTTCTTTGTATGTTTCATGTTTCCTTATCTCGAGTTTATTGCAAAATGTTGAATTTTAATGCTTTTCTTGCGTCGATACTTATTCCTTTCTACTAAGTAAACACTTGAAATTAAGGAACTACCAAGGAACTTTTAGAACTACAAAGTGGTCAAAAGAGGTCTCAAAATAAGGAACTTTAAGAACTAGGCCCTGAGCTAGGTTCTTTATAAAAAAAGCGTGTATATATAATATTTAATTCAATAATTCTTCTTTCATTGCACGAACTAGTTGCATTCGTTTTTATGTCTCTAGCAGTATGTATATTCCTAAAAGGTAACATTATATATCTTATTATCAATCATTAATCACTAACAAAATGTGCGTAATACCTAATTTTTGGGTTTTGTACATCATCAGAGAGATAGATAATTAATCTGCGTTTTTTCTGTTTTTGTCGTCTTGTGTTGATCCTGTCTCGTTTGATCCTTAAGTCATGGAGTTTTGAGTTTTCAAGTTTCGCTCGCTATTTCATTTCTTCCCTTTTCATTTTCATTATAAGTAGAATTAATCGTAGCTGTTTTTTTCTTTTCAGACAACTGAAACATTTAGAGAACTTCTGGAGAAAGAACCTTTGGAGATAAAATGTGGATGAAGTAAATTTTAGAATATTTGAGTTTGACTTGCAAGTTTGGGTTAGGATCAGAGAACTACAGAAACAATGTAAGCTGAGTGATAAATATGTTATACGCTACCCATCGTTTTCCTAGAGGTGATGCACACCCTCACCCAAAGTAAAGTTATTTTTGAAGGGCCTATAATTTTCAGTACATATTTTCTTTTTACAAGAAAATCAGAAAAGATCCCAGTACATAGAAGCTGTTTTAACTTTTGATGTGCAAATTTAGAATAAAATGAACCAAAACTAGAACAGATGCAAGAAACCTCAGATGCATGGTATAAAATCTCAAAAAAAGCAAAAACTACAAGCAAATGATTGCTACACCGTCAATTTCATCAACTCCAATGTAATCGTCCGATTCGTCATTAAATTGCAATCGTAGCTTTCCAATCTTCGTGTTGAACTATCTAGTCACGCCCATACACCAACCAAGGGAATACAAAACACGAAATTTTAAACCTTTCTTTGGTTTGCACAATCCACTACTGTACTTTCTCAGCTTTATGACCAATAGAGTACCACTTTCTTATAAAATACTTTCTTATAAAAAACGTGTACATTCTAAAATACATAACTACTTGACTGGGATGTAGCCAGAGGCTCCCAATGGTGAAAGGGGGGGGGGATGAGTACTTTGACTATTCACTTGTGGGCAATGACACGTAAGAACGTGTTAAAACTTTTTATGATATAGACTTTTCATCAAAGTTTGGGGGGGGGTTGGCTCCCCCTGGTTACGTCCCTACTACTTGATGGGCCGAGGGGCCTATGGATTATTAGTTGTATTCTTGTTTCAAAAGGGAATTGAGTTTATACTATTCATATTGTAGAGTAATTTTTATTTTTTAGCTTGGGTTTTTTTTACATCACTTTGATACTAAACAGTTGCATTGGGTATAGATGATTTTATTTTCCAAATTTTTGAATACCATTGTAATAATTTTGTCGTTATTTTTGATATAACTATATTTATCATTGTTTGGAATTTTGTAAGAATTACGTCAGTATTGACAAATTTTCCACCGACTCGTGTATATGTATATATTTTACAAGAAAAAGGAAAGGTTTTTTTAAATTTGGAAGACCAATCACAGCTCTAGGCTCTATGCTTTATGTCTTATGTTAAACATTCTCCTTCCTTCAATCACTCCAGAATAAGAATAGCAGATTATGAAATCTAACTGTGTAGAGATAATTTGTCAGATTGAAAATGACCCAGTTGGACTCGAGCCCACGACCTTTAGACTAGTGTTCTAAAGCTTCTAAATTTTCGCCCTTTTCTAAGGCATTTTCCCCATCTTTACCTGCGCACTTAAGGCTCTTTAGAGAATGCGAGGGAGCGTATTATATGGAACCGAGGCTGGTCTGGTTCCAGTTTTAGTTATGTAACATAACATTTCTATCACTCGATTCGGAAGATCCCCAACTTACAGTATTCCTGAACCTTTTAGAAGCTCGTCTGTGATTGGTTAATTGGGAAGAGGGGAATGCCCAAAGGTCCCGAAGGTCCCAGAGAGATGATTGGTTTATGTCTGGAGATATCCTCTTAGCTAAGTGAATCTGATTGGGTAGATGAATGCAATTGTTTTTAAACCAATCAAAGCGTAGTATTTTTAGAGTTCGTTAGTAGAGCCCAGTCCTAAAATTCTTAGACAACTTAAAAACAAAATGGCGGATTAGCATGTAGCATCTCTGGACCAGACGAAAATAAGACCTTATTTTACATTTAACTGAACAATAGAGAACGATGTTTTGGATCACAATTGTAACATGAAGGTTCCTTGCATTGGTTGCTGGATGTTATTATGTTATTATGAATTCAACTTGTATCTTCGTTGTTATTTTTGCTTGTTTGAGTACACAACAACAGAACACAACAGCGCTGCATGGAGTTGAAGTTATCTTAATAATTATATTGCCCTAATTTTCCAAAAGTAGGAGTAAAGTTACAATTTTCTTCTCAAGCTAGACAATTATTTCGCTTAGCTGCTGGACTAAAAGATTTACGAGAATTATCTTAAGATGTATGAGACTACTTGATTTGATTTCAGAGAGATTTACCAAAACAGCTGAAAGACAATAGGCCTACTTTATTTGATGCAGGGTGAATTTTCATTGTATGATGAATTTGTCAGAACTAGTAAATTTATTAACCTCTTTTCTTTGAAATTAGCATAATCTCATTTTCTTGTCCAAGCAAGAAACAATGAAGGTGGCTTAGACTACAACAACATTCAACTAGCCTCAACTTTTAACAAGTCTTGATGTCAAAACCTAAGCCTATTGCAACAAGAAGTATACATGGTACAACATAGGACCTTGACCACCACCAGAGTCGTGCTGGGAGCAAAATAGAGCCAGGAAAAAATTAAGTTTAGGGCCCAATCATTGGTATTGCCATAAGAATAGAAGAACGTGCAACAAACAAGCAGTTTTTGGGGCCCACCAGGAAATCTCCCAGTATGATTTTTTATGCTTTCTATGCTATGTCTTGGTAATGATCTTTGGTTTAAAAACACTAGCTTCTATTTTTTCCCCGATTTTGGTCTCTATTGATTCTGGGTTCTGGTAGCATGAAAATCTAAAACTTTAGCAGGATTTGGAAAATTCATCAATATAAGTGAGACTGAAAATTACGCAAATAGGACTCAACCTAACTAAACCATAAACACCAAAACATATAACTTCTATTCAAACTTTCCTTCTTAGACTCATTGGGGTAGAATATTAGAAAAAACAAAAACCCAAAAAGATATTGTTACGCAGAGGATGATCGAAATTGGTCTGTCAGAAAAGTAGGAAGGATAGGTATTGTGCAGAAAGAACCAATCATCACTTATAATCAAGAGAGACTAACAAGTGGAGCAAGCCTGGAAACACACCAGTACAAGAATTTTTAAACACAACAAAACTTTTTAGTGTAGTTGGAACACCAATAAGCTAATTTTGATCCAGCCCTGGGTAAAGCAACTTGTCAGCATTCATTTTTCATATTATTCTGACTGACATAATACTGGCCTTCAGGACCCCAATCTTGCACATTGGGACATAACTTAATAGTGAGTAATACAGGAAACATTGCAAAACATAATGTGTTTTGACAAAATATTCTGATGGTGTCATACAGAAACCTTTTATTGTTATCCTGCTTTGCTTTGTTACCAATTTTGTTTCTATCCTGGGCTTCTTTACCAATAAAAGGGTGTTCTACTGAAGAGCAAAGTTTAAAAGAGCCGATCCCTTGAAAATTGTAAAAGTCAAGAATATCATAAGAACGCCTAGGCCAAAATCGGTATATTTTGGTAAATGTATGTAATAGTCTCAACAACTCTCTTATTGCATATCTGTATGTCTAAAGTTTAAATTAGCATAGCTATTGTTCAGTTTTGTTTTTTTGTATGGCAGTATGATGAAGCTTCAAATTTGTGTGGCAAATCATTACTAATAAAATGAAATGCGCATCAGAATTAAAGACCCCCACAGTTTAAATTATGTCCAAAAAACCTCTCCGCTCAAAAACCTTTATATACATTTTGACCAATATGGATTTGCTGTTAGAGCCACATACTCATACATAATTGATTGACATAGCACAATACATACCTGATTGACTTTTAATATTCTATTCGTACATATTTTTCAATTAGTGAAGTCCAAAGCAGTAAAATTACAATGCTATCTCTATGAAAAATATTTATTAAGAGGATTATTTTCATTCTGGGTGTGACAAACATTTGATCAGTGCTTGTTCTCACTCAGATCTTCAAATGTTACAGAGTCATGTATTTGTCCTGTTTTGTTGTTATCAGTATTTAGTTCACTGGATCCCTCTGTTGAGTTACATCTCCTTGACCTATTACAAATAGCTAGGTATTATTCAACAATTATGAAAGACCATTTACGGACTACATCATAAAATAGTTCATATCACTTCTGGCCTTTCATCTGGATATTGGCTGTAAATAACATCTCACAGACTATATCTTAAAACGCCTCCTCCTTCCACTCTGAAAAATATTTCTTGGTTGTTTGCATCTCCAAATTTCTTTCCTTTGTACATTTCTTTTATTTCATACCTGAATATGAGATGAATAAATTTCAGATAGGGGTAGACTGAAAAAATAGACCTAAGATTTACGTACATAAGTACTTTTATAAAAATTTCAAGATAAATGGAACAACATAACGATCAACCCAAAGGGCCCTACACTCTTTTTTTTATAAGAATACTTAATTTTTTCTGAGCCTCAATATTCTTAATTTTTTGCCATTTTGAGCCTCGGAATATTCTTAAATTATTCTTACGCCAGAAAACACAGATATAGCAATAAATTGTTATCATTGTCATATTCTTAAATTTCACCGATTTTGAGCCTCATTATTCTTATAAAATTTATTCTTATAAAAAAAAGAGTGTAGGTAGGATAACAGAGAGTTAGATGTTTGATGGAATAAGATCAATTAATGCATAAATTGCCAAAACCTTTCTTAAATCCTGACTGATGCTGAAAACCATTTGATAAACAACAAATGGGCCTAGTTTTAAAAATTTGAGATATGCGAGCCACAAATGCTAAAATTCAATTCAACTAGTATCATTTCAAGCAATGCCAACTGTTATATACTATACTGTTATATATAAGTATGTATATGTATTAGAAGGATTTTAATTCATAAGGCATGGTCTAACACGGGTAATTAAATTATACCAGAGCAGGCTACTGCAATTGACACAGATCACATTTCAAAATAAGAGAATGGATAGTTAAAATCTGCATATATAAATTTATAACTCACCAAAGTTGGCGAACATCTCTTTCATTAAAAAACTTCAAATTGCTGGATTGCTGGAGTGAGACAAACACACGAAAACAGAAGGAAGTAAAAGCTAAACTCTGCTGTTCCAGATCCACAGGGATGCAACGGGGATAGGGTGTTGCAAAGTAAAAATTATTGGGGTAAAAGTTGTTGTTACGATGAAAAAAAGTTTGACCAAGGTACTATTAAATTAATTCTTAAAGCATTGATATTTTCTTAACAACAAGTTCATCGGTTTTCTCAGATTCTACTGTAGTTAACTATTAGCAAACACAAGATACAATTCTTCCACTTTTTGTCCTCAAAATGAAAAAGTTTGTTATTAAACCATGAATTCTGAATTTTAAGTAATGAAAGTTTCGAAAGAGTTTCTTAGATTTATAAATAGTTTTTAGACTATCTAAATAATGTTAGTTTTTGATAAGACTAACATAAGACTAACGTCCTTACTGTGGCGTGGCCAGGGGGAGGTATGAGGGGGCAATTGCCCCCCCCACTTTTCAAAACTTGACCAAAATTGTAATGGAAAAATGCAATAAAAATGTCTGGGTATACCTTTTTGCTCCCCAGTTTGAAAATTTTAGGGTTTTCCCTCCCCACTAATTTTCGTCTGTCCACGCCACTGCGTCCTTATGAATCAAAACACATTCCAAAAATAAGTGCAGTACAAAAAATAGCAGCTCTTAAACCAACATTCAGATGTTTCTCAGGATATTTTTCTCCCAGCACTGGAATTTCGATTGTTGGCTATTCACAGAACCGCCCACCCTACAAACGGAGTTATCTCTAATTCATGTTCGTGAAAGAAAAAATTCTGAATCACCATACCTTAGTTTCCAAGCTTTCGCCCATGGGGGGGTTGGGTAAAAACTTAGACCCATCTTTATGAAAAAGTAATTTCTGAGATTTTATACCCACTTAAGGGGTTTGGCAGATCGTATCTATTCGATCGTGAGATATTTTATGGAAAACGAACCTATAGAAGGGGTACATCCCATACCAATTTTTTACCATGAACCGCAACCCCCATGGAGGATTTTACATGAATAATAGAAGGTAAGTTTTGAATCGAATGAAAAGTTTCAAAGAAAGTTATTTCACTCTAAACCTACTTTTGCAATTGCCCCGAAAGTGATGGTAAGTCGTCACCCCTCGGAACATTGGGTGTTGTTGTTCAAGAACCCAGTTATGTCTTTTTTTATATTTGCTATAGGTGCAACAGTTAGCATACCATGCTTCTTCGATAAATGCCTTCTTTTTTTAAATGCCTCACTCGATAAGAGGCCCACTATTTCATGATGTTTTTCAATTGAAAGGGATGTGTATTTGAAATACATAGAACAGTCATTACGAAGTCGGTAATTCAGTTCGCCAAAACAGTACTCAATAAATATAATTTAATATTTCCATCGGCCGCGGATCCAAGGGGGGCGGGGGCATACCTCCAAACGATAAATTTCAAAGATTGAAAATCTAGGAGAAAACGAACTGCAACAGAATAATAATTAGACAGTTAAATGGATTAGATAATGCCTTGAACATGACAACGTAACAAAATACATTACATGCGTTCGTACCTAATATCAAAATTACATATCATCTTGCATCTCAGGTGATGGGGTGAATCTCATAAAAATGTGAGGATAATGTATTAGATACCATATTCTCGAGACCTGTGCTGAATCAGATGGAAAGTGAGATAGATGTACCCCCTCTCTTCACGCTCTAATACCAAGGTTATTCGAAAATGAAAGTTACTACCAGCTCGGTTCATTTGTCTTTGATGTCTTTGACATACTCCTTTAGAAAACCAAGATGCGATTTGAATTTTGAAGTTTCAAAGATGCACCCACTCGTATGAATTTATGGTATAATTCGAAAGAAGGCTTACTTTCGGAGAAAAATGAAATTGCAATTCGTGTAAGAAAATTATGGAAACAGTTTTAATTGGGTATAATGCTAGAACCAAAGCCAGAAAGGGCGTTGCCTGCGTTGTACCAGGGTTTGAGGGGCGTGGCTCTGAAAATTTTTCCGGGGCTAGGCCCCCGAGCCCCCCCATCACTTTCCGTTCAAAATAGCCCTCCCCAAACTACAATACTGGATCCACGCCTGATTACCATGCTCTTTTAGTTTTTCTAAAACATAAACGAGACCTACGATATACGCCTTGATACACGACTCATTTGGTTGTAACTCAAAGTTTCGCGCTATAAAATTGATCCATTGCTAGGCATTTTTTAAATACTGCTTGCAAAAAATGAGGTTAAATTCAGCGAAAATGCCCTATAATTCTCGATACCTTGATAAACGCCTAGCGTGTTCAATGAAAGTATTTCGGTAGTTGATATGGCGGGAGGATGGGGACATGGTAGTGAAATTTGGCAGTCCATGATTTACTGAAGGACAAAATACCAACCAACGTTGAGTCAAAGCGACCTATTTCATTGCTTGTTTTCAATTTCCAAGTGTTGCACTGGTAATAAATGGTCTCAACATCTAGATTATGACATATATTTAAAAAGGAGTTCGGTAGCAAAGTTTCAACAATAGCTTCAAGCACTTCATATACTTCATGTGAGAAATATAACTAATCATATCAAGTTAAAACATGTCCTTAAAGCCATCAAGAGTAAAATTACTAGTGGCTAAATTTTCCTCTACTGAGTATCTCAAAACTTTAAGATAGACCATCAGTTGCTTGAATCTCGAAAAGTCTCTGATACCTGGAATCATCTCATTTGTCCCTGTTTTTATAGAGCTAAGTATTGAGACTCTCATTGTCATACCTTAATAATTATAGGTCTGTCAGATACATCACCCCTAAGTACTGGGACCTCTCGGGACCTTGCTTTTATAGGGTTATGTACTGGGACCTTCGGAACCATGTCTATAAATTGATATAAATAAATGTGCTTCAGCTTCAGATATACTAGCTTTAGTACTGGGACTTCTCGGGACCTTGATTTTATAAGGTTATGTACTGGGACCTTCGGGACCATGTCTATGCATTTATATAAATATATGAGCTTCAGATATACTAGCTTTAGTACTGGGACCTCTCGGGACCTTGCTTTTATAAGGCTATGTACTGGGACCTTCGGGACCATGTCTATGCATTTATATAAATATATGTGCTTCAGATATACTAGCTTTAGTACTGGGACCTCTCGGGACCTTGCTTTTATAAGGCTATGTACTGGGACCTTCGGGACCATGTCTATGCATTTATATAAATATATGTGCTTCAGATATACTAGCTTTAGTACTGGGACCTCTCGGGACCTTGCTTTTATAAGGTTATGTATTGGGACCTTCGGGACCATGTCTATGCATTTATATAAATATATGTGCTTCAGATATACTAGCTTTAGTACTGGGACCTCTCGGGACCTTGCTTTTATAAGGTTATGTACTGGGACCTTCGGGACCATGTCTATGCATTTATATAAATATATGTGCTTCAGATATACTAGCTTTAGTACTGGGACCTCTCGGGACCTTGCTTTTATAAGGTTATGTACTGGGACCTTCGGGACCATGTCTATGCATTTATATAAATATATGTGCTTCAGATATACTAGCTTTAGTACTGGGACCTCTCGGGACCTTGCTTTTATAAGGTTATGTACTGGGACCTTCGGGACCATGTCTATGCATTGATATAAATATATGTGCTTCAGATATACTAGCTTTAGTACTGGGACCTCTCGGGACCTTGCTTTTATAAGGTTATGTACTGGGACCTTCGGGACCATGTCTATGCATTGATATAAATATATGTGCTTCAGATATACTAGCTTTAGTACTGGGACCTCTCGGGACCTTGCTTTTATAAGGTTATGTACTGGGACCTTCGGGACCATGTCTATGCATTGATATAAATATATGTGCTTCAGATATGCTAGCTTTAGTACTGGGACCTCTCGGGACCTTGCTTTTATAAGGTTATGTACTGGGACCTTCGGGACCATGTCTATGCATTTATATAAATATATGTGCTTCAGATATACTAGCCTTAGTACTGGGACCTCCCTGACTATATCTATGCATTTATGTCTACCTTATCATAAATATCTTAGTTCATTGTTATAGTACATATCATGTAAAATCATGTATATGTAAATGTGAGAAATTGCTTGGAATGTTGCCATTGTTATGCAAATTAGACTTTTGAATTCAGCCAATGACAGAGCAGCTTCTAAAGGTTCAGCAAGACCCCCAACTTAGGCCACATTCGACGAACTCAACAAAATGTCGACGAACGCAGATGAATATCAAGAGTTCTGGACGCCTCCACCTCCACCAGAAACAACTGGTCAGAAATTCAAAAGAAAAATAAAAGAAAATCCATTTGTTCCTCTAGGTACGTAAACGCAGATGCACGGTCATACATAGAATAATTATCATAATCCATGTGATAACAATTTTAGGCCTAGGGCCTAAGTACTACACTTAGGTATTAAAAGTACTCGAACGAGGAGGTTGAAATGGCTACCGAAACGTCCTGAACTCAAATTAGGCCCAGATTTACAAAGCAATTTATGACCACTTTACATGATACAGGAGTGATATTTTTTGGATAAAATGACAGCAATGGACCTTAGCTTTCTTTAGACAACAAATAAAATGAGATTATCATGTCTTTAATTCAGCTAGGGCCGCACACCTCGATACGCGGATTAACCTTCGATCGGAGGGTTTTCTTCCGATCGAAAGAAAACGAAAGTCCTACGATCGAAAGAAAAACCTCCGATCGAAGGACTGAAATCAATAAATCGCATTTGCGGAAAAACTCCCGGTTTTGCGTGAATAACGGACCTCATAATCAGATTCAGCACAAAATTTCAGGGGGATTTACCGTTTCAAAAAAAAAATTCACCGTTGTAGTTATTTTTTAACGAATAAAATAAATATCGAGGTATATTTTCATGATAACTTTCTTTGCAAGACTATGTCTAATCCTGCTTATAAAGAAAATTTGGTCACCTTCATGTGAGCTTTATTTCGAAATTCACATTTTTTTATTAGGAATATCTTTAGGAGAAAATACTTCTTGGTGTTTTTCAGAAAGACTAATATATTTTTGTACTCCTGGTTTGTATATAAATTTAGACATAGACAATTTCAATTCAACTATATATCATGAGAAAAGTAACAATATAAGAATAAATTAAACAATGCAGAAGGGAAATATTTTCAGTAGGGATGTAGCCAAGTTTTCTTAAATTCTATATAAGATCTGCAATTTATATAAATTTACACTCTTTTTTTATAAGAACTAGTCAATTTGATTTGAAGCTGGCTGTTCTTAAATATTTGTCTATTTTTAGCATGAAATGTTCTTAAATTGTTCTTACTTTATAATGATTTGGAAGCCTGTTTTTGCTATCAGTTGTGTTAGGTAATTGGTTCAAATGTAGACTCTCCTCCTAACCATCTGATATATCTGTGTGCTGTCAATTTGCTCGTTTTGTAATTATTTGTCAGTCTTGTGGTTATATCGTATAATTCTTATATTGACATCCGATTCGTCAGCCTCGGTGTATTCTGGCAAAATTTGAGGCTCGTGTTCTTATAAAATTGTTCTTATAAAAAACGAGTTGCGAGATTTTGATACACACGTTTTTTATAAGCAACTTGTCTAAAAAGCACTGTCATAGTACATATCATGAAGAGCCAAAATGTTAAGGCAATTCTGGTACGCTTGTTTTGTTTTTTAAGAATATTGTAAATTGCGCAAGCCTTGACTGTTCTTGGATATCCAGAAAATAGGCCTTGAAAAGCTCTTAATAAGTTCTGATTTCGAAATAACATGAATCTTTAAAAAATGATATCAGAGAAAAAAACATGTATTTGCTATCATCACCAACTTAATAGTATTGAGATGTGAAAAATAGCACTTTCCTCTGCATTTATATGAGAGGAAGACTGGAAGGAGTTCACATTTGGGAAGCTTTCTTGAAATCATCAACCGGCTTTTAATGAGGGACGAATTAACATCTGCTCAGGTGTGGATCCAAGGGGGCGGCCGGGGGGGCCATGGCCCCCAAAACGATAATATTTCAAAGATCCTAAAACAAAGTGCAACATAATGATTAGGCAGTTAAATGAACTAGGTAATGTTTTGAACATAACAGCGTAACAAGAAAACATTACTCACGTGCGTAACATTGAAATAATCATATATCATCTTACGTCTCAGGTGGTTGAGTGAATCTCCAAAAATTTAAAGTTTTAAGTATATCATATATTTTTTTAGGAAATGAATTCGAAACTAAATCAATTGACCAAACCCAAACCATAGAAATATAGCCCAAAATATTAACCATGTACGGGACCGCCAAGAGGGAGGATGACAGGGGCAATTGCCCTGGGGCCCGGGCTCTTTGAGCTGCCCAGAAAAATGAAGCGTTGAGTTTTCCATCAAAAGTCAAAAGCCAAGTTATTTGAAAATGAAAGCTATCACAAGCTCAGTTCATTTGTCTTTGAAGTCTTTGTATGGCATTTCTATAAAAGATCCTTCATAGAAACTTACTCCTTTACTTCATGATCAAGCCTAGCTAAAGTTTCAAAGATGCACCTACTCGTAAGTATTTTTTACATTATTCTGTAACTGAATTGTACAGTTGAGCTGCTAAAGAAGCCTGTACAAGTGATGGAAAAAATGAGAAAAACACTAAAGAATTACCGTCTGATCTTGTCAACATACTAACTAAGACAGATGCAGACTTTGACAAGGGGTCAGAAACTCCATCCAGTTTTGTGATATTCCTCTGTCAACAAGCTCCACCAGTTATGAAACTGGGAATGTCCATCACCCTTTTATGGATGAGCCCGGATTCTGTAACTACGAAGAGTGTTTGGTGGAAGATTGCAGTATTGATGAAGCAAATCAGAGTAAAGCAGGTAATTAAAATACTTCATATCATTAAAATTTCTTAATGTTACTCTGAGAAATTTAATCAATTCTAGTAAAAGAGGTATGAAACAGGATCGTCGCAAAGGGGGGGAGCTGCAACAATTCCTATACCCTATTTTTACCCGAGGCCCAGCCTTGCTCTTGATGGCCCTAGTATGAAATATATTCCATAAGAAAACTCACCTTGAAAGAGCCAATTGGGCTCTGCTGGTGTCAGGCCTCAAGTTGCTTAATTATAGTTTTGATTTGCAGTCCTCAAATTTGCTTAACTTATTCGGATTTTCATTCCTTAAAGTTGCTTGATATATTTGGATTTCCATTGCTTAAATTTGCTTAATTTATTGACTCATTGCTAATAGAAAAAAATGTGTATAAAATATTTCCCTTCTGCATTGTTTAATTTATTCTTATATTGTTACTTTTCTCATGATATGTAGTTGAATTGAAATTGTCTATGTCTAAATTTATATACAAAACAGGAGTACAAAAAATATATTAGTCTTTCTGAAAAACACCAAGAAGTATTTTCTCCTAAAGATATTCCTAATAAAAAAATGTGAATTTCGAAATAAAGCTCACATGAAGGTGACCAAATTTTCTTTATAAGCAGGATTAGACATAGTCTTGCAAAGAAAGCTATCATGAAAATATACCTCGATATTTATTTTATTCGTTAAAAAATAACTACAACGGTGAATTTTTTTTTTGAAACGGTAAATCCCCCTGAAATTTTGTGCTGAATCTGATTATGAGGTCCGTTATTCACGCAAAACCGGGAGTTTTTCCGCAAATGCGATTTATTGATTTCAGTCCTTCGATCGGAGGTTTTTCTTTCGATCGTAGGACTTTCGTTTTCTTTCGATCGGAAGAAAACCCTCCGATCGAAGGTTAATCCGCGTATCGAGGTGTGCGGCCCTAGCTGTAATTCATTTCAGGCCTACATTTTCAGCGACCGTTGATAAATTGAAAGACTCGAATAAGGAAGGGGGTACATGAATAAAAAGTTTCAAATTTGGAGGGAATCTCAGGCTATTTTGTTTTTATTTGCAATTCATCATATGTGGTAAGAAATAAGTTTCAAAATGATGCTATTTCATAATAATTTGAGCATTAAGATGCCGAGTAAAAACCTGAGCAAACCTATGAAAACGTACGAGAGGCCTCACAAAATTAATTTAGATTTTGAATAAAATTACAAAAAAGTAAGAATAAATCGGTTGTGCAACAGAATTTCTGGAAAATTTAATATAAACTTAAAGCATAGGAAACGGAGCCTTAGTCATAACATTTTGGTCCGCATTCAATCAGAAATTAACCAGATAAATACAATTTTATTTCTTGGATCAAAAATCAAAGTTTTAAATTTTGAATTCATCTTCAACGGCCCCGAGTTAATTTCTCTCATCCCTCAACTTTACGAAGGATTCCTGAACTTTGAATTAAAATTCTGAATTGCAAACTCACCACCATTCGTTTAAGCCATTTTTGGTCAAGATTTCTTCTGAAAAATCCCCAGTTTATGACTGATATCTAAATGAACATTGATTTTCTATTTGAAATTTTGTTTACCGGCCTAATAGTCTTTCTAAACCTGTAAAACTTTTCAAAACTCTCGCAGCAAACTAAACTTGACCACTTCGGATGACGCAAGCAATTGTTTTTACTTTGGTGCGAAAATTTTGAATGAGGAGACTGGGGAAGGGATAAAATCTGTCAACAAACTTTTGGGCCTAAGGGAGGGGGGAGACAATAAACCGCCATTTTCTCGTCCTCGTTCGAGTACTTTTAATACGTAAGTGTACTTATGGGCCTAGCCCTATAGACAGTGTACCAAACTTAGTATTTAATTTAGACCTTCTCTCGAGCTATCGGGGCGAGGTCTATCAGATCTATGAGATTCTTTAAATGAAGTATTCAGAGAAAAATTATTTGAAGGAACTAAAATTTTCAAAGCCTTACTATTTTTAATTAGCCTACATTAAAAACCAGGGATCCCCTAATGTAGACAGAAAGATTTGTTTTTCGCCTTAGGACTCTTGAAGTAATCTTATTGGTCAGCTTCAGCTCACTGTATTGTGGCTGTTGAATGGTTTTCCTACACTATACCAATCATTAATCTGGGTATAATAATTTATCAGGTTTTTAGTTTCGGTTTCTTTCTTGGTTGAGTGTCAGACAAAAAGCGTACATGTTTCTACTTTACAAAGCTTGCAATTTTTCTGGCTATATTGAAGTTTTGTACCGACCAAAGACTGTTCTAGAATAGACCTCTTTCCCAATTACGTCATCTCTATAGAAATTCATCTCGAAACAACCTTAGCTTCGACATGATGTGTGGCTAATTCCCGAAGCGTGCATTGCTTCTAGTAACAAATGGAATTGCTTTGTGAGCTTGAAAGCAATGCATGCTTTGGGATTTTGTTATGCATCATGTCGAGGCTTAGGTTGTTTCAAGATGAATTTCTAAAGAACTGACGTAATTGTGCAAGAGGTCTATTTAAAGAACAAGAGCTCTTTTTAATGAAACAAGTTTTATCAGCACTGGAATTTCTTAAATATTTGGCCTCTAGGCCAAAGTCTGTTTCTTATAATGAGTCACACACTTTTTGATAAAAGAGGAACCAGTTTATAAGGAACTAATTTATAAGGAACCTAGATCTAGGATTTCTGGTAAAATAGACCAGTTTCAATGTTTACATTTTACGCATGTTGGTTTCTTTGTTTACTGCACAATTGGCATTGAATTTATTGTCAAAAGGTGTAACTTTTTATTGTAGTGCTATTTTGCATTTCAAAAGAATCTCATTTGCCTGTCCAAAAATGTAAACATTGAAAGTGGTCTATACATTGGATTATTTTGTTCTATTGTTCCCTTTAACAATTGAAAAATATTTGCAAAGAAAAAGGATTTTAAAGAAATTTAAGGAACTTTTACTACTATTTCTAACTTTTACTACTTTTACGAAATAGATGTCCATTGATGTTATTTTCAGGCATGGCAGCAACTGTAGGAGCACTTGGCTATGGTATATATGGATTCCAGAAGGGTGATCAAAAACTACAACAAGCTATGATGAGGACTCGAGTGGTAGCCCAGGGTTCCACAGTTCTGTTCCTTATTGGTGGTATCATGTTCGCTGCATTCAGGAGTGGAAAGAATGAATAGCTCATGTTTTGGTGGCATGTCGTGATAGTATGGAGAACAAATCTCTTTTTGTGTTTAAGATTGCATTATGACAACAATTGTTTACCTTAAGTTGATAGAATTGTTGTTTAGATGCATTGGAGTGAACTAGTGAAATAAATAAACAAATGAAACAGAACAATAATGGAGAAAAATCTGAAACATAGCGAAACATAAAATACTGAAACATTTCCCAAAGCTGTTACATGTATTACAATCACTATTTGCTTTATCTAGGCTTAAAGGGACTAATATAGCAATTTTTGAACCCAATGTATAGAACCCGAGTTTCTTACCTTTCACATAAACTATGGGACAAAAAATTTCTTAACCCCAACTTTTATTTAGTCTAGTGTTGTTATGAAATACTTGTGATTTCATTAACAGAATTCACATCCATTGTTCTCGAAGTTCTGTTCAAGTAGAAAATATATTTCTGTGTTTTTGATTCTTCTTGCTATTCTGTACAAATCATAGACTGTAAAACAATTATCCAACAACAAACTAACCAAAAATTTATTATGTAAATATATTACCTAGTAATGATGTCACTTCTCTATGAATGTATCTGAAAGCTTGGCTCTTTTAAAGTTTTGCTAACTGTATTCAGTGAAATAACAAAGGTCTCGCTAAGTGGTATGTGATCAGATGTTCTGGGGTATATGTGCCACATCTTCAAATTTTCCACGTTTCAAAGGTGTAGCCATAACGGGGCTGAGGAGAGAAATTTAACTATATTTTGCAAAGAGACAACTTTTATGGGTTATTATTCTCAAGTTGATTCTGAAAATTGTCAATTGGTTCCATCCCTTTCAGAGCTTGTGGCTATGTCTCTGCCACACTTAACATTTTATAGCATCTGTCGCATTTTGACGAAATCAATCAGAAGAACCCAGAAACTGAACCCGATGTGAGGAAATAGCTTCCATTGAAATGTCACGGAGGCTCTAAATTAAAAATGGGGGCTTGACCAATGCAAGGTGGGTATTGAGATTAGCATTCTTTGGCAATTCCATCCAATGAGCGTCAAGCTTTAGCATGTATTGTTTATGGCATTCAATCAAGGAAAGGATTAAATTCAAATCTTGAACAATAACTATGTTTACCTGTTTGGTGTCAAAGCTACAGTCTTTAAAATCATGGAAAGCTACTATTAAAGGAAATATTGATGTACTCCTTTTCAAATGAAGAACTCGAAATCTGATATTTGACGTGCTATTCTTTAAACCAGGGTGGTGGAAGTAAAACTTTATCATTTCGCTTGTTAAGTTGGAGAAAATCTATATGTTGATGGCATACTCTAATTTGAGAAGAAAATTCTTGTCAACATCGTGTAAAACGTGCAGAGATACGTCAAGGGGATAATTTTGAATATACCAATATTAAATGACGCTCTTGCTCCCGTTCACCTTCGTGGTTGCTAAAACTGTCTACTATTTAGAACAAGACTGTAGGCGTTTAATCAATACGTTTCCTTTTATGCTTCGGATATGAATAAATATTTTTTGCATCCTCTTTTCAATTACCAACCTTCCTAGTTAGAAAATAGTAAAAAATGTCTTGAATGCTTGGAGCATCGGCTTTATTCCCTGAATATTATTTTTTGAGATTTGCTGACATGTCAAAACCGTTGTTGGTTTTATCCCTCTAAAACCCATAAAATTGTGTTTTGTTTCCTGCTTGAATATTTTCTTCAAGTGTATTTTTCCTGCTTGGATAAATTCCTTTTTAGCATCAAAACTTTTTTGATTGAAATAAGTACGACTTCCTGGCCATATAGTTGCTTTGCTTTCAGTCAGGAATAAAGTACACCAAACTTACGTCCCACCAACGCAGGCTCGTGCATCAAGCTCAGTTCTTTCTTAGCGCCAGTTTGGACCGCTTGGAAGACGGCTCCAGTGTGTCATTCCCCTGAAATAAAACAAGCCTTGAATCAATGCTAGATAATGTGAATGGTCAGCGGCGGTTTTAGTGGGGACCAAGGGGGGGATGGCCTTGTACAGGCGAAAAGGGTCTTACAGAATAAAGGAAAATGCAAATATGGTATTAGAAACCTCTGGTCAAAGGTATTAGAAACCATTTGGTAAAATCGAGGTATTTGGTACCGGGCCTGCAGTCTCTAAAACCGCCACTGTGAATGGTGCTGGAACAGAGCTTGGACTCAAGAACATTATATTGAACTTTGAACAGATGTTTGCTTGATGAAAAGTTTTAATGACTTCTGGGACGTAAATGCAAGAATTGAATCTAGTATGCCATTGGAAGGACATGAGTCAGAAGGAAATTGAACGTAAAAGGGGATGGTCAAATGGTCTTGTCAGAGTCAAATGTCTTTAAATTTGTTAATAAACTTAAAAAAGTTTCCTGCGGATATGATGTAAGGACAAGAAACATATATTTACACTGATGCTCTCGTCAGCATTATCCTCCCTCTCAGTTTCCTGCAGCGCAGCTTCGAGGGTGGCACCGTTGATGCGGAAATCACGTGACGTGCTCAGTTTGAAGTGTTCCATCAAGTTCGTTATCTGTGAATAGGAAATTACAATTCATTCAAATCCTACAAGTTGGTCATTATGCAATAGATTGAATAGACAATTCCGCCCAAGATGGCGGACTAATACCTGACACGAATAAGCGCCTGGCAATATCTTCGCATCAGGACAACACATTTCGAAGTAAAGAACTCATAGATACAAACAGATATAGAACTGAAATGCTACTCTTCAAAGGTAGCTTAGGCAGCGTTTATACGAGATCCATTCCATTTGGAGCCATACCTAAACAGGTACGTTTTGGCTTTGCGCCTTCACGGGATCGATTGGAACCGCTCCAAATGGAACCGCTTCAAATGGAACTGCTAGCCGCGACCAAATGGGTCCAAAAACGATTACGTTTAGAATCTTCACTTGGTTCCGTACGGAACGGATCCAAAAGGTCCAATATTAATGGTTTGGAAAGTATTGTTGTATCTTTTTATGCAAGTTTTTCAAAACTGAGAATGCACAGTGTATTGTTTTATTTTAGTTTAGCCAACAAGGGCATGATGGAACAAATGGACCAAAACGCTTCTTTCAGTTCCTTATCCAAAATATTCGTTATTGATAAAAGATTTCAAAATATTCAGCATCATGTTTATGTAGGCAATGTTTACATGTAAATCCGACAGACAAGAGAGAGGCTAAGGCCATACGTTGTGCACTTTCAGGTACTGCTCAACATCAAATGTGAAATAAAGACGTACAACAATAGGTTTCCTAACCCTCTACTTGTGTAAGCTATGGGCATACGTTGTGCACTTTCAGGTACTGCTCAACATCAAATGTGAAATAAAGACGTATAGGTTTCCTAACCATCTACTTGTGTAAGCTATGGGAATACGTTGTGCACTTTCAGGTACTGTTCAACATCAGATGTGAAATAAAGATGTAAACTAATAGGTTTCCTAACCATATACTTCTATAAACTATACTCGAACATAAACATAAGCAGTAGTGGGGGGTGAGCCTGATCAGAAAAATGTTCAGGAACGTTACCTTGGATTTTTTGGAAAGCTGAATAAGGAATCGTTCATACTGTTCGATTGAATAGATCAGGTTTGGAATCAACTTGGATTCCTTGATTGCACGATTCTGAAATAAATCAAAACCATTAAAAACTCACAATCATGATTTGAATAAATGGTAGGGTGTGGCTCAAGATACACAAAGAATGCTCAAGAAGTTGCAAGAACAACAAGCGAAATATAAGTATGCGATCAAGAGACCCTATGTAACCTCCTGGTTATCACCACAATGGCTGTACAGCAACTCGTAAAACTTGGGCAAACGAGTTGATGCACAGCCAGTGTTGTGATAACCGGGAGGGCACATAGGGTGTCTTTATCACAAACAACATATTCGGAAAATGTTGCCTGGGCTGGGAAGGCCGAAAGAAATTCAATAAGTGCCCCTTCTTTAAAACCACTCCCTCTAATAGACACTCACCTAAAATCTTAGGAAACTCAATTAGAGCCCTGGGCTTTTAATCGAAGAATTTCAGTAAGCGTGTTTATAATGAAGTAATTACATCTAACTCGAGTCACCTATCGTAGCTATAGTGCTTGTTATACGCGAGATAATAAAGCAGAATTAACACATAAAAACAAACATGTCCTACTATGACTCTAAGTGACCATACCAATGAAGCTTCTAACCAAAGACTTAGAACCAAGTTTATGGTAGAATTTATCTACTAAAATCAGATTCAGATTGGTATAGTCTGCCTGACGAGTACCTAAGCACGAAACTCAGGGTTAAAGAAGGAGAGGCAGCTCGAGAACTAAGGGCCCCCAAGCAAAAAGGGCTAAAAGAGGGCCTCCAAAATATTTTCTATTGTGTGGTTTTGACTATACTTTGCTTTTTCGGTTATCCCACAGACTTTCAAGAGCCCCATCGTACTTAATTCCTAGGGGCCCCGACTCCGTCCGTTTCGCCACTGAGAAGAGGTATATTTTTAATGTGTTAATTCTACTTAATGAAATAATTACCAATTACCTTTTGCGCAGCGTTGGATGCGATTCTAGTTTTCTTTCCTTTATTGTTGAGACTCTCGTCAGCAAGATGTTGAGTGGCTTGCATGTAAGTGATCATGGCGTACGTCTGCTGTGTCAAGTGGGTGCCCGTAAACTTCACCTGGAAATAAGAATGAATGCTTTGGTTAATGGCTATACCGTAAATCCTCGAATAAGCCCCGACTTCCGAATAAGCCACCACCTAAAATCTAATTGCTGCTCGTTTTCCCCGTCCACACGACCACATGAAATATCCGTATACATGTGGACCTAAGAGGTTAGTCGACAGTTAAAAGACTCCTATTTCGTTCACAGCTATCAACTAAAATACAATGGCGTTATACAGCACTTCGGGAAATCATGAATTTCGAAATACACTAGTGTTTGATAAATGAATGAATTCAGCATCTATCCAGACACAGTCTTGCACGAATCTGGAGATACTGTGGATTCATCTTTTATCATAAATCAAATATGAAGCGAAATAGTAGACTTAAACTTATGCAGAGGAAGTCCATGGAGACAGTGGAGGGATGGCCTGAAGCAGTGGACTGGGAGAAGTTTGGGAGAGCTCGGAAATTAGGCGAAGAAAAGAGAGGAGAGGAGGTGCAATATGTATTTATGAGTGAACCAACGGTCTTGATAGGCTACGGAGAAGAAGAAGAAGAATTTTATAAACTTACTAGTTTTTCAAACTTCAGCGTCAAGTGGCCAATCTTCTGAGCGTACAACGATAGATGCTACAAAATCAAATAAAGATATTGAACGAAGAAAGGTAAATCAGATGAGTCTAAAAAAGAGACGTTATTGGGCATAGTTTGAATACTCATGACAAAATACTGATAACCAGAATACACTACTAAATTAATTGAAACCAAAGGATACAATTATGGATTTTTCTAAAATAATCCCCTAATTTGGAAACATACAAATATCCCTTTATAGGATAGGAGCTGTTTCAATGGGGGAGTGGAGGATGGGAGCAAAAAACTCGGGAACGGCTGATTCAAATGCATGAAGATAGAATGAGTAGATTTTGGATAAAACCAATCATATATAGAACACATGCCTGTCATTCAAATCTGACCAGGAGACAAGGCTCGGAACATATGATTGGTAGGTCGAAAACATCAGGCTAAGAAATTGACACCGAGGTAAACTCAAGCAATCTGCCCTAGGCAATGCTAGCCAAGCCATGCACGCGATTGGCCTTAGGCAAAGAAGCCTATTAGGTATAAGGTAGGCCCACCCTCCAGCTATTCTTACTATTTCCAATCCACCCTGATTTCGATATAACCATAATGTAGTTACTAAATCAAAGGAGTCTAGAAAAATACAATACTACAAGATACGATTATTCAATTATTTTCGAAACAATCCCCAAATCTAATTAAACGTTAGCTAGGGCACTTAGGACAAAGACATCTCAATTAATGAAATCATAATGTTTCAATTCCAGGACGGGAATGAATGTTTTAAGCGTAAAAATAAACGTTCAAAGTAATAAACGCAACAGTACTTACGTATTTTGCCAGAGCCGCTAGCACAGTGAATAGTTTTGTGAGTGTCTAGGAAATAATTTCTGTTGCTTGAAACATCGATTAAACGACATAATAAAAAGGAAAGGATATTGCAAGTAATGACAAGCATGAAAAACAGATGACAGGCAAAATTGAGGAGCCTTCGACAAAAAATCAGGACCTATCTTCTTATTCATAGCTTGCGTACCAGAATATATCAACTCATTCTACCATTCTAGAATAATGCAAATCTGTTTACAAGCGCTGAAGAATCAGGGAAATATTGTCCCAGGATTCTTTGCGAATTCTATGACAACGCAATGCATTAAGGGATGCTCAGAGGCCAGAATTTCATAACAGTTAATAGAGAGTATGGTTTGGAAATCTTTTGTTGTAAGTTTTTTTTAACCCTTTCATTCCCGAATTATGATCGGGGGCTCAGAAAAATATTTCCTCTGGTCAAAATGTTCAAAATAGGCATCTTACTGGTATTTTGAAAAAAAAAGTAAAAAAAAATCATTGCCATGGAAACTACACAGTGTTGCCAATTGGCAACATTGGGAATTTGCGGAACAAGAATTTTGTCAAAAAATAGTGTTCCAGTTCAAAACAAGCTGATGCAAATTTTTATATCATATGTATGATCCAATTTCTACAGTGTTAAAGAACTTATCTATTTACAGTGATATTGTTTAAAGCAGTTGTTGTTCTTATTTAGACACAGTCCAACCATGCATTTGCAGCAATAAATTCGTGTGTAACCCTTCGGACAATATTCACATCTTTGCTTTTTCTCTCCAGTAGCTGGCCAGTGACCGATTTCATCATATCTGACATCATAGATTGGTTGTGGAGCAGCTGTTTTTTGTCTCTTCTTTGATGTAGAGTTATCTTCTAGAGAAGGCCGCCCACGTCGTTTTTTGGAACCTTTGCCTGCTTTGCACAAAGCTAGGGCAATACTGCAACGGAAATCTTTTAGCCTGAGAAACTTGTTTTCTTTATGCTGGATCATGTGACATCTGTAAAGAAGCCAAGCATTGACAACTGCAAGATCAAAACAGTAATACACAATTCTCATGTACCACTTTTTGCTTCTGATGTCAGTGCGATAAAGCTCTATGAGCATATCCGACAAATCTACCCCACCCATATGTGGGTTATATTCTGCAACAATTTTGGGCTGTGGTACATCAATGTGCTTCCTCTCAGACTTACTCCAACGTTTGCAGCTTCCAAGTGGCTCTGCTCCACAATAGGAAGAAATCAGATGAACTGGCTTATTATCGAACCATTTTACAATGGTGATCCCAGACTTTGAATCAGATTTATAATCGAAGCTTCCTCTACCTTGTTTTTTGAGGACTTCGTCGTTAGCGAGAGTACAGCCACTAAGACGGTTGGATCGAATTGTTGCAGCACTCCATATTTTGTTCTTTGCTAGCTCATCAAGAAGATCAGTAGATGTGAACCAGTTGTCAAAATATACTTTATAATTGTTATTTGGCTGCAGGTCTTTCACCATTCTTAGGACAACATTACCAGAAAAAGTTAGATCACCATCTAGCTTCATAGCACTGCCAGTATAAATTTCAAAATCATAGACAATACCAGATACACCAGCCCTTGTGAAAACTTTAAAGCCCCATTTATGAGGCTTGTTCTTCATATATTGCTTTATTGTACTCCTTCCTTTGAAGGGTATCATTTGTTCATCTACAGAGTGTTTCTCTTCTGGCTCTAGCTTTGACATTCCTTCTTTCAATGCCACAAGTAAAGGTCGGACTTTGAAAAGTGGATCATATGCTGGGTCTGTCTTAGGCTTTCTTTCTGTATTGTCATTGAAATGGACATAGCGAAGGATAGTTTCGAATCTATTCCTTGACATTACATCAGCAATCAGTGAAAGTCTTGAAGTTGTTTCCCAATACATTCTATACGTTGCAGCTGAATATATTCCAGTGAATACTAGAATGCCAAAAAACTGTTCGATCTCATCTTTCGAGACATCTATTTGCTTTCCATCTTTTTGCAATGCATACATATTAGTTTGCAGTGCAATCTGTTCAAAGCATCTATCACTCAAAAACTCTTTGAAGTATTGGAAGGGACTTGAGATGACATCTGGTGGTGGAGAAAACTCCCCTTCATATGTTGTATCTGGCTCAGCTACTTTCTTCTTTTCCCACTGGTACTTTGGACCTGTCTTGGCTTTTTTAGGCAATTTGATTGTTTTTTTTATCAATTTCCTTGGGTTCGCAACTTGCGGTTGGGAAAGATCTTCGTCAGCATTATCATCTGAAATTTCGGAATCTGTAACATGGCTCTCAACAATCTGAAAGGAAGCTTGTGGCATGTTACTTTGTTCATCCAAATAATTTGAGGTATCAATATTTTCTTCAACTTCATATTCTAAGGGACCAAGCTGGTCAGGGAAAGGTGTTTCATCCTGATGGAGGGAATAGATTTGATTTATATCATCTAGTTCATCCTCTGATTGATCATCTTCGAAATCAGAAATGTCACCATCGGGAAGCAATACTAAATTTAGTGCTTGACTGATATTATATACTTCTTTTTTGGACATAATCTTGGGTTTCCTATAAAAAAAACGTTAAATTTCATGAGATCTAAAAAATGCAAAAAAGTACCGTTTCTATCATGAGGGGGGCATTTGGGATATTTTTGTACAGGGGTGTGTGGCCAGACTTTTTGAAGAAATAACTATCCATAGACCAATTTTTTCCAATCAAGTTCATCCACAGACATGAAATTTGGAAAAAAAAACCCATTTGCAGGTTTTTCCCTTTGGTTGGAAACCCACCCATTTCGGCCGCACATCCCCACCATGGTCCAATATGGGAGTCCCGCCGGGGTTTATATGTTCTGAACACAGATTGGATTGGAAATGCTTGAAAAATGCTGGCAGAAAACTGCTTTCCAACCTTGTAACAAAATCATGGCCTAAATTGGCAACAACAATAACAAATTCCCAATGTTGCCAATTGGCAACAACAACATTTACGGTCAGAAAAATTAAGATTTATCAAAAGTTTTTCCAAAACAAGTAGCAAACAGTTTTCTCCCATGCTTAAACTATCTGCAAACAAAATTTGAAATAAATATATACAAATTTGTGATGATTTCCTTACCTTTTACTTCAACCAATTTTCAGGCATGGTGTTCTGATCGTTAGTCCACACTTTGAGAACAGTAAAAAAATACCCGGATGTTGCTATATCTTCTTGTAACTCGCACGAATTGATGATTACACATGGTTCTTGACCATTACATCCCAATGTTGTCGTTTGGCAACATGGTTTGTTTTGTAACTATGGCGATAGATTGTGTTGCCAATTGGCAACGCTGGGAATGAAAGGGTTAACATTTTACAACCGCCACCTCACAAAGACCCCTTTCGTGTTGTTTTTGTTTTGTATGAATCGATATGGTTGAGCGACTGAACCGAAATATTTCTATTTGCTGATGGTTTGTCTTATTTAGATGAAATCAATCATATTGGAACATTTCAATAAATAATTTGATGAACAACCTTTTTGGTCATCCATATATCTATATTCTAACGAATTCAAACAAAATTTGTGGACGGTAAAGGCCAAGTCAACATCCAGATGGAAACAAAGAAATTCAACAAAAGGCTTCCAGACCAATCATTATAATTACTATGATTTCATTATCCAACAAGATGGTATAATTGACCAGGAAAAGAGGTTGCTAAATCACATTTTGCCTGATTTAAAAACTTAGTGCTCAAATGTAGGTTGAACATCACAAGAATATGAATCGAGATCGCAGATCAACTCGCTAGGGATTTGATAGAGTAATTTTTAACAACATGAATTATTGTCATTTCTGTCTTAATGTACAGCATACATTATCGTTCTTGCACGTTTCAAAGATTCAACAATATGCCCTGGAAATGGTCCATAGAGTAGGAGGAAGTTTATAAAATGAGAAAACTGGAAAATTCGAGTCAACAAACCTTGGTGATAGAATCAGCGGATGCACCCTCTGGAAAGGCAGACTGGATTAATTCGTGGAACGTCGTGACTAGGCCAATCAGGCGGTGACAGACTGCGATTTCTATCTTCTCTCTGACATCCTCCGCATCTGAGATGTTCTCTTTTTCTACAAAGAGGGTTCATTGCAGAATGAATAATACGATAACATCTCCCATTTAACGTGTCACGAGTGAGAATAACAACTTTGAATCAAAATTGTGGAGCACTCTTCCCATTTTTATTCGTGCTTCAGTTACGTTTACCCTTTTTGTCTTAATTGAAAGCTTATTTTATCGATTCAAATGATTCGTTTGTTACTTAACCTTACTTTTGCATGAATTGTCGTTCTGAGGTTTGTTTGACTTATTGTCTTTTTCCATGTTTTTGCTAATGATATTTTTAGTTTCTTTGTTTTTATTGGGGGCTCTCCCTCGATTAATTTATCTATTTGGAGAGCTCCTCCTTAGTTTATCAGTCTAATAGAATTAACTGGGAAGTGGTCTGCATGCTTTTTGTTTTATAAGAACCAGTAAAATTGGTTTGAAGCTGGCTGTTTTTGAATATTTCTCTATTTTCAGCCTGATATATTCGTAAACTTATTTTACTTTTATAATGATTTGGAAGCCTGTTTTGGCTATCAGTTGTGTTGATTATTGCAAATTAAGACTCTCTTAGCCATCTAATACGTATATCTGTTTGCTGTCAATCTGCTTCTTTTATAATTCTTTCCAGTCTTACAGTTATTTTGTAAAACTCTTATATTGAGCTATAAATTGTGAGCCTCGGTTTGTTCTTGGCTTATTCTTGGATATTGGCAAAATTTGAGGCTCGTATTCTTACAAAATTGTTCTTACAGAAAAGTGTATTGCAAGTTGTTTGCATCGTTGCGTCAGGCACTAGCAATCAAGTTCGTTTGCACTTGCAAAACAATTATCACGGCATTCAACAAAATGAATTCACTCGTGAGACACAAAAAGACATACCTTGCAGATCGTCTTGTTGGGGTCCACTTGTTTCAGCTTTTAATTTACTAAGCACCCACTCGAATTCATCTAGCAAATTCTCCAGATGACTCAACACCATCAACTAGAAAAATTTAAAAATTACTCTAACCAAAACTATCAATACTGTGGATGATGTTCAGATTGAAGGGGAAAACATCAAGGATGTTCAGTGCTGTTGGGGATACAATCAAGGATGTTTAGAACTGCAGGGGATATCATCAGTACTGTGGAAGGATACCATCAATACTATGGATAATGTTCTGTACTGTGGAGGAATCCCATGAATACCATGAAGCACTGTGGGTATTACCTCCAGAGTACTAAGCAACCTCCACAGTACTGATTGCATCCCTCCAATTCACCGTTGATAGTTCAGATGATATCCCTCCAAAGTAATGATGGTATCCTCAACAGTGCTGATGATACTCCCTCACAGTACTGAACATCCTCCATAATACTGAACATCCTCCAAAGTACTAAACATCTTCAAAAGTACTGCACAGACGTTCGCAAGGGTGATCAGGAAAGGGAGCCAGCCATTCTTTCAATGAAAAACAGACTGCCCCTAAGTTATCCTATTTACCATAATCGAAGAATGTCCAATAAAATGTTGAGTCAGTTGGGTCGGGGCTTAAGAAATAAGACAATGCATGAAAACTTACGAATACTGTAGGTGCAACGGTTCTTTGGTTGATGATTGCATAATGAGACCGATTCTCCACCTCCACTTCCTTCAAAAGAAGATTTATCGAGATGATTTGTGAGGATGGAGAAGGACTCGATCAAGGTTTGAACCCTCCAGCAACTGACTTTGCGCGTCATTGCTCTAACCACTGAGGTATCGAGGCAATTGATTTAATAGAACAACCCAAGTCATATCAATCTCACAAATCGCCCTACCACTCACAAAATGTAAGACGAGTCTATCCGAGTTCTTTAACAACTACGTAGTGCGAGGGTTAGGGATAAGGTCTTGGATCTAGTAGTTAGAGTAGGTCTAGTTTTGGTGTTCAAGATAAGTTGGGGGCAATGGTTAATATAAGGGTCAGGAAATGGTTTCATCAGGGTATCTGGATTTCAGTTGAAGGTTTGCTTCAGGAACGGATTCATTCAAAATACTGTTCTTGGGTAATTCTGGTTCATCATGGTCCAGCTCTTAACACGTTCAGAGAATGTTATTTCACGCACTAGTTTCTAGCATCAACCTACCTCGTCAATATCACCCAGCTGACTGTGAATATCCTGAGCAATTTCCCGAACCTGAAAGCAAACCACACATTCGTCAAGAATTGAAAGTAGGCCTAAACAACAATGAATTTCGTGACTAACTTCACAAGAGAATTCTCTTTGATAGTTGTTAGGCACATACGCTTACTATCTTCGCAAGGTATGGATTTATGTGCTAAGCACAAAGGGCCCACTGAATAGGTAAACTAATCGAGCAGTGCGACCCTGGTCCTTCCTCTCGATGTGACCACACCTCGTTATTCCTTTTGCCTTTTTGCCTGGAATAACAGAGAGCTGGCTATTTCTCTCCTCACACTTTGTGACAGGTCTGAAGGTGGTTTCGAAACCGGGACCCTTTGAACAAGGGTCAAGTAATCTAGCCACTCGGCCAACCTCGCCACTCGTTCCGTGCTGAGTGTAACACGGGCTGAGTTTCAACTCGGTTGACCATGTAAGCTCTGTTTGCGTTTACTTGAAGAAGGCAGAGTTGAATTTCAGGCCTGTTGAAAATAAAGCCGAAACACATAAAAGAAATCGATCATGTCACAGAATCCCCACCTTATGTCAGGTTACTTAAAACTATGAAGGTAGAAAAATAGAACTTTATTTACCAAGTTCATGCTCATTTTCGACTTTCTGTGCAATGATAATGTCAACGAAAGAAGGGCTTTTGCAACAGTTGTGTCATCTACGATGGAATAACATACAAAATTAACACCCTCAAAGACACCCCTTCAAATGAGCATCCCACCAATAATCTTTGAATTTCTACCCCCTGAAGTAAGGCATCCTTGAGCGAGTTTTATTAATTACCTGTTTCGTGAAAGAAGGTTTGTGCAATAAATGATCAAGTATCTGAGATTGAATGTCTTGTTCAGATGTAGGATGGGCTTCGTTGGGGGCTGAATAGGGGTGCGTTAGAGGTAGGATTTGGTACATCAATTGGGGGATATGGAGGGGTAGGATGGTGTAAATTGGAGGTCGGACAGGGTGCATTTGGGTGTATTTTACGGTTAGATGAGGTGCGTTTTGGGGTAAATTGAGGGTAAGGTAGGGTAATTAAGGCTTGGAGGGGTTATTGTTGAAACAGTTGCTGGTTCTCCCTCTGATGTAGAAAAATATTAGAAATTGTAAACCGTGAGATATTTGATTTAATTCGAGGACTTATAACGAATTCCCTGAAATAAACTTATTTCTTTTTTAAACGAAGAGATGCATATTTGGATAAAAACTATACTGCTACATCTTAGTAATAGCCCAATAACCTAAGTTTAAAAGATTCTGATAATTCAAAAATAAACCACGCTTTCTGAACGTTGTGAAAAAAATCTTAAGTGTTTGATACATTCGAGTATAGAGCAACTACATAGTAGAATTAGTAAAACATTAGTAAACAGACATGTCCTACTGTATAGTCTGTTATACGAGTGCACAAGCTCGAATCTCTGAATCACAGAAGGACATGTCTGTAATGTGTTGATTCTACGAGACATCGTTAGATATAGATCCTTACAGAAAGAAAATAAAGATTCACTGAATTACCGATATTGTGCTCAACGCAAGCTTGTTGAAGCCATGTGTAACATTGGGCAATCTAAAATCAAATGTATAATGTATCATTCTTAACATCAAGCCTTGCAAAAGTGCTAATAGCCCAGAATAGGGGCCTACTCAGGTAATTTCAAGATAGGGATGCTTAGGCTACTTTATTGAGTTTGGAATTTGTACCAGCATCATTTTGTTGGGTTTGGGTTGGCTTTTGTAGGCTCTCGCATTTTTTTTGGTCTTGCATTTCTGGCTTTACTTTTTGGGTCTCTAGTTTTATGAAATCTTACATGAATAAGGAAAATTGGCAATTCACAAGAAAAGGATCAGATGCAGTGCCACTAAAATCATGGTGGATAGCGAGGAAAATCGGAAACATAGCGAAATAAGCTTTCCATCTGACAATCATTAAAATAACACGTCATTAAGAGAAAGAAAACGAAACCTAACGAATCATTATAAACATATGTGGAGTGAAACTGACTAATCATAAACTCAATAGAATAATAGTACTTCTGTACTCCTAGCTTAACTCAAAAGATCATAGTACTTCTGATATACACGCAAGAAAACATTATAACGCAAATTTGCCTTTTCATCATTGAAAATACTCAAGTGTCTCTTAAAATCTTATAAAAACCTTGGTGTGATCAAGTTGCTGCATAAGGTACCCCATGATATTGAAGATGGTGTGAACTTCTTTCATTCCAATCTCATCGTCTGGAGATACCAGTATGTTAACAGCCATCCTCTGCAATGATAGGAAGATGTAAGTACTGAATACTGAAATGGCTGGGCATAGAATAAAGCAAAAACGATGCAGGGAATTAGACTTATTACACGGGTCCTAGTAATCGCTCATCATGAAACCGAGGCTGGTACCAAACCGAGTCACCTCACAGGGTTGGGATGTAATGAAATGCTCCCTGTGGTATTGTTTCTGTCTGTATGCACGCAAGCAAGCAAACATATTCATCTTGTTAATGCAGGTCAGGTTTGTGGTAGCTTTACAACTGATGTGGACCTGTAGCTTGTAATATCATACAATTTCAACCGTAATATTTCATCAATTCACATAAAAAGAATAATCGGAAACAAAGCGGAGAATGACTAGTATACTCAGGTTTTTCTTCTGGCACTCATCGGAATAGTGCGTCCAAAAGAGATGAGAATTAAGCTTACCAAACCATCTCGCTCGAGTTACTGGGTATAATAATTCGTTAGGTTCAAACTTCGTTCTCTTCCTAGCGTACTACTCTGATGAGTGTCAGATGCAGAGGTCTAGTGCCTATCATGTTTTCCTAAAGTAAACAGTAAACCTTACCTGAAATCTTCTGAGGTGTCTGTGAATAGAGCTGTTTGCGTCGCTTGTGCTGGTCTGTGTCATACAACTGGCAGAGAACTCTAAAAAACAAGCAAAATTTACACTAGATATCAACCGAGATGATATATCAAATATAGCAGGCTCTGATTGTATTAAACCATTTTTCAATATCAGACCTTTTGGAAGATAGCTTGCTTTTATGATTAGCGGTTACACATTATCAGCTTAACACTAACTTTTTAAAAGTTATAGCCTGTTAGGTTTTATCTGACCAATGATAAAAGTAGCCAGGTTCATAAACGCATATGATTCAATTTATCTCCACAGCATTGCTTGGTCTGAATCTTCACTACAGTGCTCGATGCACAGAATTACAGAGAAATGATAGATAAGATCAAAAGAAGGAAACTGGCTCTCTGCTGCTTAAAGTTTCATGCTTTCACAGTCGTCAGATAGACTAAAAGACAGATGCAGCAGACAGACTATAGTCTATCTGATGATTGCATGAAACTCTAAGTACCATAAAGCTAGGCCCCTTTCTTGTTTCCTATCGATCATCGCTCTGTACTTCTGTACATCGAGCACTGCAATGCAGGTATAGACCTACCTAAAAGGTAATAATAATGATATATTTTCGTAGTAAGCGGTAAAACTTTCAGACTCCCTCGGTATAGTAAGTACAGTGGTGGCTTCTCAGACAATTGCTAATTGCACAACAAGTTAGAAAAGTATGAAGTTGTATACCAACCGAGCGAGTCGAGGAAGCGAGGCAGCTCATCCTTGAAATGAGAGCAAATAACAGCCACGATAACATGCAAACCTTCCACGCACAAACTTGTCAGCTTTCGAGTCTGCAACGGAGGAGAAACAAGTTGCAAGATGACAGGGAAAATCAGAAACGTACTGAAAACTCACGCCAATCTACCTCTTTTATTTTTACACTTTTTAAATCCCTCTCTTAAGAAAGAAACTTTTATAGAGAGAAAGATGAATCATAACTTTAGATTTATATATAACATCAACGTATATGCGCTAAACCTAGGACCACCGCCTATGCATTAGAAAATATAAGCTTTTTAGGACAAAATCTTAAATGAGTCCCATAGCGTAAAACATTTTAAAATGATATCAAATTTTTGAATCTGAGGTGCAACGGTAGATTATTCAAAACTTGTATTGTAAATTTATGGTATATTTAGAATAGCTTCTAAACTTAAATTGTATTTTTATTTGATTACGCTTAACGCTAAATTTGGTCATGTTCTGAGGAAGCCTAGTGACAATTTCTGCAGACACATCTTGGACAGTGTACCCCTTGCTGACTGGAAGTGCCAGTGCACTAGAAACGAACCAAAGCAAAGTGGGCTGGTAACGGTAAAGAATGATTTTGAAGATTACAAATGCATGGAAAATGGAACAAACAGTCAAACAGATGTCGTTTGATAAGCCTTTGATGATGCATCTTTACCACACATCTTCGAGCAAGAAGTGATTTTGAAGATTACAAATGCATGGAACATGGAACAAACAGTCAAACAGATGTCGTTTGATAAGCCTTTGATGATGCATCTTTACCACACATCTTCGAGCAAGAAGTAGACACATTGGATGCTCAACGCAGCTTTTCTTACCTTGTCCTTTTTAGAAGAATTCTCCGGAAGACAAGTATCTCCATTGACTTGATACAAAAACGTTCTGCAACAAAAAGTAAGAGCAACTCACTTTTTCCTATCTCATTCATTTTCCTATAATACGAATTTCATATTACTTATTGCAAAGACCCGAACCCAAAGCCTAGTAGGTTCCTTTAATTTCATATTGTTTTATACAGTTACAGGTAATTCATTGTAAAATCATTACAATTCATCATAATCTATTAAAATTTTTATATAAATTGTAACAATAGAATGGCAAAAAATGGTAAGATAGTGAAACATATCAAACACTAGTTTCTCCCATAAACATTTGAAGGAGCCTTCTGCTAGAATTTTCAAAATAACTCGTTTTAAGTTATAATAGTAACTTAATCACCTTTGGATTCAAAAACTAAATCATTTAATTAAAGATCCATCCCTTAAATAATTGCTTCTGGATCAAAATCAAAACAAATTCCCAAAATTTGACTATTTCATATCTCATCGATTTTCCGTATTAAGACAGTATTGTAGATCTAAGATTGCAGCTGTAGAAAACTAGAGTTGTAACCTGCCAAGGGAGCAGCATTGCTTGAGAATATGTTCTGGGTTTTTCCCACCTGGACCATCACAGCGTTTCGTATCAAGAATCTAAAAAGCAACCGTGCATAACAAATGATAGTATGATTGAATGCGTTAGGGGAGCCCCAAGGCTGTTAGGCGTGACAGGTATTGGGGTTTTAGGGGTGATTAGCGTTAGGGATGCCAAAAGGTTGATAGGCATGACTGGTATTAGGGATCCCCTTTTATCAAACTCAGAAATAATAAGGTAAAAACTTTATTACACTTGGTATTCCACAAATAGAGATGGAATTGAATTGAATTCGATTGAATACACTTGGCATTACTCTACCTCGAATTCAACCACAATTCTTTTTCAGAGGTGGGAGATGCATTTTTAGGCTACTGCTGGTCTTATCAAATATTGTTCAATCAAACTTGAAGAACACATATGTTGTTAGCCAATGGCATACCTGATTGAGTTTTTGTAAGATTGCAGTGACGAGAAATCTGGGGAAATCGATGTTCTCTCGCAGCGGTTGTATTCCCTTTTCGTGCTCAGAATCTGTATCGCTGTAGATATAAAACAAAGATATGAAAAGTCAATATAAAAAACAGCCTGCCAAAGACATTTCAGTGCATATCAAACGGTTAGTCCGTTGCTTTCATTAACATTTTTTCTCAGGGTGACTAGATACGAAAAATCTCAGAAAAATATGCCAAACACTTCATCATAATTATGTTCATAATCATCATAATCATCATACCATCTTGCAAATAGCCCCTCTAGGTTTTATTGGTTGTAAATTTGTGATTCAAATTAGGTAACTCAGCTAAAACGCTAGCCTGATTCATAGCCCACAGCTTTTCTCACAGAAATCAGAAATTAGTGACAATCAGGCCATTAAAACGCTAAATAATTTTGTTTTCTTCAGTAAGCACAATAGTTTATTATACTAGACTATCTATTAGTTTGTCAATAATTTGTATTATTGGTAAAGCAATACGCCAAACGTCTAAACGAATTGTTTTTCTTGTCTTAATAGACGACACTAATATTGCGAGATATTCATATATAACTTAAGTATGTACCAAACCGATAGTGAAAAATCAATCAAGTCCAGTTAGTCAAATATGTCAATTTAGACGAAACAACGACAAGATCAAGGTCATCGGTCAAGGTGGAAAACAGTCGACGAAGACATTCAACAAAACACTTCTAGGCCATTACCTCTATCGACAATGAAATTACTGCGTCGAATTCGTATTTTCGTAAACTTACAGTAGTCGAAAAGGAAGAGCCAGGATTGCGACGATAAACATGATAAGCGACACTTCATAATTTTATAGACAATTCCAGTTACATCGTTACATCAAAGACAAATCCAATTGAGAAAATCAATACATTTTAAAGATAGGCCATTATTAACGTTTCGGAGCAGCACTTAGCTCCATCTTCAGAAATTACAAGTCAATGAAGCACGAGGCTGAATTTATACTAATAAGGACAATAACTACTAAGAATGCACATGATAAGAAGAAAACACGTGAGAATAAGAATAAGAATGGAGTGAGCCAGAAAGACAATACCTCGAAAAGGATACAGCAGTTTAACAAATGATAGTTTGGCATTTCATACATTGCTGAAGTTGCTTGTATGGATTAATTGCAATACAGATACACTGCTGTACGTTTGTACCACTGATCTCAAAATTAAGACTGGTTCGAGCATCCTGTTGTTTCTTGAGCCAAATATTTGAAGCAATGGCTTCGTCTTGAACTTGGCCTCCCAATATGACTGCCAAAGAAATTATATTGACTTGATTCTTCGTATAAAATAGCTGCACGATCATTCAGCTTCAAGCTAATCATTGATAGCATTCTAACAATAATCAAAAAAAGCACGCCCAAGTGAAATTTCAATGTATTGAATTGAACCTTCCATTATTGCCGGCAGTGACTTCATTTTAGAACGACAGATGCTCAATCCAGTCTTTTTTGAGATCAGTGGTTGGTACATAAAGGCTTTTCATGTCTACCCAATGGATAAAAGCATTTAATGATGAAAATACCAGAAAACAGCATGCAGAAACTGCGCCAAACACTTGAGAGACAAGAAGGTAGGCCATCCTTGCTTGGAGATTGTCGATCGTCCCTTTTTGCCTGATAAAGACAAAAACATATAAACATAAACCCATAAAGAGAATGATATATGACTTTTTTGACAGTTTTTTAGAAATAAACACAATAGTTTGAGCTTATACTCGTTTTAAAGTGATCAAGTGAGTTGATAAAGTGAGTTTTCATGTGAGCACTAGCTGGAAATAATTTTTTATATACAATCGAAAAAAGTGCAATTTACAATAAACATATGAAGAATGACGGAGGGCATCGGGAGCAAGTTACTCTTGCCTACCTAGTTGCCATACAAGAAACAATTAAATCCAACAATACTAATGATGAAGGCTATACCAAGGTTACTACAGGCATCTCGCCTAGGAGGGACTCGGGGGAACTTCAAACTACTATTCCTAAAACTTTGGTAGAAAAAGTAATCATATATCCTTTTTATCATGTATAAACAGTTTACGGCAAACATTCTATATTCTTATTGGATTAAGCTTGAATCAATAGAAATTTTCTATCTAAAAGATTTTCCAGTCATTGAAAAATAGCCCCCCCTCAGGCTCTCGTTGAAAAAACACAGTCGAATACGGGGGTCGAGTCAGATCAGTAAAAGAGAAGGGGAACCAGTCTACCCTGTTCACACATAAAGGTTCTGGGCTTGAGTCTATCAAAATACCACAGGTCTGAAATAGCTTTCATCACGAAATACGTACCTGCTGATGGGCCTGCTTTTTCTGCGAGCAACTCGCTCACTTTGACTTTCTTGATGAACAACTGATTCAGATTCATAGCAGACTGTTCACTAAAAATAAAATGAATGTTTTAGACTAAGGATAAGAAAGAAGTTCGAACTGCTGCAATGTACCTTTTCACCTGGGCTGAGTCCTGCTCAGGACATAGCCAGAGGCTCTGAAGGGGGGACGTTGCCAACTTTCAGCGTTCACTTGTGGGTAATAGCCTCTGATCTCAAAACAAAGACTGGGTCGAGCATCTGTCTTTCTGAAATGAAGTTAATTCGCAGCCTAGGTTCAATTCAACACATTGATATCATTCTGGGGGTTGCTTTATTCTTTGATGATTGTTGGAATGTGATGAATGGTCAGCATGAGACTGAATAACAGTGCAGCTATTGCTAACAAAGAATCAAGTCAGTATAATTTCTTTACCAGCCATATTGGGAGGCCAAGTGCAAGCCGAAGCAATTGGCTTCAAGTATTTGGCTCTAGACAGAAAAATGATGATCGATCCAGTCTTTATTATGAGATCAGTGGTAACCCATAAACTTTTATACTCTCACACAATATGTAAAGACTTTTCTTCAAAAAGGGGCTGCCGCTACCCCACTTTCTCCCCCTGGCTACATCGCTGGTCCTGCTCCAGTTTATTTTTGAGAAATTTTCATTCAAAGACTTTGAAAAAAACACCACTCAAAGACTATGAAAAAAACATTCAAACCAGTGTACCCTACCTATAGTCGGTAGTCATCCAATTATATTCCAACAGTACCTATAAGAAACAAATACAAAAAAATCAATATAAAGATATAGAAATACAGGATAGTAAGCGAACATTTCAATTTCGAATTCTTCTACCGTAACAATACAATTTAAGAAAACATTTCTAATGACAACCGAAAAAGGCAGTAAAACAATATTATCTATTGTTCCAAAAACCTCTACTCCCCAATCTATTGTTTAGAAAGCACGGCATGGTAAAACCCCCTGAAACAGTTTTTACCTCCGTAAAGGTCTTATGGCAGGGATGGTCGAGTGGTTACATACTCAACTTTGTTTCTAAGGGACCCTTGGTAGGACCTTTGTGCTCTGGACATAAACCAATACCTTACGAAGATAGTAAGCGTATTTGCCTATCACTATCAATGCATTTCTTGATTAGTCTATCTTGCAGTGGGCCCTTTCTGCCAGTGGCGGAAATTTGGCATTTTGAGTGGAGGGGCAAGCATAGTGAATTTTCCGAGTCATTTTTTCGTCTGGCAAAGCTGCGTGACAAAGTCATTTCCCAGACAGCTGGGGGTCTACGGGCGCTGTAAGCCTCCCAGTGGGTCGAAGGGGCAGAGCCCCCGGAAGCTCTTGATTCTGTGCCTTTTCTGGGGGCTTAAACTGGCTTAGAATCCTCCATATATTAGAACCATATAAATAACAAACACGTACAATAGTACAAATACAACCATGAACAGTAAATGAATAAGATATCATATTTGATATTGACTAATAGACTTACAAGAGTCTAGTGTTAAAGAAATTAATTCGGCTCTGTCAAAATAAATTGTTTAATCATAGGGATTGAAATTCTTGAGCTGGATACCTAAATCAACATCCAAGACCAAAATTTCCGACTTATTTTGAATTGGGGGAGGGGGCAATTGCCCCTGCTTACAATTCCCACCACTGCTTTGTGCCGTGCACGTAATTAAATATCTTACGAAGATAGTAAGTGCATTTGCCCATCAACTATCAATACACTGCTTCGATTAATCTACCTATTCAGTGAGCCTTTAGTGCTTTGCACATAAAACTTACGAAGATAGTAAACATTTTTGTATATCGACTTAGATTAGTGTACCTAGTCAGTATTGGCACATAAACGAATAGCTTAGACGGTATAAAACGGAGTTGCCTATCAACATCAACATGATCTATACAAACATATCAAATTGGTAGCAGTTGAGTTTACTTGGGAAAATTAGAGTCTGAAAAATAACACGAGAAGTTCCATGGAAAAGTAGGCAAGTAGGGCTTTCAAGTATAACATACTGAGAATTGACCAAAACTTATTACCTCGTAGATTTCTGCAACTATTTTAGCAAATATGTTGTTTTTGACTCCAACGCTTGTTGTTGTGCTGAAATCTGCAGATTTATCCTGAAGAAAAACATTTATTGGTCAAATAGCATAGCCTTGTGGGTACTTTCTCAATGATTTTTATCATCATTTTGCCCAACTTGATGATCATCATCACTTCGTTTGAAGTTATATTAGATAAACAACAAATTATCTATTCAAATTTCATCAACTTACAAATTTCACAAAATAGTCTTTGATCGGTATAGAACTTGAGGATGGTGAAGAAAATCGGAAACATAGCGAAACATAATAAGCATTAGTAGTCACTATAGTTCGCTATATTTCCCATTTTCCTCACCATCAAGTTCTGTACCAATCAAAGAATTTCCTGACATTCTACTCTGATGAGTATCAGACGCAAAGCTTCTGTAATTATCATGTTTCACTAAATTTCCGATTTCCCTCGTCATCTTCATGTTCTGTACAGATCAAGGACTATTCTAACAATCTACTCTGATGAGTGTCAGACGCAATGTTTTAGTAGTTATCATGTTTCACTATGTTTCTGATTTTCCTCGGCATCCTGAAGTTCTGCAAAGTCTGTTTTAATATGATACACTCATGGGTATCAGACACATAGCCAGTAGTTATCATGTTTGGGTATTTTACCGATTTTCCTCTCCATCCTAAAGTTCATAAACTAAAATACCAGAAAAAGCGACGCGATACGCAGCGAGTTATCAATCAAATGAGTTGACAAATAAAGAGGGTGATAGTGCATTATATTTGTAGTACGCACAATCTCAACTTAAGTTTTAAAGGAAATCAAATGGTAGGGCTGGAAAAAGTATCCAACCACGGTACTATCAGTCCCAGAAGTAATTTTGACTCTTTGAAAGGAAAAACAAAATAAAGTGCATTCATATGCAAATAAGCCCTTGCATTGAATAGGCAAATGACTAAGCAAGGGCAGATCTTTCTTATATCAAAATGTATTAGTGTAGAGGTGTGCCACTATGTGGATATTATGTAATTCAAATTGTTGGCTAGCCTTTCGTGACTTTCTGCTTGTCAACAAAGAAGTAACCTATCAGCTCGTATTTCTAGATTTCCCTCATTTATATGAATAGACATGCACAGAGGTAGACTTCAGAAAAAACACATATCTTTGTTATAACTCTGTGTTTCACTCATTCATGCGAGCATCAGACAACTCCCCTCTGTGTATTCCGCTATGCCTTAAGCATAGAGCACTGTATTCATCAAGAGTTTAAGTAATTTTTAAGGAGTTTAGTCTCTAAACTTCAAAATGCTCTAACATTTCGATTTGTTCACGAACAATTATCTGCCGACTGTTCCAAATCCAGAAAATACTTGCCAATAGACCGGATCCAAGAAATAAACAAAGTTTTCAAACCTTGTCGAGCAGAACATTAGGGATGGAAAAATTTTCTACCTTCTAGGACCGTGGGCGATTCCGTAAATCATATCTGCAAATATATCGAAATAAGTGAACAAAACGGGTATGGTTAAAAACAACTGGACAAAGTTTTCTATGTGGAGACTGCAATTATGTCTAGTTTTCAAATTTTCGTCCATGCTCATCTTTCTTTCCCCCTTTTACTCTTTCTTTCTATTTCTCCTTTTTCCCCTTTTTTCCTCAGTTTTTTTCTTTCAAGATACCCAAAACAATTTCTGGGACTATTGGTGCTGTGGTACGGTGTATTCGCCACCCCTACGTAACATGGAATTCAGGGTTGAAATTGTAGATGTGTGTATACAAACCAACTCGAAGTCTTCAAGATCAGCCTTCAGCATTCTTCTCGTTAGAGACTTCAGAACATCTTCGATTTCATCAAGAAGATGAGATAGCGGCTCTAGCATTAAAAAAAAAAGTCTAAAATTCTTTCCCTTTGCTCAGATAATTGGTGCTAAATACCTTTATTGATGGTCATTCTGGATTGTTTTATCTATAGTGGTAATTGCATCAACCAGCTATAGTTTAAGTAAGGAGAAAACGAAAATAATCTGCTTATTTAACCATTATGCCCCACTAACCTATTATGCCCCCACCTCACCCTAATTGATACTCCTGTTTCATAGCCCCAAATGTTCCTTTTAATATATTTCATACCCCCACAAATATTTACCCGCCTATGTGCCCAGAGTTATGAATGACTAACCTTCCCCCTTACAATGTTGTTTCTGGTAGCAAAAACTAGCACAATAGCATTCAGCTAGTGTTTGGTGTGGTCTCATTAAGTTCCTTTTGTAAGCAACATTGTTTTGAGGGGGGAGGAGGTTTAATTGGGAAAAAATGCCACGAAAGCTAGAAAACTAGTTATTTGTTAAAAAAAAAAGAGTGTTCCAACTACTTTTGGTGGGGATTGTAGGTACCCAGCGAAATGAATTATTATCCCAATGCAGTAATAGGACAAGCATAAGCTACTCTACAAAGAAGAAGATGATCTTGTAAATTACCATCCTCATCTTCGTCTTTGTCAAGACGTCTTCCGGATTTCTTTGTGCATAATTGAAGACAATTTAGTAGATGAGCCTAGAAAAATTCACATTTTGATAGTTGTTGAGAGATAAAAACGCTTATCATCATCATCATAAGTTATTGGTCAATGCGCAAGGCACAAAGGGCCCACTGAATAGGTAAATTAATCGAACAGTGTGACCCTGGTCATTCCCCTCAATGTGACCACACCTCATGACTCCTTTTGCTCAGAACCCACTGCCCTTTAAATAAGGGTTGAGAGATCCAACCGCTCGGCCATACCCGCCACTATCAAAACAGATATTATACGTGCTCCCATTATATCTAGCTACTTCGATGGCCTAGTGGCTGTGGAAACTAAGAGAAATCCAAGCAGTGGGCAGAGTCTCCTCGAAGTAACGAATTCGGGAGTTACAAAAAATCATTCAGAGAGAGGCAAAGGGCCGACCGACCACAGTACCCCATAAACAAAAGAAATGATTAGGCCAATGATAACCAAATTATGAGAATGAGGCTTTTAACTCACCAATGGCTCAGCAAGAGAAATTTGACCACCAGAATGAGACAAGCAAGCGTCTAGCTTTACAGGGGCCTGGATATCTTCATCTTTTTCATAATACTTGAGGAACTACGAGCGGTAGAAAAGGTTTCAAATAATCATTATAGAAAAAGAAATATACACTTTTGAGGTAGAGGTACTCAAAGCCTTTAAAATTGACTGGAGTTTTTCAGTAACGAATTTGATAAATTAACAATAAACTGTTACCTGAGCATGCAGCAGCTCTATTGTGTGGTATGTCAATCTTGGGTTCTTCGAAACAACCTCGAAAAGTCCCTATGATAAGAGATTGTAGAATTCTTAAAGACCCTTTGTCAACCAACAAGTTTATGTCCCTACTAATGCCAAACTTAAGATAGGGACATTCTAAGGACAACAAGTTTTCACTAGAATTATGATGATGATGATGAATTTAGATGGTTGTCTTTCTGACGCACTACCCTGATGAGCAGCAGACGCAAAGCTTAAGTAGTTATTATGTTTCGATATGTCTCCGATATTCCTTGTCATCCTCAATTTCTTTATCGATAAAAGACTGTTCTAAGATTGACTAGTATGCCAGAATATACATTCTTTCTAAAAATTTTGTTTGGCTGATGTCAGTTTCTTTGGGTGAGTTCTAATAAGATACCGCGCCGACCAAAAAAAGTAGAGACGTTGGCTGATGAAAATAGTACTCAAAACTAATGCAAATTTTCAGGAAGCTTTTACCGAGGAGCGGGCGAGAGACTGACAGGACCAGCCGATCGAGTTATTGGTTATTTACATATCATTAGAAAAAGCTTCGATTGAATTTTACCAACCTCGTACAGGTGTAGTCGGACATCAGCTTGCTGAGTAATACATCTGCGCAAGTTACCTATTAAGTTGAGAAGCAGATTGATTTAATATAAGGTTGTACAAATGGAAAGTGGAAAACTTGTTCAGTGCCCTAAATTAAAGTGGACCTACACTTTACACAATTTAATTTTTATGATTAGATATGACTGTATCGAACTCGTAAATGTATTTTGTTTGTCATTTTGGCTTTAACCTGACCTGTAATTAATTTTCAAAGTTCAACAATTTCGCGCTTTCTTGAAAATTCTTTCGTTCACGGCCGGGCTCAGAGTTTCACAAGCAGGGGTCTGGCACCGACAGTTTTGATGACGTTCACCCAGGACAACGAAAAAACAAAAACAAAACATGTAGGCATCGCGTGTTTGGCTTTACCGAAGAGTCTAGAAATCTTGAAAGGACAAATTTATCAGAATTCGAATAAATGCGTGGTAGGAAAATGCAATCGTCAACCAGACATCGAAAGAGGTATCTTGCTACACAAGATTAAGTTTTTACCGAGACTTGCGTTCAGAAGCTGTGAGGAGAAGGAAGCGATGGCTCGACTTTGTTAAGCTGACCAGAGCAAAATAGACAGCTACAAAGGGTCAGAAATGGATAAAATGATTAAAACAAAAAGCAATGAAATAGAATGATTCCGCATGGGCTTGAACCGGGAAACTTCCGCGTGTAGGGCGAACGTAATAACCGCTATTCTACGAAACCAATTGACAACGAACTGTGATAACCGGGAACTTATCGATAGAAAAAATCAGCTATGGCTTCCTTCCCTGTTCAGTTTTTTTTTCTCCTAGATCTGACTTTTTTCAACTTTAGTGCGTGTGGAATCCAAGGTTTCCAACGGAGATCATCAACGACCTGCCCTAGTAGTCCATCCACCTGTTGTGATTCCACTAGTTCGTTGCTGAAACTTTCTTCTTCGATTTCTAACGAACACACGGACGTGTTATCAGACTCTGAACTGTTCAGTGAATCAAATTCGTCGGAAGACATTCTTTTTCGAAAATTCACAAACGTCCTGGCGCTCAAATTCATACACAAAAATGCTCGCTCAAAGCCGCTCGCCTGCTTGATGAAACAACCATGTCCTGGGTGGACGTCATCAAATAGACTAGAACCCATGCCCCTCAAGTGCGCGGTTGTTTACGAAGATTTTAGCTAATCATGCGGGGTTTTGGGGGCTTATAGAAATGTGAATTGGGATTTAAAGTATTTTTTTCGTTTTCAGAGCCTCTGAATTACCAATAGCAGTAACTTTGTGTAAGGTGTAGGTCCACTTTAAGCACAATTCACACTGGATACGGTATATTGCAGCACGTCATACTGTAGACCAAATAAGGTATGTGTAGTTTAATGGAATTCGCACGCATTGCATTTTCCATTGATTAGTCAGGATCGCGAGATTGTTCAGGTAAAGGTGATGTAGATTATTTAAATGCTTTTCATTGTAAGTGATACACCATTGTCGACCCCCGCTTTTGTCAGTGGCGAAAGGTGAGAGAATATCCCAACCACGTTCGTAAAGAAAGCTTTCCTTCCACTAACAAACGTTTTTTACTAATCCCCGTGCCAGTCTGATTCTATGTATGTAGGACACGCTCCCTAGCGGTCATACGATAAATTCAAACTCCAACTATTCTCAGAAATACACCAAAAACTATTCCACTGAGAGAAACATCTCGCACCTCTAAAACGTTAAAAACAATGAAAATTGTCAATATTTACTCGACAACCCAGGTGTATAAAAGAAACATGTATGTACACATTGATTCGGAAAATATTTACAATGAAAAAACTCACAGTTGAGTTTTATAGAATCAAAAAGAATTGATCAAAACTGTTTGCCATTAAAATTCATACCTAGGATTTCCAGACAAACAGATTCATTGGCAGCAGAATTGAACCTGGAGCTGGTCGGGATTTGAACTTGGCTGCAAGAATATGATTGAGTTGCTGCGAACTGACTGCAATGAGCAGCTGATAATCCATCTATGATTGGTATCTATGAGCAAAAGAAACAATTCATTAGTTTATCAAAATCATAAAACTGATTTTCGTGGAAAGTGATTTTTGATAAGAGGCAGGATTTGAGAAACAATCGAAATAATTTGTGATGAAAATGACTCGGTTAATGAAAATGACTTAGTTAGATTCGAACCAATCACGACCTCTAGGTCTGCGCCTCAATCAGTCTACCAACTGAGCTTTCGGGGCAATCGGCTTTAGCGGGGGGGGGGATAACGTATCATGTCAGTCTCTCTATCTACGAATACTCTTCCTTCTAGATTTCCAAACAAATATCATCTTCCATCACTCACATAACTTGATAGTTATTTTCAAATTGAATAGTTTAGACCTGATGCCAATACCCCCCAATCACCCTCATGTGATCTACAGCTACATCTATGTACATAATCAGTAAAGCCCAAAGAAGGCATCACACTGATACAGGTAATTCCATCGTACAGAAGAGTCAGCATGAGTGTGTCGTGGCCATTAGAAGGACGCGAATCAAAAAGAAATTGGACGTGAAAGGGAACGATCACCAGAATTAATGTAATACTTAGTCTTTAGTGGCTTCTACCATTCTCGCCAAAAAGTCTTGGGACACAATAGCGATTTAATCATGAGGGTATCAAACTTTAAGATGATGTATCAAACTTTAAGGTGATGTTTGAGCTCCACCTCACCCAAAGAAAATGTTGATATTAGGTCTGGATGTCACCGGGGGATGTTGCAGATGCATTTCCGCCCAAAAGCAACATCTGAAAAAACATTGTTTAGGGGGGATTGGGGTCTTTCTTCGACAGCATTGTCTCACACCTTTTGGTGACCCCAAAGTGCATAGCATTAGTATAAATATTTAACGTGATAGTCATCACTTGTTATGGCAAGCCTTGGGGCAACGTTTCGAGCGAGATCTGTCTCCCATCATCGGGCAATGAGAAATGTGGTCAATTCCCTATTAGTAGCAAAGGTCGTATCGAACAGATGTACAACACTGAGCGAGCCTCGGAAAAGGCTTTGAAATTTTGGCGTAAAGTTCCAACCTTTGTGGCACAAAAATTGCGTTCAGGGCTTTTGATATTGTTGAACCAGATTTCAGGGATTGTGTATGGTATCTGATTGATACAAGGAGTTGATAGAGCTGAGTGAATATTCTGGCAGAAACAGCCTTGATAAGACCGAATGTATTTAGACCATTCACCGTTGTCATACTACATATCAAAGGCTGTCATAAAAATTGGTGACTATCATGTCAAATATTGCCCAAAAACGGCCTTGATAAGACCGAAGGTATTTACTCAGCAATAGAATACCAACCTTGAAATGTTTAAGGATCAAAAGAAAACCAGCAACTGCGATCTTGCGAGATTCTGCTTGCCTGAAATTATCAAGAAATTAAAAACGCCCATTGTTAAATGATGGATATACACGTCATGGATTTATGATTATTATTAATGCAGTTTATTGTTGTTGTAGTTGTTGCAACCGGAAGATTTTCAAGATGATAGACCTAAGGTTAAGACATGTCTTACTTCTCGGCTTACTAGGCTTATTACGTTGTGCTTGTATATTTAATAGGCCAAAGGCTGCTTCACAATTTGATAATACATAGGAAATATGGTAAAATAATGTGCTGCAATTCACTAGTACGAAATAATTTCAAATCATGAATAATCAAAAGCAGAAAATTAGCAAAATTTCTTCAGTTAAAAAACCATCCACAGTGCTAAATGATTTAAGACGAAACCTCGTGAGCCTATCATTTCATTAAAGGCATTCTATCTCAACGTTGATTGGTCAGCAAGAACAATAGAGAGAAATTCAATTTCAAAGAAACTTCGATAATCCGCCATATTTTTCCCAATGCGATGAATTGAAAGGGGACGGGGAACAATGAAAATATGTTGTTATCTTGCTCAATCAACGTCATGCCTTTTAGTACTGACGATAGTACTTAACCAAAAAGCCTCGGTTTTTTCACTTTTAATATCTTGTGAGTTTAAAATGCAACCTAAATCTACCTGTGACATTTTATAATCTGTTTTCTTGCAACCGCACATAGTGACAATGACCGAGCTAAACATACGAAATAGCCAGAAATTTTGGAAGCATAGTGAAATGAAAACATGGATTACTTAAGCTTTTCGTCTGACGCTCAACCGAGTAATACGTCAGAAAGAGAATGAAAGGCAGTCAGACAAAAAGCTTAGTATAAGTGTGTATCCATGTTTTCGCTTCACTACTCTTCCGATTTTTCTGGTTATTTTGAAGATCTGTTCCGATCAATGACGGAGCTAAACATATTTCATGCAAGAACGGATCAGTGTGAACGGGACCTAAATCCACACCAGGGAATAATTGTTGATAGGGTTACATACCTAGAAAACATGGCCTTCCTGAGGACCATCACGAGAGAATCTTTCATTGTCAAGCTTATCTTCATCAAAGGCTGAACGGGAAAAAATAAAGGACTTAACTATAGCTCAAACTGGGTACTAGAAAGCTATTTCGTTGCTCTGCTTAGAGCATTCGGTTAACCCAATTAAGATAAAAGGAACTATCAAGGTAAAATCAAGGCCAAGTAAGGGAAAATGAATGAGAGAGCTTTAAAACTTGTGTTCTAAGACTGCATATCTTCATATAAGGTTCTTCTTTAAAAACTCAAAGAGACCAAAGTTCATCTTCATACAATAATAAGACTTCTAGCTCTGAAATAGGCAGAAATCTAAGAAACCTTAACTTTCACGAGAGACTATTCCGTACAATTTTTGTAATCTTGAGGAGAAGCAGGATCTGGAAAATCAATCGAGATAATTTGTGAGAATGAAAATGCTACGGTGGCGCAGTACCCCGGTTGCGCAGTGGTAGCGCTCTAGAGAAGGGTCAATTTCATTCTCACAAATTATCTCGATTAATTTTTGTAATCAATGTCGCATGCATTTGACCGCTTTATGCAATAATAAAACGTTTGATGCAAAACTAATGAAACATATTGAAATAAAGATCTTGCGAGCGTTTGACCGTAGCGTAACTCACCAAAACTGCATTCAATATTCCTTCAGCTGTAGCAGGTGTGAGCAGCGATATGTAATCAAACACCTCTTTAATCTGTGAAATAACGCAAGTTTATTCCATTGGACAAAGACATATTATCAAGAATAAAGTATTTTTCAGGATTCAGAACTGATCAGAAGGGATTTTTTATTCAATCATTTAAAACTATCAAAAAGGCTAAGGTTGATGCATAATTAAGTAACGAGAAAAGATATTTAGTCGTCTTCATTCTCAGCAGGAGAAGACATCTTCATCAATAGCAGGAAAAGACATTTATTCATATAGTTCCCACTTTAACTAGCACTTTCAATTCAAAACTAATGATTTAAGGTAAAGAGGCAGGCTGACCAGAGGCTGTTTTTTAATTCAACGATTATGTCGGACGGACAATCGATACTTTGAACCTTGATTAAAAGTTTTCTAGATGTTGTATGGTAAATGCCAGTTTATTTAAATGTAGAGCTCAGCCAGCTCTGTAGCACGCCTAGATACAAAATTCAAAGAAATTTGTTCTGTAACCACAGTTTGAAGAAACAAGGCAGTGTCGGACGGACAGGGATAGAATAGGCCTTCGAGGGAAAATATCAGTTCGTGTGAATTTTTATCAAAACTGTGCACATGAAACACAAATCCAGCCAATTTCTGGACGAAGATGTAATTAAACATACTGACAACAAAAAATAAAGATGTTCGAAGAATCTTATTGCTCTCAATAATGAAAAAGGTGAGAGCAAGGAAGGTGTGTCGGACGGACATGTCGGAAGGACAAAATTGCAACTCAAACCAAAATGGGATTTTCATTCACTTAATTGCCATAGAACGACGCAGAATACCGATATGCAATGGAAAGACTTATTTCAATAACGTAATACAATCCAGGCTCTGCTACAACAAGATATTAATTTGTTTGTCCGTCCGACATAAAATCAAGTGCTGGTAACCTTTCTCATACAGTATCTAAAAGAAAATGATCAGCATTGCTTTTCCTTCATTTTTTGGTTGAGGGTTGCATCGGCCTTGTGATAATATGTTAAAAGCTTCTAAATTACAAATCAGAACTTTAAGATACTAAGCATAAGTAACTAAAATGTCCGTCCGACATATTTTTGAACAGACAACGTCAGACCTCAACAGTCTCGTTTTCATTTTAGGAAAATTTTACCCCCGACTGCTTTATTATAAACATAGAGTTTTGAATTATTCACGATCAGACGATTCTTAGCATCATTTTCTTCCGTTTTTTCTATGCCTATTAATAATATGTCGGACGGACATAGATTCTCTCAATGAAAACATTCGTGTGTGCAATCCCGTAGACAATTTTTCTTGTTATTAATGAAAAGGCAATCATATTTGGAGATAAGAAAGAGTACTGATAAATACTGAATGCAGTCAGCGTCTCAGAAAAAAAACTTTCCCCATTTATTTTCATGTCGGACGGACATCATACTGCTTTGAAATCCCATCTCTCTGTCATAGTAAAAGTAAGTACTGAAAAATTTCAGCTTTGAACTAAGAATAGTAAGTGATGTATAGTAAAAGGAAGATTGTTCATACTGCGTAAATGAAATCTCTCTTTTCCTTAGAAAATGATTGTCCGTCCGACATACCATTTTCAATGATTGTCAGCTACTTGAGCTGATTTTTTGGGAGTTTCACCTGTCAGATTGATAAATCTAACATCACACCAAATGCAGTAGATATATCGCAAGGACAATTCATGCAAAATGCAATATTCTAACTACTTTCAATTTCTCACGTTGTGATCAACCATTTCAAAAACAGCCTCACCAGTGGTAGGTAAGGTCCGGTGTTTGAGACTTTGTTGAATTTCATTATAATTCGATATCCCACTTGTGGGAATTGAGACATTTCAAGTGATCTTCAATTACATATATTCTGGTGGGTGGGCTAGCAAAGTGGTAACAGGCCTCAGCCGGGTCTTGAACCTAGGACGTGGTCCACCATAGGCTAGCGTGCTAACTCAATGCATGTAATAAGCACTCTTGTTTTTGGTGCATCCAGCTCAAGACTCAGCCATAGTAGAGGTATTAAGAAATGTATCAGATTAAATCCTTTTTCAGAGCCATGTATATCATTAATCCACAAAGCATTAGGCAACCCATGAAATTTCTTAAGGTACTAATGAGTGGGCCAATTTGCCCAGTAGGCCCCTAGGCTTGCCCCAGCAGTTGAAGAAAAAATACCACTTTTGCTTAATTGGCTTAAGTCCAAGTGGGACTCTTTCAGTATTTTTACTTGTAAAAATTTATTGTTTTACCTAGCTCGTAATGTTTAGAAAAGGATAATAATTGGGAATGAATTTTGGTGACAGTAAGTCTTTGCAAATATGGATCATAACTTGTGGAAATACTATGTTTTACAGGCAAATAGTAGGAACGTTGATCTTCCATTAAAGCTCACAATATTTTGGGGCTCCCTTTTTAGGTTTTCCCCACCAGTGAAAAAACCTTACAAATCCCTTGAGGCATGCTTTAAATTCATCAGGCATCTTTAATCGAAAGGGGGTTGCTACTACCCCCTGCCCCGAAGCTCACTTTCACCCCTTCACCATTCAATAAATATCAAGTCAGCCTGAATTGAAGTAGTCTTGCAACTTGATATATCGGTGTGTATGATTTTGAATATGATTTACAGATTTACCTTCGGAAGACAGTCGAGCATCACTTGTGGTATGGATGCAGCGAGACTTGCTAGTAAATCTAAAATGACAGGACAGTCATAAGGAAATGAATGGAAAATGAAAAGTAGAAATAAATTCTATATCCTTTTGCTGAATTTCAAATTCATATTACTTAAGAATCGATTACTCGTACAGTGTGCCTACGGTAAAAAACAGAAACTGAGATCAGTCTTTTATCGGTACAGAACTTGAGGATGGCGACAGAAATCGGAAACATATCGAAACACTACTATAGAAAGAGAACAAAAATGAAGCCCATTTTTTTCTACTTGGGCTCTTTCAATAACAGTTTATTGCTCATTTCACTAGACTCCTAGTGACGATTGGTTTTTCTCAATATCTAAATCATTCACCCCCTTTCTGATTGGCCATTTTCGATCTACGTCTGGGTATAATTGTTCATTAGGTTTCGTTTTCGTTCTCTTTCTGACGTACTATTCTCTGATGAGTGTCAGACAAAGAGCTTTAGTATAGTTCTCGTGTCTCATGTTCTCGCTATGTTTTCGATTTTCTTCGAAACTAAGATCCTACATTTTTAAAAAGATTCCAAATTCTTGTGAATGTCTATGTAGGGCAAAGCAGCAATGGGTTAGAGTGGCATTTATTCACGTACCAATATAGTGAGTAGCATTTTGCATGGCTCTTGTGGCAATTATGTTGAGAATCTGGCCAATAATTTCTTCTCGCAAGAAATCTTGGTCCTAAAAACAAGAACTCATGAAATTTGGATTTTCATATGACTGGGATATGCGAATACGCTTTCTGGCGCACTAAGCTGATGAGTGTCAGACGCAAAGCTTTAGTAGTATTCATGTTTGTTATTTTTCAAAGTTTGCTTGCCATTCAAAATCATTTCATACATTTAAATATCCACTTGTAGGCTCAATCGAATTATCCATTTGTTTTTTTGTAGATAAAAGGAAACTGAAAGCTTATTTCTTCTGTTCTCTGCAGCTCGAAACTTTTTCCCAAATGGCGAGATAGATAAGTCTGAAATACTTGTTCCTAACTCTAAAATTGTAGTTAAAAGCTTTAAGGTAATATCAATACTTTTCGGTCACATACGAGGGTTTCTTTTATGCAAAAACTTGCCAAGTTTGTTTATTCAGATTAAATTTTGCAAAATTTTGGATTAATTCAACAACTAAAGACCATTAACAATTCGAAAACCTAAATTTACTTAATTTGATGTAGCAGAATAACCTAATTAAGGTAGACCCCCATCTTGACAGACATTCTTAATTAAAGAAAAGTCTCAACAATAAACCGTATTTAAATTGGTCAATTTGGCATTGGTATCAACTCGTTTTAGAGTATTCAAGGTAATATTGGATTCATTAACTAACGTGCCGATTTCTCCTGGCGCATGAAGATAATTTTAGTGGAACAATTTGACAAGCTCTTACTCTTTGCATTTCCAATTAACAAAACTGGAGAGCATAGATCATGGAGCATTGATAGCTAAACCTAATTAATCCTTGTTTTAAGCTGGAAATAACTTTATTGACTTTACCTTGAAAATTCCTTGAAGGATTTTAGCACCCAAGCAGCAAGCTCTCTGAGCCGGAGTGCGAGGAGATTTCAAGTCAAACAGATCTAAATAGAGAAAAAGACAACAGGAAATATGAGATATCGAAGCAGAGTCTCGGCATACATAACTGCAAATACAGTAAAATGAAAACTTTCATTTTTAAGAAATAGCCTAAAGAGGTTCTTAGAAAAATTGTAGTCAACAGCTGTGAAAATGATGGTTAATGGTTGTCTATAGGTCTTTGGACACTTCTTAAATACCATTATCATTGTTGCTAAAAATTAACAACCTTTAAACCAAAAATTTGTAATCTTTGTCCTTAAAATAGAGTCAAAATTTTAAAATCTTAGGTTGAGAGATTCTTAATTTTTAGGATCTTAGTTGTGGGTTTTTACTGACATCCCAGGAAATATGTAATCAGATATCAAATTCGAATCAATGAGACCCCTTTTTAAATCACTCGTTATTTTGTAAAAAAAAGAAAATAGGCAAAGAATTATTGGTTTTCCGAAATTCCGGAAATCCCTGTCTGAAATAACTATTCGTAATTGTAAAACTATAGTTAGTATAATTTGCATCGATGTCAGCTACTTTGAATGTGTTCAATACAATACTCGATTGGCCTAACAACGTGTCTGCATTTCCTGGCGTAGACGTAGTGCATAATACCTTGTCCCTGCAGAGTTTCTCGAAGCAAACTGTGAAATGTTCAGTGTAAAAGTTGTAGCTAGCAATGTTTTGAATACTCTAAAGGGAAGGGGAGCTTTTAAACACGTTTAAAAACTGGTTTTTCCAGGTGAAATTCTCTACACATGAATCTGATGGCAAGAAGGAGTCTTTTACTATTGTGAACCTGTTCAGGTCTGTGTATTTCACTGGAATATTCGATTCCCAGTGGCTTTTCAAACGTGTCTACTTTCTCCGGTGCGAATGGATTTCTCAATAACAGACCTCTTCTAAAAGTCAACTCTACACCTTAACTGGGAGCAAAAATATACAAATCAAATAACTTGCCATTCTGCTTGGGAGTGAAACAATCCATCAGAGTGAAGCCAAACTGAACAAGTCCTTGGACGACATCATCCCAGCCGTACTTACTAAAACGAAAAATTCTCTACATAACAGGTCCCTCTGACAAAGGGTGGTTTGCACCATTGGAATTAGACATCTAAGATCCTACCCCTGGTTATTCTTGCAGTACTGTTAGGAAGGGAGGGGGTAACCGGGATAGTTACGAGAGGGCCAGGGCTTTAATATGCTCGTAAAAACAAGTTCTATATGTTTTGTCTTTTATAAGGTTTCTGTTGGGGGCACTAGGGGCCCTATATATCTTCCCTAACCATGGGGCCAAGCCAATCTCTCGATAAGTCTTTTTCACACGAGGCAATATCAGTTGAATAAATCATTTATCAATTCAATTCAATATGCATACAATTCAATATCCACAATTCAATATTAATGCCTTTGCACTCACCTGTATTCCAAAACTGATGAAAAAGTTTCATCAATTTTACACCCATCAGGGAAGAGCTCTAAAAGCAAATAAAACATCATTGTAAGGGAAGAAAGTTGCGTAGGTTCAGTGAAATTTCAATCAGTGTGAACACTACAATGGCTTCCTATTGTAGACTTTCACAAGTACGTCCACGCGCTAGTAAAAGCTTGTGAAGTTTGATTTCGTTTCATTATATTTCACTTCATTATATTAATTCAAGCTTTTAATTACAGGTAAAGCAAGTTAAAACAACACGATTAAAGATAAGCTTAGGACACTTGAAAAACACAAGAGAACTAAAGAGTCAAAAGCCGTTGAACGCAGTCTTAGATGCTGCGATTGACAAAACGTTTTATTGTATCAATTTTGTATGATATGTTTCTATCCATGGGGCTGCTCCCATCTCGTTAGTCTCCGAACTATAAGCAGAGTTCCTCAAAAGAAATAACGTTCCTCTGCAAACTAAAAGTTCAGCTTTAGCTAATTATTATTGGTTCGCATTGTATTTAATTTCGCTCTATGTATTCAATTGTGAGTATCAACTTTGGTGTCTTTTTGCATTTAAATTGAATCTTAAATAAAATGAAAAGAGAAATAACTCAAGGCACTAATTCTGTGGTTGCTGAGATTTTGGCAGTTTTTGTCCATGATTTATGTTAAACTTGGTAGAAACTAGAGGAAACGGCTGTTATCTAGGTAAACTAAAAATAACCTGATTGTAGAAGAGGCCCAGAGCCGGAATGGAATAAGTATCTGTATCATGGGCCTCTACCCCAAACAAATTCTGTCTTGGGATGACTACTAAGTTCTGTTTGAAAAATCTGAAGATAGTACCTCACCTCGAAACCAAAGAGAGCTATTCCTTCTTTCATCTTCTTTGTAAATCTTTAGAATCGCATTTTTCAAATATTCGAAAATCTATAAGAAGCATGAGTAAAATCAATTGAAACAGGATATTTACGATGTTTTTTGTAATTACGATGATTTTCAATGATATTACTTGGTACTTCAAATACAATTTGTCTCGTTTTTATAGGATATTTACGAACCTACCATTTTCATCAAATGTAAAAATATCATACCTTGGGAAACAAAATATAATGAGTGAGTTACTTTCTGTGTATCGCTCCCTATTTTCATTTAATCACCCTCCACCGTTTTATGGAAATGAAGGGATCTTCATTCGACTCCCTACAATGACTGTAAGAACAATATAGGAACACAATGTTTGACATGGTAGTCATCACTTATCCTGACAAGCACTTGATATTTAGCAGGGCACAGGAATAGATTTTCTTATCACACAGCATTGAATTCAAAGCATATACGAACAGGTTTAGCTGGTTTAAACAAGTTGATTTCATGGCACATGCTAACAGGTTTGACAGGTTTGACAGGTTTTACAGGTGGAATTCAAGGCATATCCAAACACATCTCTGTTTGAAATTCTACATACCCCCTCCTCCAACCGTTTAATGCTCGAAGTTGCTAATATCAAGGCCACATTGAAAGCAGTAAGATTGTCGTGCTCTTTTCCATGGTGATTTGCCTGAAAAAATAAAGAGTTACTACCCTGGGTGCTAGCACTGATCTCAAAATAAAAAGTATTGTTGTTTTCTTTTCCAGTTTAAGTAGGTAAGCTTGTGTGTAAGTAGTTTATGCTTTAAGTAAGCAAGTGTATAGGACGAACTTTCAGCCGAGGCATGGAACCTCTAGTTAAATGTGAAGTAGGTTGTTTTTGTTTTGTCAACAACAGGAAAGTCGCCCGTCTAGATGTGGACCTCACAAGTTCTTAAAAGCTGCAAATAGTTGCAAATAGTTGCAAATTGTTTCATAATCGATGCAAATCATTTCATAAAAGTTTCATGATAGTTGCGAATTCTTTCATAAAAGTTGTAAATCGTCGAAAATAATTTCATACTCGTCAAAAGTTGTTGCAAATCATTGCTAAATGCTTCCAAAATCGTTTCGAAGTTCTTACGAGTGACGTCTCTAAGAAAAGTGACTTCTTACCTTGAGATATTTCAGGTACTCTCGGCCAAGGTCTTGGTCTTGCTTCATGGCGAACAGGATGTGAAGTACGACAGTCCCCTTGGTTTGTCGCAAGTCGGAGCTTCTGTCTGCGAGTAGAGAGCTTTCCACGCTCGCTTCTGCGGTCTCGTCTTTGTCGTTGAAAAAACTGCAAATCCCATCCAGAATCTTTCGCTTATGGCCCTAGAAATACGAGTCTTAATTTTCAGCTTTAAAAGACTCAAGCTGCATTTACACTGTACAAGGGTTCACTGGTATTTACAAGCTTTCACAGGTGGCTGCAAGGTACAAGTGTTTACTGGTAGTTGCAAGCGTTTACTGGTAGTTGCAAGTGTTTACTGGTGGTTGCAAGTGTTTACTGGTAGTTGCAAGCGTTTACTAATGGTTGCAAACGTTTACTGGTACTTGCAAGCGTTTACTGGTGGTTGCAAGTGTTTACTGGTAGTTGCAAGCGTTTACTAATGGTTGCAAACGTTTACTGGTACTTGCAAGCGTTTACTGGTGGTTGCAAGTGTTTACTGGTAGTTGCAAGCGTTTACTAATGGTTGCAAACGTTTACTGGTACTTGCAAGCGTTTACTGGTAGTTGCAAGCGTTCAATGATTGTTGAAAGCGTTTACCTTTCCATCCTTTCTAGTAAATATACAAAGTCGACTAGTAAAGGAATAGACGTTCGCTGATATAAAAAGGTACCGAAAACAAGTGTACATTAACATGAAGTTCATACCTAGGTGTTGGCAAAATACAGAACGATTGAAGCATAAATATTTGAATGTAACGCAGCTGTGAAAGATTTAGGCTGTAGCCATTTCAATTTCATCGTGAGATCTACGAGCTGATAGTTACTTAACTACAGTAGTTTTGCCCGAGAGATTTTCTCATCGTTAAGCCTCGGCCAACGATCAAACATTTGAATTTTTGCTTATCGAGCAAAATTTTTGTCAGTTTGACCACTTATAAAACATATTTCTAACAAAACATTTTTGCTTGTGATAAGCAAGAAAGTTTCAAAAGCATTGGTAAACTATTTCTGCTTTTCAAGCAATGTTTGGTAATGTCATGTTGTTGTTAGAAATCTGGCCAAACTTGGAAAGGAAAGCAAAACAAATATTCTTCTCCTGTTATTTGATCGTTTGGCCGGAGCTTTAGCTTTATTGAAAAAAGTAAAATTTCTAGCGACACAATTGCAAACGTTTTAGCCTGAATATTGTGTTGCTGCTGTTAATAAGTCGTTCGTTTTGGTGTTATGTGAGAATAGATCTGCCATATTTTTAGTAAAGTCTACAGCAAGTACCTGCATATAATACATGAAAATATAAGACATGAACGAAAAAGAAACTGCAGCCGGTCACCTTAAACAGCAATCCCTCTTTTAAGAATGTTTTTATAACACTACTGGGAATCTCGATGAGTAGCCACCTTAACTGTTGACAGTTAAATGAAATTCCAGTCGGTTCACTAGGGTAATCATACTCATGAATCATAAGATTAGTCCTTTTGTATAAGAAGCCGGAGTGTGGCCAGGGGCAGACTGGCAAACTCAGGGTTGCTGGCTTGTATAGGGGTCCTGCAAAAGGTATGCTTTAATACCCAAAAGAACTGGGAACAAGTCTAAGGTTGGGCCCTGGCAGGGGTCATGGCGATGAAGCCTCCGGGGAGCTCTCCAAGTTTTGCCTTTAAAAGGACTTTCAAAGCTTAAGATCAATATGTTTTATAAAAATCATGAGGAAATGAAATAGTGATGTATTTTCTAGGTACTTGATGTCAATATGCTGTAGAGAGGCTCTTGAAACTCCTCTTAACCGTACTAGAAATAACCAATGTTGGGTTAAATAAAGTCACAGCACTATACTCGTTACTTATTTCGAAGGGGGGGCTTTCAGGGAGATCAGTTCTGAAGCCTGGACATCTTTTAGGAACGAAATAGTGCAAAGGACTTCTTAGATAGGCAAAATCGGAAGTCTGTGTTTTGGGGTATTTGTTCTGGCCCTGTAGTCTAAGGCTACTGTCCTCATGCTATTAGGTCATCAGTGAGAATGTGAGTGCAGATCTAGAAACAGTACTTGTTTCCTTTTGATTTAACTCTATTTCAAATATTCAATCTTGCAACACAAGGGCCCGCAATTCTTGAAGTGGGTCCTACAAATCTTTAGAATAAGATGGTCTGGGTTGCGATCACAACCTAGCATTCCTCCCAGTCCGCATCTGGTTTGATGATTTAAGTATCTCATAAGCGGGGTCTTACTGCATTGTATCTCCAACGATTAAAGTAGAAACGGAGAAGGGAGTCCGCTCTCACCTTGGCAGAGAGAAGAAGCAGTTGATAACAGACGGCGGGTATTTCTTGCAACTCCATTTCTTTAAACATCCTAATAACAAATAAGCAAGTTTGAATATTCACTCAGAAGTAATGCTCTGACTTTCTACTATCTGGAGATTATGTTTGACTATAGTCTCTAGTGTAAATGGTCTGGAAGCCTTTTGTTTATTTCTTTGTTATAGTCTGGATGTTTAACTGGTCTTGACCGTGCACAAATTCATCTCTTTTCATTAGAATATGGCTATATGAATGAATGAGAGGTTTTACAATGTATCATTCATCAAATATCTCAATATGATTTATTTTGAACTAAAAAGCATCGGACAAGAAGCAGTGAAGGAAACATTTGGGTTCAGTTCTCCAACCATGTTAATTTAGTCGAACAATGATAACATAACACGCTTGTGCACTGTAACGGTTGGAAAGAGTTAACAATAACATACAACAAAAGACTTCCAGACCATCCCCTCTACTGACTATCGTTTGACCGAGAGTTTAAGACGCTGTTCAGTGATTTTACTATTTTTTTCTAAAATTTCAATCGATTATTGTGCTAAACATGTTGTTTTAATTTCATAGGGCCTATTTACATGGAAGTTTCCAACAAAATTGTTGATGTGATCGACGATGGCCAAACAGCAATGCATGACTGGAATGTGACTCTTCGCACTGCATGCAGTAAAAGTGCGCGTATAAGAACCTGGGTTTTAAGAAAATATTAGGCAAGGATTTCATCACCCATAAGGCAAATTTTAAATTAAGGCTCCAATAAAAGAAGTCAGTTAATCATAAAGATGCTATATTGTTATTGCACAGCTTTCACTGATTTTTCAATATAAAAACATGAATCTTTTAGAAAACTCTAAGAGTAAGTTCCATTTCAATATGATCCTGTCTAGGCTAAGTGGAAAAATCTTGGTTCTTACACGCACACTTTTACTGCACACGCTTTTTATTTTATAAGGAACCTACCTCTTGCCCTAGTTCTACCAGTTCCTTAAATTGTCCATGTTTTCTATTGATGGAGGAATCAAGGAATCAATAGAACCAAAGTATCTATTTTACCAACAATAAAATTTCTAGATTCCTTCATGAAAAAGCATGTATTTCCAAAACTAACAGCAGCTTGACCGCAGCTGCGAGAGATTTGGGCCGTTGAAATTTTGGTAGCTACGCCTTTCTAAGGGTCGTATTTCTATGAAGCATTGCACGATATAAGATCTATCAGCTTGTGAAGAATTGAGTGTGCTGCTCGGAAAGGAGGTTCTTACTGCAGGTTTTTTAGGATTGACCATCATAACGAGATAGCCAGGGTGAATAAGAGTGAAATGGAAATGCATTATGGAAATACATCCTATTAAGGGCCTGTTTTTATGGGCAAAATCCTTCACCTGCTAGACCTGGGGCTGGCAAGTGATATTTCACCCTCCACAAGGATAAAATTGAATTTCAGTTTTCTTTTAAATGGAAAATAAAACATCAATCCACACTACAGACATGAGGAAACTTAGCCACTCAGGAGGTGAAGTTTCATTCAGGTGAAGTTAAGTTTTTTTCCATATAAACGCAAAACTACCGGTGAGGTAAAGTACATAAGAATTTTTTTCATGGAAAATCAACGATACGTTGACCATTATTGACGGCCAGGGATTTGCCTCGCCTTTCAGACTCGGAATCGAAATCTCATTTAAATATTGCTTGAGCTTTACTTCGCTTATCAACCCCGGGTCTGGCAGGTGAGGTATTTTCACTCACATAAAAGGGCCCTAAGTTACATCACCTGATGATCTTTGTAATCACGAACGATAGTTCTTCCATTGTCATTGGAATATCTCTGAAATGAAAAACAATGACTCAATGAGACATAACCTCGTAAATTCATATCTATGTGGTCGTTATCAATCTGCACCTATATTTGCAATGAGGCTGGTTTCTTAAACAACTTTAATAACAAGCTCTCTTACAAATTTAGGATCTACTTTTAAAACATTCGTCACTAATAATAAGGTAAAAACTCACACATGTGAGTTAGGACGAAAGCCAGCCCTTCAAAATGCAACAGTTTATTGTACAGAACTTATTCAAAAAAAACCAATACCATGGCTACAGCTTTAAACAAGAGGTTCCTAATAAAAGTGAATCTGCTTCTACTCGCAACTGACGACTGACTATAATTTCAAGGCTCTCAACACTGTCCAGTTATTGATGCCAACAATTAAAGCTTTCTTCAATAAATATCTCACAAGTCTATAATAACACTTTCGTATAGCATCGTTATTATTTGATAGTAGTTGATAGGCAAATATGCTTACTATCTTCGTAAGGAATTTGTTTGTGTGCAAAACACAAAGGCCTACTAAATAGTTGAACTAATTGAAGCAGTGCATTGATAGTTGATTGGCAAATACGCTTAGTATCTTTATCAGGTATTTGTTTACGTTTAAAACACAAAAGGCCCACTGAATAGGTAGACTAATCGATGCAGTGCATTAGAAGTTGATAGGCAAATACTATTACTATCTTCGTAAGGTATTGGTTCATTTTAAAGCAGAAATGGCTCACTAAACAAGGCAGACTAATCGAGTAACGCGACCCTGGTCCTTCCTCTCGATGTGACCACACCTCGTGATTCCATGCCATTTTGCCTGGAATTACAGAGAGCAGGGAAATTTCTCTCATCTCGGTTTGTGACAGGTCTGACGGTGGTTTCGAACCCAGGATCTTTTGAACAAGGGTCGATGGTTTTAACTACTGAGCCATACCCGCCACTAATGATCACATCATTGTTGGGTGGATAAGATGAGGAGTTTTCGAGAAGTGTGTCGTAGGGCAAATATGCATGAGCAGAATATAGCCAATAGCATAGCAAAGAGGTCAGTAAAGCATTTGTTTCACTGACAGCAATAGGTCTAGTCTTTTTAAAGACCGTGTCAGCTTCAGATAATGAGATAAACATTAGTCTTGAGAGCACGTTAACAAACGTTTTAAGTCATAGACTCGACATAAACTAAACAAAATAATAAAGTATAGTAGAATAAAGATTTACCTTAACATTGTTGCCAAATGCACAACAGCTTTTGGGCTCCATCTGAAAAAAGCTTAACTCAAGTAACAGCAAATCGATCAAACTAAGGTTATAATTACAACCAAACAACGTAGTCTAGATTTTGTAATTGTTTTTCACGCTTGTGAAAATGTTGACAACTGAGAACAGTCCCTTATCAGCGATATGGAATGGATATAAACATACGCCTTGATACAAGATTTTGTATAGCCCATGAAAATAATGCGCTTTTTGCTGACTCAGTTTGTCTGGGCCTCGAAGAAATAAAGAGTTAGAATAAATTAAACAATTTTACCGGCTTGCACACAATGTATTGAGGACATGACATTTGTATTCTGCACCACGCATCTCACCGTTACCATCTGAAAAATAGGACACTGAGAAATAACACCTTTTACTGCATCTTTACAGACAATTAATATCCACATCCGTAAAAGCCTTTACTCTTTTCTACTTCTGTGTAAAGGTCTGCGTTTACTCTTAAAATGCTCTGTCTGTAAATAGAATATTCATCCCTCCCCTCCTCCACTTTATTTTCACTTACGAATTATGTATTTTCACGCTTTTCCCGTTGCTCATTTTATCATGACCCCCCATCGTATGAAAATCTAAGAGATTATCGATCCCCTCCTTAAATTGACCCGACTCGCAACTAGGAACAAAAACTAGACAACTTACATGAAAGTATCACTAATTTCAGAGCAGCAAGATTTGTGAGAAGTTTCGGGAACAGTTCCAGGGACCTAAAGAAAGATGAAATGAATTCTTTTATGTACATATTTGTATGTGGCAAAAAGACCCTAGAGAAAAGAGAGCATTGAATGACATCAGATGAAATAAAAACATGAATCTAAACTAGAATAGTACAGAAAAACGGACGACTGGGCATATTTTGAATTATCCAATAAAACAATCGCAATTAAATCACATAAATACCTAATATATGCAAGACTTCCTCTCCCGGGTTTAGATATACATTATATATAAAGGCTATAACAGAATGAAACAATAATTCAGACTCACTTCCCATTGATAACAGTTCCAGACTTAATAGCATTGATCATGAAATCTATCAGTTTCACCCAGGATTTAGCAGAGAGGGCATCAACCTAAAGGAACAAATGAAATTTGAAGCTTGCATAAAAGATATTGTGGCACTGAGTAGAAAGCGAATTCGCTGCTAGGGACAGTACACCTCCAAAGAAGTTACACATGCCTAGTTGATAGTCCCAATCATTGAGCATTTTAAAAAGAAATTATCTGCGGGTTAGGTCTTCTGTATAATTCTGATCCTTCAGTAAGGGAGGATATGTTTCTTGGAGATTCAAAGCTTTTTATTGTCCATTATTTTTGGAGGTGTACTGTCCCTAGCAACTAGCGTCGAGCACAGAAAGAGATGTCAAATTCTCTCCTCACACTTTATGTGATAAGTCTGAAGGAGGGATCGAGACTAATTGAACTGAGGTTGGTTGATCATTACCACTCGGCTATGATCAGCAAAAAAATTTGCAAGAAGTCATATCTAGGCTATTTCAAAACGTTTCCTGAAAGAAATTTATGTTTGTTGCTATTCACAGCCTTTCCAAAAATTGAAGTCATAATTCAAGAAAAATATTGTTGATGTCACAGTGACGTCACAATAAAAGTCGTAATAAGCCAAATTTGCAAAGCTGTTGGAATATGTTCTATCCCGTTCTATCCCTGTAGTAACTTTCATGTTTGCAAACCATTGCTTCAGTATTTTTAGCAACTCTCATAAATGGTAGCACGAAAAAACACACACATGGGGTATATAAGAAGTTTAGCAACAAAACCTAAATTACATGAATATAATTATAGATTTTCGAAAGTAAACTACATACCTCTGGCAGAAGAAACCCAACAATTTCTGCAGCAATCTGTATGGAAATATTGAAAAACTTGAGATAAAGAATTGAGATGAGATAAGAGCTTTCTGTGGAAAGGTTAAAATTCATGCAAAAAACATACCTTTTGACTATTTTGGAGAAAAATGCTGAATATAGCTGATAGCTGAAAAATCAGTCATTCGAAAATTCTGGTACTGTCCAAGTTTTTTATAAGAACAACCTGTAAGAAACACCAGGCCCGGCTTTTGGTCAGAATTCTTTATTATCCACAAAACTATTTGATGAAAAACAAGAAGATTTCTCAAGATAAAGACCTTGCCAAGAAGCGCAATTTAAACACATTTTTTATAGGGTATGCTGTGTTGAATTGTTGAAAAATAACATTCTGATAATAAGAAACAGGCAGGATGAAATCCAAACCAAGTGAAACACCAAGTGCTCAAAGCAAACGAAAAAGCATGACATTATTTCATATTTAATAATGATTTGATTTTCCCTATCATGCCCTTGTGATTGGCTCTCCTAGGGGAGAGGACCCCGGGACTACTGGGGAGAATTAATTTACATAGTCGAATTCTGGCCTTTTTCAAGGGTGATGGGAAAGAAGATGAATAAAACTTGGAAATTTCCTGACTATCTGGGATACAAATGGAGTGAGATATTGAACAATCCCCTCTATAGGGCAAGAAAGATCCACAAATTCAACATTCTTGATGCCGTTCCAATGATGTGAATTTCCACTTTGCAAAAAAGAACAGGGCCATGAAAAACGTGGTCCAATGGGATCCAGGCCACATTTGGGCTCTTCCTGATCTTCTCCAGCTCTGCTCAATAGGACACGATGCTTGATCATGGGTCTGAAGCTGCATCACCCAGCCTCGGGCTCAGCCTTCTACTGCAAATCCCCAGGCCCGGAGAAAGATTGGTTTTATTTGAAGACAAAACCCTGTACTCTGGGGAAACTTCTCGCTAAATTTCAGGGTATTTCTTCAGTATAGCCCGGGGCCGGGGTCGACCTCCCAGGTAAGCTGATGACAAGTGCATTATCACAGCGAGATATACAAGTTGTTACTTCAACTTTCATGCTTTAATTGCAATCCTCAGACAACTAAAACATATTTGTGAACATTAACATCTTAAATAGCAAATACAAATTCAGTTGAGTCAATTAGTATTGTTATTAGGAGTTAATCCTCGAGAAGTTGAACATATAAAATTTGTTTTCAAGTCGACATGTTTAGACCTGGCCGTTTGTGGGCGTTATTTATCTGGAGCTTTTGGGTAAGGCAAATTCACGAGTATGTTTTAGGTGTCTGAAGATTGCGATGAAAGCATGAAACTTGAAGTGACAACTTGAATACTTGAGTTTCTTCCCTCTCACTCTGTTAATTTAGCTCTTATCTTCATGACATTGTGCATTTTGCCACCCAGAATAGAGGATATTGAATGTATTTTTCTCTATTATGTATAAACAAGAAATATCTTTATGATTTGAATACTGATATATTTCATGAGTATTTCGATTTTTCCAATTAAGAACTATCAACTAAGATTAATTAATGTTGAAAAGCTACCTTTTGGGAGACATCTCCCTCATTGAAAACATTAAAAATGTGCATAAACAGCTCCACTGCATTCTTTTGAAAATCATCGGACCCTTTTTCTGCAAGAAGAATGAAATTTCAGAAAGAAAGCAATTTCAGAAGAGACAGGATTTCGAAAATCAAACAAGATTATTTTTCAGAATGAAAATGATCCGTGAGTAGAGCTCAAACCAATGTCAGAGCTTTTGTTTTATTCTTACTCTGGTCACTTTCATTCTCACCAAATCGAAAATTTAAGTGGCTTGGCAGCAGCCATGATGCAGTCTCAGATAGCTTGGTGCAGGCTGGATAGTGTTGCCACACACATTTTTGTCTAGGTTATTCAACAACTTGCATCCCCAAACAATATATGCTTGGGTTTGCTCCCCCACGATCAGGCCTGTAGCCAGAGTGATTTTGCTGGAGGGGTAAAGCTAATATATAATATTGTTAGTATTAGAGGTACATATGGCGTGTCGAAGGCACGCATGCAATGACCTTAAGTCGTTGCCTAAAAAGCAGAGGTTTGGGGGGCGCTGCAAGCCCCCTAGCAGGTCTAGGGTAGTGCCCTGATAGGAGCCCAGGGGGCATAGCCCCCGGAAGCTCCTGAGATTCTATTTTTTCTGAGGCCTCAAAATGGCTTAGATTTCTTTAATTTCTTGTTATACATACACTCTGGAAAACAACAAGAAAAACAATTATGGCCTCTAAATATTCTATTTTCTGATACATTTTTACCATGGTGACGAAAGAAGGGTTCTGGGAACCCCCCTATTTCTACCCTTGATATAATGACAAATTTAAAGAATTGAAAGCCAAAATTTATTCTTGTGTAAAACTTGAAAAAGTCTATTGCTGTAAACAGCCTGAGCTACGGGCCTGCTCACAATCAGTCAATCAAAAAATAATCAACCTTGCAAAAACGCTTTCAGGAGTGCAACAACTTCTTCTTTACCAGCTTCAATAAATTTTGTGACAATTTCCAACATCTAAAATGAAAATCAATGTACAACGCATCAGAAGCATTCTTCAAAACAGTAATAAACGCCTGGTCATTATTGTGTTTATTACTACATTCAAATTGTAGGGTAAGTTGACATGGGACTTACGTTAAGCGTTAATTAATAACATTGATTACCAAAAGCGAACATGTTTTATTATATTGGGCATGCCAACAAAGGTCAAACTAGTGTAGGTCTACCCTCAATTTTCAAACCCTTTTCCATAACGCAACTGACCTGAACGTCCAAACTCGACAAGAATGACCTGGGTTACTAAGACTTTGATCGGATAAAGCTTTTAAACAATGTGAAAAGGGGATAAACACTATTATTTTTGTTTAATGAGGTCTAATTTTCCACAGTGACAACACTCACCTATCTGCACCCTGATTTCCCTATAACCATCCCAGTCATCCCAGAGCTGAGAGGTGGCCTATGAGGGGGCATTGGCCCTCAAAATTTTAGAAATCTGGGAGCGCCCCCTTGAAAATTTTCTGTTTTCAATTCCTCAAATCTAAGCAAGAAATGTTCAGGGGGATTCCAAAGGCATGGTTGACGAAAAGGGGCAGGGTCAGCAAAAAGCCTGGACAATGAAAAAGGGCATGGCTCCCGAGTTTTCCATCTGCGGCACTATTTGTACCCAGTGGCGGTTTAAGGCCAGTCTGCAGAGTTGGGCAATTGCACACCCGAGATAACAATAGAACAATAGGATAGAACAATGGAAAGTTGTTAAAGCGCACTCGAGATCTCGTTGAAAAAGGCCATACTCTGCAGACTGGGTTTAAGGAACTGCAAGGCCTGGGGCCGAAAAAATTTGCATGGCCCCTAACCCAGTAAAAAATTTGGTCCTAATATTATTTTTTGCGTTTTCTTTACAGAGAGGTTGTAAAACTCAAATTTTTGCTAAGTCTGAGCAAAACGTTATTTCAAATGTTAGAGTATTAGCTAATATATTTCATTTTGAAGGAGAGAATTTTTTTATTTTATGAATTTCTAGCAAAAGCGCGGGGCCTGGGGCCATGGCCCCCTGAAACCTCCACTGTTTGTACCCCTTTCAAAATACCTTTCTAGCTCCAGGCCTGATGCACTATTCACTCACATACCTTTTTGTACTCACTAGCTCTACATTTCGCTCGGGCCTATATCTTTATCAGCATGGACTAAAAAAGCTGTCTGTCCTTTCTTACTAACCTCGTTCAATTTCAGATTGCCGATTGCTTTTCCTACAGCTTTGAGATTGTTGTCTTTACAAAGTCCCAGCAGTTTTCTATCCATGATAACTTTACTTGCTCAAACTGACAACGTTTTTAGTTCTACTTGCATGTGCTGTTTCTCAGCTCATTTCACCAACTTCTGGCTAGGCCAACCATAAACCCAAACGAATTCGCGCCAAAAATTCAGAAAATGAAAAATTGGGGTCAGCCTCGTTTTAAGTTTCAAGGATTTCGTTTTCTCGTTTTACATTCCCATACTCTTACCATTAATCAGTGGCATCTAAACACTTTCATCTATTAATCATCTGACTCGAGAAGAGAGTGCCTATCCTGGCTATAGTTCTCGTTATACTTGAGTATAGAGCAATCATGAAGCAGAATGAACACATTAAAAAACAGAAATGTCCTTCTGTTACTCTGAATTTCGTGCTTTCACACTCATCGTCAGACACGTACTTGGTACACACTCTTTTTGATAAGAACCAGGAAGTTTAATTTGAAGCTGGCTGTTCTTAAGTATTCCTCTGTTTTCAGCCTGAAATGTTCTTTAATTGTTTTTACTTTATTACGATTGGGAAGCCTTTTCACTATTAGTTATGTGTGTTAATTGGTTCAAATGTGGACTCTCTTGACTATTTGATACATCTGTGTGCTGCCATTTAACTTGTTTTGTAATTATTTGTTAGTCGTGTGGTTATTACGTATTATTCTTATATTGACCTTGAAATGGTCAGCCTCAGTTTGTTTGGCAAATCTGAGGTTTGTGTTCTTATAAAATGGTTCTTGTAAAAAAAAAGTTTAGTCTGTCTGACTAGTGCGTAAGCAGAACACTCAAGAGTAACAGAAGGACATGTCTGTTTTAATGTGTTCACTCTGCTGTATCTATTAATCATAGTGGTCACTATTCGTTACTATTACTACTTTAATTTAGTGATCTGATGTAAATTGCCAAGGGGGCACTCAGGACTTTCACGGGTACATCAGTCCAATATTTTTGGGTCCGTTATTTTCCATAAAGTCGAATTGTTTGGGTATATATGTTTGAAGGTAAGCTAAAATGTTGTTTTAGGGTGAAAGATAGAAACGATCTGATAGTTTTGGGATGCAGAAAAGTAAAGTAGAATCAAATAATTTGTTTATAATTCTTGGTTACTGAATGTGAATTTCTATTATATTTTACTAGGGTCTCTGAAGTTTGGGTGCGGATGTTCTTTTCCCCCTTTCAGTAAACCCATTTTCAAAACGGTGATAAGGGGGGGGGGGAGGAGTGGTCTAAAATCCGTTCTTTCGCTGCTTCTTATCATTCAAGCAAAAATGTTGATTAATTCATTCGAATATTGGTGCAAAAACGAAAAGAAAGGTTGTCCATCGAATTATCAGTGATTCATTTGAAAGTATTGTTCATAAGAGTTTACAAGAAACTCAGTATTGGATTTTTTTGTAGAAAAATCACCACTTTGTTCTACTGCTATGCATAACCGAGGGTATAGGAATATAAAACAAAAGAAATTTAAGAAACTACCAGCACCAGGCTCATTTTTGTTTCTTACGAAAAAGTACAGTATGCTATCATCGCCATTTGTTGAACAAGAAGCCCAAAAAGAATTGTTTGAAGAAAAATACGGAAAATCTCATAATATCCCATAAGATAATCTCATTAAAATCCATCAAAGGCAAGTAATCATCAAAATTATACAGCCTTAAAGTCAAAATCAGTCTGAATGTTGAAGATTTACAATCAACTTCTTTGGAAACAAAATCTTCGACCTGGGGAGGGTGTTCAGTACTATGGAAGATTTCATCAGTACTGTGCAGGAAACCACAGGCACTTTGCGTACGACTTTCACAGTGGTAGTGGTTCCCCTCCGCAGTACTGAACACCCCCAATGTACTGATGATATCCTTCCACAGTACTGAACATCATCCACCGAACTGATGGTATCCCTCTACAGCACTGATGGTATCCCTCCACCGTATTGATGGTATCCCTCTACAGTACTGATGGTACCCCTCCACAGTACTGATGGTACCCCTCCACAGTACTGATGGTATCCCTCTACAGCACTGATGGTACCCCTCCACAGTACTGATGGTATCCACCAAAATACTTAATACCAATACTAAATCAAAAGTACTGAACATCCTTCACAGTACCTGGTGGTATCCCCTTGCAGTACTGAACATCCTCAACCTCCACAGTACTGGTTGGAATCCCCCCTGCAGTACTGAACATCCTCTTCAGTACTGGATGGTAATTGGTATCCCCCAAAAAGCTGAATATTCTTCACAGTATTGATGGTATCCCTCAACAGTACTCGTATGCAGGGTTTGGCTGCAATAATATTTATTCAAAAAGAGACAAAAACTTTATGAAAGTCCATAATTTACATATCCCCTCAGTTTGACTGATAGTGAATCCTTTAAAAGGGCATACTGCCATTTCTGCAACCCATAACTCTAGTTGAGGCAAGAGATTGATTTCGAAACGTAACGACGGCTTCTTCAACCAGACAGATCTCCCGCGTTGAACTTGTCGTCGTCGTATATTTCTCCAATGATGCAGTGACCGCCGAACCATCGACCGTTGAACACGGCCTGGGCCTTCTCCGCTTCTACAACAAATCATAAAAAACACTCTTAGCATGATAGAGAACCTTTAATGCAACAATATACACTTTACACAATAAAGTTCCTTTAAGCTATTACTACAGAACTCTTCAGCTCCATCTACTACAATCTGTTATGATTTGAGAAATCTTTCTTTTGTGTCGAATTGTTTTCTTTTAAATTCGTCTATCCATTACTATTTTGATACTTTGACTTTTGTTAATCAGTATCACATGAGGGAGACTTGCAAGGGTGACACTGCAGACGGCCTAAGGGTGATTGAAATTCCGGTGCTGAATTTTTGAATGAAATTCCTGCAATAAACAATCTCAGTTGATAAAAATTTTCCGAACTAAAACTAAATCAACATTTCTTCTCTCCACCAACAGCCTTGAATATGATTTCAAAATGAAACCGAGCATATCCTGAAGAATCAACAATACCGTAATCGTGAGAAAATGTAGGCACATTTGATAAACCACAGTGAATCGAATATTGCCTTGACACAATAAAATATATATATCGATATGAAAAAGAAACGAACTTGGATATCATTCATTTTGAAATCATCTGCAAGTTTTTGCAATAAAATTAGTTGTATTGAGAAGAAGCAGGATTTTGAAAATCAACCGAGATAATTTGTGAGAAGAAAAAGGACCAGAGTAGGACTCGAACCCACTAGTGGATTGGCACAGTTGATTAGCGCACTAGAGTACCATTCTACACGTCGTGGGTTCGAATCCCACTCGGGTCATTTTCATTCTCACATATAATCTCGATTAGTCTTAGTTGAGGCCTACGTGAGCTGATTCTTAAATTAACAATGCACATCAGAACCTCCATTCATGACTTTAGCGTCTCACATAAAGAACTCTCTCGTCGACCAAACATATTTAAAATGACCGAATCTTTTTCTGGCCAATAGTTGCGTGGTGCAATACATCTCCATACCTGACTGCCTGTTTTAACGGGAGATGCTGAAGCACGATTTAACCTACCTTCTGGCTGGCTAAACTCCACAAACACTTTGACGATGACATCTGCATCTTCCTCTTCTCCTTGCTTTTCTTGGTAGATTATCACTCGATTGACTTCGCCGAATTTACTGCACTCTTCCGTCACCTCTGTTTGCAGTTCCTCGTCGATTTCATCGGCATCTACCATGTTTCGTAATACCAGCACCGATGACTATAGTATGGCAATGCAAAAAGTCAGTTAAGGTTGGCCTACATGAAACACCATCACAAGGTTTAGGAAGGGGTAAATTGGGAACTGGGATTTACCTTTTTATCAACTGGGAAAATAGGATTTGACATCTTGAGACTGGGATTAATAAATGAAAAATTAATTTGGGATTATTAAACACGTAAATATAAGGAACTCCCCTATTGTCCTCATTGGGAGTGGGATTTTTTATTATCAGGGCTAGGAAATGGGAACAGTACCCCCTTCAGGACTGTCCATCAGCGGTGCTGATTTCAAAATCAAAAATGTCAAGAATAAAGTAGAAAATGTTTTCATGGATTTAGAATTTCATAATTTCAAGATCAGCGTGAGTCTGAAATTTCTAAAATGACCTCCTAGATATCTTTTACCCCTTCCCCGGCAAGAAATAACGACCCTTCTCCAAAGTTGAGAGAAAAAAAAGAATATGGCACTTTTGATACCTGACTCTGTCGCGAGAGCTTCTGCATCATCATGTACCTGGCTTCTTTGCCAGATATCGACATGTTTTCTTCACGACTCAAGTTCGATTCACTTGCCTTTGCACTCAACTCATCGCTCATGCTTTCGATTTTCGACTTCACGTCCGCGTGTTTCATCGACTGTGACAACACTGACGTCACAATATCGTTGCTTTTCTGTGCTGACTTTGATGGCTTCGAATGCTTTGAAGACTTTGACGACTTCGACGCAGCAGGGGCACTTTGTGATTGTGGAGGAGGTGTGCTGGTCAGTGCGGGGGGTGGTGGGGTCATAGCTGCAGAATTGATGAAAAGCAATTATCATTTTGTTTATTTTCCAATCTCAAAGACTTCAATAGCTCGCTGTCATACCGAAATTAATCCAGTTGTAGAATTACCGTAGTGCTTTGGAAATAAATCTTGATACAAGCTTAGCCTCAACGTGACAAGAAAATAAATCCATATACTAAATTCTTTTGGAATCGATATTAGCAGCTAAATTGCAGTATAGCGGAAACACATTATACAATTTTGGGAAATTGAATTGAAGTGAAAACTTAGCCAATGAAATGCCACTTCATTGTTTTTGATGAACTTTGATTGGTTGAATAAAGTTTTTTAACGAAAATCGTTGCGTCGACGAATCTCTGCCTAAACCGAAAAACGAAAGCAATCATGACACAGCAACAGGGCGAATAAAGTTATGAATAAACGAAAGAAAACAAAATATTATATTCTTTACAGAGGTTAGGGGCTGGTTGCCCCCATAAAAGAAAGAAACCTATAGATTTTTATTGCAAGCTGAAATTAAAAATATGTCCTTGTGTTGTTTATAACACTAGAATATCAACAATGCAACTGAAAAAACGTCTGCGTAAAAGCATGTCCGCTATACTATAACTTTTCCGATATTAGCTGCTAATAATAAACTGAAGAAAACTCAACAAACACATTGTTTTCATCATCGCACAAAGATTTCAAAGGCGTCAAGGTTGTTGAGTAAAGGCATGAAAATGAAGCACACAAGCTTGTCGATTCCCTTCTAAACATTCTGGATCTTCAGTATTACTGGATCAATCATAAGTTAAAACCTACCACTACTGGCGGTCTGAGAAGGCGTCGGCGTTGTGCTTGGAGCATCATGCAGTGGCGACCCACCAGCAGGAACTATACAAAATTAACAAAAAATTAAAAAAAGTTAATATAAAATGAATTCTTGAATCGAAAGCAAAGAGAATTAAAAATACTAATGATTTATCCTATTCTGATTATAGCTCTCCTGTTTTGTGTTATTTGAGGTGATTTTTTAACCAATACATCACCCCCTACCTTCTCAAATGCGTTTAACATGCTTGCCTAGACAGGAGTTTCACGTTGGTGAACTTTCCTTGTGTTGATCTGAAATAGTTTGATGTTACTGTTATGGCAATCCAGGCTGCAATCTCGCTCTACTTTCTAAGGTATGGAGCTCTCTTCTTGCCAATGAAGACACTTCACTGCAATAATTTAACAATCCAGGCTAGATAAGCTTTGCTTTTCCTTAGTCGTGTACAGTCATACTTGTAATTTAATTCCTATCAGAACTAAGAAGAAAGAAAGACTATTTCAAACAGCTCTGACTCTTTCTTCTTCTTCTTTCTTTCTTCTTTCTTCTTAGTTCTGATACTAAAAGCTCCGCAAGTTGAGAACTATGAAAGGCATAAGCAATCTCGTTATCTTTACGATATTTAATTCCTATATATAAAAAGTTTGATTTGAATAAAGACTTTTCTTATAAAAAGGATATCGTTCAAATTCGTATTTTCATACATAACAAAAGTTTAGTTGTCTTACCTCCGAGTATTGCGGCATCTTGTGCCTGGATCTTTGCTGATACCGCAGCAGCAGCCAGTGCAGCAGCAGCAGGCAGTGGACCAGTTGTTGTACTGTTTGCTGGTGGCGTAATGGCCTGCAGATATGAATGAAAGAAAATTTGCATCAAATATTTTACAATGAATAACCGAGTAAGTAAGTTTAAGTGCTAGGCTGTGAAGGGCCATAGCCGAATTTCAGGGAGGGACCAGGACCCTTGGTTTAACATCCCTTCCGAAGGACGATGGAGAGTAATGTTTACTTGATATCTTCAAAGTAATCCATCCAGATGCTGACTTTACACGCCTAAGCTTAATTTCAGATGCAAATAGGAATCCACTTCAGCCACCTGGCAGATACTCATCAAGATGGTGCACCAGAAAGGGAACAAAATGATATGTCTGGAATTGCTATACCCTGACGTAAATCAAAACTGGCCAATCAGAAGATAGTTGAAAGGTCCGTAAAAGTGAAAAACAAGCAATCATTACCAGCAGGCCAATGGGATGAGCATTACATAATCGAAAGAGGCCTTAAGGGAAAACAAACTCCTTCATTTTAAAAGGAGGGAGTCCATGATTTCGATGCAAATATAGATTCCAAAATTCCAAGTGAAATTTATTTGATGCCGAACGGTGCTCGCTGCAGTTTTGGGCATTACTTGGTTTTCAAATTAATGTTGTTTCGAGTTACAATTTTTTCCCCGCTATGAACGTTCTCTGATTTTTTCACCATCCTTAAGCTCTATGCCAATCAAAGACAGTTATACTTGGAAATAGAAATCGTGATACATACTCTGCCAACCCGCAAGTACTGTCCACCAAGGTCGAAGAGATTCATTGAAGCAATGGCATCATTTGCTGACTGTTGTGTTTCGTATTCTACAAATCCATAACCTTTGTGTTTTCCAGTTACATTGTCAGGTGCTAAGCTGCATTCCTTGACTCTGCCAAATGCTTCAAACACACTGCCAAATAAAAGAAGTTTATATGAACTTTGAAAATTCCAAGGAATAAGAAATCATGTGCAAAATCAGCAACAATTTTGTAAGTACCTGTCTTTGGTGGGTTCCAGATTTGGTGTGGCAGATCAGTATTGCTGTAGCCCAATTAGGTCAAGTACCATACAGTAGTTGTATAGTTGGTCAACATAGTCAGAGGTGACCCGAACGGCTCCTTTTTTGTTTGTTTGACTCATTTCCCTGGCCTGAGAACCACTTACCCTCAACCCACCTGTTTATACTGAGTGCTACACTGAGGGAAGCATAAGTACCATCTTTTACGTATTTGGGCTGGAGATTTTGAACCCGAAACCCACAGGCACTATACGAACAAACCACATTGCTATTAGACCCATTAGACCATAGAGCTATAAAAGTCTATAACTAGACCACACTGTTAAGCTCTATCACAGGACAATACTGCAAATATTCTATCAACATATTAAGCACAATTTTCCCAATCATTATATCATACCTTTTAATATCACTTTCACTGAGATCAGGGTGGACAGAGGAGATGTAAATACGAGCATACTGACGCGCTTCTTCTAATATTTGTTCTATCCATGGTGCTGCCTGAGGCACATTGCTTGGTCGTCCAACCTAATAGTTGATAAAAAAGACATTTGAGACATTGGAGGGGGGCTTATTTGAAGGGTAGGGCTTATTCAAGGATTTATGGTATCTACTTTGGGTATAAACAAATACCTTACAAAGATGGTAAGCATATCTGCCAATCAATACACTGCTTTGATAAGTTTACCTATTAAGTGGGTCCTTTGTGCTTTGGGTATAAACAAATACCTTAAAAAGATGGTAAGGATATTTGCCTATCAATACACTGTTTGATAAGTTTACCTATTAAGTGGGTCCTTTGTGCTTTGGGTATAAACAAATACCTTACAAAGATGGTAAGGATATTTGCCTATCAAAACACTGTTTCATAAGTTTACCTATTAAGTGGGTCCTTTGTGCTTTGGGTATCAACAAATACCTTACAAAGATGGTAAGGATATTTGCCTATCAATACACTGCTTTGATAAGTTTACCTTTCAGTGGGTCCTTTGTGCTTTGGGTATCAACAAATACCTTAAAAAGATGGTAAGGATATTTGCCTATCAATACACTGTTTGATAAGTTTACCTATTAAGTGGATCCTTTGTGCTTTGGGTATAAACAAATACCTTACAAAGATGGTAAGGATATTTGCCTATCAAAACACTGTTTCATAAGTTCACCTATTAAGTGGGTCCTTTGTGCTTTGGTTATCAACAAATACCTTACAAAGATGGTAAGGATATTTGCCTATCAATACACTGCTTTGATAAGTTTACCTTTCAGTGGGTCCTTTGTGCTTTGGGTATCAACAAATACCTTAAAAAGATGGTAAGGATATTTGCCTATCAATACACTGTTTGATAAGTTTACCTATTAAGTGGGTCCTTTGTGCTTTGGGTATAAACAAACACCTTACAAAGATGGTAAGGATATTTGCCTATCAATACACTGTTTTGATAAGTTTACCTATTAAGTGGGTCCTTTGTGCTTTGGGTATAAACAAATACCTTACAAAGATGGTAAGGATATTTGCCTATCAATACACTGTTTTGATAAGTTTACCTATTAAGTGGGTCCTTTGTGCTTTGGGTATAAACAAATACCTTACAAAGATGGTAAGGATATTTGCCTATCAATACACTGTTTTGATAAGTTTACCTATTAAGTGGATCCTTTGTGCTTTGGGTATAAACAAATACCTTACAAAGATGGTAAGGATATTTGCCTATCAATACACTGTTTTGATAAGTTTACCTATTAAGTGGATCCTTTGTGCTTTGGGTATAAACAAATACCTTACAAAGATGGTAAGGATATTTGCCTATCAATACACTGTTTTGATAAGTTTACCTATTAAGTGGATCCTTTGTGCTTTGGGTATAAACAAATACCTTACAAAGATGGTAAGGATATTTGCCTATCAATACACTGTTTTGATAAGTTTACCTATTAAGTGGATCCTTTGTGCTTTGGGTATAAACAAATACCTTACAAAGATGGTAAGGATATTTGCCTATCAATACACTGTTTTGATAAGTTTACCTATTAAGTGGGTCCTTTGTAATTTGGGAATAAACAAATACCTTACAAAGATGGTAAGGATATTTGCCTATCAATACACTGTTTTGATAAGTTTACCTATTAAGTGGATCCTTTGTAATTTGGGAATAAACAAATACCTTACAAAGATGGTAAGTGTATTTGCCTATCAACTATCAATACATGTCTCAATCTACTGTTACTTTCCAAATTATAATGATTGGCTTGGACAAACAGCAGAGTGAAATTTCTGTAGCTATCATTCTAACAAGGCAAGAAATGGAGTTCATAGCCATGTGAAAGGATTGGATAGCATTTTGTAACAAACTAGGACGTTAACACACTTTGCAATACTTTTACAACTGTAAAGCATGCAGAGGTTTAAAACCGATTGTTTCCATAGCCAAAGAAATTTCCAGAAAACACCATTTGACTAAATTTGGCCAGCTGCAGGTGATTATGCCTGGTAACTTAAGTTTAAAAGAAGTTTTCAGCTCATTTAGCGGAGATGCACCATACATTGGGATTTCAAGACTGGACTGAAGATCAATTTTACAGCAAAGAAAGACTACTCTCCAAGCTTATACATTTGAAAGAAGGACAATGCTTTTGCATGGGCTAAAATTATTGCAATGACGTGGGCAACAGTCTTGCCAACAATTGGGATTAACAAATTAGTTAGGCACTATCTTTAGGGCAGCTTCAAGTAGGCGGTGGAGTGTCAAGTTTTGTATTAGTTAGCAGGGCTGAAAACATCCATGTAAAAAACTTTTAGTTCCTAATTACTGACCTTTGAGTTTCTCCCACCAATAAGAGCTCCATTCATCTGCTCCAGAGCAAGTTGTGCTGCCTCTGCCAATTCATATTCAACAAATGCAAATCCCTAATGAAAGTATAACAAATCTAACATTCTGGACCTTTCTCTAAAGTTCTTTAGGTTTTTAACTAGGCTCTATAGAAATGTAGATAGTCTTGATATGGTGTACAGCTAATTCCTAGAGCATGCACTGCTTTCAAATTTGCTAAATGTTCCTCCTTGTTGCAAAAATGAATGAATGCTTTCAGATTAACCTAGACATCATGTCAAGGCTATAGTTGCATTTCTAAAGAACTTACACATAAATAAAAAAGGACCCCACTTAAAATCCCAGCCCCTTTTACTTAAAAACGGACACTTGTTCCTCCAGTTTTTGATGAGTAATTGTTAATTACGCATATCTACTCATTGATGTTATGAAGTTGTCTCAACTCCACTTTTATTTCCCAAATATATGAAATTGGAAAATTAGCAGTTTGAAATTTCTGTTGCTATCATTCTAACAAGGCACAAAATGGAATTCATGGCCATGTGAAAGGATTAGATAGCGTTCAATTGGATAAGAAAATACAATAATTTATCAGTCTCTAGACTGTACAAAGCTTTAGGATTTTTTTAGAAAAATCCATATACAACATAGGATGTGGTAGGGCTGAGGGGTATTAAGGTTAATGTCTCTCTGTATTTCTGTACATCAACACTTGTACAAGATAGACGACACATGTCTTAGTAAACGTAAAATTAGAATTAAATAATTTAGAATATAACATATGGGGATGATATTAGAAAAGTAGGAAGTCCTTCATTTTCATAATAATGTTTCCCTCAGTTCTCCCTATGAACATTTGTTTCACTTGTTAGGCATGGCCAAGTGAATAGACCAATAAACCCTTGTTTGAACAGTCATAACTTCAGCCTGTTACATTAAGTGTAAGGAAAGAATTTGACAGCCCTCTCTATTGCCAGACAAAAAGTCAAAAGGAATCAAGAGGTGTGTTCACGTCACAGAGGAAGAATCAAGGTCACACTACTTGATTAGTTTACCTACTTTGTAGTGGGCCCTTGGGACCTTGTGCCCATAAAGTGCTCATACCTAATGAAGACAGGAAGCACATTTACCTATCAAGTAACAATAACAATTCATAAAGAATTTTGCTATCTTAGAGGTGACTGCATATTATTGCACGAAGTTGCAATACCACAAATAGCTATGATAAGAACAACATCTTTAATGGTTTACCTTGTGTTTCATAGTGGTAGGGTCCCAAGACATGTCAATCTTTTTTATTGGACCAAACGGAATGAATGTAGAACGAATTGTGTCTTCTCTCAATTCAAAGTTAATGCTACCAACATATATCCTGAAAGAACAAAATACAGCATCTACATGAAAACTCTTACATTTAAATTCAATAACTGCTTGTAACCAGTAAAATTCATAAATCCAACTGGAAAGGATAGGTGTAGCTGTAGGTAACTGTAGAACAGTCTTTGATTATTGGTGTAAAACTAAAAAGACTGCCAAGAAAAGCAAAAATATTGAAACAAAATAAATCAAAATAATTTGCGAGAATGAACGGCTAATGAGTCTGCACTCCAACCACTCTATCAACTGAGCTGGTGGGGAAATCCCTTAAATCAACCAACTTAGGCCATCACAATTACACCCCCACTCATTGAATGTAGGGATGAGTTGAGTCTATATCGCTTCTTTAAAAACTACACAGGACTTGTAGGCTGACGTCTTTCAGTAACCTAGAAATACTCAAGCAGAGAGAAGGGTGCTGCACTCAGGTTTGTTATGATTGTGGCAGAGATGGCAAAATGGTTAGATCACTTGATTCTTGTTCAAAGGGTTCCGGGTTGGAAATCAAATACAGAACTGTCACAAAGTGCAAGTGCAAGGAGGGAATTAGCCAGCACTCTGTAATTCCAGTCTAAAAAGCAAAAGGAATCATGAGGTGTGGTCACATCAACAGGAAAGACCAGTGTCAGAACTGCTCAATTAGTCTTTCTACTCAGTGAGACCTTGGTGTTTTGCACATAAACCAATACCTTAGAAGACAGTTACGCGTATTTGCCTATCAACAATTCAGATAATACAAATTAACTATGATTATTCACCTGCACATGAGGGCCAAGGCTCTCTGTCTTTGTGCTGTGGTTTGTAGACTGGACATTTGCTCAACTTGTACAACTTTCTGCTTGTTGAGGACCTGAAAAACCGAATTATGCATATTATGGCATGGGAATAGTCATTCAACACTATACATTATATACATAAGAGACCCAAAATAATAAAGTTTAAAACCTATTGTAAGAAATGTTTTGACTTGTGCTTGAAAATTTTGCTGAATGCACTAGAAAATTTGAGTAATTCTGAATTACGCATATCTACTCATCAATGTTATGCAGTTGTCTCAACTCCACTTTTATTTTCCAAATATATGAAATTGGAAAAACAGCAGTTTGAAATTTCTGTTGCTATCATTCTAACAAGGCACGAAATGGAATTCATGGCCATGTGAAAGGATTGGATAGCATTCAATTGGATAAGAAGATATAATAATTTTATCAGTTTCTAGATTGTACAGAGCTTTTGAATTTTCATAAAAGCCAAATACTACATAGGATGGGGTAGGAGGGGTTAATATCTCTCTGTATTTCTGTACATCAAGCACTTGTCCAAGATAGACAACACATGTCTTTGTAAACATAAAATTATAATTAAACAATTTAGAATACAATATATAAAGAAAGCAATCAAAATCCATTAAAAGCAATTAGACCATATGCCTTATGAATTAATGTATCAAATAAGGTTATTTCAAGCCCCCAATTATTCCAACACCCAATAATATATATAGACCCTGAGAAGAAGCATGATTTCGAAAAAAAATAAAATTAATTTGCGGGAATGATAAATGACCCGTGAAGGATTCAAACCCGCGACTACTGATGCAAGGCATCATACCTTGTGTTTGCATTCTTATACTCATTCAATATATTGAACCATTTCCAAAACCCCTGATTACTCAAGCCCCCTCAACTCCCCCCTGTTTAGTCGGTACTCAAAGAGTTAACAAACTTACATGTTGCACAGACTGTTCCATGGCATATCGTTTTGCTTTGGCAAGAGCTTCTTCTTGGGATCGAGTTAGCTTTGGCAAGGCTCTCTTTGCTTCCGACGGACGTGGCTGCAGTCCTCCTGCTCCTGGGCCAGCTATGAGGTTCCCGTTCACATCATCAGTGAGTGGCAGGTAGTCATCATCCCTTTTTGACACTTGACCTTAAAAGTTGAAGAGAAAACGTCAACATATGACAGCAAAACTGCATTTGGGTAGAAATCCAATAAATCTCCAGCACTGCTTCGCTACTGATGCAGACCAGAGTCTGATGGGTATCAACTCTTATTAATAGCAATCAATCAAATGTGGTTGGTAGGTACATCTTGAGAGCAGAGAAAGATTATCCCCCTTGTTTTTTCTATATTCTTGTCTGAAAAACAGAAGCTAGGGTAGATAGATACCTTCTTTTTGATAGATTCTCACAAGTGTCTGATAAAAAGTACATGAATTTATGTGGCATGGTCAATATTATACACACTTTCAAGTGTTTGGTATTTGGTACATTGGGGTACCGCAATTCTGATATGCCTTCACCAAGTCTCAAACCTTTCACCTTACTTTAAGTGGTTCTGCCAGGGGGCCAAGGGGGCTAAAGCCCCCCCCCCCCTTCAGAGGTGAGCCCAATTTTCAGAGGAGTGATTCTACATTTTACTTGTCCCTGGGCAAAGTTTTGGTATTGCCATGGGAAATAACCCCTTTGTCGGAGATTCTAGCCCCAGCCTGTCAGAGGAAACCTGATACCAACACTGCTTTCTCACCATAGGCAGGCATGCTATGCGCTCCTCTGAACCATCCTGATTTTTATTCAGTACAGTGGTTGTTACCCTTCCATTGATGGTAAAGGTCCTGGGTTTGAGAACTGATGGTTGCATACAAGAATTGTGATAGCCCATTTGGTAGAATCATATCATTGGAGCATGCCCAATCTATTCATGTTCTTTTTGATAAGCTATTATGCAAATATAGGTATCAATTACTCAAGGACAACCAGTTTTTTTCATAGTATTGTCCTCCAATGTGAAAACATTGATTCATTGGGTTTAAAATCTGTTTTGAAAATTGCAATACACGTGGCACATGTTTTTTGTATCATGTTTCTTTATTGAGCTCCAAAAAAGTCACTAGGTGTGGTAACATCAAGAGGAAGGACAAGGGTTTCACTGTTCATTTAGTTTACCTACTCCTTGGGCCATTTGTGCTTTGCATATAAACCAATACCTTGCAAAGGTAGATCTCTTTGGTTTTAACAGTTATTCATTCATTTCAACACACCTAGTGTTTTTTTTAAAAAAATTCTTAACTTGAACTTTTTGAAAACATTGACCAAAAACATATCACACACAGCCTGTTCTGAGCTACCTGGAAAAAAGCTCATCACACAAGATAAGAGAATATGAAAATACATTATCAACTAGGGTTTACCAAAGAAGGTAAATGCGATTCAGAGTTGGCCACTTTTCATGTTGCAATCAGGTAGGATGACCTTCTTAGAAACACAAAGAAAAAACATATCACAGTGAAAATGCACTGCTAACAATCTACGCAATAGAGTTAAATCCAGGCACGGCTCAAGGGCGATTCTGAGAGTTTATTCCTAGGAGCCCCAAGCAAATTGGAGGGCCACAGGAATGCCTGCTACTATTGAGCACAGTAGACAATTCTTCCAAAGGCCCCCATTGCCTTAGAGCCACATCTGATTACTTCTAACAAACAGAGTAATTTATGAAGTTGTCATCATCCTACTCTCATCAATAATTGGAAATAAAGGGACAAGGAGAAGGGAGCAAGCTTGTCACTTAATTAGACATAAATTCTATGAATAGGCATGCAAATAAAATAATTTATGGCATGTAACAGCATCTGCTGAGCTTCTAAAATCAAACTGAAATTCTTTGCACTGGCAAAGATATTCAATAGATCATGATTCATGTACAATAATAAGCAAGACATTTTCATTATTGAAAGCATGATTTGGCAGCAAAGAAATAGGATTTTGCTCCAGTGCTGTTAAACATCACACTCTTCTTCTGAAGCCTCTTGATCACCGTTGTTCCTTTTTTGTGCCTTGTATCCAAAAAAACAAAAAAGAAAGGGTTTTTCTATTAAATCACTGCTCAACCTTGACAAATGACAAAATCAAATGTTTCAACAAATTTTTTGGGTCAATTTTACCCTCTTTGACGAAAATTTTATAAAAACAAATCTTTACAAAAACCCAACAGCATTCTTAAATTTTGCGAGGCTTTTTCTTGTATTGTTATGATTGCTTGTTTGATTGCTTGAATAATATGGTGTTCCCTTCATAACTGCTACAGAATTGGTAAGATACTGATTCTTCAACAATGGAAGGGGTAATTTTAGCCTGCTTGATTGGCAACTAGTGATGATTCACCAGATCTACGACTTTAACAGAGCAGAAAAGTATTGGTGATTCTTGAAAAAGATGGCAGACCTCATTTCATGGAATGCATGATAGGAATATGCCATTTGACAACCCATAGATTCCGAAACTAACAGATGCAAATATGACATCAGGATTTCTGTATCTATTTTATGACAAGGGACAAATTCTTAATATGCATTGAGTGAAAAAGGAATCAAAAATCTTTTATGGAATTTTCAATTGTTAATATAAAATATGCAGACAAATCTATTCCTTGAAAAAAATTCAGGAGCGAGCAATTGCAAAGCTTTTGTTGATTTCACACATTCAGTGGCAGCCACAACCTTAAAATATTAGGGGGTATATTGGTGTGGTGAAGATTTTTTAAAACAGACTCCCTAAACAGAAGTCCCTAGGCCTAACCCCCATAACAAATGATCATTACATTGGATTGGTGACAGGGGGCTGTGCAAACCTTTAAAAAAGGGGGAAATTCTCCAAGTCATAATTTCATGCAGGAATTTTGATGTGTAAACAAATTACTGAACAGCCTGGAAAATAGCAGTGATTGTTGCTAACCACAGTTCTGAAGTCATTCAACAAGATCCAAACAGCCATTCATAACAATTCTCACATGCCTCAACTGAACCAATTTTAGCGAATTGCAAGGCATCACTTTTAAACTTACAAGATAACTTTATAGAAGGGTTTAATTCCAACTAATGTAAACAAACGCAATACCTTCAGGACCAACATCAAACATACTACGACGCTTTTTCTTCTCAACATTTGCAGCTTCTTCTGCTGGTTTCTCCACTGCTTCCACTACTTGCTAAAATGGAACAAACCATTGGTTTTTTTACCATTGAAAATAACAGAAACAGCCAGAAAATTAGAAGAAAGATAACACAAGATATAAATCGGGAACCATTTCAGTTCAGCAGCCAACCACCACATCATTTGTAAACAAGCAGGGCTTCGAGATGGCAAAATTTACAAAAACGAAGAAAATGGTTAAAATGTATAATTGGCAGCTTGAGTAAATGCAACATAGGGAACATATTTCAGCCTGGATTCACTTTGTCAAATTCCTTAACAAACACAGAAAACAGGGCTTGCAAATTTGCATAGACTAGGTAATTTGTTTCAATTCTAGTAAACAAGAATTCCAGCTTGTGCAAATTTGCCACTCTGTTGTATAATATTTTTATTTTGTTGTCTGATGTTAGTTGTCGCTTTAACCCTTTCCCGGCTATACCGGCCAAAACCGGCCGAAAAAAATTCTTCTTGAATCAGCTATACCGGCCAAAACCGGCCACCCATATATGGTCATAAACAATCCATATTTGAAGCGTTTAAGACTCGCATATATTAATTTCTTTGTTTTAAAACAAAGGCTTGCTAAATGGCCAATCAAATGGGACCATGTGCGCATAAATTATCTTGAAGGTAAGATAGTAAATAAGGAATTGAAAATTTCAACCGTTGAAAAATCAAAACATGGAGCCCGCAGTGATTACAGCGAAGGAATACTTAGATCTTTTTGGGGAAAGTGATGAAGAAGAGGAGTTTTTGGGATTTGACGTCGGAAATTTAGATCCAGATAGTGATTTGGAGGGTTTTGAAAGTGGTAATGACGAGTCAGACATTCAGATGACTGACGAGGAGAACGAGAGTGGAGGGGAAGGTGAAGCCGCCATTGCTGCTCAGAAATGGACAACGACTTTTAGTCCAATTCAGACTTTTGAATTTAGGGAGAGAACAGGCCCTAAATTCCAGCTTGATGGGGAAGAAAACAGGGAAACTGACATTTTTGAGAAGATCTTTGGAGATGAACTACTCCAGTTCATTGTCCAAGAAACAAACCGAAACGCACGTGCGAAGCTTGACGAAGAACGCCTCAACCTTTGGGAGGAAGTGTCCGTCCAAGAACTTCGTGCCTACTTCGGCATTTTGATCGTCATGGGCATCAACAATTTACCAGAATTGGATTTGTACTGGTCCTCTGATCCATTTTATGGAAACCAAGGGATCAAAGAAGTTTTCACAAGAGACAGGTTCAAGGAAATTGGACGCTTCTTGCACTTCTCAGACTCGTCGAAGCAGCCGAAGAAGGGAGAGCCGGGGTATGATCGTCTCTACAAGGTGAGACACGTTCTTGAGTTCATGAAAAGAAAATTTCAAGAACTTTATAACCCAGGGAAAAACCTGTCTGTTGACGAGGGAATGATTGCCTATAAAGGCAGGATCTCATTCAAACAATATATGCCAGCGAAGCCAACGAAATACGGAATCAAAGCCTGGCTGTGTGCTGATTCGAAAAATGGCTACGTGAACAATTTCGAAATCTATCTTGGTAAAGATAAAGATGGAGAAATTGACACGTCGAAAGGCTTAGGCCACTACGTCGTCATGAATATGACCAAACCTTACAATGGAAAAGGTCGTCATGTCTATTTTGACAACTTTTTCAATTCCCCAGCCCTCATGGAGGATTTGCTGAAAGAGAAGACCCTCGCTTGCGGAACTGTCCGAACGAACCGAAAGGGCCTACCGAAGCCATCGAAAAAGCGAATAGAGAAGGGCGAAGTTGTAACGAAGCAAAAAGGAAAGTCCAACCTTGTAATGACTACATGGAAAGACAAAAGAGAAATAAACATGTTAGCAACCAACTGCCCTCCAGACGAGCCCCCAAGAAAAATTTCTCGACGCACGAGAAACGGAGGCGAGGAAGAAATCGAAAAGCCGGCTGTAGTGTGCAACTACAATGAAAACATGGGCGGTGTTGACTCGTCAGACCAGATGAGGTCTTACTATCCCCTGGGTAGAAAAAGCCATCGCTGGTATAAATACATTTTTTGGTTTCTGGTGGATGTGGCAATCGGCAATGCTTTCATCCTTTGGAAAGAGTGTTTCCCTGGCGAAGGAACGACGAGAAAACAGAGTGGCCTAAAATTCCGACAAGCCCTCGCAAGACAAATGATCGGCGGGTACTGCGGGAGGAAAAGCTCTGTGAAAAAGCATTTGAGCTTCAAAAAAAAGACCCCAGGGATGTCAGAGAGGAAGCGAAGTTTGGGCATTTTGTTTGCAGAATTGAAGGCCGTAAAAAGGAGTGCATTCAATGCAAACGCCAAGGAAGGAAGACGCCTAAGGGTAGAGCTAGAGAAACCTCGTGGAGGTGCAGCCATTGTGACATTCCACTCTGCAAGAACGATTGTGGGTCATTCCATATCAAATCATCAAGGCCATGTAACCCACCTCCTCAGATTTTGATCATTTTTACACCACTTTGGAAGCCCACCAAGATATGCTTTTCCTGAAAATTTCAAGTTGATATCTTATTTGGTTCCGAAACTAGAGCAATTTTAAATTTCAGCTATTTGATGAAATTACTCAACCGTGACCGCCATAAATTTTCGCAGTGCTTGATGTTTGAGATACTATAAACTTGTCTATTTCTTTAAGAGAGACATGAAAATTGGTGTCCTGGGGTTTCTGGGGCTGAAAAAGCCATATTTGACCTCAGAAACAACGTAACATGTACCCTTGACCCTCTGGGGGTCATCTAAAAATAAAATTATATCCCAAAAATTAGTAAAAACCACTCCCACTAGAGGGGTGAAATTGGGCATGTCTATGACCAGATATCTGAAAACCTTTGATTTTTTCATAATCTATAAGCTATAAGGAACCCAAAAATGTATCTTTCATTGTTTGTTGTTTGGTTCATCAATAATTTCACTTGATTTGAAAATCTGACTTTTTAACCCAAAATTTGCTTTTTTTGTTTGCACGTGCGTAAGTCAAGAACCCATTTATGTCACCAGAACAAAATATATTCATGCTTAGAATTGAAATTAGGTCCTATCTTAATTAATATTCATCAAAAGATTTGTCATATAGCTGCATTTTCTGTTTTTAATCTATCAAAATATATTCATATCTGCAAATATATCTCCTAAAATGCACACTGACTAATGTCATTCAATTGCAGCATAATATTGAATTCTATAAAATATTCAGAGAGTTCCACATTGGTTAACTGAATCATTTGGTGAATGCATTGTTGATCAAATTGAAGTCCTTTTCTGAAATGTCATTATATTCTAGCACTCACAGTGAGGGGAGTTGCAATCTGGCATACGATTTATGTGAGGGAAACCCAGCAAATGTCTTCTCTAACTGGCCACTCGAAATGTTTTCTTTGTCCTGTTGGGTGCATTTTAAACGCACTCGTACATCGTGAAGTGTCAGATAAAGTATTTTTAGAAAACTACCTTGTTGCGATAGGAGATTTTGCTGAAAATTACGAATTTGTTGTTAAAGATGAGATCTACTCCTTTTAATGGAGCGAAAGCCCTTGCACTTTTAATCCCATCGTTGTATAATTCAAGCAGGATGGCAAGCTCATCCATCAGTCTTATTGCTTTATCTCAGATTACCTACAGCATGATACCATTTTTTTCTTCGAACTTAAACATGCATTGATGAAAATAATCAAGGGGAAACTTTCACACATAGAAGAGGCTCAGTATTTTTCAGATGGTTTTGCTGCTCTGTAAAAGAATTTTAAGAATATGCTCAACTTATCCCTCCATAAAATATTTTAGTGTTGATGCAACATGGGCCTTTTTTGCAGCATAGTTTATCGAAAAAGATGGTTCAGAAACCTATTGTTCTATCTTTTTGTGCAAGTTTTTCAAAATTAAGAGTGCATAGTCTTTTGTTTTAGCCCATAGGGTCATGGTTGAGCGAATAAACCAAAACGCTTCTTTTGGTTCCCTGGCCAGAAATATTCGTTATTTAGAAAAGACTTTATGATATTCAGCATCATATTCATGTAGGCAATATTTAAATGTAAAATTTTAACAGTAAAGAGAGGGGATAAGACATAGGTTGTCCACTCCGAAGTACTGCTCAACATCAACAGTGAAACAAAGACGTAAAACTAAAAGGTTTCTAAACATCTTTTTCAATAAACTATGTTCGACTTTGCAAGAAAAATATACATGAAATATAATTTTTTCATATTTCAAAGGAGGGTATGCTGGCTGTACCAATTGGGTACAGAATGGAACAATTCCTTGGACTTGATCTTTCTATTTCTTTTCTGAAATTACCAATCAGGAAATATCCTTTTAAAGAATCGCTGAAGAGTTTTAACGGCCCCTTCCTGATATCAGGTAGTTCAAAGGTCGGACAAGATGACATCATTCCAGACCTTTGTGATTACATAAGTATATTTCCATGTAGTGCGAGTTTAAAATGCACCCAACAGGACAAAGAAAACATTTCGAGTGGCCAGTTAGAGAAGACATTTGCTGGGTTTCCCTCACATAAATCGTATGCCAGATTGCAACTCCCCTCACTGTGAGTGCTAGAATATAATGACATTTCAGAAAAGGACTTCAATTTGATCAACAATGCATTCACCAAATGATTCAGTTAACCAATGTGGAACTCTCTGAATATTTTATAGAATTCAATATTATGCTGCAATTGAATGACATTAGTCAGTGTGCATTTTAGGAGATATATTTGCAGATATGAATATATTTTGATAGGTTAAAAACAGAAAATGCAGCTATATGACAAATCTTTTGATGAATATTAATTAAGATAGGACCTAATTTCAATTCTAAGCATGAATATATTTTGTTCTGGTGACATAAATGGGTTCTTGACTTACGCACGTGCAAACAAAAAAAGCAAATTTTGGGTTAAAAAGTCAGATTTTCAAATCAAGTGAAATTATTGATGAACCAAATAACAAACAATGAAAGATACATTTTTGGGTCCCTTATAGCTTATAGATTATGAAAAAATCAAAGGTTTTCAGATATCTGGTCATAGACATGCCCAATTTCACCCCTCTAGTGAGAGTGGTTTTTACTAATTTTTGGGATGTAATTTTATTTTTAGATGACCCCCAGAGGGTCAAGGGTACATGTTACGTTGTTTCTGAGGTCAAATATGGCTTTTTCAGCCCCAGAAACCCCAGAACACCAATTTTCATGTCTCTCTTAAAGAAATAGACAAATTTATAGTATCTCAAACTTCAAGCACTGCGAAAATTTATGGCGGTCACGGTTGAGTAATTTCATCAAATAGCTGAAATTTAAAATTGCTCTAGTTTCGGAACCAAATAAGATATCAACTTGAAATTTTCAGGAAAAGCATATCTTGATGGGCTTCCAAAGTGGTGTAAAAATGATCAAAATCTGAGGAGGTGGGTTACAAAACTGAAAAAAATCTGATGATTTGATGTGGAATGACCCTTGTTTCTTGGCATATCATTCGTGATTTTGATGCTATTTTACAGAAAAAACACTGGAATATAATTGTTATATAATCTAAACATTTATTTATCTGTTATGTTACTGTTATTTTGTCGATAACTGTGTTTTTCTTCGAGAATTCTTCTTTTCAACGCAATTTTCGTTCATTAGGCCGCATACTTTACATGAAAGTAAAAATTCGGAAGGTTTTTTTGAAAGTGAAATACAAGAAAAAGAAGCTCAAACTATCATTCAATGAGTATGAATTGAAATTTTATCAATATAATGTGCAGTTTTCTACTGCGCATATGTTTTACTTTTGGAACAAAAACTTAAGATTTTGACGCGAGATCTCTCAGCTGGTAAGCCGTGTTTGTGATGCGCAGCGTCCAGCCGGGAAAGGGTTAATCATGCCAGACTCGAAAGTTTGCCTTGCTGGGCCTTTGTCTTGCATGAAATTTTGCCTTGCCTTGATCTTGCAGGTGCAAAAGCTGGCAGTTTTTTTATCTTGCCCGCGCAAATGTGGATTAAAAGTAGATCAGATGACTTTTCTGTTGTTAGCGATTGATTGATAGGCAAATACACTTTACTATCTTCATAAGGTATTGATTCATGTGCAAAGGGCGCACTGAATAGGTAAGTACAAAATTTGTTTCTTATAAGGAACTGTTTATAAGGAACCTAGAACTAGAATTTCTTGCAAAATACAATGGATTCTTTTGTTCTATTGTTTTCTATTACAATGGAGAACAATAGAAAGGAACTTTTAGTACTAGGCCTTGGAGTAGGTTTCTTATAAAATAAAAATTGTGCAATCAAGCATTACGACCCTAGTCCTTCCTTTCAATGTGACCACACCTTGTGATTCCTTTTGTCTTTATGCATTGAATTACAGAGAGCCATCAAATTCTCTCCTCACAATTTGTGACAGGTCTGAATGTGGTTTCGATGGGCCTGGGAGTCCTTTGATCAAGGGTCCATTGATCAAACCACTTGGCCATCCTCGCCTTAACTAGGCTGAAACAGGAAAAGCATTGAAAACTCTGTGCAGGTAGAAATTGGGCCTTTGAAACTTGCAACGCAAGATGCACAACGCCATTTCTTGCTATCTAAGCACACATCATATGTTTATTTGAGACCAAGTTGACAAACTTTCTGCTTGATTAGCAAGAATTCACATGTTTGTCAAACGTTGTTTGATTGTTTGGCCGGGGCTTCACTGCGCACGGCGCAGGAAACCGCATGGGAAAAAGATGGCCTAAAACGCGGGATTGGAGCATTTGCATTCTGCATTTGTTTATGCGATGATCTTGGCTCCAAAGATAGTTAATTTACCTGTTTATTATCTTCCTCCATTTCAAGTAGTATGTGTGGTGTATAAAACCAGTGTCTGTCTCACAAAAATTCTGAAAAAACAACAAAATAGTCGATAGTTTTAGTTCGTTTCTCCTACAAATCTGCTGAGAATTGACAAGGCCTTTGAAGATCTTTGTCCGCCTGCGATCAGAAGCTAGTTCCAGTCCCTTATCTGAGTAGTGCCCAGTCCTCGCCATGGAGTGACGTCCGTATATCACAGAACGCAGGGAAACAAGGACTCGTGGAGCAAGTCTAGTAGTTTTCGCGGCAAAATTCATCTCTTGTAATTTTGATTTGTAAGTACAGATTGCACCACAAAAATTTGTGATGGATCTCACTGAGTTGGAGAAAAATAATATTGATTCCTGTATTATCGATTCAAGTATTCCGGAGGTTGTAAAACGAAAACCATGCTTGATGGGAATTGATGAAGCAGGGCGAGGACCAGTTCTTGGTGAGTGAGTTGCCTCCTATCCTGCTTTATGTCAATGCTCCAAGATATACAGACAGTACAGCTCACCTATACATTGCTGCTCCAAGCCCCTTTTAGGCCAACAATTGCAATCACTACTGGCCAGATGGGATTTTTTTGAATGATCATTCCCCAACCCTTGTTAAAAAGGCTGCGGATTCGAGCCCAATCCGACCTGTTACATGAAAGACAAGAAAATATGCACATTTTGCTGAGATCTTGGGCTTTTTTCAGGCTAAATTTTGGGACAACTGCACTTTAGCGGACAGAGTTTTCTTACCTACCAAAATTGAATTGAATTATAAACCGTTGCCCTGATTCGTCATTTTAGATGATCAAAAATTCGAATGACCAATGAAAATGAGGCAGTAAGTAAGGAGAATTTGATTGCTTGTAAACAAACAAAAATGGCCTTAGTCTACAACAATGTATATAAAACTTCTGAAACTAAGGAAAAAGTCTTTAATTGGCTTAGAATCAAAAAATTAATTGGAAGTTATGAAAATTCTAGCTGTGAAAAATGCCATTTCGGAAAGTTGCGGCCTCAAGCAGACAAAAGTTTTTGTCAAGACGGTGTTTACTGGAGATGTAACAACTGCCTATGCGGTAAAAAGCTTTCCATTCAAAAAAATTCCTGGTTCAAGAAGTCTCATTTGCGAATTGAAAACATTGTCAAACTCACATACTACTGGGTTTATAAATACCCAGAGGAGCTGCTGATGCATGAGCTAAAAATTGATAGCGACCACACAGCAGTCGACTGGTACAATTTCACAAGGGAAGTATGTGTCAGTGTTCTTCTTCAGAATTCTGAGAAAATTGGAGGCCCTGGCTAAATTGTAGAGATAGATGAGTCGGAAAACGAAAGTGTCATCGAGGGAAGAGATTGGAGGGTGTCTGGGATTTTGGTGGAATTGAACAAAGTTCAGCCAAATGTTTTTCCTAACGGTTAGTGACCAAAGTGATGAAACCCTAAATCCCATAATTTTTGATCATGTGAAGCCTGGGACAATCATAATGTCTGACTCTTGAATGGCCTACAGCAGATTGAGCGAGAAAGGTTATTTACATTTAACTGTAAATCACTCAGTCGAGTTCAAAAATAGCGAGGGGGCATGTACAAACAAAATAGAGTCCACTTGGAATGGTGTGAAGAAATCTCTCCCCAAAATTCAGCACCAGAAAAGACTTGTATGACACATATTTCGCAGAATATTGCATAAGAAAACAATACTGGAAGCCAAGCAGCGATCGCTTTCTAAAGTTCTTCAAATTAATTTCTCAAGTTTATTAAGCTCAACAGAGAAAACCACTCCAGTCTTTGGCAGCTTGCAACAAAACCAAACCCCCTGTTAAATTCAGCAATTGATATCTGGTTTTCACGAAGTGTGTGTGTTTTTGAGTTTTTAACTCAACTTTTATCCAACCTGTTGTTGCTAGGTAGCAAAGATTCAATTCAAAAACCAATCAGGTAACAAAACTCTGTCCGCTAATTAATGTGCAGTCTAGCCCTCTATTGCTCTGAGGCCCCTTGCTGTGAGAGTAAATCAATCAAAAAGCCAATAGCAAAAAGCTCCTACCAAAAGTTGCAAAATAGGAGGAAAAAGTCAAGGTGCTAGCATTGTTAATTTAGCTCATGAGTACATATATAGGATAAACAAGGACAGACCAGTAGCAGAAACCAAGGGCTTCTGGCCTCTTAAGGCCCAAGAGAGCTCGGAGCAAGGAGTCAGCGAGCAGCAAGAGTCCAGAGTGACTTTATGAGGCCTTGAAATCGTGTAAAATCCATTACGAACCATAAATTCCGTTGAAATATTTAGCGCAGGTGCAGCTCTAGAAATAGTGCTTTTCTCTTTTACATTGAACTTTATTTCAAATATTCATTTTTTCAACAAAAGGGCCCACAAATCTAGAAGAGGCTAAATATTTTGATATGAGAGGCCCCGGGTTGTGATCTCAACCTAACATCCCTACCAGTCAGCCACTGAAAGTTAGCATAACATTGGTTTTCCATACTCTTTACATTTTGGTCCTTTCATTTCTACAGTTTTGATTTGGTTCATTTTGATTTTCCTGACTGATCTAGTTCTGAGGGGGGAAGGTAACTTCAGATGATCTGGTATAGATATGCATGCCCGGGTTATGGGTTTTTATCAGTTTGCCCAATTTATTGGTCATGTTTGAGTAACCTTGCCCCTCGTCTAGTTCCTTCCGTCTAGATTTGCCATAGATATGGTAACATGATGTCCTTTTAATGTTTTTAGGTCCCTTAGTTTATGGCATCTGCTTCTGTCCAATAGAAGATAAAGAAAACCTTGCTGAAATGGGATTCGCAGGTTTGGTTAGACCATTCAATTTGAGTTTTTAAGTGGAATGATTTAATCGAAACACTCTTTCCTAATTCTTCCAAATTCATGAATTCTTGTGCTAAAAAGACTACAAAACAAGATATTTTTTGTCTCATCGAATTCATCAATCAGCACAGCCACGGTAGAGCCCTCATAAGGAAGTGCTCAATTAGAATTTAGTATGTTGCTGCCACGGTACGGCAGTGTCTCGGCACTGGTGCAGTCATTTTTGGTTATATGGGAGCCAGGCTTAAAAAGCACTTTCCCTCTAAAAAAAGTTAATCACCCTGCCCAAGAAAATTTGATATATGATGAATGAACTTTAGTCCTAAATTCACATTGGTATTTAGATATCAAATTATAACCATCAAGCAAAAACGAAATATTTCCTATCATGACAGCTAATTTCCTTGTCACTTATTCTGAAACTCTTCCAAGATGTTTAATTATGTTCAAAATCTTCTTTCCAGATTCTAAAACTCTCAATGAAGAAGCCAGAGAGAAGCTATTTTCAAAAATAGACGAAAATAAAGATTTAATCGGGTGGAAGTTGGAAATAATTTCTCCAACTTTCATATCTAATAAAATGTTACAAAGGTTCGTGATTTTAACTTTCTTTGTTTTCTGTATGGCAGGTCTGCTGTGCAGGTAAAATTATATTAATATCATTAAAGAATTATATTTGCACTAATAATTACTAAAAGTCTTTGGTGAGCTCTGCAACAGAAAGTAAAAATTGGAGCACCGCTGAAATTCTACTAAGATCTAATCAAGGCAAGTCTAACGACATGTGGCTTCCAGCCAAGACACCTCAAGATTCTAGCTTCTGATGGAAATGTTCATCACCAAGCCTAATCACTGCTCCCTTGGTGAATAATATCACTTTATTGGATATTTAATTATTTGATGATTAATAACAATTGGTTTATTTACTTATGTTCATAATTTGAGAAGAAGCTGGAAGTAAATGATTCTGTTGCTTTAACTGACTTGAGTTTCTTTGTAGAACAAAGTACAGTCTGAACGCAATTTCACATGATTCTGCTATTGGTCTTGTTAAGAAAGCAGTTGAAGAAGGAGTTAATGTGAAAGAGGTATTTCCATCTTTATCTTATTTCTAAACATTATTTTTATTTTCAAGCTTTCTGTTTTAATTTCAAGCGTTCTTCTTTATGAATCAGTATATGACTTTTGAAATCAGTCCTAGTTGGTACACAAGGGAGGAAAGTTTTTGGGAAAAAAGCTTTGCAAGTTCAAAAAGCGTGAAGTGTTTGGATTAAGCTTTCGAAAAAAGAACCAATGGATATTCTTTGTAAAAACTAATGAAGAATTCACACAAAAGGAATTTCCACTCAAAAGTATGTTTATAGGACGTTTTATGATTAAAAACTTTTGAAATTTTTTTTCAGCTCTATGTCGACACAGTTGGTGATGCCACAAAATATCAAGCAAAGCTGAGCGAGATATTTCCAGATATTGAAGTGACTGTAACACCAAAAGCTGATGCCAACTTTCCAATTGTTAGTGCAGCCAGTATTTGTGCCAAGGTATTTACTGCTGGAATGTATCCAATCTTTGCTTTTAGGGGCTGTCCCAGTTGATCACTAAAGTTGCTTATTCGCTTTGCTTATTTGTAAAGATATCAGATCTATCTAGCATTTCATTTCATTTAAAGAATTGCTACATTACGCTGAGCATCATCCACTACAATGCTGCATACCACTACATGCTCGTCAAGCTGCTCTTGTATAAGAAAAACGTTTTCTCAGGAAAGCACACAACTCTTTTAACAAACTAAGATCCTCAATAGATAGCATAAAGATAATTTTCTCATCAATATTTAGTTTGGTAAAATCTGGTACTTTCATGCTAAAAAATTTCAATACCTTTTGACAAGGCTCGATGTATGTGCTGCAATCCAATCGAAAATGTTTTTCACTTTCTAAGCATTGCAGATAAGAATAGCCAGAAATATCGGAAATATAATGAAACGAACACATGGATTACTTATGCTTTTCGTCTGACACTCAACAGAGTGATACGTCAGAAAGAGAACGAAACAGAAACCTAACAGATATGTATACACAATTGTGGATAGAAATAGGCCAATCAGAAAAGAGATTAATGATTGGTATAGTGTAGTAAAACAAATCAACACCCGCGATACAGTGAGCTGACCAATAAGATTACCGATAAGAGTTCTAAGGTGAAAACGAACTCTTTCTGTTTAAAGAATAGGGGATGCCTGGTTTTTTATAGACAATTCCACAATACCTAGATGGAATGTACACCTTGCTCTCCCAATTATTCGAAAACAATTCTTTCTGACGTATTACTCTGTTGAGTGTCAGACAAAAAAGCTTAAGTAATCCATGTGTGCGTTTCGCTATGTTTCCGATATTTCTGGTTATTTTGAAGTTTTGTACCATTAAAGAACTGTTGCATTGCAGATTACAAAACTAACAATGCGAGCATCTACTTTATCGTATACCTATTAAAGCAAACTTCAACAAGCTGAAGGTTATTGCATACAACATAAAAGAAAAGAGAAAATAAAGGAAATTAGACGATGTAGTCTCTGACTCTGAGTGGGATACTCTTTGGACAGGGAGTAGAGCACCTCTCTTTCTATTTGTTATGGATTAGCAGTGCTCGCTCACTTGGGGGTAATCCACCAGATTTTCAAAAATCAAAATAAGCAATGATAGGTCATAAACAAGAGATTAATGATTATCAAACAATGAAATAGGTAATGATAGGTCATAAACAAGAGATTAATGATTATCAAAAAATGAAATAGGCAATGATAGGTCATAAACAAGAGATTAATGATTATCAAACAATGAAATAGGCAATGATAGGTCATAAACAAGAGATTAATGATTATCAAACAATGAAATAGGTAATGATAGGTCAAAAACAAGAGATTAATGATTATCAAACAATGAAATAGGCAATGATAGGTCATAAACAAGAGATTAATGATTATCAAACAATGAAATAGGTAATGATAGGTCATAAACAAGAGATTAATGATTATCAAACAATGAAATAGGCAATGATAGGTCATAAACAAGAGATTAATGATTATCAAACAATGAAATAGGCAATGATAGGTCATAAACAAGAGATTAATGATTATCAAACAATGAAATAGGCAATGATAGGTCATAAACAAGAGATTAATGATTATCAAACAATGAAATAGGTAATGATAGGTCAAAAACAAGAGATTAATGATTATCAAACAATGAAATAGGTAATGATAGGTCATAAACAAGAGATTAATGATTATCAAAAAATGAAATAGGCAATGATAGGTCATAAACAAGAGATTAATGATTATCAAACAATGAAATAGGCAATGATAGGTCATAAACAAGAGATTAATGATTATCAAACAATGAAATAGGCAATGATAGGTCATAAACAAGAGATTAATGATTATCAAACAATGAAATAGGCAATGATAGGTCATAAACAAGAGATTAATGATTATCAAACAATGAAATAGGTAATGATAGGTCAAAAACAAGAGATTAATGATTATCAAACAATGAAATAGGCAATGATAGGTCATAAACAAGAGATTAATGATTATCAAACAATGAAATAGGCAATGATAGGTCATAAACAAGAGATTAATGATTATCAAACAATGAAATAGGCAATGATAGGTCATAAACAAGAGATTAATGATTATCAAACAATGAAATAGGCAATGATAGGTCATAGACAAGAGATTAATGATTATCAAACAATGAAATAGGCAATGATAGGTCATAAACAAGAGATTAATGATTATCAAACAATGAAATAGGCAATGATAGGTCATAAACAAGAGATTAATGATTATCAAAAAATCAAAATAAGCAATGATAGGTCATAAACAAGAGATTAATGATTATCAAAAAATCAAAATAAGCAATGATAGGTCATAAACAAGAGATTGATGATTATCAAACAATGAAATAGGCAATGATAGGTCATAAACAAGAGATAAATGATTATCAAAAATGAAATAGGCAATGATAGGTCATAAACAAGAGATTAATGATTATCAAACAATGAAATAGGCAATGATAGGTCAAAAACAAGAGATTAATGATTATCAAACAATGAAATAGGCAATGATAGGTCATAAACAAGAGATTAATGATTATCAAACAATGAAATAGGTAATGATAGGTCATAAACAAGAGATTAATGATTATCAAACAATGAAATAGGCAATGATAGGTCATAAACAAGAGATTAATGATTATCAAAAAATGAAATAAGCAATGATAGGTCATAGACAAGAGATTAATGATTATCAAAAAATGAAATAGGCAATGATAGGTCATAAACAAGAGATTAATGATTATCAAACAATGAAATAGGCAATGATAGGTCATAAACAAGAGATTAATGATTATCAAAAAATGAAATAGGTAATGATAGGTCATAAACAAGAGATTAATGATTATCAAACAATGAAATAGGCAATGATAGGTCATAAACAAGAGATTAATGATTATCAAACAATGAAATAGGCAATGATAGGTCATAAACAAGAGATTAATGATTATCAAAAAATGAAATAGGCAATGATAGGTCATAAACAAGAGATTAATGATTATCAAACAATGAAATAGGCAATGATAGGTCATAAACAAGAGATTAATGATTATCAAAAAATGAAATAGGTAATGATAGGTCATAAACAAGAGATTAATGATTATCAAAAAATGAAATAGGCAATGATAGGTCATAAACAAGAGATTAATGATTATCAAACAATGAAATAGGCAATGATAGGTCATAAACAAGAGATTAATGATTATCAAACAATGAAATAGGCAATGATAGGTCATAAACAAGAGATTAATGATTATCAAACAATGAAATAGGCAATGATAGGTCATAGACAAGAGATTAATGATTATCAAACAATGAAATAGGCAATGATAGGTCATAAACAAGAGATTAATGATTATCAAAAAATGAAATAGGCAATGATAGGTCATAAACAAGAGATTAATGATTATCAAACAATGAAATAGGCAATGATAGGTCATAGACAAGAGATTAATGATTATCAAACAATGAAATAAGCAATGATAGGTCATAAACAAGAGATTAATGATTATCAAACAATGAAATAGGCAATGATAGGTCATAAACAAGAGATTAATGATTATCAAACAATGAAATAGGCAATGATAGGTCATAAACAAGAGATTAATGATTATCAAACAATGAAATAGGCAATGATAGGTCATAGACAAGAGATTAATGATTATCAAACAATGAAATAGGCAATGATAGGTCATAAACAAGAGATTAATGATTATCAAAAAATGAAATAGGCAATGATAGGTCATAAACAAGAGATTAATGATTATCAAACAATGAAATAGGCAATGATAGGTCATAAACAAGAGATTAATGATTATCAAACAATGAAATAGGCAATGATAGGTCATAAACAAGAGATTAATGATTATCAAACAATGAAATAGGCAATGATAGGTCATAGACAAGAGATTAATGATTATCAAACAATGAAATAGGCAATGATAGGTCATAAACAAGAGATTAATGATTATCAAACAATGAAATAGGCAATGATAGGTCATAAACAAGAGATTAATGATTATCAAACAATGAAATAGGCAATGATAGGTCATAAACAAGAGATTAATGATTATCAAACAATGAAATAGGCAATGATAGGTCATAAACAAGAGATTAATGATTATCAAAAAATGAAATAGGCAATGAGAGGTCATAAACAAGAGATTAATGATTATCAAAAAATGAAATAGGCAATGATAGGTCATAAACAAGAGATTAATGATTATCAAAAAATGAAATAGGCAATGATAGGTCCTAAACAAGAGATTAATGATTATCAAAAAATGAAATAGGCAATGATAGGTCATAAACAAGAGATTAATGATTATCAAAAAATGAAATAGGCAATGAGAGGTCATAAACAAGAGATTAATGATTATCAAAAAATGAAATAGGCAATGATAGGTCATAAACAAGAGATTAATGATTATCAAACAATGAAATAGGCAATGATAGGTCATAAACAAGAGATTAATGATTATCAAACAATGAAATAGGCAATGATAGGTCATAAACAAGAGATTAATGATTATCAAACAATGAAATAGGCAATGATAGGTCATAAACAAGAGATTAATGATTATCAAACAATGAAATAGGCAATGATAGGTCATAAACAAGAGATTAATGATTATCAAACAATGAAATAGGCAATGATAGATCATAAACAAGAGATTAATGATTATCAAAAAATGAAATAGGCAATGATAGGTCATAAACAAGAGATTAATGATTATCAAACAATGAAATAGGCAATGATAGGTCCTAAACAAGAGATTAATGATTATCAAAAAATGAAATAGGCAATGATAGGTCATAAACAAGAGATTAATGATTATCAAAAAATTAAATAGGTAATGATAGGTCATAAACAAGAGATTAATGATTATCAAAAAATGAAATAGGCAATGATAGGTCATAAACAAGAGGTTAATGATTATCAAACAATGAAATAGGCAATGATAGGTCATAAACAAGAGATTAATGATTATCAAAAAATGAAATAAGCAATGATAGGTCATAAACAAGAGATTAATGATTATCAAAAAATCAAAATAAGCAATGATAGGTCATAAACAAGAGATTAATGATTATCAAAAAGTGAAATAGGCAATGATAGGTCATAAACAAGAGATTAATGATTATCAAAAAATGAAATAGGCAATGATAGGTCATAGACAAGAGATTAATGAGTATCAAAAAATGAAATAGGCAATGATAGGTCATAAACAAGAGATTAATGATTATCAAAAAATGAAATAGGCAATGATAGGTCATAGACAAGAGATTAATGAGTATCAAAAAATGAAATAGGCAATGATAGGTCATAAACAAGAGATTAATGATTATCAAAAAATGAAATAGGCAATGATAGGTCATAAACAAGAGATTAATGATTATCAAAACATTAAATAGGCAATGATAGGTCATAGACAAGAGATTAATGAGTATCAAAAAATGAAATAGGCAATGATAGGTCATAATCAAGAGATTAATGATTATCAAAAAATGAAATAGGCAATGATAGGTCATTAACAAGAGATTAATGATTATCAAAAAATGAAATAGGCAATGATTCCAATAAAGCGAGACAGGAACAATGCAAGACGACACACTCAGAAAAAACGTAGCTGGATTAAATATTATATATATAAAAGTATTTTCAATATTTCGCCCTGGCATACAGGGCTTCTTCTTGAAGAAATTTTCATTTTACCTACTTCGCCGCAAGCATCGAAAGGATCCGGCACAAAGCCTAGTATTGTGGACTTTCTTCGTTTGAATAATCCCAATGACTTCCAGAAATTTCAGCAACAAAACACAAATGCTTAAGAAGTTTGCGATTGATTCGGATAACTCCTTTATTAAAATCTTTGATCTGAAATACCTTTGAGTCTTAATTCTAAAAGAGACTCTGGCCTTTGTCAATGGGATACCCCACTTACAATATCTAGGAATGATTAACATGTTTTTTTTAAATAATCTTTAGAGAGAGATGGTCTATCCCACACCAGGAGAACCATCGCAGTCCCACGAGGGTTGAGAAATTTATTCGAGAAGAAGCAGGACTTGGGAAGTGAGAGTCTAAATGTCGTTAACCGGTTGTGGTATAGGGCCTAATCGGAGTGGTTTCTTTACGTTGAATTAGCCCAAAAATACCTGACGAATGAGGCAAAGAATATATATTGAGGACACTAGGAAAACCAATTCAAACTATAGTGTTCATTTCTAAGGAATCTTGATATATAAGTTTCACTGATCCAATGCATACTGATAATAATCTGGCGTTTTGCAGGTTGGGCGTGATCGAGCATTAAAAAGCTGGAAATTCACAGAAGGCGCGTTCGATGCCGAGTATGGCTCTGGCTATCCGAGTGGTATGTTCATTATTATTCCGCTTATTCACCTAGCTATACTTTATTTTCACTGTGACTTGGCATGCGTGCACCTGGGATTTTTAGGGTACAGCTGCCCACTAAGCATCAGTTACACCATATATCTCTGTAAAGCTAACGAATAAGCACTCCATCCAAGAGAAAGGTTGACAAAAACACAAAGAATTCAACTTAAAAACCCTAAAAGTGTACCCCGTCCCACCAATTAGAACTACCTCCTCATTAAGAAACACACCTCATCCTAACCCATCCTATGACACCATATTTGCCCCACGCCATCCTTCCCTATACCCCAGCGTACCCCATCATACACTAATGAAACAAATCAAACACTACAGGGAAACATACGATCAAAGCATACATAACCTATTAATTGATTATCAATGTTTGATATCTCTGATTAATTTCAATAGATTATTAAATTCCGTAACCTCTAGTTTGTCTCCATGCCTGTTTCAAGATTCCTTGCGGCAGAGTCCAACATTGTACAAGGGCACAGGGCATAAGCGAGCAGAGGGAACTGAAAAATTTTGGAACTAGATCCCTTCACAGTTTTCTGAATATCCTCCACAGTACTGCACAGACGCTTCCCAGGGTGAAAACGTAGTTTGGTTAATTAATTAATGTTTCGCAACAAGATTATATTGTACATACTCCAGTTTTAGATGAATTCTTTACATGATTTGTAGATCCACAGACAAAAAAATGGCTGCGAAGTGTGATGGACCCTGTATTTGGCTATCCTCACATCGTGAGATTCAGTTGGTCGACAGCGAGTAGCATTCTTGAGACTGCTGCTAAGAAAGTGAAATGGTGAGTGGCCTCACTTACTCAATTTACTCTTTGAATTGAATTGAGTTGACTTGTAGCCTAGCAACAGTGACAGTAGAGTAGTGAAAATAATGGAATAGGCCTAAAACATGAAACATGCAAATGAAAAGCTGCAGATAATGTAACGGGGGTTTTTAGGGGTGGGAGCTCCCATTAAGATAAGAACATAACAATAAAATGTTATCTCGATTTCTATTGAATCGCATTTTTTTATAAATAATGATTCATGATTTACCAGGACAACAACAACTAGTGTGTAATTCTATTCGATTCCTAATTTGTTGCTGGAACGAAACTTTCTCCGCTTAAGTACAGTTGTTGCTGGATTCTGCTCATGGATTTCATTTAGGAATAACCATCTCCAATAAAGAACTGTACAACACGAACAAATATGATACCAATGACAATGGAGCATTACAATGAGTAAACGAAGACTGTCATGGCTAGGCTACCTTTTGAGACAACTGAATGAGAATCCAGCAAGAAAAGCACTGAAAAGTTACATCATTTAGGCAAAAAGATCTATTGTTAGACAAAAAACAACTTGGATTAGCGTAGTTTTGAAAGATATAAAGGATTACAGCAGAATACAATTAACAGGCCATGAAAAGTAAGATATAGACAAATTAGAGCAAATCTGCTCTGATAGAAAGGGCTAGGCAGAAATAGTTGACTGCAACATAGCTGCTAAGTAGGCGAATATGCAATGATAATGATGCTATATAGGAAGGTCGTGTGTCAATCCTTGGCCAAGACATGCTTATAACTCAAAGGTATTTTTCAATACCAATTTACTTGGGTTCAGGTCTCAAATGTTGGATTTAGGGCAATTGGCTATCAAGTTATAGAAAGGAGCTGCACCCTTGTGCATGCTTAATGCGTAATTGTTGACACCATGTCCTATTGCATCTCTCCGTGATTTCTCCATCCAAATACAAATTTTTTTAAAGGTTAGGCAATATTAGTTCAGTAATTCATTTATTGAATAGGCTATTAATATGATCACTGAGTTGAATCAAACCAGGGACCTTCAGAAATCTAATCATTTCTCTATTCAACAGTGCAGTAATGCTAAATCCCATCAATATTTACGTCCCTTTTCCTGCAATGTCTGTAGAGGAAATTGCCTGAAAGCCTTTTGTTGTGTGTTTTTGTTACCTCCTCTCGACTGTCACTGTGTACAAACCTTTTATTTTTATCATTGTTTCATCTAAAATTATCTCAAATATATTTTCTTTGATTTTTTCGCCTAAATTGACATGGTTGAGCAACTGAACCCAATTGTTTCTTTTCTCCTGCTTGTCTGATTCATGCTATTTCAAAACTAATAATATCAAGATAATTCAATAAATAATGCTTTGGACAACCAAAACCAAACTTTGTGCACGGTTAACACCAGTTCAACGTCCTGACTAGAAAAAAGAAATTATTCATAAGGCCTCCAGACCATTCTCTTTACAGACTATTTTGATGGTAGTAATTCTTCTTTAGGGATGATGATGAAGAAGTTGATGAAAGTGCGAAGAATATGGCTCCTATAACCTCCTTCTTCACTCAGAAACCCAAGGACAACAAAATACAACGACACAAGTTTTTTACCGAAAGGAAACTCGAACAAGTAACGGACTTATTTTGTTGATTTTCATATTTTTGTAGCTATTTTTGCAGCGAAGACTACCAGATATTTGTCGAGAGGTTTCTTCTTTTCTGCAAATTTCTGAACGAGGTCTTTGTACATGTCTGATGAGTGTCAGACGCAAAGCTTCTGTAGTTATTATGTTTTGCTATGTTTCTGATTTTCCTCTGCATTGTCAATCTCTACCACCAAAGATTTTTCTACTGTATGAATATTTCCTTGTTTCCGTCTATCATCTTGCCCTGAGCTTGAAGATATAGCTTGTAATTGTGCTTTGTTTAGCTTAGGCACCGATTTTTAAAAACGACTGGCTAGAGCTCCCTATTGCTGTCACTAATACAAATATGTTGCCTGCAAACATATGAAACTGGAAAGTGAAGATGAAGAAATGAAGATCCCCAAGATTTGCACACTTGTAAGTATCCCTCCAAACATTTTAGGTCTAAATTATTTTTTTTATCAAGACAATCATTTAGGTAATTTTATGGATATTTCGTGTGTTGTAAAGTTGAGGGATATTCTTAACAAGAAACTGGATAGTAGTTGTCAAGGAGGACAATTCATAGTTTCTTAGTAATTGTTGTTCAATTTTAAACGAATTGGAAGCAACACACCTCGTGAAATCTAGAAATCAGAGATTCCCCACACAGCTTTTGGAAACAGCCAGTATGGCTGCCTACACAGCATCACCATCGCACGATAAGAATCTCTATCCAGTCTTTTTTAGAGATGGGCCTAAACCAAGTTTAAGGGCTCCGAATCTTGATAACGTGGAAAATTTTCCTGACACTTCGGTTAAGTCTAAAGAGAGTCTAAAAAGAATGCAACGGGTCAAATTGGCAACTGTACAATTCTAATAACTAAATATTCACAGTCATAAATCTGAAGTTCATTTCACTCTTACTCATTAACAACCTGCGTAAAATCGTGTGCATTAAACCAAGTAGATCTCGATTACGAGGCTCTGATGGGGTTTGCTTTGCTTCTTCGCTTTTCCTTTAAAAGCACAATGCTCCCTAGCTTCCGTCAAAATCAACCTTGTGCTCTCTTATATTAAAATTTTTCAATAAGAGGCTAGCTCGTTACCCATTTGACCGTTTTGGATCAAATCCTTCTTTAGAGTTATTTATATAATTACATAGATCTAAAAGGCATGGTATGATGGTATGAAACGGGGAAATATATTCTACTGAACTGGGCTGCCATAAACCACGACAGGACTAACCTAACTAGTCAGTGCGCTCGCCTTAGGTTTATAAGGTTCTGGGCCCTAGACCTCCAACGATTGCTTGTCCATCAGTAATCAAGATGTCTATTTACTTGTAATATTTTCCTGGCAAGTGTGCTCGCCTTTGATTGTTTAGGTCCTGGGTTTGATACCTCAATTTTTTTCTCCATCAGTAATGAAGATTTCTATCGACTTATTATGTTTTCCTTTTGCAAAGCACAAAGCATAAAAAAACTTATGAATAAGGTCTTGCAGGATCGTGCAACTAACCTTTTTCATCTCTGTAGGCACCTATTGTGAATATCGTGCACAGGGGAGGAATTCTACATTTTCAAACTCTAATTCCCGAATGAACTCGATTTGTTTGCCACAACATTATACAAGCGAGAACCAAAAATACCCCATTCCTATAGTGCTTGGATTGGTGTACGATTGAATCCGTATTAAACCCCATAATTTTAGTTGATTGTTTTTGCATTTTTGCTAAATTGGCCTTTCTTCGGAAAAGCATGCTCAAACGAACTAGAATAGATGTACTGAGCTCCCTCCAATGTACTGATGGTATCGCTCATAGTATTGTCTCTCCCACAGTACTGAACATCCTCCAAAGTACTGATGATGTTCCTCCTCAGTACTAAAGTTTCCCTCCACAGTATTGATGATATCCTTCCCACAGTACTGAACACCCTCCAATGTGCTGATGGTATCCCCCATAGTGCACATCCTCTCTATCGTTCCCCGGGATGATATTTGTATAACTCATAGCAATAGGAGGCTCGGTAGAATTCCTCCCCTGTGCAAAGTCCCTATTGTAACCCTACCACGACTCGGTGAACTTGCCATATTGGCATTACACCTAATTCGGGGAGATCGTTTCGTACTTCCATGTTATCGTTATCTTGCATGCTTCGACTTCTCCAGACCTTTCAACACGTACGAAAACGTATTGCTGCTTTTCTTTTTGCCAGATAATCCCTCATCACTCGCCTTTTTAATTATAATGTGCTTGAGAAGGTCATAGAATACCCGATACGTTTCATGGTATCCCTCTGCCACTGAGATCTCGTAGAACGGGCAGCCATTTTTATCTGCGAAGCTTCGCCCCTCGTCGGACCCGACTTCCCTAAAGTGGTGCAAGTCTTTTTTATTACCGATTATAATGCAGACAGCAGATGCGCTTCTTGCTACGTCTATTAGTTTTTTTAGCTTCTTCACCTCGTCGAAGCTTTCCCTGCTCGTAATCGAGTAGGCCAGGATGAAGGCGTCTCCGTTGGACAGGTCTTCGTCTCTCTTGCTTGGTTGACTCTACAAAATCAATGTTTCATTCAGATTCTCTAGGCCCATTTCTCTACTTACAGCTCTACAATAACTATATTTTCATTGTACATCTGTGGGATCTAGTATCATGGCTTCTTTTCCTACTTTCAATGTACAAAATTAATTTCTCTACCCACTGCTCTACAATAACTATATTTTCATCGTACATGTACCTTATTAACTGTACCTCATGTATCAAATTATTTGACCTATCGTAGAGCCTCCTTTCATCCATCGTTTTTTTTCCATTAGATATCTATATTGAGTCTCAAGGCCCCACTTCCATCCATCATAGGGTCTCAAGGCTTCTTTACTCTCTCCTAACTCGATTGGACGACTAATAGATTAACGAAATAGTCCCAATGGGAGTAAACTCCTTCTGTCTACACAAAATGGGATGCATGATTTATAGAGGTATAAGACTTCGTAAACACCACTTACCTCTCCTGCGGTATCTTTCACTTCCACAATTAAGGTACTGTTCCCGATTGCTATGTGTTTACTGTGCGTTGACTCTGAAAATAGATTGACGATATAATTTTTCAAAAAGACCATCTTAAACTAACAAAATATCCATACTTCAAACTTGCAAGGTAACAGTAGTCTATAACACTATAAAATATTGTGTAATCGATTTGGCGTGGGTAGCTTCCGTAGGTACTGTAGATTACTGATCTATTTGCCGTGGGTTATAGTCCTTCTTGGGTCATTTGCATTGACACGAAATATCACTATTGAGTCTAACACTATTTTTGTAGATTAGGCAATGTGGTAGCAGCAAATGGGTGACTGGGATTGAATGGCCTAATTTTAATCCAAAGCTTGTCTAATACCCCCTGGAACGTCTTTGCAGTACTGTGAAGGATGTTCCATTCAGTACTTTTAGGACGATACCATCATAACATTGGATGATTTGGAGGATGTTCATTACTGGGGGAGGGGGTGCCATCAGTACTGTGGAGGATACTCAGTACTGGTAAGGGAAAAAACAAGCACTTTGGGTATATCCTCCAAAGGGCTGAAAACCACCAACAATACTGATGGTATCCCCCACAGTACTTCCCATTCTCCACAGTAATGATAGTATCCCCTACAGCACTCATCATTCTCCACATTACTGATCATCCTCCGCAGTACAGCACAGTGGTAATAATGAATTGTTTTCTTACCTGTGGGGTCATATTCACCAATAAATCTTCTGGTAAGGAATCTCACCATCAAAGCTAGAACGAAATATTTCTATTCATTAGAGATAGGAAATAAAAATCCCTCCTTAGTACTGAACATTCTCCGCAGTACTGAACATGCTCCACCGTACTGGATGGTTTCCCTAATAGTGCTGAACTCCCCCAAAGTACAGTATGGTTCCCCAATAGTGCTGATCACCCCCCAAAGTACTGGGTGAATTCCCCAATAGAGCTGATCACCCTAAAAGTACTGGGTGGTTTCCCCAATAGTGCTGAACACCCCTCAAAGTACTGGGTGGTTTCCCCAATAGAGCTGATCACCCCCAAAAGTACTGGGTGGTTTCCCCAATAGTGCTGAACACCCCCAAAAGTACTGTGTGGTTTCCCCAATAGTACTAAACACCCTCCACAGTACCGAACACCCTCCAATGTATTGATGGTATCTCCCTAGGGTGATATTGTTGTAACTGGGAGTAAAAGAAAGCTCTACCCAGTCTCTTTTTAGACATCAGAGGTGAAAACTAACAAGCTCCGCTTTGCTCAACGAAATTCGTGTTCTCCTTGAATCATTAAGGTGGTCACAAACAACATAAGGATAAAAAGTAATCTAATCTGCTAGAATTGACTGGATTTCTGAGCCAAGATTTAAGCCTTGAATCGTGGTTGATATTTTGCTTGAAAGAAAGGAAATTATCGCGAGCAAGTGATAGCCAAAATGGCTTAAAATACAACCAGAAAACGGCCATCTGAAAGAATCGGTTTGACCGTGTAATCTTTTTAGACAGCTAATTCAAGCCAGTTCTCGCCCTGATCTAATAATGAAAGAAAAATGTCTGAAATTACTGTTTTTTATGCTTTTCGCTTTCGGAACTAACTGGATAAGAATGATAACCTAATTGGATAATAGGATAGAGAGTTTCATTCAACCAAAGTTTTCGATAGTTTTATATTTCCTTTTATAACTCAAGCTAAGATTACCCTTTTTTTCGTTAGGTTGGCGAGAAACGCGGGGAACATGGCAAGACATGATAACTACTAAAGCTTTACGTCTGAGAATTTTAGAATAGTGTGTCAAAAAGAGAACGAAATAGAAACCTAATGAATTTCGTTTTATATCGGACGTAGTAACAGTATTCCTCCACAGTACTGATGGTATCCACCTATATTACTGATTATATCCCCCGCAGTTCTGAACACCGTCCAAAGTGATGCACAGACCTTCCCCAGGCTAGTAGTACACAGATGAGTGTCTGACGCGAAGCTCATTGGTATGTCTCTTATTTTCCTCGTTAGCCTGAAGTTCTGTACCAATCAAAGACAGTTATTTTTTCTATAAAAGAATACACTTGAAAAGAGCATCGAAGCTCGATTTTTAATGGAGGACAATATGGAAGACGCAAGATGATGAGATTTAAACGCTACTGTAGTTTCATCTCCCATCCTATGCCCTTCATGGTTAATACAAAGAGAAGGCAAATATTCACTCTCTCTTACGAAAAAGGAGTTTTGTAATCCTAATAAGAACATCTCCAGCTTTATCATAGCTACTAAAGAATTAATCTCCAACTTTATACAACTAAATTCTCGAAACTGTTTCCCAACTCATATTTGATGAAACTGCAGATTTCAAGCAGCTTTACTACAGCTACCGAAGATTTTAGGCCGTTGCAGCTTCGGTAGCTACGTGTAACTAAGGGAATATTCATTGCAGGAGATGAGAATCGACATCTTTTGTGGAAACGTCTATTTCTTATTTATCAAAGATTTGTATTACTGGCGTTAGCTCCTGTAGCTCGAAAAATTCTCAGAAAAAATAACAAGGAAACGATACGAGTTAAAACATTGGGTCTTATCAAGGCTGTTTCCGACGCAATATTCGACATGATAGTCACCACTCAAGGAAACGATATTTTATGTTTCCATATTTTAAAAACATCCAACTATTTCCTTTTCTTACCTGCGAACGTCATCTTACATGAAAGTCAGTCAACAGGAGCAACATGTTAATTTTGCAAAATACTTGTGGGGACCCAGATACTGGTGACAAAACGCAACTCAACAGGTCACATGTGAACACCAGATATCATAATTGGCTAATAAACCATTCGGAATAATTTTGACTTTCATGGTCGTTGCAGTTTCCTTGATGATAATCTCGTGTTTTTCTCTATTTTTTATTTGCTCTATCAAAGACAGTTAGTACTTGTTGGCCTAACTTCTTTCTAGTCCCCATCAGTATAGTCCATGGTCAATGGAAAAATACACCTGAACGACCGAAACAAAGTCCTGAGGTAAGTCCTGGGTTCGAGACCTAGTGGATGCATATTAGCATTGTGGTAGGTCCCTTGTGAGAATTCATATTTCTAAGTGTTAGACCATGTCTTATGAATTTCTCCAGATAAAACAAGCGTATTGAAAAATGAAATGAATTCAAGTTTGTGTTTCCTCATGAAATAAGTCTTCACAAGGCCGGAAAATGGCAGCGTTTGAAATTGTCCAGACTCTGGCGAAAGAAAGCAGTGATTTATATACACATTTTTCAATAAGCTACAAAGGCTACAACAGAGTCTAGAAAAGTCTTCAACCTTTTCTCCGGGTTAAATTTCCAGGAACCAATTCTCACTTAGCTTATATACAAGGAGGGTTAAGTTGTAATTTGCATGCAGAGACAGATAAAAATTGTCTAACCAAAAAATACTAGAAGCATAAAAAAAGACCTCAATGCAGCTATAATTTGCCACCTTATAACGCTATTAAACGGCACTTTCATACCAATTACATTGAAAATGGGGAATCCTTCCTCAATTTCTCTGTTTTTTCTTAACGTTCCTCCAGTCAATGACTGTTCGACCGTAATTTTTCCCGACTCTGGGCTACAATGGCAGGTAGTTAAGCGAACTTGCAAAGCATCCCAAAGCTTGTTTGATAATGCAAGATCTCGTCGTTAAAAGAGATACATTTGGCATTTTTACAGTTTTTCTAACAAATTGACCATAAATTACTGGCCTACCTCGCTTTGTTTGCAATTCAAAACTGAAGCAACTTTGATGGCTAGGACCAGGGTCCAGTTGCTTACTGAATAAGAACCATTGCAGAGAAAATAACGGTTAGCCCAGTTGACCTTGCATATGACAAATTATTTCAGATAACAAACAAAGCGTCTTGCATTTGCGAAGCATTTGTTGTTGAGGAAAGCGCATTTTGATCCAATTTAACTTTTTGTATTCGTATAATTCTATTCATTCATTGAAAACAATATTTTACCACGCTGATTATCTTCCAGCAACAATTTCAAGACCCGCAAAGACCCGCATCACGGATGGAGACGGGTTTGAAATCCGGATATCATTGGTGGGTTAGTTATTTTTATTCAGATTTGTATGCATTTATTCTTGTCGGAGTTTCAATTATGTGTCCGATCTAAAGTTTTGAATATCCGATTCCAACTTTTAACTACAGAGAATATTTTACCTCATCCTTGCTCTGGGCCTTTACACCAATGAGAAACACGATGAGTCCCGCATTTAAGAAATTCCAGTTATAAAATCTGCACTGCACTTTCTTATGGAAAATGTATCATTTCACGATCGAATATGGATCACCATCCAAGGAATTGGTATATAACGTCAATTTTTGAGATGGCTACTCTTAGGCTACGTTCACACTATGCCGGTGCGAAATGAAAACGGAACGAAATGATACCGTTTTGGCCTTGAGTCGTATCTGGTAAAAAAGGAAAACGATTTTGGAAACGGTACAAAATGAAAACGGTATCATTTCGTACCGTTTTCATTTCGTACCGGCATAGTGTAAACGTAGCCAGTCACTATGGTATTGATTAAAGCACAAAATAATTGTAAAGGATAAATTATATTTGAATTGGCAGGCTGCGGCTTCTTACATATCAATTTCATATATACGACAACTTACTATAGCATGAATGAACTTAAGAATTGCACAAGAGGGATACGCACATTGATGATGGGTTAATAAGTTTAAGATGAAAGTTAAGCTGAGAGATTTCTTTGCGTAGGAGGTTAAACCATGGAAAGTCGAAGCCTGTAAGACTGTAACACAATCTAATGCTGGTGATTGTTAAAGTATGCTAGAGAGCTAATTTAGATACAACTGTTACGTTGAAAATTACATTATGCCAACTGCCAATTAACATACACATACGCTCAGTTTCTATAAGAAACCTAAAGAATTTCCAGTGCTGGAAATTACTCAAACAGAACATAAGATTATGTTGTTCTTGACAAGAAATTTCTGAGTTTCTTACAGAGAGTTTCGCATGAAAAACATGTTTATCAAAAACCTTTATACCTAGAGGGTCAGGAAGGAGTAAATTCGGCACTGTGACTAGCCTTTTTAACTGGGAAAAGAGGATTGGACTTGTTAGGACTTGGATTTGGGGATTTCTCTATTTTCCTAATTGGAATTAGGATTTTCAATACTTGGAACTGGGGCCAGTACCCCCCTCCTCCATTCAGAATCCCCTATTTTATAAAAAGTGACTAACCTGATTTTCCAACACCTTCTTGTCCCATCAAGACCAGTCGTATTGATGGCAAATTATTTCGTTGTCTCTTCGACATCCTTCACCTCTTTACTCACTCTCCAATTTCCCCTATCAAGATGATCAGATGCTCTTCAGTGAACTGACTTGTTCGTATCTTTTATTTAAATCAGGTCCGTGTGGTCAAGCAGGACTATTCTTGTAGGATCTGCATCTAGAAAAAAGGTAGATACGTTAAACTTCTTTGTCCAGCAGCCTTTTCAGTTTGAAGCATCGGAGGGGCTCTACAAATAAAGTACACTTTTGACTAAAATATTTTCTCATAGAACCTCTCAAAAATCGTTAATAATTTTGCCTGGAAAATTCGTAAGATTTTGAAAAATCACTGAAATCATTAAAAATGCTTCAAATTCTCTAAAATTCTTTAAAAATCTATTGAATCTCGTTCACTTTTCTTGAAGTGATTGGCCCCTTGGAAACATCAAAGGCTTTGTACAGGATCCTTGCGTAAATTTCATAAATCGAAGTCACGTAGAGTTCTTCTGATGAGGCCACACATCCAGAAAGGAAAGGAGTTATATAAGTATACACCACTAAAGATTTTGAATTCGAAACCATTCGAGCCTTCATTAAAGATCCTTACATGTAGTACTACGTTCAGCCTTTCTTCAAACTACTGGAGACAATTCTGTGATGGTGAAATCATGTTTTGTCCTTCTGATAAGACTCAGACATCCGTAGAGCAGATAAGAAAGCAAATTGAGTGCTATCAAGCAGATCCCAGACTCGGTAACGTCTTAGATGGACTTCATACTTTTTTATAGGTAACTCTCTGTATGATAATGTCTGTTCAATTTGTTTTTTATAAGATACTTGTTTCAAGAGACCCAGACTCTCAAATGGCTAGAGATTAATGAAACTCCAGTACTGTGAGAATATTTGCCAAGAAACTTCTATATTGTTGGGGTAACACTTAAGAAAGATTTAAGAAACTTTCAATACTATGCAGGATATGGAGGGATATCCTCAGTGCGGTGAAGGGATATCTTCAGTATGTTTGAGGGTATTCAGTAGGGTGGAGGGATATTTCTCATAAAAATACATGCTGACATACATCAATTGTCTGAAATCAATACCGAGCTAGGCGATCCGAACTTACTGATTCTTTTGGGTTCTGTTTGCCCTCATCTCGTGTTTCCAAAATATTTGACGTCCTCTTGGTTAGAGGGAGATTAAAAACTTTACTCATCCTGGAGCTAAGTTCACATAAGTCGCACAGCTACTGTGATTATTATTAGAAACATTACAATTGAGTATTCTGCTAAGGATGACGGATCTCATTTCACGCAATGCATGCTGGGTATATGCTCATGGCAACGCACAGCTACCATAGTTGCAAGGCCTAAGGCTCCATTCATAACGAAGTGGTTATGACGAATCTGATTTCAGGTTGAAGTAGTGCAGTATTAGAGCCTGTCAGATACTTGAGGGCCTAGTCTATGGAATATTTAAGGACAGTTGGAACTTATACATGACCATTTTAGAACAGAGCACACATTTCTACAATCCCACAATCCACAATCCACTACTCACTTACAAAAAAACAACAATAGTTACTGTTCTCCGCAACGTTTTCACATAACTAATCGATTAAATGCATAAAAGAAGATAAATTTGCAGAAGAACGAATCAATTTGTAGACTGATTAAAATACTGATTAAATATGCAAATATTCTTCTCTATAACAGACTCCTATGGAACGTCTGTGCAGTAATGTTGAGGGTTTTCAGTACTGTGAAGAATGTTCAGTAGTGTGAAGAATGTTCAGTACTGTGGGGGATAACATCAGCACTATGGGGTGAATACCATCGGTACAGTAGAGGGTGTTAAGTAATGTGGGGGGATGAAATAAGCATAGTGGAAGTAATACCCAAAGTGCTTGCCGTTTGTCCTCCACAGTATTGAATATCCTCCACAGTGATGGTATCCATCTCACAAAATGAACATCCTCCACAGTACTGCATGGTATCTTTATCCCTTCACAGTGCTGGTAGTATTCCCCACAGTACTGAACACTCTCCAATGTACTGATTGTTCCCCCATACCACTGGACAGACATTCCCCACGTTGATGAGGCTTCCTTACGTAAGTAGCTGCATGTATTTCACATGATACATTCATTGGAAACTTTGGGACATTAGCTACAACAGCTTGTGAGCATGTACAGCAATTCGCATTTGAAAAGATGATTCGAACCATCATCAACTGAGTCACATTTTGTTCTACGTGCAACTGGACTTGGGGTCCAATCCAAAGCCTCAAGTCGATGTTGCTAAACACTTTACTAAAGATAGCAGACTAGTTAGCCTACTGATACCCCAAAAACTAGTTTAGTTTCATGTTCTTGGTCAGAGGAAGTTATTAAAGTTATGCAAGAGAGTCTCAACCTTTGTTAAATGCTTTTTTGCAGATAAAATACCCTCAATCTAGGCTTGATGACTTGTTGCTGATTGGAAACTTAGTAAGCTATTTACCTTTTTATGATTATTATCCGACGTTTTCTCCCTTACGGCTAGCAATCCTGTTCCCTTTCAGACATTTTCCGTCGACATCATTTGATATCAGAAACTAGATCGCCTTACTAACTTCTCTATCTCTCTTTTCTGATATAAATCGCTCCTCATTCAACGAGCCATCTTCGTTCTCTTTTCCCTTGTTTATCGCTCCTTATTCAACTACGAGTTATCTTCATTTAGGAAGCATAGCAGGAGAGCACCAAAATCCTAATCATCCTCTCCTTGTGCACTAATGTAGAAAACAAATGCACTCTTTCTTTTATAAGAACCCATAGGTTCAGATTTTCAAAATAAAGAAACATTTTTATGATGTGTTTACTAGAGAGGATGACGGAAAATGCGGAGTGCACTTCTTAGGCACAGAATGGTAACGTGTCCTACCGTGTCAGGGGAATACTTTATCAAATTTTGGATAGGGACGTAGATATAGAAACATACCCACATAGATATAGAAACATAATCGTGGAAAAGCTTCTTATAAAAAAAGAGTGTATTGTCGTCACACATTGACCTCGGTGGGAATCACAAAGAACCCTTGCCAGGAGCCAAACATAATTTCAAATGGCAAACCATAATCTTATCTGATCACATAAGAAGGCCTGTGTTTCTATCGTTTCAAGTTTTAACTGATTTGAATTACGATACCTAGCAGTTTTCAACTAATAAGAACCGCTCACTGTTGTTCAGAAACGAGGCTGGTACTTCTATAGGGAAAATCCCTACGATGGGAAGTTAGACATTAGAATAAATGAATCGTGTATCGTGTGAACCTTAGAGAAGTAGCTTGAGGAGAAGCAGGATTTGGAAAATCAATCGAGATAATTTGTGAGAATGAAAATGACCCGGGTAGGACTCGAACCCACGACCTCTAGATTTGTACTCTAGAACGCTACCACTGCGCAACCGGGGCTACGAGAAACCCGGGCCATTTCATTCACACAAATTGCACCACCACTCACCGAATGCAGAGACGAACCTATCCGGGCTCTTTGACTCCACACTGGACCTGCCGAAGGGCGACGACGAGCCCGGATAGGTTCGTCTCTCTGCATTCGGTGAGTGGTGGTGTATCGTGTGAACCGGAAAAAAGTAGCTATACGATCGTCTTATAAGTAATTTATCTTACCAAGGGGTAAAGATAGCAAAGTGGCTGGATCACTCAACCCTTGTTTAGGGTCGTGGGTTCAAATCCATCTTCAATCCTTTCACATAAAGTCTGACGAGAGAATTTGCATACTCCTGTAACTCTAGGCAAAAAGGCAAAAGGAATCACGAGGTGTGGGCACAACGAGAGGAAGAACGAGGGTTATGCTGCTCGCCTTAGATTACTTGTTCAGTTTGCCCCATTGTACATAAACCAATACCTTGCGAAAATAGTGAAAGAATTTGCCTAGTGGGTTAACAATGTCACTTTTGCCAGGGGCGTTTGGCTTCCCTCCTAAGGAGAAGAAAAGGTACTGTTGTACTGTGTAGCCTAGGTTGCTTGTTTAACTTCGTGTAGAGGAAATAAGGAGAAATCTTTAATCTCAATGTGCTGTGTTGAACTGTGAAGCATTACTGAACTGGACGTCACAAAAGCCCCCATTAGATAACGTATTGTTATAGGCATCTTTTATTGCCTTTGTTTTGCATCTGAATGGAATAACACATCACAGTGTGGTGTAGAATCCTTCTCTGGCTTGACATGAATGCAGATAAACCCTCTTTGTCTTTCGCTGCTCATTGCACAGTCTCAGTACAAACAGCCATAAAAACGTCTGCATATTGCGTATTTCATAATTATGTTAGTCCTACTCGCTGATCTTATAGAAAATTGGAGCACTAAGACATTCTTTTTATCAAGTTTACACTTTTTTTATAAGAACCAGTAAAAATTTTCGAGGTTTGCTTATCTTGAATACTCCTCTGTTTTCAGCCTAAATTGATCTTAAATTGTTCTTCTAAAAACTTTGTTGTTTGATTTTGGCAAATTTTAACTCTCCTGACACATCTGAAATTTGCGTATTTTGCGAATCCCTTGTTTTGCATTTATTTCTCAGCCTTATACAGTTATTTCTCAACATTTGAGGCTAATGTTTTTATAAATCATTCTTATGAAAAAAGAGTGTATGACACTATGGACCATTGATGGAATTTCATTACATAGACCCTCTAACAGTTACATCACGAGAAAATTTCACCAACGTGAAGCCCTAGCCCAGGAAAACATTATATTTTGAGAAGGTCAGGGTTAGTGAATCGATGAAAAGTCACCTCCTAGATAAGAAACATGCAGGCTGGAATCACAGCAAAGTGTTATTATAGAAAAAACATGCTGGTTGATACTTACTCAGTCTAAAGTTGCCAAGCAATCCCAACAGCCTTTGTTATTCGTGCTTGAATTTCTTGTATATTTATCGACAAGCATTTTGCGACGTTTTCTTCATTGCACAATAATGCTGTCAGCACAAACTAATGAAACTCCTCACCGTAAACATGCTGATAAGGACGAGCAAATCACAGACGAAAGCAAATGTCGATTCTAATGCATCAACAGTGAGGCAGATGGCTGGTAATAAACAACACACGTAGCAATAAATGCTCACAATGCGTGTTATCTAATTTAGGTTAAACGCTTCGCACCACAATTCGCATTTAAAGCCTGCAGCTTCCTCGTCTTCGCCGTAATTAAATAAGATTCAGTTTTCAACGATGGTCAAACGCTATGAATGTGGTCGAGCAATGGTTAGCCGCTATGGGAGTACATGCAATTCAGAGCCCTTCTCGATATAACACTACACTGTTTTCATCAGGCAAAACTACCAGGGGCGTTAGGCATCGTACACTATCCTTCACAGTATTAGATATTTCCTCCCCACGGCACGGCCTCCACAACGGCACTGGTATATACGTTGAAATAATACGTTAAAATTAATTAGACTAGTATGCTCATATGAGAACTTTTGAATTCACAACCTTTGTGATTTATTCTGGTAAGAATATCAGATGATTCGAGACCCGTTTGAGTTAAAATGGCTGCGATAAAACACTTTATCTAACTTTTAATAGACTCGGGTCCTAACTCGATATGATTGATGAAAAACAAATTATTTGTATGAGAATATGACTGGGTTTCAAGGTAATAGCAGATACGGGGCCATACTTTTTACAGCCACGACCCCGTGGTAACTAACCCGTTTTCCTCCTTCCGACGGTGCTGCATTTGTAACGAGACTTACGAGTCTTGCATACATTGTTATTTAACTACCTATATTTATATTACAATTTTTAAAAACGAATAATGGTATAGTGATGACGTGTATAAGAACATAGGGATGCAAGGCGCGTGGTGTAGAAGGGATGTTTAGAAAGCTTTAGATGCGGTTTTGAGTTATAAAGCTAAATGTTTGGTTCTAATTTAAACAGCGAGTGTTTACTTGCCTATACTTATTCACTAAGTTTATAAATGGTTATCTTTTAGGGTTTTTAATCAGCAAAATTATGAAAGCCAAAGAATGCATTCTCATAAATTTGTCCATTGTTAATCTTGGTTAGAAATAGAGGGGTACATTAATCATTTTTTCTTCTGAAATAGGATAACGAAAGAGATGTTTTTCTTGCTTGAACCTTTTCAATTGCATGGAATTCCATACATTTTCAACAGTCAAAAGCAATGTCTGGCTCTGAAAAGGCATTCTGTTCTGACCATAACATGGGGTTTATGTGGTCTTGCCGAGACGAGGCAGACTCACAAGACGCTTATTGTGCTCAAAATATCAGCCTCTCTTAGGAAGTTTCAGCCTCTCTTTTGGTCCATATTATAAAACCGTGATGGTGTAGCCTAGTGGTGGGGATTTCCAACCCTTGAAGGCAGTCATTGTGGGTTCGAGTGAGTCCACGAATGGTTGAATTCAACAATAGCAACCTGTCAGCCAACTCAAATGTCCCTCCTTCTGAGGTGTAGCTTGGATGCTCTCAGAATACTCATTACAGAAGTAGTCTTGAGGGCACAAGCTGCAAGTCCGAGTCGGCAACAACTTTACGCTCAGTACTGTCGAGAGGGGAGGGTAACCAGAATTTTTAGAACAGAATTGATTGGGTGAGTGGTACAAAGCCGTGAGATAGATAAAAACACGAAGAAGTAAATGAATCAGTATTATCTAATTAGATAATTCTGTTAGATGTAGATAGTTTGACTTGGTTAATTGTTATGACCCAGTTTAGTTCTTATCTCGATGATATGTGTCTTGGTTGGTGTAGTCTGTCGTATCTTCATTGGCTTTTACAAATGAATGATCTCAGGATTATTAGTGAGGAAGGGGGCAACTGTCATCCACTCACGGGCATATGTGACGCCACAGATGAGGGTCGTATAATTGGCTCGTTGCTCCCCTGTTCCCTTTGAAAATCAAAATTTCTTCTAATATATTTTGGAGGCACTTTGCTGACAATTAAGGGTGTTCCCCTGGACACTTCTGTAAAAAATTTCCTGTCCCCTTATCTATACACCATGCACCTTGTTCCCTTATCCATTTTCGGGCTTGTTTATGGTTCCAATGTCCTTTACGACCCTTAAAGATGTAGAATCTCTTCCACAGCTTTATTTTGTAAAGCACTGTTTGTACGGGTACTGCTAGGATTCTCATAGCAGGAGAACTTGGTTTTACAAACAAGGTGAGGGCTAAACTAGTACTGTAGCTCCGTAGAAAATAGGGGGGGGGGTGAGATAGCATTAGCCCGCCTGTGGTTCCCCCAGACAATTTTCCACAGCATGGTGCCTGGTCTCTTGTTTAATGGCTAGGTTTATTGTTCTCGAGTAATGGCTACCCCAATGTTGGTTGCCCCCAACAATTTTTCTACAGCTTTGATGATGAAACTTGCCTCTAACCAAGATAGTGAAATTATGTTATTGGAAAATGGTCCATTGTTAGATTTTTCAAATCATAAAAACACGTTTGGATAAACAACGTAAAAACTTTCAAAGGGAACTCCGATTTCCTGGAATGTGTTTTCCATAAAAAGCAGTATATCCCAACACAAACTATCTTATCCTATTTTTATCTGTTTTTATTTCTGTTTGATTTTCTAATCTTTGCAAGCCTGCCTCCACCAGAAATAGTCTTATAGGGAACTTTTCAGCTTCCGGGGGGCGCAAAGAAACATATGTGATCAGAGGGGCCATGCCATCACACCATGCAGTACAACGATATTACACGCTTTTTTATGAGGACACTTTGCTCTTATTCTTGTTTCTTATTCTTATAGTAATTTTTCACCGACTTATAGTACCCTACCTTTCTAGAAATGTGTTTGAAATTTATTTTTGGGCAAAGGTTTTAAGTTGGCGAACTTGTCGTTTGTTTATGTCAAATAGTTTTGCAGATGGCAAACAATTTTGACCCATAGTCCAGCCTGATTTTTCTTGCTTGTAAATGTTATCCTCATAAATAAAAGTTTTAATGGCAAGGAGGGAAAGTGCGTGCTGAAAGTTTCAAACTATATATCTATTGTTTGGGCAAATTTTAAGGTAACATTGAAAATTATAGTTTTATACAAATTCACTTTTGTTTCAGTTTTCCGGAACTCTCATACGCTTAGATTGATTATACTGGATTAGATATTCCTGTTACGCTGTCTTGGATAGCTAGATCCAGCCGTGCTGCCACACACGTCCCTTGTATATGTCTTTTGGAATTCTTACTAAATGTCTAGCTAGTTAATGGCTAGGTGCTCAACTGTTGCAATTCATTCCTAGACAAGGGAGTGAGGTGTGCAAAATTTCTGAAAACCTGTACTTTTTGGCCCTAGGAATTCCTTAGTGGCCTGACCCTAGAATCCGAGGACCCTCTAACACCTCTCAAAGATCCTTTTGAAGCCTCAAAAACCACAGAAATCCCAATTAATTAGGAAGAAGCAAGGCGTTTTTCTGGAATCCCAAAAAATCCCAAGATTTCTGAATCCTAGGAAACCCTGGAAAACCTCATAGTCCATTTTGCTATCATTATGGAATCTTTTGTACGCCATTTTCAACCATTAGCCCGTGTGTTGCAACTCTCAATCTTAGAATCTCATCACATGAAAAAATAGAAGCAAAATAAGTTTATAAGTCATTAATCATCCTACCTGGCTTACGAAAATATCGACGACTGTTTCACTAAGCATAAACTTTGAAAATAAATCAATCTTCCCTTGTGTTGTCTTCATGAAGCATTTCTAAAATTTGCAAATTCAATATATTTCTCTCAGACAGCTGTTTCTCAACCACTCATTTTGACAGATGTGACAATTTTTTGACAGTACGTAGAAAGCAGTACAGAAAAGCCATCATCTTTGCAAAACTATCAATGGGACAAGAATAACTTCTGTCGGCATGTTGATCTAACTGTTCATGGAATTAAACGCAATTCAAGGATTTTGTGAGCGAATTGACCTTTTGTGTCGGTTTATCGGTTCATGGTCTATTGTGTACATAACAGTCGGTGTTTGCCTGTTTGCTGTCCTGGTCTTAAAGCTACCCCGGTAACTCATGTATGAGATAATCGCTGAAAAAAAATTCCAGATAGAAAGGTAGGGTAGACCCCTAGACAGATCTAAGCACGGGAGGCACTGAAATTTTGGATGTCACCATCAACCGAGTGAAATTTGGCAATAATAACAACCTTGAAATAATCACACCAAAAATACAAGATATGACTGGGCCTCTTTTCCATGAATATAACCCTGCGAGTATCAGTGCATAGAGTTAGGATCCCTGGATAGTATCTCCCAGAGACCTTTGTACAAGGGGTTAATTTTGATGAATCCAAGATGGTGGCATTGATTGGAAACTGGCGCAAAAAACTTGCCTGAAAACCTAGCCTGCGTGCAAACTTCACAATCCCTCTTTGTGAAGTTTGCACGCAGGCTACTGAAAACCTGGGTAACGTTGGTATATGACAATCTTCTTGTGATGATACTCTCAGTGAGCGAACTATATCTTCTGCCAATGCAGCTGGTTAAATTTTGGGGGGTGTGTGGGGGCTATGGCCAGGCCTCACGCTTCATGTAGACAAAAACGGCCTAGGAAAATAACGATATTGCAAATTACCGTTTAGGAAACATCACATTCCGTCCTATCAAGGTGTTTGGCCCCAGGCCCCACAGTCCCTAAAACCGCCTCTGGGTGTAGCAGCTATGTATTTGCACGGTTTGATGGAAGAAAATGTTGTTGATGGAAAAGAAAATGTTGTAGGGAATTTCGAATAAGCTTAACCTTAATTGTTAGCCATCGTTGTTGTCTATTTACCGTAACTAATTAAAAAACAGCACCTATAACTATAATGAGTAATAATAAATTTTGTGAATGATTATCCCGTAAGGTGAGTACTCTTCATATTAAGTGATGGGGATTTTCCTTTCGAAACCCTAAAATTCTGCAGATTTTTATTCCCAAACAATACCCAGTGATACAGAGTAGATGGAACCAAACGACGCTAACTTAATCTATTTAGATTCCGGCAACAATATAACACCCACTATCCATGGTGCTGAACGAAGGTCTATTGCTATATACATAGGTGTTTGTTTTAATCTACTAAGGACTATTCAGGAATCAATAAAAGACTATAGTAGCCTTAGAAAATGCATAAAATCACCAAAACATTTCTGCTTCAAAATCAGCCTAAAACTGGAAAAAAGCCCATGGTTTTCGGTTAAATGTAGCCAGGAGCAAAGTTCAAGGGGGCTATAGGGGCTAGGATGCCCCCTATCAGAAAAGACTTGATTTTATAGGGCATATTGATTCAATTTCGCAGGGGTAGATATGGGCATCAGGCATATAAAAAATTTTCTTTAAAAACCAGCCGAAGTCAGAAAAGAGCCTGATAGATATCTCATAGTTTTTAGTCAAAATCTAACCAAAATGAATGCTTCCATTCTGGCTTTTATTTCAGCCAGGATTTTAATCTATGGGTCTTGGTCAAAATTGAACCAAAATGAATACTTCCGAATGGACTTTTAATCTAGCCAGGACACAGAAAGAAAAGAAAAGGGTTAGTAAAAGTAGCTACAACACATTAATCACATTTCTATCAAACTGAATTAAAGAATAAAGGAAAGTAAATTTTTGTTAGCTGAAATGCAGTTTTAGTGATACTTTTTCAAACCCTTTTAATGTCTTTCTTTTTAAAAGCTCTATATAGGGTACCACTGTTTATAAATACTTTTGGAGGCCACTAACCAGTTCCATGAATTCAGTTCAATTCTCTTATATTGAATACTTTTCTCTTTAGATTGTATACAGCCTGATATATCCATATCCTTGAGCCAAAGAAAAGAATCTTATCTACTTTGGTGGCCCAACATTCTAAAACAGCAACAAGTGAGAATGGAGAGTTTTCCAATTTTTTACTTGCTTGCTTGCTTACTTACTTGTTTGTTTACTTGCTTACTTACTATTATTGTCTAATGTTGCTCCCTTAGCAGTCCTGAAAGCCTATTTGGAAGCATTTATGTTGGGCCAATTTTGACCAAAAACCATTGAGTAACGATCAGGCTTTTTTCCGATATATGGCTAATTTTGAAGGAAAATTGTTTATTTAATTCATTTTTTATTGATTCATATTTTCGATATTTAAATTTTGTAAATTCTTTAAAACGATTTTTTAAATTCGATTCCTCCCTAGTTCGAGACTTGGGTAAGCTGCAAGGTCTCAAGGAAAAGGTTTTGATTTAAAATGTTTTTTCAAAATGATACAAAAATAATACTTCCTCAGTAAGACAGTTTGGTTGGCCAAGTGGACTAAGTCGAGGATTGTCCATGTTTAGACCGTAGTTCGATTCCTCTGAAGCAAGACTAATGATTTCTTTATACAGTAGGTACTCTTAGTTGCTCAAGAGTCCCTATGGCTATGGTTCGAATCTCTTTCAAGTCCTTTTCTTTTTCTTATTGAAATATTTTAATTCCTGAATTGTTTAAAATGATTCGATAAATTCAATTCCTTCCTAGCTCCATTTGCATTGGCGAGGGTTCGATACTTTGGTGAGTCTAATGGAAAAGCTTTTGATTAATAACGTTTGGTAAAAATGATACAAGAGAAATGCCTCTCACATCTAGAAAGCATCAATGGCCGAGTTTAGCTGAGTGTGTTTTTTCATGGACTATAGTTATTCGGGCCGTGGTTTTAAGGCAGGACTTTTGGTTTTCAGGACTTAAAATATTTGGTAAAAATTATACTAAAGTAATACACGACGTATCATGAAAGCTTGGTTGGCCAAGTGGTCTTATACAAGGGCTGTTGTACTTCAGACCGTAGTTCGATTACTGGTGAGGTAAGACTTTTGATTTCTAAGATTTATGATATTTGGTTAAAATGGTATGGAAATAATACCTCTCTGTCGTCAAGAAAGCTTGGATGGTTGATTGGTCTAGGCTAAGGGCTCTAGATCTTGAGACCGAAGTCCGACTCCTCGTGAGGTAAAACTTTTGATTTCTAAATTCTTAATTCTGAATAAAAATGATATCAACTTCAAACCTATTCTGTCGGTGAGCTCCAGGTAGTGTGCAGGCAGAGTGCTTGTCTCACAGTCGAAGGGTCGAGGGTTCGATCCTGAGATATACCTGGAGTGAACCATCCCCTGGCGACATTCCAGAAAGTGGCGTTGGCTCCACAGGAATTGTCAAGGGGGGCGTCAGGGGTTGGGGGTCTCCCCTGGCGGCACCCTGAGAGAAGAACTAGGGGATTTTGAAGAAATTTTTAAAATTGCGAAAAAGAGAAGAAAAGACGAAATTAAATAAACAAGACTAATATAGAGACTTAACGAGTATAATTAGTTTAGTTTCTATATTAGTCTAGTTTCCTCTAGTTTCTATATTTTCTTTAACTCTAGTTCTGTTTTTTTAGACTAACTAGACTAGAAACTAAATTTATTAACTATATTTTCATTTTCTATAGTAGTCTGGTTTAGTCAGTTTCGTTTCTGTATTTCTCTTTTTCGCAGATTTTAAAATTTTTTCAAAATCCCCTGGTTCTTCTCTCAGGGTGCCGCCAGAGGAGACCCCCAACCCCTGACGCCCCTCTTGACAATTCCTGTGGAGCCAACGCCACTTTCTGGAATGTCGCCAGGGGACGGTTCACTCCAGGTATATCTCGGGATCGAACCCTCGACCCTTCGACTGTGAGACAAGCACTCTGCCTGCACACTACCTGGAGCTCACCGACAGAATAGGTTTGAAGTTGATATCATTTTTATTCAGAGTTAAAAGTTTAGAAATCAAAAGCCTTACCTTACGAGGAATTGATCTACGGTCGGAACATCTGAAGCTCTTCGCTCAATCCACTGGGCCACACAAGCTTTTTTAAAGAGAGATATTACTATTGTATCATTTTCACCAAACATTATATGTAAATCAAAAGTCTTGCCCTACGAGGAATCGAAGTACGGTCTGTACAACTACAGCCCTTGGCTTAGTCTACTTAACCATCCAAGCCTTCTTGGTATCAGAGACATCACTTTTTTTATCATTTTCACCAAAAATTATAAATCTTATAAATAAAAAGTTTTACCTAATAAGAAATCAAACAACGGTCTATACGCCTGAGGCCTTAGGCTGGGCATATAGACCACTGGGCTCCACTGGGCTCCACAACCTTTCTTAATAAGAGAGGTATTTCTTCTGTGTCATTCTCACCAAACATATTGATCTTATAATTCAAAACTCTTGCCATACAAAGAATCAAACTATGGTCAAAACATCTAAAGCCATGTAGGCTTAGACTACTTTGCAATCAAAGCTTGCTTTGTGAGAGAGGTATTATCTCTATATCATTTTAAACAAACATTATAAATCTTAGAAATCAAAAATCTTACCTTAGAAGGAATTTAACTACAGCCCGAACTTCTAAATGGCATGTGGACCTAATAGAAAAATTTCGATGTTTTGTTGTATTTATAATAGGTCCTCATTAGCTGATTTAATATTTAAAACTCTTTCTACTAGATCTTTAATAAAGAAAATCAAAAACTGAAATCTATTTGGAATATAAAAACACGTAAAACAAAGATTGTTGTTGTGAAATCAAACTAAATCAATCAAAATTAAACGATACAATTTTAACAATTATTTCCGAAACAGAAATAATCCCTTTAACTTCAACGGTGGGAATGGAGAAAGGACGGTGACTTCATCAGAAACATCAAGCAGAGTGTTTGCCAAGGGCTTTTACACACGGAAACAGCTTATTGTCGTGGTTCTCTTCACGAGCAGATTTCTATATGTTCCACATCTCATACCTAAGAAGCACATTGATCCAGCAAAATACTCCTAAAGAATATGACGAGCCCCCCCCCCCCCGACATAAGAAGGAATACCGTAAATCCTCGAATAAGCCCCCGTGGGATTATTTGCAAAAATGAATCTTTAGGTGGGGGCTTATTCGAGGGGGGAAGGGGGGTGGGCTTATCCAGAAGTCTGTCATTTTCTTCAAAGGTTGACATACAAAATGACAAAAGTTTCTTTATCAACTATATTAAAAAATGACAAAAAGGCTATTTCTCAAACGAAATGTTATAATAACCATGGAACCAACGTTTCTTTTTTCTATTTTATCTTCACACTTTGTGAAGGTGGTAATATTTTATAGCTATGTCCAGTGTGAGCTTTCTCGAAATAACATACTATTCTGCAATCATGCTTTCCTCGAATAAGGCCCCAGGGGCTTTTTTGCAGAAATCTCATTTCAGGTGGGGGCTTTTTCGAGGGTGGGATGCTTGTTCTGAGGTGGGGGTTCCTTCGAGGATTTACGATTCCTGGATCTCCTCGTTAACCATGACATTTAGACGTTTCCTAACGAGGCAATTACTCAATCTCGAGTTCGTCACAAGTTTGGCTGAGAACACGGAACGCAATCTGGAACTCAGTCAACGCATACGAGTGGCAGCCGTAGGATAGAAAGTCTGCCATCATGTCCGCGATGAAATACAACTCCACAAATAGTTTCCCTACTTCTGACGGCTCAAGCTTCAGCAGCATCAATACCACAAGGGGCAGCATGTCCTCAGCAGTCACAGCATACCTGGCATCGTCCTCATTTCCAGCTTTGGTATTGCTTGTCTGTCTCAACTCCATCACGTTCCGCGCCATGACTCTCAACGATGCGGACAGGCACTGCATTTTCCTCAAAGGGCTTGGGTTGGAAAACACGTCTCTAAACCCAGCAAGCACGCTCCCAAAATGCCTTTCGAACGTGTCTCTTCGTTTCGAGGTGAGCCGAGCACGCTTGTTTTCCTGCTCGAGCGAGTTTCGGTGTTCAGCAGTTAGAATATCCGAGCAAGAACGACTCCTACATCGTTGAGAGAGACTGTTTTCGGTTATTCTTTCCATTTTTCTGGTCGAAGGCTGCTTGAAAATGCGATCGTAGGCGATAAAGCTGCGAGAGCCGAGTACTTTGGACGATATATCTTGTACCATCGCCGCTGCCCCTTCTCTCACTGGATCGACTTTAGCCTCGTTGCTGTCAACATCATAACAACTCCACGATCGCGATAAAACCTTAGCAGTGCCGACTTGTAATTTCTCTCGAATAAAATCGACGTCATAACGATCGTCGTCTCTATTGCCGCGGGAGTCCTCGATAAACACATCCCAATTCGGTTCGTTGTCATTCTGGCTTACATCGTGCGATAAACTTGGCGAATACCTTGCCGATTTCTTCACGCAGCCTGCAAAATCAGTGCCATCCGAGTGACCATGAAGCCGATAGCTCAGCCCACCATCTACGGGATCAAACAGCGACAGCCACCATTCATCTTTCATCTGCAGACCGAGCTTGCAGACAGGGAAGTTTCTCAGCCGGTTGACACGTGACTCTAAATCCAAGACCGCTTGGCTGTTGACGAGCCGGTACAACTGCATTAAATTGTCACCAATGCGATGGAAGAAAATCTTCTCGTAGCACAGCCGTAATTTTCTCCAAAAAAGCTGACTTTGTTTGTTGAACGACTCCATCAATAAACTAGTCAATAAGTTAAAGTGACTCTGAATACTCTCCTTCATTCCCTTGAGTATTTCCCTATCGAAGGGGTATACCCCTCCATCTACAATCAAGTACCCGTCAACCTCAGCAATCGCACTTTTGTTTGATAAGCGCTCATAGGCGCGTAGAGTTTCGCCGCAGCGTTGCCGTATTTCGTTGGTGAACTGAGCGAATGTCTTGCCGACAGGATGTTCAATGTTGTAAACGATTGCTGCCAGGCGTTCGGCGAGGGTTTGCCACTCTGCGTTGGATCCTGATTCAAAGTTGACTGAAAATGAAGTAGAATAATAATAATAATGGTAAAATAAAAGCACAAGACTGTCAATCTAAAAAACAGTAAAAAGATAATACAACAGAACTGCTCTAAAAACAAGGCTTTCGATATAAACTCTTTTTTTATGCTTTTCAATTATTTCATATCGAAAGATAAGAGGGAAACCAGAGATGATACCCAAAATGCTTGTGTTTTCCCTTCGCAGTACTTAATATCGTCAACTATACTGATGGCATCCTATCCCTCATAGTACTGAGAAACCCTGAAATCTACTGATGATAACACCCAGAGTACTGAATATCCTCCAGAGTACTGGATAGTATCCCCCACTGTATCTAATAGCCTCCAATGTACTTATAGTGTCCCCCACAGCATTGAAGATATCCTTTCACAACTGAACATCCTCCACAGAGGAGAACATCCTCCACAGTACTGATGGTTATCCACCCACAGTACTGGACAACCTACACAGTACTGATGATATTCCCCACAGTACTGAATATCCTAGCACAATACTGAACACCCTCTGCATTACAGCACAGACGTCCTCCCAATGATTCTAACTCTACAATTGTTGTTGTGAAAACTTAGAAAATCAACCATTTCTATATTGGTCTGTATTGTTTCTAAGCTAGTCTATATTATGATATTAGTTATCATTATAAAGGTAACTACAGAATAGGACAGCACAACTTACTGTTCGTTGGCTTTTGTCCGTCAACAGTGATTTCCTCCCCGACAGAAGTTTCACCTTTTTCTAAATCGTCCAAAGTGCTTTCAATGCATTCCCTCACACTGATAGCACGGACCTAGGACAGAAAGGCTCTATAGAAGTTAGATGAAATCTATAAAATGTGACATATAGAACTTGGGCTTCAATGCTGGCCAAAATTGTTGCAACGCTTAAGATTGATTTTTTAACTCAATGCAACATTTTCCTCCGTTTAAAAATGTTGATTTGTAACTGAAAACTCACTTCTAGTTGAATAAAGAAGTCACATTCCAAAAACCAACCATTCAACCACACATTAACATTGTTTATCATGGGAGGGGAGGGTGGGGATACTGATGCTTTTCTTGATGTTTCCCCCAAAATATTCATTGATTTCTAAGGTGTTCCCAGTAATACTGGCAATCATTGTTAATCAGGTGATTCTGGCAATAATCTCAATAGCTCAACAGACCAGCACAGAGGCAGTGACTTCCCCCACCAGGGACACCATGGCAGCCAACCGTCAATGGATAGGTTGAGGAAAAAACTTAAGGAAAGTAGGAGTTGGTTCAACTAATGAGAGAAAGTCGTCCCCCTCAGCAGCCTTCTGCGTAGTTGTCAAAGCTAGGTTCTTCTCCTTATTTGGTGACGAGGGGCGGTACATTTCATGTAATGGATATGGCTTGGGTAGGTCAATTAGATGGATTGCCCCCTGTGGTACAGTTGTAGCAGCGTTTGAGGTGCAAACTAGGAGGTCCTGATCCTTCAGCATCATTTTCATTCACCAAAATTTTCTTCTATGGATTCTCCAGCTTCTTGTCAAGTGAAGTGAAAACCTTAGCCATATCTAGACACACTGAAAGTTTAGGGGGCTGCTCAACAAAAAGTCCCATGTTTACTAGGGTTCTTGTCCAACTAAGAGGTAAAAAATTTGACGGAATAGGCCTCATTTTCAAAGAAAATTTTAAAGTTGGGAGGCTGAATACTATTAAGTACCCCCAGCCCCCTACGCCAGTATCCAAAGTAAAAGTTGAATCAAACATCGATTACCTTTCTGTGGCAAATCAACAGAGTGAGTTCTCTTTCTTTTTGCGCCAGAGTATAGAGTTCCATGTATCTGACAAAAACTGGATCCAAGGGCTGTAATGTCTCCTTGTTTTTCACTGTAGCCTCATGGTCAAGAATAGTTTCTCTCCACTGTAGAAGCTGACCAAGTCTAGTCACAACCACATCCCTCTTTGACCTTGCAACTGCAAGGCTTTCGCCAATAATTTTTCCACTCGTTCCACTGCTCATCTGTGATTTTATCGTGTCCACCCGCAATTGAAGTGTGTCAACCTTTGAGAGAGCACAGAAGATTAAGAAAAAGGCCACGCCTGGTTAAGGAAAAAAGGGACACAGTCATAAAAATGATTAGCTATTTCAAAAGAAGAAAATGCAAGTACTTTCTTAAATGATAACTAATCTTTTAAGGCAGTTTTGTTTACAAACAATAAAGAAATAACTAGGCACTGGAAGCATTTGCTTATTCCGATTTGTAATGAAACAAGCATAAGTTATTTATTGTCTGTCTTTGATCTTAACAAGTATTTCTCTGGATTCCAAAAACAATTGGATTAATAGTTATTGGTACATTTCGTTATGTACTTAAATTTGTCTTTTAAGCTCCCTCTTCACACAATAAAGGAGTACACGTTTTTTTATAAGAAACCTAGCATGAGTCCTAGTACTAAAAGTTTCTTAATTTTTCACCAGTTTCTAGTACTAAAAGTTTCTTAAAAGTTTCTTATTTTTAGATACGCACTTAACATCAAATTTTGCCCTTTCCCTCGTATATTTCTTGTATTTAAGTGAAACCCACCTACTAATGCAAGTAGACTCCACATCCTGTGTTCCTCTAAATAAAAACGTGTAGCAAACTTAAATCAAGCAAAAATGTATTGTTGACATATTACTTTCCGACTAAGAAAACCCTCTTATTTTCTGAGTTTCTTAAAGATATTGATGTAGTTCTAAAAGTTTCTTAAATTTTTGGGACTCTAGTACTAGGTTTCTTATAAACCGGTTTCTTATAAAAAACACGTGTAAAACATGACAAGATAACTCATTCATCAAGGGATAGCTAATGGATCTCTTCATTTGTGTTTTTGGGGATTTCTAACTTTACATGCTTCAGAGTGTGGCAATCCTTCTTGTTGTGGACGGCCAAGTGGTTGGATCCCTCGGCCCTTGATCAAAGGGTCCGGGTTCGAAACCACCTTCAGACCTGTCAAAAAGTGTGAGGAGGGAATTTGTCAGCTCTTTGTAATTCCAGGCAAAAAGGCAAAAGGAATCACGAGGTGCACTGCTTGATTAGCCTACTTATTCAGTGGGCCTTTTGTGCCTTGCACATAAACCAATAAAGTGTATTTGCCTTTCAACTATCAATGTACTACTTTGATTAGTCTTCCAATTCAGTGGGATCTTTGCGCTTTGCCAGAAATCAATACCTTACAAAGATAGCAAGTGTATTTGCCTATCAACTATGAACTATGAACTTAGCTATCTTCAGACCCTCTTTAAAAGCCACCTGCTGTAATAAGTCCCCCTCTAGAAAAATATATCTATTTAGAAATAATACTAAGTAAGGAAGAAATATTAAACCCTGCAGCGGGGTCCTTTTTATCCTGTCCCTATAAAAATGTTGAAATAGCACACAATCAAGATTCAAGATCAAAGCTGAAGTAAAAGTTTTAAAATAAATAATGTGACGTACGAGAAAAGTCTGTAGTGATATGACAAATATTCCAATTATGATAAGGTAAGCAGCCAGATTATGAAAAAACTAAACGTATCAGGCATAGCCCTTTCTCAGTCATAGAATATATAAAGCATGAATAAAATGATGTTTAGTAGCAGGTTGAACCCCCCTCCCTTTCTTGCCTTACCCCATTAAAAAGGAATGACAAATGTTAGCTAAATGGAGCTTTTTGAAAACTTCAAGAGCTTCTTAGATAAGAACCTGTAAGAGCCTCTTATCCTTGTTTTGTAAGTTATCCCTTAAATAGAAACCACAGACAAATCTTGGTTTAGAAATTGTAGGTTTTTGTACGCGTGTTTAAACACTGTGATGACAATATTATACCTCTGTTTTAACTTTCTCCAAATCATTTAGAAGGTCTTGTTTGAGTAATTCAACAATCTCCTTGTTGAACAGCCCCCGATTGTCTAACTCATAAATGTGAGGCAGAATCTGTGTCTCCCTGATTTCCCTCATCTGGTTCTTGTATTGCTCTGTAATTCTCTTGTGAACCATAACCTGCTCGTCTGCAAGTGAGATTGCTCTCAACTGCATTTGGTGTGCTAGCAGAACCTGGCTCGTGTCTTCTGGGTGCAGCTCAATTTTGCCCAGAATATAACAATGAAGTAAGCGAAAGAGGCTTCTTTGGTACTCATCCACCAAATCGGATCTTCTTTTCTGCAAGGAAAAAGTCATACTTAATTTCAAGAAATTGTGGAATGGAGACTAAGCAGACTTTATTCTAATACCAGTAGAACTCTATTTAGGTCCATTCTCTTTAAAGTCCTCCTCTTCATACAAGAAATACTACAGAGGGAAATTTGCTCAGATTGGGAAATCTAATGGACGTATTCCATCGTAATATTGGGAATTTCCAAATTTACATGCTGGAGGGTGGAGAATTTCTTCTCAAAACCCTCTACAAAAAGTAACCATTCTGATAAGCCCTTCTCTACAACCTCAAAAATCAAATCAGCCCCCTGGAGGCTTAATAGGTCTTTTATTATATTTGAATGATTTGACCAAAAGTGGAAAATCTAGATTAAATATGCACAGGATTGATAATGAACGAAAGGCAATGGTCAAGAAAAATCTGCTTTATCTTATATCTATAGTGAGAACGTTGTCTGATGCCCCATGAAGTGCTCAAAAGTACACAGCGATAAAGAGTTCTTGTTTCTCTTCAGTCTTAGGTTACAATTGTTTCTACTGTATTTAACGTTTTGTGTGATTTAGACTACGTAGTCTATATGTAATTGCACTTTTCTGATACATAAGAAAAACAAATTACAATATTAAGTAACTTACACTATTTAACTCTGCCATTGGGTTTGTATTGATGAGATAGATTGCCAAGTTGAACAATTCATCCAGGTCGTCATCAAAGTCATAGCAATACTGGTCATCATCAGTAAACATAAGATGTTCTTTACCTTGTGATTCTTCTAAATAAAAAATAAGTTGAAAGGCCTTAATGGCAAGGAGTATGAAAGTTTGTCCAGTAAGTTATGGTACCAGGTGGAGAATGAGGGCCACCCAGTCCCCTTCATCTATTTCTAATGTCAGTCCAGGGTGAGGCAAGTCCGAAGTGGGATGGACTGAGACTAGCTGACACTAGGCTACTTGGAATCTACTATCTCTTCAAGAGTTTAGAATCCTATAAACATTGAAATAAGTAGGGTGGACACGTTCCCTGTTCTTCATCTATTAGCAGAAAGTATCAAGAGCAACCATTTTCATGGCGGCAAGGCTGGCATTGAAATATAGTTGCCAATGCTCAAACATCTTGCTGAATTATCCACAGTATTTAATTTTTTGTGCTCCGGCACTGTTGAAATCTGGGAAATTTCCAGCAAATATCTTTGTTAGTCTAAAAATTCCAACGCTTTCACACGTGTTTTACATTTAAGTGTTTTACATTACCATTTGACAATATATCTGTACCAAGCTAAGCTTTTCAAAATGATTTTCTTATATTATTAGCCTGGCATGTTTATATTAGGCAAGATAGTGCTGAGAAAGCAATTTTCTGCTGGTTTGAAATGTGCAAGAGCCAAACCGTTCCTTTATGCCTTGAAATTAGATGCAGGAAATATCCAACATCAAATCTGCAGTAAAATTGATGGGAAATGGAGAGATTATCTTCATAATACTCCCAAATGATGTTTGAAGACAGGATTTATTTGAAAGAAAAGTGACTGAACAAGGTACTTAAACCAAGTGACCTGTACCAATAATCAGGTGCAAATAATCAAAACAATCTAGATTAAAGAAATATCCAAAAAAAAGACCCAAAGAGTAAGATATGCCAACGTGCTGACCAGCACAAGGGATTCAAATTCGGTGAACAATGTAGCAATAAATTATCATTATGATTCGAGGAATGGAGAGTAAACAGCATTTTGCTCATAGAAAAGCGATGGTATTTCCATATCAAACTAAAATTCTGGTTGATTTTATCTAGAAAGTGATACCAAATATTGATTGGAGAATGATACAAAACTGAAACCAACTTCAGAAAATATTTGCAACACTTTTTGACTAAACATCCAGTTGTTTCACTTTCAGATCACGATGTCACGAAGTTTGAAATACTTTGCACTAAAAAACTGAACATTTACAACCGATTTTGACAACTCATTTAGTCTCTTTACATACAAAGAAAGTTCCTTTCTTGCCCAGGAGAGATTTTCAAAGCGTTCACATGAACTCTCAGCCCTCAAATTCAACTACACATTTGGTAGATAAGTAATTTTTATCTCAAGGGGCTCCAAGAGTACGAGATATCCCTTGAAGAACTCTTCACAAGATAAAGTGTTTGTTTCCTCTGGGATCAAAGTGGCTCCGCATGGAAAGCCTGGTAACTCAACTTCTCCTTGCAGCCTTGCATCCCATGTATACAAGATTCCTGATTAAACTTTTGAAATCTGACCAGTACTGAGTTTCCCTTAAAGGTGGGCTACCTTATTCAAAGGTTGGCTAACTCTTCTTACAATAAACCCTAATTAGATAAAAGAACAAGAGCATTGCACAAGAAAAAAAGGATTTGATGACTTTGAGAAGGGGCTAGGTGAAGTCTTCCTTACCAAGAGAATAATCATTTCTAACCCATTCAGTACTGAAGTTTTATGAGTCTTAATTCAGAAATCCTCTTAGCACTTTTCAAACTCTCCAATCTGAAGAAAGGGGGAAGCCCCCCAGAGCACAATCTTGCGAGCAAACCCATACCTATAGAGATAAAGCAGCTCAATTTTTCTTTCTCCTCTAAGAATTAAAAGCCCTAGCGAATTTTGCCGAGAGACTGGCTAGATGTCCTTATTTTCTTTTATTGACTTTAAAAAAAAAACTCCTTAACTCAACTTGAGTAATCAATAGGCTAAGTGAAGTCTGCTCTACAGTACAGTACAGTACTACAAAGTGGTAGGCCTAGGCTATTCATTGATTTTTTTTGAATCAATTTACGCAATCTGCAATTCCTGCTAGTTGCTCACCACTTTCTTCAGGGGTACTTGTTGTCCAGCAAACAACATGTTTTTCGCAATCAATCGAGACAGAGTCGAGGACCATCAATTTGAACCAGATGGCTGGCTCCAAAGTTCTCGAAACCTCGTTCCCTTCTTCAACTGGAAACCCGGCTATCCTCGGAGCGTGTCCTCCATCCAACTGGACAATCAGCCATCGCCGTTGAGCGCCGTTCTTCAGGTAGACATGCATCTTGAAGTTGGACTTGTTTTCATAATTTCTCTTGTGATGTTTGTCACGAAAAGCTACAACGAAGACAAGGAAGTGAAATCGCAGGAAATAAACCAACAGATCCAAAACCAAAACAAACTAGTAGGTATTCATTACGAGGCTGATTCTCTGCGCAACAGATTAGGCGCACATCTCCCATTTTTACTAATCCATTGATAATAGATATAAAGTTCATATATACTGTACATGGTACATTATAACAAAAACTAAATCTACGACGATACCAAGACAAAAATTACATATAATCAAAGGAAATTAATAATACTTCGAACTGAAGTTATGAAATGTTTGTCTAACCTTATAGAAGTTATTAATCTTAGCCTAATTTTGAATTTGTGTTGCGGTACCCACTGTTAGCAGTAGCAACGTACCAACCCGTTCAGCTAATGATGCATACATAGTTCATTTCTTCAATTGAGTTAAGCTCTCTTTCTGGAATTATGGTTTTACTGATGCGTTGAGATTGAATACGAGAAAACAAGATGTTTTGAATTTTCACAATTTAAATTCGTTGAATTTTCATTGAAACTATATCATATGATAGTCAGGATGTTTCAAAACCTAAGTCAGGTTATCATCTTTCTTGGTTTTTTCCATGTGTTCATCAGCCTAAAAATGTCTTAATTACTTCTATTATTTTATTAACTGTATATAGAATATTGCATTTCAGTACTGTAGAGGATTGTGGGAGTCTTCGGTACTTTAGAGGCAGGCACGGATTCAGCATTGTAGTTTGGGGACGGCCATTTAGAGAGAAAAGTTAAGGGGGCCTGGGGGCAAACCCCCGAAAACGTTTCTGAGCCACGCCCCTCAAACCTCCGTGGAACGCTGGAAACGCCTATTCCGGTTTTTGTTCCATGCATCCTAATGAAAACTATTTGTGTCATTTTTACACGAATTCCAATTTAAATTTGTTCCAAGAAAGTAAGCCTCCTTTCGAATCATACCATAAATCCTTACGAGTTGGTGCATCTTTGAAACTGTAGTATTCAGGGCTGAATCACGAAGTAATGGAGTAAGTCTCTATAAACGATATTTTATGCCATGAAAAGACAAAAAAGAAAAATGAACCGAGGTTGTAGTGACTTTCATTTTCGATTGACCTGGGCACCAGAGCGTGAAGAGAGGGGGTGTGTTCGATCCAAATCGAATAAGCTTTTTTTCCATTTTGTTCAGCTCCTTTCTAGAGACTTTTACTTTTAAGGTGGCTTATTGAGCAGAAACGACGATGATGCTGTTCATTGTAAGCTTCGAAGTAAAATTCACTGGGAAAAATCGCTAAGAGTAGCTGATATATTTGATGTCAGGCACGTATGTAATGTTGCGCTGTTATTTTCAAATCGTTACCTAATTCATTTAACTGCCTAATTATTGTGCTGCACTTCATTTTCTTGCAAATTTTTGATTGCTGAAATTTTATCGTTTGGGGGGAACATGGCCTCCCCGCCTCCCGTGGCTTTGCAACGGGTCAGACGGAAAGCTCTAGTGGTTGTTTCATTGACAACTTTTTTTGTTTCAATTTCGTTCTCTTTTTGACTTACTACTCTGATGAGTGCCAGAAGCAAAGTTTTTGTAGTTATCATGTTTTATTTACAATTCGTTTCGTCTCAATTTCGATCTGTTTCTGACGTATTACTCTAGTAGTCTTTCAAAGAAGAATTGCATTTAATTCATTTTCAGAAGCAACTGGTAAAGGAAAAAGATTCAACATTCAAATTCTAAGACTTAAAATTAACAATGCTTGGCAGTTTATCTTTTGGGTCGCTCGGTTTATAAGTGGATATTATTCTTGTCATTTACTTATTAAGGTTCGAAACACAAAACACTGCTTTATTCCAAATTCAAACTTAATATTATACCATTCCTTACATATATCTTCTATAATAAAAACCAAAGTTGAGTTCAAACCAGTTTAAATGTTTCACAGCCAGAACTTCAATTTTCTCCACCCTCTTCTTCTTCTCTTCCTCAATCGCCTTTGGTAATCTTTCTCAATCATCTCCCTCAAGCTATTCTGTGCTTTTTGAAGAAGAATTTCTTGCTCCTGATATCCTTTCTCAATTTCTTTATTTCTTATTTCGATTTGGTTCTTCTCCATGGTCAATTGAATGTTTTCTGCTTCAAGATTCTCATTTTCTGCTTTCAGTTTCGCCATATTGCTAGTCAATTCTTTATTCTTGATGATTTCATCTTCCTTTAACTTAACTTCTTCCACAAGATCTGCGAGGGTTTTAGAATGGTCTTCCTGCAATTTGCCAAGGTTGTTTTTCAGGCTAAGATATTTCATTTCGATTTCTTCACTTTCCTCTTTTTCTTCTCTCAAATCTTCCTCAAGATCTTCGGCCTTCTTCTTCAGTGCATCTTGTTCAATCTTCATTTTCGAGCAGAGTTCACCAAACTCTCTCTCTCTTTCTGCTTTTTGTGCCTCTTGCATCTTCTTCAACTTCTTGATATCTTCATCAGCCTTTTGCTTATCTTGCAATACTTCATTTAGATCTTGGTTTAGTTGATCATTTTTTATTTTCAGTTTCTCCATTTCTTCGTCAAAAGCTCTCTTGTTTCCCATTTCTATCTCATCTTTCAACTTCTTTACCTTTCTCAATTCTATTTCTGCCATCTCCTTCTCTTGAATAGCCTGTTCATGTTTTTTCTTAGACTCGTCCATCTTAGCATTCAATTCGAGAGCTTGTCGTTGCAATGTTACATTACCTTCCAATGCAGTCTCTAGTTTCTTTTCTAGACTTTCCATCTCACTCCTCATTTTGATTTCTCTTTCATTCCTTAAGTATTGCACACCTTTCAAAATTGCTTCATTCGCTAAATCTGTTGCCATCAGCTCGATTTCTTCTTCTAACGAATCTGCATCACTTTTCTCCAAGTTGATCATTTCCATTCTCAACTCCTTCCTTTCAACTTTCTTCCTATTCTCTTTCTCGAGCACATCATCTTCAGCCATATCTACCTTCCTTGTTTCATCGACTGCATCATGGGTATTTTGCGATCCCATAATCCCTTTGATTGACTGTATCTTCGGTTGCGTCATCTCAAGCCCAGAATCCTTTTCTCCAGGGTTGATGACAATGCTTTGATCAGATACCACTAGCTTGAAGGGGTGGTCAGATGACGTGGTCAGTGTCATTTTTTCCCTTTGATTGGTGACGTGTTTCCGACGCATTAGCTGTATTATCTCGTTCTTTTCATCAAGCTTTCTCTGTAGCTCTAACATCTGAAACAAAATTTCATCAAAGTATATTTTGAGATACTTGATAAGACAAAAAAAGTTGTGTAAAATAACTATTATCTAGGTTGAAATTGTGCCCCATTTTTACATGAGAGTCAGAGTGAATGGCTTAATTGGTTTTTGGAAATAATTCAGAAATTTCTAGGTGTATGAGTATCTTTTTAGAAACTTTATTTCTTAATAAGTAACAAAGATAATCAACTTAATAAGATTGCCAAAACGTGATATTTACGAAAGGTTTTTGTCTGAAACTCAAAGAGCTTCAGTTTTTTTCATATTATGGTTTAGTATTTGTTTTTATGGAAGCTGAAGTTATGGGAATGGCAATGAATAATCTAAACTTATGTATTTTGCCGTAATATTTCCTTTTAACTTGCTATCCTGAAGTTCTGTAGCAATCACATACTGCTTTCACGCAGGCAGTTAAACCAGCCTAAACTAAACCAGGTTTTTAAATGTAAAACTCTGATTGGTCCATTCGATAATTCAAATGCTCCTAATTGGCTGTGAGAAGACCACTGCCCAAACCAATTGTCCCTCAGCCTTTCCGAAGTTGCTAACTTAAATAGGACATCTTCATCTTGCTAAAGGTTGATTGTCTCGTTAATGAATAAAACTAAACCTACCTTATCGTTCTTGTCCTTCCCTTCCTTCTCTTGTTTGAGAAGCTTAACTTGCTCGATCAGTTTACTGTTCAATTCGAGGAGTTTTTGCTTCGCAAAGGAAGCATCCTCTCTCCTTCTCTTCTCCTCGCTTATCTCACTCCTAACCCTCTCCAACTCTTCTCTCATGCCCGCGATCTGTTCGCGAAACCCTGCGATTACACTCGTTTGAAGGCGAATACCTTCAGTACTCTCGTTTGTCGAACTCATTTTGAAGTAACTCGTTGCACTTTCAATGTATTCGAAATGTTTGGATTTGTGAAGAGGGCCTTTGGTTTTGAAAGCCTTGATTTGATTGTGACGTCAGATGAATCATTTGCCCTTCCAGCCTCTGCGAGGCCTCGTTTCCCTATGCTGACGACGCTTGTGACGTCAGATGAGTTATGTTTATCTTGAGCTGAAGTCTTGCCTTACGAGGCTTCGTTTCCCTGTGATGATTCATCATTAATCCAACCGGAGTAAAGTTAAGGACTGATGATAGTTTACATTGTGAATAGCGGGTTTTTCAACTTGCTAAACCTTGGACTGTGTGATAGTACTAGGATTGGTTTATGCAACAAGTTGGGGTTAGATTTGGAGTCAAGGTTAGAGTTTAAGGGTTCAGTAAGAACAATCTTTGATCGGCATAATATTTCGTATCATTTCATTTTCGTTCCTTTTTCTGACGTACCTCCCTGATGATCCTCTCTTCTTCTCTTCTCCTCGGTTATCTCACTCCGTAACTTCTCCAACACTTCCCTCATGCCTTCAATCTGTTTGCGAATCTCTGCGATGAGGTAGGGGAACACTATAAGTAAATTGGAGGCTGGCTGTTCAGTACTGTTGGGAATACCATAAGTTCATTAGAGGTTCTTCAGTACCATCAGTATTGTGATGTGGAGAGATAGCACCCAGGACATTGGGTGATACCGTAAGTACTAGGTATACTAGGCACCTTACTTCTGACTCAGTATGCTGTAGTATCAATGCAATGCAGTATGCTTCAGAGTTTCAACTTAGGTCAAAGCTGACCTTCCATGGAGGAACCCACTTTGATTTATGCGCTCCAGTGGGTCTACTAGGGGAGTCATTATTCTTTCAAGAAGAATCTCGTTGTAACTCAATACAGCGCCTAAATTGCGTACATCTGGGTAAGGACTTGAATAATTTCACCCTGTTACAGCACTGCACTTGCGTGACGTCTGTTGTAGCTGTACACTGAATAGCAGGGTATTCCAGCGGACGAGCGTAAATGTCTCGTTTGTCCAAGTGCAGGGGCGCATCTAAGGGGGAGGGTTGTGGGGGTTGCAACCCCTGCCCTTTTTGACAAAGAAGCAATTTTGCCCTATTTTCATCGGAACTGTCGCTACAAATTTACTATGGCACATCGCAGCGGCAGCTGAGAATTGCGCGTGCGCAAGCTGTTTCGAGCCATCTCATCTGCTGACGCCATATGGCTATCCAAATCATTTGGAATAAGTACTCTGTGTTATCTGTCTATGCTTTGTATCTCATGATTTTACAAAAAAAATGTTTTCCTTGTGTTTTCCATTACCATGCAGAAAGAGAAATGTAAGGATCCTAAGCCATTTGAGACCACGAAAATTGCAAAATCTCAAGAGTTTCTGGGGGCTTCACCCCCTGGACCCCCACCAGGGCCCTGCCCAGGACCCGACCAATTGCTTGGCAATGGCAATGACCATTGCTTGCGTGCCTGCGGCACGCTTTATACGCTTTATACATTCCAGTACATTGTGCCCTTTCTTGACTCTACAACCCCTGCCCTCCAGAATTCCTAGGTGCGCCCCTGAAGTGGCTACGTTGAAAACAAACAAAATTTATAATGGTTTGTGAAGAGCACTCTGCTACTCGCAAAGAGATATTAACTATGGTCCAGCAAGATATGCCCTTGTTTCCTCGTATGGATCCTACATGTAAATTCATCTACCTTTTCTCCTGTCAAACTGTAAGCTTGTAAAAGGTCTTGAAAAAAGCATTCGAGAAACGTGCTAGTACGTCATCAAGATCCGAGTCAAAAAAGTAAAGGACACATCCACAATATATGCCTTTGAGATTTTATTCGATGAACTTTTTATAAATTTGGTTGTTTTGTTCATATCATCTTTAAAGTTTATTTTGCCAAGACGCTATAGTAAAAGTAAGGTTTGATGACGATGATGATGATGATGATGTTGATGAAGATTATGAAGAAGATGAAGATGAAGAAGAAGAAGATGATGATGATGATGATGATCTTGGCACATCAAATTAAGTGGCAAGACCGAATGCAATGCCATGTTCGCAAGGATGAATGGAAAGTCAGAAAGTTGGATTGAAAATGCAATCAAAGAAAGAAGCGTGGAAAGTAGTAATACATTAGAATTGGAAAATACTCTTGAGAAATGGGAAGAAAATACATTACATGGTCAAGTCATAAGATATACTGAAAGTAAGGTCAGTCTGATTGTAGCATTGATGTAAAACAAACAGAAAATATGAAAAAATACCAAGATCTCCAAATAGAACTAAGCAGGTTATGAAACACAACAGCGACTGCCGTACCCATTGTTGTTGGAGCTCTGGGTAGTGTACCTATTGCATTAGAACAACATCTCAGAACTATCGGGTGTGAGAAAACATTCAAGATATCCAAAAAGCTGCACTACTTGCAACTTTGTCTATTATCAGAAACTGTTTGGGTATCAGATCGTAGTAGAGTTCAACCGACTGATTGGATCAAAGTGAGATGAGATATTTATCCTTGACTACTGGTTGGGGCCCGATAGTTGTCTGAAGTTTCCGACATCAAGCCATGTGGTTTAGAAAACAATGATGATGATGATGATGATGATAATTTTCATCCTGATTCATGATTGATAATAATCACAAAGAGAAAGAGACGCGATCAGATTTTCTGCCAATCCCTTTCTTTCGCTATTTGCTGAAGCAGGTTGCCCGTTGTTTTCAAATACTGCTAAGTCCATATTTGCTATTTTGCGGTGTTAAGGAACTGTATCTTCTCCGTAAGAATGTCCTTTCTACTTCAACGAAGAAAAGTGAAAATTCTTGCTGGTTGCACTATTGTTTCCAATGACCATCCGCCGAAGAGTATTTACCCTCCAGATATTTGAACAGACAAAAAGAGAAGGAAAATTCCAGTACCTCGAAACAATAAGCTGCAAATGTATTATTAAGTCCTAGATTTATTGTATGAGCCGAACTTTATCGCTATTGATAGATCAGTTAGAAGCTCAAAACAACAATGAATTGAGCAATCTTTTATTCGTGGCGGTAATTGAAATGAATTGTTTCAAGATATTGAAGTGAATTGATTAAATTGAATTGCTCCTAATAGGGATGACGTAATAAGACTAATGACATCCGTGTACTGAGTGAAAAATGAGTTAATATTTTGATGAAAATCTGTCTGGAGGTCTTCCTGACGTTTTTTGTGCGTAATTCATATCTTTGATTGATAACAATTCTTTTCTCGTACAACACAGAATGCCGATATCCGGTCTTGTACATTGCTTGTACAAAGGCAAATTGTTTGGGCTACGCCATATGCCTACTGACACCTACTGAATCAAATATGGCCTTTGGTGAGTACAAAGCGTGATAGAGGCAGATAATAATATCCTTGAATCCTGGAGTATTAACTATTGCAGATGACAGATCCCATTTTTATTTATTATTTCTTTCTTTTTGCTTCATTTCATAACTACATGTAGTATTCAAATACCTGACAGCCAGCGATGTTTTTCCTCCGCTTGGTATCGTACAAGTCGTTTATATATAACTAAATTGTGAAGTTTAAAGTGGAATAAAAGACAGACCCCAATTGCATTCCATAGGATTCATTTCTAATGCACTAATGCACTGTGGCGGGAATTTCCGAGTGGTTAGATCACTCGACCCTTAATCAAAGGATTCCAGGTTCGAAATCACCTCCAGGCCCCTGATTTCAAAATAAAGACTGGATCGAGCATTCTATTCTTCTGGAGCCAAATGTTTGAAGCCCATTGCTTCGGCCTGTGTTTCGCTTCCTTATATGGTTACCAAAGAAGTTATATTGACTTTATTCTTTGCTAACAATAGCTGTACGATTATTTTCTTTCGCGCTGAGCATTCATTACATTCCAACCATCATTAAAGAAAAACCAGCCCCTAGTGGAATCTCAATGTATTGAGTTGAACCTACCAATATGGCCGCCAATGACTTCATTTCAAAACAACAGATGATCGATCCAGTCTTTTTTTGAGATCAGTGCTCCAGACTTGTTACAAAGTGTGAGGAGAGAATTAACCAGCTCTCTGTAATTCCAGGCAAAAGGCAAAAGGAATCACGAGGACCAGGGTTGCACTGCTTCGATTAGTTTACCTGTTTAGTGGGCCCTTTGTGCCTTGCACATAAACCAATACCTTACGAAGATAGTAAGCGCATTTGCCTATCAATCATCAATCTACTTTGATTAGTCTACCTATTCAGTGGACCCTTTTTGCTTTGCACATAAACCAATACCGTATGAAGATAGTAAGCGTATTTGCCTATCAATCATCAATCCACTGCTTCGATAAGTCTTTCTATTCAGTTGGCCCTTTGTGCTTCGCACACAAACCAATACCTTGCGAAGATAATAAGCGTATTTGCCTGTCAAATATCAACAACATCAACATATCAACATCAACTTTTTCATCTACCCTGTTACCTTAGCATTCCTGTAATCTTTAAAACATGAATTAATGCCTCTACTGTTCCCTACAGCTATATACACAATAACATTCCATCGTCAACTTATTGTCCTGATTTAGGACGTTGATAAGCACTTTATCAAGGTCCTGGTGTTGAGATCTGGTGGACGTGTGTTACAATGGTTGTGACTATCGTGTTGTATTGTTTCTAGCTAGGGCACGGTACCACACACCACATCAATTCATACTTCGTGATTAGATTTGGTTTGTTTTCACTGCAGTTATGAAGCGGATGACAATCAAGCCGTGATCCTTGTTGTTTTCATGCTTTTCTTTGCCATACTTCAATGTAACTAATTTCAATGCTAAACACTAATTGGCAGAAAAGAAACAGGAAACTACACGTTCATCTCGACAAGCCTGTTTCGTGATTTCTCACTCATCAGGAGATGTACTAATTAAAATATTCCTAAGCTTCAAGAACATCTCCTGATGAGTGAGAAATCACGAAACAGGCTTGTCGAGATGAACGTGTAGTTTCCTGTTTCTTTTCTGCCAATTAGTGTTTATCTATGCTCTACTACTATGTATTGAGCACTATTCTCTGAAAACCTACAAACTAGCTTTACAATTTCAATGCTAGATACAAATAATCTTTAACTGGCTCTAGAGATGGATGCCATGTTCCAAACTGCAGGTAAAACAAGTAACGTCAACGTCACCTCGGATCAGCGAATTATAAAAACATGCCGTGCAAATTCTCTAGCACAAAGTAGCTGGTCTAGGCGTGTGCCACAGCGCCCAATTCAATTGATGACTGGCGCTAAATCGTGTTATTGAATCGACTCATTGCGCGTGCGGTGGCCCTTCTCAACAAGTAGCAGTGATTCTTAATAATTAATTTCATTCTCCGTAATGTCGTTAAACCATGGAGTATTATTTCTTGGTGTTCACACGGCAGAACAGCCGGACCTTATATTCACTTTTAAGATTTGCTCAATGTTCAAGAGAATTAAAAGAATCTTACTCAATACTCGCTCGGTGGGGAATCGGCCAATGCCCTTTCTTCGTAAACTGCGGGTCTATGACGAGAATATTAATTGATAACAGCAGAAGCTAATATTCAGATTAAATCTAAGGACTGCTTACTGATCTAGAGGATTAGAAGTCCAGCATGGACCAGCTTCGGACTTTTTCATACTCTGGGTCTCGAATTATGAATAAGAAGCGACAAGCTTACGAAGTAGGAGGCAAAGTAGAAGCTGCCCCCATCCCCACAAATGCATTCAGAAATAAACTTTCTCCCAGTACAGATCTCCTACGTAAGTTTCCAAACGGGTTTAGCTCCGACCCCAATAAACAATTTTTGCGTATTGGAAAAGAGCTCAAAGGGATTCCCTTCTCTTCTGCGAACTCTGCGTAATGGTTGAGATGACCACATATCACGAAGACAACATACGCACGGTGTGTCCTCCTTCACGAGGCCCATATCAGCAAAACAAGAAATAACAGGAGCTGATATCAGTGAAACTCCTCGTGCGAACTCCACTCACTGGAGGCTTTGCAATGTTAAGCAAATGACGGTCAACTTTGTTTTCCTGCGATAACGATTCTGAATGAACAGGCAGCTGGCTCGCATGAAATCTCCTCATGAATTATTCAGCACGAGCAAATACTTAAGGCTCAGTACATGCTCAAGGAAATCAAACTTGTTTCGCTCTGGGTTTGGTCTCGCGGAGTAAATAGGCCTGTTTGTCAGAAGCAACACACTTTCGGCCTCCTTTCGTTTTAACATGTCTTTATAATGCTGGAGTAGGCCTCGATGGTCTTCGAAAAGCGCCATGGGAGTCTTTTTCCTCAACTGGCTCAACTCTCTGCAAGGGCCTACTCGAAATCTTCTCCTGCGAACGACATTGTTCGTCGTTTACTTGCTCGCAGGATCAGCTGTGTTCCAAGCGCTCGAGTCGAGGCAAGTCGTGAAGGAGAAACAGAGGTTCGAGGACGTGAAGTACTACATGAAGAAGTCGTATGGAATCAACGATTCCGAACTGAATAGATTCATAAACGAAGTGAAAGAGGCTGTGGAAGATGGCATTTACGAAGTCGAGTATGATCGATGGTGTTTCATGGGCTCCCTGTTCTTCACTGCTACGGTTATTACTACGATAGGTGAGTGGGTTGAAGTTTTATTGTCTTGAATTCACAACTAATCATTCTGTTAACTAAGTCCTGGGTTTCAGCAACTCATCCGTGTCAAGATGTGTGAGGTCCTTGTTTCTCTACAGCTATTTTTGCTGCAAAGATACAGAAGATGATTTTTTTCTAGTCTGAAATTCACAACTAACAGTTTCTGTTTATAAACTCGTGGGGTCGAGCGATACGATAAACATCTGCATTACAGCGAAGAAGTAGTTGTATGTAAGATCTTTATTCTCCTAAAGCCACTATCGCTAGTGATATACAGTAGATAAATGGGTCTTAATAAAGCTTTTCTAGTCTTAAATTCACAACGATGATTTTGTTGGGTTGATAAATATAAGATAAACATCCGCATTAAAGCAGAGAAGTACTTAGGTGCGCTGTTTTTATTTTTCTAAAGCTACTAATATACAGAGAATGATTGGGTCAAAGTTTTTCTAGTCTTAAATTCAGAACGTACAGTTTATGTTGATAAAATCTTGGGGTTGATAAACATAAGATAAACATCTGCTTCGAAGTAAAGAAGTAGTTTAGCTGGGAGGTCCTTATAAGGCTAAAATTGCTACTAATATACAGAAGATGAATAGGTCAAAGATTTTCTAGTCGTAAATCTAAAACTAACAGTTTATGTTGATGATTTTGTTGGGTTGATAAAGACAAGATAAACATCTGCATCGAAGTAAAGAAGTAGCTTAGGTGTGAAGTCCTTGCTTCTACAACTACTACTGCTAAAGTTGCAGTCAGTGAAAAGTTTGTTCATCAGTAATATTCAAGTGTTGTTTATGATTTATAAACTCTTTGATTTCAACAATGCAGAGATACCTGCGCGAAAACAATATGACAGGTTTCCAAATCACCACGAGACCGAAATTCAGTATCTCTTCGAATCGTATCACAAAGGAACGGCTAAGAAAATCAAACTGGGAAATCCTAGTTTTAAAGAATCAACAATTCATGTTAAGTAGATCTGTAAGTTTTAGATCAGGCAACTTTTTAGTCTTAGATTTTGGTTTTATGGAAGTCTTTGAAAGAGTATGCGGAGCGCATCTAAAACCTTTCTTGTATGGACACACTATACGGACATTTACCATGTTGATGATGTAATAGATAGAAATCCATTTTGGTAATAAGAATTTCAAACGGAACAAGAAAACCAAAAATCATCGAAAAACGAATAGAATACCTGAACAGCTTTCTCTATACGCAGCTCATGACCGTGGATTGGGACTGAGTAGATTTCTGTATCTATAGAAAAGCAAGAGTTTGGTTGGCCTCCCGAAGGAAAACACGAGGCTTCTGTCTATAGTTCATATTGTATCTAGGGCCAATTCATTTGCTATTTGATTATAGTAAACGAGATTTATAGGCGTGGTACTTATAATCAGGTAAAACAAGTAGAATCAATTTATATAAAAGTACTATATTGATGATAGATTAGGATAAACACTTTTCAAGCTTATCAGTTGGAGTTTTATATATAATAACTATTTTATCGTTTTTACGAAAGAGGTTAAGCTCGAGTAACGTGGGAGAACCAAGAAAATTAATTGTACTTCATAAAATTCTACACCTGCTGCGTAGCTTTCAGTATAATTTGTCTCTTCATATCCCTAACTGCTTTAAAACTTTACCTGCCTTTTATCAGATAGCTTGACAACATATCAATTTACTTGTTTTTTTTTTTTATTTTATTTTGCTTTCATTTGTTAGAGAAAACGATAGAGCAAAAGATGTTGTTCTTCACGAGAAATTACGGAACTGAATTTCTTAAGGAGTTTCTTATGAAGAAAAGCGAGTTAAGCCAAAAATACTTTTTGCTGTTCAATTCTTCCATCTTGAATTAATGCGAACTTACCCCCCGGCAAACCCAGATTCCTTTGCGAATTCTAAGGAAACGCTATTCACTGAGGGATGGATATCCAGGGGGATTCTCATTAATTTGGGATGGCATCATTGATAGAAAAATGGAGAATGGCCTATAATTCTTGTGCGTTCGCCACTGTTCTTGCCCTGCTTTCGCTTCATTATCACTGTTATTTGCTAACACTACACATCCCAACAACTGTTTACATCCCTGCTTATTGCGGTTTGAATGGCGATGTCGCGAAACACCAGTCGTGACTTGAGTGTACTTGCTCATCAAGTTTCAATGAAAAATCGCCTAGCCCTTGATTGTGCTATTGATTTGCACACATGAAAGAATTTCTATGTCTCTGTTGTCCTTTGTATGAAGGTTTGGTGTCTGCAGAGAAGAATTCACAACTCTTCTTCATAATGTTATCAGTCTCATAGAAAAGATTTTCAAAGTCTCGCCATTTTGTCGATATTCTCCTTTTTACATCTCTTCCTATGACAAGAAAGAAAGATGGCCTAAAATTGTTTGCCTTGATGATAAGATTTTTTCATATTAGTCTATATGGCCTTTTTGTCGATACTGACTTTGAATTTCTTCTTATGAAATCAAGATATCTTAAAAATGAAGGTGGTAATGGAAATAATTTTCATAGGCCGGTCATTTTATCAATACTTGTTTTTGCATTTCTTCCCATGAAATAAGAAAGATGGCCTAAAATTGTTTGCATTGATGATAACATCTTGACGATCAAATTTCTTCCTTGGCCTATGCAATCAAGATGGTTAAATATGTTTATATAACGGCGTTGATATGTTTATATAGGTTCGCCATTTTGTCGATACTGGTTTTGTATTTCTTTCCGGGAGCCTAAAACTTTTTTGCTGATGACATCTGGTTTTGATGATGATGGCATCTAGTTTGGATATCAATAACTCTTTCATCAATAAGACCTAACTTATGAGGCAGATCAATAGTTTTGTGATGAATAATAACCTTCTACGCTATCGTGTCTTGAAATACTGCTTAATAATCTTGGCCTGAACTCAAGAAGAAGCGTTGACGTAGGTCTATACGTGTTGAAAATTCCGTTCATGCATGCATCTCTCTTTATGCCCCATTTGTAAGAACATCAACAAATTCTTTCTTTGAAATACATCAAAATTTGACCCTCTTTCCCCAAAAAAAGCTAAGATCAGACCAAGATGAGAATTTCAGCTTGAAAATCTCACCCACACGAAGTACATGGACATAGGAAGCATTTCTTCTTCGAGTTTCGGGCTTAAATGGTCTAAAACGATTCTTACATTTATAATGCTTTTAAAGCATGTTAATGCTATCAGCTGTGTTAATTGTTTGTTTGCATTTTTCCTGGCCATCCGACTTCCCAGTGGGCTATCAATGGCTGGTACTTTTATCTATTTTACAGTCTTATGGTTATTTCCATTAATTCTTTTGAGCCAAAATAGCCAGCTTAAGCTTGTTCTTAGCTTTTTCTTAACATTAGGAAGAATTTGAGGCTCCATATAATACTGTTCTTATAATACTGTTCTTATGAAATATAAAGTTTAAACTCGAGAGGCCCTTTTGAAAGTAATTAAGGCACTTTCTGTATTTTGCAAAAACATGGGGGCACGTGCCCTTTGCGCCCCCCTGTTCCTGTCACCCTAACCTTGCTGTTGAAGCAGCGTACAACGTCTCCCCTGTCAGATGAACTGCCGGCGAGATGATCAGCAAAGTAGCGTCGAGGAAAGGTTCATTTGAATGAACAAGGAAAGTAAAGTTTTCCTGGAGGGTGGATGTTTTTCCTTGTAGGAAAACCGTTGCCTTTGACACCTGTCAGGCATGATAGTCCACGTTGTTAAACATCATTGTCGATCGCAAATCAAATCAGAGAAAATAAGCCAATTCTCAGGTCTTTTACTTACATGCAAAACCGAGAACACCTGTCCGCGGATTTTATCTCTGCAACAGCGTATTATCTTCTTCTATTCCCTCCATTTCGCTGTCCGCGCTCTCCCGATTCGCTTGTTTCAGTCACATATCAGAAAAGAATTGCTCAATCTCAAATAGCAGATAACAAACTCGTGGATGTTCGCAGCAATGTTGAGTTTTCGTAATGCTCTTTGCTGAAAAATGAATGAATCAATCATCAATTACGCGTTCAAGAGGTCTGAAAGCCACTGCTCCGCTCCTGGTTGGGGGATGAGTTGCGATTCGGCCTAAGCAGCCTGTGGGACGTCTGTGTCTTACTGTAGAGGGTGTTCACGGGATATCCAGTAATTTGGAGTGATACCATAAGCACTTTGGGAACTACTCAACAGAAGTGTTGGTATCTCCCAAAATACTGATAGTATCCTTGCACACTAACATCCTCTACAGCACTGTCGTGTCCCTTCAAAGTACTGATGGTATCCCCCACAGTAATTGACCTCCTCCGCAGTGCTGAATATCCTCCAGAGAACGGAACATCCTCCAGAGAACTGAACATCCTCCATAGAACTGAACATCCTCCACAGTACTCAATATCCTCCGTAATAATGAACTTGCTCGACAGTACTGAAAATCCTTCACAGTACATGACATCCTTCCATTCTCTACTGTACTGAGCATCCTCCACAGTACTGAACATCTTCCACAATAATGAGCATCCTCCATAGTACCGAACATCCGTCACAGTAAATGACATCCTCCCATCCTCTAAGTACTGAACATCCTCCATAGAGCTGAACACCCTTCACAGTACTACACAGACCTTCCCCACTATGCTTAGTCAAAAACGATTGAGTGTTTTCAACGCAAACATAGTTTCAGGCCTAAGGCCCTCTTAAACCGGCGTTACTAGAAGACTGAAATAGCCAGAGCAAGTCAGAAAAAGATAGTAAATTTTGTTAATTTAAAACTAAATTTTAAGTGGATCAATTAAAAAACAACAAAATATTTTATAGCCAGTCCTGTACCACATATTCCAATTATTGCATATTTCAGTGCTGCTTAGTGATACCATCAGTATATTGGAGGGTTTTTAGTACTGCTTGGGGATACCATCAGTGCTGTGGAGGGTTTTCAGTACTGCTTGGGGATACCATCAGTATATTGGAGGGTTTTCAGTACTGCTTGGGGATACCATCAGTGCTGTGGAGGGTTTTCAGTACTGCTTAGTGATACCATCAGTATATTGGAGGGTTTTTAGTACTGCTTGGGGATACCATCAGTGCTGTGGAGGGTTTTCAGTACTGCTTGGGGATACCATCAGTGCTGTGGAGGGTTTTCAGTTCTGCTTAGTGATACCATCAGTATATTGGAGGGTTTTTAGTACTGCTTGGGGATACCATCAGTATATTGGAGGGTTTTCAGTACTGCTTGGGGATACCATCAGTGCTGTGGAGGGTTTTCAGTACTGCTTGGGGATATCAGCAGTGCTGTGGAGGGTTTTCAGTACTGCTTGGGGATACCATCAGTATATTGGAGGGTTTTCAGTACTGCTTGGGGATACCATCAGTGCTGTGGAGGGTTTTCAGTACTGCTTGGGGATACCAAATACCATCAGTGCTGTGGAGGGTTTTCAGTACTGCTTGGGGATACCATCAGTATATTGGAGGGTTTTCAGTACTGCTTGGGGATACCATCAGTGCTGTGGAGGGTTTTCAGTACTGCTTGGGGATACCATCAGTACATTAGATGGTTTTCAGTAATGATGGTGTCCCCCAAACTACTGATCTTATTCCCCTACAGTACTGTAAATACCCTCTTGCCGTCCAGCCAATCCCATATAAATTAAATTCTGAAGAAATACTCCATGGCTATGTAAAGCTTCGAAATTCTTGAGCAGTATGTAGTGTTTTGAAAAGCACCTGTAAAAGTGTTGTAGTCACGTTTTCATATTTGTTTTCGGATTCTAAGAACATAAAGAAGTGTTTTAATTTCGACTTAAGTGAAAAGCTTCTTTGCATGATACGTTGTGAATTAATCATTTTGAGAATGGAGCTTGGGACTATTTGCAAAGATCAGCTTCAGAATTTTCGATGTTTTTTAACGATATCATAATTTTTGCACCACAGTAAAGCTCTACCAAGCCCCCCTCTTTTAAGCCCTCCCTTCCATAAAAAAGACTACATAGTAAGATATTACGAGTTAGGGATAGCTAATGAATGTATTGCATTGTGATTATGCCTATTGCTAACTTTAAATGTTTGAAAGTGAAGTTCTTCAAACCTTCTTTAAGCACGCACTCTACAGGGCCAACGCCAACGGGGGGCCACAGGGACCATGGCCCCCTCCAATTTGCTCAAAAACATTGTTAAATTTTAAAATATGACTGAATAAAGTCAAACCAGAGCGTTAATTCTCGTTAGCACGAAGAATTAAAACATTTTTGCGATCATCAATGACACAGAAAAGATGCAACTTTTTATAAATATCATCTGAATACAAAGACTTGGAAGGAAATCTGTCTCTAGTCAATATTGCAAGCGACTTTTTGGAAAATAGGCCAAATTGTAATATACATTTATGAAAGTTTACTGACTCTGACATAAAAATCGTATCTAGTAAAAGTCGCTGTTGTTGGTTGAGTTTTGTTATAAAAGTGATATTCATTAGACCTATGTTCATATTTGAAATCAAATATGGGGATCGGGAGTTTGAGAGTCAATTATTAAAAAAGGAAATGTATCATTGTACCCGTCTCTATCTATATGATTTGCACATATGAGATTACTTTATTGGCTTTTTTGTTCTGCTGATGCATTGGGTATTCAGGGGCTATTACTAATTTTTTGTGTTTACTATTATCGTACAGGAGAAAAATTCAAAGGATCCTAAGCCATTTTATTAATATCTTAAAAATTGTGGGATTTCAGGAGCTCCCAGGGGTGATCCCTGGCTGTTTGGGGCAATGACCCAATGACCTTCAGTCATTGCAGTATAGCTACCTTCTGCCCAGGATATGCCCTCTACATTACCATTTTGCCCCCCCATGACAATATTCACGGCAAGGGCCCTGCTCTAATAAGCCCCCTCTAGAACTTTAAAAATTATTCAAGCCTTTGGGGGCTTAAAATGAAACTAAATAGTAAGCCACATAGGATCGTGAAAAAATGCAAAACATAGAAAAACAGAATGGCTTCTTTCTCAATAAAAATGCCGAACCATGTGATCTACGGCACAAAGACAGTTTCTTACAGACATAAACAGACCTGTAGTATGATATACCTATTGAAGTTAGAAATCTAAATAATCCCGAACTCTTTATATGATATTAAAACAGGTGAAAAAAGTTTATGATGTCTAGTACTTAACCAACTTTTTTGTCTGAATCCCATCTCAGAAGTGCGCCAGAGAGAACGGGAACGAAACAGAATAAGGAATTGATATACTCATGGGCAAATGGAGATTCAATATCGCAAGGTCTCCAATCAGAAGTTTGGAAATATGGCTTTAGTTGGACCGTTTCTGCTTTACAGCGTTTCTTCTTTAAATCCGGCGTGGGGTTCAAAAGCCGGCTGGAAATGAAATGAATGGATCGAAGCGAAAAGACATCAGAGCCAGTACAACAGTTTTTCAGTCTCACAAAATCTCAAATCAGAAGTTTGAAAATACGGCTTTAGATCTACAGTTTCTACTTTGAAGCGTTTCTTCTTTATATCCGGCGTGGGCTTAAAAAGCCGGCTGAAAACGAAATGAATGGACCAAAACGAAAAGACATCAGAGCCAGCAAAACAGTTTTTCATTCCCATAAAAGCTACTAACAAGAGTTTGAAAATACGGTTTTAGATCTACGGTTTCTGCTTTGAAGCGCTTCTTCTTTAAATCCGGCGTGGGCTTAAAAAGCTGGCTGAAAACGAAATGAATGGACCAAAGCGAAAAGACATCAAAGCCAGCACAACAGTTTTTCATTCCCATAAAAGCTACTAACAGAAGTTTGAAAATACGGTTTTAGATCTACGGTTTCTGCTTTGAAGCGCTTCTTCTTTAAATCCGGCGTGGGCTTAAAAAGCCGGCTGAAAACGAAATGAATGGACCAAAGCGAAAAGACATCAGAGCCAGTACAACAGTTTTTCAGTCTCACAAAATCTCAAATCAGAAGTTTGAAAATGCGGTTTTAGATGTATGTTTTCTACTTTGAAGCGCTTCTTCTTTAAATCCGGCGTGGGCTTAAAAAGCCGGCTGAAAACGAAATGAATGGACCGAAGCGAAAAGACATCAGAGCCAGTACAACAGTTTTTCAGTCCCATAAAATCTCAAATCAGAAGTTTGAAAATACGGCTTTAGATCAACGGTTTCTACTTTGAAGCGTTTCTTCTTTTTATCCGGCGTGGGGTTCAAAAGCCGGCTGAAAATGAAATGAATGGACCAAAGCGAAAAGACATCAGAGCCAGCACAACAGTTTTTCAGTCCCATAAAATCTCAAATCAGAAGTTTGAAAATACGGCTTTAGATCAACGGTTTCTACTTTGAAGCGTTTCTTCTTTATATCTGGCGTGGGGTTCAAAAGCTGGCTGAAAATGAAATGAATGGACCAAAGCAAAAAGACATCAGAGCCACAACAACAGTTTCTCAGTCTCACAAGGTCTCAAATCAGAAGTTTGAAAATACGGCTTTGGATCTTACGATTACTACTTTGAAGCATTTCTTCTTTAAATCCGGCATGGGCTTAAAAAGCTGGCTGAAAACGGAATGAATGGACCAAAGCGAAAAGACATCAGAGCAGTCCCTTTGCCATCTAATGACCTATTTGAACGGGTTTGTGTAGTGCACTCCCACGCCTAGTTATTCACCTCAGTTCTTTACTTTCCTCCCTATCTCTTCATCTGTCTATATCACTGGAGTTAGTTTTCCAATCGAATCGCAAGTATCTTTAATCAATCGTTATTTCCTGACTTCTGAAACCTTATTGGTGAGAATTATGTAGGTAGACAGCACATAATGCCTTACATTGTTTGTCCAAGTTTACAAGTTGCTACACAGCCAGTATTTTAATAACAGTGGGCGTTTATTGAGTCTTTTGATCACATATGTAAAGTGAGGAATAATTCTTATATATTATATAATACTTAATTTTGATCATCCAATGTAAAGAAATGAGTAATTCGACGTACGGCAATAGCTGTAGCAAAAAAACAAATTCTTCTAATCAATAATACCTAAAAAGCCAAGATTACGAAAGACTAAATGTATCGGGCATAGCGATTCCTCGGTAATTTTGATGGTTGTTGTTGTTGTAATGTCGTTAGCACTCTTTGCGTATGTTGATTCATATTTTACCTCTTTGCTCGGTGCTCTCGTAGTAATGTTTGTACTCTTTTGTTATTGAACACCAACAATGTGTAGCCGTACATCGTATGCCCAAGTTTACGAGTTGCTGCAAAGCCAGTGTGGTGATAACCAGGAAGGCATATTGGGTGTCTAGATCGCATTCTTATATCTTGATCTTGAGCAATCTTTGGTTCTTGAACACCAACAATGTGTAACCGAACAGTCACTGGTGTAATAACCGGGAGGGCACATTAATTCTTGATCACATACCTAAATTTTGATCGTTGCTCTTGTAACTTCTCCAGTAGTTTTTGAGTATCTTGAGCCATATTTTACTATTCTAATCCTAAAGACATGCGCAATAAATTGAAGTACATGACTGCGCATGTGCAGGGCGTGTTTAAACCGAGGAGGGTGCGTAGTTCCTTGTGGCGGGTATTACACAACAAACGGTGAATTCGCCATTTTTAATCGATCAATTTGAATACACGCTTTGATTTTATCTAACGCGTGCGTTCGTATTGCACAAGTGCCTGATCCGATCAAAGAGAAGTCCGTACACAAGTTTCACCTTGACCCAGCTACGACTGTGGCAATAAAAAGGAAAGGACGGCAAATATACTTCTGCAGCTGGCAACGGCCTCGTGTTAGCCTATTTTAACCATCCGAACAAATGATTGCGTCAACGTTCTCTCATCCCCAATCTATGAACAAGCAGCTTCTGTCACTGTTTTCATGAAAAGCTCTTGTGAATTACGTATCTGCCCTCCGGGCAAGTCAGTATTTGAAATTCACGATCCAAACAGCAAACGCAAGTTTCATAAATTCAATCTCATTTTTAGAGACACTTTAAAGTGAGAACGAGAGTGAAAACCGTTTTTTCTTAGGGATTCTATAAAAAACGTTATTCAAGTTTTAAATGCCTCTAGTCGACGAAAAATGTGGTAAGATAAAAACGCAGTCAAAATGCCTTCGTGACGTAAAGAGCAGGAGTCATGTTTTCCTCACTGAGCGCATGGGTCGAGGTTCCAATTTTCGTGGACTTTTGGTTAAGTTAATGTTATTCTTTTCGTAAAAGCCATTTATTTCAATCTATTTAATATTGTTTTGGTAATTAATACTATTTTTCAAGTTATATTTTGGTTTTCGTCTTGCTTTTGGAAGCGATTAGTGCGGGATCGGATGCCGGCCTAACTTAGGCCGCATAAGCTCTTTCCTTCCTCTGCTTTGTTTTTTCGTATGAAAACACAATTAACAATCAAAGCCCATGTGCCCCACAAATGTAGGGTTCGACTCTGCTCGCATGAGTTTTAGAAGTCTTACAGCCTTCCCTTGACGCCAACAATCTTTCTAACAATTCCTTTCTGCAAATTGATTCCAGTGAAAGAAGAAAAACTGCAAACAATAGTTCGTAATCATTCCCATGTAATAGCTACGACTAGAATACAGGATGGCGAGGTAAATCGTACTCTTTCCTTCTCTCTTTCTGACGTACTACTCTAATGAGTGTCAAACGTAAAGCTTAAGTAGTAGTTATCATGTTTCACTATGTTTCCAATTTTCCACGCCATCTTCACTCTCTATACCGATCATGAATAAGATACAATGGTGCGTATCTCCTATCTATATACTACTCTTAATTGTCTGTGACATAGTCAAATCTAGTTTTTGATGTAAAAGTAGCTACCTCAAAAATGGCTTTGAAATTCAGTTGGGTTGGAAAGCCGCTGGGACACAAAAGCTTTGCTGCACCATAGACAACTGTATATCATGCAACCTGGTGCACCCAATAAACAACTGCATAACTGGTAGTGACGTTACTAGTCTGCGCCCCCGATGTTTGTCCGCTTCCTCCTGTGGAGTGTATTTCAATAAACCATCTGCCTCTGTGTAAATTAGACCACCCCTGCGTACCTCTGCATAGATACTATATCAATGGCAAACAGACCAATCACAGCAACTATATCAATGCCAAATAAACCAATCACAGCAACTATATCAATGCCAAACAAACCAATCACAGCAACAATATCAATTTCAAACAAACCAATCACAGCAACTATACCAATGGCAAACAGACCAATCACAGCAACTATATCAATGGCAAACAAACCAATCACAGCAACTATATCAATTTCAAACAGACCAATCACAGCAACAATATCAATGGCAAATAGACCAATCACAGCAACAATATCAATGGCAAACAGACCAATCACAGCAACTATATCAATTTCAAACAAACCAATCACAGCAACTATGTATTTGGCAAACAAACCAATCACAGCAACTATATCAATGGCAAACAGACCAATCACAGCAACAATATCAATGGCAAACAAACCAATCACAGCAACAATATCAATTTCAAACAAACCAATCACAGCAACTATGTATTTGGCAAACAAACCAATCACAGCAACTATGTATTTGGCAAACAAACCAATCACAGCAACTATATCAATGGCAAACAGACCAATCACAGCAACAATATCAATGGCAAACAAACCAATCACAGCAACTATATCAATGGCAAATAGACCAATCACAGTAACTATATCAATGGCAAACAGACCAATCACAGTAACTATATCAATGGCAAACAGACCAATCACAGCAACTATATCAATGGCAAACAAACCAATCACAGCAACTATATCAATGGCAAACAGACCAATCACAGCAACTATATCAATGGCAAACAAACCAATCACAGCAACTATATCAATGGCAAACAAACCAATCACAGCAACTATATCAACGGCAAACAAACCAATCACAGCAACTATACCAATTGCAAACAAACCAATCTCAGCAACAATATCAATGGCAAACAAACCAATCACAGCAACTATATCAATGGCAAACAAACCAATCACAGCAACTATACCAATGGCAAACAAACCAATCACAGCAACTATATCAATGGCAAACAGACCAATCACAGCAACTATATCAATGGCAAACAGACCAATCACGGCAACTATATCAATGGCAAACAGACCAATCACAGCAACTATACCAATGGCAAACAAACCAATCACAGCAACTATACCAATGGCAAACAAACCAATCACAGCAACCATACCAATTGCAAACAAACCAATCACAGCAACTATACCAATGGCAAACAGACCAATCACAGCAACTATATCAATGGCAAACAAACCAATCACAGCAACCATATCAATAGCAAACAGACCAATCACAGCAACAATATCAATGGCAAACAAACCAATCACAGCAACTATACCAATGGCAAACAAACCAATCACAGTAACTATAACAATGGCAAACAAACCAATCACAGCAACTATATCAATGGCAAACAGACCAATCACGGCAACTATATCAATGGCAAACAGACCAATCACAGCAACTATACCAATGGCAAACAAACCAATCACAGCAACTATACCAATGGCAAACAAACCAATCACAGCAACCATACCAATTGCAAACAAACCAATCACAGCAACTATACCAATGGCAAACAGACCAATCACAGCAACTATATCAATGGCAAACAGACCAATCACAGCAACTATATCAATGGCAAACAAACCAATCACAGCAACTATACCAATGGCAAACAAACCAATCACAGTAACTATAACAATGGCAAACAAACCAATCACAGCAACTATATCAATGGCAAACAGACCAATCACGGCAACTATATCAATGGCAAACAGACCAATCACAGCAACTATACCAATGGCAAACAAACCAATCACAGCAACTATACCAATGGCAAACAAACCAATCACAGCAACCATACCAATTGCAAACAAACCAATCACAGCAACTATACCAATGGCAAAAAGACCAATCACAGCAACTATATCAATGGCAAACAAACCAATCACAGCAACTATACCAATGGCAAACAAACCAATCACAGTAACTATAACAATGGCAAACAAACCAATCACAGCAACTATACCAATGGCAAACAGACCAATCACAGCAACTATATCAATGGCAAACAGACCAATCACAGCAACTATACCAATGGCAAACAAACCAATCACAGCAACCATACCAATTGCAAACAAACCAATCACAGCAACTATACCAATGGCAAACAAACCAATCACAGTAACTATAACAATGGCAAACAAACCAATCACAGCAACTATACCAATGGCAAACAGACCAATCACATCAACTATATCAATGCCAAACAAACCAATCACAGCAACAATATCAATGGCAAACAAACCAATCACAGCAACTATATCAATGGCAAACAAACCAATCACAGCAACTATATCAATGGCAAACAAACCAATCACAGCAACTATATCAATAGCAAACAGACCAATCACAGCAACTATACCGATGGCAAACAAACCAATCACAGCAACTACATCAATGGCAAACAAACCAATCACAGCAACAATATCAATGCCAAAAAGACCAATCACAGCAACCATATCAATGGCAAACAGACCAATCACAGCAACTATATCAATAGCAAACAGACCAATCACAGCAATTATATCAATAGCAAACAGACCAATCACAGCAACAATATCAATGGCAAACAAACCAATCACAGCAACTATATCAATGGCAAACAAACCAATCACAGCAACTATACCAATGGCAAACAAACCAATCACAGCAACTATATCAATGGCAAACAGACCAATCACAGCAACTATATCAATGGCAAACAGACCAATCACGGCAACTATATCAATGGCAAACAGACCAATCACAGCAACTATACCAATGGCAAACAAACCAATCACAGCAACTATACCAATGGCAAACAAACCAATCACAGCAACCATACCAATTGCAAACAAACCAATCACAGCAACTATACCAATGGCAAACAGACCAATCACAGCAACTATATCAATGGCAAACAAACCAATCACAGCAACTATACCAATGGCAAACAAACCAATCACAGTAACTATAACAATGGCAAACAAACCAATCACAGCAACTATATCAATGGCAAACAGACCAATCACGGCAACTATATCAATGGCAAACAGACCAATCACAGCAACTATACCAATGGCAAACAAACCAATCACAGCAACTATACCAATGGCAAACAAACCAATCACAGCAACCATACCAATTGCAAACAAACCAATCACAGCAACTATACCAATGGCAAACAGACCAATCACAGCAACTATATCAATGGCAAACAAACCAATCACAGCAACTATACCAATGGCAAACAAACCAATCACAGTAACTATAACAATGGCAAACAAACCAATCACAGCAACTATACCAATGGCAAACAGACCAATCACAGCAACTATATCAATGGCAAACAGACCAATCACAGCAACTATACCAATGGCAAACAAACCAATCACAGCAACCATACCAATTGCAAACAAACCAATCACAGCAACTATACCAATGGCAAACAAACCAATCACAGTAACTATAACAATGGCAAACAAACCAATCACAGCAACTATACCAATGGCAAACAGACCAATCACATCAACTATATCAATGCCAAACAAACCAATCACAGCAACAATATCAATGGCAAACAAACCAATCACAGCAACTATATCAATGGCAAACAAACCAATCACAGCAACTATATCAATGGCAAACAAACCAATCACAGCAACTATATCAATAGCAAACAGACCAATCACAGCAACTATACCGATGGCAAACAAACCAATCACAGCAACAATATCAATGCCAAAAAGACCAATCACAGCAACCATATCAATGGCAAACAGACCAATCACAGCAACTATATCAATAGCAAACAGACCAATCACAGCAATTATATCAATAGCAAACAGACCAATCACAGCAACAATATCAATGGCAAACAAACCAATCACAGCAACCATATCAATGGCAAACAGACCAATCACAGCAACTATATCAATAGCAAACAGACCAATCACAGCAATTATATCTATGGCAAAGAATCCAATCACAGAAACTATATCAATGACACCGTCGAGCCCAGTTACGCTAAAAACATTGTCCAAACTGAAGTTTTCTCAAAGAGATCCACAGAAAAGAACCTCAATCGTGCTATTTCACTCAACGCTCAAAGGCGGTAGAAAATAAGTCTCTCTAAGAAGATTTCGTGCTTAAAAGGTTCGATTGAACGAGCGGACGGGAAGGCGTGGGTCTTCTACGCCATTAGGCAGGACTAGAATAAGGCGAATCGCGGATTTTCACAGCTAAGCGATGAATTAATAATAACACGTCTTTATGTACACACAGAATATTATATTAGAGCCAGATGTGATGAATTTCAATCTTTCAGTAATTTTCAAGATTCTTCGGGTTAAGCTCATTAGAACTTTCGGGAATATGAATACATTATCTTGTCGTTTCGTTGAAAGGGATTGCTGGAGAAAACGTTTCGACCACGAGGATTATTAAAAGAGATTTATCATCTTGTCATTATTATCGCTCAGGGTGGGGTCTTGCAATTGATAAAACACACGCTTTTTGAAGGAAAGTATTTTTATCTACTTTATCGGGATTTTGACGCTGTTTTTGAAGATGTTGTCAAGAATTTGATTACTGATAGAATAAGGAAATGAAGCTAAGGTTCAGACCAGAACGAAACATGTTTCGATTGAAAACATATAGCTGGTTTTAAGGAGAATCTAGCACTGCATATTTCGAAGGAGTATTCTTGTGTAATTTCTTATGATTGGACCCTCTGCGTTGGTCTTTTAATGAAGCAACCGCAGTAGGCTGAATATTTTATGTGAGAAAGAATAGGACCAAGCCGCTTATGTGGGGGAGAAAGTATATCAAAATAGTCACGATAACTCCTTGCGAAGAATAATAACTAGCACAGCTTCTAACTTAGTCATTTCTGTATATTATGCAAACAACACATTCCAAAAATTACCTTTGTAGCTATTAATGTCACTAACTTTGATTATTAGAGATTGAAATTAAGATTGAAATACAAGGATGTTCTACAAAACGGTTAAAAAGGGAGGATTATCCAAAGGATGTCTTAGATTAGATTTATTCAGAAGGTACGCTTAGATGATCAAGTCTGAAAATGTCGTTTTTAGAGGCAATAATGTTTTTCTCGGTCATCAATTGAGTAAGGTGGAGGATAGAGGCTTTCTCCCTATAGCCAGAGGCTCTGAAGTAGGGGAGTTGTTGACCTATAACATTCAATTTTGTATAATAACCCATAAAAAGTTATCTCTACACGCAAAATGCTTAGAATTTCCTTCAAAAGGAGAAGCCACAGCTCCCCCAGTTCCCGCTTTCTATATGTCCCTAATCTGTACCCTTCAGATCTGAAACAGTGTGCCTCCCAAAAACGTTCAAAATGTAATGCTTTTGTTGTTGAATACCTTTGATCTAACTATGAGAGCAAACTAGTGTTGATGCATTATGCATCCAAAGCGTATCAGCACCATAAAACATCTGCAACCATAACAAAACCAAAAAAGTTATGGATTCAGAAGACAAGGAAATACTTTATCCGAATACAAGGCATCTTATTCTATTCTATTAGCTGTACTGTACTAACCTAACAAGACACAGGAACAGGCCCAGACATATGTTCAGACACTGACTCTCAAAGACTTATCTAGAAAGGCAGGATGCAGTACAACTTCTGTATAGCACCAATTAATCTGGTCTACAAAGCAACCAAAAACTTAAGGTCTTTTACGTTAAACTCTAAAGTGCAGCTAAATTAGACTTCATAGTCCTTGTGCCAGTCTAGTTTTTCAACAAAATAATGCAAATCGATCTTCGAATCTGTCTAAGACTTAATGGAGGCTTGTGTATATGCTTGTGTATATGCCTGTGACAGTAACAAATATGGCGCATCTGCCAGGCAAAATTTGCCATACAAACGCTACCCCATGACATGACCACCGCAAAAATTCAAAGATTCAGCCAAAAACTTAGTTTACTTGACAGTATTTTAGAGCATAATTGTAAATCAGACCCATAACCAGGACAAGCCTTTTAAAAACTCACGAGAGGACCAAATATTTTTAAGAACCCCATAATCCGGGTAGGCACATGTATAGCAGTATATACATTTGTACCCGGTCGTCTAATGAAGTTACCCCCCCCCCCCCCCGGATTCACAACTACATGAGAAATGTCTAGAGGTGCTCAGTGTTCTTTATTGGCACCGAAGCATAACGTACCTTATCTGGTACTTTTTCTGGCATTGTTCGCCCTACTCGGGGTTTAAAAGGTCAGGCAAAGGTGTTTATTAGCACACAAAAAAAATTTAGGTTTTAGATTCCCTAGGAACTTGTTAAGTAACTTATGTATGATAATTGGTGAGAAAACCAAGAAACTCTAGTATCCAGATTTTGATTTACCATAGTTTCTCATAAAAGAAATGAGGGTAGAAAAACCTCAAATAAGTCCTTACACCAACATTTTCCTTCAGATTTCAAGACAGATCTTTGGGAGGATTGGAAACGTGGTCTGTGAATCTTAAACATTTCATCAACAATAACTAAATAATTCATCCCGCGTTAACTCGATTTTAATTGCAGAATAGCAGTCCTGGCGAGACGAGATGAATTTTCATAGATAATTCATGAAAACTCGTAGATATTCCTTATCTATCTCTTCTTTACTGTAATCTCAGGAAGCGAGTAGTTTCCTACTCATTCGTGATGCAGCTGCAGCTCTGGGCACGTGATTCCTGGTCGAAGCAGGATCGCCATTTCATAATGGACTACATATGAAATATGAACATGGTTCAGCAAGAATCGTTTTCCAATCCTAAACTATCCTAAACTATCCAATAGCGTAGCGAGCATAGTCGGCCCCTGGGTATGAACACAGAGATGTGGGAGACAAGGGGAACCGCCACAAAGATTTTGTAAAAAACAATGAAGTGGCCTTTTAAATTTCAGAAATCGTCCCTTTCGCTTAATGAAAAGTGAAGCGTTGCGCCCCCCATGCTAGTAATGCTTACTATGTCCCTTGATAAACTTGATTTTTATGCCCCCTATTTTTTTATAAGCAACTGCTTTATAAGCAAGTCAGTAGGTACTCGGAAAAAACAAAAACTTAAGCAATTCTAGTACTGGATGGAGAAATGCTAAGCAATGCGAAAATTTTAGTTCTGATTCAATCGGTCGTGAAAGTCGTGCAGCAGCCATAGAGAAGTAGGTTATAGTGAATATCAGTATCCTGGCACACTTTTATATGCAAGATACCACCGAAACAACAACTTGTGAGATAGTATTCTAAGAAACAAATTTTTATGTAAAAAAGCTAAGCGACTTTGAGTACTCAAATTTGCCCACCAGCTAAGCAATTTTTAGTACTGAGCTCGAGCTGAAATTACTTATAAGCAAAATGCGTGTATAGACATCAAAGCCACTTTTCAGGGGCTTTTCCAGCGTCTGATGGGTATGAAAATGCTTCGATGTTTGGCTATCCCTCAAGCTGAAAGTTGATTTTTTTATTTCAAGGCTATGGTCACATGACTCCGAGGACGACCGCTGGCCAGGTGTTCTGCATGTTCTACGCCTTCTTCGGCATACCTCTGACCGGCTTGATGCTGAAATCGCTGGGAGAAAAAATCCTAGACAGCATCGACAGCTGTTTTCGCGCCATCGATACCAGGCTGATGGGCAGAGAAGCAAGGTCCACCAACATAAGAACCAGCCTACTACTCTTTATAATAATGACCAGCATGATACTCATACTGGCTGGCCTGGCCGTCTGGTACGAGGGCTGGTCGTTCTTCGAGGGAATATACTTTGCATTCATCACGCTATCCACCATCGGCTTCGGAGACTTCGTCCCGTCCCACCCGACTCTGACGTCAGAGGATGAACCGAAGGAACACTTCCACGTCGTCTTGTTCGTTGGCATCACATTCGTCTACATAACCGTCGGCCTCTCCGTTGTCTCCAGCGTCTTGCTCTCGGTCACTCGCATCTTCGAAAACAAGACGGCCTGGGACTTCATTTCTCTCGACAACGAGAGCGACGACGAAGAGCTGGTTGTGAAGCAGAGCTGCGATGCAAACCTGAACCAGTACGGCGGCACCAGCAAATGACTGGCTTTTGTTTCAAGGGAGTGGAAACTTTTTAGGACAATTTTCAATGGGTAATATTGGTTTGGACGATTATTTAATTTCTAATGTTTTTAATCAAAGGACGGGGTTGTCGTTCTGTTTTGTTATGGTAGTAGTGCTCACTGTCTACAGGTAGTGGTGTGACTACTCGTAGTAATGTGTCTAACCGTGGTACGTGGAGTCGTGCGAATGAGCAAAGTCATCAAAACTTGAGCTGGCCTAACTTGAGCTGGTTTACTAATTCTGCTTGCTCGGTATGACAACGTATGGAGGGGAGCTTTGGGGGATACTAGAACCCACAATCTAACAGAAAATGTGGGTTTCACAGAAACCTTGTCGATTGGCTTCGTAGCAGTGGACAATGCTGGTAAGGTCGTAACGAGCATTTCATTGCATAAAGTATCCTGAGCCATAGTATTTTACAGATCCCCCAAATTTTCGAAACGAGGCCAAATATTAGTCCCACTAATTTTGCTCAGATTTCACTAGTCGTCATCTACGTGAGAGGTCTGGGTTGGGGAGCCATGTCCATGTAACCAGTATAAAAAGAGCCGGATCAAAGTTTGGTTCAGCCTAGCCAGCTTTCGAAAGTAACATCTCAAGGCTTCTTCTGCGCCAGGCAGTGCTTGCCATGCAGATTAGAAAACTTTGATGATTTACAAAACAGAGTGTTCTCCATGCCATTAAGATGTTTAGCAACGCCAAAACAATTCTGCAATTTGTTGATCTTATTGTTACCATCGTCATAGTGGGAATAAATAGGAATTAGCTAAAAAGACCCACATTGATGTAGTCTAAAGTCCGATCCTAATAATTGGAAGCCGGAAATTTCTTCCGTATTTTACACAGAGAATTTAATATGTAGGGAAAGGTTAGTGTAGGCACTCGGGAAGCAATAGCAGTGAATCTATTCACCATACATACCCAGTTTTTGAATTTCAAGCATAAAATACAGAACAGAATATCTACGTTGTTCAACTTTGGATTGCATCAGCGTAGGTCTATCTAGCTTCTCCCCAATAAATAGAAATAGTAATCAACGAATTATGAATACGCAGTTACATTTGTACCCATGTGATATAGGTTAGGTTCATTTTAGTTTCCATTCACCTAAATAACCTTCCCGGTTCCAGGTTTTACTCTAAACATCAAGTATTAATTTTGAGTGATTTAGAATAAACTATCTTTTAACTTTAAACAGTTTTATGTCATCGTTTATATTTGCCCTCCGGATATCCCTTCATGCATTGCAGGTTCTTAGAATCCAAGATGGTAGCATTAACAGAGATGGGTTCTATTAAATCAACGAGAGGAGCGTCCTTGAATACTGTGGAGGGTGTGCAACACTGTTTGGGATACCATACAATACTGTGAAGCATGTTGGGGAGGAATACCATCAGTAGTGTGGCGGATTTTCAGTACTGTAGAAGATGTTCAATATTGTGGATGATATTCAGTACTGTAGAGGAATCCACAAGCACTTTAAGTTTTACCTCTAAAGAACTGATTGCACCCCTACACACAACTGATCGTATCACTCCACAGTACTTGTGGCATCCTCCGTCAGTGATGAACAGCACTCTCCCTTGCAACTACTGATGACATCCCCCACAGTTATGAACACCCTTCACAGTATTGGACAGAAGCTCCACGGGGTGGTGTGAGTTGAGTTGTCGTTCTAGCCAACTCTTGCTTTTCCGCTAGATAGAACCAACTTTTAAAACTCATAGATTAAGTAAATTGCAACATTGCAACAGACCAAAGGGAATCAATGCAGTACGTAGTTAGGTATATCCTGATGACTGTAAAGCAGGATGTTATTTCTCCCAGGACCGCACGAACATTGGTCACATGAAGTAGCAGGAAAACAAGTTACTTCAACCGACATTTTAACGAGATATATAGAAACTTTCTATCCATTTCACAAGGAAAAACTGAATCATGAAGAGATTGAATTCCATTCACACTGAACGAATCAACCATGTTAGATCAAATACACCAACACATATACACTCTCATCAGTAAATAATTCACACCTTGTCTCAAATAGATCTTATAAGATTGACCATGAATTAAAACATGAAATTGGAATCATTGGTAGTTATTTGAAGCAAGCACTATCTTTAGTAGATGTTGTTCTTTCCTCTCACCTGAATGGCAAGGAAGGAAATGTCTGTTGCTTTTCAGCTCATTGGAAAATATGTATTTACCTTCTTCCCCTCCTCAGATAGGGAGACGATTTTTACAGACAATTTGGCTTGAAAATCTTCAGTCACAGGAAGCATAACACCCTGCAGTATAGGTCTTATCAATAGGTCATGGGCTTCAGGTTCAGCAGTAACTACTAATTGCAGAGAGCCTGGACCTGATGAACCATACCCTCCCTAATGAATGGGTCAGTGCATAAAATACGAATCAGAATCACTCGTGATGAACGTGTACCGAAAATCTTGTACACATTGATCGCAAACCTTGAAAATCTTGCTTATATCGTAACTTTATGTATGTAGCCTGTTTTATTGATTTGAACATTGCTTTGAAATTATAAATTATCGATTTTTAATTAAATGTGGGAATTATTGAAAATAACAATACTCGTAGAATGCAGTGCAGAGAGCGAGGAACAGAATGTTTTCAATCTGTTTGTCTTCTCAATTGATAATTTTCCGATAAATTCAACCATCTTGGATTAATGCAATTCTTGGCATCCCTGGATGCATTGTGTTGTCTTAGAATTGACAAAGAGCCCTGGGATAATATTTCCCAGATTCCTTTGCACGAGGTGGCGAATTTGCAATAATCCAAGATGGTAGAAGCAATCGAAAAGTGGTCCATTGAACTTGCCCACTGATATAAACATAAGACTGGATCGAGCATCTGTCGTTCTGAAATGAAGTCATTGGCAGCCATATTGAGAGGTTCAATTCAATACATTGAAATTCCACAGGGGCCTGCTTTTTTGACGATTTTTGGAATGTTATAAATGACCAGCACAAGACTGAATAATTTTGCAGCTATTGTTAATAAGGAGTCAAGCCAATACAATTTCTTTGGCAGCCACATTGGGAGGCAAATTGCAAGCCGAAGGAACAGGCTTCAAACATTTGGTTCCAAGAACAACAGAATGCTCGATCCAGTCTCTATTTTGAGATCAGGGAATTCGCCAATGTTCTCTTTCTGAGGTACTACTCTGATGATTGTCAGACGCAAAGCTTTCGTAGCTATTATATTTCGCCATGTTTCCGATTTTCCTGCCCAGCCTCAAGCAAGTTCTGTACCGATCAAAGACTATTTTCTTTAAATATTTCTTTACACTTATTTGTTGGATATTATATCGAGTTCTAATTTTCATTGGTTATACCAGTCCAAAAACAGTAATGAAAATGTGCACATAACTAGAAAGAATAGCACCCATACTCTGAATGACGCACTGTTTTTGATTGCCTGAAATAAAGAAAGTATAAACTCGACATGAAATTTAGAAAGAATTATACTCGAGGAGAAGCAGGATTTGGGGACAAAGTCCTAATACAGGTAGTCTAGGAACCAAAGTAAAAGGCATTGAATTCTCATAGCATCAACCACTGATTTTGTAAAGAATGACGAGAGTGCACATAAACAAAAAGACAACAATGCAAAATTGCATCAAGTCGTATGACTAATTTGCTAGCAAAGCATGACGATAGTGGACACGAGCAAAAGACAACAATGCAAAACTACAACTAATTTGCTTGCTAAGTGGAAACAACTAAAAAGGAGGAGGGTGTGAGTTGATAAGAGTTTCACGACCAAAGGAAGGTTGACAACTATCTGGACTCTGTGCAGTGAAAAACGATATATCCAGAAAACAGAAGAGTGGCTGGTCTCCAGATGCAGCACAAAAGACAACAATGCAAAACTAATTTGCTTGCTACGTGGAAACAACTAAAAACGAGGAAGGTGTGGTTGTAGGGATTTCACGACCAAAGGAAGTTTAACAACTATCTGGACTCCGTGCAGTGAAAAACGATATATCAAGAAAACAGAAGATTGGCTGGTCTCCAGATGCAGCACAAGCAATTTGCACAAGGCTAAGCAATCATTTGGTTTGCACATGAAAAAAGACAAAATGAGAAAGCAAACCTCTCGAATATTTTCGTTTCCATCTTTGATGTTTTCCGTTGTTGTGACTGCTGTCTCGTGGGTCTTTTCGATAACATCAGCCTGAAGATTCGATGGATAAAGCCAGTTATACTAGAATTTCATCGGTCTTACCCGCCTAGCAGTCGGAATGACGATATCATAGCGTACCATTACGCCCATCAGGAAGCTTATTGAAGTGAAGTACTTTTTTTTTTGGGGGGGGGGGGGTTATAAGAGAGGTTATTGTGCAGCTTATGCAAAGAGACGCTATATGCATATTTCTATGTTTATTTTTAGTATTTGATGTCATGATAACTACCGCCTGATTATTCTTCTGTTCTTTGTGTATTATTTTATGATCAAACTTTGGATGGGGGCTGAAGAGGGGGCCTAAATATGGAATTTTCAGCATTTGTGCTAAAGTATACCAACCTGATGCAGAATCTTCTCTGAAAATATTTCCTGAAGTTTTGATATTTCAACTACCTTCCCTTCTATTTGTCTGTGGAAGCAAATAACAATTCATGTTATAATGAATCAATGTTCTAATCTTTTAATAATAGCTTAATATGATTTAGTTACAAGAACTTTGAAATCAAATGTTGATCAAGACTTTTATCATTATCAAACATTGAAATTTCTGTTAAAATACTTTATCAATTTTTGGAAGCACCATGTCTATACGGTTGAAGAAATTCAGAGTTAATGAAATTCGCGAATAAGAGCTCTTAATCTTCGGTGCTAATTCATCGCTCTGGCATGGGCAAAGCATGATGGCCTATGGAGGGTTAGGTCCTTGGTTCGAGACTTGGTTCCAGCATATCACAATGGTGGAAGCCTACTCGGGAGAATATACTCTATATGATACCTGATGAACTCATAATCATGCAAGACATTGGTAGAAAAAAGAGGCAAAGACTCACAAATTAAATACAACACACCTGTGATTTTATGAATGGAAACAATCTCAAATATAAATTAAAACGGTTCGTCACACTCTGAAGAGGACATAAGTCCGAAAGACCGAAGTGTGCCGTATCAAAGTTATGTTGCTTCGCTTTTTTTCTACCAATTTTCATTAACTCTACCTACATAATGAAATTGTACAATAGGCATTAAAAATAAGATCCAGTCAAACAGAAAGGAGAAAAAAAGACTACTCACTTGACTTCATCAACAATGTTATTCAGCTCGTTCAGTAGCGTTTCGTTTTCTTTCTCGAACTGAAAGCAACAAAGAATCAGTGTTGTAAATGAGAAGTATACAGAAGAGTCAAGACTTAGAACAAAGATGAAAGATGTAATCAACGTGCTTAGAACTAGGCATGACGAAATGGATCGGGGGTAACTGGCTCTTAGACCAGGGGTAAGATTCGCAACCACCCCTATCTGAAAAGATAGTAGTGAATGAAATAAGATCCTTCGGGTTGCCTCCAACTGCGGTCGACCAACTAACTTACTAACTACTACATTACATGTAGATTAAAGACGAATGTGAAAGTGGTCTGAACTTGATTTAGGTATGCTAGGTATTTCAACCTGAGTTAGGTATTTTAGGTATATAATCGTACGTTTGAAAATTGTATTCCAGGCAGGACTAGCACCTAAGTGCGCATGCATTAATTTGATATCGAGATTGAATAAGAATAGAGAGCCCCTTATTAATTGGCTTGGCTGATTTAATTTTTAATGATGTGGACCCAAAAAAGATGATTTTTTGAAACTTATTCTTTCTGCTCTCGGAAGCCTCGTTATTGGACAGAAACGAGAAGCTTTGTATCAATATCTATTTTAACTCTTACACCATCTTTTGAAGAATTCAAAAAGTGAGAGTATCAAAATTCGTCTTTTTTTCTATCATCATATTGAAAAAACAAACAATAAACACAAAATGAGTTTTAATATACTGGATTAGAGGTAAAAAACATACGTTATCGTGTCCCCTCTAACCCAACAAAATAATGTCAATCGTTAAATTCGACATAATCAAACTACACAGATACACAATCTACCAAACATAGACAGATATTAAAGGCCAAAGAACTTGATTAATCACTTCTCAGCGGTTATGTGATAGAATAAAACAGAACGTGCCGTCTAGCATACGCCAAAAGACTGTGCCACACCGAGAACAACCAAAAGATCTCTCAAACATGACTCTGCTATTGGTCAACATTATCTCGACAACCCAGAGTGTGCTAAAGCCCACAGTGAGAATTGTTTTCGAATAATTGGCAGAGCAAGATCTACATTTCACTTAGGTATTTTGGAATCTATCTACATAAAAACCAGGGATCCCCTATTGTGAGAGATAAAGAGTTCGTTTTCGCCTCAGGACTCTTGAAGTAATCTTATTGGTCAGCTCACTGTATCGTGGGTGTTGATTGGTTTTCCTACACTATACCAATCATTCACCTCTTTTCTGATTGGTCTATTTCGATCCATATCTGGGTATATAAATCAGTTAGGTTTCTATTTTGTTCTCTTTCTCACGTATTACTCTGTTGAGTGTCAGAGGAAAAGCTTAAGGAATCTATGTTTTCACGTCGCTATGCTTCTGGTATTTCAGGCTAACTTGATTATTCATACGACGAAAATTCATTTAAAACGATTTGTGTTTACTAAGAGCCTTGGTCTCAGCAACGTAGCGAATTGTTATGTACTTCCATTTGCATGATGTAGATTTCTTGCTCAATACAGAATCACATCTCTAACATCGATTTGAAGTAGATTGTGAAAGAGGTCTATTTCATTTATCGTCTTTCTCTTTGTTCATCTCTTTATATATAGTATGTACACTAATTACTCAAACAAGGTAATAGTTGATAGGTACCATTTGCGTTTCTTCTTTGGAAAGGTTTGCAATATCCGTGTGCTCCGATTTATCAATGGACAAGGCATCATTTACTAAAAAAAATGAACAAATATATTAACTATATAGCCAGAAAAATTGCAGGCATAGTGAATTGAAAACATAGAATTCTTTATATCCATGTTTGAATTCACTATGCTTCCGTATTTCCTGGCTATATTGAAGTTTGGTACCCATCATAGACTGTTCAATTATTATTGCTTCCACAGCGTCCATACAAAATTAGTAAGATATAGAAATCTACTTATTGCACAATTGAACCAAAAAAGATCCTAAAATGGGTAAAGATCTCACAATTTGTAATCAGCAATAAGGTTGCTTTTTAAGAAAAAAATCTATAAACCCTGGACTTGCCACACATCTTTGGTTTCTCCCTTTCCATCAGTAAAAAGTTACTGTGAGAATGTCACAAGGTTAGGGTTTCTCAGCATTGTCAATAATGCTCCATAGACTGCAATTTTCCAGTCAGCAGGCAAGAAGTTTCAATTTGGCCTACAATCAACAAAGACTTGTAGCAAGTCCAAAAACCCGGAACTTGTCCATTAGATAAGACATATGGTAACTTGACAAAACAAAACAATGGAACTACCGATTGGTTTGATAGGTTTTCTGGTTTTCTCTGCTCTCATTTGATTCATGATATCTTCACATGTCGGGTGGTCATCCTCTAGGTGGTGAGGATTTAATCTAAACCTTAAAAAGAAAAAATTCACATTCAATAATTTCCACATCACAAATATGGTGACTGTACTGCCTCAAAATTGAATAACCTTAAAACATATCAATTGCTGTACTATTTGATTGAGCCTCTCTTCTATGACAAGCCCCCTTTTATAGAAGAATTTCTAAATTCCCTCCCCTTCTATTTCAAATTGGATAAAAAACCTGTGGATGATGAGCATATTAACAACAAGACAAAGAAATGATGGATGCAGTTATGTTGCAGGTTTAAAAGGACAGAACTGAAAATGTTGAGGTAGATAAATATACAGTAGTTTCTTTGTAAGCTTTCAAAACCAAGTTTTTGTTTCACTTTTTCCAGTAACTTTCCTTAGAAGTTTATTTGAATAAAGTTGTAGTATTGCATAAATAGGAGAAATTTTTGTGGCATACATTTTCTTGCGATCGACAGCCTTTCTTACTCTGATGGCTTTTTGCTGGCTGAAAAGTTTGCAGACACCTACAAAAGAATATCATAAAAGTCAAGATTCAAGTTTCCATTTACTAGTCACAAAGTATATAAGATGATATAAACCAAATCTGAAATGCATTAAAAAACTTTTTAATCCAAATAATTTGTGGAAATGAAAATGACCTGGGTGGGGTGGTACGGATACCCTCAGGTCTGCGCCTTAGCGCCTTTCCCCAATAGCTCAGTCTGTAGAACAATGAAGCGCCAAGTCATGAGGAGGGCTACCAAGTTGGGTAAAAAGCTGGTAAGCTTTCCAAGGATTAACCCAGTTTTTGCAGCTGTTTTAAATGAGGAATCCTATGAAAGGTGGGGTAAATTTACCCAGCTTTCTCCAAGGATTTGCCTAGGATTTCCTAGGTTTTCTCAGCTTTTTTGTATGGGGTATCCTACTCTGGTCATTTTTCATTCTCACAAATCAATTTTATCAAAGAAATGTTTCATTAAATCTAATTCTGGCTGCAACAAGAGTTTGATTTCTAGGTTGATGTGTAAAGCTCACCTTTCAGGTAGTTTTCTAACAGGCTGACCACCGCTTTCCGATGGACCACCAGTTGTCCCGCAACTGCTTCACGTGTTACTAAAATGAGTAAATTAAGAAATCATCATATTCAAATTGTTATGAATTGTTTTATGCAGTGTCAGTGCCAGGGGAAGGGGCTAGCAGCCCCCACTTTTGCCAAAGATAGTTCTTGATTATTGACGATGACGAAGCTCAATGAGAAAAATATTTGAAGGGGTAAGAGCGTATTCGTAGTCTTAAAAGTCTTGACCACACCCTACTCCATCCACTCTCTGAATACTAATCAAATATGAGTTAAGGAATACTTTTTAAGGATAGGAAGTATACTCCAGGGCCTTGAAACTTCAAAGGCCCTTTTATGAGATAGATTTTAAAAACATCAAGATCTTGGAGTTTATTAGTAAGAATTTGTTAGGTTTGATTAAAAAGAAAACTCTTTCTCTTGCTGAAGTACTTCTCCTAAGGACAGTTAGATGAAAACCTTAAGTAGTTTTGATATGTTTCAGATTTTCCTTACCATCCTCGAGTTCCCTGCTTATCTAAGACTGAAAAACAAACTAGAGTTGTAATATGGTTACACATCCTCTGGCTAAGACCAACCTTCGTTTTTGAGGAAGTTGATGGAGGTAGAACAAGTTCGCATAAACAACTGCGCATCTTTGTCAATCTGATCTCGTTCTTCATCTGTCATTGGATCAATATCCCCGCAAACTGAACTATAAGAAGTATGAAAAAAAACTGGTAAAATTGCCATGCACATCATTAATTCTAAACATCATTATTGCATTGAAATTTATGTTTATAGGAATAAAGGGATGGCTATTCATAAATGTTTGGGGTGTCAATATTGGTTTCCTAGGCTCAAGTGTTGGAACTTTGCTCCAATCTACACAAATTGTATACCATTAGAATAAGAAGGCTACAGGAAATCAAACAATATCAAAATAACAGGTAAATTCCAAGAAATAAACTTTCTAGACAGATCTCATCGTAACCCTAATGAACCTGCAGATAAAAGCATGCAACTTTGCAATTTCTGCAGAGTTTACATGTGATTTGAGTATATATTCCTGAAATAAAGCCACTAGATAAAGAGCCGCTAAAAGTAAGGGGTGCTTTTATGCGGGGTAATAGCCTACCTGAACTCGCCAATGTAATCTTTCCTGTGCTCAGCTAAAAAGTCTCTTAGTTTACTTATGCTTTGTGACTGAAAAGAGAGTAAGGAAGAATATTTTTTTATGAAAACTTTCAATACCTAGTAAGAGCAAACAATACTTATAAAGCACAAAGTAGATTGTTTCAAGTTTAATATAGCATAGATTATAGCACAAAATTTCTTTTAGAAATGTTTTTAACATTTTTGAAAGATATCTAAAGAGACAACATCTCAAAAAATAACTGTCTTCAAAAACTGTTAAAGACATAATCATAATAAAGAAACTTCAGATCACCCAAACTTCTGCACATGCATTCAACCCTCAATCTCATAAATAGGGTTGCTGCTTCCTTAAATGTGTATTTATCAGTCCTTGTGTTGGCTGAGTTCGAAACAAGGAAAGCATTCCTTGTGCTTGCTGAATATAAATCTGGGCTTGATTCTCTAGAATACCCCACTACACTCTTTTTTTATAAGAACTAGTAAAATTGATTTGAAGCTGGCTGTTCTTAAATATTCCTCTTTTTTCAACCTGAAATGTTCTTAAATTGTTCCTAATTTTACAATCATTGGGAAGCCTTTTTTGCTATCAGTTGTGTTGATTGTTGCAAAGTTTGAATCCCTTGACCATCTGACATTTGTGTGCTGTACATCTGCTTGTTTCGTAATTATTTCTCAGTCTTATGGTTATTTCATAAAAGTTTCATATTGAGCCAAAAATGGTCAGGTTCAGTTTGGTCTTAGCTTGTTCCTATTCCTAGGTTTTGGCCAAATTTGAGGCTTGTGTTCTTATAAAATTGTTCTTACAAAAAAAAGAGTATACTGTTATTATGATGTACGTCCAGTTTCAAGGGTATTCTGGGATTGCTCCCAAATCTTTTTTGACAAAGAGTAGCCGCGGTGGACCTGTAAGATTTTTTATTGGCTTACCCCCTGTGACCCTATTCATATTCATGGGCCAGATCAGTATCCCTGACCAGACTGGCCCTAATTAGTGTTATATACTTAACGCTATACTAACTAGTGCTATACTAGACCTGCCAAAGGACATTCTCTAGGGTAGGACAATTTTCAAACTGTTTTAACATAGATGCGTATTCTAGCCTATCATCATGACATAATATTGGGAAGGTCTTGTTAATCCAGATCCTACCACTTCAGCTGAGCCATTTTGAAAGCCAGATCTTTTGCGAGATTCTTTGCTTTTCTGATGAAGAGCGATTGACAATTCGTCTTCACTTTTCTCTGCAAGGCCTTTCCTTCGTAAACGAACAGTCTTGATGGTAGCTTTAAAAAGTTTCGTTACATCCATCTTTCTCTGTCAGGTATTGATAAAAACGCTTCAAGTACACGTCATTTTATCTTTAGACCGCGTTTAGGCCAAAAAGCAGGCGCCATCTTGTTTGTTTCTTTGTTGGTGCTACCACGCACCAGCATTTCCACCCACCGTCTTGTAAATCTACCCCTACGCAAAATTTACGCAGGAATTCTTTCTACATACATCAACACAGAATGTAATAAAATGTATTCAAAATGCTCTCTTTGGTCAATCTATGACCAAACTTTCTCGTCTGAGGAAATCTACTGTCTGTTGAGATGAATTTAGAGAGGACTAAGATACCTAATTTTCAGAATTTACAGATTTGTAGGTAGAAATCCCTACGAGAGGCAGCACTACATTATTCTGTGTGTGTATCTTGCCTCGATTTAAAAAATTAAAGGTCAGTCTCACTTTCAAACAAGTCAGTCATGTCGAAGGTCATAGGTCATCCAAAAATACAAACAAAGAATGAACAAAACGAAAAAAATTTGGAGGACTATATATACACCAAAGAATCTGCTGCAGAGAGAGCTTTTTTTAATATAGACTGTACAAGTATGTTATTTATGGCTAACAACTCAAGGTGGCACGCGGTCATATAAGATATCTTATGAAGGAATCCGTAAATAGTTAATCGTAGGTAATACACAGTAAGCAGTAATACTTAGTAGATTAAAGTGGAGTGTCGCGATTTTTTTAAATTTGATATTTGAAAGACAAAGTAATTCTAAGACTACTGCAAAAAACTCGAAAACGATATTTCATTTCGTTCTCGAGATATTTGGAAAATAGTGTGCCAATTTTGAGGCCAAAAAACCACGTGACACGAAACGCTTCGTTTTTCTCCATTTTGTCCCTGTGACGTCAGTTGTTGTGATTCAAGTTTGACAACATGGACGAACAGTATGGAGGAGGAAGCCCGTCCGTCACTTCAGACGATTTAAACATCACTTGTTGGTCGTAAACATTCCGAGAAAGTGATTTAGAAGAAAGATGAGTACCCCCTGAAGTTATACAATATCAGTTTGAGCCTTATCTAATCCATGCAAAGAGAGAAAACGATTTTCTGGACCGAGAAAGAAGCGAAAATGGAGATGGGCTAAAATTGTCAAATGAAAATACGAGCGATGAAGCCTCTAATCGTTTATCATCTCGTGACTGAAAGGTTCAGGGTTCATAAAAGACAATTATGAGTATGAAATTATTTGTTGAATTAATTTTTCTACTATAGATTGACTTTCGTGGAAAGGAATACAAACTGTTTTATTTCTGGTTCTATGAAAAAGGCACTTCCGCCTTCGCATAAACGCCATACGGGCGGCCTAAACAAAACAAACTCTAGTCCAGTTGGTCATGTTGGGCAGTCATACCATCAAGGAAGTATGAAGCCTCAGGGATGCTTATTTGAATCTAACACTTCTGAAAATTAATTTGCCTTGTGGCATGAAAAATCTCTCAGACATTCTTGTACTTAACTGGTACAACTAATGCAATCAGGATATTATCAGCTGTATTTACCTGAATTCAGTCAACTTCAAAACCCAATTTTTTTGGGTTTCACTCAAGTTTAGAGGGAAGGCAAGACTTATTGGATATTTTTTATTACGCCTTGTCTCCCCTCTGATTACTAATCGATTTAAGGTGTATCAATTTTGTTCCAGTTTGCATTATTTTGACATTGATGGGGGGTTGATAGTCATGAAGAATTTCAAAGGTGATGGGGTCAGGAAAATATACATATTTTTGAAAAGAAGTATGTAACCCCAGGCTTTAAAAACGGAAACAATTCTAAGAAACTTTTCTGATTTTTTGAGATGTAAGAGCCTAGGGGGGAAGGAGCTGTCATAAAATTGAAGGTATATGCAACTCATATATTAAAAAAGTTTTCCAAACATAGGGACGATTTCTCTCTTAAATTGCATATTATTGGGTATGAAACTATGAAATAGCTTTTTATAAAGGTTGGTCAAAATGTTTTCCATAAATGATGAACACTCATAAGAAATGGGATACCTTTTCACTGTCTCATTCATAATGTTCATTTACTATAAAATACCTATCATAAGTTGGTAAAAAGGTGTATTTATGGTAATTATAATGATGATACACTATTTTTTTTTTATAAGAATATCTAATTTTTTTCTGAGCCTCAATATTCTTAATTTTTTGCTGTTTTGAGCCTCGGAATATTCTTAAATTATTCTTATGGCAGAAAACATTGATATAGCAATAAATTGTTATTATTGTCATAAATGCCAAAATATGGTGGATAACAGAACAATATCCTTATTTCCTGTAAAACAGAGCTCATCGACACTTGCATCAAAATTTAGGTGAGTGTATTTAAACCATTCCCGATAAAAAGCACACCAATTCAGAAGTAAAGAAACACTCCCTAAATTTTTTTTTCCATAAGATCTGAGCCTCACAATATTCTTAAAATATTCTTAAATTTCACCGATTTTGAGGCTCATTATTCTTATAAAATTTATTCTTATAAAAAAAAAAGAGTGTAAGTTGGTATGATTTTCAGATCTCAGCAGCAAACCCTTGTGGCCTGTCCAGCTGTAGGTCATGTAGCCCCTCCCCAGTAGCTTACAATCAAATAACACTAAACAAGAGCAAATTTATAAATGACTGGCTATTTGGTCGAAGAGTCTTATCTATGATTTTGGGGAGGGAGGTATTCAACTAGGATCTCTCATAGAATGGATTCTATTATTACTGGCATGTTCCATAAAAAATACAAATATTTTTTCAAAATCATGGACCTAAGAAATTTGGCTGAAGCATCCCCCCCCCCCCAAATTCAATTTTCCTAAATTCAAATGAATAATTTAGTTTTCATGAGTGAATTTTCAATTCCTATTTTCTATCAGTGCCAAACATGAATTGGGTATAGAGAAGCAAAAATTAAATGCAAATTTCATTGCAAAACAGCTAAAATATCTTATCAAATGTAACTAAACTGAACTAGGAATAAAACTCTGTGGGACAGACCTGTGGAAGTTGTTTTTCTTGATAAGAAAAATATAAAAAGTCTCTTAACTTTTTTAGTTCAAACAAAATATTCTACTGTTTCTTAAGTTATGAAAATCTGGCCCTACGGTTTCTTATTAACGGTTTCTTATAAAAAATGGGTGTATTTAGATTTTGTTGTTTGCATTTTTCTGTTATTTAAAGGTAACTAAGGCTGATAATTGGACTCTTGAGTTTATAGAAAATCAATGGTTATAACTGCATCTTCTAGAATTAAATATTGTGAAACAGCCAGAAAAGGTAGTTAATTCCCCTCAAAATTAGGTTAGGAAATCGGAATACTCAAGGCCAAAAGCTAAGGTTCCTTATAAAAAAACATGTAAACAAGATTCTTAGGATTTATTTGTTCAAGTAGAAGAAAGTTAAAAATCTTTTAAAGGAATTTCTAAAAGATGCAAAAATACGTGTACTCAAGCTACTTTTTCGAGGAAGAACAACATTGCCTTATGGTACTGTATGCCTTGACAATTTGTTTCCTCTTTTGCTTTCCGCTTATTTGGGCCCTTTCTTATCTGCACATTTTTTTCTCAATAAATCAATACACCTACTTTTCTAGTATTTGAGGACGTGGAATGAAAAGTATATGTCATAAAACTCCATCTTTCTATAAATTGTCGAAACAATACACTATGTATTAAAAGTTTTCCTTTTTACAGATCGATTTCTGGAAGCACTTCCCAATTTGATGGTCTAGGCAACCTAACTACACTCGTAGTTTGTACCATCCTTTTGAGATGATAATTCGAATTGAATAGTTGCTGAAATAAGATATTTCTATTAAAGAATATTTGAAATTATCATAACCCTTTTATTTACATTAAAATACCTGTTGGAGAGGTTTAATGACCGCGCGAAGTAAGTTGTTCCGAAGCCACTCCATAGGGATTTCAATGTGTTTTGAGAATCAGCTGAGTTTGATCACAACAACTGACGTCACGCGGCGCGTTGGACGAAAACGAACTGTTTTGCGCGGGGAGTGTTTGGGGTAATCACTTTTTCGTCCATAACTCAAAAACGAAAACTCAGATTTGACTCGGGTTTTTTGCTTCCTTAGTTAAATTACCAAAGCTAACTACTGTGAAATTTAAAAAAATCACGACACCCCCACTTTAAGGAGATGAAACTCAGTAGAGGGACTCATTGAAGTGAATACTGATCACAACAAAACATGACAAAATCAATATTTTGTAATTTTTGAAGTTCTGAGCGGGAACGAACATTGTTCAAAATGTTGGTCACACCCAGAATCAAAATTATCCTCTTGATGATTATATTTAATAGAGATAACAGTTAACGATACTTCTATAGAGTTTACTAAGTGTATGAATAAAATATCAAAAGTCATCAAATAATTCATTCTGTCATTTGGGAAGTTTACGTCAACTGGTTCAATATGCGAAGATCAGATTTAGTTTCGGTGAATGCGGCTTGGAACCTATCTGTCTTTAAAAACAAATTGATATCGATGAAAATGTGTAGAAAATGGTTTCTTGGCATAGAAAAGTTAGAATGTATGCTTTACAATTCTTTATTTCTATTATAGATTGACCAAAATGTACCGATATACCAAAAAGTGTAGCAAGGAAAACTTTGCAGTGGAGTTTTACAAAACATGTTTTCGCGTATTGTGGCCAATACTTGTTACATGATTCAGCAAAGAAGAGAACTCCGAATGGGTTTTCTTGGAAAGTTTTAACCAAGCACAATATTAATTGGCATAAATTATGAGGCCCTGGCAACACCTTTATTGGATAATACTCTATATTTGTGCTAATTATCAATTAATCTAAAATGCTCTATGGTAGTTACCTGACCAAGTCATAAGGAACAATAAATAATATATTTCATTTCTCTCAAATACTGCTCATGCGACATCTCGTCACAAATATTAGTTGATTATGCTAATCTATGCAGCCTATACTAAGTAATAAACTTTTTTGTTCAGGATTATCTGGTTGGGAATGGTCTTACTGAAACAACCATAAAGGTTAATTGAGATTTGTTAATCAAATGTTTTGGATTTTCTCGATGAACCACCTTAATATCATCCTGGGAGCCTTAGCAATTTTAAAGACAAATTATTGATGAATGGATGAATGAAACACTGAAAGGGTTATTGTCTGGCAAAGTTTTTTGAGCTTTTGGTTACAATTCTGAAGAAATATTTAGGCCCAGTCTCTCTCAACAATCAATAAGAAAGTGTAAACTCTCATGGTTTTAAGTAGCTATATTTATCAGAGGATTGTTCGCAGGTACGTATTCGCAGGTAATGCACATTTTATAGAAAAGCCTCGTACAACTTGGGGCTAAAACACTCCTGAGCAGGAAAACCCATACTACAAGACAGTTTTTCTCAAGTTTCTCTCAGAAATTGACAAAGTTAGGAAGAGAAGCTAACAAAAAATGCTTGCCTATATTTCTAGATCAAATTATTCAAATTTTGACGTAAAAATCCATTATACTTGATCCTTCAAGAGAATGAACTTTCAAAGTAAGAAAGTTTACTTGCAACACGGTGTACGCAACGATTAAGCCAATGGACTGACGAGAGGTAAATAACATCTGCCCCTCAATTTAGCATATAGGAAATCCAGCCTCTATTTGGTATCCAGCCTCAATTTAGCATCCAGCCTCAATTTAGCATCCAGCCTCAGTTTGGTACCCAGCCTCAATTTGAGCATCCAGGTTTAAGACAGTATGAAGGGGAATACACCCATCTACCAATCAGCAGAATTGGTTGCCAAATAATCTTTTCTTCCGACTGTTGACGCTTGTCTGTTCTGCATGGCTTCCAGTTTGGGACACACAGTTATACGATGACCAAGCTGCCCACAGTAAGAACAACCTTTCTGATCTGGAAATGGAAATAATAAATGTTATTCGTAATGCACGATTCTGGACAAGATGGCAAACCTTGTTTCCTCTTATACATGATAGGAGAATGCCTCTTAGCAAGATGGTAGCTATGAAAGGTTTAGGCCCTTGCAATTTCCATAGTTATGCGTTGCTAAGGAGCATGTTCCTATGATGCATTGCGTGGCATGAGTCCCATCATCTTTAGAACAATCCTCTATTGCATCTGATCAAATATATCTGTAGTAAAAATATCGTATTCCATGTATTCTGATTTGAAGATTTAGAACTGAAAGAGCTTCTTTTAGTTAAGCCTATGCAACGAATAATAATAATAATAATAACGAATAAATAACTTGCATGGCATAGCTATGTAAGTATCTTATTACAATTTATTCATATATTTCCTTGTCACAAATTCTAAACAATCAAGGTTTGTAAAAGCCAGTACTGAACTTTCTCAACTTTTTGACTAATCGAGTACCACTTTATTATAAAGTTCTTGGTTACAAAAATACGCGTAATTGCTTACCCCCTATATGTAAGAACTGTTCACTTTCTGATTCAAGCGCAGCTAGGAAAGGAGGTAGCTTCTGTTTCGCCTCGATGAGCAAGTGTTTCAAGTCTATCAGCACTGACTCATCTGTGAAAAAAAACAAATGAAAAATATTGAAGATAACATTTTGAAAAGTAGGTGGCCCAGATGGCTGGTCTGATGAAATACGATTTGCCACGATCCACGATCTTGCAACGGCATGCAACGATCATGAAAGGATTTTATTTTGATTTGAAAATGTGTCATTAAGCTGCAAATATTTTGAAACTGTTTGAAACGACTCGCAACGAATATGAAACGATTCGTAATGATATTGTATCGCTTTGAATTCGTTTCGATCAACAGTTTTTGAATCGAAAGAGCGACGAGAATCCGTTGGAGGTCGCTGACGTTGAATCGTAAGTTCAAGTCAGAAAATATAAACGAAAGAGCGCAAAATGAATTGAATAATCTAAAGTAAGCCCATACCACAGCTTTTATTGATGAATGTGGTCGCAACGCCAGTGTTTCCCTGCCGCCCTGTACGCCCAATCCGATGAACTGTGGAAGCAAATTGATAAGTGATGATAAAGAAATCATTATTGTGTTGCAAGCTCCAATTATTGGCTAACAAGGTACACGAGTTAGGCCCACTATCATTTTCATAAATAACATAAACGTAGTAAAATCATAATTACCATAGTAAAATGATATTACCATTGTGAAATAACGTTATCATAGTAAAATGAAATTACCATAGTGAAAAGAAATTACCATAGTGAAATTACATTATCATAATGAAATTACATTACCGTAGTTAAATTACATTACCATCGGGAAATTAAATTACAATGTCAAAATAAATTACTATGGTGAAATAACATCACCATATCAAAAAAATATTACTATGGTGAAATAACATCACCATAGTAAAATAAAATTACCATTGGGAAATTAAATTACCATGGTAAGATTTCATTACCATAATAAAATAACATTACCATAATAAAATAACATTACCATATTAAAATAACATTAACATAGTAAAATAACATTAACATAGTAAAATAACATTAACATAGTAAAATAACATTAACATAGTAAAATAACATTATCATAATAAGATAACAATACCATAGTTTTCGATATCTTCTGGCATATCGTAATTGATGACGTGTTGAATGCTGTGAAAATCGAGTCCTTTTGACGCGACGTCTGTGGCGACCAAAACGTCTTTTTTACCAGCGCGAAAGAGCTGCACAGCACGTTCTCTTTCTTCTTGGTCTGAAAAACAAGAACAATAAAAGATAAAGAAAATCTACAGTACAATTACTTGCTCCGATTTTTCTTGAGATTGGCAGGGATAATTGGAAACATAAAGGAACATAACAACTACTAAAGTTTTGCAACTGGCACTCATCAGATATGTACGTCAGAAATAGAACAAAAATGAACCTGACGAATTATCATATCTAGATTTGGATAGAAATTGTCCAGTCAGAAAAAAGGTGAATGATTGGTATACTGTGGAGGAAAAACCAATCATCACTTGGAGTCCAGTAACACAAACAATAAACTGTAATTGAAAGAACCCTAGTGGGAAAACGAACCCACAGAGAGCTACCACAATTTTGGTATGCCTCAATGTCTCGAACCCGGGACCTAACCTGCCAGAGCCTAGTACCCTGACCTATGTAAATAAGGACAAAGACAAAAGATAGTGCAGTAAGTTTATAATTTTAATAAAAATTCAAAAGCCTCTGGAGGGTAAGGTCCTAGGTTCGATACCTAGTGGAACTTAATAAATATGATAAATATAATAAGGCAGAATGAACGCGTTAAAAAGCTGAAATGTTCTTCTGTAACTCCGAGTTTCGTGCTTGTGCACTCATCAGACAGACTATATCAAGACTATACCATGTCTGATGAGTGCACAAGCGCGAAACTCGGAGTTACAGAAGAACATGTCTGCTTTTTAACGCGTTCATTCTGCCTTATAACTGCTCTATACTAATGTATATTGAGTACTTTAGCCAGGATAGACACTCTCTTCTCGTGTTAGAAGTAATAAATATAATAAATATCAGAACTTTGGTGGTACACTTTGGCAGAATGACTTTGCAACAAGTAGTGCTTTATCTTTGCAGATAATGTCATCGGTTCCTAGGTTCCCAGATAGTAAACTATTTTGCAGCTCTACATTATCCTAAAGCTCTGTACCGATCAAATACTGTTCGATATAACAATATAAAAGAGCATCTGTAACACTTTATGACTACGAAAGAATATGAAGTAGTTCGTACCCATATTCCCGTGAATAGCAGCCGCATCAACGCTTTTTAAAAGCAAATACTCGTGGATGTCATCGACGTCTGATTTTCTTTGTGCAAATATCAATACCTGAAAATTTATCGATTTTTTGAATAAATGATTGATTGTTAGTGCAACTAATAGTTGATGGACAAATACACTTACTATCTTCGTAAGGTATTGGTCTATGCGCAAAAAAGGGCCCACTTATCAGGTAGACTCACCAAAGCAGTTCATTGATAGATAATAAGCAAAAACGTTTAAGGTATTTATTTATGTTTAAGATAAAAAGGGCCCACTGAATAGGTAGACTAATCCAAGCAGTGCATTGATAGTTGATAGGCAAATACACTTACCATCTTTTATCTTTTTATCTTACAATCTCCCTATTTTTCTATCTTCTTAAGGTGTTGGTTACGTGCAAATTACAAAGAATCCACTTAGTACGTAGACTAATCAAAAAGTGCACTGCTTGTCCTTCCTCTCGATGTGAACAAACTGCTTCATTCCTTTCGCATTTATGCCTTATATATAGCTTAAGTATGATGAAATAACGAGACAAAGGATGTTTTGAGTAAATACTTCTTGTTGTGAGCAATAAACTCAACGTGTAATGAAGCAGTTTCAAAGACCTTTTTAGAAAGCCTTTTTGCATTTTTGCCCCATGAAGTTTTGGAACACATTTACAATTTGTTGAAATATGTTGAAATGTATTACTGAATAATTACTCACTGGTGGTGCTGTCTTCTGCAAACACTCGAGCAAATAAACAATTTTGGCTTCCTGTTTAACATATTCAACCTCCTGAAAAACAAAAATAAAAAGGAAATCATTCTCAGAACACAAGAAAAATATTAAACAATTTCAAATTCGATACCCAACATTATGAATGAAACAGTGCAACGATACCCAATCTAACGTTTCTATTTCACAATTACGATGAAAATGTAAATCCATTTTTATCGTGAAGCTATTTTTCCGATTTCATACCCATTAATATTGAATCGTAACCATATTTAGAAATTCTTAAAAGAAAATCATACCGATGAGCAGCACATCCCCCCTTGGATAGTGTAATATCATATAATCAACATAATTGGTATCCTGTTAGGTCCCGTATGTAATCCACCCCTGTAATCTCGCACACGTGTTATGTTAGTCACCTGGGTTACAGTCTGTATGTTTGGAGTTCCTAGATGTAGTATATAACCAGGGACTTGCTTTCTTGATCGACTTCTACAACTAAAACATTATAGATAGGTGGACTGGCAAACGAAACTTCAATGAGGAAACCCACCTGAATGACGTCAAGACTAGCGGCACCAGCTCTCCCGACATTCACAGTAACTGAAAGAAAAATATGTACACTTGTTATCAATAACGGATCTGAAAAATTCGAAAGAAGTGGGGGATTTTGACGAAATTTTTCCGTCTAAAGGTATACCTAACTAATTCTATGCCATTTTTCTTTGACAATTTTTGCCGACTTTTGGAAATGGGAGGACAATTACAGTCCCCCTTGCCCCCCCCCCCCGTTGGCGCCGACACTGCTTTATTATCAGCACATTACTTGAAATTAGTAGTACCGTTTGAAACATTGCTTACGATCGTAGTTTCTGCAAAATAGCATAGTTTTTAGAGAGTGATGGTCTAGAAACCGACACGATAGCCATTGTATTTGCAAGTCTTCTGCTAGTGAACTTGAAAAGCAGACCGAAAGTGCGCACTAGCAAAAGAAAAATGGGAGAGTGCATCAAGTCATGGGGCTGATTTCCTAGTAGAGCAGAACGAGAGTGCACACTAACAAAAGAAATGAATTCAAAATAACATCAAGTCATGGGACTTATTGGCTAGTGGAGTAGAGCGATAGCATACCAAAAAATGAAGCAATCGAATTAGAAAGATTCGCAGCACGTAAACATTTATGAACTGAATTCACCCGGGCTAGCCTGGCAGGACGAATCAATTTCCTTTGAATTTTGGTTTTAGCACTGCCAAATGTTGTTGACATCAGTATCGAAAAGGAGGCTGGCTAATGTGTCTGGGAAAATATTTCCCCATATGAAAACTGATTGAAAATTACCCCACCTGAGTGAGATAACTCAGCATACCGGGCTGACCAATCTCATATAAACAGGGCCTTAAAGTTGATTGAATGAAACCAAAAATAAAAGATATGAAAACACTAAATCATACCCGGCTTAACAAGGGCACTTTTGGCGAAATTCTGTATTTTCTTCGGCATAGTTGCACTAAAGAACAATGTCTGTCTCTGAGACTAAAAGGAAAGAAAAACAATAATGGTTCGTTTAGGTTAGAGTTTGAACGCCCATTGTACCCATTACATTGAACAACGTTTGTCCTTGAGACTACTACCCATGGCATTGAAAAATGTCTGTCTCTGAGACTAAAAGGAACAATATAAACAATTCTTTCGTCCAGTCTGAAATTTAAGTTGCGATTGTATTTCTTATTCATACTCAGGTTATTTATATGAAATTAGGTCTTTATCTAAAAGAAGCTGGGGTAGGGAAACAGTTTTGCTTGTTATAACGATTGCTTTGACAAAATCGAGATTTTGAGTAAAATTACCAATGCAGTGTGCTTTTGGCGTTATTCGGAAACTTCTGTTTCAAAAATTACAAAAATAAACACCTTAAAATAGGAGAATATAGTTCTGACGTCATCTTCAAAGCCCATGTCAATCATACGATCTGCCTCATCCAGACAACAATACCTGTGGAAATAGACCATATAATGTATATGCAAGTAAACGTAACAAATGTAGAGGTAAGAGCTAATACCACATATTCTAAACAAGTGTTTTTTTTCCAAACAAATGCTTTTCTCCCAAACGAGTGCTTCTCTCCAAAACAAATGCTTCTCTCACAAACAAATGCTTTTCTCTCGAACAATAGCTTTTCTCACGAACAAGTTCGTTTCTCCCAAACAAGTGCTTCTCTCCCAGACAAATGCTTTTCTCCTAAACAAGTGCTTCTCTTAAAAACAAGTGCTTTTCTCCCGGACCATTGCTTTTCTCGCGCAGTACCTCTAAAATACGATTCCAATGATAGAAATATTTCTGAACTTGCCTAGAGGAACATTTCATAAAAGCTTTCTAAAACCACTGAGCAAAGCATCCTTACCTGCACACATCGAGATTAATAACTTTACTATTAAGCAAGTGCATCAGTCTTCCTGGAGTTGCTATCACCAAATGCACGCCCCTAAGTGGCAAGAGAATTAAGCGTTACACGTCTTTAAAGAACAACGTTTATGTGAAAAACAAGAACTATCCTTTTTCAAAATGGTTTTCCACGATGGGCACGGCGTTACCAGAAACCTCGTATACTGTTTGACACAAGACCCCTCTGAAATCCCTGACGATCCCTTTGAATCTCTTAGAATCCTTTATAAATCTCAGAATCCCCATGAATATTCAGAAATCCAACGTGTTTTTGTTCGTTGTTCTTTTTGTTCAAAGTTCTCTTTAGAATTCCAAGAGAAACACCCCCATCAGTTAGAAACGCCAACTCCTTGGAAACCTTGCACCTCTTTTTGACAATGTCGTACCCCCAGGGCTTTAATATTTTCAAAATTCAAAATAGAATATCATGCCTCTGAATAGCCACTCGCAACATCATTCTTGATAAGAACCGCGATTGATCATCAAAAATATCAATGAATAAGGGTATAAAACACTGGTACCTTTTAATTGCTTCGATTTGCTCTTTCATTGGCCTCCCTCCGATACACGCTAGGCATTTCAGGGCAGGAAGACCTAAAACAAACAGGCAAACAAACCGTTATATTCTAGAAAAAAAATTAGCAACTCTTATCACCAAAATCATCAGCAATACTAATATAAAAAAGAAAAGTGAAAAGCAAATTGAATCACTAAGAAACCTGGTTCTTCAGATAAAATCAATTATTCATTAGCGCCAGTCGAACGACCCAAAATTTCACCCAGTATTACGCCCAACCATTTTCCTGATGTTGCGAGGCTATGCAACATGGGTAGTCAAACGACCCATACATTTCTTACTCAGTCAGTCAAATTTCAGCCAACATCGAAAATGAGGATGTTGCGTGTCCCAAGCCAACATCATGTTGAGCAAAATGTTGAAATGGTGAAATGTTGTGTCGTTTGACCGGGGCTTAAGTCGCCTTAGACTTACCGTCATGCTCTAGGGCTCTCGTAAACTCTTCTATCACATCAAGGGTCTGTTTGGCCAGCTCGCGCTAAAAGACATGGTACCATATAGAAATACTCATGCAAAAAAATATCACAACACAGTATGTCCTTACATATAAGAAATGATAATGAACTTATAAGAAATTGTACCTAGCCATTCGAATACTACTAACTAAAACTAATACGAATACAAATATTAATACGATACTATACTATAATGCAATACTTACACTATACTAATACTATACAAATAATACTAATACTATACTACATTCTGAATACTATCTGCTCCTATTTTACTATTTGTTCTTTCATTGATACACAAGGACTTCTAAAGATTGAGTAAGTATTGGTATTTTTACGCTATTTCCTTAAGTAAGAATCCAAATGTGATAATGAAATGATTGATTTTGTAAGACATGGAAGCACAATGTCGTAATGATTCGATTAAGCCTCTCCTTAGGAATAGACCCCCCTCTAAATTAATCTTCCTGTTAGTATAAATTTTTGAAAAACCACCTTCTGGAATAAATTCTCATTCCAGCATGAAAATCAGTTTTGGCGTGCAGTAAATGTGCTATGCAATAAATCATGAGAAAATGTTTCAATGTAGAGTGTACCGTAAAATCTCTATTAAGCCGCCGTGGGCATATTCAATTCTTGAGGCTCTAGAGGGGGGCTTATTAGAGTGGGTGCTTTTTAAAGAGGGTTTGGAGAAGAAATACTTCACTCTTAAACATATAGCTATCCCTAGTCTTTCTTGTATGAAGAGGGGGGGGGAGCTTAAAAGAGAGGAGAAGCTTAATAGAACTTTTACGTTAGTTGAGCTTTAGGTTTGAAAGGACATAAAGGAGCATGTTTAAATCAAAGCTAAGTCAGTATTTTTTAAGGTTATGTGGGCTACCCCTGCATAAACCACACGATGTTCTATAAAAAAAACCTCCCCAGACTGAGATTTGGATCATAATTTGCTGCTGTCTCCAAACATATTTGAAATACACAAAAAACAAGTTCACTAACGCAAAGATTTTGCATAGAAACACATTCCTACCGATGGTGATATCAATAGTCCATACGGGCCTTCTCCTCGTCTGAATGGTAGAACCTTCTCCTGAAATGAGCGAATAATGTAAAATAGAATAATGGCAAAAAATAATGTAGCTTCATTAAAATTAAGCAATCATTAATAACCAGTGATGATGCCAATAAAAGTTTGAATAGATGTTTACCTTTATTTTCATGATCTTGAATTAATAGGTGTATACAGTAGAGTCTTTTTGGGTATATAAGTTGTAAATATCTCTACAGTAGTCTGTCTGTCTTATCTATAATAGTCTGTCTGATGATTGCGTGAGCATGAAACTTTAAGTAACAGAGAACCAGTCTCCTTTCTTGTTTCTCTTCTAAGTTGTATTTATAAGTTGTATATATATAAGTTGTAAATATCTAAGTTGCAAATAAAAGTTTGAATATACTTTTTAAGTAGAGAAGAGACAAGAAAGGAAAATGGCTCTCTGTTACTCAAAGTTCCATTTTTCAAAATCACTAGACAGTCTATACTATGATAATCTTTCTAATGATTGTGAGAACATGAAATTTTATGTAACAAAGAGCCAGTCTCCTTTCTTGTTTCTTTTCTATATCACTATATCACTATACAATCAGTACATCGATTACTTCGACGCAGATATAGACAACGCAATGCTATAGAGATACCTTTTAAAGAGGGTCAGAAGGGGGATATTGGGGACTAGGATGTGGCTTTTTATTAACTGGAGGAAATAATTGAGCTTCTTGGTACTGGGATTTGGGAATGAAAAGTAAATTGGGATTGTTAAATACGTCAATATTGGGAATTCCTCTATTTTCATGATTACAATTTGGTTTTTGGTTATTTAAGTACCCATTCTTTGGGACCCTCTTTAGAAACTTATCTTCTGTATGCTTTTTATCGTAGAAATAGTTTACTGATATTCTTGATAGTTCTAAAGTGGCAGATATACATATATAAACCCACCTAGTGGCGGGAATTACCAAGTGGTTAGATCACTCGACCCTTGATCAAAGGGTAATGGGTTCGAAATCACCTTCAGACCTGTCACATAAAGTATTAGGAACGAATTTGCCGGCTCTCTATCATTCCAGGCAAAAAGGCGAAAGGAATTACGAGGTGTGGTTACAACGAGAGGAAGGACCAGGGTTGCCCTGCTCGATCAGTTTACCTTATCAGGAGGCCCGTTCAGCTTTGCACATAAACCAATACCTTACGAAGATAGTAAGTATGATTGCCTATCAACTATCAATACATGGCTTCAATAAGTGCACGTATCCAGTGGGCCCTTTGGGCTTTGTGCTTTCAAACAAATACCTTATGAAAATAGTAAGTGTATTTGCCAATCAACTATAAATACCTTGCTTGATTAGTCTATCTATTCAGTAGGCCTATTGTTCTTTACACACAAACTTAATACTTAATCTTTCTAACCTTTGTATCAACAACTTTCATCATCAAATACTCTTCAAACACCTCAATTACCTAGTTTTTATGACGCATTTATTGTTACTGCTGAATTACACTTTGTACTAGTTTTAGAATTGTACTGTTTCATTTTTCTTGTACAGTGACAGTACATCCTCGTTTATCCGAACAGATGGAAATCAATTTTTTGCTGGCCTGTTCGGATACGCGAAAAATTCGGATAATCGAGGAAGACAATTTTACCTATTAATCTTCCTGGGAAACTCATTATTACCACCAAAATCATCAAAGAGTGCTCAAATGAAATACCAATTGAAAAGCTTTGAGAAATAGACAAATGTATGCCTCAGCTGAGAATAATAGTTGAAGTTTATTTGTGGTAATTCTAATACCAATTCACCTAATTGAAAACTGATGTGTGACATTGATGTTTCTTTGATTTTCGCACTTAAATTCATGTGAAAAGTAAAACAGACAACAGGTTTTTTATTTAGGCAATCGAAAATTTGTTTTGAAACAACTAATATATTAGAGCTTTTGGTTGTTCGGATAATCGAGGTTCAGATAATCGAGGTTCGGATAATCGAGGATGTACTGTTATAGTTTTAAATTTTAATTTACGGCCCAAGCTAGATAAGCTTTGCTTTTCTTGGGTCGTGTAGATTACATATTTTTGGTATTCTGTATTAAGATGTAATTTGCGAATAATATTGAATTGAATTGCATTGAATTGAATTAGCATCAACACGCACCTGTTCGATGCAGAACATGATGACGGGCAAGCAGAAAACCAAAGTTTTGCCTGACCCTGTGAATGCGATGCCAATGATGTCTCTACCACTCAGGCTGAAGATGAAAGATTATCAACATAAACACGATGACAAGCCACGATGGCAGACAGCGGTCATTGCAAGCCTTGCCAAGCAGAACGGAGGAAATATTTCAAATAAAATATAAACTTTTGGAGTTCTTCATGAAACACAAAAACACCTGAAATTATGAAATTACAAATGGTTTGGCTCATGTGCATCATGTGCTTTTCGAAATAACAACCAACTAGTTTTAGATCAAAGGAGTTGAAATGAGAGAGAGTCCCTTGATTAAAAATGAAATTGATTTTGATTCCTTCATTTTATAAACATTTCGAAAACGCCATGAACAATAAAAGTTAGAATTAAACAATAAAAGTTTTGAGTATAGAAACAATAAAAGTTATGAACAAAGAATCAATAAAAGTTACGAATATGAAAACAAAATATTATGAATATAAACAATAAAAATTATGAATATGAAAACAATAAAAGTTATGAATATAAAAACAATTAAAGTTATGAATATAGAAACAATAAAAATTATGAATATGAAAACAATAAAAGTTATGAATATAAAAATAGCAATAGCTATTTATATAAAAACATTAAAAGTTATGAATATAGAAACAATAAAAGTTATGAATACAAAACAATAAAAGTTATGAATATAAAAACAATTAAAGTTATGAATATAGAAACAATAAAAGTTGAAAGTATGAAAAAATAAAATTATGATTATAGAAACAATAAAAGTTATGAATATACAAACAATGAAAGTTATGAATATTTTAAAAAACATAAGCAAGAAGTATGGCTTACATTGTTGGTAATCCTTGTACTTGGATCGGGGTTGGTCGCTTAATTCCCTTTCGCTTCAAAACATTTAAAATTGCTCTCGGGAATTTCATTTCCTAAAAAGTTAGATGGATGAGAAATAGAAAAAAACCCAAGTTGAACCAATAGGGAGTTTGGAGGGTTAGGAAGACCAATGGAGATTCATTCTGTGATTCATGGCAAATGTAACGAAACTTTGAAGCAAATCTATAACAATAACCTGCAGCTAAATTTGGCTACTATGATGACCGGATCAGTTAGGGAGGTGCAACATCTGTGGCAAGCTTATTTGAAGGAGGCTGAAGTGAAGAGGGACGAGAAGGAGGTCAAAGATGGCAGCCATTAAAAAGAGGAGAGAACAGAAATGACTTGCCTGAGGGCATTTGACTAGTGCCTGTAACAACTACACTCCATTTGATTCAATACATGTTGTGTAACGTTTTAAGCTTTGTTCTTTCAGTTGGCCCACTAGAGCTACAAGCCTTTTATTTCCTTTTCAAAAAGGCAAAAGAGCTGATGTTTACCGCGACATAGAGGAAAGCTAGAGCACAACGCGAGGGGCCCTGACGAGGCTAGAGCCAGAAACAAAGTTCAGAAAGTTATAGTTAAGACCCTGTTTACACGAGAAAATTGATTGAAGAAATTGCTTCAGAGGAGGGAGAGCATGCGCAGATTCCTATCCGTTCTCTTTTGGCTTGGTTCCATGCGGTTCTGCCCGTTTACACGGGAGCCAAACGGAACGGTTCCAAATGGAACCGTTTCTGTAGCGGAGCTAAAAGAGCACGGATGGCAGATCCAAACTTGAACTTTTCCAACAGTTCCCGTGTAAACGCAAGGCCTATCCGTACTAGTTTTGGAACGGTTCCATTTGAAACCATCCCATTTTCTCTCGTGTAAACAGGGTCTAAGTGTTCCCTCGAAGGACAGTTGAGTGAGTTGTTTTAGTCAACACCTCAAAGGTAACCCATCCAGGTGGTGACCTCTCACGACCAAGCTTGACTTTAGCTGCACAAAGCAAAATACATAGCTTTAGAGCAGCACATAGCAGACCGTTTAGAACACTCGATCACTCACCCACATGGTATATTGGAACGGCATTAGATTTAGCCATACCTAGCGGGACAGAGTTCACTGTGATTAGTTGGGTTGTCAGTTTGCTAGCAATCTCCGTTCCCTAACATCTAAGTTATTCTCGCATATCAAAGAAAAGAGGCCCTGGTATAAGAAGGAGTTTTTCAGTGTTTGGGAACCCAAGATCTACATTAGCATATTGCAATAGTCACGAGAAGCAGAACTTTGTCTGTCTTACCTTGAATGTTTTGATTGGAGGAGGAACATCTTCTCCTTCGACTAATATGTGATATTTCTTCCTGACGCTGTCATGTTTCGATTCTGGGTACGCTTGGATGTATCTTGGTGGTCTCCAACTAGAATGAAGATCAAGCAGAAATTACTAGAAATATAATAATAATAACAAATTCCAATTGGTCAGTAGCTCAAGTAAGATCTGATTGGAGAAAAAGAAAAATATATTCAATATAGCCAGAAGAATAGGAAGTGTAGTGAAGCAAAACATAGATTAATTATGCTTTTCGTCTGACGCTCAACAGAATAAGACGTCAGAAAGAGAATGAAGCAATAACGAATTATTATACCCAGATGTGAATCGAGATAAGCCAATCAGAAAAAGAGGTGAATGATTGGCATAGTGTACGAAAACCAATCATCAGCCGCGATAGAGGAAGAAGATAGTCATGTTTTTTATTGGAAGGTCCAAATCATCTACATTGTACTGAAAATATCTTTATAAATCTTTTTCATTAACTTTTTTTAGCGAACACCTCTGAGGAGACCATTATGAAAATAAGGTCTTGACCTTTAAGTGCTATCCCAACTACTGAAATTAGAGTGCTGTGGTTTGATATCTACAGTTTACTTCCAACCTCGTTAACAAAGCTTATTCTAATATATGGTACATTCTTTTAATGATTTAATTCTGAATTCAGTTGCAAATAACTTTTTTAATGTGACGAATAAACACATACATTGGTTCATTGGAGCATTGGTTTTTTCGTTTGAAAGCATGTGTGTTTTTCGTTCTTTAGAACAGATAAATATTCAAAAAGATATTTAAGCCATCTCCCTAGATAACCAATATGATAGGTGTCCATGCTGATATGTTTTAAAGTGATGATAATAATAATAATAATAATAATGAATATATTATTTATTAATAGTTGGCTACATTTCTCTAGCTAGTAGCTAATTTAGGCCAACTATCGAATTAACAGAAGGTGAAATCTAATCTAATTAAACGTTTTGAAAGCCTAAGTTTCAAAGTAATGTCGTCTTTAAGTAGAAGTCAAGGGCGTTAATCTAAAAAGATTTCAGTGATAGAAGTTTATGGTAGCTGCGTACCCCTCGGAAGTTTCACTTACCCAGTTTTGATAGGAGTGTCATAAATGATTCCCTTCGCTATTTCGCCAGCAGCCATTAGAGCTATAAAGAAGATGTTCACCAGGTTTAAGTTGTAGGTTGTAAAATGGAGTCAGAATCAGGACTTCAGCTAGAAACCACCTTATACATTCTTCCTCTTTATCTAACCACGTGCAAAAACTACAGAATGTTTGACAGGATAAATGAAGCTGGTAAATTTCAAGTCAATTGCAACAATGTAAGTTGATATCATAAGAATAGCTAGATAATTGAAGACTTGCCTTTGGATTTCTATTGATTGGATTAGTTGCATAATAAACCACTTAGTAAAGCATTAGCATCATATACATATATGATAACATAATGATACAAAATGATACAAAATAACATAATGCATTATTGAAAATACTTTGATAACGGGCATACACCTGAAACGTTAGTGTTAACTTTAATTATATCACATGGTACTTCTTATAAAATTTATCTCCTTCACTGTATCATTGTATCACAAAAAATGAAGGAGCACCGAGGTTCGAGTCTTGCAAGAATTTGAACTAATATTCTTATTCCATGAATCATTCAAGAAAGAAGCAGCGTAATTGATTCCCTGTGATATTGGTGCCCAATTCACTATGGTCCATCAAATGAAATCCATCAAATTTGTGCTATTCCTACCTAATCTGAGGCATTATTGAAAATAGCCAGTTTTTAGGAAATATTTCAAGGCTGGCGAAGAAAATCGGGAAATTGAAAAAATATAATGACAGCTTCACGTCTGACACTCACCAGAGCGGCACGTGAGAAAGGGAGCAAGAATGTAACCTAACGAATTGTTACACCTAGAGGTAGATAGAGATTGACCAATCAGAAAGGTGAATGTTGAGAAACAACCAATCATTACTAGGAGTCAAGTGAGACACAATAAACTGTTAGTGAAGGAGCTCAGCGGGAAAACTAACTCTTTCTGACTATACAATATGGGATCTATGGTTTTGAAGAAAAATTTCAAATAAAATGCATGCCATTAAAAACGTTGGGTAATTGATTTAAGTGCGAAACAAACCTTTTCTTTCAGTAATGCTCTCCAGAATCTTTTCTTCCTCTTTCAACTGTTTTTCTAATGTCGTTTCTTTTATCACTAAAACAACAAATTACGACGATTCACGAATCGAAGCATGTATACTAGTATAAGACCTTGACTTGAATTTCTCGTTTATTGAAAATATCTTTCAAAAAACAAGTTAGTTATTCAACTCCTAATTCCAACAACTGCAGACCAGATCAAGTTACATTTGGATCGAAAAGTTTAAGATCCCTAGGCCAACTAGACCAACAATCTGGAATAACCTACCGAAAGAGACAAAAGTTCGAACATTTGAATTCCTTTAAAAAAATTGACACTGTCACTTTAAAAGCCATTTTTTGTCTCTGTCTGAAATAATTTACATAATTCTAACCTCCACATCAGGTACCATGCAAAACAGTAAAATTAGAGAAATAGTTTGGTTTTTCTTGAATATTACTTTCAGATGTTGACTTTGTAATTCTTTTCTTCAGGGGTGCAATTTTTGAGAAAATTAGACCTGAGAGAACTAAAATCGCATATCTTGCCATAATTCAGAATTAGGGTGTTAAAACTCTACAATACGAGCCATCGTCCTTTTTTATTGTAAGCCCCCCTGGGCTTAAGCTAAATAAAACTAAGATAATCTTAAGTAGAAATAGATTTTACCCTCTGCTTTCTTCTTCAATTCTAAATGCTGATCAAGCAAACTGAGGTCTGCCCTTGCTCCAACCGTTACGTCATGTGGCTACGAAACACAAATGATAAATACATTAGGTTATAATTACGATACAAGTCTTTTTCCTTGTCTGTTAGTAAGGAACGGATCATAAGATTCCAGATCAAACAATAACCAACAAGAAATCAGAAGGTGTTTAGATTAAAACAGAAAAAACCATAATTTAATGAAAATAATTTCAAATTAAAGAATTCAACGTCGCTCCAGTATGTTATGGGTGGCTTAAGCGGTTCGCTATAAGCTGCTGAAGTTAAGCTCGGTCAAGTGAGGTAAAAACCTGGATGGGTGGCAACTCCCTCCACCGTCCTTAGGGAGGGACGTTAAACTAGGTGCCCCTGATGGAAATATGGCCCCTGGCCTTTTGTAGGCTAGCACGTTAGAAATAAATTTATAACATTCACAAAAATTCAAACATATGCTTCTATAAGAATACAGTGCATGAGCAATCTATACAAAGCACTCAACGAAATAGAAAACAAACACAATTGAAGATCAAATGTAGATCCGCATTGAGGCTATCAAATTGATCTCACGTCTCGTTTGTGCAGTTTAAGATAGAATGGAACTGAGCGGTTTCATGACAACATACATTGGTAATACTGGGGTTTTCTATTGCTGGTACCTGCTAAAGAGATGAGAATAGAGATTGGTTGAACAAACAAACATGACAACCACTACTTTAAACACAGAAAGTGAATTACCAGGGGGATTTAAATTGCAGGTAACTTATGCTCTGTGTCATTTTCAACAAGAAAGCTGAGTCCATCATTCTGATATTAGAGGAGAAAAAATGTACTTGAGTGTGTCTGTGATAAGACTGGCTCTCTGTTACTTAAAGTTTCATGCTTTCGTAATCATCTGACAGACCATAATCTGTTGTGTAAGCATGAAACTTTAAGTAGCCGAGAGCCAGTCTTCTTTCTTTTTTCTCCTCTATATCACTCCGTACCTTTGTATATCGAGCACAACGATGTGGTCTTAACCACGGTGAAAATGCTTGTCACACGATTTAATCATGCATGCCAAAAATTATGTTCTACAACATTTCACATTTGTAAATTGTTATAATCTAAAGGTGTTGACGGAAACAAAATTTTACTTTAGGGATTGAATCAATTCTAGAGAATATTTCTCGAAAGTATCAATATTACTGGAGTATCATCTTTGGAGATATTTTCTGAAAGAACGAAATAATTCAGAAAAGTTCTGATTATGTCAATACCTGAGAATAGGTATGAAAAATCTTACCAGAATATATTAGACAGAACCATTAGCAATGATCTTGAAAATAACACGTTTTAATTTTGTAGCACCAACTCAACCTATTGGGATCCATTTACTTTAATCAAAAAATATCCTGCATGATCTTAGGTACTATATTCCTCTCCATGGAAGATTAAAAATTGATGCAAATGCTAATTTCAGTTGATATCAAAGATGGAATTCGGCATAGCTTGAAAATGCCGCCACCAGAAAAGATAAAATCTCCATGATAAAAAATCTACGCCACCATAATTCAAAAGTTTGATTGAAATGGCAGGACAGGGGTATGGCCTATGGTTACTAAATCATTTTCTTAAATAATTCAGAGACGCTGTTAAATGAAGAGACTCAAAAATTTGCAACACATTTCTCACGATTTTTGCCTGACCTGGAGTTGTGAAAATACTGCAAACATACAAAAATGGTTTGGAGGAAGATTCTGACAATTGACTGAGGAAGTTTTTGTTCACAAATTTTGGTTGAAAGTGGACTGAAAGTGTATCATACGTAACTACATGCAACTTGTGTATTTTCATTCATGCTTCCAATTAGAAGCTGTTGTTTTGAAACCGTCTCAAAAAATATATCTGGCTTTAAAAAACGGACATTCTCTCAAGGCGAACCATGTATTAAAACAGTATAACTTGCCTTTTTATCACCAAGTTGCCAATTCTGCTAGAAAGGAGTTTGCTCCTGAGAGAAAGGGGTAATATTTCCTGCGAGAAGACCAATTAGGCCCCAAATAAGGCCGAGACATCCTCAAAGAAGTACTTCGTAATAAAGTTTGGTAGTAGCAGTCATATATGTCAGGTTGCCAATTCTGCTAGAAAGGAGTCTGCTGCTGACAGAAAAGGGTTAAATTGCCTGTGAGAACACCAATTAGGCCCTTAATAAGGCTGAGACATCCTCAAAGAAGTACTTCGTTGTAGCAGTTATATATGATCCTTAAATAAAGAAGGTCGAGAGCTAAAACAACTGGTTTAAAGTAATCTAAAGCAACTCAGTCCGACCTATCTGATGTCTTGCATGTTGAGTGAATACTTGTGTCAGTGATAACACTGGGATGTATCTAACAAACCAAGAAACATATAAGACGTAACAATTCACAGCTAGGCCTGCTTCTCCAATTTCAAACCTACAGAGATTTGTATCATTAAGGAAATAACAATTGCTATTTGCACAGCTTCAGCCAAACAAGCTGGAAAATATACAGAGAGGTTAAGGATTGACAAATTTCATTCAGAGATTTCATCTGTTCCTTAAACAAAGCCTTGAAAGGATTTCGTTCGCTTCCTTCATTAGTGGGCTTTAAGCATGGAATCAAGTTAAGTGTAAAACGCTCTTTCTATTGCACATTGCATACTCAGAAGCTTAAAGCGTATTAAGAGCGATAATCTGCACCACTCTTGGTGATCCAGTAGTTCGCAAACTAATGAGACAAAGTTTTTGTATCTACGGTACTAACCTGTTAATCTCGATACCAAATTACCTCGGAGAGAAGAAAAGAAAGGGGTAATATTGATAATATTGACAGATATTGGCAGATATTTGTCATCACTGGATAAACTCAAGCAAGACTTGGATAGCTATGAACATAAACCTGAAAGCTTTGCTGAAAACAATGAGTTCAAGGTTTTGTAGGACTTAACCGTGCATATAGACAATGGAATCAGTGCTCGGAGACCAGATATTTTGATAACAACTTCAAATACAACTACTTTAAAAGACGTAGCCATACCAATAGACACAAAGTTTGGAAACACAGAACAGGAAAAAATCATCAAGTACCAGGAACTAGCCGGAGAAATCAGAAAGATTCGGAACGTGTCTAAAAAAGGTAATGCCTATTGCGATTGGTGGCCTAGGCACTGTTACAAGAAGACTGGAACAGCTCCTTCAAGATATATATACAACACGAATAGAGCTAATCCAGAAATCAACTTTATCAGGGACTGCAAGAATCATCAGACAATATCTTGATATCTAAGGAGACTAAATGTGACCTGATATCCGAAACATAATCCAAATGTAGTACATTTGTGTAATTCATTCATGACAAAGCTTGATATCAACCAGTGTGAAATAAAAGAGAGATTCGAGCTGAATTCGTCCCTATTGCCTGATGTCTGAAGCATAACGAGTGTTATCTCGGAAAAGTAAAACGTGAAATATTAACGAAAAGGTGTATTTCAGATCTTCACTAAAAATTTTTTCAGGTAAAGAAACTAAAAACTGAAATCAAATTCAGACCTTAAAAACGATTCGCTTTGTATACTTGGTCTTTCGATGGATTGCATTCCCCTAATTTACCAATGACAAGTACAATTTCTTACAAGTGTGATCGCGCATGCGAAATATTTAGGTGTGTGAGTCACCACACGCACAATTTATCTCCCAAAAACGACTGGGTTTCTTGTCACTTTCTTCCAGATTGACTTACGTAGTACTTATCGATTAACATAAGATGGGAAGTGAAGAATTCACAAAGTACTTGGATATCATCTCCTTGACTTTTGCTGTTATTCTGGCAGTCTTGGGAGTATGTGGGAATATGATTGTGATATACGTATTGAAGTTTCGCACGCGTGGACCTCTATCTGCGTACGACATGATTCTCGTATATCTTGCTGTGAACGATCTAATCTGTGCAGCAGTCGTGCCGTCTGTATTTGTATATGTAACTCTTACAAACTTCCAACAATGGCTACTGGGTGAAGTTGGGTGTAAAATAGTCATGTCCGTTCTCCCCATCAGTAACAGTATCTCGCACGGGCTCTTGATCTTCATCTCCATAGAGCGCTTCAAAACCATAACCAGGCCACACGAACACCGGAAGATTGGGCAGAAGAAGATCGCAATAGTTTTCGTGTGCATTTTGCTTCTCAGTGTACTTCTAACAGTGCCAAAGTTGTATTCATCTACAGTTATAGATGACGAAAAGTACCACACTAAGTCCTGCTCATCACCCCAAAGCAAAACCAAGTATATGCTGGCATTTTCAGTCATGCAACTGACCAAAGACCTCGTGTGTAGTGTGGTGTTAGCGTGGACAGGTTATTTGATTTCCAGGTACTTGAAGCTAAACGCTCGCACCAAAGAACAATATGGCTGCTCAGAGTCAAAACAACGGGCTGAGCTGGAGCTGTGCAAGCGCCGGTCAACAATGTTGCGAAATATTGTTGTGGTATTCAGCGCATGCACAGTTCCCCTGAATGCTTATCAGCTAGCTGTCTACATATCCTTCTACATCTTAGAAGACACGATCAGCCCGACGGCCTATCTATGGATACGCAGCGCCAATACAATGCTTTATCTTCTCCAAGTTTCAAACATTGTTGCGAATATTTTCATTTACAACAGAAAATATGCAACCTTTCAGCAACTATTTGGAAGAGTGTCAGCGATTCCGAATGCAATCGCAAGCAAATTTATCCCATGGTATTCTAGCGCAGATCTAGAACCACGTGTAGACAAACTAGAAATGGTAACCATTAAGAAAATACAAACAACTAATACACTTTAAATTGAGTCGCTAATTTGGGTATTTCTTACTCTAATACTATCTACCTTTAGATATTGATTCTTCTAATCTTGATATTGTGCTATTACTATTAACGCCTTTATTACAGTTTTGGTTAGATAATAAATGTTTAATAGGTATTTTATATATCAGGTTTTTAATCTTACTTTTAATTTTTTCTTTATAATGTTATAGTGTTAAGTTTATAAATTGAATTGTATATTTAGTTGCTATTAAATTTTTGTGCAGGCTGGTCCAATACAATTTGACGAATATTTTCAACCCATCTTTCCCAAATGATCTGAAAATGTTCTACCTTTACTGATTCCTTATACACTATAACCCAAAAATTAATTATTCATTTTATGTGGGTTAGTCTCCACCACGTCAGAGGGTTGCAATGTAATAACATGCTCTCTGTGGCATTGTTTCTGTACTGTATGTTTGTCACTATAATATTTCATTCATTCATATAAAAAAAGTTATTAGAAAATAAATACAAAACATGAGGAACATTACTGACTTGATGCCAAACACGAAGCAATGTTACCAGATTTTGTCGTGGTATCAAACAATACAATCGTTACAAAGACTATTCTCACCTTTGGTGCGACTTCAGCCACCGTCTCCTGTTCTTGTTCTACCTTTTTCTTCTTTTGCATCAGTCTTCCTTTCTTCTCAAGCTAGATATGTGGAATTAATAGAGTCAAGTCAATCTGAGAGATAGCAAAACATTAACTTTTGAGTGTCTTACACGACCCTTTGTGTGATAGAGATAGAGGGTGTTAACGCAGCTCATTCAAAGCTACGGTCAAACAATAGCAACATTTTATCAAACATTTGCAGAAAAGTATTTTGTAGATTTTGCTTCTTTTTGTGTATAAACCATTGCTGTATTTCTTGCAGTAATTCATAGAACATTTGAAGTCACATATCTCCTATGTCATCTTCTCTGTTGTTTGAACATGAAGTTAATTACAAAACAGAACATTTTCTAACTAACTGCCATGCATCCTATATCACGTGGCTATAGGGCTTGGAAGGCAAAAGTTTATGAAACATTTGCAGAAAAGTATTTTGTAGCTTTCGTTTGTTTTTGTTTGTGCGGCTGGTCAAACGCTTGCAGCATTTCTCATGACATTTCATAGAACATTTGAAGTCGCATATCACCTATACCGTCTCATCAGTTTTTGGAACCTAAAATCTAAAAAAAATTATCTTCTGACTTCCATGCACCGTAATGTAATGAAATATCTTACCACCATCTTTCTCCTCTCTTTCAAAGGGATGTATGGCACGTACTCATCACCCTCGCCTTCTGAATCTGATTCACTCTGACCTCTCTAAAAGCGAAAGAGAAGGCAAAGTGATTTGATGCTTTACGCAAGTGGTCCCACATCCATAACGATTAGTACCCAACAATGTCTAGCATGGTGTGCAGTTATAGTGATATATATACCAATCAAGATATATCATTGTAGATGTTATTTTATACCAATATCTCAGCATGCGGTGAGTGGTGGTGCAATTTTTGTGAATGAAATGTTTCTCAAATGCTCGATGCCACAGTGGTAGCGCACTATAGTATGAATCTAGTGGTCATGAGTTCGAGTCCTACTTCAGTCATCATCATTCTCACAAATTAGCTTGACTGATATTCAAAATCCTGCTTCTTCTCAAGATACATATACCAAAAACAAAAAGAGCAGCTAGCAGAAGAGAGACTTTAAATTATGAGATTTTACCAGAACAACCAGACAAAGCAAAGATTTGGCACATTGTGTGCTAGGTATGAATTCATAGGTAATATAAAGCTATTCTTCTGCTAAAGACTATTTAAATTTTGACAATTGTACCAAAGGGGGCTACCTCAATCAATGGCAGTTTTAGAGACTACAGGGTCCAGGTCCAATAACCTTCATAAGACCAAAGTTGACATTGTCTGAACGTAATTTTAGATTTTTGTTATTTTGTGGAGCCCCTTTCACCTAGAGGCACAGGGAATTACCCCCTGACCCCCACCTAAAACCGCTACTAACTGCACTTCTCATATGCCATCAACATATCTCGAGCTCGGGTTTCACTCACCAAAGGCTAGTGTGCTAACCACTATCCTAATCCAGGGCAATAAGACAGCACAGTAGCCTTGATTTCTGGTAGATATATCAAGATAACTACAAGCACAATAATAAGGACGGAATTGTCAAGTTTTTATTGATTAGGTACCGTAGAGGTAGTTATATCAATGGATAACATTATAGTTGGTACCGTAGAGGTAGTTATTTCAATGGATAACATTATAGTTGGTACCTAGTTATTTTCATGAAGTACAAGGTGGTATATACAATTCTATTTGCCATTGCAACTCTTTTAGCACACGACATACAATAAACATTTGAAAATGTTTAAAAAAGGGTTTATATGTTGAGAAAATGGTAACACATTTTGTCTTTGAGCCTGTCTGCGGAGTATGGCAGTTTTCAACGAGATCGTAAGTGTGCACAAGCAGTGGCGTAGAGCAAGATGGAAAAATGTTCTGGCTAATCAGAGTATTTGTTTAGTAATAATTCATCCAATCAAATCACTGAAAAGACAATAGATTTCGAGGATTCAACAGCTCAAGTACTGTGAAAATGGTGGAACAATGCGAAAGCTGTGGCAAAAATAGCATACAGGGTTCTGTTTTTCTGCCGTAAACACGTAACCTATTTTGTACCATTCTATATTTCTCAAATCTATGATAGTTTATCTAAATTTTTGCTGCTTACGAAATTTTACGTAATTGCTGTAAAAATCCACTGCTGTTGCGTAGTGGAACTGCTCAGAGTCCTTGGTAAATTAGGCATCTGGGGGCCTGCTGCGGGATACAAAAAAGTCAAAGAAAATTGCTTGTAAATATAAGAAGGATACTTGAGTATTTCATAGATGATTTAAGCACATTTACACTGAAGTTACATTTCTGTCTGATGATACCAGATAGTAATATCATAACTGCAGCAAGAATATTGTACATTAGAACCCAAAAGGCCTTTCATCTGTAGTTATGTACACACATTTCTCAAAGACAATTTTCATTGAGCAAATTTGCTTCTGACTACTTGCATTAATAATCAGGCTCCAAGTCCATGTAAAATATTTTGCTTTAAGATTCCTTAATTATGTAATTTTCAAACCGATCACTGATCCAACTAAATTAATCTTCCAATGAAGCTACGTATTCCCTTTATCCCTTAGAGCTTGGGGGCCCTTAGGAGTCGCTCTAGCCCCAACCACTGTGGGCCAATGTGCACAAGTGATTTTCATTGTTCTATCCTACTGATTCCATGTTGTTCTGACCGCCACAAAGAGCTGTGGCAGAGCCTGCATGGAATGCAATTTTAGGTTCAAATTTCAGCTTGAAAATGCTATTAGAGAGTAAAGTTGACTCCGGTTATAGTCACACCAAATGTTTTTGGGAAAAATGTGACTGTAAGCGGAGTGTGACTATATGCGGAGTTGCCGAAAATAGGGGTAAAAGTGACAGAAATCGTAGATTTTAGCGTGGAAGTGACAGAAACCCGCTGCGATTGCCTCTGATGCATTAATTATCATTTTCGGGCATCCACTATCTAAATTTTATACGAATGAAATCTAAATGATAAAAACAGCAGCCGTATAATAAGCAACGGGGTAATTTCAGAGTGATTAATGATTCATTTGCTTATTCTATGGCTGGAAAAATCTATTTGTTTCACATTTAGATTTCGTTTGTATCATTCAACGACAATAATACCAGATTTTTGATATTTTTCATTAATTGACATCATTGTTCTTATGATAATACGCAAGAAACATCAACGTCATTTAGGCCCCAAAGATGCTTATTTGTTTGGCTACTTATGGAAATAAAGCGTATATACTAAGGAAACTCCAAAACTCAAATTGAATGGAATGATTACAAAAGAAGGTTTCAGAATTCATTCGATTGACTCTTTATAATAATAGTCTCACCTTTCCAAACAGTGAAAAATATACCCAAAATGAAATGAATACCTCATGAAAATACTTTTTAACAGATAAAGCAAATATGCTAAATTTTCGCTGAATTTGACTGTAAAAAGAGTGTTTTGCGGTCTGGGAATGCAAAAAGTGGTGATTATATGCGGGTTGTGACTAAAAGCGGAGTGACTGTAAGCAGAGTTTATTCATAAGGATTTCACCAGGCGGAGATTTGGGAAACAGTGAAACTGTGATTATAACCAGAGTGTGACTTTAACCGGAGTAACTATAAACCGGAGTCTACTAACCCACTAGGGTGAAACAATCGATTAGACTTACAAATGGCTGACAAAGGGTAGGGTTTCTGGTTTTAAATCATTTGGGATAAAGTGCATATGTGCCATCATTTGTGACCAGGTCAAATGAATAAAGATTAATTTATCTTTGTCAAATGAATCTCCTTTTAGGCCTGTTATAGAATATTGTTTCACCAAACAGAACTTTCATACACACATAAATAAGCTGTTATGTAAAAGTTGATAGGTTGATAGGTGGAGTTAATAAAAGTGGAGTTCACATAGAAAATAACACTACTAACCTTATGGCCTCTCATCGTTGTGTTTGGATATTCTCTTCTCACGTTTCTATGGAAAGTTCACTCACTTGTAAATCGGACCTAATGCAAGTTAGACGAATATGAAACCAACTCTGCAACCAGCAGGATATAATTCCAAGTCAGACATATTTAGGATGCATCAAAACAGCCTTGCCTCGTTGTGGTTAATTTTTGGGGTTTTCATGGGGTCATCGCAGGGGTTAGGGTTAAGGTAGTAGATAGGGTTGAGTTTACGGTAAGAGATTGGGTTAAAGTTATGTTCAGGGGGTTTTGGATATGGTTGAATTTAGATTTAGGAAGAGGTTTTCAAAAGGTTATTTTGATGCGTCCTAAAAATGGCTGAATATAATTCAAGTATACTAAGCAGCTCAGCAGCAGACTCTAACTCTGATTCAAAAGGCTGCAAAATTGGCAAAGCCTCGCTCCCAAACAAATGCAAGCAAAAATTCATATGCAGTAATGCAGTACATGAACATTTATCTATGCAAAAATTTAACTCACATATATATATTACATTATATATATATGTATTTAGGTGAACATGTGAGAAACTACACACGGCCGAATAGATATCATTATTATGAGAGACTCTTTAGAATATGTGCAAGGATTTGAATTGACCTGGTAAATACCATAACCCTGGCTACAACCCTGCCTGCATACCCCTCATTCAATAATGACTCTGACAAAATTTAGTTGTACTCTTAGCTATACAGTATCCTGTGTTTTATTTTGGACTTCCCTATTATCAGTTTAAATTTTTCATTTATTTGTCTTATTACTTAGTGTTTAAAATTATCCTTGTAATAGCAGTAGAACGACGAAATTTTTAGGATCCTAACCAATTCTGAAGCCTCAGAAGTTGCAAAAACCCCAGGAGCTCCCGGGTGCTCCATTCCGCTCCATTCCACAAATTTGATCCCTTAGATCCTTACAGTGGATTTGCCAGGAAATTCTTATGAAGCGGAGAAGCCACATCATAATTCATGGAGCTCCTCCGAAGGTGCAAAATAACATTTCCTTAAAATAGGCCTGCAAATCTTTAGCACGAAGCAGATGGCTTACAGATGCTCAGCACTGCTCTCCAAACTACATCCACCAAACGAAGCATCTTTTCCCACAAGTGTGAACCGCAGGTCGACACTGACCCCAACCAGAAGATTTAGGTAACCAGATTACAGAACCCAAGACAACTGATCACGGAATATCCGTCACGCCAACCTTCGTGCGCCTAACCAGAGGTCGTGCAATGCAACCAAATTCATTGCAGGATTTCCTCAGGGGTCAATCGACACTCGTCACTTTCTAAAAAGGGATAGATGATGAAATTGGCTGAGACGAGAAAACAAGAATGCAGGGGATAATTAATTTTAAGTTTTGAAAATAGGAATTCGAAGCGTTATTGATTTGATCTCTCAATTCCCTCAATTGGATTCTTAAGGGAACAGTTCGTGTTTGATCTTTCATTACGCGTCTGCAGGCTGCGTGATTTATCAATCAGTCCTGCTACCATTTTAGGCTTCTAAGAACACATGTATACTGTGATAACATAAGGGTTAAGGGAATGGAAATTTCTTCATGCTAGAGCTAGAGTCTTTAGAGCATCCATTAGCCATTAGGCCCCAGACTCCAATGGAAACAAAAATTATCGTCCCTAAGTTTCAAAAATATACCCTGACTTATCACCCTAGGAAACGTTTAAGCAGGACTGTGTAGAAAGTTCAGTATTTTGCAGAATGTTCACCACGGTTCACCAGACAACAGTACTACGTTGGATGTTCAGTGCTGTGGAGAATGCTCTATCTAGTGTGGAGGTTGTTCAGTACTTTGGATGATATTCAATTCAGTACTGTAAAGGAATATCATTAGTATTGTGGGGGGATAACAATTGAGTACATGGAGGCTGTTAATTACTAGCTTGGGTATTACCTCCATAGTGCTTGTGATTTCCATCCACAGTACTGAATATCCTCCACAGCACTGATGGTATCCCTTCACAATACTGATGGTATCCTCCCACAGTACTTTGTATTCACAGTAATGCACATACGATCCCTAGGGTGTTATTCTGGTAAGTTTAGTGCTGTACTTGCATCTGAAAGTAGCTGGCTCTCGCTAGCTCAACGCCACAGGGAGCTAGCAAGTGCGAGCCCCGTTTTCAACAATCAAGATATCGTTGAAGATTACGCTCATCATGCTCATAATGGCCTAAATGATCTCACTGCGTGTTTCCATCACTGGTTACTATTCTGGTTGACCATTAAACCCTCTAAATCTAAAACGAGGCCTTTTCTTAATCCCATGCTTTTTGCCTATGTGCAGCTTCTTGTGGTTGAAAACAAGGAGTTGTTAATCTAAGAAACTTAAATACCTTTTTATAGCTAAATATTGTTTCTCAACTCTTAACCAATGATACCCTCGTTTCATTTCAGCTTTTAGATAAAATTTGGATTTTCTTGGTCGTCTAGGGTCATATGTAATGTAATTTCTAATGATTTCCTCGCCCAAGGCAAGTTCATGTTAGGTTCAGTACACTCTTTTTTTTATAAGAATACTTAATTTTTTTCTGAGCCTCAATATTCTTAATTTTTTGCCATTTTGAGCCTCGGAATATTCTTAAATTATTCTTACGGCAGAAAACACGGATAAAGCAATAAATTGTTATCATTGTCATAAATGCCAAAAAATGCACACCTACGGTATTACAAATATGGAAGCTAAAGTAACGGAACAATATCCTTATTTCCTGTAAAACAGAGCTCATCGACACTCGTTAAATTTTTTTCCCATGAGATCTGAGCCTCGCAATATTCTTAAACTATTCTTAAATTTCACCGATTTTCAGCCTCATTATTCTTATAAAATTTATTCTTATAAAAAAAAAGAGTGTACTGAATTTACTTAGCTAAGAGGCAAAGTTGAGTAGTCAGCATTGCTTAACGATAGATTAATATTTTGATAATGTATGCACATAGATTGGAGACAGGTTTCAGAAGACATGAAGAATTGATACAAATCAGCAAATATTTGGGCAGCGGTTTGGTTTGGGCAGTGCTTGGTTAGGGTTATTCCTGTTAAAATGTTATGCCTGTGGTCCACATTAGCATTCTTCACCAAGAACATTCTTTAAGATAGTTTCTATCAAATGGAATTTCAGCCCTTTTCAAAGTAGTTGGGAGTCTGATACTGAGTTTGCCATCTTGAGAGTCTACACTGAGAGTCTGCTATCTGAATAACCACATTTTTGTGAGAACATCAATCAGTACTTTTGGAGATAAAGTCGAACTCAATGTGGATGGAACTGTTTATGTTGTTTAATTTGTCGTCGTTTTAAGCAAATTCAAATTCATGAATATTCAGCAACAAAATTATAGATAACAATATTATAATAATATAAAGAATTGAAAACCATATTACATATTAGCTACAAATTTGTTAAGCAATTATGAAATAGCAAATTAATGGTGGGTTTTTGTGGCTAGGTAGGATCCACTCTGAATTACAATAAAAGTGCACGAAATTTTTTGTAGAATGAAAAGATTTCCAGAGAGCTTTAAGAGATTTTCATTAAAACAATGAGATTTTCAGGAAAAGTGTACGAGTTATTGAAGGAGTGATTTGCTCTAAAAAAGCGAGTGTCTACCTCAAGTATGTGCTAACGCTCTACCATGAAGTAAAACCATCACATGCTAACCACGTTTGCGTGACCAGTTTAAATCGCAGATGGCAAACCGATGGGATGTCTAACAAGCCTCTGCTGATTCTATTGGCTCAACGAAGTTTCCTAATTATTTGACACTGCAAAAGATTAATAAGCGAAGAGATTCCTTCTTCCACAGCTGACCATGAAATGAGGTTACTTACGAGATTTATCACAACAAGCAAGGCACGATATAGCAATCTCTTAGTGAAGGTAGTCTCGTTTTCATATAAATTAGAGTGAATCAAGAGTAAATTGATTGAGTTGAATTCAGTGGCGGTTTTAAGGGGGGGGCCAGGGGGGCCATGGCCCCAGGCCCCGCGCTTTTCCTAGAAAAAAGGGGCCCCGCACCTTTCATAACTTAAAAAAAATTCTCTCCTTCATAATGAAAGATATAAGCTATACTGTATGTACTGTTTGTTTTACTTTTTATTTTTTTTCTATAACATATCAAGCACATGTTAACAGTGGCAGACTGGCAGGGATGCTAGGTCGCGAACGCAAACCGGGCCCTTACAATCTCGTAGAATCCGGGCCCTTGCTTGAGAAAAATCGAGATTTGCAATTAACAATTTCTATGAGCAAGGAAATGACACTCAACCTAATAAATATAGGTACGGATATGGGGATCAGGATTGATTAGGATTCTAGGCTTAGGTATCCGGTTCCTTTCCATCTTGCAGCTTTTGTAATCCTGCAATTGGTTGCCCGGTTTGTTATAATGCTAGAAAGTGATTTTTGGCATTCTTCAAAATGTTCCTTCATGAAACTATCACAACATTTTCAAGACTTCCATTTGGGAGTAGGCTGATAGGAGACTAAGGAAAGGGTGCGTACGAAACATTTGGTGACTTGATGGCCCCTAAGATGGTCCTAGAGATTCCATTAAAACAGAAGAGAAAATGGCAGGGTATAGGTTGGGAAGAATTTTTCCGAGAAAAGCTTGAAAAGCAGATGACACAATGGCAAGATTTTGGTAACCGGCTTACGTGATTGCATTTTGTAGTGCTCCATTGATTTGAATGTTGGCAATGTGATCTAAAAATGTGACCTAAGCCAGAGAAAAGGACGTTGTTCAAAAAACATTTTTTGGCACCCTGATTTATCAAATAAGTATCAAATTGGCAAAATTTCCTTATTTCTAAATGCCAAGCATGATGCTAGGAGATGCATTCTAAGCCAAAGTAAAGGGCGTTGTTCAAAAAATTTTCCTGGCACGGTCATTTATCGAATAAGTATCACAAATTAGCAAAATTTCCTTATCGCCAATGGCGAGCGTGATGCTGGGAGATGCATTCTAAGCCAAAGTAAAGGGCGTTTCTTCAAAATTTTCCTCAAACTATGATATATACTGAATATCTGCCACCAAATTCCTGATCACTAATAGCAAGCATTATGGAGGGAGATGCATTCTAAGCCAAAGTAGAGACGTTTTTATAAAAATTTTCCTAGCACGCTGATTTATCGAACAAGTATTAAAAAATTAGCAAAATTTCCTTATCGCTAATGGCAAGCAAAATGCTGGGAGATGCATTCTAAGCCAAAGTAAAGCACGTTTTTCAAAAATTTTCTTGGTACGCTGATTTATCGAATAAGTATCACAAAATTGGCAAAATTTCCTTATCGCTAATGGCAAGCATGGTGTTGTGAAATGCCTCCAAAGCCAAAGAGAAAGAACGTTTCTTCAAACTTTTCCTGATACTCTGATGTATAGAATAGCTGTCACAAAATTAGCAAAACTTCCTTATCACTAATGGCAATAATTTGAAGATGCGTTGGCGTTCTAAACCAATTTCCCGGGGGCTTTGTCCCCAGACCACCCCATTTCAATGCCTTCTCCACTCACTTAATTTACTGTGGTCACGCTGTAGGGTGTAGCACCCTGCAAAACTGCGGGCCCTTTGTGAAGGTAGCAATCCTGGGATTTCTATGCCAGTCCGCCTTTGCATGTTAAATAATAATTTGATGATATTAGGACCAAATTTTTTACTGGGGGTAGGGGCCCCGCAAATTTTTTCGGCCCCAGGCCTCGCAGTTCCTAAAACCGCCACTGGTTGAATTGCTCAACTTGGGGATAATGTAATAAGCAAGGTACGATACACCTTTCCCTTGGAATTAGGCTCTCAAAGTAAAACAAGAGTCTGGCTCAGTGGGCATAAGTTCATAAATTGACCACTTTCCAATTAAGCCTCGACATGATGTTTAGCACAATCCCAAAGCATGCATTGCTTTCAAACTCACAAAGCAATTCTATTTGCTGCTAGAAGCAATGCACGCTTTGGGAATTAGCTACGCATCATGTCGAGGCTAAGGTTGTTTCAAGATGAATTTCTATAGAGATGACGTAATTGGGAAAGAGGTCTATTGACAACATAAGTTCAAAAATTGATATCATGAATTCATAAATTGATAACATGAATTCATAAATTGATAGCATTAATTCATAAGGCATGGTCTTTCAAAAAACATTTCTCTTATGACTATGTTTTAGTTGATTTGAATCCAGTTGAGGTGTGGTTTTTCAACTTTTGATGAGGAAATGATACACTGCACTATTCATTACACGATACAATATTCACCAGAAGGGAGTGATTTAGAATGACCATAGTCACTAGAGGAGAATGGCGTGGAATCCTTATGGTTCTTTTCTTTGTTTTCATCTGGATGTTATACTGATTTTTCATCGTTCACAAATCTTCGTTGAATTCATTAGACTATGGCTACATGAAAGAACAGAAAAGTTGTCCATCAAATTAAATATAGAATTGTTCTATACTTCTGGCTCCCCTGCAAAGTACTGAACACAGTCCAATGTACTCATGGTATCCCTCCGAGGATATCCAATGCTGAACACCCTCTAATGTGCTGACAGTAGATTCTAGCCCCCTTCCCCAAAACTGAACATCCTCCATAGTTCTCAGTATTGAACACCCTAGTATTGCAAAAACATTCCCTAGAGTAGACATGTCTAAAAATGAGACTTTGAAGAAACAATGCAGTAATATTTGGAGCGGTTTGTTGCCTTTCTTTCTGGCAAATTCTTTCCACATCAAAGGCCAATAGAATAGAGGCGATACATAAGCGAGCAGAATAAAGTACATGAGATTAACAGATTAAAGATGATAAGATTAAGATTAATAAGAAATCTAAGTGAGATTGAGAGAGCACGAGGAGGCTCATGTGAGACCCAGGCCACAACTTATGCCACTAATAATTACATTGAAACCCCATCATGGATCAGAAGCTAATTTCAATATTGTAATTTTTACATTCAACTACAGTATCATTTTTTTGTTAATACCAAATGATTATTCATTTTGATCCTGTCTAATAAAAACAATAAGAATCTATGCAAATAGATGAAAGAAAATCAAGATTCTTATTCAAAATGATTAAACAAACATGAATACAACCCCCATAAAACCGTGGATCAATGATTCTTCCTTGCGTAGCCCCCAATTATTTCATTGTATATCTCTTCCCTCCTGCTGACGAAAATGACGAAAATGATAAGAATATTTGATCATAAAAAACAAGCATTTTGATCAAGGAAAACTCCTTCAAACAAACAAACAAGGGTACCAACCATGATCCTTGTGCTACTCCACACATTCAATCACAAATTATCTCCATTCATTAGAAATAATGTTATTGATTCAGGCAAAGAAGAATAACCATTTACTAATTGCATTTAAGAGAATCATGTCACATCACATTGCTGATAGTAAAACATTTCTCAAAATTCATTTTCTTGCACCTAGCTTGGTATTTATAAAACAAACAGGCAGATATTTCGGCAATGTTTTGTAAAGACTTGCTTATTCTGCTCGTTTCCTTGAGTAAACAAAATTATATGTGCGAGGCAGGTGTGCAGTATTCTATTGCTGAGTCGTGTTTGCTGATTAATTGATGGAAGAATATAGTAAATACCGAATTGTGCTTCCCATATCTTTTGCTTTGTGCACGTGGCTTCCAGCAGCTACAATGAACAAGAATTTCCAGCAAAAGCAATAATGTACGTATGAATTAAACACCAAACATGATCGATATTTCTTGCTGACCATATATCTGATTTTCACCATGGCGAACGTTTGCACAGTACTGTGGAGGATATTCATTTCAGTACTGTGGAGGATATTCAGTTCAGTACTGTAGGGAATATAATCAGTAGGAGAGGGATACCACTAGTGCTGTGGGAGAGGGGTACTATGCCATCAGTACATTGGATAGTTTTCAGTACTATGGGGGAATTCCATCAGTATATTGCAATGGAGGAATGTCATCAGTACTAAGAATAAGACGGTTATTCAATACTGTGGGGGATGTTCAGTATGGAGAGATAACATCAGTCTTGAGTGGGTATTATCAGTACTGTGGAGGATGTTCAGCATTATGGATGGATACGATCAGTACCTTATGGGATGCAATAAGCACCACGATTCTGTTTTCGCTGGAAAGCCAGCATAGTTGTTTCACTACACTGCTAAAGCCGTATTGTGTCATATGGGTATACGCGTAGCTGCAAATTTCGTTTTTCGTAGCGCAAACATACCAATATTTTGCTGGCGGAAAGAAACTTAAAGGAGAGGCATCAAAAATCAGCGAAGATCTTCAAAGGCGATTGTCTATTCAGTGAGAGATTTTGGAAAGTAAAAACAAATCGCCAGCAAAAGCCTCATCTCAACCAATCTACATACAGTGATTTAGTTATGGCAACCGCCAATTACAAGATGTAAATTATGTTTGAATTTTCCAGCATCTGTACACTTTACGTATTGAGATGAAAAAGATCAAAGATCAGATGTAAGCCAAATAATATGGAATAAACTTCTGAAACATAATAACAATGTAAACGCAAGATTAATGGATAAAGTTATCTTGAAGATCAAGGATGCCTGCAAGTTATTCATTAAGTTCGACCAATGCAAGTTTGGTCAGGGATTTTCTGCGCATTCTCCGATTATCTTGAACAATCAAATTCAGGAAGAGCCTGATTAGTGTTATCTTTAGCTCGTGGTGGCAGGGCCCTAAAACCAATAACTTGCAACAAAAACAGTTAAGAACAAATAGTCCCTTCCATACTTCCATAAGAAAATATTAAGTGGGGGCTCAGAGGCTTGAGCCCTCTGAAAGCCACTATTAGGGGCCTACCTGGGGGGAGGGGGCACAGCTTGGAGCAGATTTGTTGCCACCTCACTAATGTAACAAGTCATACTTGAATAACATCAAATACTGGAGTTTTTATTTCTATGAGAGCTGCAGGAAATTTCCCAGATTGTAACTTTGCTATGGTTCTTAGTCTAAAGACTTCTAGTTCCTCTAGCAGGATGTAGGAGGATAGAAAACTATGTCTGCATGTATATCACTGCTGGGAAGGCAGGCTTTGACCTCAAAAAACCTTAATTGGCTTCCAGAGAAGGCTTTTGTTAACTCAAATAACTAACCTTTGCTTCAACAAACCAAGACAAGAGAAAAGTCTCAAATGCAAACCGCCTGTCATGCTAGACGAGGCTAATTGAATTTCCAGAAAATGCAGACAGTTAAATCTTTGCAGCCGAATCTAGCGCCAAATGGATAAATGCGCAAATCGGCAGATAGCCAATTTGGGCCTATCATAAGATGTGGGTTTAGGGATTTGATCCCCACCTCTGTGGCGATTGCGTGATCACAGCTGCTGATAGGAACAGAGGAAGATGTCTCGTCACGGGTACCGATTCTAAGGTGATCCAAATTCCAGCAAGATTACAACATATATTTGCTACGGCTGTAACATATCTAGCACTTAGGCCAGTGCAATCATAGTACATGAGTATAGTACATGCATTGATAAAACTCATGAAAGCAGCATCAGAGCATGAATTAGATGGACAAATAGATTTAAAAATAAGAAGAAATTACTCACCACATAAAAGCAAACACTAAATTGGACCAAATTTCTACTTCAACACCATACCTTTTAATTACTGTAGCTGCTTTTGAAAATCTTGATATCTAAATGCAATGGGTAGTTATTTTAGCCATTCTATTCCACTTTCTAGCTTTCACCCCTACAGTAGTTGTATGAGAAAATGTTCTCCCCCCCCCCCCACGTGAAGTCCCACCTCTCAACAAGGGAGATCTCAGTTGAGTGGGATTGGGGGTGATTTGTAATAAAATTAACAAGGGCGGTCTGAAAGCAAAAACTGCCAGAAAGGGTGTGGTTTTGTGACCACGCCCATTTTTCCATTTATGCAAATATGAATCTAGTGCTCACACAAACCACCAATGTGGAACAAACGTTGATCTAAACAGAACAGAACCTCCGTAAAAACTGAACAACATTAGAAAGAAAATTTTATGAAATAGCCATAAGACTGAGAAATCACTACAAAACAAGCAGATTGGCAGCATACACTACTGATAGCAAAAAAGGCTTCCCAACCATTGTAAAATTAAGAACAATTTAAGAACATTTCAGGCTGAAAATAGAGGAATATTTAAAAACAGCTAGCTTCAAATAAATTTTACTGGCTCTAATAAACAAAAAAGAGTGTATCAAATTTGGAAATGAGTTCGTTGAAAGACCGTGTGAAATGAAAATGATATCGTGTGCACGTGAGATATAGGTCAACATTGTGACACCCGGTCAGGGCCGGATTCAGCATCCACAAAAAAGGGGGGTGTAACACACATATCAAAGGATAATGTACTGGAAATAGGGTATTATCAAGAAGCTAATAGTATTGTTTTTCTACCAAAATAAGGTGGGCGTATGCCCCTTACGCCCCCCCCCCTTGGATCCGGGCCTACACAGTAAAACCATGAGGGTTAGCAGGTCTGAATAATGAATAATCAGCTATCCACCTGCACGCCTCTCGACACACGCTCTGCATTGAATCTGGTGAGCGCGTCTGAGCCTAGCACATACAAATACCGAAAGTATATGCAAAAATCATTTCTGTTTGACATTACTGAATAAAACATAACTAAGAGATCAATCCATTGCGAAACGCATGCAAAATTCAACAGATTGTTCAGATAGGTTTATTGATGCGAGCGAGATAGAACAGACACCAGTCACTGCAACCCGCGTGTTTGGAGCATCCATTGAGAAATTTAGAAAATCCTTCAGCCCATTGATGGATTGATATCAATGACTTGTGGGCTTTCGATCCGATGTTCATCAATCCCTTCGCTTTTAAACCAATTTGTGATGGACAGCAAACGCCTTTTGTTTGTCAGCCTGCACATTGCGAGCTCCCGCGCAGAGCCCGCGCGGATCAGCGGATAAGGGGCGGATTTATTCAACGCGCATTCAATTCCCTTTGAATGGTTGCTAGAAACGTGCTGTCTTCTAAGTCAAAATCAACAACTGAAAATCAACATTTCCCAGCACGCTCTCTCGATATAAAGACCACAAGAACTGCGATGTAGAATACAGACTTTGAATTACAACTGAAGGTATCGGCCCCTGTTCGAGTGCTTCGATCAGTACCCGATAACCTTCGGCCGTCCTTTGCAATTTAGCATTAACGGCTCGGATATGACTTAGCTTAGCCTAAGGTAGGGCTTTTGCACCTTCGCAGCCCAGTCTCTCTAGCCTTATTAGGACTAACATTGATAGTTTATTGTATTTCCCAAGATGCATTTGCCTACGATTTCATGTTGGCCAACTCGATTTAGGCCAGCAAGGATTCGAAAACTTTGTGATAGTAGTTGTAAAACAATAAAGGGGACTGGTACCGAGCAATCAGCGTTGGTCAGAAAATTTCAAACTATAACAGCAAATCAAAAATGAAAAAAGGATAAAACGAATACGGAGCAGTGTGAACATAGCCTTGCACACGGATTGTTTGGTAACTTGCATGTTGCCTGTTAATTCAGTTCAATTCAAAATTTTGAACAACTTTCTGTGGACAAACACGAGATGTTGAATCTTTGCGAATAAGATCGGTTTTAAAACACTCTCGTTTATGGACGGGAAGCAAATTATGTATTCATTATTTTCTTTTTTGCCTTTTATAAGAAATCTAATGAGGAGAGTAGTAACTAATAGCGATATTTTTTGGTGAGCAGAGATTTAGGCCCAGTGAACCCCACATAAGGTATACGTGCTCCCAGATAATTTACAAGGCTGGTTGAATTGAATTACAACATATCACGTGACCGATCCGTATGCACCATCAGTGCCTGGATAGGCATGGTCCTATCAACTATCAACTCTTAGCTTATCAATTCAGTTATTCTTAGCTTTTCAATTTGTTTTTTTGCAATATGATTTAAAGGTTAATTTCTCGTGCAGTGTTATCAGCAATTGAAAGGTTTTAGCACTCTGGCTATTTATCAGAGAGCTTCTAATAATAACAAATGGGTGTAACGGCTTTGTTGTCCGCCTGAGTTAGTTATTTCGTATCATAAAACCACCTTTTGAATTCTTTGAAACTGTGATATTTCTAGTTTTCTTTGAATCGAAAGACCAACCTGCCACCGGTCCCTTTCTACACAGTAAAAGGCTTTGCAAACAATGACCAATCAGTCAATAACTTCTTTACGCAAATAAGGTTAAGAATAGGCATTGTACAACTTATTTATCGGTGTTGCTTTAAGTTTCTTTCACTTCTTTACCACTACCCCTGCCGTCTGTGCGTTTCTTATTGCTTGTGTCAACAATGAATTAATTCGGCCATAATAAACCAGTATATAGCGAATGACTAGTCATGCATTCCTCACAAACAGTTGTGCCGCCATTTTCAAGATGACGTCATCTTCATCAGGTCACAGGGTAAGCAGGGGCGGATCCAGACTACAGCTGCTACTGCTGTAGTCAGATTTTAAGACCTAGTATTTTTTATTTCTTCTAATTTAGGCCATAAGATAAAAAATCTTTATATCTGCCGCTTGGACCGATTTGAGAAGTAGTCAGATTTTTTTCTGGATCCACCCCTAGTAAGATACTAAACAAGCTTCATCGTCGTAGTGCATACTTATGTTGGCCCAAGAGAGAGGTCAGTTAACTCCCAAGAAAAATTTCTACCTAGATTTATTTAGCATTAGCACAGTGGTTAAGTATTTTGGAAGTAAAGTATTTCCAACGGAGAGTAAAATTTCAACTTTCACTTTAGGCCGAAGAATTAGGATGATTATTTTGAACGTGAATATTAAGAACATGAAGCCTTGATATTATCTACGATTAAGACCATATCAAGATCGTTTCCCTTCCGCGATTACCGATGTTCTTAAAAAGCAATGGGTGTAAGGACCCAAAAATAAGACCTCTCATTCAAACTATGACTAATTATGATGATAAAAAAACCTGGTCCGAAACGAAGCCTCGTTTTGAGAAATTGCGTATTTCATGAATTAACATGGCCTTTTGCGATTTGCAATTCAAATCATCGTTGTGCCTGGTAGAAAAGGCCTGCAACCATGCAAACAACTTTTTAGGTAGTTGAAGTTTGCAGTGGGTTTCTCAAAGTTAAGCAATGCTGAACAAGAAATCAGTGAAAATTGTTTTCTTATAATTGGCAGAGCAAGGTCAATATTTCATCTAAATATCCTAGAATCTGTCTACCTAGAAATTTAACTAGAAAGCACATTTTTAGAAAACCGGAGCTCAACTTTCTGAGGATTGATGAAACAAAGATTTTCAGACTCGTTATCTCAATTGGTTGTTCCTTCCCAGGCTCCCATCTCAACAGTAGGGCATGGGGTCGAATCTAGCTTCTAGAAAGAGGCATGGTACTGAATACTGGCATCCGGGGCTTAAGGGCTGGGGGAAAGTTTAACCGCGTGAGTAAACAAACGATTTTCGAACTCAGTTAGGTCGTGAAACATCTGTTGAGATGCAAAACAAACTGCACAGGCGCGCTGCGGATGCCAACTGTTTCCAAACAAAACCAAACCAAAGAATCAACATAGAATTGAACAGAAGAACCCTTTGATCAAAATAAGTCTGATTGTAACGTTTCAAATAAAGAATGTTTCTGCCATATTCAAATGGCCTCGTATTGAACTGGTGTTTGCCATCAAAACACCTTCCAAAGAGATAATTTACTGTCATCAAAAAATTACTGGTAGTCGAACTCGTTATCAATCTGAAGCTCTCTTTTAACCAATCATAAGTAAGCCTATGGTCATGTGGTGAATTAGCTACAATCTCTTGCTTGGGAAAACTGGGGTCAACGGAATCTAATGATTACGAAATCCAAATATTGAGTATTTTGAACAGCATCCTCCTCCAAGAAGTTCGTATTGACAAGTTTTTTGACTTTCAACTGATAGAAAGTACACTGTTTTTAACAAGTAACTGGACTTGGGTCCCAGCACTTAAAGTTGCTGAAATATTTTGGATTCTCAGCCCTCAAAAATGCTTATGAGATGCTAAAATTTTGAAAAACAAAGAAAATAATGAAACATAGTGCGATGAAACAAGGTCAAGTACTTTCAGCATAGTTGCTTAAGTGCTTAGTTGCTTAATTTATTTCATTTATCCCTATAGTAGCTTGTTACTTGTTGCTTCTTGACGAGTTGCTTATTGAAAAGAAAGTGATTATGTAAATATTGAATATTTTGAACAGCATTGTCCTCCAAAAAGTAAGTACTGACAAGTTTTTTGACATTCAACAGATAGAAAGTACGTCAAAAGATACAATTCTACTTCGAAACACGTAACCTGAACATTAACCTTTCGTTCATTATTCTCAATCCAACTGTTCCAATTTCAATCGTCAACCTTCGACCTTGACACGAAGTACGTGATGTCCATTCGCATGCTAGCTTAATAGCATTCAATTGTATCTATATAGATTTGTAGAATAACAGATATTTCAATACATTCTTTTTTATTATTACAAGAAAACGTTACAAGAAACCGTAGGACAAAATGTTCAAGCGATAGAAAATGGCTAGAAGATTTTATGTAAATCAAACAAGTTAAGAAACGCTTTATGTCGCCTGGACAGCTAAAGATACTCAAAACAGATTGGTTGCTAAAGCGTTGCTAAGGAGTCTATTCCAATCATGCATTGCATGAAAAGAGATGCGCCATCTTTTTTGGATCGTCTACACTTTTTTTTATAAGAACCAGTAAATTTGATTTGAAGCTGGCTGTTCTTAGATATTCCTCTCTTTTTGGGCTGAAACGTTCTTATATTGTTCTTACTTTTAGAATGGTTGGGAAGCCTTTTTGCAATCAGTAGTGTTAATTGTTACAAAGTTTGACTCCCTTGACCACCTGACATTATCTGTGTGCTGCCAATCTACTTGTTTTGTAATTTTTTCTCAGTCTCATGGTTATTTAATAAAATTCTTAAATTGACCCAGGAAATGCCAGCCTCGGTTTGTTCTTAGCTTGTTCTTAAGTTTTGGCCGAATTTGAGGCTCGTGTTCTTATGAAATCGCTCTTATAAAAAAAAGAGTGTATTGGTTTTAATTAGCACCTCAGATTGTTGATAGATTCCCAAAAGGGGTAGTACTTAGTACATTTAGGGTTATGGGGTTAGAGTAAGCCTAAGCAGTGGGTGAACAGTGCACTTTGTGGTGCATACACTTGCGTTGGTCTTAATAAGGCAGGAAATAACAGTTTTCGATGAAACTGGCCACTTGAAGAATGAACCCCCGGTAGAACCCTTGAAATTACATTAAGCTTGAAGAGTGAATAATTGTGATTTTCAAAATAATTTGCGTTGCAGTTAAAGATTATTTATTCACCTGCTTTCACTTAAATCGAACTTAAAAGCTCAAGATTGATAGCGATTTTGCATGCTCTTTTTGATCTATTACCACGTGGTAGCTACTTGAGGCAGCAACAACAACTTCCTCTGAGCGTGAGACTCAGATATCTTACTTTTGAAATAGGTAATGATGCTGACCTCTGTTGCTGTATGGTTGAAACATTTTGCACCAGAAATATAAAATCATCGAGGTTTCTCGTAAATTCACGATCCTACACACTAAACTCAGTTGTTGGAAATACACTCTTTTTTTATAAGAATACCTAACAATTTTCTGAGCCTCAACTTTTCCATTGTTTATTCTTAAATTTCCATTGTTCTCTGGCGATTTTGAGCCTCAATATTCTTATAAAATTTATTCTTATAAAGAAAAAAAAGTGTAGCTAGTTTATCGTCAAGCACTGAGCATAGATAGTAGACATTTATTTCCCATAAGCAAATGGAAAACAGACCCAGATGTTGCTTATGATTTTGCTAAGAATCAGGGCTGTCAAGAGACCGGCTGGACCCCCAGGTAAAGGCCAGTTGCCCAGTTCAATGGGCCTAAAACCCTGGTTTGGTTATTCTCTCTTCACAGTGCTGCTACGAATAAAAGACCACCCCTACCCTCCAAAACCTGTTAATTTGTACGTTCCTGGCAAGAGAAAGCTAGTAAAGAAATAATAGTAGTCTTTGTTGAATAAAAGCTTAACTTATTACCAAAAATATATCTAAAATCCAGAGCTTGTTCCTCATTGACCTGTCCTAATTGATTAAAAGCATCCGTGCAACTAATACTTAAAGCCTGCAACGCAGTTCTATTCTGATTTTTAGTTTATAGACAAAAACTCGGAACAACCTGCTAGATAGCTAAGCATTCCTCAAATGATATGAAACATAACCTGCCACCCAAGGTTCCATAATTGTCATAAAATCAAGCAGAAAGCTGCGGCTGGTGTCTCAACGTATAAACAAGTAAATTGTAGGGTTTAGCTCAAAATTCCCAACTGCTCCTATGAATATTTCATAGCTAAATTTGTCATGACTATAAAAACACACAACATGGCTAATTTGTGATTTACATTCAACCTGGGAATAGAAAACATTGACTTTGCCAGATTTTTAGGAGGTAAATGCTCCTTAATATAGCCCATACCGGTAAACTTATATCTTAGGGCATGGGGCTCTTTGCATTGTCCATATCTTTGCTATTTCTCTATGAGACCATCAACCTTTGGCGGTTTGACATTTGGTCCATTTGATAACGTTTTTACAAAGCGAATTTAAACTAGTGGGGAGTCAAAAAAATAATTTGAAATTTTCTGACCAAAGTTAATTACTCGGTACCAGTCCTCATTCTATTGTTTTACAGACATCATAAAGTCACCAAGTTTGACTCCTACTCAAAGCTAAGAATTTGCTCCCTTGTGGACGAGGCTGTCACAGCAGTAAAGTTCAGGTCTAGTCATCTTACAAAAATGTTTCCTCAAGCCCTCGCATTTCACGAAGCCACGGCAATATTTTTACAAATTCACCAGTCCACCCAATTTTGTGTGTGTCAGGGTGCAGAGCCATTAGAAATTAAATGAAGAGAATGAGATATGATTGCACTTAATCTTCCTCAACTTAAGTTCTGCAAATTTCAAAGATGACTGCAAATTTGTCCCCAGCGTAAGATAATCTGAAAAATATCATCCCAGTATCCTTTCGAAATTCAAAGACAATCTAATGCATCAAGGGATGCTGGAGGGTTTTGTAATACAAGATGGGGAAATTAATTGAGAGATAGTCCTGGCGTAAGGCGCTAGAGACAAACGTGTTTAGAGATAAACGTGTTTGGTTGAGAGCCAAAGGGAAGCGAGCCATCAAAATACTTAACATTCAAAATGAAAAGGTGAATCCAGGAAACATTTTGAGTTCAGCTAACTTTAGCTTTGTCCAAATATTGACGAAATTACTGAGATTTTTCTAGAGAAAAATGAAGTAGAAAGGAGAAATACTTTGCCAAGGCTCTAAATGAAGGTGAGGGTAATATGGCATGTTCCCCTGTTCCTTTATAGAAATTCCAAATTTTCCCTTATTGTCCTAAAAAGAAATGTTGTTCTTTTGTGTTCCAAATCTCTGCTTGCTGTCAATTTTCCCTTGTTCCCTGTTTTATTTGTCTCATGTTCCCTTGTCCCTTTTTCAATTTTGGGCATGTTCCCCTCTCCCCTGCAACCCCTATATGACCCTCGTAGAAGATGTAGTCCCCAAATTTATATTTCTGCCTCCCGATATTAACCTGATAAAATGAAAGCAAGCTGCAGTCTGAATCGATCCGCCCCTGAGCATAAATAACCTAATTTTTTTTAAATATTGTTAAGTGGAGGAATTCTAAGCAGAACAAGTACTACTTTTGCCCCTCCTTTCCAATTGCAAAGGTGAAAACAAGTTCTTCTTCCTGATGACTGAATTCATACGTTACAAAAACTATCCTTCATCACTTCCTGGACCCCTTGTAAACTGTTTTCCTATACCCCATGCATTAAACAACCGAGGGGCTGGGTAGTCGTTATCAAAGTCAAATCTCCTACAACATGAATGGGTGAAACCGAACACAAAAGGGCTTCATACGCTATTACTCGCTATATGTAGAGTTAGTGCATAGTACCCCATGCCTGTTGGCATGAGCAGATCAAGAAAATATGTAAATGAAGGGCAATTGCTTCATAGGGTTCCTAGTAAATTCTACTCTTGAACATAAATATGCTTGAATCAGTTCAAGGGGTGTAGAACCTCTGGAGACTGAGCACAGAAGGCTTTCATGCCCAAAGGAGAGGGTGCAACTCCAACAAGCTGCAGCCCTCTATAATCCACAAATGCCTCCTGGAAATATGGCCTGGCCTTAGCCACAATAACCCCAGGGGTGTGGCCTCCCCTTTCTCAACTAACAATTTGCAGCTTTCATCTAATCAGTGATATGATGATAAGGAAAGCTATTTCGAATATTTGGATTGATTTCTATCAGTCTTCGTTATACTGCAGGATCCGGATTTTCTCAATTTTTGTTAAGATCTCTCATTGCACTAGTAGTTTTGAAAGGGAGTTCCTTGTTAGAGATCGACGCAACTACTGGACTTTATATCAAGTCTTGGCCATTTTTTGATATTACGATCCTTTAGCCTTTTCTCGGCACGCTCGACTCTATTTGATGCAAAATATTGGTTAGATTTCTAAAAACAATCCAGAAATTGAGAGCCCTGTATATTTAAGGAATAATGAAACCAATTAAATGATATTAAGTTCATCATCCGCAGGTTTTACTCTTATCCCCATTATTTTCACAACAGTCTTTTGAACTTTGGCCAAATAAAATCGATTTCACGATGAAAGAGATAAGAACGCTATCATGAAATAAAGTAGTGGCTGAAAGACAAATCATGAAGTAGGCCTACACTTCTTCAAAAAGCAACTTGACTCTTGTCCAGCCCCCTCAGTAAGTAAGTTCATGCTTTTACATGCTCGTAACCTGCGAAAGGCCAGTTGCCTTGTTCCCAGCACACTTTTTTTTTAAAAAGCACCCAGACCATGACTCAGGTCCTTCAAAGTTTTTTGAATCTCTTGGCTGTTCGGCCCTCAAATTTGCCTAACCCTTACAAATGAAATTGAAAGCAGACTTTAATGGGACAGATGACTATTCAACTTACAATTCGAAACAAACTGAACCCCCAACAGGAAAATGGTTACTCATTTCCTTCATTTTCCACCACTCCCGAGCCAAGGAGTGGCATATGAAAAAGGATCCACCACTGCAACTGGGTTATAGCAGTGACGTCACAGATGACACAGAACACAACCTCAACCTCGACCATTGTAATGAGTCCGATTGTTTGCTGTTGGCAAGCCCGAATGTGCCCACGATCAGGAAAATTCCCTTCGCATCACAAAGAGATTCTGAAACGAGCCCTTGCATGTTTCCATACGTAAACAGATATTTTATGAGACCAAAGTACAGAATTTTAAATGAATAAACTTTATTTATAAGAAACAACAGGCTGAAATAAGGGTAAATAATTTGCTACATTCAAAAATATGTAAGATAGACACAAAAATATTCACTAACGTAAACCCCTTGCACTGAAAAGCATGAAAAACATTTTTGACAAGAGAAGGGAAGGGAAATTGGTGAAAATCACCTGAAATTTAAAAAACAGGCAAGCTTAAATGCGAGCCAAGTGTTCTTACAGAAGAATACGTCTTACACTAATTGATTATTCGTAGAAATACAGCGGTAGGCCTATACCATACGTTTCAGAGTGTCCTTTAGGCCGCTTATCTTGCGAAGACACGCTTGATTAAATTTTCAACCAGCTGATTTTCTGAGAAGCCTCGTGAGCTCCCCAAAACAGCTGATAATTTTGAAAGTAGCAGAATTTGAATATTCTTAACTCAATTTTTCAAGCTTGGCTCCAGTTTTCTCTCGATTTGTCGATTTTGAAAGTTAGATATTGCGTAGTTGCAATATATTTTGAAAAACGAAAGTGTTTCGAGACAGGTTTTGAAAGAGAGGGGGATTTTAGTGTTTCGGGGTTTACCCGTGGCAGGTAGCTGCGTGAAATGGTCGGGTCAAGACACAGCCTTGATTTGCAGATTTTATGGAAATGCTTTCAAAAGAAAAAGAAAAATATGCCTTTTCTGTACCCCAAGTGGAAAACACTGATTGATTGCGATTGTTTTATATTTTTTGAAAATGTTTTTTGAATATTTTATTTTAAATTTTGCAGGTTTTAGAGGGTTATCGCCTAAGCTAAAGCCATACGCCTCAAAGTTTTCCCTTTTGTGTCTTGCAGAATGCATACCTTTCCCGTGGCAAGTATTGCAGCCTTATTCTGGGTTTCTGTTTTGGGTATGTATGCATCAACCTTTGGCGATTTTGCATTAAAAAGAAACTCGTATCCCATGATGCGAAAGAGCTTTGAGGCCCCTATTATAAGTATAATAGATTATAAAGAAATAGATGCTCCTTAACATACAAATTGTTTACGAACACAAGAGCTAAACAACCAACACTTCGTATACCCATTTCTCCATCGTGTTCCCTTATTCACCCACGTGGTAAATTTTGGCGCCCATGTGAGCATCTTTTGAGGCTGACAACTCACACTCTGATTGGCTAATTCAAACTCTCAGCCAATGAGATTGCGAGTTTAGTCACATGACGTCAGATGCGCGTGACTTGTTGTTTTGGTGTTTCCACCTCAGTAGCAAAGTTTCTCATCAAAAGAAAACGACGAATTTCACTTGGCCGCCTCAATCCTATCCGAAAATGAGTTTAGAAGCTCTTCTTGAAGCCGCAAGAATACTACAGGATAGAGATAACGGTAAGGAGTCATTCTAACCTAGAATTTACAAATATTTTGCACGGAAATCCTTCGAATTCGCATTTTTGAGTTCAGCCATTTTATTCATCCGTTTCGCTTTCACAGGCTCAGGGATATTGTACGCAACGTCGGCGAAAATAAAAGACAGAAAACCAACAAGACGATCACATACTTATAGGTGAGATGCCCTGAATTTTCAACCTATTGGCACATTATGGTTTTTTATATTAGGAAACTCGCTTTAAAAGAATGCAGGACTTAAAAGGACTTGGAAGAACCAACGTTGCCTAGCCTGCGCCACCAGTTACAGCTTCTAGTTCGACTGATTTTCCTTCTCGCGGCTAACTGCCCTGAAAGAATATCAGAACAAACTTACAGTCCGAAGAGAGGAAGAATATTTAATGAAGAAATTCCTGAAGCCTATGTTTAGTTTGAACATCCTCCAGTTTCACTATTTTTGAGAAGAATTTCCCAACATTTACAGGCAGCTGGTCTGCATGCCTTGATAACAAAAAGGTCTTTCCCAGCAGTTTTTAGAATGGTCGTCATATATCCTTCCATATGCAAGAAAATTCATTTATTTCTCGACGATTCTCTGAAAATTTGATGCCTGATTTGTATGAACTAGGGTCGTTTTTGTGCATGCACTTCCCTGTGAAATAGGCCATGTTTTCCCATTGTGAAACGTCCTACAATGGGCTTTCTATATTCCATGCTTTATGATGCGTGGTCATAAAAATCTGAATTTCTCTACAAAAATTATCGTTCAGTGCAAATAATTCCTCGGCTGCTTTGATATGCCATGGGTCATCCAAAGGGTCGTCTAATGTCTATCTTTCATATAAATAACTAGGGATCCTGAGGCTCTGCGACGAGACATCGCTCACGATTTTCTTCTGTTTACATGTGACACGTTCATTATCATCCTACCTTGCTTGTGGCTGTTAAAATTTAGGTTTTTCAAAGAACCAAACAATGTTTCCTGCAAATTCTTGTTTTAAAAAACCTCTTATGAAACGATGACTTTATTGGCTGTGAAATATTCTCTAGGTACACTTGTTTAGTGTCCTAAGCAAGGTAGGAAATAAACTATTAAAAAGTTTATGGAATTCTGCAGGTTGTTTTCTTCAAGAAATTTTAATTTAAATCGTAAACATTCCTTGTGCTTTTGTTGTTTAATCTTTTTGAAGCGGCGCTATCAGTATTCACTAATAATCTTTATATTTCTTATTTTTTTGATATGCAAATTTACTCAGTTATTTGCTAGATTCCGGTTTGATTTTTAGTCCCTTGTTTTCATTTTTCCTTTTGATTTTCAGGGCAACTCACAATCAACTCGAGAAAAATAGGTGAGATTCTTTAATCCAACATTTGTTTTTAATTCATTCACTTATTCTAACAAAACACTGGGAAACTTCAGTGTTATTTATCACCAATTTTGCCACGTGCAAGTTAATTCCCATGGACTGCAACACGTGGAAGGTTACCAACTCCGCTCGTGTTGATTCATTCATGTTTCTAATGAAATCTCTAAGTTTCCCACTTCCAACCTAGTTTAAACTCTAAAAATTGCTGGATATTATATTTGATGTTACTCTACGAATTTTCTCGTGTAATTTACTTCTTAAATCCGGTTTTGTGAGATGATTAAGATAAGTTGCACGCGATCGCTGTTTTGAAATTTTGCATTTATTTGACCCTCGATCGTTCTTGTTTACTGGCCTAAGGATCACGGCCTGTTAAACAAATGTTTACTGCTCCTCAGCATTTTAGTCCTTTATGATTTTAGATTGAGATTCGGATTACCTTTGCTTTTTATGCTACAGGATCGTAAGAAATTCGAAAAATTGATAATTTTACAAGTCTCAACATAACATTCCTTGTTGATATTTCAAGTGTAAAAAAAATGAAAACCTCAGTGCGGAAATTAGACTTGCAATGTCTTATCGTAGAATTTGACTAAAACTCCGCGGAATTCAGGCTTTGCATCCCTAGGTAACAGATTTCCCCTCTTAGCAAGGATGAGAATTTTCATGAAATTATTATCAACATTTTTTGCAGACGAGCACACCTTAGAGACTGCCTGACATCGCTAAAAGATCTCGTTCCTACTCCACCCGACCAAACCAAAGCGACGACCCTCAGTCTGCTGCAGAGTGCAAAACAATATATAAAAGTGAGTGTTTGTCTTCCTTCCTTTGCTTTGACAACGATTGTCCGTCTATTTGCTTTTCCTTTAAAACTGAAATTTGCATGCTCGCTGAAATTTCCTCGCTGTATCTTTCGTTATCTGTCCTACATGCAGCTTGAAAATTTAGTCATAAATTTTCGCAAAAGGAAGTTTAATTTCCTCATGAAAGGAAACCAGCGACTGCGAGATTCGTTATTATTGATAGGGAAAGAAATCCCACAATAGGTTTCGTGATTATAGTTATTCTCGTTTACAAAGCCTATGCAAAGCCTATGTGATGAAAATCTGATTTTCAAACTTTGGAAGAAGGAATTATTATGTTTCCACCAGATGTTGATGTCTTCAATTTGCCATGGTTGTGATCACAGGGTTCACTGAGCAGGTTGCCATGTTATTGAATGTCGACCAATGGGAACTCGCCATTGTATGCGTGATCTTTATTTAATGTGAATCCACCAATTGCTGAGTGGGTGTTGTGTGCAAGGCAGATTTTATGACTCACTTGTTCCCACAAGTCTTTCCCCATGTGACTCAATATGGTGTGCAAATGCTCTTAGCTCAGGGATTTTATCCTGAGTAGGGGGTGGAGCTAAATTCTACATAGAGGGAGGTATTGTGAATAACTTGTCGGGTGCTAATTTTAACGATTTACTTTAAATTCATATGTGTGATGTTCTTTTACTATAGTAATATTCCAGTAAGCATAAGGAGCATTTGAAATTAAACTTGTCAGAATGTCAAAAACGCTGAATTTAGACAACGTGTAAAAAATGAATAATTTGCATAATTTTTCATTATTTGTTTGTTTTACAGAGATCAGTACCCAAATATCAGCCTTGAAGCTATTCTTATTACTAATTACAATTTCCAGTGCAGCCAACCCTTGTGCTAAAAACTTTCATAAGGCCCATAATAGGAGCAAACTGTACAAAAATTTTTAATAAACTGAAAAATTTCTCCAGAAGTGAAGAGTTTCGTGAAATTTTAGGATTTTGAGTATTGAAAGCTTTTTAAGAGTTTTCTGAATTTTAAAATGGTTTTAGACCATACAAACAATGCTGATGATATTTTTGGGTTTGAAGGATGAATGAGACAACAAAAAGACTAAAAATTAGTGCCCTCCTCCAAAACCATTTCTTCACCACACAAATCAGAAAATAGCAGCTCATCAAAATATAAGAGTTTCTTAGAAATATTTTATTCCAGTACTGGATTTTCTTTAATGTTTGGCTTGGATTTGAGAGTTTGGATTTCTTATTATGAATTTTTTTAAATGAATATGTGTAATCTCTGAGACATAGGTTGAACATTAGATATAGATATCTGATGATTTGCTCAAGCATGTTGAGTCCTGGCTTCCCTTCCCCGCAACCACAATGCCCCTGGCTCTGATCCATGTGGAATTAACAAAACTTTTCACATGTGGTTTCCAATGAATACAATGGTGTTAGCCATAACTCCAGGACTTCAGTCAAACGATCTCCTTCCCTCTGCAATTTCACATGATTATCTATTTCTGGGAAACCAACAGTGACTCATGATAACGGAAATATTATTTTTGTAGGCATTGTAATTGTTGACCATGCTTGTTGGGACATGCCTGATTTTATTTCTGTGATATTTTTCGTGGCAAGCCTGACCACCGCCCAGGCATGACTTACTTCAGTGTCCCAAAAATCATGCAATTACAATTGTTTTATTTCAACAGACAAAGGCAATCAGATAAGCACCCTGATGAATGACAGTTTCACTATTTTTAACCCAAAAGGGTAATTCCATTAAAAAACCTGATATCCCATGGTCGCTTTTTAATTTCAGCCTTGAGAGCCACTGCCTGTACAAATATTTTTGTTTCAATCTTAGATGGTGCTTAAAAGCCCACATCAAAATATTTTGGTTTTCCTTAGCCCTTGATCGTTTTTTTCCTGGACAGAGGCCTGCATTTTTCATAGATTGCATTGTTTAAAACTTGCATTTATACCTAATTTTTGCCTTTTCCAGGTCTTAGAAGTTCATGACAAGGAAGCACAATTAATCAAACGAAAACTTTTTAATGAGCAAGAAAAACTGAGGAAAAAATTGTCAGTACTTGTGACAGGAGAAGAAACCCCATCTAAAATTGCTCGCATGGATTGTGAAGAAATTGATGTGGAAAATGACGATGAGACTGGGTATGGGAGTGGAGACGACAGAAGCAGCACCGATAGTTCAGGTAGCCATTAGCTTTTCCAGGTCCGCCATAAATGTATTTTTAGTGGGAGATTTCTGAAATCTTGAATCAGCAATAATTGTAAAAAATGCACAAACCAGCCTGAAGTATGCCCAACAAGCATCGCATCCAAGTGCCTAAAATTTGTCAAACTGTCAGCTGCCTTGTCTTTAAGATATTAGCCGGTATCTGAATTTGGAATGGCAAAATACCATGACCTAGATGTAGATTTTGTAAATAAGTATTATCAGAAAGTTCTACACAACGTTTAAGGAATGTTGTTCGATTGTGTAATTTTTCGTGTACCATCTTCCTGGATGGGAAAGAGTTATCCTAAAACTTTTACAATAAATGTTCAACTTCCATTGAAAGTCTTGAAATGAAATTGATAGGGTGCTGTATCTCTTTAAATTTGTACAATATGTAAATATCTACAATGATCTGAAATTCTAAGGGAAAGAGTTGTAAATAATTGTTAGTTAATACATTCCTGTTTCAAATATTTTCAGATATAGTCGAAGAAAACACATATTTCAGATCTGAGCACCAATTTTAGGCTTGTATCCTAAAGGCACAATGCCCACTTTCCAACGTAACTCTATAAGGGAAAATAAGGCAAAGTTTTCCAGCAAGCTTGATGGGAGGGTCATAGTTTGACACTTACAGCAAGTGATTTTGCTCAGTGGAGAATCACCTTCAATCCACTCGTCAGTCCTGAATCAGTTTGGCAAATGTTGGGTCATTGAAGTGCATGCATGCCCTTAAAAACCTGCGAATTTTGTCCAGTAATTTCAGTTTGTGTCTGATTGTTTGTTCGTAGCATTGGATTTTGCAACTTCATAAGAATGGTTTATTGTTTACACCAGCCCAATCACCAGAAAGTGCCCACTGGTTTGTGAACTGGTTATCTGCCCTATCACACAGTTAGATCAAATTTATAAGAGAAATTCCAAATATTTCTGCCACCTATTTTGTTCTGGTGGTACCTGCCTGATAAAATCAGTTCAGGGCTAGATCTAACAGGGTGGGTCCCCCTAATCTTCCTGGTCAGTAATAGGCCTAGGTTAATGATAAAACTAGAGAATACTATTTCATCAATTTTTCAGAATTTCTAGATTTTATAGATTTATATGAATAGTGCATCAGAATAACTCTGGTAATGTAAAATCGATTTGAAACAGTTCCCAGTTCTTTGCTCTTGAAAGTTGCAAATTCAAAACGCCTTTGTGATTTGTCACGGTATTCTGTCGAGGCTGTTCTCAAGCCTCTTTATGCTTAATTAGCTGCGTAGGTATGTGGTAGTATCCTTGCGAAAATTAAGTTATTCCCACTGCAACCTAGCATACATGTAAACAATTCTCATTTTGATCATGCATTGTAAATAAAAAGCAGTAGCATTACACGGGGTTGTCCCACGTCTAAATCATGTAGCCACAGTCTAGTATTTTATCACGTGTTCATATTTGTAAAATAGCACCACTGTACATTGCAACGAAATGGGTATGAGAAGTTGAAAACTTGTGTGTGCACGTTAAAACCTTTTAATTGATTTCTCGGTATTGTCGCCTTGAGTGATTGCTAGTCATTCGGATTAAGGGGATTGCTGTATTTGTGGCATCAATTAGGGTAAAGGGTATTGTGGGGATATTGACAGAACTAGTCGGGGTTGAATTCTCATAATCTTACCCTGGATTCTAACCTTAAGAGATTTAAGTTGATCTATACTCCATAACTAAGGACGGTGAAAGGGGTGGGGGTCACTTTGCACCAGGACCTCACCCCAATTACTAGGGTCTCGAAATGGGGTGTTTTCAGGCATACAAAGTGGGAGTGGAAATCTGGCTATGTTGAGAGATTTTATTCACACCCTTTCAATTAAAGATAAACAATTATGATGATGATGATAGCAATTATGATGTTGATGATCAGTCAACCTTGCGCGTTCCCTTTAATTCGCTTTGACTAGCAATCACTTTACTGCACCCTTGCAAGATTCTGGATTGGCTGCAAGCAGCCTTTAATTTATTGATTCGGTTACTCCGTTTAGTTTCTATGTTTGTTCCCGACTGACGTAACTGCAGATTGGGTATCGCATTGCCATACACTGTTATTGTTGCAAGGCTTGCCTATCTACACGTCTTCTGTGTGTGGGCCTATTTCAGTCGAATATGAAATTCAATTTGGTTCAAATTCAATTCAATTCAAATTGGCTGGATAGCGATATTAACAGACCTTTGTTGCGCTTTCGGGCTAAGCGGTTCGGGTCTACGAAGCGGATTCTTATCACGTGTAATGGCTAGTTTGCTGTGTCTCTGAAAACTAACTGAGTTGCTTAATTGCCTCTGTTTTTATATGTAGGAATCGGGGGCACTAGCCCCACCCCAACATTTGGCAGAATACAATGAAATTCGATAATTACTCCCAAAAAGTGTCTCTTAAGCCTGATAAAATTAATGGTCTTAAAGCTTTGTGCCCCTAGGTTTGAGATGCCTCCTGCGTCCCTTTGATTTAGGAAACAGTTGACCATGTGCAACTGAAGTTGAACTTGCCTTATGGGGCAACAATCTGAAGTGCGACCTTTGAAGATTGCACAAAACAACGCACAACACGCTGTCCCTCAGAGGGGGTGTTGAAACAGAACGGCATGCCATGCCACCTATATTAGATGAATAGTTGGAAATAGCAGCCTGCTGTGAATAAAGTGACAGCAAAGATAATGTTAGGTTGCAACATGTTACCACTAGCTTTGTTACCACACTAGTATCACCGACTCAACCGTGAACTGAAAATCACTTATTCTAATATTGGTACCAGCTACTCTTGCGTGCTTTACTCTAACAAGCGAGTGTTGACAAAATGACCAGCTCACTCAAGTAATAAAATGCACTCGCATTTAGATTTTAATCGTAATGCATTCACACAGACAGTTTAACCAGTTTAACTAACCCAGGTCTGAATGGGTCATTCTGATTGGTCAATCGCATATCACGATGGACTTTGATTGGCTAAAAAGCGTGCCATTGGGAATGCGGTATACTTGACGCTTGTGTTCGTATGCAGAGGCAGTTAAGGGCTCAGTCGGTGCTTGATTGTTCGTTAAGAATCGATTAATTTCGACTTGAATTCCTAATCAACATTGCTAAATAGGCCAAGCTGCTTGCACTATTGACGTGTTATCGCGTAGGGCACGTGTTGCCTTGTTTACGACTGATTGCATCCTTCAGAATGTATTGATAGTCGCAAGGTGTTGCTGAATGTGCTTATGATGAACATGCCCCATCTTGAAATCCCCTTATCTGCTACATGATAACTGACAATAATAAAAAACACGACAATCAGTAAATACGCTTATCTTTTTATAACAAACTCGTTGCAAGAAACCTACACTCTCGAATGCTTAAAAAACTAAAGAGCCTTTAGTACTGAAAAGCTGATTGAAAATAAGAATCACTAAGTATAAGAACTACTGTTTTCTGCAAATTGTTTCGTTTTACAATGTCGAGTGCTTGATAAATGGACCTGAAAATCCCACAAAATATCGTTCAGTTCTTCTCGGAGTGATTGGTCCATCGCTTTGATCGGAGTGAAAGCCCAAGATCTTCTTAAATTACCGAGGCCTTGATACAGGGGCGGATCCAGGAAAAATTCCGACTATTTGCTCAAATTGGTCCTAGCGACAGAATCTGAGATTTTCCATCTTACAGCCTAAATTAGAAGAAAAGAAAAATACTAGGACTGTAAACTCGGCTCCAGCAGTAGCAGCTGTAGTCTGGATCCGCCCCTGTGTTCGAAGAACAGATCTGAAACCAGCAGTAACTTTTGAATAGATTGCGATACCCAATCTGCACATGCGCATGTAAATTTATGTATGAGTGATGAAACGTGAACTATTTTCTAAATTCCGTAATGGAGATTTCTGTTCTGGCCAAGAACGAACTGTATCTGTTAGAAGGACATTTTATTTTGTCAGTAAGGGTATGTATTATTATTAAAACCACATTAATTTAACACCTAGATTCGAAATTGTAAAGCCCTGTATGTGTATCGTAGAAATGCCGTTCATAAATGAAATCTCTTGTTATTGTGTTCCTTCTGTCATTCACACCCACCTTGTTTTAGGTCGATTCGACTCTAACGTATACAGAGAGGATGGGACGTTCTTCGATCGGTACAAAACTTCAATGTAGCCAGAAAAATCGGAAGCATAGTGAAGCGAAAACATGGGTTACTTCAACCAAGGATCCTCTATTGTGTAGTCAGAAAGTGAAAGTGTAGAGTTCGTTCTCGCATTAGGACTTTTTGAAGTCATCTAATTGGTCAGATCACTGAATCACGGCTGTTGGTTGGTTTTCCTACACTATACCAATCATTCACCTCTTTTCTGATTGGCCTATTTAGATCCACATCTGGCTATATAAATCTGTTAGGTTTCTGTTTCGTTCTCTTTCTGACATATTATTCTGTTCGGTGTCCGACCAAAAGCTGAGGTAATCCATGTTTTCGCTCCACTATCCTCCCGATTTTCCTGGCTGTACAGATAAGGTGGGGAAAGTCACAACCATCCAGCAAATCGCCTAATCACAAATTTCTCAACGGATTCGAGTTCTTCTCACCAAAAACTCGATCGGCAACTACCAGAGCATTTTTGGGCGTGATCTCTATGTAACGTGACCGACCACGTGTCCTGCCCGGTCTGAAAAAATGAAATTTCTGGATCAAATGGTATCAGACCATAGAAAATAAAGATCCATAAAGAACTGTAAGAAACTTATATCATTGCTCTTACCATAGTTGATAAAAAGGAGGTCTCTTTTTCAACCATGCTCTTACCGTTACCGGTTTACAAGCTCGCAACGTTTAAAAAATGCAAACTTATGGCTGATGTTTAAATCAAAAATCGTGCAATTTGGTGTACCAAAATGAAACTTGGTTAACTGGGCCAGCTTAGTGTGCTGAAGAAGATAAGACAAGAAGCACTTCTCAAAATTGCACCTTATTGCTATTCTTAGCATTGTTACTTTGTTCCCAGTCCTCCTAAACCAAATAATTGATTTCCCGATTGAAAACTAAGATGAATGAATGAAACTTAATTTTCTCGCACATTTCAGTAAGCTGAACAAGATGAAATTGGAATGCCGTGTAAAAACTACCTCTAAATAATATTTCTAGCATAGCTTATTTGGTCCCAGTCCTTTTAAACTAGACATTATTATTCCGATTGGACACTAAGATAAATGAACGAAACTTTAGTATTCTCCGATGATCCTCGACAGTACGGATGGTACCCTCCACAGTACTGAATAACGAACATCATGCTCCAAAGCAACTGCAAAGTCGTTCCCGAGGTTTAGAACGATTGTCACTTAAAACTGAGACATAAGCAGCAATCTACTACCAACAACCGAACATTATTTTGAATCTTAGCTGGGGATGTCGTTTTCCCATTCACCAGATAATGCAAGAAATACAAAGCAATCTTCCCCTAAGATCGAGAAACTTTCATTATTTTGCTGCAGCCCTGTCTTGGATCTAATTCAGAAATATGCATCCATTGTCTCCATCGTCTACTAAGCAGACATCTAAAGAGTTTATTTTCCGTGCCAGCAACCAAAACAATCCAGGTCAAGATAAGTTGCTTTGATTCGATTGGCAAGCTAGATTGTGGCAAGATTATTATCAGATGGAGTTAACGAGATTGTCTAGGTTTAGCCTCGTTTTCGTGAATTTCAATTGTTTTCATTGCACTATGTGAATTTGTAAGCAATTTCGTTATCACGAGAAGCGGCAGCATGGGAAAATAAATGGAGGTCACTATCAATAAGAGATAAAATATCAATTGAGAACTGATCTAGAGGTCTTTCTTTCTCCTCAATTACCTCGAATATTTCAGTTTTTGAAGGAACTAATATTTCAAGAAATCACTGACCTTACCGTGGTTGCTCCATAAAAACAACAACAGCTTCCAGCTTCAGGTAAAGACTTGTACCCAGTCTACGTAAACAAAGCTTTGGCGCGAAATTAAAAATACTTGCTCACGCCATCATTTTAAATGGGAATTATAGTAAATTTGAGCGATTTCAAAATTTGTTTAGGTCAGGAAAGGAAAAAATACAGAGAAAATCAAATGTTAAAACGCGAAAAAAAATTTGCACGAAAGCTGACGGTCAAAGCTCTTCAAGAATTTCAGTGAATTATTACGCAGGATAGACTCTGGTGAGCGAAATATTTTGATTTTGAAACTAAAACTACATGAATTTGAGTAAAGAAGGAAATTGCTATGAGGAAAGAGAATTGCTAGTTCTTTGTCAGCAATGAACACTGAAATTTCAATGATTCTAATCGCTTGTTGGTAGTGTCTTATCAGTCTCTTTTTTAGCCCACTAATAAAATATTCTTCCCCCCCAACCCCCCACAATGGTTGGCGCCACCTCTAGAAATTCGCACGCTGAAAGAACGTTGCCATGCAAAATGCAAGTTGGCAAGTCGAGTTTCCATGGAAACAATGTAAATAGAACACCTGACTCGTCAAAGCAAGCCTAACAAGATCTCACGCAACATACGCGTGTTTTTTCCGCCTTTTCTAAACCAATAATTATAATTACAAACAATCTGCATTTCAAAGGTTTATTTTGTCATCAAAGTTGCAGATGTTTAAACAGGTCTTTCTGGGGCAAACGATAATAAAAGCCATATGTTATGATAAGAGCCGTATTGCAGTTCGTGAATGCGTGGAAATTCAACATTCTGAGGAGCTCGTGCGCATTTAAGTACGATAAGGATTTGAAGAGGGAAGGTGCAATCCCCACCATGAGACAATGCTTGATTGCCGCTCTATATATACCAATTGTCGAAGAAAGACCCCCATCTCCCTCTAACCAATGTTGTTCCAGATGTTGCTTTGGTGCGGAAATGCATCTGCAACGTCTTTCGGTGACATCCAGACCCTTTATCAACATTGGTTTGAGGGGAGGGGGACCTCCAGCACCATCTTACAGGTCGATAGCATCATGATTGAAATGCAAAAATCGCCATTGTGTCTCAATACTTTTTGGCGAGGATTGTTGCTTCCTTGCCCCTTTCTTATACAGCATCATGCTCATTTGCTCCCGCCAAAAGTAACCTTGAGCTCCCTGATGCTAGCCTGCGTCGTAGACACTGACTGACCTTATCAAATGTAAAACACACTTCTGAGAGTGGTTTGACGTGTGCACAGGCTGCCTAGTGCCTACATCTTTCAATAACAAGTTGGCTAGTTATCTACGTAGATGAAGATCAGGTGCGAGAAAGCAGCAATGACACTCGCAGCTGCAAGCAAGACATTTCTAGAAAGAATCACCAATACAGAGATCTCGAGATGCTTGGGTGCACAAATGTCAATACCTTCAGGCAAGAAAGAACTATACTACTCCAGATGAAAGGAAAGGCTTAATCATATCTTCCTTTTGTTCGGTTGACATGATTCTTTTAAGAAGGGCTATGATTTTGCACAAACAATTTGCTGGGCCTTTGAAAGTGTTTGTCAATGGAATTGTTTATTTTCCACCATTAGAAAGTATCGAAGATTAGACGCACGTGGAGTCTTTGTTAGGCCCGCGGAATCACCCAGTGTGTTTGTTGTTTTAATCAAATCCCTTGAGATCTTCTAGAATATCGAGGGCAAGGAAAAATTAGGTTTTGATTAAATCTCTGGTCGTCTTTAGGAATTAACGGTAGGATGCCATTAAGCCAAATTCCTAACATCAATGTCGAATTCTAAAAATAACGTACATGTTTTTTAATACGCGACCAGTTGGTTTGAAACCTGGTGCTTATCTCATTTCTTCAGCTCCGATAATCAAACAAATTTGAAGAACAACACAAATATTTCTGGTGAGTGGTGGTACACAATGGACCATTCTCCAATTAATTCTAACATTTTGCAAAAATAGAATTTCCTTAGCATCCCTTCATGCATTAGCTTGTCTTGAATTTTGAATTTGCAAAGAATCCTGGGATGATATTTCCCAGATTCCTTTGCGCTGGGGGCAAGATTTTCAACAATCCAATAATTCATGGTTGAGTGGTTCTTTTTAAGGCAAATATCTTTGGAAAACTCAAAACACTATATGGCAATAAGGGGCTGGAAAATAGTTCCTCCTTTAGTATTTGAAGAAAAGACTTCCTTGAAAAGCTAACAGCAACAACACCATTTGCACTCTTGGTCTCATATCGATGATAATACCTTTAAGACTTGACATGAAAACGAGGAGTTGCGTGCAATTTGCTGCATATTAGTGAGGCCAACTGGGCCCCAGTGAAGGCGAATTCAATGGGCCTAAACTGAAAGAGTGTTTATGATCAATAAACATGATTAATTTCGATTTTACGGCCCCCTAGGAGCCCCGGGCCCCCTGGTAACTATCCTGGTTACTATCCTGATAACTGTCTCTTTACGGCACATTAATGACGATGAGAGGCGACATGAAAGTGGGTCCCAACTTTTGTTTGGGAGCGAATTTTTCCGACGCATATATTTCTCTTTATCTTCTCTCATAAAAAGCAACGCACTTTTTCTGAATGATCAAAGATCAAAATAGTTGCTCCAAGGCTCGACATTGCGGCTATCTGTAGAACGATTGTTTTGAAACAGTAGGCCTACCAGAGAGTGAACTAAGCCGTATGGAAAACAAGATCAACAGGAAAGCCGCGAATTTAGGCCAAACCATCGTTGTTACTGTGAGGCTGAGCAGGGCCTAACTGCGTAGCCCTGTTCGAATAACAAGATTACGTAGCGGTAGTCCATACTTCAAGATTCACAGTAAAGAGATTGGCTACACAAAGAAACCCACAAGTCAGTTCACGTTTGTGCGAAGAACAATTGAAGATGAAGGTCGAGGTACCAACCTTGAGAGTGGAAATTTCAACAAGCCAGATGATCAGTTCAACACATTACAACAATTTTTGCATATAAGAAACCTCTATATCTCGGAAGCATAAGCTCTCGCCTTTCAGCCTAAATATCCACCACTCAACAAGTGCATTACCCTGGGTCAGAGTGTTTCCCTCCCTTCTGTTTTATCTTTTTCTATTTTTTTAATTCTCTTTCTTTTTCAAAATTCTAAAAATGCTCTGATCTAGGGTACAAAAACATGCACAATCAAAAACTGCTGGAAAGGAATACCCAATCCGAGCAGATAGTTCATGCACTGATCATAGTAGTGACAATAATAATAATATCCAAAAAATAATTGTCCGAGTTTTAAAAATTGGTCTTTAAACAAATAATCAAAAGTTTGGCTAATGTTATGTACTTATAACAGCAACAATAATAATAACGTGGATGATATAAATCCAAAGGTGTAATCAAGGATGTTATTCCATACACTCTTTTTTCTTGATAAGAATACTTAATATTTTCCTGAGCCTCAACTTTTCCATTGTTTATTCTTAAATTTCCATTGTTCTTTGGCGATTTTGAGCCTCAATATTCTTATAAAATTTATTCTTATAAAGAAAAAAGAGTGTAGTCGATGTACCTGGGAGGGAATGTGTCGCTGTAGAGGGTATACTTTCTTAGAGTTTCAGTCTAGCTAAGGATCACCTTTTTTGCAAAGTTGCCAAGAGAACGTTAACATATTTGGCAATAGAGCTACGATTTCGTCTATAGTGGCGGGGATAGCCAAGTGGTTAGATCAATCGACCCTTCTTCGAAGGGTCCGGGTTCGAAACCACGTTCAGACCAGTCTTTAGTGCGAGGAAAAGATTTGCCGGCTCTCTGTTACTTCAGCTAAAAAGGTGTGGTCACATCGAGAGGAAGGACCAGGGTCGCAGTGCTCGATTAGTTTACCTATTCAGTGGGCCCTTTGTGCTTAGCACATAAACCAACAGCTTACGAAGATAGCAAGCGTATTTGCCTATCAACAATCAATACACTGCTTCGATTAGTCTACCTATTCAGTGGGCCCTTTGTGCTTTGCACATAAACCAAAACATTACGAAGATAGTAAGCGTACTTGCCTATCAACATCAACAACAACATATAGCAGCTTTAAAAAGTAACTGTAAGGTTTGCAAGGCCCTATACCATATCGAATTCTTGTGCATCAGTGAATTTTGGATCGCACTTTATTCGATTAAATCACAACCAAAGAATACAGTTCACAATATAACCCTTGCACTGCCAAGGAAGTATCAGTAAAAATTACAATAACCAATATAAAATTCTCATAGTTTTGCCCGAATGACTATGGCAATTGACTTTTAGTGCAAATGGCGTGTCATATCAAGTACACTGTCAGTAGATGAGGTTCATTTCGTTCTGAATTGTCCTTCATTTTCAAATTAACGAAACGACATGCTCAATAATATGTTTGAGAAATATCCAAAAGTAAAACCGCTTAATAAGCAAGACTTGTCTATTTGGCTAATGTCTGAAGAGGATATATATTGCCTTGAAAAGGTTAGCAGATTTTGCGTCAAAGTTTTCCGAAAACAGGACAGACAATTAAAACAATTGAACAAGTTATAACTGTGACATGTAGAACCGATGAAACTGATGTAACTGGGTTTGTTTCTTTCTATTATTCCATTCTTTTTGTTGACATCAACGTTTGGTTAATGAATTGTTAGCTTGGTAGTTGCCTCTATTGTATATTCTTATTGTATCTTTTAAAACTAAAATCTTAATTTACTAAAATCTTCGTAAATAGTTTACGTTATGTTGATATTTTGTTATAACATCCAGCTCCATATATTAAAGCTGGTTAAGGGTCATCTATCTACCAATGTTGGAAAAAAATATTTGTTAAAACTCAAACCATCATCAAATCCAGCAGAACCAAAATATAAAAACACAACAGCTTCGATTCTAAAAATGTTTTCATGAAATGTCTACCTCAGTCTGATTCATTGCCTGTTACATCTTATGGAGTCTAGAATTTCTAAAACGAGGCTAATTATCATTCTGAAAACTCCTAACTAATCGAAAGGAGGGGGAGGGATTAATCAGAATCAATCTACGGTATTTGCCTTCTACCAGTCATACTCCACGGCAAAAATAGCCTTGACATCGTAGATAACTTTCAACTACAAACGATACCTGGGTTTCATATCTTTCTCTCGGTTCTTCTCTAGTTCTAGACGATATCTTTTGGATCTTTGATGTGTTTTTTCAAGTATTTCATCATGCCAAAAGCTCGGAATCGTTTCACCCCTGAAATGGAGAGATTAGGCCTTATCAGTGCTAACATATTCAGTACACTTCTTTCGTACAACAGAACAATGAATTTTAAAAATTGTTGCTACGTGTGTGTACATCAACACCCTTTGGAACTTTTGTGCAGTACGGTGGAGGGTGTTTAACACTGCAGGGGATATCATTAGTGCTGTGGGGGATGTTAAGTACTATAGGGGATATCATCAGTACTGTGGGGGATGTTAAGTACTATAGGGGATATCATCAGTACTATGGGGAATGTTAAGTACTATGGGGAGAGATTTCAAAAGCACTTCAGGTATCATCTCCACAGTACTTGTGGTTCCCATCCATAGTACTGAATATTCTCCAAAGTACTGATGGTATCTTCCCCAAGTACTAATGGTATCCCTCTATAGTACTGATTGTATCTCCCCAAAGTACCGATGGTATCCCTCTATAGTACTGATTGTATCTCCCCAAAGTACCGATGGTATCCCAGCAAAGTTTTGAATTTTCCAGCGATTAAAAACACAATTGCTTAAAAAGTCAGCAATGAATTCGCACGGGCACCTTACAAAAAAGAGTGCAAAGTCCAAATCATTGTATTCAATTGTATGTAATTCATGTTAGAGTTTTAAAAGATAATATTCAAATTTTAAAGAATTTCTATGCAGATTTCTAACAATAGATACTTGGCTTTTGAAATCTAAAACATTGAAAAAGATTTGAGTATAAACAATTTTGGAGGAGCCGTTGTGTTTTTATACATTACTCATCTGCTACTTAAGATTGCGGTATTGATATTTGTGACAGGTGTAGAGTTGTATTGTATTTTCATGCTCCTCGCACACACGTCCTGTTTCTTCGTGAATAAACCTGGACGTCGTAGGTTTGAGTCTTCCACGCATAAAGCCCCGGTCAAACGACACAACATTTCACCCAACATTTCATGTTCTGGTTTTGTAGGGCCTAGGCACAAGGTCACGTTAGAACACTGACAAAATATGTTGCATAGCCGGCCAACATCAGGAAAGATGCTGGGCAGAATGTTGGGTGAAATGTTCCGTCGTTTGACCGGGGCTTTCGTCGAATTTCAGCCAAAATCGAGATTCATGATGTTGCGTGTCCTAACAAGGTGGTCAAATGGGCCAACATTTTAGCCAAAACTTTGGAAAATCAGCCCTTGCATAAACGTGAATAATCATGAATTCTTTTATATTCAAAACCTTCGAGGCATTAGAGAAGCGTTCAGAAATAAATCTACTAAAGCTCGAGAGTTCAACTCACCAAAGATTTTAAGTAACTCTTCGTCGCATATGACATATTGCCTATTGGTCTGGTCCTACAACAGGGAAGAATATAATTCAAATTTTGAAATTCGAACAAACACAAACATAGTCGTAAATTTTCTAATTTTTCACTTCTCAACTGAGAGCTTCGACTTATAATAAGAAAAACCCCTGGTACCAACAGAGGATAAGCAGTGAGATGATGCAAACTAGGCTTCTTTGCAGCCTTAGCTTTTTGCTGCATAGCACAATCGCCAATTAATTTCCTTTCTAACCTAGAGGTCGTGAGTTCATATCTTTCCACATGCATTCTAATCGTGGGATTGATTTTCAAGCGGACAGAGTTCATCTCAATTCTCTGGCCAATCATTTCCTGATTCCATTTCTCACATGGAAATATTTCAAACATGGTGTACATACTCGGGGGTCGAAATTCCAGCCCACCTTTAGCAAACTGAGATGGGATCTTAAAGGTGTCCCCGTTATTTTCAAAACATCAAAATTCATGCAATCAAAATGCCATTTCGACCGCTTATTACTAAAATTGTAAAGTAAACAAAAATCAGTTTACAAAATAATTGCTTGCAAAATAATCTTTTAGCAATCAAAAAGAATAAAAACAAAATATTCAACAATCATTTGAAAACATTTTCACATTGCGATCAAGAAGAATGCAGCACGCTTACTAAAGAGAATAATTTTGTGATCTTTACAAATATATTGGAAAGGAAATTAATAGTTGACAACCGCAACTGAAACATTTCGAAAACCACTCAACATATCTTCAGCTAAATGGATTCGGCATCCATGGCCGCAGTTATGAGTCCACTGTTCTATGCAAAAGCATAATTGCAAGTTTCCCACAATTTTAAAATGATATTAGGGAAATAGAATTTGGAATTCAGAGTTCTTTCGGAACGTTAGAGATATGCATTTTATTGTTCTGGAAACAATACGCTTTGCGACTACCTATGCAATAAAAAGCTTCCGGACGTAACAAGATCAATTTGCCGGAGGCAAGAAGGAATCTGGGCAGAATGTTACCTACCAAATCGCAATTAGATATTGCAGTGAATGGATCTAGTGAGTTTATATCTACCCTGGAAGATTGACCAAGGCTGCAATCACACTACACAAGCTCTAACTATGCGTGTACTTTTTAAACTTAACCTTAAAAGCCTTAGAGATGCTATTTTTGTCAGTGTAACAGTTTAACAGCTTCCTACTGCATGCTCTTGTTAAACTTAACAATAGGAAGCCTTTGAGATGCTGTTTTTGTTAGATTAACACTTCAAGGGCTTCCTATTGAAGCTTTTTAGCATTGTATGCACGTACCAGTATACGATTAAACAGCGAAGAGGCTGATCCTTAATTCAAAAGGGGCATGGTAGTATGGATTGAATGTTTTTTGATTAAGTATAAAGTTAGTAAGCAAATTTTCTCTTTGACTTCTCCGAGATGATCTAATCTCCCACACCTCTGAGAATCGAAAATAAGCCAAAAATGCAACCGTGGTCTCCAGGCTCTCACTGCCTTTCTGGCATATAATCTGTACCTTTTTGAATACGTAATAAGTCGATAAGCAACAGGCTAGGTTTCCAGGGTATTTCGTCTGCAGAATAACACCAAATGAAAGTAATGACTCTCTTTAATTGCTTTAATGGCTAATAGGAAACACGCAAATAGACGGAGGTAGGTTAGCTTGTCTGTTATTTTCAGCGAGATGTTAAGCAACAGCGAAGGTCTCGACCACTGATTACAAAAAGACTGGATCGAGCATCTGTCTCGTTATGAAATGAAATCATTCGCGGCCATATTGGTGGATCCAATTCAATACATTGAGATTCCATTAGGGACTGCTTTTTTCTTTGATGATTGTTGGAATGTTATGAACGTTCAGCATGAGACTGAATAATCGTGCAGCTATTGTTAGCAAAGAATCAAGTGAATATAATGTCTTTGGCAGCCATATTAGGAGGCCAAATGCAAGCCGAAGCAATGGGTGTCAATATCTGAATCAAGAGACAACAGAATGCACGATCCAGTCTTTATTTTGAGATCAGTGGTCTCGACGCACAGTCCAGTTGCTTGTAGGAAAATGTTTATATGACTTCATATAGTAAATTAAGATCTTGACCTCTGTTTGTGAAGCAGACATTTTCAATTTAAAAATTCATACTCACTAGACAACCTTTCTACTTAATTTAAGTTTGACGCGTGGTGGTTTGAAACTCAGCATCAATAACTCGATTCGTGAATTCCTATACCTACAATCCTCGCCAAAAGTCTTGGAACACTTGCATGATTTTTATAGCTTTCTACATTTTGCCCACTCCTATGCCCCTGTTACAATGTTGTTTCTGATAACAAAAACTAGCCCAATAACATTCAGCTAGTGTTTGGTGTGGTCTCACAAAGTTCCTTTTGTAAGCAACATTGTTTTGAGGGGGGAGAGGGGGTTGGATTGGAAATAAAAGGCTTGGAAAGCTAAAAATGTAGTTATTTGGTAAAGAAACCAAGGGTGTTCAACTACTTTTGGCGGGGATTGTAGAAGGAGACCTTAATTGGCCAATTGGAAAGGAGGTGAATGATTGGTATGGTAAGAAACAACCAATCATTAACGAGAGTCCAGTGAGATGAACAATATACTGCTACTGAAAGAGCTCCTTTCGGATAACGAACTCTATGAAATATTCCTTATCAAAAAATAATATTACAAAGTAAGACAATTTTAGAACTAGGGCCCTGTCATGGTTTCTTATACATAACTCGAATGAAAGAGACCCCTGCCATTGTCCATTGAAAAGAAACTTTAAATCTTATTCATACAAAGTAAAACAATAATTGAATGAAATCATAGATTTAAAAAATAACACTTAAGAAATGCATTTCACCTCGAAAGAAAACAAACAAGATGAAAACAGGAAACTTACATATAAATCTCTCTCCTTGATTACAGCGTACATCTTTTTAACAACATCTCCTCTTGACAACTAAAAGTGTTTAAAATCATAACATATAACGTTCTGTGTTTTCATTTTCTAATGAAATGATAACATGTTCTAATGAAATGATAACATGTATTATGCAGCCATGGGAATTTTAGGCAGTTCAGTGTGTAGTGCTGGAGATGTTCCCAGAACAGTTGAAGTCTACCATAGGGTGGACCAGGGAAAAAGGCCCTTAAAAGCTGGCTTATATGGACAAAATCATCCCATTCCCCAGCCCTTGAGCCGAGATCTCACCTTCTAGTACGAGCCTTTGTAGTTTCATCCTCTGTTTATATGAAAAATTTTATATCCCAGTCAAATGAGATCTTAATCGTTGAGAGGTGGAATATTAGAGGCTGGATGAAATTATTTGATATAAACGCTGGAAGGTGGAATGGAAGATGTAAACAGATTGGGATTATATGCACAATTTCATCCCACATTTCACATGATGAAGCTGGAAGGTGGAATGAAATTTCACATATAAACTTCTTGTTTTAATCTGTTTTAATTGTTAGACATCAAGGCTCAAAATTCCAATAAATCTTTGCAACAAACTTAGTTCGAGTTGAAAATATGCAATTAGATTCAATGCTGCTCGATCCCATAATGCGTTTCGTTCAAATAGCAATCAAGACCCATTGCATAAATCTTAATGATGAGTGGTGATTCGTCTTATTCATCCGAATTCAATAAACAGTACTCCTTCATCGTAATTGTACATCAAAGTAACTATTTGCAAGTCTGTATTTGCAATTTAATTGTAATTGTAAGTGTTAAAGTTTGTTTTCTCTGAAGTATTCTTCAAGTTTTCTTTTGACAAACACAGTTCGGAATAATTCTGAAAAGCAAGCATTAGGAAACTCCCCCGCCGTGACGTGCGTCATAACCGATATAGCTACGCATTGAGTTTCCTGGTCTTACATTCCACGGTTTTCATTGGTCAGCGACTCTTACAGATTGCATCTCTATTCGCTCAATATTTGGTTATCCAGAATACAATGCAAGCCTGTTCTCCAGGATTCTCATGCTTGAGAAGAAGCAGGATTTTCGGGAAATCAATTGATGATTTGGGAGAATGAAAAATGATTGATTGGATGATTGGAACCCTCGCCCAGTTGGGAGAGCAATGACGCAGTCAGAGTTAATTTAGTGGTCGTTGGTTCGAGTCCTGTTCGGGTCATTTGTCACCTTCACAAATTATTTCAATTGAATAAAATCCTTTGCAGCCTTACTTAATCCATCCAGATATTTTGTATGAAGTAAAATAATCAATGCAGGACTTCAATGGTTGGCGCTAGATCACAGCTTGGTACGCTACGCTGATTTTGTGCAATTATTGACGATTCTGCAAAATATAGAACTCATCTTACGCAGTTGTGCAGAGTTTCCAGGGGGCAGAGCCTCCCTTGTTAAAATATATGCTGAGTTTGGGGGGGGGGGGTAGGCTCCCCAAATAATTTCTAGTTTGGTTCCTTTGAAAATTTCCCAGTATCCACAAGTTAGGTTAAAAGGCTTCTATTGTAACGTTTCTGATGTCAGTTATATGTCAGATGTTTATTCTCGTATGCCCAGTGTCATATTCAGTTGTTTCTATTCCTGAAAGGTATATAGACTATTGTTCTGTCGTGCATTTTAAAGATTTGTCTCGGAAACAATGGTATAAAACTTTATATATTTACCAATACTTTCATTATTGTACTAACAAATGACGAAAAATGGGCCTGGTCACAAAAATTACACCAACTCTGGTGGTTTTTGCTTTCAGAGCCCCTTTCGCATTTTTGCTTACGCAAAATATGATAGAAATATACTCCTTGGCACACACAGTAACCAAACTGACGACCACAATTTGACTGCAGCAACGAGACATTTAGGCCATTGCACTTTAAGTATCTATGTGTTGCTAAGGGGTCATTCCCATGATGCATTGCGTGAAATGAGATCCATCATCATTGGCAGAATCGTCTATAACACTAATATCCATCTGACGCCAACATAGCTTGATATGGGGGTATTATCTAATGCCAACCGACTCCAGCCCAAAAAATAATATATGTCCTGCAGACCCTGTTAGTTCAGAGCAGTATTGAGAGAATTGACAGGAAGAGTTTCTGTGTTGGAGTCTTGTTTCGGGCTTCGTCGTTTCACAAAAATCCATATTTTTAGCATAAATTTTCAAGTCTTTCTTTTTTCTCTTAGAGAACCGCCATTGTCTTGTCTGTGAGCAGTACAAAACTAAGGATGGCGAGAAAAATTAGAAACATGGCGAAACAGTGTCAGACGATAAGCTTCAGGTAGTTGTCATTTCTCGCTTGGTTTCTGCGCTATTCAGGAAAGAGATTCGGTAAAGTTTTACCTTGGTGATCTTGATGAGTTTTTACAGAAAGTCGTATAAAATTTGCTGTGAATCGTTACAAGCAATTACAGCCAGGTCTGCTCCATGCATGATTACATTGTGCAGGATAGCTCAGTGGTTAGGACTTTCGCGTACGAATTCAGAGTTCGTTCTGCTTGGGTCAAATTCATTTCACACAAATACATTTGATTTATTATAAAAATCTTGCTCCTTCTCAATATAATACTTTTCAAACATTTGGGTACATTAAAGACCAATGCTTCTAAAAAAACCAAGTTTTGTCGAAAATTTGCCGACAAAGCAGACAGTTGTAACACAACAAATATTGCAAAATTTGGGACAATACCAATGCTGAAAATGTTGGACCAATAAAAATGCTGAAAAGTTTGGGACAATACAAATGCTCAAGAATTTGAGACAATAGAAATGCTGAAAAATTTGAAAAAATTCAAAGACAGCAAAATCTGTTATAGCAGGTGCAGTAAAATTTAGAACAATGAAAATGTACCTTTCCAGTGCCAACTAGTTCAGCGAGTTCAGCAGATAATACCATTTCTCTACCAAAACCTGCAATCATAAATCAAAATGTGAATATCACAGTCCATCATCACAAATCATTTGGATTGATTTTTCAAATCCTGAACAACAACACAGAGGGAATGGGAAACAAAAAAGCACAAAGTAGGCTTGCAAAACTCTTAGCGGTGACCATTCATCTAATAAGAACTTCCAATGCCATCTAAAACATCATCAGCATATTGCCATGTGTTAACTTGCTACACCCTTCTACAGAACAAATGCTAGAAAGCAAGATTTTTTTATTAACGTAGGTTCCGAGCATATTAGCGTCAATGTGGACCTGCAGCTTGTACTCCCAGAATTAATATTCTAGGACAAATATCCTGGGTGCTCATTTACTTACCTCGGAAGGATACACAGCTGGGTTAGCTGATGGCTTGTAGTTCATGATTCCATCTGTTTGTGGATTCAAGCCCATGAAGGTTACCCTTCAAGGATTAGAAATCCACTGCCATATGCAAAATCAAAAACATACAGGCACTCATACAGCACTTACATGTTAAAACTCCATAGTTGAGAATTGCAGAAAAATTAAACACTCATCAACTTCTACTTACCAGTTTTCTTCTTTACTTTTTCTTCTTTTGAATCCGTTTCATCTTTCGATTTTTTACTTTTTGTAGCCTTTTTGAAAAAAGTAACATACTGTAATAGCCTGTCACTAAAAATACAAAACAGACCAACCATCCAAGAATAGTTGTAGTGAATTGAAAATATTTCTAGAATCTTTTTATGTTAGATAGTTTGAAGAATTTTTTCATTTCTTTGCTGGCCTCAAGAGTAGATTTTTGTAAGTCAGAAAGGTAAAGTTTTGTTTAAAAAGCTAGCCTGCAAAGTGCAAGATGCCTTACTTCTATCAGGAGCAAAGACCCCTAGTTTAACTTTTGTTGCAAAGGATGATGGAGTGAGTTGTCTAGTCAACACCAACCACCAAACTCTTAAAATATGTTGCATTAACTTTATTTGTACTCTAGTTTACTGATCTTAACCTGTGTTACCCATCCTTAACCTGTTAGACTCTTCAAAATGCAAATATGCGATTGCAAAGACTTACCGATTTTGAATTAGTGCTTGGTCTTTTCCTTGAAGCTGGAGTCTTGGTAGAGCTTTTTACAGCTCTTGATTTCTAAGAAAGCAACAAGCAATCAAGTTCTGTCTTTTAGGCTAATCGGCCACGAGTGTCATTTTTCATTTTTGCAACATGCCCTATAGCTTGCACCTAAAGGGTTTCCCGTGGAGCCAGCTACAAATGTTGCACAGATTGTTTACTAGTCTGGCGAAGTTTTGTCCCTATGAAAATGTTGCAAAAAGTGGGGACATGATGTAACATTTCAACAGGATTAACAATTTTGTCCAATAAACATGTAGGGGCACGATGATTCATGATAAAACAAGCAAAATTTTGCTCTACAACAAGAATTTTGTCCCCCAAACACAAGCAAAATAGGTTAAGAACTATTTTGTACCTGTGTTCTGAGGACAATTTCTTGTTCCCAAAATTGCTTTTTTGTTATATTGAAGCCAAAAATTACAATCGGCCACGAGGGAATTTCTTATGCCCATGCTATGCAGCAATATTTCATATCAAGCTTAAGTGGAAAAGTCCCTCTTAGCGTCTTAGCTTTAATCCAAAACTACATAGTAAGCAATTTTGAATGAATTATAGGGTGGCAGTCATTTTATTGGGCAGTTGATTGAAGTCTTATGGAATAACAATAAATGAAACCATTGCTAGCGATTAACAGAAAAAAACAAGTTCATTTTCCTGAAATTGGTCATCAGGAAAATTTCAAAATGGTATCCAGTTACCTTTTGATTTGCTTCAAAATCTGACTCAGACGAGGAGGAATCTTCGCTTTCGCTACTCTCAGCAGATTCACTTTCTTCTTCTTCTTTTACTGCTTCTTCTGCTAGTTTCATCAGCATTGCATCTATTTCTTTCTTCCTGGAAATCAAAATCTCTACAGTATAATCCGGTTATAACGTACTTCAAGGGACTAGCTGATCTAGTACGTTATATCTGAAGTACGTTATAGCCGGGGTAAACAGATATTGACCAGAATTACGGAAGGTATATAGTGATATATGCCTATCAGCCGCCTCTGTAGCTATTTGTGATAGAAATACTTGAAATAAAGACTCGAATAAGTTTCTTCTTGAAAAATTGATGATTTTAAAAATTTAAAACAACATTTGTAAAAGCGTAATTTTAACTATGTTTTTCATGGTTAATACATGGTTTAAAGAAGTCTGTAACGTGTTTCTGTACAGTGTTTTTAACCCAAGCATTATTGACAGCTGCATCAATTTTGCTTAAATGCTTCAGTGTCACGTCGGGCGTTCGGTAAATCTGCGAATTCGTTTCTAGACTGACTGCCTTCCGCTTTCGACTATCCATCGTTGTTACCGTTTTGTCACTACTAAGGACATGATGAAAATAACAAATGTATGATTGCTTATTTATGTTAAACTACGTACGTACGTTAAACGGTGTACTCTCTCTTGGGGGTTTCTGCCACTGGCCGTAAAAATCACGCAGCAACTAGCGGCCCCCTGTCTAATTACAACAGCTGTTCGTGGAAAATTACAGTAATTATAGAACAGGTGTCAATGATTTGTATGGCGGGCCCGCCAAGGAAAACAAACAAAGAAAGCTATCAAAGTACGTTATAACCGAGGGAATTCGCCTTGTGGGGTCAAAAAAAGAGTACGTTATATCAGAAAGTACGTTATAACCGAGTACGTAATAACCGGAGTATTTTTATAAGGCTTTGTATGGACTTTGTGCCGGGACCGACAACTTTGGTGCGTTATATCCGAAAGTACGTTATAACCGAGTACGTTGTAAAGAGATTATACTGTATTATCATTATATACCATGAAAGCACACTATCTTATTTGCCTATTACCGTAAAAAATACAACAAATTTGTTTACACATGAAACTTTACCAGTAGCAGCTGGAAAGAACAAAACATAATCATACTCTAGTTAAAAATTGCAATAGTAAGTAAGAAGAATCAATTTGGTTGACTACAGTTGCAGGTGACCAGCCTATAGGCTATTCTTTTGTGGCAAGAACTCAACCATACCATTGCTTAGTCCCTTGAAAATGGTACGTACAATGTAACGATAAATCTAAATCAAGATGAAGAAAAAAGACACTAGTTTCAAAAGGTTTGGTATATTTAAATACCTTCCACTGATTCCCTGAATGAAATAGTTGCTTTGAGGATAATTCTGTTATGGATTAGCGCAAGGCATTGATTGCCATAAAGAAGTATAGTCCAACCTTTAACAAACTTTGTTATAAGAAACACGGGTCTGACATTGTTAGATAAAACACCCTGATAAAAGAAACTTCTCTGGCTGTTTCATAGATAGCTTCTTTTATAAAGTTACATCATGAAGGGATACTACAGTGGAACCTCTGTAGCTATCAACGGACACCTGTATACAGCAGACAACAACGGACAGATATTTGAGTCCCAAAATTTGGCATCCTGATTATTCCTTCATAAAAGCAACATCTTTGCAGCAGGTACCTCCCTACAATTTCTAAATATTTTCCTTACAGAAGATGTAAACTATGTGGGAGTTTCTTATATCATGGTAACCTGTTTCAAGGAAGTATATGTTCATATAAGAATCCGTTCAGGCTAGTTTTGTTAAACAAGTTTCTTAAAGAGGACTTTTTTACTGTATCACATAATGTTTATTACAATCATTACGCCTTGATATTTGAACAGATCAATCAGTTTTGCCCCTGGCTCTCTGGCAAGCAAGTAAGCAGCATATCTATTTGTTAACGTGGGTTCAGAGTATGGAAGCTTGCCGCGGCTGTAGACCTGCAGTAACTTGTAAAAAAACTTTGAAAACATCTCTGATTATTAGACAGGAGGAAATTAAATAAAATGAAATGTGAGATTTCCAAATGCTTATAGGTTTATTAAAGGGACTCTTCTGGCTCTTCAATTCTTCCTCTTTGATCTTGAATCTTGACTCCCTACTCATCATCATTATCTTCAAAATAATCATTTTTCTAGCTTCATTGAAAAAGCACTGTCTTCTAATTTTTTATAATCTAATTTGTAAAAATTATTTCTAAAAATCAAATATCTGAAAACTCACCGATCTGTGAAATCAGTTTCAAATTTTACTTGAAGTGAGGTTCTGACTTTTCGAGATGTCAATTTTGTTAAATCAGCACCAAGTAGCATTTCTATTAGAGAAAAAAACCAGTTATTTCTATAGCTGCAATCTTTTCATTGAAATTATCAAATAATGAATTAATACAGGAAGTTGCAAGGGGTTGCGAATGTCCAAGTGACTCTCCTTTTATTTCCTAGTTAAGGAGTATGGTCATAAGTATGGGGTGTGATCTTGCTTCATGAATTCTGACGATTCAGAATTTTTTTTATTTTAGAGTTGAACAGTCTTTGATCAGTACAGAAGTTGAGGATAGCAAGGGAAATCGACAACATAGCTCGTTAGGTTAATGAAGAAAAAATTGTGAGCAAAATAATTTTTAAGTTTCCTTTTCGTTCTCTTTCTGACCCACTACTCTGATGAGTGTCAGACAAAAAGCTTATATTTGTTTTGCAACGTCGAATGAAATTCGAATAAAATTGATACAAATTTTTGATTTTCCTCACCATCCTCCTCTTTAAGAGTTAAATATTATAGTAGTTGAACTAAAATCAAATTGTCTCTTTTATCCATTCTCACAAATTCGTGAGGCTATTACCGGTAGATTATAGTGATGAATTATTTGGAGCAATGCAGTTTCCATAGAAACTCAAAATCTATACCCTACTTATGAAGAGCATGATGGCCAAGAGATTTGAGCTTTGAAATTTACATCCCAAAAAAAGACTGAGATGGAACCCACATTGCATTGCTGTAAAAAAAACTTCAGTTAGAAAAAGGGCGGTTCTAGGGTGTTTCCAGACGTTTCAAACAACACCCTTTTCTTGGTGTGCCTTAATTTGAAACAACAATTCGTTTCTAATTTTTGTACTTTTTCCTACCAACAAGTGTTATAGAACATTGCATTGACTGTTTGCTAGTTTTATGGTTAGCCCCTTCAGATTTGTCACCAAGATTTTCGTACCAGACGGCAGGTGAATTTTTTGGGGGACTCCCACAGACCTGTTTGGGAGTCATTCCTTAGGGCTTGATAATTACAATGAGAATTCTCATTTCATTAGTGAGCTATGTTGAGTCTAATCTTATCAGTGAAATATCAGCAATTACATAAATGTCTGAGTTTTGGCAACCTGCAAACTGCCAATACCAACTTTTGGGAACAAGCAAATGAAGTTGAGTTCCAGAATGGATGTATTATTAGTCTGTTCTTGAATCGAAAACATTTGCAGGATGCACCAGGAAGATACGTACCTAAACCCTAACTGAAGAGTGCGGAACTTGCTCATGTGACTTTAACAATAGAACAAAAGGATAGGACAATATAAAATGACTTTTGAACATGAGATCTCGTTGAAAACTGCCATTCACTGCAGACCAGCCTAAACAATGGATCAATATTTTTGAACAATAGATCTATTGTTCTACTTGAAACCGCAAGTAGAAGAAGATGTTCAGTGAGGCAGTACATACTTTCCACTCTAGGGATTCAACCATGCGTATTTGTAACATCATCTAAAACACAATCACTTTTTATGATTGCCAAAGTGGTTCTGGCGTTGTATTTTTTAGAAGATATTTAGCGCAAAACCAGGTTGATGATTTAATTTGATGTATGTTTTTAGTGCAAAAAAGCTGGATTTGAGTAAATTGCATGTATTTTGGTTGGTGCTAGATACAAGAGATCGGTGCAATTAAGTCAAATTTTGGCCCAGAAAAATCTATGAGGAAAAATCTTTGGTAAAGATTGAAACTCAGGCTTTTATCAAAGGTAGCCGGAACCTTTTGAAAACGCAGCTTTTTCATACCTTTTCAAAAAGATTTGCGTCAACACAAACACACTGAACACCGAACCTTTGACAAAGATCACATGATAAGTATATGCGAAGTCACATGGTAAGCATGTGCATTTTCAGTGCACAGCTACTCGTCGGCATCGTTTTCAAAAAGATACGGATTCTATCACTGAAAACGACAGAAACGTGTGGATGGAAGGTGCGTTTTCAAAAAGATATGGCTACAGGTGAACAAGGCATCAAATTCACTCTGGCATTTCGTTTATTGTCTTGTGTTGCCATTTTCGTTGTTTGTGATTATCTCTGAGAGATCTCTGGCATGAACTTTGAATACACAATAGGTCACATGTTTTTTCTATTTTTCTTGGCCCAGTCTGCAGAGCATGGCAGCTGCACACAGGGGATAATTTACAGGAGCCAAAAGTGCAGGCCAAAAATTAAGCCCTGCAAGCCCGTGCGCATGCGCATGGAAACCCAGGTTGTCGTATCAGGAATCGTTTAAGATTGTTTTGTGAACATAAAGCTACGCAATTTCTGATTTTCAAAGAAATGAGTCACTCAAAACAGGACGCTGCAGAAAAATTCTGTGCACAGCACACGCATTTAGAGCCTTATTTTCGGGAAGTTCGGTGATACACAGGAAATGGCACACGGAAAAATTAGAAAATTCAGGCTAGAAAATTATTGTTGCATGCGGGAGTTCTTGTCGAGTACTGCCATGCTCTGCAGACTGATTCTTGGCGTAATGTCGTCTCCAGCCTGGACTTTACATGAAATGCTCCCTGGTGGGTGAGTATTCTGATTATGTACTGATCGGCCGCCGCCCAGTCTGCAGAGTATGGCCTTTTTCAACGAGATCTCGAGTGCGCTTTAACAACTTTCCATTGTTCTATCCTATTGTTCTATTGTTATCTCTGGAGTGCAATTGCCCAACTCTGCAGACTGGGCCGCCGCGGTGCACGGATCCATAGACAAGCTTTAGCCCCCCAATAATACCTAAAAATGAATATAATAGGCAGGGCGAAAAAAGGTGTGGTCAATCTTTTTTGTTATAAGCCCCCTCAATCTAAATTCTAAAATATGTGCGCGTGTGCTGATTAATTGATGGTGAAAAGAGCAGAGCCCAGACAGAGCTGATGATCGTATTTTACCGACAATTTTTCACAAACTCTCAGAATGGTTTGGTCCCACATGTATACTTACTTTTTATACTTTCTTTGAGGGCTTTTGCAGGTATTTCGGAGGACATATTGCACGTGAGGCTTTCCGTCGAAGGCTGAGATAAAAAATTATATCTTCATTGTTTTCATTTTGTCGATTCCTCACGAAAAAGAGGCCTAGGCTAGATCGATTCAATTCAATTCAATTCAATTCAATTGTATCCAGTATCAGTTGCTCAGTTCTGCAATGGCGGGAGAAAACGAAGCAAGCAGTGATCAAAATAGAAATACAGCTGGCTAATGACATAAGCTTTGTGTCGGCAGTAATGGTAAGATGATGTAGCCATTGAGCATACAGGCATGTAGTAAAATACTCTTATCCAGGGGCTGCACCGCATAGAGAATGGGGAGGCTTTAAGCCCCCAAATGTAACGGTGGCCCAAAAGTGTAAAACACAAAAGTCTGATCGCAAAACTTGAATCACATCCACAAAATTACATCTCATATCAAAGAAGTTGCAATGGCTTTTCATAACAGTTTCCAAGTACATTAGTTAGTAAATTGACACAGAAAACTGTGTATATCAGGTTCGAGTTTTGTGTATGGATTACATAATATCCATACACAAAACTCGAATCTGATACACAAATCTCAATCCCTATTATAGACAACACTCAAATCAACTACACAAAAATGTTTTAATACACAAAACTAAATCTAAAAACACAAAACTCAAACCTGATACACAAATCTCAAACCCTATACACAACACTTTCTCTCGAAATTGAACCTCCCTCAAAAAGTTGAATGCCAAAACCTTGACACTGCCCTCTCATTCAAGGCTAGTTCAGGTCAAAAGCATGGAGGAAAAAGGAGATCTCTTTTCTTGCACACAGTGTAATGAATATTTAGAAGAAGGACTTCGGCTCTGTGCCACATGTCACACACACTCAGTGCAAGAAAAGGTATCTGCTTTTTCTTCCATGCTTATCTGCCTAACTTAGCCTTGAATGAGTCCCAAGTGTCAAGGTTTTGGCGTTTGATTTTTTGAGGGAGGCTCAATTTCGAGATAAAGTGTTGTGTATCAGGTTTGAGTTTTGTGTATCAGGTTTGAGTTTTGTGTCTTTAGATTTAGTTTTGTGTTATAGATTTAGTTTTGTGTATAAGAATATTTTTGTGTATTGGGTTTGCATTTTGTGTTTTTAGATTTAGTTTTGTGTATCAATTTTTGTGTAGTGGGTTGAGTTTTGTGTATCAGGTTGAATTTTGTGTATGGATTTACAGTTTTCTGTGTCAATATCTAATTTGATGTACTGGGAAACTGTTATGAAAAGCGATTACAACTTTTGTGTTTAAGATCTTATTTTTCTTTGCATCAGGGGCGCGGATAGTGCTATTTTAGTCTAATAGCAGTTTTTTCGTAATTTGGAAAGATGATTTTTTTAGTAAATTGATAAATGAAAAAATCAAGAAAAAAAAAATTGTGTGACATTGGATTCCCAAAAAATTTCTCCTGCACAGTTTCTAGTGCAACCAGTGAAGCTGGTACGCTTTCCATTCAAGCCTCGATCTGTAATAGCTCACATTCCCTGTTGATATATTAGCTGCGTTTGTTCTTTTGCGGTTTGACAACACCACAGGGCAGGCTTTTTGCGCTATTAGTCTGGCTTTTCTAGTAGCATGGTATAAAAGGGAAACAATATACAATTGTGTGACGTCCCCTATTGTTTATGGTTTTTCTGTTTACATCACATGAAATTGTAAAATTTATATAAAACAAATTAATTTGCATTGTATAGTGGCTAATAGGAATGTCGTTTATTGTCAATAGACTATTTACATAAAAGTGAAACATCACCAAAATGGGTGTGGTCTTCAGGGTTATGCCCCTTCCTTTTTTAGGTCTCCCAACTAATAGCACTTAATTTATATCCACCCAGCCGCCCCTGCTTTGCATATTTAAGCTTTTTTGATAATGTCAAGATGTAATTGTGTGGCCGTGTGATTCAAGTTTTGCAATCAGACTTTTGTATTTTGCACTTGTGGGCCCCCATACAAATATGTACCTAAAGGACAATGGAATTGGCGCAGTAACAATGGAATGGGCGTGGTCAGTTTTTTTGTTTTTTGTTTTTTTGTTTTGTCTCAATCAAAAATATGATTATGATAACCTAGTCTGATCCAGGGCGCATTTCATATGTAGGCCCTAAGATCTATGGTGTAAGATTTGCCCTAGAATCTATTGTTTTTCATATCATTTATCACAAAATCCTTAGCATAGACTCAATATGGAATGTACCCTGGAGCCTGATACATTAAATTATTGTGTTTGTGAAGAGTCCCATATTTTCCATACTTAGCTTTGGGATACCAAGACACTTGTATGTCAGCAGAAGTCCATTGAGAAGCATCTATTTCACTTAAAAAAAATGTTCAAAATTTTTTGATACAGTGGTTGAACCAGAGAGGGCCAGTTGCACTAATAGCCCTTATCAAAGGAGAGTAGTCTCTCGGGAAAAAAGCCCCTCCGCCGGCCATTGCTAGCCTCTTGTCATAGGAAACCTATTGCTACCATACTTTTGTCAGTCATAAAATATGCTTGGATCCTTTTTGATTTTCCACTTTTGTTTTTAGATAGCCCAAGACTCACTACCAATGAACAATGGCGCTTCTTCTTGCAACATCTAGCATGTATAGAAGGAGAATCAACAATCCGTCAGAATAGGGAAGATGTCGCAAAGGCACCACAGTGTGAAGGATCTCAAGTCTATCTCTGGGGTAAAACAGAGAGCCAGCCAGTACCCCGGCTCCAATGAAACAAATAAACAAGTAAAACTGGCCATTCTCCAGGAACTCAACTCTCACCTGATTTCAATAAGACCACAGATAATTCATAAGAAAGCAGATGAGGCAAATAAGAGGCTGAAAAAAGATGCAAAGAAACCGAATATCAAAAGAAGTGAAAATGTGATATCTGATAAAGGACATCTTCAAGACGGTAAAGTGCCTAGTTTGCAACATATTTTGCCAAGTGGTAAGTGACTAGTTTGCCAATCTTTTTTACTACTGTAGTTTTTTCATAATAGCAGCATAGTTATTAAAGTGACCATAAAAACTTTTGTAAAAATGTTGTAGGGCATGCAGCCAAATACAATTGATCATAAGTTGTTGAATATATATCACAAAATACAAGACGCTCAATTCTCACCGAAAAGCAAATGAAATTTGCCAAATACCTAATTTCTTAATCTGAAATCACATGTTGATACCAAGAAGATAAATTTGCAGAAAAACGAATTAATTTGGTACTGGTGCCATCCTATCAAGGATAATCTTAAGCCTGCTTGATAGCAAGAAATATATTCCAGGGAGTTGTTGGGATTTGTTTTTTTAACTTGAAAAAAGGTAAAGAATTATTACACATAAGGGTAAAACGACACCAAAAACAAAAATTTGATTTGTTATAGATTTCTCTTGCTTTTAGCTTATAAAATAAATTCAAGCTTGACTTCTTTGGTTCAATTATCTTATTTACTTCTTCTAGAGCAAAGATTTCCCTCGCAACATCAGGCTACACAAGTAGTTTCTCGTATTCCAAGGTTTGCTTTTCCAGTATTTTCAGATCTGCTAGTTTTTATTGGAATAGGTTTGATTTAATGGACGTAGATTGTCTATTGATATTCATTGACCTTGGTGTATAAATGACAGACTGTGGAAAAGGATATTCTATTGGCTGGATAGCTCAGCTATTGTTCAAAAGTTGATTGGGTCAGCCCAACTTCAGAACTGTTGCATAGAATTTGAGAAGATTTTTGTTAGCTTTATGACATTCCAGATAAAAGGAATCAGGAGATGTGGCACCATAAGAGAGGAAGGATCAGAGATATGCTGTAGCACTTCTTCAATTAGCCCAGCTTTTTAGTGTGCCCTTTATGCTTATTGCGTAAACCAATACCACAAAAACTTAGACAAAAAGATTCAGAAGTCTAGTTTGTTCATCGCAAGAAGCCTGTCTTGTAGTTTCCCACTCCTCAAGAGATATAGAAATACCGTCAGCAATCATTATCAAGAACTAGTAGCCAAGGCATGGATATCCTTGATTTGCTTTGGAAATTTCTTGAAAACATGAAAACACATAGGTCCATATTTGCTCACATCACATACTGATGAGTGGGTAGCTATGAAGCAGGGTTGTCAGGATTGATAGTTTAATCTTTCAAGTCTTTATCTTCTCTTGAGATCTACTCCTGGTATCAAGCACTCTAACGGGAAACCGGAACACATACTTTCCAGGTCCACATTTAGATAAAGGTCTTAATTCAATTTATAATTTCAAATGCTTATTTCTTTCAGACCAATCAGTGATGCAACCAGCACTAAGTTCTCAAAAAAACAAGAAGTTTCATTTGGTCTTAAGCCTGCCAGGATTCCTGGTTATGACTGGGATAAGAGAGGAAGGATATCTGAACTAAAAATAAGGTCAGCAGTTTGCTCAAATGTTTTGTTTCCCTAATTCACTCTAATTGATGGCACTATAAATAATTTGTTAGGAGCATTAAAGCATTTAAACTATTAGTTTCTTTCAACTAAGCTTATAGAAATATTGAATTTATTTCAATAATTCTAACTAGTTGCTTTAGGTATTCATTTTTATTTCAATGTTATAATCATGATATTTTAGTTCTTTTAAACTTCTAATTGAATTGTTTAAAATATTTTTAGTTTTTACCTTTTGATGGTAGATTTCTATAATTTTGTGGAAATTTTTTGCTGCATATAAAATCATCACTCAATAGCCTAACAGGGTCATTTTCGTTCTTATAAATTATTTTAATAGAGTTTAACACCAATACATTATAAAGTTGGCAAATTTTCTCATCACATTTGCAGGTATCTTGCTAGAAAATATCTTGGTTTTTGGTTGAAGAATGTTTTCGGTAGAGTATCTCCAAGTTTTGCAAGGTAAACAAGTTCTGATTTATTTGACGTCTCTCTGAATAAAGATAATATCATAATTATTTAGTTTATTAAGCAAGGACCCCTAAGGACATGAGAACCCAGGGGAACGCCATTGAGGTACTGTTGAGTGGAGAATATTCAATACTGTGGAGGGAAACCCAAGCACTCTTGAGAGAATTTTTTCCCTCCACAGTAGTGGATATTCTCCAAAGTACTTGTGGCATCCCTCTACAGTACTGATCGTATCCCTTCACAGTACTGGTGGTATTTTTCCGCAGTACTCAATACCTTACAAAGTAATGATGGTATCCCTCCACATTAATCAATACTCTCCAATGTACTGATGGTATCCCCACAGTACTGAGCACCCTGCAAAATACTGATTAGCCCTTCACAGTACTGAACATCCTCCACAGTACTCCACAGACGTTCCCATTGGTTGATCAGCCTTGTTGTACCACTATTTACCACTGAAATCGACAGACTATAAGAAGTGGGCCTAATTAAGTGCTCCTTGAAATTTTTTCCGTGTTCACCGTCACATAATACTTAATCAAAAAGGGTTGAAATCTCTATTTATCATACTGCATCTACTTTATACTCTTTGCAATTTCTAGGAGACATCACGAGAAGAAACTGATGAAAGATGCCTTCCACGTCCTGGAAAATTTGTGGTGGAACAGCCGAAAAGGTTGGAAGTTGAATATAAGAGCTGAATACCACAACAGGTAAATCCCGATTTCTCAGCCAGCTGATGTCAATCTGGCTTGCAAAAGACTTGGCAGAAATTCCATCAACACGCACTACATAACTACATGTAGTTGTATATTGTGTAAGGCCCTAGTGTTTTAATGTAATGCTCTTTTTTTGGAGCAGGACTGCCAAGAATGGGGTGAGCCAGTAGAACCTAGGGCCCCATAGAAATAAGGAATTTGAATAAGGTTTGAATTATTGTTGGCTAGCACTTTTGAATATATAATATTATTATTATCTCTATAGCAATTGCGTTGTCTAACGCCACATGGTAGGGCTCGATGTACAAAAGTACAGAGAGGGATAGAAGAGAAAGTCTGTCGGATGATTGCAAAAGCATGAAACTTTAAGTTACAAAGACAGCTCTTTTTACCCATCACCACCCCATCAATTAACTTGTTCTAGAATCTTCCAAAAGCTAACGTCGCAAATTGAAATCAACTAAAAAGCTGAATTACTAAGTTGCGAAGAGGCTCCAACACTTTTAGAGAGGCTTACGGTTATTCGTAAAATGCTCTATTTATTCCACTGCTGGCTTCTAATCCACGACTATTGGTTTTAAGGTATAGGATTTGGAAGAGCACCTTGAAAACTTGGAAGCTGTTTGTTGTGCATTCGAAGCAAAAGGCTATCAAATGGAATATTGCTGAAAAAATTGGTAATTTTCTTCTTTAATTCCAAGTTATTGTTAAAGTATGTTTCCTGATGAGTGAACAATCCTAAAACAGGCTTGTCGAGATGCTGTGCTCCTGATAATTTTCTTTTACGTATGTATGTAACCTCGTCATCCTTATTCTTCGCAGGGAATGATGATTGGTAAGGGAATTTTCCAATTAAACCCCTAGGGTTACCCCAGCAGAAAAACGCCAATTTTGCCCCAGTGGCCTAAGTTAAAATTGAGCCCTTTCTGTATTTGTACTTGCATAAATTTATTGTTTTTCCAAGTTCGTGAATTTTTTGAAAAGAATTGGAATTGAAATTTGGGGGCTTCTTTTCATGTTTTCCCCACCAATTAAACAGTTGAAAATCCCCTGATTCTTTCTGATTTAGATGAAATGAATTCGATGAAAAGAGCTTTTTCGATGCTGCACCTTCACTGCGAAGCAAAGAGACAGAAGAAGGATAGAATGAAGAAAGCTGAGAGACAACGTGAATATTTTTCATGCCGGTGAGGAGTAGCTGTTAAATGTGTCCAGATTTCTATCTCTGACCGTAAAACGTTTATTAAGTTCCCCTTCTCTTTTAAGCCCCCCGTCTTCATACAAAAAGACTGCAGAGTAAAATGTGACGGTAGCAAATGTAATCCATCGTAATATTCTGAATTTCTAACTTTACTTGCTGAACAATAAATAATTTCTTCTCTGAACCCTCTTTTAAAGGCACCTGCCATACCTATCCCCCCTCTAGAACCTCAACAGTTAGATAAGACCTAAGTTAGTTTAGTAAGAATCTATAAGTCTTGGATTGAGCTATCAGTTGGTGATGGAAATAAACCACAGAAGCAAAAAGCTATCATGAAACCAGTGCTTACACGAACTACCAATGTGGAACAAATTACAAACGTTTAAACTAATAGAAATGAATAAGTTATTCTTAGAAGAACAGTAAAAACAGAAGAAATTACTGGACTTATAGTTCTTGTAAATTCAGTTAGGCTAATATAAACCAGAAATTTTCGGGGGGTCTGCGCCCCCAACAACTCAGAATATATTTTAAAAAGGGGCTGCACCCCCTAGAATGTACCACTAGCAAAAATCCAGTGTAGTGCGCGACTCGATGCTCAATCATAAAATAACTGAATCGTATATATGTGGATGACTATGAAGGATTATGTCTTTGAAATATAATGCATTTGCCTTGACATTATCAAAATTAGATGGAAGAATGAAAGACAAGAAATATTTTGTTTTGACTGAGAGTCTTTTAATGCTCGTAACTGGGTTTTATAGCTCTAATCTTCGAAAGGCTTCAACTAGTTTCAAGTAGAGGAACGATAGCTTGCTCTGCATCCTACCAAACTCTTGTTAACACCTGATTTCACATTTGACCATCTAGAACTGTAAGACGCATTGCATGAATAAGGTTTTTGTCTATCTTAGGTTGACTTTCAAAACTTGGGTATTGATGACATCTGCATCGCAGATAAACAGATCCCGAGAAGCTGAAGCGCTTGGCTTTTGGGCCTTCAGCCTCAAATCAAAGGTTAGTTGATTCTTTCGAAATACTAAACTCAAATTATACCACTGCAAAATGATACTAATAGTAATAGTAATAGTTGTACTAATACTACTACCAAATGATGCCACTACAAAATGAAACTACATATAATAGTAATACTACTCTCAAATAATACCAATATAAAATGATACTAATAGTAATAGTAATACTACTACCAAATTATACCATTACAAAATGATGCTGCATATAATAGTGATACTACTAGAGCAAATAATCCCACTATAAAATGATGCTACATATGATAATAATACTACTACAAATGAAACCACTACAAAATGATACTATTAGTTAAAATAATACTACTACCTAATAATACCACTAAAAATGATGCTACATATAATAGTAATACTACTACAAATGAAACCACTACAAAATGATACTAATACAGTAGTAATAGTAATACTACTACAAATGAAACCACTACGAAATGATACTAATAGTAATAGTAATACTACTACCAAATAATACCACTACGAAATGATACTAATAGTAATAGTAATACTACTACCAAATAATACCACTACGAAATGATACTAATAGTAATAGTAATACTACTTCCAAATGATACCACTAAAAAGTTATGCTACATATGATAGTAATACTACTACAAATGAAACCACTATGAAATGATACCATAGTCATAAGGAAGGTACATAGTCTAGAACCCAAAAACAATAGGCATTGTTCTCTCATTGCATCAGCCAGCTATCTTGTGGAGCATGACGAGAGTGCACACTAACAAAAGAAAACAATGCCAATTAACATCAAGTCATGTGATTGATTCGGTAGTAGAGCAGAACGAGAGTGCACACTAACAAAAGGAGACAATAAGAATTATTACGGTTTTCAGCACAAAAAGATAAAAGACTCGCTCAGTTTCCAGACTACATCTCTCTCTTATGACTGTGATGATACTAATAGTAATAGTAATACTACTACCAAATGATACCACTACAAAATGATGCTGCATATAATAGTAATACTACTACAAATGAAACCACTAGAAAATGATACTAATACAGTAGTAATAGTAATACTACTACAAAATAATACCAATACAAAATGATACTGATAGTAATAGTAATACTACTTCCAAATTATACCACTACAAAATAATGCTGCATATAATAGTAATACTACTACAAATGAAACCACTACAAAATGATACTAATACAGTAGTAATAGTAATACTACTACAAAATAATACCAATACAAAATGATACTGATAGTAATAGTAATACTACTTCCAAATTATACCACTACAAAATGATGCTGCATATAATAGTAATACTACTACAAATGAAACCACTACAAAATGATACTAATACAGTAGTAATAGTAATACTACTACAAAGTAATACCAATACAAAATGATACTAATAGTAATAGTAATACTACTACCAAATGATACCACTACAATATGATGCTAAATATAATAGTAATAATACTACAAATGAAACCACTACAAAATTATACTAATACAGTAGTAATAGTAATACTACTACAAAATAATACCAATACAAAATGATACTGATAGTAATAGTAATACTACTTCCAAATTATACCACCACAAAATGATACTAATACAGTAGTAATAGTAATACTACTACCAAATAATACCACTACGAAATGATACTAATAGTAATAGTAATACTACTACCAAATGATACCACTACAAAATGATGCTAATACAGTAGTAATAGTAATACCACTACAAATGGAACCACTACAAATGATACTAATACAGTAGTAATAGTAATGCCACTACAAATGGAACCACTACAAATGATACTAATACAGTAGTAATAGTAATACTACTACAAAATAATACCACTACAAAATGATACTACATATGATAGTTATACTACTACAAATGAAACCGCTACAAAATGATACTAATAGTAATAGTAATACTACTACCAAATAATACCACAACAAAATGATACTTAAAGTTACGATATGGTGTGTGTCTATCCTAGATAATTGAGTGCTTTATGCCATGGGCAGAGCAGAATATACAGAGTTAGACTTCAAAAAACACATATCTCCAAAAAATGACCACTGACTGGGCACGTCATTGCGTTCCAACTGAGCATCGAGCCAAGTCTGGTCGTGGGGCTGATTCTGCTAGGATCGTCTTTTGCAGGGATGGACGAGTGATTAGATAACTCGACCCTTGCCTGGAAACACCTTCAGACCTGTCAAAAAGAGTAAGGAGAAAATTTGCCAGCTCTCTGTTATTCCACGTAAAAAGGCAAAAGGAATCACGAGGTATGGATACATCGAGAAGAATGACCAGGGTCTCAGTGCTCGATTAGTCTACCTATTCAGTTAGTCCCAATGTGTTAAGTGCATTTAACTATACCTTACGAAGATCATAAGTGTATTTGCGTATCATCTATCGATGCACTGCTCGATTAGTCTACCTAGTCAGTTAGCCCTTTGTGCTTTGCACATAACGAATACCTTACGAAGATAGTAAGCGTATTAACCTGTCAACTAACTATTAATGCACTGCTTCAATTATTCTACCTAGTCAGTTGGCCCTTTGAGCTTTGCACATAAACTAATACCTTACAAAGATGGTAAGCGTATTTGCCTATCAACCAACTATCAACAACAACTATTTTTCATTCTCACAAATTATCTCAATTGATTTTCAAATCCGTTTTAACCCTTCCATCAGGTGTTCAAGCGTTGGTTGGTCGCAAAGAAGGCTCAAGACGTTGAAAATGCGAAGCTAATCATGGCTAATGTTCATTTTGGCAGACAAATAACTAGAAAGTGTCTGACAGCTCTTTTGTCTCATGTGGAAAATCGTAGGAGAAAACAGAGAATCAGAGGTGAAATATTCTGTTTAAAAAAATCTGTAACAAACAAAAATTTAGGGAATGTTGATTATTTATGCCTCTTGCTGGCACCGAAGCGAAATAAAAGGGTGATTATTCCTACCCATAACCTTCCCACAAGTCAAAAAGGTAATTACCCATAATAAAACAAAAGTCATATAGTCTTACCAAGCCATAAGGTTGGTGTTTCTGATTTTCAGATTAAATCATGAGAAATGTTTTTTAATCCAAGCAGTTCGAAGGGACAAAATATTTTTTACCCAACATAAAAGAAGCCAGAAAATATAGATAACCCAACAAATTTCATAAGCAGAAATAATGGACAGTCCTTAGTGCATACAACAGTGAAAAACTTGTAAAATCGTGATCTAACTGTCGTTTCGTTTTACGGTCCTTGTGATAAAGTGGCCACAATTAGTTCAGCAAAGTTATTGCAACGTCTTTATTGATATACTCTTGGTAGCTGAATGGACAAGCCCCTCTTTTGACTGGTTGTTTCTCATTGTAACAATTATCCACTTTATTTCTGATTGGCCAATTTCAATCCACATCCAGGTATGATAGTTGTTTAGGTTCCGTTTTCGTTCTCTTTCTGACGTATTACTCTGATGAGTGCCAGATGCAAAGCTTGTGATAGCCATTCGGTCTTGCTATATTTCCCATTTCACTCACCATACTCAACTTCTGTACCGATATAAACTGTTCTGGCGTACTACTCTGATGATTGACGCAAAGCCTCAGTAGTTGATATGTTTCCCTATGTTTTATATTTTCCTCGCCAACCTCAAGTTCTATACCGATCAAAGACTGTTCTGGCGCACTACTCTGATAACTGTAAGACGTAAAGCCTCAGTGATAATTATGTTTCGCTATGTTTCACATTTTTCTCACCATCCTCATTTCTGTACCAATGAAAAACAACTAGACTTGTGGTCGTTATTTAAAGCACCCACTTACCTTGACTATCCATTCTTTTATAGAATTTGCAGTGAAACACTTCCACCAGAATCTGAAGTATCGTTCGATTAGAATTTGGTATTCACAACTTGAGCATCGGCTAGAAATCAAGAACCTAGAAGAGCGCATCACTTTCATGGCAAGAAAGTTCACTCTGAGATTTTACTTCACCCAATGGGAAAAATGTATCTTTTTCTTCAATGCCTACTAAAAGCATAATAATAATAATGATGATTGACCTTATTTAAGTGTCAAGGTATTTAGCATCTTTACTAATTAGGGACACTGTCAGTTATTACCCTTGTAACCTGGGTACTCGTCTACCAACCTCGGAAGGAAGAACAGCCGAGTTGGCTGATGGCTTGTAGTTCATGATTCCGACCGTACATGGTTTGGAACCCTTACAGGTTGCCCTTCAAAGATACAAAGTCCAGTGCCTTAACCACTAGGATACACCACCAATAAGCATTGTTATTCATTATCGGAAGTCTGATATTGGCTGTTGTAACACTAGATGCTTCATACCTAGGGCAAGTAAGTAAGAAAGTATATGTTCAACGTGCTAGCCTGCGAGAGACCAGAGGCCTTATTTCCAGCAGAGGTACGATATCCTCGACGTCTCTTCGTAAGGAAGGTGGAGTGAGTTGCTCAGTGTAGTCTACACTTCGGAGGTCCCACATCTAAATGTTGAACTCACATGACCGAGGTTCACCTCACATGACCGAGGTTAATTATATAATATATATAATATATAATATAAGTCTATTCCGAATTAGGCCAATCGGCCTGTACGAAAGTCTCTTAAATTTAAAAAATGCAATTTCTATCACTCCAGTGGCTTCCGCAAGTGTTATAGGTTGAGGTTATCAGAATAAATTTTTAGACACAAGGTAAAATATAAGGGCAAATATGGACAGCTAAGTAGGTAAGTACAGTTGAAAGCCATGCTGGACAAAGCCATCCCAAGGCACACAGCCACCAACACCCTCAAAGATAATACGGACCAGACAACCTCAAGAGAAGCCAGCAATCGGAACCGCAGCAGCTGTGCAAAGCAAACTGCTTAAGACGTCCAACCACTCACCCCATGAGGTTAGTTCCTCGGAGGCTTTGAGCGTTTGTCAGTTTCGCAACGCCTTGAAAATATTTTTGAAATCCATAGACTAACAAGAAACTTTAAATCCTTAAATGAATGAAGATACGGAAGATTTCAGAATATTTCAAGAGAAGATGGTAGTCGCAGAAAATCATAATAATCATCAATTAAAGGTACCTGCTTTACATCAATTTTTCAATCAATACCCTGGGAACGTCTGTGCAGTACTATGGAAGATGTTCAGTACTGTGGAGGATTTTCAGCATTGCTTGGGGATACCATCAGTACTGTAGGGGAATATCAAAGAACTGTCAAAGGATATTCAGCTCTATGGAGAAAACTACAAGCTTTTCGGTTATTATCTCCACATTGCTTGTGGTTTGCCTCCAAAGTACTGAATATCCTCCACAGTACTGATGGTATCACGCCACAGTACTAATTATATCCATCCACAGTACTGAAATCCTCCATAGTACTAATGGTATCCCCCACAGCACTTGACACCCTCAACAATACCCAGACGTTCACAGACGTTACCCAGGGTGATAAAGCCTGCTGTATTTACCCTAGAGTACAATTCAGAAAGAAAATAGTCAAAAAAGCCAAAGGAACGTATTGGCTGAACAAAAAAAAGTATGCGAGCGAGAAGCGATATACCAAGAAATATGCAGGGTCTCAGGGTCACTTATCTCCAGACTCAAGTTAAAAAATCTGCAAATTTTATTTTAATGATAGCTCTAACACTCATGATATTCACTCTGTATTATTTGTCGTAGTTGAAATACCTGAAGATGTTAAGAATTGCTGCAGAACGGAGACACGTGAAGATTGAGAGAAATGAGGTGGCCTTTGCATTTAGAACAAAAAAGGTGAGACTTTGCCATAAACATGCCGTATGCACTGTATACAGTAACACCTGCGGATAAGATCGTAGAATTTCAACTTAGCCTAAACAGGTTCTTATAGAATTGTTTTATTATGCTGCATAATTATAATGATAATTGACTTTATTTAAATGTCGAAGTATTTAGGATTTCTACTAATTGGGAACCCGGTGAGTAATCATTGAAATAGTCATAATCATTGAAAAGGCAGTGTCAATATTATCACTACACATCTTACGATGTTAACTCCTCTGAATGGGGCCTTGATTCCAAAATAAGCCTCGGCGAACGATGAAATCTTAGCCTAACAGATTTTCAAACCCCAGGCTTTTATACGCTGGTTTTTACTGTTGCCTGTCTGATGATTTCAAGAGCGTAGAACTCCGAGTAATAGAAAACTAGTCTCCTTTCTTGCATCTTCCATATTATTGCTCTGTACCTCTGTGCATTGAGCACTATGCTGCAAGGTTAAGCGTGGAGTGAGTCCACATTTACTGTTTGATAGTAAGTGAGGCTTCCTTTTCCATACCTTCCGAAAATCCTATACATATCATTGTCAAGTGGGCCACCACAGTTATGATATGCGTCCAGTAGTCTCGAACCTAGGATCTTGACCAGCAAAGGTTATTGCATCTGCATCTGGGCAAACACTTTACAAGGCCGATTGGCATAATTGCACTAACCGCTGCTGACCTTACTCAGGATGGTTAGAATAATAGCTATCTATGTTATGCCGTCCCAGTACGTGGAATGAGATTCAGTCGAATGAAGTGGAATAAAATTCAGATTCATTTGGTTATTTTTTCTAGGCTCTTTCTCGTCATTGGAATCGATGGTTACTAAGATGTGAGAACTCAGAAGAATTGAAGTTATATCCATTAACAAAGATTGCCAGGTCCTTCTTTAGGTTGGTTAAAGTTGTTATGCTTCAACTGTCTTTCAATAACAGTTTATTGTGTGTCTGACTGGACTACTGATGATGATTGGTTTTTTCCCACCATACCAATCATTCACATCATTTCTGGTTGGTCAATGTCGAACCACCTTTGGGTACAATAATTCATCAGGCTTAACATTCGCTTTCTGTCTGACGTATTACTCTGATGATTGTCAGATGCAAAAATTCAGTAGTTATTATGTTCTGCAATGTTTCCGATTTTTCTGTCCATCCTCAAATTCTGTACCGATCAAAGACTATTCTGACGTACTTCTCTGATGAGGGTCAGATGCAAAGTTTCCGTAGTTATATTGCTCTGATATGTTTCCAGTTTCTACATTGATCAAAGACTGTTATAGCATACTACTCTGATGATTTTCAGATGTTAAGCTTTAAAAGTTTTCATGTTTCGCTATGTTTCCGCCATCCTACAGTTGATATAGTGCTCTCTATAAGAAAATCTTGTGCTGAACAGAAAATCAATAAAAGTAATTGTGTTTTTCTATTTTTAGAGGAAAAAGGTTGAAAGAAAGCTTAGTGCAATGGTGGTATTATGTCCGATGGAGGAGAGGGAGAAAACTGACTTATCAAATAGCTGATGAACATTTCAAGAAAGTTTCTTTGCCAAAGTATGTTTTATTAGCTTGTCAAAATGAATTCTAATAAACAGACGAATGATCGAGTTCTAAAATTCCAAGGCTCATTTTATACATCTCTGGATTCTTCCTTTTTTACTCAATGGACTTGGGATAAGTATTTAACAATCTAAGCCCTAAACAGTAGATTTGCTTCAAAGTTAGTAGACATGTTGATCTTTTTTCAGGGTATCTCTCTTTCCCGGGCTTAAAGCATCTTCTTTTTTCTGAAATCGTGAAAACCGTTACCAAATCATATGGGAGCCTTCAAAATCTACCTTTATGAGTGATGAAATCTTAGTCAAATAGACTCTTAAAACCAAGGTTCTTATACATAAGTTTTTATTGTTACCTTAGGTATGTATTATTGCATGCACTCAGTCCCACAGGGTTACTTATTGATCTGTCGGGATCAGTAAATTAATGCACATCAAGATGAATCCTTATATAGGAAGGTGGTTGAGGTGATACTGTAAACTTAAATTTTGTTATTTTGAGAATCATTGCAGATGGTTCAGTCAAATTTTTAGGGAAGATCCTTTATACCTATTGTCAGCAGTTAACAGAAACAGAACTTCCATACATTTTCATTCATTCAAAAAGTCTCCAAAGATGATACTTTGGTTAGTAGCATTGCTACATTCAAGAATACTCTGTAAAACAGATGAAAACCCTAAATTAGATTTTTTCTGTCAATATCTTCAACTTTGAATACTCTACAAATGTGGAAAGTTTCAGAACGATGAAACTTGCCACCATTTTGAATCTCTAGTACTAAAACTTTCAATTTTCATTCTGAAAACATAAATATTATCTCAAATCATTAGATTTCATGATGCGAGCCTGTATTTTTAACTTAAAAACATTTTTTTTATTGAATCAGGAGTCATCTACCTTAAATAGATGGTATTGCAGGGATGGTTAGGGCTCCCGAGCGAATACCTATTCTGAAAATGATACAAACTACTGTTTCTAGAATCAATTGATTTTCCAGACAGCTGAGAAGAAAATACCAACTTAAATCAAATTACATTACATGCAGAAAATGATCTAAGATGTCTACTAATTTGGGTCTTGAATTAACCTTTGTTTTCTATTTTCTAGATATTTTTGGAAACTTAATGTTTATGCAGAAATAAGGAAAACAAAGAACGAAAGAAGAAATGTTGCTGATGACTTTAACAGGTTCGTTTCAAAATCACCATTATTTAAAGATTTGCTTGAGTTATAGTTTGAGTCAGTGCAACATATACAATGAAATGTGTTATTGTTTATCATTTGATTTGTTAGAGTGAGACAAAAGTAACTCAAATCGAGTGAGTTCGAGTTTCGAGTTTCGAGTGAGACGAAACTCAAGTATTCAAGTTGTTACTTCGAGTTTCATGCTTTAATCTCAATCCTCATCTAGTTTTCTCATCTAAGATTGCGAATTAAGCATGAAACTTGTAGTAGCAACTTAAATACTTGAGTTTCTTTCGTCCCAGTGTGTTAATTCAGCCCTATATTTATGATCAAGCACTTTGCCGCTCAGATTAGACGATATCCCTTAAAGTTAATTTTCCATATGGTCTGTTATACAATATTCCATATAGTCCGAGGATTGCGAATTAAGCATGGAACTTGAAGTAACAACTTGAATACTTGAGTTTCGTTCGTGTCACTCTGTCAATTTAGCTCTATCTTCTTGACTTTGCCATCCAGATAAGACGATATCGCATATATTTAATTTGATACATATATTTGTGGTTGCAGAGAATTAAGATGCGCAAGAGCATTTTACACCTGGTTGAAGAACAGTCGACTGAAGCAAGATTTAAGGATGTTGGAGAGAATGGTAACCGTTTTTTTCTCATTTCTTTTTAGTACTTACTTCTGGTTTGAAGCTATTACTTCTTCTTGTTGGGCTCTGATAAAGTGGGTTGTTGTTGATCATATTTTCATTTCACCTGTTATAGGATGTTATGTCTGAATAACTTATTTAGGCCAACTTTGTATGACGCTTCTTGGTATAGTACACCGAGCTCTTAATAAAGAAACTGGAACGATAACCCATTATTCTAAACGTGTAACCCATGATGACTACCTTGGAACAAATCTGGTACGTATGTATGTATTGTGTCCTTGTGCGAATTCTCGTCAGAGCTGTACGTATGGCCATTCATTTTCTTGTCTGTAAGTACGCATAATGGCTGCACCCACGGTTGAGTTGAATTGCTCTGCATTCCACTAAGAGGCGAACAATAGAGTTATCGTTCCAGTCTTTTCATATGTAGCTCAATGGTATAGGCTTGCTGCACGGGGAATAGTCTCCCTGTGCTCAATCTGGAATGACGTCTGCATATCAGAGAACGCAGGGAAGCAAGGCCTCAAAGTCGACGATGGAGTGAGTCAGATTTGCTTGCAATTTTTGCATGGAATTTTGTGGCCACTTTGCATTGAGGGCTATTTTCATTCTCAGGTGTGACTCGGCCATTGGGTCCACAACCTTCCAAACACAGGTGTAAGCACTCTACCCTTATACAACTGCTATTGATTCAGAATTACACGTAAATGTTACAACACTCAGCAAAATCCCTACTTACTCTTGCCAGGCTATCTTACAACACGAGGAGACTTGCAAAAGAAAGACGATGTTAAAATGGCGAAGGATGACGTACCATATTTTAGAAGCGAAAAGCAACGAGGTATTTGTCTTTATTCGTTAGCATGATTTAACGTCAATGAAAAACTATTCTCCTTAAACGTTTCAATTTCATCTTCATCAACAAACTATTCTAATTAGTTTATTGATATTTATAAACTTAAGCTATTGGGCTCTCGTATTATCTTATTGTATCAAAGTATGATATATTTATTGACCCTTTTACTTTAAATGTATCGAGCACTATTTCTCGAAATATCAGAACATCGACTTCTTACGTTGTGTATTCTTTAGAACGAGGAAAACAGTCAGGTAACCTCTTAATGAACCTGCTCTTTAGGCCCTTGATCAAAATTAGTCAGTTAGCTTCTGCTATCAATATGTTAGACTATTAACTTGAGTGGATTCCAGATATATCATAAGATTTCTTTCAATCGTTGAGCTGTTCTATGCTTCTCACATGCGTTTATGGCGTTAGTTTATCTTGGTCCCACATTATGCCAGATTTAAATACTACGCTATAAATTGTGAACCAAATTCACAGATCTACTCGTTACGGAGTGATCGTATATTATTCCACTGCTTCGTTTACTTAGAAATTATCCGTCTTAGGCGGAGAAGCTCAATGAATTATCGATATGTATCTCATATTGATTGTTTTGAATGCAATCTTTGCGATTATTCCTAATTTCAGGAAACGGCAGACGCCCACTTAGAGTTGGCCTTGAAACGAAGATATTTCTATCTCTTGCAAAAGAACCTAATGCACGAAAAAACGAGGTACTTTTTTGGGAAGAAGTAGGATTCGGAAAATCAATCTAAATCGATTTTAGAAAATGAAATGAAAAATGAAATGATCCCCAGGCCATTTCATTTTCAAAACTGATCTCAATCGGGGTAGTATTTGCAAAAAATGGCCACTAGCTTGAAATATTGAATTTCATGCTTATAGGGCTTAACTATTATTGCTGAAATTACGCCATGGCAAATATTTTTAATCTAAACTCTCCCAAGGAACAATACAATTTTTACCCAGCTGTTCAAAACGCCAGAAAATATATTACCCAACCAGTTTCTCTTCTGTGGCAACCTGCGGGACAAATACCGAACAGTCTCTTATTTGAGTGTCATAATTTGCCATTTTGATAAAATTTGAGCTAATTTATACAGATAATCAAATGTTTTTTGCTATCTATTCTTTAGTATAATGTATTTCTTATTATTGGTCTTTTGTGTTTTATTTACAGAAGAATACAAGAAGCTTTTGCTGTGCGGCACTATAACAAGAAAACTTTTCACTTAGTCTTCTTGTCTTGGAGAAAGGTTGGTACTTGTGACAAAGCTATTCGTGGATTAGTACGCCAGAAAGATAATGAAAATGAATCTTAACGAATTGCTCTACCTAAAAGCAAATGGCCAATTTCGATGCGTCTCTGGGTACACTTATTCGTTAGGTTTCATCGGGGCAGTAAAGAGCACCTGACCGTGTGACCACCTGTCCCAGGAATTGGTTGACTTGAAATTCGTTTAAAACGTTTTTCATGCCTGGGTTTCATGTTCATTCCTTTTCAAACGTACTGCTCAAATGAGTGTGCGGTGAACAGCTTAAGTAGTTTTTATGTTTTGCTATGGCTTAGATTTCTTTCATCGTCCTCATGCTTTGTACCAGTCAAAGATTGCTACTGTAATGTAATATTTCATCATTTAGTTCACACAGACGCAAGTATTAAAACACAAGAAAACTGAATCAGCTAGACTGCATTATAATCAAGTTGTTCTTAAAAAGATTATGAAGAGTTTTAAGGCAAGTATAGACTTCGTAGTTTGTTACTTATTTCTGCGGGTTTTCTTGCCAATGACTATGTGCTCTACTATCATTGGTCTTTAGTGATTCTTGAAATGAATCTATTGAAGCTAAAATAACATCTGGGTTATATTAGATGGTTGTGGCTTGAAAATGAATGTTTAATATTTTTAGACCTAAAAATGCAGTTTTCATGCCAAATATGTAAACTGCTATTCTAACTCTCCTTGCATGTTTATCGTTGAATCTCTAATGTAGTAGTGTTGTTCATTCCGGATAATATTCTTAATTACTTATTTACTTTGTTTGTTAAATTTTCAGCTCATGGACACCAACATTTTGTTCGTTACATGATTTGTGCCCCTGAGAGAATAAGAGAAGAGATAGCCCGAGTGAGATTTTGCCTTGTCCCCCCCAGAGAAGGGTAAAGCATGCACTTAATATCTTTATATAGTAGTTCAACTTTTTACTACTCTGCAGACGCACGTGCAAGAAAGAAGAGAAATAAATGAAGAAGTGAAAAGAAGAGAGCAAATTCATAGTGGCATTCTTTTAAGGTAGTTTCATACAATTTCAGTTGAAAAGTCTCTGATCTGATTGGTTGTTTCTAACTATACTAATCTTTCACGTCATTTCTGATTATGGCGGGGATTGCCGAGTGGTTAGATCACTTGACCCTTGTCCGAGACCACTTTCAGACCTGTCAAAAAAGTGTGAGGAGAGAATTAGCCAGCTCTCTGTAATTCCAGGCAAAAAGGCAAAAGGAATCACAAGGTGTGGTCACATCGAGAGGAAGGACCAGGGTCGCACTGCTCGATTAGTTTACCTATTCAGTGGGCCCTTTGTGCTTAGCACATAAACCCATACCTTGCGAAGATAGTAAGCGTATGTGCCTATCAACTATCAACAACTATCAATTGGACTATTTCAATCTACATTTGTGTAAAATTACCCGTTAGGTTTCTTTTTTGCTCTTTCTCTCTGACTTGCTACTCTGATGAGGATAAGAAGAAAATGTTTAGTAGTTATGATGTTCCACTATGTTTCGATTGTCCTCGCCATCCTCAATTTCTGTAGACTACCTATCGTTTACATTTTTTTTTGATAAAATGATACATAGGCCGAAATGGCCCTTCAACATTAAAAAAAACCGGTATTACTAACATGCAATACAGAAGTTAATATAATATAATTACAATGAATACGTTTTTTATCATAAAAGCACTTAAATAAACTACAACAATGAAAATAGCAATCAAGTAAAGTAATATGTTAATTTAACTGAAACTCTGAACATATGAAAGTCACAGAAACATTATATCGTAACTTCTAAATTGTATCTACCCTCTATTCGTTTAAAAAGGGCATTTAGAATTTTTCCTTTTTTGTTTCCTTATTTACAATTTTCTTTATTTCTAATTAGTCTATTATCTGTTTATCAAAATTCAGTATATTGTTAATTCAAGCATTAGGACAAATTCATTTACTTGATGAAGGAAAATATTATAGAACAAAATCATACCATAAATAGGTTCATTGAAAACTGCCTAAAATCAACATACCAAGCAAAAACAAATGGGTCAACCAGCTGCTACCTCTCTTCTTTTTTTACCCCTTGTTGTTATTTTATATTGTTGTTATTTTGTATAGATGTATATGTATTCTGAAATGTTTAGTTGTTGTTTTTTATCTTATAGTAGCTGTTAAAGATACAATAATTACATTGTAATTAGGCTATTATTGAGATTATTAAAATTCAAAAAAATTCAAAATTCAAAAAATTCAAGCATTTTAACCATAATTTATTTAAGTAATTTATTTTGTATTGTTTTAATTTGCCCTTTTTCACTAGTATACTTTGTAATTAGATGGATGGCCCTTGAAAACTAGTCTTTTTTTATTGTAAGGGTGTCTCTCATTAGGTATTTGAAATATGTAATTTTGTATTTGCCTAATGGAGTATCTTAGCTAAAGTTTTACTTTCCTTCTCTTTTAGGTTAAATAAACTCTTGAAATTAGATTTAAATAGAATTTAATCAAAATAAACTCTTCTTCAGCTAAATTTCTAAAGTTTAACTGAAGAACATATTTGATTATTGAAACATTTAAAGCCATAATTTGTTCTTGTTTTAAAATTTTTCTCCGTTTGTGTTTCAGATGGACCTTTCATAGGTGGTATGAAAATGTTGGAGAAGTGATCGAGGAGAAACGCAATTTAAGAATTTCGGAAGATTTCAGGAATTTTAGGATTGAAAAGAAGGTTGGTTTGATCATAGTTCATAAAGGAAACTTGATTAGGAACATAGAGTGGTTACGGAATTACATTTTGAAACCATATAACGGACTATCTAGCCCGGTGGTGGCAAAAATACGACAGTTTTAAGGGTACTGACCAGAATATTTATTCAATGTAAAAGATACGCAAATATCTAATTAACCTAACAATACATACAGGTTGTCACAGTAGTGGCATATGTCAATTGCAGTAGCCTGCTCTGGTATAATTTAATTACCCGTGTTAGACCATGCCTTATGAATTAATGTTAATATAACATGACTCAGAAAAAGGATTTAATCTGAAACACGAATTAATGGCTCACTGTGGATAAGCCTAGAGTTGTGAACACATCAAGGTTACTGTGCTAACTTATTGTCCTGGTTTAGGACAGTGGTTAGCGCGCTCGCCTGTGTCTGCAAAAACCCGGGTTCGAGACCCGGTGGAGGCATATGTCAATTGCAGTAGCCTGCTCTGGTATAATTTGATTCACCGTGTTAGACCATGCCTATTAACGGCTGATCTAATATCTTAATGTTCGTATTTTGATCAATAGGAAAATAGCTGTTTAAGGAAATTTATGTTTTCATCTCGATATTTCTCTGCAAATCAATGGAACAGAAACTTTAATCCTAAAGAAAGGTTAGCTTTTTGTATGCAAAATTATACCCCTAACATTTGCCTGCTTGTTGAGGTTTGCAAATGTACTTACTATCCAGGCCAAGTGTCCTTTTACAGTTTCAAATAAATAGAAGAATATTCAGAAAAATATTCTTTTTTAACTACTCCCCCCTGTGGATTAGCCTCTCTTCCCTGCACCCCCCAGAAATCACCACTGATTCCAAATAAATGTATTAAATAAAAGTCAATTTGAATTTTTAGATATTCAGTAGCTGGAAAGAATATGTAATACTGAAGATTCACAAACGACAGATAGATAACGCAAGACTAGCCATGGTTACTCAGCATCTGAACACCGGTAAGGAATTAATAATTTTGATGAGCCACTGAATAATAACTTTTGAATCTTTATACTCCCCGAGTTCTGAGTTCTGATGCAGCTCTGATTTCTGTTATTGTTTTGTTTCAGGGAAACTTCGTCGTGCATTCAACTCAATGAGAGAATATACTGTCATTTCCAAGAGGGAGAATCATTTGAAAACGATTGCGATTCAATTCAACGAGCGTAGGCTGAAGATCAAGGTGATGATGGGATGGAAGTGCTTTATGGCATTGTCGTTCAGAAAAGTGGTATGTAGTATCATAATCCTAAATCAAAGTTTATCGAAAAGGATGGTTTAGAAACCTATTGTTGTATCTTTTTGTTCAAGTTTTAAAAATTGAGAGTGCACAGTGTATTGTTTTGCCATTGTTTTCGCCAACAGAGTCATGGTTGAGCGAATAGACCAAAACGCTTCTTTTGGATCCCTAGTCAGAAATATTCGTTATTTAGAAAATATTTTATAATATTCAGGATCATATCTATGTAGGCAATATTTACATTTAAGATTTTGATAGTAAAGAGAGAGGATAAGACATACGTTGTGCACGTTCAAGGACCGCTCAACATCAACTGTGAAACAAAGACGCACAACAATAGGTTTCCTAAACCATCTTTTACGATAAATTATGCCTAAATGGCTTCTTAAAAAATTGCTGTAAAAGGACCAGGGGATGAAAAAAAATTTACTTTCTGGGAACGTAGGAGATTTCGAAAATAATATCTGCGAGTATATCGAAATAAATAAATGAAATGAATATGGTCAAAAATCACTGGAAAAGGTCTTTGATATTGAAACTGCATTTATTTCCAGTTTTCAATATTCAACAGTTTCCAGTTTTCAATTTCCTTTCTTTCCTTCAGTCTTTATGCAGACCCAATCACTTTATTGGACCATTGGTACTGTGGTCCACTATATTTTCTTCTCCCGTCTTAGACATCGCATTCCCATTGTTAGAAATAATAGAAACAAATGAACCAATGCTAATACCAAGAGCAATGTATAGGCGTTCCGTTGTAGTGATATGTTTTATAATTGGTTCTACATCTACATCGTAATCAATAAAGCCCAAATGGGCATCACACTGATGAGCACAGTTCCATTATATGCAAGATTAAGCACGAATGTGTCTTGACCATTGAAAGGACATGAGTCAAAAAGGAAATTAACTCCCGCAACAATTGAATAAGATAAGGCGTGAGACGGTTTTTCAGGAATATCAAGCAGCTAATAATATGTATTTCTTCCAATGGTGAGCCTCCTTTGCACTCTCCATATCTTAACTGTCTGAAAGGTGAAGAGCTATTCGTTTGCTACGCGAAAATATCTGAGATAGGAACATGCAAGCTAAATGATGAGAAATTGGACGAGCTAGTTCCTTTTCAATTGCAGAAATTGGTATTCGGTGAAAATACAAGGATGAATACACTGATCTCAAATTAGGACTGGATCGAGCATTCTGTTGTTTCTAGAACCAAATGTTCGAAGTCAACTGCTTTAGCTCGCGTTTGGCCTCCCAATATGGCTGCCAAACAAATTGTGTTTACTTGATTCTTTGTTAACAATAGCTGCACGATAATTCAGTTTCGTGCTGATCATTGATAACATTCCGACAATCCTTAAGGAAAAAAGCATACCCCAGTCGATTTTCAGTCTATTGAATTGGACCTTCCGATATGGGTGCCAGCTACTTCATTTCAGAACCACAGATGTTCGATCCAGTCTTTATTTTGAGATCTGTGGATGAGTATCATAGGTAATGACGTCGGATTGATGGCTAATAGCTTTCAAAATTTCTTGGCTAGAACGCACGGACGTTGCCACTCAAGGATGCTGATTAGCGTACTAAACTTGTAGACTACAAATTGATCATTGAATAAGCGAAAAAGAAATGAATTATTTTCTTCATGCAGCTCCTTCAGCGGCAAAGTGCGATCCACTTTACAAACAAACGAACCAAATCAGTCCTGCAGTGCTGGAAAACACAGGTTAGAATTTTATAGTATTCGTTGTTGTTAACTTTTCTCAATGATTAAGCTATCGAATTACGTTAAGATAAAAAAAACATTTATTTTTTATTTCTGTAGAATTTCGACCTTCAATCTTCAAGGAAACTAACTTATCTTTTGTCTATTTTGATATTCTTCCAACTGATTTAAGTTTCAGAAATCTTTAGAAGAGAGAAATAGAGTAAATGTCGTGATGTGGTGGTGGAGCCAGAATCTACAGAGAAAGGTATTCTGTGATAGTTTATTTCTTTCCATTAGCAATTACGATGTCAATAAGCCCCAGTCCCTTGCCCCTTTCAAGAAAACCCCAGTTTTTGATTACCCCTTCTTTCCGGGAGATTATTATGCCCATCTTGCCCCTCTCTCAACATTCCTCCAAATTTAGATAGCAAAAAAGCTTGACGAAAGTGGATTTGGAAAGTTGATCAAAATCAGGATTATAATTTAATTTTACATCACAGTCAATTCGGACTAAGAGGTCGCTAGATGTCTTACTACATGAAAGGGATAGGGACGCAGAAAATGAACGAAAAAGGAAGCTAAAGGAGCTATTCTACTCAGAAGCTGATAAAGAAACACGTGTTTGCTTTTCCCATGTTCGCTTTTCTCTTGCTCGATTCCTGTGTATTTTACTCTATCTTTCCAATATTAACTTCTTCGCTTCCCCGTATGGTATATTCATTCTCTCTCAATTTTCACTTTCTCGTTCTATTTCACTCATTTTCTGAATTTTGAAGCATTTCTTTTGCTGTTTAGAAAGGCTTGAATGATGCAATATGTTCTTACCTATCTTATCAATTTCAGGCTTTGTACGCATGGATTGATTATGTTCATGTCAGTAAGCAGAATAAGATCAGAATTGCAAAAGCTCTCGAACTACGCAGGGATTGGATGCTCGAGAACTGCATCAAGAAATGGTTTGAAGTAAGAATTTACTTCTCTTTCTATTTCATGCAGTATTTCATGCACCGGGGTATCATTGTTGATAGTTGTTGATCTCTATCAAATACACTCACTAGTCACTATCTTGGTAAGGTATTCGTTTATTTACGAAGCACAAAGGGTCCACTGAATAGGTAGACTAATCGAGCAGTGCATTGATAGTTAATAGGCAAATACACTTACTATCTTTTTAAGGTATTGGTTTATGTGCAAAGGACAAAGGATCCACTGAATAGGTAGACTAACCGAGCAGTGCAACTCTGGTCCTTCCTCTCAATGTGACCACACCTCATGATTCCTTTTGCCTTTTTGCCTGGAATTACAGAGTCTCTCCTCGCACTTTATGTGACAGGTCTGAAAGTGATTTCGAACCCGGGACCCTTTGAACAAGGGTTGAGAGATCTAACCACTTTTCCATCCCCGCCACGACAGCATGACCATTAGTCACAAGGAAAGACATTTTCAACCAAATCCCACAGAAATGAAACTATTTCATTCGAATCGAGAGGATCTTGTCACCAACAAAAGCGAACCAGCACTGACATAGCAAAGAGAATCCTCAAATCAGAAATTTCTTTAGAGTGAAAAACAAAGAAATTGTCTGGAGAGTTTTTTCATGCATGTTTTAAAGACATTAACGGCCAAAGTGATGCTGAATGGGTGGCAAAGCTTGGAGAAACTGAGCTTCAAGTTACATTAAGAAGAAAGAGACTCAATAGACAAAACTCTCAAATCTTGACAAGCCTGTACCACGAAACAGGCTTGTCGAGATGGAATGTTTTGTCTTTTGAGTTTCTTTCTTCATAGTGTATATAGCTCTATTCTATGTATGGAGCACTCTTACGTGGAAGAGATAGACAACATTTAAGCTTCAAGATATATTTCATAGACACATTGGGTCTCTTGATCACATAATTATATTTTGCTCGTTGTTATTGTAACTTCTATTGAGTACTCTTTGTCTATCTTTGGCAATTTTCCAACCATTTTGTTTTTATTGAGTTTTTACTGTAGGCCCTGAATGAATGAATTTACGAAATAGCATGATATGAATGTCAAACTTTGGTGGATCAGATTAGGAGCTTTTCTTTCCCTTTTAAGTATTTCAAAAGATTTTTTCCTCATGTTTTAGTATTCATCAGATATGATCGCTTTCCGGTCAAAAATTGCACAAGCCCGTCAAATTGAGGTTAGTCACTTTTTTCCTACAGTAAGATCCATTTTCAACTCCTTTATTAGCCCATCTCAAACTAATTTTCAAAATTCTTGAAAATTAGTTTTTGTGATTATAGGCTGTGATGTTATACTATTTGTACCCAATATAAAGGCATTTTCTTTGACACCTTGTGATAAATCCGCCATGCTTTCGATTTTGAATATTAATGTTATTTACTGCAGAAGAATTAGATACTTTCATACGTATTTTCATAAACTTTTCAAGGAGCACTTTTTCTGACTTCTGAGTTTTGAATATATAATATTTTGTACTTTATGATTGCTCTATACTCGGGTATATCGAGCACTATAGCGAGGATAGGCACTCCCTTCTCGAGTTAGATGTAGTATTTTACTTATAGTTTACATCATATATCATTATTTGATACAGTTAATATTTAACAGATGTATTAACCTCTCAAAATAGGGAACGGTAAAGCTGCAAGATAAAGTCCGGAAGTATGCTTTTACGTGGTACAATAAAACCAAAAGATCGAAAGCAAAGAATGCCTCACACCCAGCCACTAACATTGGGGAAATCAAACAACCATCATTCATTCAAGGTTTGTTTGATAGTCAACCAGAAGTTTCTCATTCTTTGATTGTTATTAACTAATTTGTTATTTATCGTTATTAACAAACATTAACTGCCTAAGCTTTGCGCCTGATGCTCATCAGAGTAGAACTTAAGAATAGCAAGGAAAATCGGAATTATATCGAAACAAAAAAGTCTGTTTCTGAGTATGCAACCTAGACTTGTAGTGGGCGATACTCTATAAATGAAGTAATGCTTGTTGATAAGGTTAAAAGGATGTGAAGATGTGGACGTTGAGGCATTCCTTTTCTTTTTGACTTAAATATTAGTGCCAAATGTTAGTGTTTAAAGTTTAAATTTTGAATATAATGGAAATTGTGTTTCAGATCCTGTTGCGAGTATTGGCATGCCTGATATAATAACCAGGTAAGTGTTTAGAATTATTCTTAGATTTCTTGCTTTACTCGGTATTGTGCAAGAGTTTGTGTTTATGAGGACTAGTTCTTGTGGAGGCCATTTTTAGCTCTTCTTTATGAAAAGATTGTGAAACCGATTTTAGTACTAGTTTGCCAAGATTTGAAAAGATTTTCCGACGATTCTAAACGAACTATGTTACTATAAATTCAAACATGTATCAGACCTATTCTCTCACAGTATGTTACCTTCTAAGGTACTCATGACTTTACTTTATGTGGTGGGCTCTCATCAATGGTTATCCAACAACCAGGACGATAAGAAAACAATGGGGTCGATAGAATTTTAAATACAAAGATATTATTGATTTTCGGATGGGCTTCCTTCCAAAATCCGTCTGTTGGTTCCTCATTTTCTAGGTTCTTGTTTACGAGGTTTTATTCTAGTTTGAGGAAAATCTTCAACAACTGTTGAACCTTACACTAGAACGTGTTTAAAGGAACTTTTGATGCAACTTTGTTGACGATTGTATATCATATGGCTCAAGTTGAGTGCACTTATCCTGACAATAGTGCTCGATTTATGCGAGTATATAACGATTATGATAGAATCTACACTCAAAAAACAAACATGTTCCTCTGTAACTCCCTCTGGAATGATGAGTGTGTAATCACGAACTCAGAGTTACAGAAGAACATGTCTCCTTTTGAGAGTAGTTTTTATAATTTATACGTATAATGCGTATGTAGTGTATATTCTACTGCTTACAAACAATCATATCAATTATTGCACAATTATTTCATTAAGAAATTCCGCTTTTTCAGGACCACTGATATTCTCGAAATTCCTGCAATCAAAGAAACTTGCAGATTATCCCCGAGAAAGCCAGATTATTTAAAGGAATCCTTCGACTTGAATCTCTTGCTAGAGGCAGCTGATGATAGAGTTCATCATTGCAACTCTAAAGCATCTGACGAAAGCCAGCCTCGTTTCCGTGCACCTCAGCCCGAGACGCAAACAAGATTGCAGAAGCACCCGCTGAATCGAAGTAGAAGAGAGGATTCGATTGATTTCCCAGCATCCTCTGAAGATGATACGAAAACTGAGAAAAAGGTTAGAAAAAACAAAATAGTAAATGATTCTGCTTTATTAGTAGGTGATGATTGCTGTATTTGATTATTGAACCCAATTCCAGTCAAACCAAAAGGTCTTGAGACAAGCAAAAAGTGGAACATTTTGTCTAGATGAGTTTAACTATCATAAAGATAGGAAGGGCGAGGAAAATCAGAAACATTGCGAGACACAATAACTACTGAGCTTTAATATGATACTACTGATACTGTAGTTTTTAAGTTTCCTTGTGCATCTGATTTTCCTCAAATACAGATTATAAAGATAACAATATTATCAATGTCTTTTATATTCCTCAACTTACTTAGCTGTTAGTTACGATTAAGAAGAAAAATACTTTACACAGCCCAGAGTATCGTGTCTCCACAATCCTCAGTTTTGTAAGACGATCGCTAGGGTTGATGGTAGGGGAAGTATGAAAGGTATTGTTGAGAAGAACGTTGTACTTTCTTCATACATCTTAGGGAAAAGTTGTTAGAGTAATTTTGAAATTGATCCTTTAAAGGGATAGATCCCTCAAACGGGGATAAAGCCCTCAAACGGGGACAAATCCCTCAAACAGGGACAAATCCCTCAAATGAAGAGATAATGCCTTTAGCTGCCATTAGAGTTTATTATAGTTCTTCGTTGCTTTATTTAGATTGTTGCCCAGAGGCAATGTCACGACAATAGAAGTACAAAAGGCGTCGTTCTTATGCCACCGTCCTTATTTGAGAAAGTCTCTTTGACTGTAAGTAAAGGTAAGTCATTGATCCTCGATTATACCTTCTTTGCATACCTCAAAATATTTGAGCTTTGGTCGCAATTATCTTGATCTAATAATATTTCATCATTGGAGCCGCCAAATAGTCTCGTTACTGTAGCGAGTCAGAACATATGCTTTGAATCATCTTTTTTGCCTAGGCCGTTTACTTTTCACTCAATGCAGATCACAGTTTAGCAAAGGTCTAATTTTTTGCAAAATATTGATGAACTCTTTCCTACTTCCGACATAAAAGTCTTACTCTCCCCCTTTTATGAAGATGGACTGATGACATTAGGAACCCCAACGCCAATTGGAGGCCTAACTTGACAACAGCAAGAAAAGGCAATCAAAAAATACTTTATAAAAATAACGCAAAATAGCAATTGCTTCGTGTGAAAACTAGCTGCCTAACGTGTAGCACAATACCTTCAGACTGAGCGAAATAGGGAGTACCACACGTAAAAAGGTAGGGATTGCCTAGAAGATGGAAATTTCAAAATGCATAAAAGCTATTGGTAAAATAGCCCCCATGAAATGCACCAGGATAAAAGTTTAAAGGTAATGTTCTATCTGTTAGGTCATGGCATGTGAAATGAAATATTGAAGCCCCACACTGCCCGACTCTCCTAATCTAGAAAAGCATTTCAACTACAATGCTCATCATCAACTTTATCTTTCATTTCTTTTAGATCGACGAGTGCAGCCAAAACTTACAAATAATCCAACAAAAACATCAGAAAGTTTGATTTTGAAGAAAGGTGCTCCCGTCCAGTCGGCTTCACATGAAACAAAGAAGAACCAGAAAGGAAAAATTGTCTCACTGAAACCCTCACAATCATCTGATCAAGAGGTTATCGATTCTTCTGATGATGAAGAAGTTTTGGCGGCATCTCCTTCAGAGCTCAGCAGTGAAGATGATGAAGATGATGTTGATAGTGGCGATGACGAAAAGTCAGCTCTGCTCTCCAAGGTTTCGATAATCAAGGATAGTTTGTTGGAATATCAAGAACAGCAGAAGAGATATCAGTGAGAGGCTGTTGTTTTTCGTCTATCTAATCAGTCTGGGGAACGTCTGTGCGGTGCTGTAGGGGATATAATCAGTGCTGTGATAGAGATACCATTAGTACATGGGAGGGTGTGCAACTATGGGGGATACCTTCTGTGCAGTGGGGGATACCTTCTGTGCTGTGGGGGTCTGTACAACATATTATCAGATAAAGTATTTATTTCTTCAAGGAAAGGCTTGGCAGATTGTTGGTTATACAAGTCAGGAGTCGAGACAATCTGCTACAGGACTGGCACACACATCCCATCCTTTAGAATGTTTTCTTTGAGATTTTTCTAGTAAGATTTTATCAAAGGATTGTCTCCTCTTCCCTATAGTTTACTCGTCAAATTCTTTTCTTACTAGAGATCTCTCGGCTCGCTATCTGCATTTATCTACTTGGCTTGAAAGGGAAGAAGGCCGATGTAATGAAGACCAATTGAGAGTCAATTCTGAGTATCAGCAAGCAATGGAACTATGTACAGAGGTAATTGATTGAAGTAAAACTTGAGGATGGCAAGGAAAATTAGAAACATAGTGAAGCTTGATAATTTCTAAAGCTTTGCATTTGAAAATCACCAAAGTAGAATGTCTTTAAGAGTCCTATGAATTCTAACGAATTATCATCTAAAGATTTTTGTCGCCATCCTCTAGTTCTGTACTGATCAAAGACGGTTCTACTTAGGATCCCTGAATCACTGAGAAAGTTCTGTTCTGTTAATATTCAATACACTTATTTCCACTCAATAAGATGAAAAAAACCACATTGTTGTTCTTACCAAGTTACCGCATGATTCTCTTTTGTAGATCAAGGATGAAAAGGATGGCCTAAAAGTTGAAATCGAGCGAAAGAAACCAATAGTTACAAAAATGGCAAGGAATGTGAAGGAATTGACTTGTAAAATAAATCAGATGTAAATATATGTGTTTTGAGGTAGAAATTTATGAATTTGTTAAAAGAAATGCTTTTCAGTTTCCTTCCTCTGGTTGTTATACAAGTAAACAACCTCTATTTAAGAAGCGATGTCATGACTTTATTTCAAAGGCTGTTCTTGAAGAATCCAATTGTTGGTTTGTTGTCCTTTTACAAACTTTTATAATGAACATCACAATGAACTAATGACCTTGAATAGCACTTTAAAGGATAAAAAGAAGAGATTCGGCCGCAACTAAAAAGTTTCATTTGCTTATCAATTCGGATACTTAATTGTAGAAAATGTGAATTTGCTGACTGATTCAATACTAAATTTAAAAAATAATATAAACAGATTTACAAGATCATCATTGTGTAAATATATATATCTATGACTCTGAAACATTTCAGTTTGCAGTCAATTTGTAATCAACGACTTGAATTCTGATTTATATTTGTGTACGTAGCCCTCAAGATCATGGTGTTTTAGAAACGACAAAAACACACACCACATAAGTTGGATGCTGTTATCGTAAATCACCCTAAACCGTAGGGGTATGAGTTTGAAGTTAATCGCCATCAGTGGAGGGAACACAATCCAGTCAGCCATGTATGTGATGAGAAACTTGCTTTTAATTTCCGCAATGACTTCTTCCAGACTCTGCCCTTCCAGCAGCCCCACTGACAAATAAAACTGCATGTACTCGTAAGGGGTGAATATTGTCTGATAGAATATAACTTGTTTTAGGACTTTATATCTTCCAACAAACTTTGCCGACCATAGATACCAATATGTGGAGGTGAATCCAGACAGGAAACCGCAGCCAGCCATGCTCAAAACTCTTCTCAGATTAATCTTCTCTTTCTGTTCCACTAGTTTTTGTTCGATCAAATCTGCACATGTACCGCATGCAATGGATACAGTTGTGTTGACGAGCAAGAAGTGTTTCTTCAGCACCACCCGTCCGAAATGATTTGCAATTTTTTTGATTTCTTCAAAAGCTTTGATCTTCACGTTGACACTCATTCTCGATTATGGAAAGCTTCTATTCAAATTCCTCTTTATCAAGTTGTCAGATATCCACCCAAATTATGAGTACCCAACTAGAAATGAAGGCCAATTTCTTTATTTCTTAACAAAATAAAAAGTATCACGAAGTAATGACAGACATTAGAACTAAGCTGTCTTTGAAATTAATGGTTTATTAGTTTTGGAGTGTAGCTCCCGAAAAGATTTTGAAGACCACATCCCTCAATTGGTCTCGTTGGGAAATGCCCCTCTCAAATATTCTAAGTTTTTAACGGAAGAGTGTTATTGTACCATTAATTGCAAGATATGACTAAATTCAAAAATATAATTCAAATATTCCAATAATAATTCTGCCATGGCCTATTCACATGCTACTCAACAAACAACACAAACATTTCAAGGTTGAAAAATTGTGACACAACTAGAAAATAAAGAAACCACGGGTATTTCATGGGGTTTCCCCATCTCTTCACTAGCTCATTCATTGATTGGTCTGTAGCATTCCTCAATTGGTCTGCATCTATGGCAATTAAACTCAGGAGTCATTTTAATTGGTCTACATCTCTGCTTCTCATTCAGTGGGATTTCCCAACAACTTCAACTGTTTCTCAGTCAAAATATGAGAACCGGAACCAGAGGTTATTTACAACACCTGGGTCAATTTTCATGGATCAGCCAGAAGCCCCTAACACTTAGTACTGCCACAACAATCGTCTTGAAAAAATAGATTCACAATGATTCAGCTCGGATTCCGCTTTGTTTATTTTCTTCGGTACGGAAAATTCAAAATTAATTTCTCTTGTTTTTTTTTTAAGAATGCTTTCTAGTTATGTATGATACACTATTTGTTATAAGAACCAGTAAAATTTATTTGAAGCTGGCTGCTCTTAAATATTCTTCTATTTTCAGTCTAAAATTTTCTTAAATTGCTCTTACTTTTTAAATTGCTCTTACTATTAATAGATTTGAAAGCCTGCTTTTGCTATCAGTTGTGTTGACTGTTACGAATTTTGACTCTCTTGAACATCTGACAAAGCTGTGTGCTGTCGTTCTGCTTGTTTTGTAATTATTTATCAGTCTCATAGTTATTCAATAAAATTCTTATATTGAGGCCAAGAATGGCCAGCCTGGGTTCGTTCTTAGCTTGTCTAAAGTTTTGGCAAAATTTGAGGCTCGTGTTCTTATAAAATTATTTCTAATAAAAAAAGAGTGTACTGTATGATAAATCAAATTGCATCATTGCAACCGTCTGAATCCACCCCTGCAGGGAGTCACAACTCTCATTAAGATTCAAAACTATTTTCTGGGACCTGGGATTCAAAATACTCTCCTTTGTATGCCAAATTGAATCTAATACTTGTTAGATTAGAGATGTCTCGGGGCAATCAAAGGTAATACGAGATAAAAATCTACTCACTTTTTTGGCGTCCATGTTGGTTTTTGGTTCTCTCGTTTCAGAACTGAGATCATGTGAAGACGAGGCTCTACTTTGTAAGATTCTGTTGTCATAGTGAATAACTAACGTCTCGGTATCTACAATTTAGGTTTCTTATCCAATGAGGTAGAAGCAATTTGCGACCTCGAGCCTTAAGCAAATGCACAGTTGATGGCAAGAAAGCAAAATGGCGACCAAAATGGAGAGCCGTGGCGGGACTAGGCCCACTAAAGTTTCATTTAATAGGGCAAATCACCAGCCCACTGCTGCACAAATAGGACAGTTAAGTGATGCAAATCATGAAATGCATATTAAGATGTCGAAAAAGATTGCACAGCTGACAAAAGTGATTTATTCTTTGAATTCTAAAAACGACGACCACGAAGAAATTGTGGAAGGGTTGAAAAATGCACACAAGGAGGAATTGGAAAAGGTTATGGTTGAATCCAAGGAGAAAATTGGTCATTATAAGCAGAAACTTGAATTGGTGAAAGAGCAAGAATCATTGATAAGTAAACTGCAAAACTTGTTGGAGGATGAGAGACAGGAAAAACATAAGTTTTTAGAAGATTTTGAAGACTTCAAATCGAAGAAAAGTAATTTAGATACGGAAGTAAAGAAGAAATACGAAATTAAAATGATTGAAATGACCAGTAAGCTAACTTTATTGAAAGACGAGTATGAGAATAGGACGCAGAAATTTGAGTCGATCACCAGAAAATTAGAATATGAAAAGGGGAATATGACTTCTGAGTTGTCGCACAAGCATAGTTTGGAAATGGATAAACTGATAAAGGCACATAGAGTGAGGTTTGATGAGTTGAAGAGTGAAAATGATAAATTGCAGAAAAATATTGAAAATCTACAAATGGATAGTTCTTCGGTAGTTACTCATAAAAATACTGAAATCGAAAAACTTGTAAATGAAAATAACATCAAATGTGACAAATTGAAAAGTTTTTATGAAAACGAGTTGGCAGCCGCTAAACGCAAACATGAGCAAGTTGTTGAAGAAATGACAGAAAAATTAAAGAAGGAAGAGAAATTACTCAATCTGTCATCAAAGCGAAATGAAGAGGAGTTGAGAAATCGATTGCGGAGTGTTACAAATGAAAACGAGTCTTTGGAATCAAAATTAGAGGAATTAGAAACTTGTGTAGCTAATTTGAAGAAGGAGCTAAATCAAACTGTCCATAATAAAGACGATTACTCAAGAGAAATCTCCAGTTTAAAGCAAAATTTGAGCTCTACTGAGATGAGATTTGAGCATTTACAAAATGAGTTGAGTTCAATGAAAGATCGATTTAATCTTCAAAATAAGGAGCTATTGAAGAAATCAGGTATATTTTTTGATTTTGCTGTAATCTACTTAAATACGGATTCAGTGGTGCAGCCTAGTGTTTAAACCCCTTGACTCTGTATCCTTGAAGAGCAACGTTAGTGGGTTTGAACCAATGTACGGTCGGAACCATAAACTACAAGCCATCAGCATATGCTGTCCATTCTCCCGAGCTCAGTAAATGAGTACCCAGGTTACTGTGGTAATAACTGGCAGTGCCCCAATTAGAAGTGTTAATTACTTTGACACGTAAATCATTTTTATTAGAATCATTATTATACTACAAACAGGGAAAATATATCCCAAATATGAAAAGTAGTTGGAATAAGCAGCGAAACCAAGCAAACATCTGTTTATGTGACAGAAGATAATACTGTGAAAAACATACCTCAGTATCTTGTAGATAAATAACTGGGAATGCTTGATTGATTTTAAACTTGACTCAACAGTACCCCTCCTCCTATTAAAAAATGCTGATTCGTAACTAAAAAAGTCACTTTTGGCTGAATAAAGAGATTGCATTCCAAATAGCAATCATTTAGCCTCAAAATTCAACACTGTCTTTGATGGGGAGGAGGTGGGAATCTGTTGCTTGTGTTAATTGATGGCCATAGAGTTTTCCTCCAATTTCCATTTATTTTCGTTGTTTCAAGCTATCTGGTAAATATAATAATTATTATTGTGTCTTGATTTACTTGCTTATTCAAGAATTTCATCTGACATAATCCAATAATGTTTTATCATTTTCAGCTGAATTAGGCGCCCTGGAAGCCATGAAGATTGCAAACGTAAATTCTATCAATGATCTTACTGCTGAAGTTGCAAGGTTGAATAAAAAATGCAATGAACTTGAATCAGAGAGGAAAACTTTAGGGAGCCGGTTGTCTGCAAATTCGTCAGAAGCTCATCTACAAATTAGAGAGTTGCAAAGAGTAAGTAGCCCCTTTTGCCGTTTTTGTTTTTTATTTGTGTTATATTCATCCTATTTCAGACCAAACAACCATTCAGTTGTTAACCTCACAACCAAGCTTAACTTCAGCGGCACATACAACTTAAGCCGCTGGACCACTTACTAGTATCATCGTTTATTATCCTTGTGTCATATTTTACAGGATTTGCAAAGACGGCTCGAAGAGAAAGAAAGCACGGTGGCAAAATATGAGCAACTGCTGACAGAATCACACGAGAAACACAGTGAAGAAATCAGAGACCTAACTCTGAATAAAGAAAAAGATTTTGCAACAATTATCGAAAAGAACTCAACAGAACTCTGCAGCCTGAAGAGAAGCTACGAGAAGGAGCTTGACGAGCTCCAGGCAAAGCTAATTAGTTCCAAGGATAAGGAAATCGGAAATGTCAAAGAAAAGCATCAAAATATCTTATTGGAAAAGGAGCAAGAAATAGTCAGGTTGAGAGATTCTTGTTGTGGGTTTGAAAATGAGATTGAGAGGTTGAATGGTCTTCTTATTGAGCAGAAGTCAAATCAAGAAACAGCGTCGGGCTGCGTGCAGTCGTTAGAGGAGAAGGTCAGAGAGGCTCAACTTCAGTTGAAACAGACTGAAGAGAAACTGAGAAAATCCCAGAATGAAGTTCAAAAGCTGCAGGTATGCATGGCTTTGAGTGCCATAAATGGATCTTGGTTCTTTTCTCTCTCTTCTTCTTTCTTCTCTCTCTATCTCTTTTTGAATGCATCTTCTCAGCTGGGGTGCTAGTGGTCAGCCCCCCACTTTTGCCTACAAGATGGTCCTTGATTATCGACCAAATCCATTGAGAAATGTTTTTGAGGGATAAGAGTTGTGGTGGTGGTCCTAAATTTCTTGACCACACCCTACCCCCTACCCCCCCACTTTTTGAACACTGGCAAGGAAAATCTGAAGCATAATGAAACATATCAACAGAGCTATGAACTGAACATTTTTAATCCTTTAATCAAAAGACTTCTTTTTGGAGAGAAATAAAGCTGTTGCAGATTGTTGATATCTTGCTTTACAATAATATTCTAAATATTTAGTTTTGTTTGCAAAAAGTAGGAAAAACAATTAGTATTGAGAATATTTCAAATTGAAAAAGTGCATAAAAGTTTATTTTGGTGATGCATGCATTTCAAGTATAAACAATATCAAAACACTCTCAGTACCAATCTTTCTTGAGGAGTTGAGAATAAAAGCATTATTTTTATCTTTGTAACGTTAGAATAAAACAACTTTCTAATATACATTACATTGCATTTCACAAACATAATGATATCAAACAACTCGAAATGAAAATGGAAAAAGATATCTCAATAACTGAAACTCGCTTTATTCATCTCCGTAGTATGTCGCTTGTTTTCGAGGAATAAATATTTTCATTGCATAGATTCTTTAACTACTAAGGCTGTTTGTAAACGAAACAATCTCTGCGTCTAAAAAGTTGAAAAACTAAAATATGGCATTGCTGTAGGTCACTAGTATTCAAAAAACCAGAATGTGCTGAAAATAACAGTGAGAACTTTATTCGAATCACTGGCAGAACGAGGCCAGCATCATTTCACTGATGTATTTAAGAGTCTGTTAACATCAGCACCAGTATTGTGAATGCTGAAAGAGTTCGTTTTTCCAGTAGGAGCCTTGCGACATAAGTTTATCGTTCGTTGCAGTAGATTCCTGGCTGTTTCCCACTATACAAATCATTCCTGTTTCTTTCTGATTGGCCTTATTTGATCCACATCTGGGATTCTGGGGAAAATGATTCGTTAGGTTTTTCTGTCTCTTTCTGATGTACTACTCTGATGAGTGCCAGAAGCAAAGCTTCAGTAGTTATTTGGTTTTGCTATATTTCCCATTTTCCTCGCCATCCTCCAGCTCTATACCTATCAGAGACTGTTCAAATATGAACTGTGAAGAGATCAAGCCTTGCATGGTGGATAGAGATAGGCGGAGGGAGAAAACCAACGTAGTTCGAGTTAGTTCGCATTAGATAAGTGTGTAAGTAAGTAAGTTTTTACTCATATTATCATTTTCTCTCCGTTCAGGGTGACTCCACGGCAATGCAAAAGGAATACTCGAGATCACAACTAAAGGCTGCAGATGATTCAAAGAGAAAACTCAAAGAACTTGCGGCTCAATTAGACAACCAGTGGGATCAGAAATTAAGGTAACTTGACTAAACAACTCACCTAACGTCCTTTGGTAGAGGCTTTAAACTGGGGGCTGTTGTTGATAGTTGATAGTTGATAGGCAAATATGGTTACTATCTTCGTAAGGTATTGGTTTATGTGCTAAGCACAAAGGGCCAACTGAGTAGGTAGACTAATCGAGCAGTGCGACCCTGGTCCTTCCTCTCGATGTGACCGAACCTCGTGATTCCTGTTGCCTTTTTGCCTGGAATTACAGAGAGCTGGCTAATTCTCTCCTCATACTTTGTGGCAGGTATGAGGGTGGTTTCGAACCCGGGACCTTTGAACAAGGGTCAAGTGATCTAACCACTTGGCCATCCCCGCCTTTTAAGGGGTACCTTGCTCTTGCTGGAAAACAGGCCTCTGGTCGTTTGTAGGCCAGCACGTTAAACGTAAACTTACCAACCTAATCTCGGATTCCAATTAATCTTGAACTTTCAATGAGTCTTATTTCCAGAAAAAAAAGTTTTGCTAATTAAGTATCAAGAAATCTCTCTAAGTCAAAATAAATTTAACATAAGTATGTTGCTGGCATGGCAGTATACGTACATCCAGAAATAGCTATCAAAGATTTGTATAGGCCTCTGTCTATATCCTATTCCTAAAAGGTCTTAATACTGTTCATAGGCTTTTAATCCTGTAGGACCTTTAAAAGGGTCCTTCAGAGGGTCCTAATCCTGTGAGATTATACGGGATCTCGTGAAGGACCTTTCAAGATCCAACGTATTTTCGCCTGTCTTTTTACATGGCGTCTCTCTGTGACATCTTTGCCTCTGGCTGCCGAGCGTGCAATATTCAAAAATCACCTAACAGCTGATATTTTTAATTTCTTAGAAATGAGTGCGAGAAATTAAGATCTGATCTTGCACGAAAGCACAGAGAAGAAAGTGAGGCTTCCTTGTCACATATTACTGCAATGAAAGATAGTGAAATCGAGGCTTATAAAACAGAGCTGCAGCAACAGATTGTGAAATATCAAAAACAGGTAAGTGGCACATCTGAAATCAAATTCCTTCGTTCAAAGGTTAACCTTGGTTTTGGATTTTCTAATTAAAATGATATCAATTTCATGACTTTGGAAAGGCCCCCATTTCTGATTTTTTAGCTTTTGTCTGTTGTCAAATTCATGCAGGAATTTTGAATTTATCAAAATAATCTTTGGGACTGAAATCGAATTTTGAATTCTTTAAAAGAAATAAATAAATTAGAAACATTTGAAAATGAAAATGTTTTAAAAAGTTGAATGTATGGAGTAGGTCGTGGAAATTTCTGCTGGAGCCTATGTAGGCATTGTCACAATCATATTTAGTATCGGGTGTTTTCAAAGCTAGCAGGAGATGAAGTACTTGACAGAGATGACTGAGTAGCTGGGTCACTTAACCCTTGTTCAAAGCGTCGTAAGTTCGAGCTCACTTTCAGACCTGTCACATAAAGTGCTAGGAAAGTGTTTGCCAGCTCTCTTTAATTTTAGAAAAAATGCAAAAGGATTTACGAGGTGTGGTCAGATCGAGAGGAAGGACCAGGGTCGCACTGCTTCGATTAGTCTACCTCTTAAGTGGGCTCTTTGTGCTTTGTGGATAAACCAACACCTTACGAATATAGTAACGTACGTGCTTTATTTGGGCATGGGACCCACATTTCAGCTTACTTACCAAATGAGGATACAGTGAGCCGGTTTGTCAACTTCTAAAGGTGACTGATCTGGCATTCACCTATACATCAAAAAAGCTAATGTTGTGAAGGAGTCGACTTATTCTCTGCTAGTATTAGACGTTCCTCTCCTCAGCAGAACATCTCTTATCAGCGGAGCTGTAAAACTTATCGGAACTTAGGAACTAGGTTCAAGAAATCATTTTGTGCTTGCAGAAAGTTTCAATACGATTCGTGCGTGAAATTTAAATTTGCATAGTTTTCAATTCATTGGCCCTTCTATGCCATACAATGTGTAGGTTCAAGGAACATCTATATTATTACACATATTGCTCTCATTTTCCTCCAAATTCTTCATCGTTTGCTAGATTCCCAGAAAGAAAAAGTTATTTTGCAGTTTTGATTATCTGTTGTATAAGTCAAATCTCACAGTTGGGAAATGAAAAACCACAACTCATTTACTGGACCTCACAAATGTAGTGTTTAACCATAATGAAGTTGCTGAACAGTTTATAATCATTGAGATTTGAAACACGAAAATCTCTCATCTTACTTCTAAAATCGTCCAGTTTCTTGGTCGTTCTCTTCAATTATTAATTACCCATCAATAATAAATGTGATTTTCTACCTACATTAGCATTTCATCCTTTTTGGTGAGAAATCTCGAATTTTTTAGGATGTTTGATTTACTTAAGTTCACAAGCGTGTTTTTCAGAATCGTGAATTTACGAATATGCAGCTAACCACGTTTTAAATGAGCTTCCGTATTGATTTATGGAAGTTATTACATAAGGAAACACCTTTGAGAGAATTTTCGAATTCTGAGATATTTTACTGTGGTTAATATCGGCTTGCATCGGGTTTGACCGTGCCATCTCGAACTGAAACCTCGTGAAAAGGTAAGATTTTCATTTTCAGTCAGGCTTGCACTAAGGTTAACCGGTTAGCAGATTATCAGGTTCTAAAACTCCATATACACGTATTTTTTTTATAAGAAACTCGTTATAAGAAACCCAGACTCTCGAATGGCCAAAAATTTAAGAAACTCCAGTACTGGAAAAAAAATTACTAAGAAACTTTTATATTTTTGGTGAAATATATGAGCTGCTATTTTCTGTGTTCTGTTTTGTTTTAGTGTGGTGTAGAAATACTTTTGGAGAGGGGCACTCGTTTTTAGCGTTTTTGTCATCTCATTCAGCCTTCAAACCCAAAAACTCAATTTTTTAGTTCAACAAATATGATCAGCATTGTTTAGATGGTCTAAACCCATTTTCAAATTTAAGAAACTCTTAAGAAACTTTCAGTACTCAAAATCCCAAAAATTTAAGAAACTTTCAGTACTGGGCAAATTTTTTAGTTTCTTATAAAAAAAAATACGTGTATCTAACAAGATGAAATCAAAAGGCAGAAGGCCGAAGTTACTGTCAGTGGGAAACAAAACGGAGTGATCTGTTTCAAATCTTGTAACTTTTACTATTTCTAATTTCATTCATTTTTCAACAAATTAACAAATGATTAACTTGGGGATGGCGAAGTATAGCAAATATAATAACTACTGGAGCTTTACGTCTGACACTCATCAGAGGAGTACGTCAATACATTCTTTGATCGGTACAGAAATTGTGAATGGCGAGGAAACTAGAAAACATAGCGAAACATAATAACCACTGAAGCTTTGCATCTGAGTACACTCATCAGAGTTGTACGCCAGAAAGAGAATGAAAACGAAACCGGACGAAAAAGTATACTCAATATCTATAGAAAATCAAGAAAGAAAAACATTGAAAAGATAGACGATAATGATTGTAATGATAAAACATTGGACTGTAAGAATTTTAGTCTTACAGGTCTGTATAGTCTGAGAAAGTGAGCCGACACAATGTAAACATCCCCTTGAACTCTCTGGTTGTGGTTGTTGATGTTGCATCTCGTGTTACTTGAATAGAAGAAGCTGACCCTTAAAGTTACAACGAAAATATAAATATTATGCATAGAAATATCCGGGGGGCTACTTAGATACTTTGTGCAGCTTCTGAGGTCAAAGGAAATTACTTATAAGTTATAAGTTATACAACTTATAAGTTACCGATTGTAAATTTTGGAATTTAGAAACATTTATTCCTTGCTGATGGAGTTTTGGTAAACTATTAATTGATATGAGTATTTGTAATTATGTAGATAAGAGGCAAGAGAGGAGACTGGCTCTCTGTAACTTCATGTTCCCGCAATTGTAGCTTCATGCTCTTGCAATCATCAGACAGAGTATACTATGCAATTATGTGTGTTTTTTCTCAAATTTTCCGTCTGGATATGTGGTAAACTTGGAAAAATTTGCAAATGGATGGGCTTTCTGCAAATCGTTTATCCCCACACCCCTACACAAAGAGTACCCCTGCCCCTGCTTACCACTCGAGAGTAGGAAACTTGGCAATTAGACAACACATAGTTAATTTTCAAGAAAGTAGTACTTGTCCCGTCAAAAGGTTAAGACGATTTAAAACTACTGAGTTTTTCATAGCTTAAAGGTTTTGAAGTAAGTTCCTAGAAAAAAAGTCGAAAGTCTACAGGATTCCGCATTCAGTTTATGACAAAACTTCTTGTGATAAATACTTCTATGATAATTGCTGTATACTCACTAGAGAAAGAATTCAACTTTCCGTCGAATACAAGAGAGTCCTAAGAAAGTTTGATTTCCAGGAGTGGAAAGTTTCTAAGAATGGCTGTCCTTCCCTTCCTACACTACAACTCCCTTCCTACACTACCACTACAACTATAGTACATATACAGGTTCCCTTTAAAAAAGTGTGTTTTCATATACTAATATACTAAGGCAATAAGGCAACGAAACCTGTATGACTGAACTCTTGATTTTTTTTAGATAACCGATTTGAAAAGTGATATTCAGACAATCAAAGCCGACAGCGAGCGTATGGTGAGAAGGAACGCAGAAGAGTTTAGTAAACAGAGAATTAAATACGAAGAAGAAATAGCAAAAATAAAGTTCGGCCATTCCGCTGAAGTCGAGTCTCTTTATCTCGAGAATGAAAGAAACTTGAAGAATTTATCCGAGAAAAACATCTCCCAGTTAAAGGTATGAGTTCTGCTATTTCGTACTCAGAGCATATAACATGTTTTCATTTATAGTACTATGGTCTTAGATCTCGTAATTTTTCTTTAGATATAACAAGATTACTGATATAGAATCACCCTTTGATCATTACAGAGCATCAGGATAGTGAGAAAAATCGTAAACAAAGCGAAAAATAATAACTACTAAAGCGTTGCGTCTGACACTCATCAGAGTAGTACGTCCTAACAGTCTTGGATCAGTACAGAACTTCAGGACTGTGAGAAAAATCGCAAACAAGGCGAATCTTAATAAGTACTCAAGCTTTCCGTTTGCCACTCATCAGAGAAGTTAGTCAGAACAGTGTTTGATCATTGCAAGACTTGAGGATAGCGAGAAAAACCAGAAAAAAAGCGAAAATTAATCACTACTGACGCTTTGAATCTGAAACTAATCAGAGTAGTAAGTCAGAAAAGAAACGAAAAAAAACCTAACGAATAATTGCACCTTGAGGTGAATCGAAATTGGCCAGTCAGAAAGGAGGTGAATTATTAGTATAAAGTGAGAATTACCGAGTCAATGAGCTGTTTTGGTTTTGGCTACTCGTCCCAATGAATTGAAACAGCAAATCCATGTCATGACTTATTTCAAAATTACGCACCGTATGTCAACAACCTCTGTTGCTTAGTGATTTCTGCATATCAAAGAAATCCTTCTGGAATGCTTCTTCATTGAAATTTTCTATTTTGCGAGTCTTGATAATTCCATGACCTTTATCAAAAACTCAATTGAATTACGCTCTGACAAAAACTCAATTGAATTGCTAGTGGGATTTTATGTATTACTTGTTTCATGGGTTTTTCGTCACGCGTTGGGCCGGATTGAGGTAAGTATCTCGGCTCTTAATGCTAGATTACGAGAACCAACTTCTTTAAAAACCACAAAACAAAAACAATTTGAATTTACTATTTTATGAGAATGAACAATATGATAATAATAATAGCTATTCAGTTGCTAAGTCTGATATAGCATAATAGTGGTAGTGTAAAGTTTTGAGAAGCAACCTATTAATTTGAAATTTTTATCATTCAGGCCTAATGAAATATTACAGACGATATTCTTTCCTTTGTAGGAGGCTGAACAAAATCTGAAATCGGAACACCAAGAAAACATTACTGCAATCATGCTGGCCAATAGATCTTCGATCGATGCATTAAAAGCTGATGCGCAGCGGACCAAGGAGAAGGAGTTGGAAGATCTGGCAAATACCCATGCTGAAGAGAAAGGTTAATGTCTCTTTAATCAGTGCAGAACTTCGGGATAGGGAGAAAAATCTAAAACATAGTGAAACATGAAAAAGCCTTTTGTCTGACTCATGAGAGTAGTACGTCAAAGTGGTCTTCGATCGGTAAAGAATTTGAGGATGGCAAGGAAAATTGGAAACATAGCGAAAAATATTAACTAAAGCTTTGTGTCTAACACTCATCTGAGGAGTACATTGGAAAGGGGAAGAGAAATAAACTTGAATAATTTTTAGCTTCAGTAGTTGTCATAGAGATAGATGGTATGCTATGGTATGGTATGATATGATATGATATGGTATTTCATGGTATGGTATGGTATGGTATGGTCTGATATGGTATGATTGATATGGTATGGTATGGTATGATGCGGTATAGTGTGGTATGGTATGGTATAGTGTGGTATGGTATGGTATGAAATGGTATGATATGGTATGGTATGGTATAGTATGGTATGATATGAAATGAGATGGTATGATATGATATGGAATGTTATTACATGAAATTGTATGGTATGATATGATATGATATGAAATGGTATTATATGAAATGGTATGGTATGGTATGGTATGATATGGAATGGTATTATATGAAATGGTATGGTATGATATGATATGAAATGGTATAGTATGGTATGATATGATATGAAATGGTATTATATGAAATGGTATGGTATGGTATGGTATGATATGGAATGGTATTATATGAAATGGTATGGTATGATATGATATGAAATGGTATAGTATGGTATGATATGATATGAAATGGTATTATATGAAATGGTATGGTATGGTATGGTATGATATGGAATGGTATTATATGAAATGGTATGGTATGATATGATATGAAATGGTATAGTATGGTATGATATGATATGAAATGGTATTATATGAAATGGTATGGTATGGTATGGTATGATATGGAATGGTATTATATGAAATGGTATGGTATGATATGATATGAAATGGTATAGTATGGTATGATATGATATGAAATGGTATTATATGAAATGGTATGGTATGGTATGGTATGATATGGAATGGTATTATATGAAATGGTATGGTATGATATGATATGATATGAAATGAGATGGTATGGTATGGTATGGTATGATATGGTATGATATGGTTTTGTATGAGATAGTATGGTATATTTGTAATGTTTTTTCAAGAACAAAAAGAATTTCCAGTGATTTTTAGTGGATTTTTATTAGAGCAAGGATTTTTTTGGAAAATTGTACGAGATACTAGGGAGTGATTTACCCATCGTGGTTATGCTCTAGTGAGATAACATTCAACGGGCTAGCTTGACTGACGGTGGGTTCTGTTTGCAGCAGGGGTAGGGTTGAATTCATTACATTACTACATTATACTAGTGAAAGCTTAGTCATTTCCTCAACCTACAACACTTGTGGAAGCCCCTCGAGTGATATTGATTGCATTTTTTTTAATTGGAAGAGACTTTTGTACAGGCTGATCGGCCTAATTCGGAATAAACTTTATAAATATTATTATATATTATTATGTTATTTCCATTCCTGATCTTGAAATGCAATTATTTCCAGATGTTCTTCGTCACACTTTGCATGTGCAACATCAAGATGATATTGAGCAGATAAATCTCGAATTCGAAGAGGAAATGCAGACGATTAAAGATGAATTGCAGAAAACGAAAGACCTCCGGTCGAAAGAAGTAGGTGTTGAGTAAAGATTACCATCATACATATATCTTGTTTTTTCTTGCTTAATTTGAAACTCCCTAAAGCTTTATTTTTTCTTATCAAAAGCAGAAGTATCAGAGACTTTGAAGAAATTTACAGTTTCTAGATAGAGCATGGCTGCCATTTTGTCAGTTGCCAGGATACATATCATTTATGGGACTGATTGCGAACCAAACAAACAATTTGGCTCAAAAAGTCTCTGATTTCTTGAACCCATTTTGTTTTAAAATCTCGGAATTTGTTTTTGGTAACAAACCATTTTCAGATTTTGGTATGTATTTTGGGTTTAGAAGAACGTGTCCTTACTATGCAGGAAAATTGTGATCCTTTCTATTCACTGACACCCTCCCCTGGAGCAAATAGAGCAGATATTACATTCAGTGGTTGTTTGTTTACTTTTGTTAAAAAACTGAATCTTCCCTCTTTTAGTTTGAAATCCACGCGGCTAAGATCGAAGAACTGAGTAACGCCATTATCGAGAAAGAGGAAGAAGTGAAAGAGTTGGAGAAAGAATTGGGAAAAATTCAAGAAAACATCAAAGCGTTGAATCAGGAGCTGGAAGCGAAAGTCGGAGATATTAAGAAAGCAAGGAGGGAAGGGAATCTCAATTTGAGGTGAGTCTTTCTGTTCATTCGTCAAATCAGGCTAAACTGCAATGAGCAGGCAAAGTTTTTTTACTAGGCTGAAGTTTGATTCAATCGAGCTTTACATGACAACGGTGTAAACAAATAATAAGATTTTTTTTATTAGCTGAAATAGTCACCCTGGGTTATGTCTTTGCAGTATTGTGGAGTACTATCAGTTCATTGGAGGTTATTCAGTACTGTAGATGAATACTTTCAGTACTGTGAGGAGATACCATCAATTCTGTAGGGTACTATCAGTACCTTGGAGGATTTTCAGTACTCTGGATGTTCAAATCTGTGGATGATGTTCAGTACTGTTAGGGGATACCATCAGTATTGTGGAGGGATTCCATCAGTACTGTGAAGGATAGTCAATTCTTAAGGTATCCCCACAGTACTGAACATGCTCGACAGTACTGATTTACTGATGGTATTCCTTCCAGAACTGCACACCCTTTAATGTACTGATGTTACCCCCCACCCCCTCAATTTACTGATGTTATCCCCCCACAGTACTGATTATATTGCATAGTTCTGAATATCCTGCAAAGTATTGAACAGACGTTCCTCAGGCTGGTTGATATAGAACCAAGCCAAGCTCGAGAATCTGAACGGATGCTACTTTTTCGTGCCAATGCTTTCAGCGTTTTGTCGTAGTCAGAGCAAGATGTTTAGAGCCTCGTGATTTTGCAGCCAGTAGGCAGTATGGTGTATTCTGAATGTGTTTCTTCTTTCAAATTCGTGATTTGCACCCTACAGACGCCGTGAGCAACAGCTTGCCAAAGAACATCAGGACGAGGTTGATACCATGACAGCAGAACACCTACGGGAGACGCAACGGATGTTGGCGGAATTCAACAAAGCCAAAGAACTTTTGAAGGACAAAGTGGAGGCTCTACAAATGCTGTAAGTTGAATACTGAACAATCAATTTTCACAACTACGTTTGCTGTCCAAGTCAGACCCAAAAGACGTTCACCCAAAGAAAGTTTTGGCAGACCCAGACATAATTTATCGAGTTTCGTGTAGACTTCTGTTGAAGGCCGTGGTATGACAGCAATATTTTACATCGCGCTCTAACATCATCGAATTCTTGTGATGAATCAAGAGGAAATATGTTCTATACAGTGATTTTAACAGATCTGTTAATCAAAATCAATCAAACTTCGGTATATTTTTTTCAGCATACCTAAACTTTTTCTATTTGTAGACACATAATGAAAAAAAGCCAAAACATTGCTAGACCCAAAAATAATTTTGTTAGAGCCAAAGTTTTATGCTAGACAGAAGTCAAAATTTAAATTAGTCTGACTTGGATACCTCGTTATAAAGGTTATATTTCTGTTTCGATTCGATCTGAAAGGGAAATTGATTTTTCTATCTCTAATCGTTTCTTCCTTTCACCTTCAGGCTGGAACAAGCAGAAGAAAGATATAGGAACAGAGAATCGCGGACAGAAGATTTAGAAAAAATTGACCAATTGAAAACTATGACGGCTGAGAGAGAAATGGAGTGCAGAAAACTAGTGGTATGTTGTTAGACGATATCTTACTCATTGCAGCAAGTAATGCAATACAAATCACCTAATTCGCCCTGTTACACATACTCCCTCGTTCATTTATGCAATTAAGATCTCGAATATACAAACGGCTATTTTATAGGGATGTTAAGCATAATAGCTATGGTGCTCAGTTTCTAACCAAGCGATTGAAAGATGTAGTCCCCCCAACTGTGAGCTTAAGCCCCTTAACTACACCATCCTTGGTGTTCCCTTACCAAACAAATAAGAGCCTTTTACCTTTCGTTCGTGGATTTTTTCTGATTTGAAAATCCTTCAGGTTCATTTCGTAAAAGTTGACATCACTTTCTGGTGTAACCGTATATCATGCAGGGCCCCTTGAAAATCAGTCTTTTTTGGTTGTAATTGTGTCCCCTTAAGATATTTGAAATATGAAATATCATGGTTTCATTAAAGTGAATCTCTCGCCAAATTGTTGGTTTTATTTTGTCGTTTCGTAAACTTGCTGCTATGGTGTCACATGATGTTTTGTATCCATGTCATAGCCACTGATCTCAAAATAAAGGCTGGATCGAGAAGTCTCTGTTTCTGGAGTTAAATGTTTGAAGCCAATCGCTTTGGCTTTCATTTGGCCCACCAATATGGCTGCCAAAAAATTATATTGACTTGATTCTTTGTCAACAATAACTACACGATTATTCAGTCTCGTGTTGATCATTCATAACATTCAAATAATGATCAAAGAAAAAAGCACGCCCATGTGGAATTTCAATGTATTGAACTGGACCTCCCAATATTGCCGCCAATAACTTCATTAGAGAACATCAGATGCTCGATCCAGTCTTTATTTTGAGATCAGTGGTCATAGCATTTGAGCATAGCTCATGAATTCTTGCAATCATACACATGGCTCTTAAGGAGGATTAATCTGAAACACGAATTAATGCCTCACTGCGGATAACCCTAAAGCTGGATATGCCTCAAGGCTACTGTAATAATTCATTGTCCTGATTTAGAACAGTGATTAGTGTTCTTGACTATGGTGGGGAAGGGCCTGGGTTCGAGATCTGGGGGAAGGATATCAGAATTGTGTTAGCCAACTTTGGTAAAACATGTTAATAGTATATATCCAGATTATTTATCGCAGCATACGACCGTGTAATAAGTCTTGGTGAGCAATATAGGAATTGATACCTTTAGATCTTCCCTTGTGATATTTCTATCTATTCATGCCTAATTTTTCTTTAATATCTCATCTTCAAATTTCAGGAAGAGAAGCGATATTTCCAGATGGAGCTTTTAAACAGAGAAACAAATTTCAACAAAATTTTCAATAACTATCCAACTGTCGGAGTAATGAACCCTCTTGATACGGGAAAGGTGAGTTTTGAATGTTTTTGATATCAAGCATCTTGATTTGCTGAACTGTGAGAGCAAGTTCAGTCAAGAAACATCCATCATTCATAAGCTATTGATTGGAATTTTCAAAACAATGAAGGACTTGAATCCAATTTTCATGAAAGAATTTTTTCCCTCATGAATCGGAGGGCATCCCATTTCGAGATTAGCCCCTCCAATACAAACAAATATTTGACTGTAACGATCACTTTCAAACACAACTCGATAAGGAGAGGGATTCCTGAGGAGTTAAAGAATTTTAATTTTGTGCGAGGCTCTCAGCAAACTCTTGAAAATGACAGGAGAAGGGTGAATCCTTGGAAATTTAGGCTTTGCAAAGAATTTGTACCCAACCTAGGCTATATAACCACAACGGAATGTATAGGCTGTTAGGGTATTTCTAACCTTCTTATATTCATATTATAGCTGTTACCTTAGAATATTTATGATTTTAATCTATTGATATTGCTGCTTTTATTGTAGTTTTAGTTAGTTGGCTTAAATTAGCAGATGTATTTAACAGCTATTTTGGTTTTTTTTATGCTCATCAATAGTGTAATTTATGCATAATAAAGTAAAAATTGCTTTTTATTTTATAGAAAAAACGCAAAGGTAGCAAAGAGCCTTGGAACTCGGCAGGAAGCAGGCATTCAATACCTGGTCAATCAAGTGGCACGACTTCTCCCGCACGGCTTGAACCCCTACCCCACTCTCAAATTCACGAGCAGCGTCTAAATAACAGCAAGCCCCTACCTAGAGCTCCTGTCCATGGAAGCTGAAATCATCGGAAAGATCTCAGAACTAAACGAATGAAGTTGACAACTGATTGTACAGATTGTATATTGTAAATATCACCATGTATATATTTCTGTTATATATAAAGTTGTTCTATATCACATGTACATTGGTAAGTAGAGATTTCTCTATTTTACAATTGTTTATTGTTCTCCATAGTGTTATCTTTTCACTAATTAGATACCCCAGTACAGCTGACGATGCGATCATGAATTTGTCATAAATGTGACTGTAAAATAGAAATCGAAGAGGTGTTCATCATCACGATCCTTGTCCTATTTCCAATTTTTGTAGGTGCTTTCCAATTTTAGAATTTAGTAGGCTATTTGAGTATATTTTTCGGTAAATACTGATTTCCAAAAAAATATTGGGGAGGCCGAGAAACCTCTGGCGTAAATACTGGAAAGCTCTTGCAAATTAGTTTGGCTTGATTCGGAATCTATAGCTGATCACACTACTTAAATATTAATCTCAGCTCGGCTTAGGCTAATTTGAACCAAGTCCAATATCTGTCCACACTATCATATTTTAAGACTCTCTTCACAGTCTAAACACAAAGGTAGGCATAGCCTAGATAAACCAAGTGACCAACGCTTAATAATGGCTGGCCATCGATAAACTTTCGTAGTTTTAATTACTTGCTGGCAGTATATTTTCAAATATAATTTATTGTGATTCTAATGAGAAATATTTCCCAGTAGAAGGGGTTATGGAAGAAGAGTTTAGTTCAGCATGAATAAGATCTACACTCCGATCCTCGTGCGAGCCATGCTTGTTTTCCTAAAAAAGAACTGACTTTTATCAAATTTAACTCAAAGCATCTTAGGCCTAGATAATCGACAAATCGAAAGTTTTGTTGTATTAGCCTATTTTTAGCTAGCTGTAGTCAAAATTCTTTGGCCTTGTTTTTCCTTGGGCTATCTTTTAGCCTTTACTTTACAGACGGCAGTTTGCAACAGCGATGGGCTATTCGTGTCCTACTTTTACGATTTACCGGGCAAAACGCGTGTCCCACGATCCTACTGATCACGTCAGCGATATATGGGGTGGTGTCAGGAAAAATATCAGCAAAGTCAAAAGAAGAGCCAATGTGAATATCCAAAAAAACAGCTCATCAAGATGGAGGAGAAATCGATCCAGTTCCTTTTGTTTGATGTCAGACTCAGCGGTCTCTTTGACGGAGTCTGACACGATTTCTAACGAAGACAGTATCTTCGCATCCACTTCAGTACTAGGCCTATTTGTCTGTCTGTCCTCGCAGTTTGTGTTTTGGTGGCTATCATTCGGAATTGGCCTGCTTCCAATGGACCGACTTCGTTTTATTAGGTTCGACTGAATGCCGGGTGAAAATTTCACATTGATGGCCTCGAGTTCGACACCAGATGAACTAACCCTTTGGTCGTGGGTTCGTAACTGGTACTCGTACGACTGCTCGATTCTGAGCCACCTAGCAAGGTACCCGTTGATGATCTTACGCGTTACGATCCCAGGCGTTGTGTTTCTCCGCTTCGTCTTATCGATGAAAGACCGCGCAACCAAAGCCAAGCAAATCTCAATGAACACTGCGGTGAGATATGCCTCGAAGAGCGGCGTGACTTCTGACGTCGCGGGAATTATGTTGGACAAGATCATCATGAAGAATGTCAGAGATAGCAAGTTGGTAATGAGAAGAGTCATTCGCTCTCCAGAGGCCTGGGGCAGACAAAAGGAGACTGCTGCGAGTAAGGCGATCCACGTGCTCGGTAAGAAGAAATTTAATAGGTAGAAACTCGAGCGCCTCCGCAAGGTGATGGTGTAGATCACTGAAGGGTAAGGTTCGACGCAGCAAGCGTAGTATCCGACTTTCAACTCGCCAGAGATATCTATGATAAAAACAATAGTATCAATCTCTATAGCAATTGCGTTGTCAACACTGCATCATGGTGCTCAATGTACAAAGGTACAGAGCGGTATAGAGAAGAAAGAAGAAAGGAGACTGTCTCTCTGTTACTTAAAGTTTCATGCTTTGCGATCATCAGACAGATTACGAAAGTATGAAACTGGAGAGCCAGTCTCCTTTCTTCTTTCTCCCCTAATATTGTAAAGTATACATTTACTCGGGTAGAGCGTACCTTTACTTATCATACTGCTCGATGTATGCGAGTATCATCAGTACAGTGGAAGATATTCGGACTGTGAAAAGATATCATCAGCTCTCTAGGGATATCATTGCTACTGTGTAGGATATTTATAAGAACTGGGGTCGATATGGTAAAATCACCCAAATTACCTGAAGTAACCAATCGAAGAGAAAATAATCTGTGAGTGACTTGTGGGAGTTTTCGCTTTTTGTTACTTGACTGACGTCATCGAGTCTGGGTTATCGAGTTGCTTATCGTTTTGGTCATTCTAGCAGCCCTTTTTGCTTATTGACTTTCTGCTTATGGAAAAAACTGTCTTGAAAAATATGATATTGAAATACAAAAATATCGGGATGAAAATCACACTTACCATGGACATCCCATACGCCATTGACAATATAATTACTTGGCAAGTGTTTGAGATTCTTCTTATAAGTAATATTCAGCCTGTCCCCTGTGTAGGCCCAAGACCCAACCTCAAAGACACACTTTTGCTCGTCAAATGGAAAGTAAGTGATGTCCAGCTTGCAAGTCGTTCTGAAGACCAACGGAGTCATCCAAAGACACCTTCCGTTGTTGCCAACAACAATCTTTTCTTCAGCTTGGTCGCTTATCAGCTGGAAGTTCGCCTTTGCACTGTCGGGATAATTAGAAAGTAAAGTAAGTACGTTAGTCAGTATGATTTTGGAAAAATAAAGGCCTATTTACTGACCATGGGTGTTGTGAATACTGGATACGATTTGAGTAGATAATGAATAATGTGCATTACATAGCATTTTTTTATAAATGTATAGCTGTCTGCTTGTCTTTATTTCAACTGTGTTTATCTGGGCTAGCACTTATTTCTAAGCTCCAAAAACACCTTTCGCCATTTAGATTACTCTTAGGGGTATCTAGGGTTAGTTTTGAATAAGGGTTCAGAAGGGTTCAGTGAGGGTTTAGTAGAGTTTAGTAGGGTTCAGTTCAATTCACTACAATTGCATAAGGAAGCAAAAGTTTTTTGGAAGCTTGGAAATAATTGAGAACGGTTTATCTGTCTTGTCTGTCTTGTACTTGTTTCTCTTCACTATACGTCTAGGTAGGCCTACTTTCCAAAATTTACGCGTTCTCGGGTTTGGCCTGAGAACTAGTCCCCAGACCGCGCAAAACTTTAGAGCGCGAAACTTTTGGAAAGGATAGGCCAAAACAAACTTTCAAGAATCAAAGGAGAGAGCGAAGAAGCAGATAAAAACGATGCAAATAAAGACAGGTAGGCAGCAAGTAGGGTACATTCATCTATAAGAAGCTATGCAATACACACAATTTATTATCTACGCAAATCGTGTCAATAATCCCATGCTGCTATTCATGGGCAGATCCAGGGGGCGTAAAAAAGGGAAAGTACCCCTTCTTTTTTCTGCAAATCCATTACACATTATGGTATATAATTTATGCTTCCAAGATCTTTGGATATACATATTACGCCCCCCTTTCTTAGGATGCTGGATCCAACCCTGTTACGTACAAGAGATAAAAAGGCAAAATTCAGGAAAAGTAATTACAATAATTCAAAAATACAAGGCAAGTAATTAAGTAGTAAGAGCGATTTATTAAAGGAGCAATGAACCCAATATTCTTAAATCTTTTTTAAGTAGTATTTATCACCATGATATCAAAACCAAAAACAAAAATTTCGTATTGCTTATCGTTTTCATAAAAATCGCAATTGAAGATTGCCAATTTTAAGCAAAATATGGTCACGAATAAAAAATGCCGCTGCGGAGGAAAAAAATTGTTGTGACGTAAATTTGTTTGCAAGGAATAAGGAAGTGTTTGCAAGCAATAGCAAGAAACATGTCAGAATCAGAGAGCGAATTATCAACATCATCGCAACGAACTGTTGATTCACCTGATGGCTCGTTTTCAGCAGACAGTGAAAATGAAGATATGTTTGTTGTTGCTGGACAGTATGAGCCATATCAAAACGAACCATTGGCACCTCCAGACAGGCAAAATGTAGCTCCTCTCCGCCAAGGAGAAGACCTTGACAAAGATGGCCTAAGTCCACAAACCCTGGCGCAACGCTACCAACGGCAAATTGATTTGGAAAGTTGGTGCAAATGCGGGAAATGCTCTTTAGAATTGCTTGTCGGAGCCCTAGAGCATAGATGTTGCATGGAAGTGGCAGAGCTTGGTGGAAAACTGACTTTTGACGGCTCTATTGAGCGAATAAAATGTATCACCGATCACGAAGACTACCAAGCGGTCACCAACAAGGACGTCCTTTTACTTGCTGGTCCTCTTCTCAAAAGGAAAGATGGAGGAAGATATCGTAAAAATGGTATTTCAGAAAATCAGTGAGTATCGCTATCGCTATTTTATTTTTATTTAGGTAGGTATCACAAATATGTCTGGATAACTTAACCTGCATAACGTAATTTAACAGTGGCTGTATACTAGATATAATATAAGTAAACATATTCATATCCATTTAAAGAGGGAGAAATCATGTGAATTTACAAACTTATATTTTTGATTTTAGGTACTTGAGAGCAGTTTCATACAGATGGTTGGTTAGATGGAGTTTTGGCTATATGGGGTGGGGAAAAACTAGGCCACTATCATCATGTGTTTATCATCACATAAGGACCAAGTATGACACTGGGGATCACCATGGATATGAACCGGCTGATTCAGATGATGAACTTGATTGAGAGACGTTACATGTAAAAAGTAAAACTTGCATATATTACTTTCAATGTTTACATTTTCAGAGGGGCAACTGAGCTTTTTGTGATATGAATAATGCAAAATAAAAGAAAGACTTCATTTATTGAATGTTATTATTTAAAAATCAGAGGATGCTGGACTGGTTTTCCTGTCCAAAAATGTAAACATTGAATTAATCTATCTAGAAAGATTTTATTATGGAGGACAGCTGTTTTTTGCATGTCCCAAACGGGGCTTCTGACATTTTTTGCAAACAGGTGCTTTTCGTTTTTGATGCCTTCCTTTTTCCAATTTCTGCGTTTCTTCCAATTCTTGCTGCATCTTGGTTTGATCATCCATTGAAGGGAATATGGCATTTTGTCCCAGTTCAGCTCTTTTTCTGCTCATTTCCACAGCAACTGATTTTGTCATTCTGTCTTTAAATTGACTTGTGAGGTTTTCAGGGACATTTGCAAGCAAATCTTTGTACTTAGTTTGCATTTCTCCCAACTGTTGCGAAAATAGCAATTTCTTCAATTCCTGTACATAACCTGGAATTTAAGCATTATCAACTTTGAGAGGGGAAAAACATAACATTACTAGTGTTGAGGTATAAATTCAATACAAATTCTCTATCGTAATTTCTGAACAGTGCACCAAAATTTTGTGGTAGAACAACATCATGATTGCTCTGATCTACAGTATTTACAAATATAATAGCAAAGATTAGACAACTTACTGTATGTTGGTGAAACTTTGACATTTCTGACAACTGACTCTCCTTCCTTATACTTTGGAAACCAAACATGGAAATATGGCTCACTATCTTTATTCAATTGCACTTCTCTGTGCAAATTCTCATTGAAATGAAGATTGACCAAAATTTGCCTGTTAAATAAGTATATATAATTAAGATATTAAAAAAGCATATCATACTGTATCTGCAATCAGTGGCGGCGCCGGCCGCCAAGAAGTGGGGGGACATATGAAAGACGGGGGCCGGGGGCGGAGTCCCTGGAAAATTTTCTAGGGCCACTCCCTTTCAAAACCAGGGAAACGCCTTTTTCAACGCTGGGGAAGGCCTTTTTATATACTGGAAACGTCCTTTCACAAAAAGCTCTATTTACATTAGGAAATTTCCTAGATCAATTGCCTGTCAAAATCAACGATCGAACGAGGCTGTCCAAATCTCAGAAGTCATGAATGTATAGAAATTGATAAGAATTTATACAAAACAATACTGGGTAGCTATTACATTGAAATAATCTTGTGACACAATTCACAGGACGTAGGCCTACCCCCCCCCCCATTTTCTCATCAGATTTGCATGGATCTCAGATACCATCTTTCTGAAAAAGTGGGGGGACTAGTCCCCCCCATTCCCCCCCTGGCGCCGCCACTGTCTGCAATATATACATTTGTGAAAGTTTTGACACCAAAATATCTTTGTAGCATATACCTGCAATATGTGCCAACCCAGGTAAAATGAAGAGTCTTTGGTAACCAAAATTTCATAAGGGCATGGTACGATTCTAAGGAGCTGGTTTGAGTGTCTGGTGAACAATTCTTTATTGCAGCAACAATCCGTTTGTTCATGGTCAATGTGTGCAATTTGTCATATGCACCAGTTCCTAGAATGAAAGTTATCCTTGTGATTATCAAAGAGAAGGCTGGAAAGAGATCTGAAAATCACTAAGCTGTCATATAAAAAATAAACTGAATAGAATCCTAATCATGTCACCAGAAGGCATTCATCTAAGGTGCAGTGATAACCAATTTGTGCAGTGACTTATCTAATATGCATCTAGTATACAGAATATTCCTCACCAATTTCAATCCAATCACGTTTCTCAAGCTCTCCATGGGTGCATTCTGTGAAGAGGGAACCAGGGAATTCCTTATGCTTATCACATATGTGGTACATCAGAGATTGCCACTTTGCAGAAATCATTTCGGTGAACCCTGGCTTCGTTGATGTCACAGACCAGTATAAATGATTTTTGACACCTTTGACCCACTTTTTCAATATTTCCATCCCAGTTTCCTTACTAGCTGCAATCATCTTTTTGGTAATTGATTTACAAACATGCCAGATATCGAAAAGGTGATTTGTGGACGGCTCTTTCTCCCTCAGCCATTTTGCAATACCAATGTGGCGGTCAGAAACAAATGTGTCTATCTTCACTCCATCATCCTTGAGGTTTTTGTAACACCTTTTTGCCCCTTCTAACTCCATCTCGGTACTACCTCTGGTTTCATTAGACTAATAAAAAAAAGAATTATTAAACATATATTCACGAAGTTTCCCAAAATAACAAAGAAGGCGAAAAAATTGATTAGAAAAATAAATTGAAATATTTATATAATGGTGATTACATCTAACACGAGAAGAGAGTGCCTATCCTGGCTAAAGTGCTCAATATACATTAGTATAGAGCAGTTATAAGGCAGAATGAACGCATTAAAAAGCAGACATGTTCTTCTGTCTGACAGAAGAACATGTCTGCTTTTTAACGTGTTCATTCTGCCTTATAATGGTGATTAGAGTTGAAAATATTTATTCTATTTTATAGTCTAGTTTTTAATACAAAATTAAAAAAAACTCTGAATAGTTTCTCTTACTTGTACAAGCTCAAAATGGATAATTTTTCCAAGTGCGTTACAAAATATGGAATAAGAGCAGTATTTTGCAGAGTGACCAATAGAATCAAATCTGCCATCTCCACTGAGAGTAACATCTTTGAGAGCACACACTTTTGCAACGAGCTTGTCTCTGCACTGTATCCAATAGCCGGAAATGACAGGGAATAGATATTTTCTTTGGTGTTTAAAGTAGCATCGTGGGGATATGACTGATAAATTCATGTGTTGGAAGGCAAGAATTAGTCTATTTGGAGATAAACCAGCCATGAGGGAACCAAAACTGAATAAAATGTTTCCCGCTGGATGTTTTCCAAACAAAAATGGCTGTGACCTCCAAACAAAGGATTTGTTACCACATTTTTGGCAATGCTGGGCCACTGAAATCATAGTCCCATTCTTCCACATGGTGACTTTTGGACATGTTTCTTTGCATTTGAAACAAAACATGCTGAATAAACTAAGAAGGCAACTGTAGAAGACTACAAAAGATGGTTCTTGGTGTGTAGGTGTGCCATCTTCAACCCTAGAAAAGGAAAATAATTACATCCAGCTATCTGTATGTATCAACAAATTCAATCTTAAAAAAATGGTTGTGCAATACATCTGATGGTGTTGACTTTATGTCTTTTATTTGAAATAACATTTTAATGTCTCTCTGTTAACTGTACAGTATCCATATTGAAGCAACTAATCATGGGTATGTTCCTTTTCTGGGGAACTTTCATGGCATCTGAATTTCCCACCCACCAGTGGTGCTGTGGAGGGGGACACCCATGGTAAAGAAGACCAATTACCGTATTTCATTCCTTGTCAAGTTCTCCTCAAAATCTAAATCTTCATCATCTTCTTGACTGGTATCTGTGCAAAAACTTTCATTCAAAGGGACATATTCCTCATCCATCATGGATTCATCAAGTTGATTAATCATGTCATAGTCGTCATCATAGTCACTGTTATTGTCATCATTTTCATCATCATCATCGTCGTTGTTGTCTTCATCATTATTTCCATCATCATCAGAACTACTATCCTATTGGTTGATAAAATTGGAAATCAAAACGCTGAATAAATGTGAGTTAAAAATAACATTTTCATCCAAAATTGCAAAATGTTATTTGAAATGCCAAGTCAAAATTGTCAAAATTGTCCTTACCATATGTTGAAGTTTTTTCACTTTATCTCTCAATCTGATTATCATTCTCCTCTGATTATGTATTTTTGATGATTTCTTAACACATTTGAAACATTTGTCTTTATTTTTATCTGGGACAGGGGCTGTTTCTAATTGGAACTGCTCTGCAACACAGGGGAATTGGTATGGTTCACCAACAACCGTTTCCAAAGGCTCATCTGGTATTTGTGACGAGGATGAGCAAGATGCTGTGCTTGTTCTATCCTCCTTCCTCTGCTTTTTTAAAATTTCTTTATTTATGTCACGAATAATCTGTTGAAGAAATAAGAAATTAAGGGGTATTTGTAAAAAAGGGATACAATACAGCTTGGCTTAGCACAAAATTTTACAGTCAATGAATGTACCATTACAAAATTTGGACATGTAGTTTTTTTAAAGACTATAATCATATAAACATAGCCTTTATATTGTGGATCTGATTTTGGGATCATCAGATGGATGGTAAGGAACATTCATATGTAACATAATCACACACCAACACTACTGCCAGAGCGTGCACTTATCGCTTAAATCTAATCTGAAAAATATTTAGGAATTTAGGCCAACAAAACAACCTACCTGTCTCCTCTCACGCCCACCAACGACGACTTCAGGCCTTTCTTGTGCTTGAGTGATTATTTCTGAGTCTTTTGTCGGCACAGATCCACGAATCAAGACTCTGTAAGCCTTCGGATTTTGAGCTGCTTCTTCGTAGAATTCTGCCTTTCGGATGTAGCAGCTTTCCTCAAAGTGAGCAGAGCAAATCGAAGAATGCTGGCTCGGCGTAATAAAATCTGCTCGATGTTTTTGAACAAATTTCACCCATTTAATTCTTGTTTCTGGATCCTTCGGAAAAACATGCATTCTGATGCCTGGCGTGTATGAAGTATTCTTACAGCTTCGATTGTTTGCATTGCCACAAACACAAAATCTTCCTCCTCTCCTGGTAGGCTCCATGTTTGCACGTTTTCATCACAACAACAAGCTTTCTAGGAATTAGGCAGGATTGCAAACAAATTTACGTCACAAAGGTTTTAGTCACGTGACGGGCGCTGCGCAAAAAATATACCAAACGTGTTCAATTTTTATTACCTCATTGCGACAAAACTACTGATTGGATCTTAAAAATATTTTCAGATTCGTTTCATGCACCCTTGATTTGACTAATTTAAGTGAAAAAGAATTTCAATTCATTGCTCCTTTAAGCATAGGGCTCATGAATGTGATAAGTCTACTGGTTGAGTATCAGCATTTTTGTGGTCCTTAAATTCTTGTCCAAACCCTTTTCACTCCTCCCCCTCCCCAATTTTTGAAGGCTGGTGCTGTGCTGCCACTGGTGGTTGCTTAAGTACTCGACTGAAAAGTTGCTTGCGTACTGAGCCCTGAGGTCTTGCGCCCCGCTATTGTTCTAGAACAATAGATCTATTGTTTTACTGGAAATTTTGTGTGGAGAAGAAGATCTTGCGTGTGAAGTGCATATTTTCTGTCTTGCATAAGTAAAGAGAAACAGTGCAACACCATGTTTGGTCAGACAGGGGGGCTTGCAGCTCTGACAGAGGAGCTATTTCCCAGGAAAATACTTAAAGTCTTTTCCAAGACAAAGAAAATATAAAAGCAGTAAAATAAAAACTTGTACAACCACTACACTGTATTTGAATTTTACTTACTTATTATAGACAGCCAAATCTGGTGTCCAGATATCCTCCTTCTCGAAAATGAGTGAATTTATGCGATATTCAGAGTAATTCCATTTCAAATTCACATCCGTCCAGTGCTAAAAACAATCAAATGTGTGTTGATTAGTTAATTGTTTCTTTCGAAACCATCAACTATCTTAATAGTAGTAACAATTAGGAATGCCTAGAATTTTGAAGACAACATGTTTGGAGTCTAAATTTGAAGCCAGGTTATATACTTTCTTGGGGACTGAGATTCTAAAGAGCAACAATCTTTTTTTATAAGCACCAGTAAAATGCTTTGAGGCTGGCTGTTCTTGAATAGTCCTCTATTTCCAGCCTTCAATATTCCTGAATTGATCTTTCTTAATAAATTATTTGGAAGCCTGTTTTTTCAATCAGTTGTGTTACATTTCCATTTTTCATAACATCAGACAACACATCTAGGCTCTTTATAAAATCTGGTTTAACATATTTGGGGTGTAATGATTTTAGCGAAGAAGAAAAAGAAGAAGAAAGAGATTTAAGCAAGAAATTGTCTACCTGTTGTAACCAACCATTCCATGTCATAACTTGTTTTTTCTCGTCCTAGAAAAAAATATAGTTAAAATTTTATAAAGCCAGTGTTTTGGTTTTCAGAAAATAGTGCTCAATACATGGTTAATTGGCAGAGAAGAAACAGGAAACTACTCGTTCATCTCCAATGATGAACGTGTAGTTTCCTGTTTCTTTTCTGCCAATCAATATGATTAAAATCTTATGTTAATCATATATTTTCAGGATCTGTCGTAAGGGGGTGCAGAGTATAGAATTGGAACGGGGGAGGTGCATGGATATGATTTTTCCGTCAAATGTTAGTGGATATGAAATATAAGAAATTGCTTTCTTTATAGAGTTAGGTTTAAATTTCCGCCATATTTTCAACAGGTTTCACGTCGTTTGAGTTTCACAGCATTTGAGCTGTTGAATCCTCGAAATTTATTGTATTTTCCGCGATTTGATTTGCGGAATTATAAGTAGAGAAATGGGAATGCCCTGATTGGTCAAAAATATTTTTTCACCTCGCTGAGAAAGCTTGCATGCTGTGGTAGGAAGAACTAGCATAGTTTCTCGTAAAAAAACTGACTATGAAAAAGGTGAAAGAAATGAAGCATACCAAGTTGATAATTTGCACCAGAGTGACATGAAATTCCACAGTGACTGGGTCAAAGAAGTCTTTCACTGGCCTTTCACGGATGGTGTAGTTTTGCAGCAACTTGTCGTACAGATCCTTCTCAGTATGCCCTTTGCATCCCACCAGAGCTGAAACATATTTCAGAAGGTTTTTACAAATGGGGACTCAGGCCCTATTTCAAGGCCCAGTGATAAATCCAACATGTGAAGTGATGAATTGGAGAGTGTGCATTGAAGAATTATAACAGTATTCAACCATTCAACGAAAATAAGAACAAATAAGCAATCAAGAATGATAAGTTTCTTTAGGCCATAAATGTAGAACTGTTAAGGGTCCTGAACTATTTTTTGGTTCAGCAATAGAAAAGTCCTCCAAGCTTCCGTGGGCTTTAAACCCCCCTGGGCCACCTTCTTGACCTCTGCATTTGATCAGCGGGGGACTTCCTATTAGGAACTCCACATGAAGCCCCAGTGAAAATGCAGTGATTTTCATTATGATAAGGACTGCAGGGACTAATGAGAAAGTAAGATTCCCAATGTTCCAAAATTGTGTGATGAAATATCGCAAGTGTCTTCTCAGGTCACATTTTACAAATCGTAGGTCGAATCAAAACAAGGCCTTACCGGTTTCAAGAACGAAGTCATAAGTGATAAATGACATTCTAATGATGATTTTAGTTTTTATGATAATATGTAACGCGAGTTTAATTGTTCACCATTTATTTATTTATTTCCTTGTCTGGTCACATTCGTTAAAAAAGTTCCCAAGATCCAAATTGACTTTTTGACGAATCGACTTTCGTATAAAGAACTCATAGTTAAACTTACCAGTGAATGCAAACAGGACAAGCTGGAAGATTCTTGCATTAAACATCCTCATTGCAATCTATATAAAGACTACGCAATTATTAGGACATGAAGTACCACGTTATCTGTTGTTTATTGCGTCACTGTTACTGACTCAAAGCAAGCGAATTTCTCTCGATTTCAACTACAGAGTTAAATGATATAATGCTTCATTCGAGCAGTGAATCTTATTTGCGATCCCTTTAAACTTGCGATTAAATCAGTGAGGCAATCCTTTAACGTCTTTAACGGTGGAAGGAAATTTATTTATTGAAAACCAATCTTCAATGGCACCAGCTAAACCTTAATGTATTATCGAAAGTTTCGTAATAATCATCTTTCAGCGCAAAACTTTCACCTCAATTTGAAATAGTGAACTTCCCCCAGGGCAAACTTATCTTTTTCGATGCAGCATTCAGCTTTCTTTAGACTTTTTCCATATCATTTGCAACTTGCTATAATCTCCAATCTTACTTTATCATCAAATATTTCCAGCAGAATTATTATCTTTCAGTGCAAAACTTAAGATTTATCACAATCCAAAATAACTTCAAAGAATGTGAACTTTCCCCAGAGCCAACCAAACTCTTGTAAGCATCATTCAAATTTCTTCAGGGTTTCTAAAAATAATTTGCCACTTCCAACTTCATCGAATTCAGACAATCTATTTTCCTTTACATTGATCCTAAAAAGTGTCTTGGCAGCATACAATGTCTCCTTGATAACCAAATAAACGTTTATTTTGAATGTTGTAGCTACAGCTATGCTCACTCAATTCATTACCGTTAACACAAGTTTACTAATAACAGAAAACTAAACTGCAATATCTATTTTGCATTCTTTTGTCGGTGAAATATATCTTCTTTGTGACTCACTCAACTCATTTAAGAAACCAAAACCGTTGTTCACACCATTGTGCATATTCCAATATTGACCTTGATATATATTAGAACATACTCCGTGTTTCGTAGACGAATCGATCCCATTTGCAGTTAACCTCCACTTTTAAAGCAGACATATCTACGATAACTTTAGTCCTCCTCGCGATTCCGATTCTTCACTGCTGTCATCGCGAATCTCCATAAAGAATTGCCGATGCTACTCATGCATCAATGGATTCTGAAAGTAATCCTCTTTATCATGTCTTATTTCTAGCCAAAACGAAATATTAGCTTGTCAAAGATAGAATAAAGATCTGAGTGAAACATCAAATCTCCTGTCTTCTTCAGCGAAAACAATCTTTATTGTTGCTATGCCGTGTCGATTTCGTTCACGGGACTATGAATATTCATGCAAAAATGTTATTCTTCCTGAACAATAACATAACCATTCAATAAAAGCATGTTTCTTCATCAATTATTAAAATGCTTTGTATGAGTGGAATCTCTACCCGATTTATATTGTGGAAACCTTATCAAAGTTTCTCTTCTTTAGATAATAATTCTTCCATACCATGAATTTCATATTTTCTTCTCTCAATCATTGTGCTCTAAATCTTGAAAACTTCATTATTTGAATGTGAGTCCTTAATCATATTGATTCGACGGAATTCAACTATATGCAATGGTTTCTATTTACTATGCAATGGTTTCCATTTACTATGAAATGGTTTATTTTTACTTTGCAATAGTTTCTATTCACTCTGCAATGGTTTCTTTTTATTATGCAATGGTTTCCGTTTACTATGAAATGATTTATTTTTACTATGCAATGACTTCTATTGATATGATCTGCAATTGGCTTTACAATCCACAAATGAAGCTATGGTTTTCTAATCGCAATACCTCTTTACCATTTCATAACGAGGGAAATTCGTGAATAGCTAGTCTACTTTCTATTCATGCCAACTTGATGTTTTGATATATCTTTGCAAGGTCAATTTTGTAGAGAAAAACTACTAAAATCTTTGTTGTTGTGATTCATTCATTACTGTAGAATCAACAAAAAATTTTACTTCTACTAATTGTGTGATCTTTATTTTAGCTGTGACAACATTTCATGTTGATATCAACATCACATTATTTCATAAGGCTCTTTTATCAAGTTTTTCCCGTTGGTATTATCCATTGATTGCGAAACCTTAGAATGTACGTGCATCTTCATTGGCACGGCCATCAGAGATAACTTCCATGCTAGAGCACCTGTTTTGGGGTGTTGGACATGTTTCCTGAATGATTCTATACCACAGCTCTTCTTTCAATGACAGTAAAAGATTTAATTGAATAACGTATCGGATCAATATTGGACGATAAGAAGGAAACTTATCACCTTTTGCCTTGCAATCTAAAATATATCATGTCATACCAATCATTTTTCCTGTCCCTTTTCAACATCCTCCGAAAAGACAGTCATCAAGAACGCATCTTCTTTAAAACCATAAATATTTCCTTGGTATGTTTGTTGCTTGCATAGTTTCATAATCAAATCAGGCTTTATGTTGCCTCCTCTGTTATTTCAATCTCCTCTGGTAATTAAACAACTTGCCATTGCCATAGCCCTCATTCCTAGGTTAGGTTAATCAATCTCCTTTTTAATATCATAGGTTTTTTCATCGATAACTAAACAACTCTTCAGTAATGAAATTACTTTCATCACAAAGGTATGTTCCATCTGTTATAAGAATAGCCTCTGAGCCTTCAACTCAATTCATTCCTCAACCCTTTAATTCTATGAATATTCTAGATGTGTTGTCATACCTAATTGGCTTCGGCGAATCAATCAAGAAGTCTCTTGACGATGTGTCAGTTGTGTTATGAGATCAAGTAGTCGTGCTGGCTTTTTCTTAGGGTTCTGATGCGATTAGCTTTCTCCATTTCCTTATCGTAAATCTTAAGTTTGTTGAATTAAATTTTTCATTTGTAATGAAGTTGTCATAGGAGTTATAGGTGTCTAGTTTTGGGGTATTATCATTCACCTAGCAGGAGTTTTCATTTTAGCCTATCAGGGATGTATTCATTTTGAACTGAAATGAGTTGTATCCCACCGGGTAACCCATGTGCCTACTGTGGTGGATGTGGACGCTGCAGGTGGGGTATTATGCCTTGGAGGTAGAACATCATGCTAAGGAGGTAGGGTATTATACTTGGAAAGTGTGGTATTAGACTTTGAAGGTGGGGTAATATGCTTTAGAGGTGGAGCATTGTGCTTTGTAGGTGTTGTTAACTGGGCCGGGCCATGCAGGATTCCAATAAAAAGAAGACTTCGTTCGAATTAATGTGATTATATATCAAATACAAAACTATTTACAAAACTTAATTACATGATAGCGTGACCGTTTCTTATCATGTCACGGACATTCTGATTTCATTCCTAACGTGTCCCAACCCCGCGCATGCTTATACACTAAGGCTGACGCAATGCTGCTGTGCAGTGCCAAGATGGTACATATGCTTCGCAACAGTAGGTTGAGCATTATGCTTTGGAGCCAGAGACTATTTTTTGGAGGTGGGGTATTATGCTTCGGAGAAGCCCCCAAAAAGCAGCCAATCAGCTTGTTGTAAAAGGGGTCTGAAATGAGTTCCTCTGAAAAGACCTCTTGTAAGCAAATCCAACAACTGGGAAAGTCCTTAATTTGGGGCCGAACCAGTGCACAGAAAATATTGCTACACAATTGTCATAACAACAATGTTGATTCAAGATTCATAAGCTCATCTAAAAGAACCATTGCTGATTGGATAATATCTGCCTCACTGCCGTGTCATTCCTATGTGCTGTTGTGACATATTTGTTCAATATTTCATTTTCTGTCTTGAATTAGCTGGAGAAGAAACTTCTTCAATGTTTCTAAGATTTTTCTCTTCTCTACAGAACTCTCCCTCCTCGGATTGGCATTTCAATCATTTGTTTGAGGTTCTCAACCACAGCACGTCTCCCACCAAATTGAAAAACCAATCGAAATGAAAACAGTGAATCATTTGACAAAGTGCCCCTAACTACTAGGACATAATCGTAGTTTTTGCTTCACATCTGGGATAGTCAGGATCGTTGCTTCCCAGGGTATCGTCTTTGTAATGTAGATTTTTCGTATTGTATAATGTAATTTTTTATCTATTGATATAAAAAAAGATGAAAGGCCTACTAAGCCCAATCCCCTGTAGTTGCAATGTCAAAAGAGACCCTGTTAGGATTTAAGATTAAAATGAAATTGATTTGGTAGCAAAATCTATATGGTTGAGTTTTGGAAATGGCAGAAATGAATATGAATCGTTTGAGAAGATATCCGAACAACCTGAATAGACAGGTGCTCTTATTAAGACTAACATACTGGAGAAAAACCGAAAGAGAAACCTAGCAGGGAGTAAATAAATTGATCATTAGTTGTTTTGGGAGATAATCAGGGGGAGGCTCATGTTGCTTAGGTGTCATTTGGATTTATTTGTAAGCAAAGAGCGTGTCTTCAATTTTAGACGTATTTTCATAACAAACTCGATATGAGAAATCCATATTCTCGAATTTTCAGAAATCTAAGAAACTACAGCACACTGAAAAATATTTGCTAAGAAACTTCAAACCTATCAACTTCACTTTGTTTTCTCGGCCCAAAAGTTCTTTTTTTAGCATAATTATTATTTGGTTAAGTAGGTCCTTTTTAGGTTTATCTCTTTGTTACCCTGTGTTTTGTTAATCAGGTGTATAATTTAGTCCCAAAATCATTGTCAGCAAAGTTTCCTGAAGAAGATTTTGAATGTCTCATTAGGACCTCGAGTTTGTGCTCTTTCGTCCGGAATAAAGAAGTTTTGTATCAAGGGTGCCATATTGTTCAACTTAGTACCGAAATACCTCGAGGACTTGAAAGAAGCATCAAAGGATAAATTCAAGAAAGGTTTGGGTATCTTCTTATCCCAAATCCCTGATGCACCTCTCAATTACACATCAATTAGAGCAACGAATAGTCAAACTCTTGGGTATGATGTCTTTGGTAATGATCCTTTTCAGAGGTAGACATCTCAATGGTAGATATCTAAGTGTTGATCCTCAAGTTGATACATTTTAAAATCATAGATGAAATGATAGAAGGGGGAGCTTTTTCGAAGGCATGTACAGAGAAGCATTCAATCTGATTTCGATATTATGTCTGTTATTAGTAACATTTGCTTTCAGAGAAATGTATTGGATGACAATAATGATATGATAATAAGGAGCGTGATTGTCAACGCCCTAGTCTAAGGCAATGGTGTGTTTTGATAGACCATTCCACTAAAGATGGCAGACCTAATTTCACGCAATGCATGATGGGAATACGCCCCTTAGTAACGCATAGCTACCACACTTTAAACGGCCTAAAACTTTCGTTGCTGCTGTTGTTTGTTTTGGTAGCCAATCATTGCTAAGGGGTATAATGCATTGCGTGAAATGTTTGCTCATGAGATGAGGTCTGCCATCTTTCGTAGAATTTTCTATCGTTATTCTCTGATATTTACAATAATTTCAATGGGATGACTAATAACGAATGAATTTCAAGATACTCAATTGAACAAGAAGATATTAGATAATTTTGACAAACAAGATGCTTTCTGTCTCCTTATGAATACCATGGAGATCATTGAAAAATACTACTTACTCTTTTTTAATCTTCTACCGCACTAAATACTCTTACAGAAATGTTTATACAATACACAACAAAAAGCACCAAGGCTTCGCCCATCTGCAGCTAATTTCAAAATTTTAAACGAAATTGACTTTTAGATAGGATAAATAGATTTTTCCTTTCGATTTCGAAGCACCATAGAAACGCGTTTGTTGATTAAATCGAAAATAGCGGCATGACGAGGTTAGAAGACTAAAGCCGAGTCTCTTTTTGGCTTAAAGAGCTGTAATATTGCCTAAGCTTGTTTTTGTAATTTCAAGTCCTCTGTCTCGGCTTTCTGTATAGGCTGTATTTCGCAAAGCAACCCCCAAGAAAGCTTATACGATTCCACTCTGGCCATTTAAGCCAGCGGACATTACTAGGTACCAGTCCTCGTTTTATGGTTTACTATTCTACTTTCATAGATAGTACATTTTTATATACCAGCATGCAATAAGTTTCATAAAAAAGGTTTCAAAGTCACTTGTTTATCTCATGCAGAGATGCAGTTTGGTATTTTCTGCTCATCTGTTGTTCGATATGGTTTACTATTCTACTTTCATAGATAGTACATTTTAATATACGAGCATGCAATAAGATTCATAAACGAGATTTCAAAGTCACTTGTTTATCTCATGCAGAGATGCAGTTTGGTATTTTCTGCTCATCTGTTGTTCAATAACAGCCAACCCCATCAAAGAGTAATGCGTGGGGCGGAAATGAAAATATAGGCCATGGTTGCGAATATCGTCGTTACGAACAGCACAACACAAAGACGATCCAACGTAGCTGCTGCCAATTTCCACTCGGCTGCGTTCATTTCCAGGCTCTTTTTCAAAATGGTAGCACTCGAGATGACTTCCAAATTCTTCAGGACTTTTCTCTCGTAATTATCTTCTAGTTTCTTGCTTGTTTTGCTTAATTCGATGCCACCGTTCGTTTGGTTGCCATTGTTCCGGGCAGCATGTTCTGAAACAAATGAAATACTTCAAGGCCAGGTTTTACAACCGTAAAGTTAATTTTGCTTACCTTTGCTTCCTCTTCATAGCATTGGTTGCTAATTAAATATAAACCTATAATTGAATAGGCTTTGATTGGTACAGAACTTTTTAGGGAGAACGAACTTTCCTACTACACGATATCGGATTCATGGTTAGGAATGTGCCCCCAAGCTTTTTCAAAAAACAATGAAGTGCCCTTCTTACTATCCAAAATTGTCCCTCTTCCTTTTTGAAAGAAGTGCCCTTGATAGTCGTGCCTTCCTCCCCCAAATCTCGAGATGCTTCCTCGTCCTTATTCAGGGTTTTCAGGGTTCAGGGTTTGAAATGAAGATAGACTCCACATTTCTGTTGCAGATAAAGGCTCCTACCTTTGTTAAAGCATACCTGATGTGGTAAAGAGCTGTTATAGTATCCTGTCCTTAAACAACAAATCAAAGGGTTGCAGAGGAATAGCTGTACCTGCAGAGCTTGTGAATAGATTTGAAGAAAGTAGAAAGTACTGTAAATTCATAGGTTTTGTAGTAAAAGTATTTGAATAGTTGGTATTTATTAGTACACATCTCTTGGTATGCACTATTGTATATTATCAACTTATTAAAACAAATTGATTATTATTATTATTTTATTATTATAGTTATTCTTTTCCGCTGTGATTTTCCTCACCATCCTCAAGTTGTGTACCGGTCAAAGACTGTTCTGACGTAGCTGCTACTCTGATGAGTTTCAGACGCAAAGCTTTAGTAGTTATGATGTTTTGCTATTTTTCTGAGTTTCTTCGCCATCCACCTATCTTTGTCGATTTAGATACGATTGTTGGGATGCATCAAACAAAGAAAACGTTGAAAACATTTCTCAAGGCAGGTCGGTTCTTGTGCCCTAACATTGAATAATCGAAACTCTTACCATTGATATGTACTTGTCCGTTTTCTTGAGAAGAAATCTTGACAACCTCGTCTTTATTCTTGCAGCTGCAAAGACTCCTCAAGTACTTGAAGCTCAGCATCTTCTTCACAAACTCAGATGGAGGCTCGCCTTTAGCTGCCCAGGTTATAACGACGCAGTTAGCCACCAATGCAATGCCGATTTCCAGCATCACGGCAGTCAAGAACTTCTGCAGCAGTGGGAATACCTAACAGGTTAAGTTTCTAGTTTTACTCAAGATGTTTCGCACTTTGATTTTTGCGCAATTCACAAAAGTGACGTAAAAAGGTAGAATGTAAAAAACTACCTGGCTTGAGTATCGGAAACAAAGATGATTACTAAAGCTTTACTTATGAAACCCATCGGAGAAGTACTTCAGGAAGGGAACGAAAATGAAACGTAACGAATTATCAAACCTAACTGTGGATCAAATTGGCTAATTGGAAAGGATGTGACAAATTGACTAATTGGATTGATCTCATATCTTGTTGATGGGAAGAATTTGTTTCCCCAATGGGACTCTTCCAATAACAATTAATTCTTCGTCTAACTGGACTTTCACTATACCAATCTTTCCAAAAATTACCTCCTTTCAGATTGGGTAATTTCGATCTACATATGGGTATAATATTTCTTTACGTTTCTTTTTTATTCTCCTTCTGTCTGACGTACTACTATGACGAGTAACGTTGTGCAGTACACTCGCAAAATTTATCCTGTACGATAGGTTGTGATTGGGCAATTTTTTGTCGTCCTAACCGTCCTTTTTCTTCTTTTTTCCTAATCAACGGAGCTCGTTGTATCGCAAAAATATATAGAAATACGCATCGAATCATTTTGCTCTCTGGCAGTAAATATAAACTTATCTATTTGTTATCAACTCAATAATAGAAATGAAATAGGGTGTCAAAGATTATTCATATCTATAGGTGCATAGACATTAATTCATAAGGCATGGTCTAAAACGGGTAATTTGATTATACCTGAGCAGGCTACTGCAATTGACATATTCCACCACTGGGTCTCGAATCCAGGTTGTTGCGGCCATTGGTGAGTGTGCTAACCAATGTCTTAAACCAGGACTGGTAACCACTGTCCTAGCCACTGTGCGCTAAACTGGTTTAGGACAGCGGTTAGCACGCTAGCCTGTGGCTGAAACAACCCGGGTTCGAAACCTGGTGAGGGCTAATGTCAATTCAGTAGGCCTACTCTGGTAAAACTCTATTGATACATATGGTTTATAAAGAAATACCTCAGAAGTTGGAGGAATCTGGTCTGATATAATCATCATGAAGACAGCTAATGATAGTAATGTTGTTATGACAAGACCAACACGCTCTCCGGAATCCGGGGGTAGGCCGAATGACAAGAAGGCAAGGAAGGAGATGAGAGTACTGGGCACTATCGTGTTCATCAGGTAGAATCGCACCAGTCTCCTCAGATGTATTGTGTAGATCAGCTCAGGGTATGGCTCGACGCAGCAGTCGTAGTGGTTTTCTATTCTCTGCACGTCGTAGCCTTGAAATCAAAATTTTATAATTTGATCAGGGATTGGATTATTGATGAATCATCACCATCATCAAATTGTCGTGGACACCTATAGTGTCCATTGAGTGTCACAAAAAACTACTAGAAAAAATGAGGTAAAGAGACACAATTTTAATGCAGCACACTTAGGCCCTTCGGACTTATTTCCTCCTCAGAGTGAATGATTTTATCAATAGAATTAAGAAAAATCAGAATAAAATTTTTTCATAAAATTGTAAGTCACACTCTGAGGAGGACGTAAGTCCGATGCTAGGCCTAAGTGTGCTGTATTCAAGTTGTGTTCCTTTGACTCTTTTTTCTACCGATTTTTAGTAATTCTATCTACATGATAGGTACGAAGTGTCTTAACTCCGTGCAGTACAGTGAAGGATGTACACTACATTGGAGGGTGTTCAGTACTGTGGCGGATGTTCAGTGCTTTGGTTTATCATCAGTACTGCCGAGGAAATACTTTGAGGAATGTTCAGTACTGTCGAGGGATACGATCAGTACATTCACTGCCATGGGGAATATCATCAGTACTGTTAGAGATACCATCTCTGTCAGATTTAATGAAAAATAACAAAACTGCTCACTCATAAGTTTGAATTCTCCACTTTCAGAATAACTGACCAAATCGCCAGCCTCTCTCTGACTGCTGATGTTCACATGGAGGCCATGGTAGGCCCAAGACGCAAAGACCATGGGGCAGCGCTGGTCGTCGAATGGAAAGTAAGTAACGTCCATCTTGCAAACGCTTTTTAAGATGTGTGGACTGAGCCATGCCACTTGGCCATCATGGTATATCGTTGCTTTCGTCTTGCTTTCCACGTCTATGCCTTTGTAATTTTCTTGCGCACTGAGAAATAGAAAGATATTTTATTGCCAAGTGTAGAATCAACAATTAAACATCTCGAAAGGATAGGTAAAGAGTGGTTGCAATAATATGAATCTTTAAACAGGAATGTACACTTCCATATATAAGGCTGTTATTAACGTGTGTCTTGATAGAATTAAATGTAAAAGGAAAGAAAAGCGTAGAAACCTAACCTAATGTAAAAAATTCTTCAAAACCTAACATTGGAATGAACTGAGCTTACAACGGCGGTAAAAAATAGTGCATAGGAATTTACATCTGTTCAACTAAAATGTTTTTTTGAGAAGTTCACAATAGCCCCTAAAAGATTCAGTCTTTCTGATATCAATAGGCAGTTCGTTATTAAGATAATAAGGCTATTGGAGACTTACGGAAGACGACTTATTCTGTTTTCCTAAATGATATTTTATGGTAGGAAGGGTCTCGCCAAATAAGTGTCAATTTTTGGATCTGGGCAAGTTTTAGATTAGCATTCTTTAAGGGTGTATTCTTTTGTGGCTTTTATGCCATTTTTGGTCTTCTCAGGTTGAATCTATACCAGTTTCCTCATTTCAAAATACAAATCAATCGTTGATTTTTTATTTCAAAGTAGAAGAAATATGATGTGTTAAAAATGGAACTTACGTGTTATAAAGACGGAGGTCTGGTTTCCAAATTAAAGCTGCATCGACCCTTATGGAGTTTATGTTCCCAAAGTCTGATTTGTTCCATCTCAAAAACTCATCCTTCCAATACTACATAACAACAAATAAAATTAGGAAATTATCAAGGGAATCAAGAAGCATATCTAAAGATTAATACTAAGTGCCCTCTACTCAACTTAAAATAACAATTCATAATATCTAGGTTTCTTTCATAAGCAAAACGTGTAATTTTTTTCATATAAATATATGCATTTTGCTTTTGAAAGAAACCTAGGTAAGTTATCGGGTTTAATTTCAAGCAATGCATAATATTGATATTTCTCCCAACAACGCATAGCTACCAAAACATACGGCTACAGCACATAATTTTGACTGCAGATGAGATTTAGGCCATTGCAATTCATTGCAAAAATCGACACACTCAAAAGTGATGGTCTCACTCAAAACTCTGATTTCAGAAGTAGAAGTCACTTCTTATACTTTTAATAATCACATTTATGTATAGCTATTAACTGAAGAATTGGTGAAAAGTATTTCGACGTACGATAGATAAAATTTAATCAAAAATTCATGTCTAAAAGTATGCTAATAAACAAGCATCAAAAGAATATACACTATCCATATCAGGCATAGCCCTTCCTTAGTAAAGTAGGCTTAATAGCAGAGTCTTTGATCGGTACAAAATTTCAATATAGCCAGAAAAATGTTAAGTTACCCATGTTTTCGCTTCACAATGCTTCCGATTTTTCTAGCTACATTAAAGAAAGCTTTATAGCAAGTTAGGGCTGACATGGAATCAAGAATTATCAAATATGAAATGTTGCTTATCGACATGATTTTATATAAGTTATGATTAGAAAGATGAAGCAATAGTTGTAAATATTTGAAAAGTGTAGGTTTGAAGATGATTGGAGGTTTGGAGATTTAATCTTGCTTGAATTCTTGTTGTTGTTGTTGTCAAATTCTTCCATAAAGTCTTTCTTTGTAAGTTACTTATTCTTCTATATTTACTTTCGTATTTTAATATGAATGATGGAAGATGGAAGGAGTCTTAAACTAATTAAACTAACCTGACGAATCCAAACATTGGTCGTAATTATTTGATTTCTTTCATCCTGTGGAGGATAATAAAACTCGATTTATCTCTAGCGATTGCGTTGTCAACGCCGCATCACAGTGATCGATGTACGAACGTACAGAGCAATCGATTTATTTAATTAAAAAAAACTAAAATATTTTTGGATAAAAGGGCAGTTAAACGAAAAATTTAGAATGAAAGACTTTTTCCACAATCATATCAGTTCTTTAGCAACTCGTCTTCAAATAACGTAAAGCTTCGAGATCATGTGCAAAAGAACCTACCACATCGAGAATTTGCTTCAAAGCGATGTCAAATTTGAGTTGGACGGTTGATAGGACATTTTGGACTGGCCTCACTTTCATGTTATAGTCTTTGAAAAGCTCGTCCATCAGATTCTTTTCAATGTTTCTACCTGAATCGAAGAAAGTAAATCAGTTGAAATTAACATGTGTAATTGTCCTAATTAGGGCCAGCTTTTGGAGAAATTGCCCTATCAGACCCTACCAATTAGCTTTTCAGGCAATGTTTACAAGGGGTCAGCTCCACTAGTAACCGTACCCTAACAGGTACGTTTAGGCCTTTTGTTACACGGGACCGACTGGGACCGTTACAAATGGAGCTGCTGGCCGTGCCAATATGGATCCACTTACGATGTCGATCCCGTTTAAAACCTTAAGCAGTTCCACTTGGTTGCGTACGGAACGGTTCCAAAAGGTCCCGTGTAAACGCTGCCCAAGAGCGGAAAAACAATAGTAGCCAACATTAAAACAATAAGTTGCTGGGTCTTGAAAACTCTGCTGTGTAGAATATTCTAGAATAAAGGGTACATTTTGAATAGATTTATTCACACTGCAAATCTCCTACCTAGGATATCACAACAGAGAGACAAGAATTGAGGTGACATTTGCAGTAGTTCTTACCACACTTTTTTACGTGGCCGTAGAGAGACCGGCTTGGCCCAAGGGTAAATGCGAATTAAATGCGTCTAACTTCTCTGAAAGAGAGCTTATAATCAAATCAAAATAAGTAACTTAGATTCTACTGGCCACTAAGAGTCTTGGGTCCCCTGCTTACTACCCTAGTTACCCCCTTTCTATGGTACTGCTTCTTTATAGCTGTGAGGCGTAGACATCCTACCAGAGACACGCAAGAAAGCTTGAACTATCGTTCACATCTTATTCAAGAAGATTTCATTTCTGAAACAAATTAATGACTTGAAAACTGCAAAATAAAAACAAAAACGAAATGACTTACATTTCACTTCTTGAGGATGAAGAAGGAATATGAGGAGGGAAAAGATGCAAACAAACGTCGAATCCATCTTCTTCTGCTGGAATAAACAACTTCTCTTTGCTGTAATAAACTTGAGGATTAGACTTCTGATTTATTCAATCAAATTAAGCTAGAGCACGAAATAAAAAAGTTTTCTAAACAAAACAGTTGTTCTATTAGCTGGTGAAGCACGGGGGTCGCGTGTCTTGTTTTGCTGGGCCACCCGTTGTTCCTGCACTGTTTTTATGACAGGGAATTTTTTAACATGCTTAGTGGTGGGCAATTCCCATTTGCCACTTAAAGTGGTACACCAATGGAACACTTTTGCCCCACTTATTCAATGCTCTTTTTATTTATTGAGATTTGATTTTCTTACCTACTTTTTGAATGAAAGATTTTTTGGTCTCGAAAACTTTAACCAAATATTTCAGTTTTAAACCTACTGCAGATATCATTTATTTTATAAAGAAATTTGCAGAAAATGTGTTTTAGTTGACACAATACAGCCGTTCATTTTGGTAGCTAACGCGTTGCTAAGGATTATATATCCTATAATGCATTGCGTGAAATGGGATTCACTATCTTTCACACAACGGCAATTGCAGCATGAAGCAAAACGAGCAAAACTCTATGTGATAGAAGCCTATTGCTTTTATTGGCATAACTCTGCTCACTCATTCCAGACTAGGATTCATCTAAATACAAAGCATAACTGCAGGTTTAATGGGAAAATTAGTCGCCATTTTGGTGTTGGTGCAATACTTTTTCTCCGTCAGTGTATTTGAGAAGTCATCTTGAAAATTTTGTTAGGTTCTGGTAGAAAACGAAAAGTGACGCATGAACTCGTTGGCAAGGGTTCAACAGGGGGCTTATTGATGCACCCGAATCAAATCACGCCTTCGTTACCGTGAATTCAAGTATCTAATATCGCGGCGTTTCATTTACGAAAAACTCAGCAGGCCATTGAAAATATGACAAGTGATCACATTCCTTGCAATAAAAACATGATCAATTATTTACAAGGTTCAAAAAAGCTATCAATTCTCACAGAAACAGGCTCGTATCTTTTCATCTTCATTTTCACCATAACAACTGCTCGGCACGGGGGAAGTGCTAGGCACTGTACCGGTATTCTTAAGCCTGGTCTGCACCAGAGGTACAAGTGAACGGAAGAGCGTTGAGTGACTGCAGGGGCAATATAATGTCCCAATAAAATATCATGCGCGTTTATAATTGACGCGTTAAACATGACACGGTTCGACAGGGCCGAGACGTTTAACTCACTCACTCGCTCATTTACTACTATTAGGCCCCGTTTACACTATACCGGATAGCTATCGTCGCGCTGCGGTTTTCGTATCGGATAGGGTGTACCGTTTACATCATGCCACAGCTATCCAGTATGAGACGCTCCTCATTTCGGAGTGAAAATCACTCCGCTTTGTAGGTGATATGAAAATCTCTCCGGCATGGTTGTGGCATGATGTAAATGATACTTTAGTGATAAAGTGCACGATGCTGTGCACTTTCTGGTCCTTCTATATAGTCTTCCGTTGGATAGTACGTTAAACATAGACTCACGAATGGAAGCATTGAACATGCTAGATCCTACTTTACTAATATACTAATATATGTAGTGACGTATTCCATCTGTGGCCTTTGCTTAGGCTAGCACGTTAAACATAAACTCACTCATTAAGACCTAATTTACTAATATATGTAGTCACGTATTCCATCTTGTGGCCTTTGCTTAGGCTAGTACGTTAAACATAAACTCACTCATGAAGACCTAATTTACTAATATATGTAGTGACGTATTCCATCTTGTGGTCTTTGCTTAGGCTAGCACGTTAAACATTAACTCACTCATGAAGACCTAATTTACTAATATATGTAGTGACGTATTCCATCTTGTGGTCTTTGCTTAGGCTAGCACGTTAAACATTAACTCACTCATTAAGAAATAATTTACTAATATATGTAGTGACGTATTCCATCTTGTGGTCTTTGCTTAGGCTAGCACGTTAAACATTAACTCACTCATTAAGACCTAATTTACTAATATATGTAGTGATGTAGTCTATGCAAACGTGCCTTATCCTTGGAATAAGGCCTCATGTTGCTTTTCGTAGGCAATAAAGGCTAACATACGCGATCAGTTTTTTTCTGCAGTTTTTTCTGTCAGTTTTTTTCATCAGTTAACGTTTGGAAAAAACTGAAGATGCGTGCGTTTACACGATCAGTTAAAAATCGTCAGTTTTTTCAGTTGAGCAATGAAGAGTGACAGAGAATTCGCGAGCTTTTATTATTGCCGTTATTTCGAAACGAAAAAAGATTTTCCGGCTTGAGTGATTTTTTGACTGATCAGTTTAACTGAAAAGTTAGACACGTCCATCTTTCGAAAAACTGATAAGTTTTGACTGATCAGTCAGAAAATGTCAGAAAAGTCTCAAATTTTGACTGAAGAAGAAAGACTGACGAAAAAAAAACTGATCGTGTATTTTAGCCTTTAGCGTTAAACATAAACTCACTAGCTGAATCATAGAACCTAATTTTCCTTTCTGTCATTTTTTGTTGAAATGAAAATATCTTATTCCACAAATTTGAGATTCTTTTGTACGAACAGCCAACTTAGTAAACAGACATGAACCAAAAATCGGCAGTTCAAGGCAGAAAAGGATATCTCGTAAATTACTCAGTGGTATCCTGAACCAATTCAAGCGTATTGCAAAAAGTGTCTAATTTTGCTTTTTCAAATTCTGTTTTTAAGACTAGGGATTTTATTTGAGGTTTGGACGAACACGCCCTTTCAGACAGAGAATTGCAATTGCTATCCGGTTTAAGGCATTACACTAATTCTTTATAAGACACTGTAGAGTCATATATTCAAAAATAGGAAAATTTGGTAGGAGATTTTTGTATGAATCAAATGAGTTAGGAAACTTTAAATGTTGCCTTTACAAAAACAACGTGAACGCCAAATACATTCGAATACGAAAGTATTTTTTTAGTGAAATTATTTGCCTGGAAATGGGATTAGAAGCATCCAATATGCCTGAAGCACTGTGAACACTTTATCGTATTCATAGCGTATTTGCTTGAAAACGGAGCAGTGTGAACAGGTACTATTTTTCGATCTCCAAATGCGGAGACAAATAAATACGGAGAAGTTTTAACGAAACTTAATGTCATGTCCGCCGGCGTTGATGATTATGGTAGTCCAGATGTGTCTGTCCTTTGTTTTTAGAGGCATTAAAGAAATCAAGCAAACAATTCAGTAATAAAATAATGTTTACATAGGCTAATAATAAACTAACTCAAAGGTTCATTTTGATAATTAAATAACAGACTGATAGGTCTAGATGGAAAGAAACATTTACAACGATAAAGCTAGCGTTACGGTGCACGTTTCCTCACTTAACTTGACACTCACTCAGCAAAGTGGCCTTTAGTTGAGAGAAGGAAGAACGAGGTGTTCAATTGTCAACCTTTAAATTTTTTTGTTTTTATCAGTCATACAGTAGAATCCCGCTACTAAAAACCTAAAAATTGAAAAACCTCTAAGCTTAAGATTTTGACAGTATTTTAAGGAGGGAAATTACAAAGTTTTGGTTTAAAGATTATTGATTTTCACCAACAATATTAATGGTATTTAAACATTGTCCAAAGACCTTACAAACAAACATTAACAATCATTATTATTCTTGCTTACCACAATTTATTCAAGAACCGGTTTAGGCTAACTCCTACAAATGGAGTTTCTTAGTTGCGGATTTTTACTGTATGCCATATGTTGCCTGCAAGTTGTTGGAAAAATCGCACCGTAACACTACCCTGCTTTGCCCCAACAGACTTCATACGGGAAGGAATAAATTGCGACACGATTTCACGAAAATTCGGAACGATTCGCAAACGATTTTGTAATTATTTACAACGATTATGGAAAGATACAAACCGTTTCCACTCCACCTTCATAGAGCTCGGTCTAAGTTTTAAAAGACACCGTTTTAGGTAGTGATTGTCCTAAGGGAACATCGACTGTGTTATAATCGCTGAAAGTCATTGAAAAAATCATATATCCCATTTTAAAAATCAGTTTATCTCTTATCTAAGGCCTGTCGCTGTTTTGATTTGCAATCTTAGGAGACAAGCAATTGCATGTAAGTCCTTTTTAGCAATCCAATTGTTTGTGAACAGCGAGAATAGTTTTAGTATAATTGGCAGAGCAAGATCTGCATTTCATTCAGGTATTTTTTAATCTGTCTACTTATAAACTAGGGATCCTGTATTGTGTAGACAGAAAAATATTTGTTTTCGCCTTTGGACTCTTGAAGTAATCTATTGGTCAGCTCGCTGTATTGAGGTGATGATTAACTTCCCTACAATAATACCAATCATTCACCTGTTTTCTGATTGCCCTTTTTCGATCCACATCTTGGTATAATAATTCGCTATATTTTCGTTTCGTTATCTTTCTTACGCATTACTCTGTGAGTGTCAGACGAAGAGCTTAAGTAATGCATGTGTTCGTTTCGCTATATTTCCGATATTTCTGGCTATTTTGAAGTTTTATTCTGATCAAAGACTGTTCTTTTTAAACAGCAATGCCAGTATCAAACATGAGTGAAAATAGATAGCGAACAAACTTTGTATTATAAGTAACAATTATGATACAAAGTTTGTTTTCTGTCTATTTTTACTTATGAAAGACAGTTCTATTTATGAAATCCAAATGGTGACACAAAAATCAGTTTATCGACACTTATTTTGAATTGTTTGTTTCACTAGATTAATGCAATGAATTCCCAATGATTATTTAGACGACCTCTTTTCCATCAATCTAGACAGAGGGCTGTAGGGGCAAAGTATGAATAAAACTAAATATTAATGGTTTTTAAATACATGATAATGTTTACCATAAGTTCCCTCCATAACTTTGATTAAGTTCTTAACCTCGACGAAGCAATTTCCCGCAGCTGCAATTAAACTCAAGAAGATGATAAAGCCAAGAAAGAGTTTCGTCGGTAATTTCACACTGCTCTCGACGCATAAATAGAACCAAATCGGAAATATGACGCACAACATGGTGTTCAGTGTGCCACCAAGGAGGGACAAGGCTGGTCCAAAGTTTGTCACCAACATTGACACTCCCATAATCAGTACCATGCTTGAGGTGCGAATCAAGCAGCGTTGCCAGCAGAATCCTGTCAAAGACAAAAGATGAACGAGTTAGAAAAAAAAAAGTTTTTCTGGTGGGAAGGAAACAGCAAGGAGTGCATAATCATTTGCGATACTTTCTCGTTGGAATCAGGCTAGAGGTTAGGTTTTTGTGTATTTCAGTTCGTTGTCACTCACTCTCTAGTAAGGGACAAACTAAAGATGTAAAAGCATGTCAAAAAGTTCCCACGCTGTTTTTATGAAAAGCATAATTTTGACAGTTTAGCAAAGTGTGACCTATATCAACAGACACCTCTACACAACAGACACCTCTACACAACAGACACCTCTACAGAAAAAAACAACTCTACACAACAGAGAGATACTTAAGTCCCAAAATCGACATATTAATGAAGAGCAATCTCTTACAACAGACACCTCATTACGACGGACAACAAAATTGGTCCCAATGGTGTCCGTTATGTAGAGGTCCACTTTACATTAATAACGACAAGAGTTTGTCTTCTTTTTACGTTCAGTTCTAGAAGCTTTGATGTGATGGTTTCCCTTAACCAAATTCAAAATTCTTTAGTCATGATTTTAAATGTCAATTTGAGAACAACAAAGCTGTGATACAAGTTTGATTTGATAAGCCAAATTTCTTGTCTAGCTTAAAAGTATTTTTGTACAAGTTACATTCAAAACACTTTACAGTGAATTCACTTACTAGACACATAAACGTTACATAGGCGATACCCACGAAGAAAAAGTTCATGACTTTCCCAGGGCCATGTAATAAAAGACTTGTATATACAAGTACAAGAGACAACAGGACATTAAAAACTATCAATTTTTCAACTTCTTGTGGTAGCATGGCTTGTATCAGGAAGGCAGAATGAAAGTAAGCTAAATGAGAAGTCTAGGTTTTAGATGTTTGGAATAACACTCACACTGAACATAACCAGAAACTTTAAAAGAGGGGGGAGAGCATCAAATACTTTTAATATTAACTTGTGGATAATAGGTACGTTGCTAACAAAATACAATGTATATATAGGATGGTAGATTGTGGCTCGAGATAACATAAATAGTGCTCAAGAAGTCACAAGAACAACAAGCGAAATATGTACAGTACGTCGTAGCCAACATTTACGAGTTGCTACACAGCCAGTGTGGTGATAACTGAAGGGGCATCACAGATTCATTCAATGTATATATATATAATTTTTTGAAAAGGGAGGAGCTCCGGCTCCCCACTCCGGCTGCTTCCCTGAACACTCACCTGTGGGAATGCCAAGGTATCCTTCAAATTGTTGGTGGACAGGATTGATGTTGAGAACATAACCAGACAAAACATGGGAGCAAATGAAAATCTGTGCAATGGTGATCATTGCCCTGTATGCTACATTATGATGGTAGATCGGCAACCCAACAAATGTCGTCAGGAGGTCCTCCCCAATGAAATTTCCAAGAACCACGTATGATGCCACAGTAACCAAGATGTAAACAAATCCCACAATGCTGAATCCAGCAGCAACAACTTTTTGGAACTTGATCGGATCTTTCATGTCATTCTGGACGGTTGGGAATATTCCGATGCCAGAGAAGCCAAACAGAAATGTGCCAAAGGAAGCAAACAGATTCTCTGCGGTTGCTGCTTGGTATATGGGCTTCACAGCATGGTTCACACTGACGATTCCAAGACAGGCAAGAATGAGCATTGCAGAGAGGATGCTTGTCAACGTTGCAATCAGTGCGACACCCCAGAACTCTTTCGGTGAGCCAAGCAGCGTGAAGGGCAACAGGAAGAAACCAACAAGCGTGAACCATATCCGCAGCTGGTTATGATACGAGGTATGAGCAATCCTCACGGGTATGAGCTTGGACAGGATTTCGCCTGCTAGCAATAGAAAAACAATGCAAGACATGACCAGCCCGACGTTCATAACAACCGTGACAAGTATACGGGCCTTTTTCCCCACTGCATTCTCTGCCAACAGAGGGTATGGGTCTCGTGTAACTTCACCACCAGATTTCTCATTCATTACCTTCAAATTGACGGATTTGGCCAGTAAAATGCCGCAAAAGGCAGTGACAATTGCCACTACGACCAGTATGGGTATGCTAAACCAGCTTGCCAGTCTCGCAGCATACGGTAATGCGACAATACCAGCACCCAATATATTACCCACAACAAAGAACATGGCAGCGACACATGATAAACCTTGCTCATGGTTGACTTCTTCTACCTCAAATTCTGCTCTGCCACTTTCCTCTAAAACAGAAAACATAGAAGAGCTTTTAATAGGGTCTTCATAGTGACCAATGATAGTTATTTTATTTGTGTGTATAGACTGGAACTAAACAATGGCGGTGCCAGGTTGGAACTTTTAAGGTGGCAATGATTGGATTAAAAGTTTCCTGATAAAAATAGAGTTAATTTGCTAAAAATAGCAGAATTACCTTAGACCCTGTTTACACGAGAGAAAATGGAACGGTTCCATTTGGAACCGTGCCGTTTGGAACGGTTCCAAATTTTTTCTGCTTGCGTTTACAGGGGCATCCTGGAACCGTTCCAGAAATTGCTTCAGAGGAGGGAGAGCATGCGCAGATTCCTATCCGTTCTCTTTTGGCTCGGTTCCATGCGGTTCTGCCCGTTTACACGGGAGCCAAACGGAACGGTTCCAAATGGAACCGTTTCTGTAGCGGAGCCAAAAGAGCACGGATAGCAGATCCAAACTGGAACGGTTGCAACAGTTCCCGTGTAAACGCAAGGCCTATCCGTACTAGTTTTGGAACGGTTCCATTTGGAACCGTTCCATTTTCTCTCGTGTAAACAGGGTCTTATTTTGGAAATTTTTCAAATTTCATATAGTTGTGGAAAGCTTTGCAGGTCAACTTATTACTAAGTTGCACAAAAAGGGTTGAAAAGACCCAGCCTATTCTCTATGCTGTAAAATTCTCTCACAAGGGTTCAATGAACGCTTTGGCGTTGCGCTTTCTTATTTCTACAGCTTGCCGACTTCTTTTGTCATGTTGCAAATGAAAGAACAGCTTGAAATATCAGACTGAAACGTATTGTTGAATCATTTTGAAATTTGTATGCTGATAAAAGGAGATGGCAGGTGGACAAAAAATACGTAAAGGCTACTTGTGAAATTTAACAGGATAGAACAATTTCATAACCATTACCCAGGCCTAGGTATAAAAAGGGGGTTAAGGAAAGGGTTGAATTTCGTATAGAGCCCCTGGGGTACTAGGGATGTGCAGCCCAAATGGATGTATTTTTTTTTATTTTTGGTATAACTATTGGTCTCAAAGTAAAAAAAATGATCTAAATATTGGTATTGATAACACAAATTTGATATAAATTCAATTGAAGATGGAGCCAAATAGAAATAGGCTTTGTGGTTGTTTATGCTTATGTTTTCTTTTTAAATTTTGGTATAAATATGGGTATCTATTTTGCTTTTTTGGCGGCTCGTCCCTTCCACATTTTATCAAGTAACCCCCCTCTGGGATAGAAACCTTTTTTACGTCAGGGGGCACAGCCTTCAACCACCAACTATGCTAACTGCTTTAGCTCGGTTAGATACTTTCAATAGAGGGGGTTTATGTTTACCTAATAGATATTCATAAAATGCGTAATTTACTTAGGATTTTATCATGATATGTCCGACTTCTAGTAAATTTGGAAACAAAAAGTAAATCCTGGCTTTTCTGAATCTTTTTACTTCTTCTATATCATGTACAATATTTTCCAAATATTGTGCTATTAAATTTTCAAATTTAGAAATTAGCAATTACAGTGTAAAAATCAAAATTAAATTCAAATAAGAATTCCTTTCTTCCTGCCGTTCAGCACAGCGAGAGGTAAAAATTAAAAGGCCGAGATTTTGATTAGGCCCAGGAGGAAGGGCCTTTTCTTTAGGGAAGTTAAATTCAGTTTTAAGTCAATATTTCAGGAAATCAACAAAAATCCTCTGATCAGCCTCGGCTCAGGTTAATGATGAAAAGCTAGAACATAGTTACATCACATTTTTCATAATCCTTCGGACAGAAAAAGACAGGAAGATTTTTAGTTGTAGTCCCATCGGAAAGTATTCGTACCGATTGCGAGCTTCATCAGACATATGATTAATTAAATCATGCCCAAACAGTGCAACTTACCTGTCAGTAGTTTCACGGATTCCTCTTCATATTCTGCCATGTTTCTTCTTGAAAAGCAGGCCGAAGGGAAAACTGAATAAATGGAGCCGTTGTTATTCGATAATTTGCTTTTGATCAAGGTTTCGATGATTAATCTAATGAAGCCATTACAGAGTCAAAGCTGTGAAACCCTTGTGTGCGAGGCTTCCGCCGCGAAACCATTCATAAACTGTTTACACTGGATTCGGATTTCGTACAAGACTAGTGATTACCATAAGAGAACATTCGGTGAGAATGGGAGGTAACTTTACAGCTGCTGTTTCAACAAGAATATAAACATGAAATCGTTACTTCGAACGCTTGTGAAAACTTCCCTTCGTCTCATCATGGATGAAATTAGCATAAGAATGGTTTTCACTGCCTTTGAATTTCTTCTCCTCAAAACACAAAGCGTTATTTCTAGCAAAATCAATAGCCTCTCTTATGATATATTTTCCCCAAAAACCGATTCAGCGAAAGCATTGTTTCTTCTTAGAAAAATAAGAGCTTGGTAACATAGATAACTTTTTAAATGTAAGATCTACCTAAAGTTTTCAAGGGTAAAGGGTAAAGTTTTCCTAAAGTTAATGTTTCAATTTATGTAGCCAATGTTTGCAATAAATTGACTGCGTGATTAGTTTATTGGGACAATTGAATGACGTGCGTTGTTTAATATGTTCTTTGAAAATCCCAACATTGTTGATATTTTTTATTTCTGTTTGGACGCTGTTCCATAGCTGGCGACATTTGTAAAAGATAGTGGGCCTACCAAGGCCGTGGAATGCCGTATTTGGTTTCTGTTGCATGGAAGGTACTCGCATCAATCGAAACATATTTGTGAACTGGAATAACCCGAGGGGGGTTCGAACCCACGACCTCTACATTATACTACGATCACGGCGTTCACACAATACCATTTTCTGTCTATCTATATTATTACTGTACAAAAACCAACAATGGCTATTACGTACATGTTTGTTAGTAACACTTAGTAAATGTTTGTTAGTTAGATTTAAAGTAAAGTTTGGAAGATTTTTGAAATTTGATTATTGTTATTCAAGTTGAAACCAAAAATATTTTTGAAGTTATTTTCCAAATGAAAGCGGTACGAAATAGTGCCGTTTTGGCACGATTGAAACGATTTCGAAAACGATTTTGAAAACAGTATGATTTGAAAGGGTGCGAATCGTTTCGGTGTAAACGGGTGGAAACGGAACGATTTAATTTTCTTTTGACAAACTTTTGCGCCTGTCTTTGAATGCGAAATGAAATCTTTTCATTTTAGCCCGTTTACACTGAAAGGATTCATACCGTTTTCAAATTGGTTTTCATTTCCTAACGATTAGGAAGACGTTTTAGTGTAAACGGATGCCCAATCCGGTATGACTTCGTACCGTTTTCGTTTAGAAACGGTACCAGGTAGTGAGTGCTCGGCTTGAAGGACCTATCCCCTCCCTAATGAGTGAGTTTTTACCTAATTATAAACCTCGTTTCCTACTCTTTTCTATTCATTTCCTTCTCGTTTCCATATTTAATAAATGTGCTGTCAAACACACTTATGGTATCCTGGCATTCATGGTCGGAGTAATATAGCTGATTTTTTTCATTTTCAACAAGATCCAAGCGTTCGACTCAATTTTCGGAAATGTTTCGCATTTGGACTACCTTAAAATCGTGGGCCCAAACGCCCCTGAGCATTCAAGAACGAATTAAATTTTCAATTTTCACGAAATCATAAATAATAAATGATGAATTTCCCAATCGAAAGCAATTGTCGTTTCAATCATTTGCGTTAGTGGTCGCAAAGCTGAACAAACTGAGCAGATCGAGTTGTCTTGAAAAGCCTGAAGCTTTTGCCCGAATGAAATATTGATGAGGCTGACAGCTTCTTTGATTAGCAAACAGCCTACCCGCCCATGCAAACATTCGCCCGCGTATCAATTGAGCAGTGATGCTGATCAGCAATTTGTGACGCGTGGGTGTCCTCAAAATCCACTGTTTTGCAAGGTTTCATTTTCAAATTCAAAACATGGGCTTCAGAATCAGATTATTTCAGCGGAGATAAAATTGGAATTTGAAAAATCATCCCCAACACGTGGAGTGATTTAGGCGGGGCGTGGCGTGCATCCGCGTTCACTAAAACAAGAAACGAGTAGAAACGGGATAGAAGCGAATAGAAACGGATAGGAAACGAATAGAAACGAGTGGAAACGAATAAAAGCGGGTAGGAAACGAATAGTAAAAGTTATGAAGCGAATATAAACGGGCAGGGAACGAATAGGAATGGGTAAGAAACGAATAGAAACGGGTAGGAAACGAATAGAAACGAATAGAAATGGATAGGAAACGAATAGAAACGAGTGTAAACGAATAAAAGCGGGTAGGAAACGAATAGTAAAAGTTATGAAGCAAATGTAAACGGGCAGGGAACGAATAGGAATGGGTAAGAAACGAATAGAAACGGGTAGGGAACGAATAGAAACGAATAGAAGCGGCTAGGAAACGCATAGAAATTACCATGAAACAAGAAGGTTGGCATTAGGTATAGATCCATTTATTAGGAAGGGGATGGAGAAAATCCTTTCAGCGACCACAAGTCGCATCCAAAAAGTTTTTTTGATGCTTTTGTTGATGGAATGATTTAATTCTATACAATCTTGATTCATCAGAAATAAAGATTTGCCCTTGGGATCTGAAAATTCAAACCTTGGTTTTACAGCTCATATTTCATTGGACATTCTTCTGTTTGCTCCGTTCTCCCTTAACTAACTTGTATGATAGGTAGTGATACATGCTCGACAGATATAAAACACATATGTATGACAGATATAAAAACAGTGACACACATGTATCATCTACATCTTGCTATTATTTTAGGTGCACAGGCAAGAAAAGATAATCCGTAATGATGAATTGTATCATAAAATTACTAAATAATTGAAGGATTTATCATGAAAAACTACTATAATATCAATGATTAATATTACCTACCATATGAAATATCAGATCGTAAAAAATACCCATATTTTATTTCTTATTCGTTCCATAAAAATTTTAGATTTCTTATAGTTTTCTAAAGTTAGAAAATTTCAAGATAGATTTATTGATTAGTTTCTAAAACAGCAAAACAGTGAATCTAGATCAATTTTTTCACTACAACAGCAACACAAACAATATGAAAAATAGAACAAACAAACAAACTTGCAGATAGTCAATGTTACAAAACTCAACCAAGCAACCTCCAAATGGATTGAGTTACTAAGTGTCATAAAACTAAAGTCTATAAGGTTTGTTAACAAAAACATTTATCTACTGACAAAGAGACCCAATTTAACTCTCTATCCTATTGGGCTCCATACTACAGTAGAATGTGGGGGGGGGGGCTTATTGCAAATTCAGATTTTAGACCCTTAAATATCTATTAAAATCATTCCTAGCCCTAAAAATACGAAAAGGAATATAACAAAAAGAGCAAGAAACCATTGAAAAGAACAATGAAAATTCACCAATGTGAATATTTTCTACCCTTAAAGAATGCTATCAATGTTGATTTTGAATTTGCAACCCTGAGGAATACCTAGATCTAGAAAAATACCCCTAGGAATATGACAAGTCCCCCTACCCTTAACCCTCGGCTTTTGAAGTATTTAAGACTTGGAGTTACTTAAATAATTCAATAGTGCCCATATGCTCAAATATCCCCCCTCGAAGAATACATCAGACCTTCTCAACTGCTTTTCCAGTCTTCTTAATCTGTATTTTCTTGGTTCTCTTCATTTGTTACAAAGCGGAGGACTTTTGAAAATATTCAAAATCTTGACTTTCCTTCAGGTCCATCTCCAATAAACTCATGACCAAGAACAGCTCTGCATTTTCCACAGAAAACCTGTCCAGAAAAATTATTAAAAACATTTATTTTCAAATATCATCATCATCATCATCAACAACATAATTGCTCATCATTTACAAATCATTTCCTTTTATGAAGCAATTAAGTTACCTTGAAAGCCTTGGCATTGCTACTTGATTGGGGTTCAGTCTCTATTTCTTTAGTCACACTATCTTCTTTTATTGGTTCATAAAATGCTGGCCAGGGCGAGCCATGCTGAAATTTTGTCTTTGCTGCAAAAAGTTCATTGTCACAGTTTTTGCACACATAAATGCCTGAAAAATGTGAGAAAAGAAAGTTTACATAAGAGGAAGTTTACTAGAACAAAAGAATATGAACTATTCTGGGGTCGGTGAGGAGGATCTTCTGCTCTCCCATAGCTATGATGGGTGCTTATGTCTTAATCACACCTTGTGGCTTCTAATATTTACAGCCCAGGGCCATCCCATCTTGCACTGCATACCTAAAATAAAACTTGATTGAAAAAAAGACTGGCAGGTTTATTTTTGGCACTTAATTCAAGCCCCTGATTCAGTAGCAGTTTAAGAAAGAGCCCTTAATTCGACCAAACTTGAGGTATTTGGTACAATATTTTGCATTTTTCTGTTTTGAGTGGCTCTTTTTGCCTGATTAAGAGGGGGATGCCTGGGGTAATAGTCGCGGGCAATAGCTCCCTTGTGTCTAGAAACCTCTACACGCTTTTTTATATGAGGAACCAGTTTATAAGGAACCTAGAACTAGAATTTCTTGTAAAATACAATGGATTTTTGTTCTATCATTTCCTGGGAACAATAGAAAATTTAAAAAACTTTAAATACTACTTGAGGAGGCCTGGAGGTAAGGTTCCTTATGAAATTAAAAGCGTGCACTGTCCTATCGTTACCATCGTGTCTATTCATCAATATAAAATCAACATTTCTCTTCATGTATTATGATTAAGGTTTATCAAATTGACAATTTGCTTCATTTTAAAACCATTTTAGTAGCCACATGTAATGAAGTGGGATGAGCTTTAGGCCCAATTAAAGAAACGCACGATAACAAAAAGGCGTCCTCCTTGAATGAAAAAAGAATAACCTGGTTGAAAAAAGTCTTTATAAATTTCAGATTTATTCCAAGAGCAAAAAGACATCTCTGTTTTCCCCTTTTTTTCTTTGAACGTCTAAAGGTCTGTAGCGTTCGTGTTTTGATCTGCACACAGGTTTCTTCATCAATCAACACTTGATGAACCTACTGAAATATTAGCAAGTAGCTGCCCCCTGAAAATCACTATTTATCTGTAATTCGATAGTCTATCCAGGGGGCTCCTTTTACCGTCGATTTATTTTGAAATTCGACACGCGAGCAGTCATGTGATACGCAATTACGGTACTACAACAACAACCACATCATTAATCAGCAGAGAATGGCGCGAAATATCAGCCTCTCTTTGACTTCGTGTTAAAGTTTTGATTTGTCCTCATGGAGTTCGGATTTTGCATTGCTCGATGTTTTGGTCATTAATATCTGTTTCTAGAAAGGTTTATCTCTCAAGAAATTATCATTGTCTGCAACTGAAACAAGCGAAAGTCCTAAAGATGTCTTCAAAAGGGAAAATCGATTCTTATTTTTCGCCGAAGCCTCGAATCGCAGAAGCTAAACGACAGAGGATCTCGAATTCTACCGAGCCTCCGTCTGGTGAGATTGGTGCAAAACGTTCAAAACAGGATTCTGAGTTGGATGAAAAAGTGAACGCTGAAAAAAGTCCACAAAATGGTGGGAAAGATCAGGTGCCACTTTCTCCAGAGCAGAGGGAAAGAATTGACAAAAAAAGATTGATTGCTCTGGAAAAGTTACAAGAAAAATCAATTTCTATGATGGGGGAAACGTGGAAAGCTGCCCTAGCCTCCGAATTTAAGAAAGAGTATTTCATAAAGGTAAATTATGGCCCAGCCCCCTGACTGACTGAAATATTTGCAAGGTGGGAAAATAATTTTCCCGAAGATATATAGGAGATGATGCGAGGCGAGGTTGACTTTTCGTGCACAGAAGACTGCAGCCTGTGGCACTTGCAAACTAGGGATAACGATAGAACAATAGAAATGAGGTTTAATAGTCATTAACCCAAGTTAATGCCCGAAGGGTGCCGTGCAAATGTACTGGAGGGCATTTTGAATGCCTCTTTCAAGTTCAACTGTTAGGTGGCAGGTAGTGTTCGGCTAATTCTTTAATGTATAGCATCTCATTTTCATGTGGGCATAAAAAGGTTTTAAATGCCAATTTCACTTCAGAAGCCACGGGAGAATTTGCTTTTCCCACCCACTCTATGCCCCAATCAGCTGTTTATGAGGACATAAACAGGTGTTTTGGGCGGGGATGAATTCCTTCTCCGATCACCGACTTGATCTTTTGATACATTCTTAGGCAGTTTTGGGCCCAAGGCAGTGTTTCACCCAATTCTTCCTGAGAGAATTAACAGGGCCCACGCCATGAGTTTTGTAGTAGGGGGGCCAAAGTTGAAAAGTGAGGAACTGTAGGGCATTACACTAGGTATCTGTAGGTATACTGCGGTGACCGAAGGTAATTGCCCCCAACAGCAAAGGTTCAGGGGGCTTTGTTAACCCCGCAGTAGGTCCAGGGGTAGAGCCCCTGGGAGCTCCGGAAAACTTACCACTTTTCAGGCCTTAAAATGGCTTAGGATCCTTTTGATTGTCTCCCTGCGTAATAATAGAATAACACAAGAAACACAGTTCGTTGAAGCTCCTGAATGCTCAATGCATCACCAGAACATGAAACTAGCAAAGCACTCTCACATGCAAACTATGTGGGGAAAACTGAACATCCCAAATCTGAACATAGGTCTTACAAATGTTACTTTTATAATAGAATTCAACCAACCACACCGACAGTCTAAAATGTTACTAGCTACGATTTATAAGTCAGGGTTAGTAAAATTTCTGAAATGCACTGCGGCTTATTTTCCACAAAGTATGATGATACTATTATTGATTTTCAAACTTCACCCAGGAAATACCCTAACAGATCTGATACTCACTGCTAAAAACAAGACAATCTACTCCACTCCAGATAGGACAATCTGTAATGCATAAATTCATTGTCAAATGTTTTAAAAACAGTTATGCAGCAAGACTATGAAAAATCATCCTATCACTATCATTTTACTTTTATTTTCATATTTCAAAACTTCTTCGTCCTTGACACTTTCTGTAACTATTCTTCTGTTGCTGTTATTCAGTAGTTCTGTTATTAGCTGTAGACATACCATGTAAATTGTAATTAGGCTTTTGACAATTCAAAATCAATGCTCCTGGAATGATGAAAAAGGTTGGCTGGTTGGTTTGTCTAGAGGAGGAAAAGAAACATTTTAGTTCTGTGGTCATGAATTGCACTAAGACGGTTGGGCACAAAGGGAAGGGCTGCACGTATATCTAAGAATGATATCTGTGAAGAGAATGGTGTTGCTACATGTATTGCTGCTCTGCAAACGTAAAGAAGGGTCCTAATAATTTTCCAACCCCTCTTTTATTGATTCTTGGAAAATTAAAATGATAGTGAAAATTATTTTTGAATGATTCCTACTAAGCAAAGATACTTACCGGAAACATGGCGAAACGAACACATGGATTACTTAAGCTTCTCCTCTGACACTCAACAGAGTAATACGTCAGAAAGAGAACAAAACAGAAACCTATCAGATTCTGATTATATATACCCTGATGTGTTATAAATCTGTTAGGTTTTTGTTTTTATCAAATCGAACCATTTTGAACCCCCTGATTGTTCCGAACCCTCAATTATTATTGTATTGAATCATTTCCAACCCCCCAATTATTCCTACTCCTCCCCCGTTTATTCGGCACTAGAGAGTAGAAAAGGATTTATGAGTTTTTTTATGGAAAACAAAAGATAAGCAGACCCCTCTCTCTTTCAGCTCAAGAAGTTTGTTGACTCTCAAAGGAAGCAAAAGACTATTTATCCACCTGGTAAGTGTATCCTGAAATTACCAATATTCTTACGCCTTTTTGTTTCTAGGCTTCTTTTTGCCACTTTCTAGCTCTAAGGATCTATAGCAGCTCTTTGATGATCCTTATATCCTCTTCTTAAAACCTCATTGGGTCTTGTCAGAGGCCCAGGATTATTGCTCTGAAATTATTCAAGATGATTAGCAGGGGGGCTAATAGGTTTAATAGGGTTAATAATAGGTTTTGCAGCTTGCGGCTTCAGCCCTATTTTTGTGGCTTATGGGTTTTAACATGGATTTTCGCGGCTGCGGCTTTGCGTTTTCCGTTTTGTCTTCACAACCTGCGGCTTTGTGTTTTATTTCATGGCGGTTTGCGGCTTTAGCCAGATTTTTGTACGGCCTTATGGTTTCAAGACCCCCTATAAATAGGCCCCTGAGCAGGGTATGGTCTTTGTTCGTGGTCTTGGTTCTTGGTTCTTAAGTCTTAACCAGTCCCTGTCTAATATAGCTGCTACTGGCCACTATGAGCAATAAGGCTGAGTGGCTAGCTAGGGCAACTACCCTCAGACCAAGCTTGAGAAATTTTCGTAAGGTGTAAGAGTTATTCTAGGTTGGTTTTGGATTTCCTTGTTCTTATTACTTTGCTACGATTTGTTTTCAGAAAAAGACGTGTTTTCTTGGACACAATTTTGCTCTGTTGAAGAGGTAAATGTTATTTTGAGAGGAAATTCCATTTCAAGTATTTTCCAACAATTATAATATATTAGATAATGATTAATAGATATGGTGAATTTCTCATGATTAATAAGCATTCAGGCTGTACCGCCAAGGGATGCGCGCGCGCAAACCGCTGTCCAGGACTATAAATTAGAACAGTAACCTGGGTTTATCCAACTCCAGGCTTATCCACAGTGAGGCATTTTTTACAAACTGTCAGATAACTAGTAATTATACATAAAAAAAGATGTAGAACAGAGTTGTTTTATTCTATTGGGTGCTGATCGTTATCTGCTGACGGGATAATTATGATAATTATAATAATTATGATAATTGTGATAATCATGATAATGATAATAATGATGGCAATGATGATAATGATTAAATGGTGTTAATCACGATTAAGATGATGAATAGATGATGAAATTCAGAATGGAAGATAGTTTTCTACTGGAGTTCCCCCAGGCTTTTTCCTTAGTCACATTATTGTCATAGTTATTTGATATAAAACTTATAGGCCAGGCGGAGAGAGGGGGTAGGGTCCCCCGACGGGGAAATTTACGGCAACTATTGAATCTGGTCAATTCTGGGGCGCTGAGTTCAAAAATCGTTGGTATACAGGCGATGGGCGGGGCCTTCGGCCTCGTTTTCACGTTTTATTACCTCGTTTTCATGGAAATCCCTTAGATGCACGCAAAATGTATAAAATCACAATAAGTCCAAACAAAAGAGGATATATACAGCCATTCTAGGCTTCAACTATCAAATAGACGACAACAGTTAATGGGTGCGGCTTTCAGCCTCGTTTTCACGATTTACAGTTTTGCTTTTATGATGAAGCATTTCGAACATTATGAAAGCAAAAACATCACAACCCTTGATAAAAAGGGGTAATTACCAAAGGGTCGTAAACTATCGAGCTCAAAGGCATTGTAAACTTGGGGTATGTCCTCGTTTTCATCTTTTATATTCTTTTTGAAATAAACAATTTAGTCATTGATGGAACGAAAAACGAAAAATAAGATAGATTTGGTTTACCAGGCTCATCACTTTGCAAACTTTTGCTAACTGGAACAAGGCTATTTAAGCCTCTGGACCCTTTATTTGGAATGTATTTCATGTGTGGTAGAACAGAACGACTGAATAGTTAGAGAGTTACGAAGTATCTACTAGTAAACTTTTTAAAACATGGTTAGTCTTCGTCTTCTTCACCGCATCATCAGAATCTTCTTCAAAATCACTTTGTACGACATCATTTCTGCCTTCATTTTCTTCGTTATCAACCAGCAACTCGCAAATATCATCGGGGTAACGAATTCCGCTCCAAATCACTCGGCTTCTCTCATCCAAGCCATTGTTTGGTGGGTGTTAAGAATTCAGAAAGAAGTTAAACTCCATACACTTTCTTTTTTCGCTAGATTTACTCGTTCGTTACGTTTATACTCCGCTTATAGTCTAGAAGACTACCGTTAACGCAACGCAATGTATACAGGTCTATAACTATGCATATATTGAAGCATAATTCTCGTATCTTTCCTACTTGTACTCCACCATGGGTCTTCTAGGTCGAGTGTAAAGCGATCCGTATTCTAAAAATCGATGCGACGTAATTCGCAAGCATGATGTGAAGCTTCACATTCAATTGACAAGGCGGCAAGAGGCTCATCATCATCTCCGTAGCCGAGGCGGCCGTGGTTGCACTCAATCCATGACTGTTCATCTCTAACCTTCCTGATCTTCAGCAATCCTTGTCAACTTCCTCCTTCTCTGCCCACTCCACTCCTTCAAGTTCCCCACCCAATTGGCTGGTTGCCTCCCTACTCCTCGACGTGCCTCCATCTTCTCTTCCATCATCAACCCCCCCCCAGCCCACCTCCACGAACCAGATGTCCAAAGTACCTGAACTTCCTCCTCTTCACTATATCCACCACTTTTTCGGGCTCGCATCCACAATACTCCTTGTTCTTGTCCCGAACCCACTCGTTTGTCTTCTTCTCCTTCCATGACGCTCCTAGTAATTTCTTAAAGGACTTCATTTGCAGCGCCGTTATCCTTTGCTCATCTTTCTTGGTGACAGTCCAACTCCCACAAGCATACAGCAGGTTCGCCATCACAATCGACCTCAGCAGCATCACTTTGCTCTTCATTGTCACATCTTTTGACTTCCAGACGTTGTCCAGCTTTAGCTACCGATGCATTTGTAGCCCTTCCAATTCGTATTCTGATTTCCTTTTCCGATGTTCCATCTTCCACTATCCTCGACCCCAAGTAGGTGAATCCCTTAACTTACTCTAGCACAACCTCATCCACGGACACATTCACCTCTGGAAGTTTCACCACTACACCATCCACTTTGTGTTATTTTCCCACAACCAGCACTCTGCTCTTTTCTGTGCTTATTTCCGTCCCATACCCCTTGGAAGCCATCTCAAGTCTCCTCATGGTCTCCCGTAATCCATCCTCGGTCTCATCCAGCAAGTCAATGTCCTCCGCGAATCTTAGGTCTGTCAGGAAGAGGCTTAAGTTTACTATTTTCTTCTTTTTCTTAAACTTTTTTTTGCTAGCAATTCAATACCGCAGCTCGTTGACTAAGGAGATATTTTGGTTTCCATAAAACGTACAAACGATTTTCTCCAACCCTGTATAGAGCTTCCAGAAACTGGACGACTTCCCAGGTTTGCAAATAAACGAAAGATTTATCGGCATTCAAGAGGGACGCTAGCTGCTTGCACCATACACGTTAGCACGTTTGATGGAAACCAAAGGATATAATTATTCAACGAGCTGGAGTATTCAATTTTCTAGCAAAAACTGTTGAAAAAGAGAAGAAAATATTAAACTTGAGCCTCTTGCCGCCTTGTCAATTGAATGTGAAGCTTCACATCATACGTGCAAATTACGTCGCGTCGATTTTTAGAATACGGCTCGCTTTATACTCGACCTAGAAGATCCATGGTGGAGTACAAGTAGGAAAGATACGAGAATTATGCTTCAATATATGCATAGTTATAGACCTGTATACATTGCGTTGCGTTAAGGTTAGTCTTCTAGACTATAAGCGGAGTATAAACGTAACGAACGAGTAAATCTAGCGAAAAAAGAAAGTGTATGGAGTTTAACTTCTTTCTGAATTCTTAACACCCACCAAACAATGGCTTGGATGAGAGAAGCCGAGTGATTTGGAGCGGAATTCGTTACCCCGATGATATTTGCGAGTTGCTGGTTGATAACGAAGAAAATGAAGGCAGAAATGATGTCGTACAAAGTGATTTTGAAGAAGATTCTGATGATGTGGTGAAGAAGACGAAGACTAACCATGTTTTAAAAAGTTTACTAGTAGATACTTCGTAACTCTCTAACTATTCAGTCGTTCTGTTCTACCACACATGAAATACATTCCAAATAAAGGGTCCAGAGGCTTAAATAGCCTTGTTCCAGTTAGCAAAAGTTTGCAAAGTGATGAGCCTGGTAAACCAAATCTATCTTATTTTTCGTTTTTCGTTCCATCAATGACTAAATTGTTTATTTCAAAAAGAATATAAAAGATGAAAACGAGGACATACCCCAAGTTTACAATGCCTTTGAGCTCGATAGTTTACGACCCTTTGGTAATTACCCCTTTTTATCAAGGGTTGTGATGTTTTTGCTTTCATAATGTTCGAAATGCTTCATCATAAAAGCAAAACTGTAAATCGTGAAAACGAGGCTGAAAGCCGCACCCATTAACTGTTGTCGTCTATTTGATAGTTGAAGCCTAGAATGGCTGTATATATCCTCTTTTGTTTGGACTTATTGTGATTTTATACATTTTGCGTGCATCTAAGGTATTTCCATGAAAACGAGGTAATAAAACGTGAAAACGAGGCCGAAGGCCCCGCCCATCGCCTGTATACCAACGATTTTTGAACTCAGCGCCCCAGAATTGACCAGTTTCAATAGTTCCCGTAAATTTCCCCGTCGGGGGACCCTACCCCCTCTCTCCGCCTGGCCTATTAGACATTTCCTTGTTGCTAAAGGCATTGTTAAGAAATGACGTCATAGATCAAGAAGTAAAAGCACGATATCTTTGGTTCTCAAAACGTAACATCACTTCGCAAAAGTTGTTTAACTCAACTTCAAAATGCCTATTTGTTGAAAGTAAGAACTTTCAGCTATTGAAGGGCAATTCAAAACTTTTACTTTTTAAGAGCTCAGTACAGCCAAAGGGTCAATTGTAAAGGACATCTCCGAAAAACATACCACGCCCCTAGATGTCCACCCTTGAGTTTAAGGATCCTCAAATGGGGTAGTCCCGTATTATTTCTTATCTTTATAAATTATATTTTATGGATCAGCCAATCAATTTGTGCCATTCGTTTTCTCCATAATTGATTCATTAATTAATGAGTGCCAGTGCAAGTAATTTTCATGAAGCGGTTGTTCAAGAAAATAATCCTTGAACATTTTCAATAAACTATTCACAGCCAACCACAATTCTTTTACAAGATCAATTTTGTAAGAATAAAATACGAGCCTCGAATCACGTTTCTTATGATACCCAAACTTGTTGACATAATTGTAGGCGTCAATCTATTGCATTCCGAATCAACACCTCTTGTGTAAAATATACTTTTCAAATTCAGAGATGAATGGTTTTCAAGGAATAAATGGAAAGTTCTGATGAAGTTATAACACAAAAAGCAAATTATCGTCCTTTATTCAATCCTATATTTAGCGGACTGGTATACACGTTCTTTGCTGTAAGAAAGTACTTCGTCAGAAAGCAGTACTCGACTTACCAAAAAGTTAACAAAGTTCAGTACTGAGTTTTTCATACCTAAGAAAGTTTTCGAAATTAGTTCCTACCAAACATGGGAGAAGACCGAAACTCTTGAGGATTTTATACTTCAACGAGGAGCAAAGTCTCTTCAAAGTTTATTTTTAATATGATCTACCTTTCTATGGTTACTTTCCAATGCATTTTTGCCATAAGACATGTATGAAATATTCAAATTTTGCGAAGAAAGTGTAGAGAAAGTTTTAGTACTGGAATTCACAAATTTCTAAGAAGGTTCTAGTACTGGAATCATTTGAGACTTTCCTTTAAGATAAGAAACGTGTATTCATGAACATCTATTGTCGCTATTTTTGTAATTATTATTTCTATTATTCTATTGCTATTGTTATTATATATTATCATACTTATCATTTTTGTTTCAGATAAAGGTTGTGATAATAGGTCAAGATCCTTATCACGGTCCTAATCAAGCTCACGGTAAATTCTCAATCCTAAACTCTCTGGTCGAAAATTGCTTTTGAGATAGAACCTATTTGTATTTTGATACATAGAATCCTGATAACTCGAACAAGCAAGGGACGATCAGAATAGTCCGAGTTATCGAGTGTTCGAGCTATCGAGAATTGTTATCGAGAAGGTTCAAGAGAAAAGCCAAATCTGTTCGAGTTATCGGGATTCGGGATTCTATTGTATAGTCTGATTTTTTGACATTTTAAGTCTGTTATTTGATATTATCATTCCATCTTTTTTTAGGTTTATCATTTAGTGTTCCTGTTAAAGTTCAAGTGCCTCCAAGGCAAGTTGTTTTCCTTCTATTTCTTTTATTTTGCCTCGAGAGTAAATTTGATAGTTACTTTGGTCAGTAGATAATTATGTTAATCTGGCAGAGGATGATTCTCTTCTTTTCAAACCTATTCAGAAATTATAATTCTTTTTATTTAGTCTGCAGAACATCTACAAAGAATTAAAGACGGACATAGATGGATTCGAAATTCCCAAACATGGATATTTGATTGGCTGGGCAAAACAAGGTCTGTTTTAATGTGTAACACTCTTTTCATATACTTCATCAATATCAAGAAGTTTTGACCTTTTATCAACTATACACCGGGTGGACCAGAGAAAAGTATAGACGTTTGCTTACCTAAAGAGCAGTGCACATTATTTTCAAGTTTAAACCTAGGCGTTGGCAAAAGAATAATTTAGCTGAGTTGGTAGAGCAATAACGTCCTAATCAGGTCCAGGTTTTATGTCCATGATATGAAGAGGACTTCTATCCCTTTCAGTCCCAATCATGTCCAGGTTTTAGGTCCATGATATGATTTGGACTTATATCCCTTCCAGGTCCAATCAGGTCCAGGTTTTAGGTCCATGATATGATTTGGACTTCTTTCCCTTCCAGGTCCAATCAGGTCCAGGTTTTAGGCCCATGATATGATTTGGACTTCTATCCCTTCCAGTCCCAAACAGGTCCAGACTTTAGGTCCATGATATGATTTGGACTTCTTTCCCTTCCAGGTCCAATCAGGTCCAGGTTTTAGGTCCATGATATGATTTGGACTTATATCCCTTCCAGGTCCAAACAGGTCCAGACTTTAGGTCCATGATATGATTTGGACTTCTTTCCCTTCCAGGTCCAATCAGGTCCAGGTTTTAGGTCCATGATATGATTTGGACTTCTATCCCTTCCAGTCCCAATCATGTCCAGGTTTTAGGTCCATGATATGATTTGGACTTCTTTCCCTTCCAAGTCCAATCAGGTCCAGGTTTTAGGTCCATGATATGATTTGGACTTCTTTCCCTTCCAGGTCCAATCAGGTCCATGTTTTAGGTCCATGATATGATTTGGACTTCTTTCCCTTCCGGGTCCAATCAGGTCCAGGTTTTAGGTCCATGATATGATTTGGACTTCTTTCCCTTCCAGGTCCAATCAGATCCAGGTTTTAGGTCCATGATATGATTCGGACTTCTTTCCCTTCCAGTTCCAATCAGGTCCATGTTTTAGGTCCATGATATGATTTGGACTTCTTTCCCTTCCAGGTCCAATCAGATCCAGGTTTTAGGTCCATGATATGATTTGGACTTCTTTCCCTTCCAGTTCCAATCAGGTCCATGTTTTAGGTCCATGATATGATTTGGACTTCTTTCCCTTTCAGGTCCAATCAGGTCCATGTTTTAGGTCCATGATATGATTTGGACTTACCGTAAAAGCTCTATTAAGCCCCCGGGGGGCTTATTTAATTTTCGAGGTCCGAAAGGGGGGCTTGATAGAGAGGGGGGCTTATTAGAGAGGGGGGCTTATTTCAAAAATCAAGATCAAGGATACAAAAATCATTTTTATTTTCCTTTACTTTTCTGGTTTATATCTAAAAACGAAAATGTATAACGAAACAGCGGCCGAAGTCTAATTGTTAAGTCATAGAGTTAACTGAAGTTTTAAGTCTTAGTCTATGACGATTTCCTCATCTTCGTCTGAATCAATAATCAAATCTGCAACATCTTCCTGCAAAACATCATCATCTGGTATTGCTTCGAAAGGATCGATATCACTTTCCTCTAGGCCTTGAAGACGAGCTAGTAAATCTTTACATGGGCCATACTTAATGCACATGATCTGATCGTCTTCTGATCCGTCGAGTGCTCCAACAAATGCACAAATTTTGAAGCTTTTCCGAATAAGCTCCTCTGACAGTTTTCTCCAGGCCTCTAGAACCCATTCAACCATTTGCTTCCTTGAAGGGGCCCTCATATTTCCCTGAGCAGTGCATCCATAGCAAAGATGTTTCTTAGTTCGTAATTCATCCTTCTACGCAATCGGCGAAGTTTCAGGATAAAAGCACAAAGCTTGTCCACCAATTGATTCGGGTTTTTCTGAGCCTCAGTTGTGCGTCTTCTGATGGAAAGACCATTCCTATTCATATACTTTTGCACCCAGCCATCACTGTACGAAAGCATCTTACTCTCTATATCTAAGGACTGATTTTCCTCCTGCAATTTTTTTGCCTTAGCTTTGATAAGCTTACGAGAAACACGCAAACCATTCCCCCGTCTATCTGAGATCCATTCGAGCAAAGTCTCTTCTATTTCATTGTCCGTAATGTTTCTTCCTCCTCCATCCAGACGCAATCTTTTCCCTCCAGCTGTACAACTTTGACGTTGCTCATTAAATTTCTCTTTCTTTGCTCTCCATTCACGAACAGTCTTTGGTGCTACCTTGTACTTGTACTTCCTACTAGCTGCTTTGTTCCCTTTTTGCTCGGCGTACTCTACTGCTTCCAATTTTAGGTCAGTTGTGTAACTTCGAAGTTTCTCCCCTTTATATGAAGTTTTTCCTAACTGTTCTTCAGCCATTTTTCTGATCCGCGATTTTTGTATCTGTTTCAAGGCGGGATGAGCGTGCTATTTTGAAACTGTTAAGACCAAGCTTTATTGATCCTGTCAAATTTATCCATTACAGGAAGTACACAATTCTTGTTTTGAAGCAAATGCGCACGGGAAGAATATTTGCTTAGCTTATTTCCAGGTCAAGGAAGCAGATCGATTTAAAGACTTCCCTTTCTTTTAAGCTGCATGTCAAAACATAGTATCCGTTAACGAGTATTTGGACCTCCCTTGTTGAATGAATTTGCAAATCTTATTTCATACTATTGAGAACACAGTAATTCCTTGCAACAATGGCTAGACTTCAAGCAGTTGAATTTCGCAAACATTTCAGACTAGATTTTGCAACTGTTGCCAGAGGGCATCATATTTACAAGAGAGTTTGGAAACCTGTTGTTGGAGAAACATTATTTTGCCGTCACGACGAAAGAGAAGAAGCAAAACTTTACGATGACTACGCGATCGGAATATATCTCCATGGTGATCAAGGGTGTCACGAACAGCTAGTTGGTCATTTACCAATTGAACTGTCATTTTTGCTATGTAAATTTCTGGATCGTCAAGGCTGCAATCTCAGATTCTCACCAACCGGAGCAAGAATGCTTGAAGATGGATTGGTTGTTCCAGGAACTTACACTGCGCTGAGTGATTCTCAAGGGCTGCTAGAGACGTTGAAGACAGAACTGGACAAGAAAATTTTGACTCTCAAGCACATGAAATTAAAAACTGGCAATATTACGACCAAATTCATAATGAGCTATCAATAAATCATTTCACTTTACTCTGTAGTCTTTCTTGTATGAAAATGGGGGGGGGCTTAATAGAGAGGGGGGGGCTTATTTCAAATTTCTGCTTGAAAAGGAGGGGCTTATTAGAGAGGGGGGCTTAATAGAGAGGGGGGGCTTAATAGAGCTTTTACGGTATATCCCTTCCAGGTCCAAACAGGTCCAGACTTTAAGTCCATGATATGATTTGGACTTCTTTCCATTCCAGGTCCAATCAGGTCCAGGTTTTAGGTCCATGATATGATTTGGACTTCTTTCCCTTTCAGGTCCAATCAGGTCCATGTTTTAGGTCCATGATATGATGTGGACTTATATCCCTTCTGTTGTTTTATAAAGGGGAATATGCAAGTTAGTCTTTGAACTTCTCAGTGTCAGAGTATTGTGCTGACAGATAGATTTATTTTTTTCTTACTGATATCAATGAAAATGAAAAAGTGTGAACCCGCTGACAATAGATGGTGTACGAAACCCGTTGGGAATTGAGCCCGTTGACAGAACTTGAATCAATTTCAAAATGATGTCGACAAAAATAATTTTATGAGGCACCCAAAAATAGAAATTTCAATTGTGACATTCGCCATCGGGTATTTTTGACACACTTATTGGTTTATGGTTATGAGAGATTCCGGATATGTCTCACTTTCCATTGTTTCTTTCTGTTGATATGCACTTTTGTTCAGGAATCACTGCCCGTTTTGGACCTTGGAAAAACAATTATTGCGTTGGTTGTTACGGTAGTCTATCAACATTCATTCTGGACTCCTAAGTAGCTACTAACCTTCTCCCTCTTGATGGGTCTAACTTGGAGCTCACGCCTGAATCAAGTAATTTCAGTAAAGTGTCTTAGATTGGAGGTGGCAAGAGCCAGTTAAGACGTCACATCATTCGCTGATACGGCAAAGCTCGATCACTGACGCCATCATTCTATTACCAATGTCATCATTCAATTTCTTACGCCATCATTCGATTACCAATGCCATACTTTCATTACTGATGCCATGTGGATGTTGGCAATAGAATCTGAAATGTCCCCTAGCTAGCAAGAAATTGATGTTTTTCCTTCAGCCAGACATAAGGTTATTCGCGAATTAAAAGAAAGAGACACGAGAGAGTTATAGATATGAAGAGAAAAAGGAAGAAGGTATTGAGAAAGACAGGCTATTCGACTTATAAAAGTTTTTTTTTAAATGATGCTTTGTACGAAGGTTTTATTAATGGAGAAGGTGTTGCAAGTGAATTTTTCACTTCTTTTCATGAATGGAAATTTTTATTAACGAACTCTAACATAGATCAATGGATAATAATCATTATAATTACCGTTTCAGGGGTTTTGCTTCTGAATGCTGTCTTAACGGTTGAGGCCCACAATGCCAATTCACACCAGGGAAAAGTAAGATCATTAAACTTCAACATTGTTTTGTCCCCTTCCTTGCTAAAAGTTTCTGCGTACGGCCATTAATGAGAAACGCGTCTTTGATAATGCATCACATATTAGCAAACTTTGGTCTATTAGACTTTTCAACTTTATCTTCGTATGTATGCATATTTTACGGAAGAACATGCTTAGATTTTGCCACACTTACCATGTTCGTAAAAAGGAGAACTTACTTATCCTAATATCTTCTTTTGTAAGTGCGCTCTCTCTCGTTATGCTCTTAGCAAATTAGTCACAAGATTTAATTTTGCAATGTTCTCTTTGATCCTTGTCCACACTAGTCATACTCTACAAGATCAGTGGCTGATGCAATTAGAATACAATGCCTTATTATACCTCGACCTCCTTAGACTACCTCTCTTATGACTATGCCTATACGCCTTTTTCGTTCTTGATCAATAATATCCAGGATTACAAACAAATTAGCTTAGTGGGGATTTACTTATTTCAATAACACGAAGGACTACGTGCAAATTTAGGTTCTCCAGATGGTATAGGTTCTGCAAACATTTTACTAATATTCATTACAAATCTTTGATTCTATTTTTTTATTTTTCAAGGGATGGGAACATTTCACAGATGCAGTTATCAAGTGGATAAATCGCAACTCAGAGAATGTTGTATTTCTTCTTTGGGGAGCATATGCCCAAAAGAAAGGAGCCTCTATAGATAAGGTACCACCAACCACCAAGGCATACTTAATTCTCTTCAATAGAAACTTATTATATCAAGTTCTAAACAAATTTTAATGCTCGATCTGAAAAATTCATGAAAATCTTTACGATTCGTTTCATAGTAAATCGATGCTTACCCCTTTATTCGTATTGCCGTGGCTACGGATACGATGGGCGTATCCCAAATTTGCCTGTAGCCATTTCGTATTCTTGAGACCAAAATCGAATTAGAAACAATTATAGACGAGATAACTTTACAGTATTAATGGAGCCTACATTTATACCTACGAAACAAGAGTTTTTTTACAATTAGTGAAACCTAATCGGAATTACTTAATTCGAATGGTATCATTATTTTTAGGGACAGTTGATTATGCAGCGTTTAAAGATTCTTATAATTAATCAGAAGGCAAAGCATTGTTTACAGGAATAAGACATGTCAGAACCTATAGGGATCTACTTATTAACAAGATTAGATAGAGAATATAAACTACAATATAAGCTAGTGTAATTGCTTATTTGCTCTTAAGCAATCATTAGTGTCATTTTTATTTGATACGAAACCTAGACATTTCCTTGTTCCTAAAGGCGTTGTTAAGAAGTGACGTCATAGATCAGAAAGTGAAAGCACGATATCGTTTGTTCTAAAAACGTAACATGGCTTTGCAAAAGTTTTTTAACTGAATTTCAAAAGTCCTATTTGTTGATAGTGAGAAATTTCAGTTATTGAAGGGCAATATAAAACGTTTTACTTTATAAGAGCTTAGTACAGCCAGAGGGTCAATTGTAAAGTTCATTTCTGAAAAACCTACCACGCCCCCAGATCTCCACCCTCGAGTTTCAGGATCCTCAAATGGGGTAGTTTGAGATGGTGTGAGGTGATTAAGGGGGCAAAAACTTTCTACGGATTCGACCCCAGCGTATGGACTATACATATTTCAAGTAAGAGGACTGTTATTTATTCGTACAACCGAATATATAAATAGTAGGAAATATAAACGTTGTCTTTTCCTTATCAAACTGAAGCTTCTACTGAAACTATTCTTGATCAAATTGGTTTCCTGAGTTTATATTTCTAAAAAAGTTTTATGATTTTCCCTAGAAACGCCATTGTGTTCTGAAAGGTCCTCATCCTTCTCCATTGTCTGCTCGCCGCGGATTCTTCGGCTGCCAACATTTTTCAAAAGCAAATTCATATTTAGAGGCCAAGGGAAAATCACCCATCGATTGGAAATATCTACCTGAAAACCTATAACGTAAGTTTTGAGATGTTTTTAAATTGAATTTTACTGGTTACATATTTCAGAATGTATGTAATGTATTCTGTGGGACCGGATATTCGGCCCTAATACAGGGGTTTGGTGTGCAGATGAAGTCAATCTTGGTTGTGTGAGGTCAAAGTCTGGATGGGTAACCTTCGAGTCGTTGACTAAATAACCCAGCCCACCGTGCTACGGAAAGGACCTTAAAACAAACTCCTTTTTCTTATTGCTTCAATACCTCTTTGAATGCTATCTATATCAAGTCTTCTTGAAGTATTTATTCCTTTTCTAGAAAAACAAACTAGCAAAAAGAGTAATTGAATAATTCAGTAATTTGATTAAATCGCATTCAATTTGCTATCTATTTCTTGCCATTTTATATCAACAACCTCTACTCGAATTAGTAACCTTGTTGAAGTGAATTTTTTATCTTAATTTAGTATTTCTAATCATAGGCACTTCCTTTGCGACTTTGGAAATGTGTATGAAGCATTCTCTTTCTGCATCTAATCATTGAAGCCAAAGAGCAATGGACAAGAAGCAAGAATATCGGGAATGAATCTTCGTAGCAATCTCAGAGCTCAGAGGTGATCGCGATTTATCAGGTATCCATTTTCAATCTTATTCAACCAGCCTACCAAGAACGCCATGCAGACTTGATAACTGTATTTTTTGTCCCGCAATTTTCGAGGGGGCATTCCACTCTCTCTCTATGCGTACGTGAATTTATCATGAACAAAAGAATTTCTGAGATCTTTTTTGGATTTTGTTGAGACAACAGGATATTTATGAATGGTCTAAGAGATTTTAGGGAGTGATTTGCCCCTCGTAATATTTGACATTATTAGAAATACCCACTTGAATTCCTAGAAACCAAATTGACCATTAGAAGAAGTTAATCTAGTTTGTTTTGTTCTGTTACCTTACATGACGTTTCATGTTGTTCTTAGTTTTGTTAATGTAGTTTTAGCTGCTTATTTTGATTAAAGTGATCTTGAAATATATTCGTTTTTCAGTCTTCTATGATATATATGTACAGTGGAACCTCCATCAACGAGCATCTCTGTACAACAGACACCTCCATACAACAGACTGATACTTGTGTCTCAAAATTCACATTAACTTGTCATTAAAAGCAACCTCTTTACTCTGGACACTTCTCTACAACAATAACACTAGTCCAAATGATGTCCGTTATATAGAGTTTCCACTGTATTTCTAACATAAATGACGAGGCTAGAAAAAGCCTTTTAAGCTTGGATTTATTGTCTTGAGCAATTTGCTTTTATCTTTGGAAAGTTTCCAAACTGGGGGCGTAGCCGGAAGCTCTGAATGTGTAAGGGCGTTGACCACTTTAAGCATACACATTTGGGTAGTTACACATAAAGAGTAATCTCTACTTGCAATATGTAAAGAATTTTTTTCAAAAGAAGGAAGCTGCGCCTCCCCAGCGCCTCCTTCTTGAAACAAATGCATCACTGGGAAATCTACAGATGCACGATGCTGCCATAGGTTACACCAAGTAAAAGCAAGTTGAAAGTTAAGAGTTGCAAATGTCTCAAGTTACACCTCAAAAACATGAATCAGCCCACACTTGTTATCGGATATTCCATAATATCTGCCCCCTCAAATAGGGTCGGTCTGTGCGCCTCTGCTTCTCGTGGGTCTACGTTTTCCTGTTTCAGGTTTCGACATGGGACGACAAGGCCATTTGTTACAGTGCAAATATACAGAATCCTTATCAAAGTGAATTGATAAAGGCTGTAAACGAAATGAATTGTATTCTACGGGCGAGTTTTTCTATACCTAACCTTGAATTTGCGAATGAAATACCCCCAATAGTGAATTCAATCATTTAAGCTTGATGAATCTTAATTGGAAAGTGGTTGATTAAGTACTTTTAACATAAAACGTGTTGTTTTGAAAGTAATTGCCGCTAGTTCAGTCAAATTTTCAGGGAAGATACCCAATAACTATTGCCAGGTATCGACAGAAACCGAGCTTTCCTGCATTCTTTCATTCCTTCATAAAATATCTCCAATGGTGATACTTTGTTGGTGATAATATTTATTCTTTCGAAAATATGTTTTGAAAAGGATGAAAACCCCGAATTTGAATTTCGTTTCTGGCAATACCTTCAGATTTAAGAAATTTCCAAAGGAGATGTGAAAACTTGTCTCCTCCTCAATCCCATCCGATAATATATAACCTGGCAACTTACAAAATGGTTGCCATGCTTAAACTAAGATGTTTCAGGAACGTATTTCTTTTCATGAGCATTGAAAAAGCTGCACAGCGTACCGCTTTCAGATGAATGGCTTAGAAAAATACACTTTCCGAAAAGACTACCTAAAAATAATTGTTTAGCAGTCCTTCATTTCATTGTTTGCTTTTACGGCATGCGTAAGTGTGATCTATAAGGATTTAGTAAAACAAACACTTAGCTTGCTATATGTTTACGCGTTCACTAATTGTATGCATAGGCTTATAGGAATTTAAGAATTTCAATTTTCCATTTCCCGTTTCCTGAATCTGTATTCCATCTTTTAGTAACGGCGAATACTTGTGCTTTGTCCTTTTGTTCTGTGGATGAAAGACTAAATCAACTTGTTCCGGTTATTACACACAGCCGGATGCGGTAAAGAACTGTGCGTCAGAAATAACACAATATTCACAGCTTGAATGACATTAGAGTTAATTGTCACAATTACGTCTTTTTTATGCAAAATGCAACTTTTGTGTTTCATGTCAAATAAATTTGCTAGCTGAAGGAAGAAGTCGCAAGAAAGATGGAGGTTTCTAGCCTCGTAGGCTTGCTTTTCACGATTTCATACTTGGTTTTCAACACAGACGGGTATGCGCAAAGGCAAACATCAGGTAAGAAATTCTTTTTTGTATTTTCATATCGTACACTCTCATTTTTATAAGAAAAACTTTGATCACTCTTATAAACACAATTTTATCAGAACAAGAGTATTTTTAGCTGAAGACATATTTTGAAGAGATAGATGTGGATGATGGAAATGAATAAAACAAGCAAATTACACGTTTTTTTTTTAATAAGAAACCGGTTTATAAGAAACCTAGTACTAGAGCCCCAAAAATTTAAGAAACTTTTAGAACTACATCAATATCTTTAAGAAACTCCGAAAAAAATAAGAGGACTTTCTGAGCCGGAAAGTAATATGCCAATAGTAACATTTTTGCTTGATTTTAGTTTGCTACACGTTTTTATTTAGAGGAACACAGGATGTTGAGTCTACTTGTATTAATTGTCGTATTAAAAACTTTAATAAAAAAAAATATGGGATGGAAAGTGCAAAATTTGATGTTAAGTGCGTATCTAAACATAAGAAACTTTTAAGAAACTTTTAGTACTAGAAACTGGTAAAAAATTAAGAAACTTTTAGTACTAGGACCCAAGCTAGGTTTCTTATAGAAAAAAAAACGTGTACTAGCACACAGGGATGTTCAATATTTATTTATAATGTCAGAATTTTCAGAAGGGCTAAATATGCTACAACCATCACTAAGGGGCAAACCACTCCCTAGAAATTTCGCACACTTTTCCTGAAAGTCCTATTATTCCAGGGAAATCCCTTAAAAATCACTGGAAATCATTTTGACCATGAAAAAAACTCGTTTGTTTTGAAAGGGTTTGATACGCCCCTCGCCAATCACACAATTTAGCAGAAGAGGCTTCAAAAGAAATATGGGATTAAGATCAACTAACATTTCAGCCTGTAGATAGGAAAGTATTGGAGAGCAACCAGCCTGAAATACTTACTTGGTCTTAAAAATGAGACCAGCCAACTAGTCACGTAGCAAGGGGAAAATCGCCAGGGAAATGGTGAGGGCAAATGTGGTCGTGAACATTACAGCAGGGGAACCCCAAATTTTGCAAGGGATAGAAGGTGGCAGAAAGCAAGACGACCTGACACCTGAATTACATTTCCTTGCAGATTGTGTAGCCCATTAAGGTATATGTAAGGAAACAGAAAGCTTAAATCGCTTGCATTATTTTTGAAAGATGCTTTGGGAAATCTCATAGCTTAACATTAAAACAAAAAGGAAATTAGGTCAAAATGAAATTCCACATATCTATCCAATAATCTTTTTTTCCTTTTGTTTGTTCTTATTTAGCTTTGTAACTTTGTTAGTTGTTACTTCGTTTTGTTAATGTTTTTTTAATACCTGCCATACTTGTCTTGTAAGTGTAGCAAGTTATTATTATTATTATTGTTACTTTTATGTAGCTTGACTTTGACATTTGAGCAAATGAAGCTGGTGTTAAACGTCAAGTGGTGTAGCTGACCATAAAATGCTATTTTAGTGACATCAGCTAGAATCTACCAACATGGTGTCAATTTTCGGAAGAGATTATTCTGTGATTCGCTCCAAGAGCTTCCGCTTTCCGTTATTGTGTAGACTTCAAACCGTATGGAACTCCTAAATCATACAAATAACCCCGAAACTGAAACTCTCTTAGTAGCTCACAGGGAGAGAATGGTATACGACGGCTAGACTAACCTACAAATAAAAAAATCTATAGGCCTAGTGATCAAAAACATTCTTTATGTTTGCATTTGCGTTTCTTATTAATTTTCTTTTGAAAAACTGAAATATTCGCCCCGTTGCCCAGTTCGTAAGCTTTCTCAAATCTTTATCATGTCTTTCGATGGTCGAAAGACCTCGAGGAATGGGAGGAATCTGCGTCTGACACTCATCCGAATTCATAGCAAAAAGTGACGTCAGAAAGAGAACGAAAATGAAGCCTAGCCTCTCCGATTGGGCAATTTCGATCCATCTTTGGGTTATCTTCCGGTTACAAAAATTCGTTAGGTTTCATTCTCGTTCTCTTTCTGACGTACTTCTCTCATTATCGGTAAAATTGGTTTGTGGCTGGCTGTTTTTAAATATTCCACTATTTTCAGCCTGAACTATTCTTAGATTTTCCTTACTTCTACACTGATTCAAAAGTCTAATTTTGCTATCAGTAATTTTATAATTGTTTTTGACTCTCTTGAACATCTGATATATCTGTGTGCTGTCAATCTGCTTTATTTGTGATCATTTCTCAGTTATTTCTTAAAATTCTTATTTTGAGCTAAAATGGTCAGCCTTGGTTTGCTCTTAAGAGGTTAGCAAAATTTGAGGTTTGTGTCCTTATAAAATTGTTCTTGTATTAAAGAGTATAAGTCGTATGATTATCATGATATCATATCCGAGGGGCATATCACTCGAAAAAATCTCGTACACTTTTTGAAAAATCACAGAAAAATCACAAAAATCACAGAAAAATCACAAAATCACAGAAAGATAGAAGAAAAATCACACCAAAATCACATAAAAATCACCAAAATCAAAAATAAATCACTTTGATTTTTGAAAGCACAAAAATCTCATACACTTTTTTGTGAGTGATATGCCCCTCGATCATGTCTAACATTGCAACCATCTGGATCCGCTCTTGATGTCATTCTGTTCCTTCAATTCAAAGTTGCCTTTTGTCTTCGCAGCCTGCAGGGATCGAATCAACTGCGGCTGGTACGTCCGCTACAACCTTTGCCGCAGTCGTCATCCAGCCTACCGCGCGGTCGCAAGCTTGTGCCGCAGGAGCTGTGGATTTTGCACACCAAAGCCTAGGATTTCACCAAAGAAAGGTTAATACACTTTTTACAAGAAACCGGTTGTAAGAAACCGTTCGGACAGATTTTCAAAGATGAAGAAACTATTAGAGGATTCTACGTGAATCAAAAAAGTTAAAAAAACTTGTTAAGGTGCATTTATTCGAAAGGTTGCTAGAAATGCTTAGTAAACTTCATTGTTATATAATTTGACACTTCATCTTGTACTTTTTCTGGAAAATTTTGCTCGGGGTCGGAATTGATAAAATAAAAATCTTTTTTTTAGCGCACAAAATCAAGAAAAAATAGAATTTAGGGTTAAGAAACTTGTCCTTTATACGAAGAAAATATTTAGATTCTATTTTGTGGTACAAATGTTTGTCTGATTTTGGTGTTTTAGGGTGTGAGGACCAAAGCGTGTCATGCCGATCCTGGGCCATATATGGTTATTGCTACCGAAACCGAGCCTACATGCGACGATACTGCAGAAAAAGTTGCAACTTCTGTGGTAAGGAAACGTTTGTCTCCCTGTGGCCTGTCATTGCTGTTGTTATTAGTGGACGAAAACATGGATTACGCTTTTCGTCAGGCACACACTATACCAATCATTCACCTCTTTTCTGATCGGCCTATTTCGATCCACATCTCTGGGTATAAAAATCTGTTGGAATTGTGTTTAGTTCTCTTTCCGACGTATTACTCTGTTGAGTGTCAGACGAAAAGCTTAAGTAATCCATGTTTTCACTTTCGCTATGTTTTCGATATTTCTGGATATTTCTAACCAAGTGTCCTGATGTTGTGAATCATCGCAATATTCTGTTCAGCTTTTTATTCTGAACATCTATCATCCAACATAATGGCGAGGAGGGAAGCAAGCCGAGAAACCTCTCAAATCCATTCATCATTTCCATGAGAGGCCCCCCATATTTGTACGTGAAGCGTTATTTGGCATATTGCGTGATTTCGTGATTTAGATATTTATATAGATCAAAGAATCCTTCGTGCAGCGTGATTTGTTGAAAATGAGGTCGTTATTCCATGAAAAAGAGTTTTCAAGTGCGTGATTGCGTGACGCATTCTGGTCGTTAAAAAAAATTTCTTGCATAATTAGATGGAAAAGATCGTGAAAAATCTGTTTTAAGGTCCGTGATGGCGTGATAAACGAAAAATTGTCGCGTGAATCCGTTATCCAGGGGTACTATAGGGGGGGCCTCCCATGAGGGCTCAGGTGTAATACCCCCCCCCCCCCGGTTGCTGAACTCACTATAACACTGCAGTTGTTAAACACCTAGCTAATGATGGTTTTGATTAGATTTGATTTTTTGTTTTTAGTCGCAGGTTGCACTGATAACAACAGAGCGTGTGCATACTGGGCTGGCATCGGCGAGTGCCGCAGAAATCCTCGCTTCATGCGGAAAAACTGCAGAAAGAGTTGCAAAATTTGTGGTAATGTACTTCGTTATTCCTAGTTTTTCCATGCTATAGGTAATTGTGTGATATTTGATTTTTTCATTTCTCAACTGTGAGTTTTGATTTATGTGACGGAGAAGTACTTCTTTCTCAGCCTTAGCTTTTATGCTGTATAGCGCAATCGTTAAGGCACTTGGTTTCCAAACGAGTTCGATTCCTACCACGTGTTATATGTTATTGTTCAATATCAATTGTTAAAGCTATACGCAGTAGTTGTTTTTGTTATTTAGATATTATTGCGAGGGTCCGAGTGATGCAACACTACCAAAAATAGGAAGCTGCGAGAAATTTTTAGGATTCCTGGAAATAATCCCGAGTGGTTCCTAGAAATTCATGGGGATTTAGTAGGTCACCAGAAGATTCCAGAGGGCTCTCAGAAAATCACAAAGCTCAATGTAAAGGCGCTGGCCAAAGGATGATTCAATTTTGAAACTTGAAATAATTTCAAGGAAAACTTGTCACTGTCACACCCTCTAAGTCAAACCCACTCAAATAAGAAATGGACGAATATCAGTCTTTTTTACTTGGACCTCTTGAAAGCCTATGTCAAATTTTCATAATGTTTTTCTTCCAATCTCTAGGTACGAAACCCAGACCTAGACCGAGGCCTCGAACTCGTCCTCCTATCAAGACGAGGCCACCGACCGAACCGCCTACTGAGCCTCCAACAACTCAACCAACAGAAGCACCAACAACTCAACCAACCGAGGCACCAACGACTCAACCAACCGAGGCATCCACCACAGAGCCAGAAACAACTCTTGAGCCAACCACTATGATAACATTCACACCTTCCGAGTCCACAGAAGAGCCGTCTACAGACATAGTCATGCCACCTATTCCAACAGATGAGCCGAAGCAGACTAGTGAACTACCAACACCACCTATCCCCACGGGCGAACCTGCGATAACAGATGGTCCAACCATTCCTCCTACCTCAACGGACGAACCTGTCCCTCCTATCCAGACGGATGCACCCATAATCACAGATGGTCCAATTATGCCTCCTATCCCCACGGACGAACCTGTCCCGCCTATCCCAACGGACGAACCTGTAATAACAGATGCTCCGACCCTCCCTCCTTTCCCAACGGACAAACCTGTAATAACAGATGCTCTAACCCTCCCTCCTTTCCCAACGGACAAACCTGTAATAACAGATGCTCCAACCCTCCCTCCTTTCCCAACGGACAAACCTGTAATAACAGATGCTCCAACCCTCCCTCCTTTCCCAACGGACAAACCTGTAATAACAGATGCTCCAACCCTCCCTCCTTTCCCAACGGATGAACCTGTAATAACAGATGCTCCAACCCTCCCTCCTTTCCCAACGGACGAACCTGTAATAACAGATGCTCCAACCCTCCCTCCTTTCCCAACGGACAAACCTGTAATAACAGATGCTCCAACCCTCCCTCCTTTCCCAACGGACAAACCTGTAATAACAGATGCTCCAACCCTCCCTCCTTTCCCAACGGACAAACCTGTAATAACAGATGCTCCAACCCTCCCTCCTTTCCCAACGGACGAACCTGCCACTCCTATTCCCACTGACGAACCTGTCCCTCCTATTCCCACCGACGAACCTGTCCCTCCTATTCCCACTGATGAACCTGTCCCTCCTATTCCCACTGATGAACCTGTACTAACAGATGCTCCAACCATTCCTCCTATCCCAACGGATGAACCTGTCCCTCCCATCCCTACTGACGAGCCCGAACCTCCCATCCCCACAGACAAACCTGTCCCTCCCATCCCAACGGACGAACCTGTCCCTCCCATCCCTACGGACGAACCTGTCCCTCCCATCCCAACGGACGAGCCTGTCCCTCCTATCCCAACGGACGAACCTGTCCCTCCTATCCCCACGGACAAACCTGTACAAACAGATGGTCCAAGCATTCCTCCTTTCCCAGTCAATCCCGATAAGACAGAAGCTCCGATCCCCCCGATCCCAATCAAACCTAGTATGAAGCCAACCATTGGGACCGTCGCACCCGAGACCTCAAACCTCAACAGCGTGAGATGCGGACTAGCAGGAGTCAATCAAATTGTCGGTGGCAACGTATCCAAGCCTGGTGAATGGCCGTGGATGGTGGTCTTGGCGAAGCAAGCCGAGCCGGAGAAGGCGATCTGCGGGGCATCACTTATTACTGATCGCTGGGTTCTGACAGCTGCGCACTGTTTCAAGGGATCCAGTGGACGCATTCCGGAAAATTACATTTTGAGAGTCGGCGAGTTTGACTTGAAACGATCTGGTGAGGTTTTCTATGTCTAGATTCCTTATTCTGTGATTTGATATGATAGGATAATATCTCGAATATCATCAAACATCATTTGCTGCATATAAGGAAATCCTTGACCATTATGAAACATCTAGGACGATTTTCGAGGTTATATGATAAAGTGGTCCACACGATAAAACATTTGTTCTTAAACAATATCCAACACATGTTTAGTGGTGTTTTGTATGACCGTGTTTTACTGTGTGGACGGGTCTTAAAACATGTTTGACAATATTTAAGGTTGTATGGTGAGTTGGTCCACACGATAAAACATTTATGCTTGAAAAACACATATTTGATGATGTTTAGTATATGACAATGTTATGTCATGTGAATGGGACTAAACGAAAAACAGACCTTCGAGAGTAGCCATTTTGAAATCCTATTCTTATAGCACTCTGAGTTGGGCTATTTTATCGATCACAGAATTAGGGAGCCCAAGATCTTTGAAAAGAGTTATCATGATGTTGGTTTAAGACCCCTTCACACCAGCACGGATCCAGATGGATCGGTACCCAAACTAGCAGAGATAGGTCTCCCGTTTACACTAAACCTGTGGATCCGTACCCATTGGGATCTGTTATCTAGACCCATTTGGGATCGCTTTCCGAATGCACTTTTTTGAATCCGTGCTTGTTTTGGTCTAGTGTTAACATTTGGAACTGTTCCCAAACGAGCACGAATCGAAGTCTTATGATTAGAGATAAGTCAAAGTGCAAAAAACGAGACTGGAACTGTTTGTGGATCCGTCTAAGTGTCAACGCGATGTGAAACGGATCCGTTCATGTGTGAACGCGATCTAAAACGAATCCGTCCATGTGTCAACGCGATCTGAAACGAATCCGTCCATGTGTGAACACGATGTGAAACGGATCCGTTCATGTGTGAACGCTAGCTAATATTGACACGGATCTGATTTGAATCTCTTCCAAATGTAAACAGGCTGTTAAACGCTAGGCCTTCTTTTACACTAGGAGACGAAAAGGTTTTCAAAATCGACAGAATAATCGTTCATAACAAGTACGACAGAAGAACCAAGGATTACGACATTGCTTTGGTGCACTTAGACGGACGGGTGAAATTCAGCCGCGTGATTAGACCAATCTGCTTGGCGAAAGATGCGAAGAATTACCGCGCGGGTAAAAAATGCATCGTCGCAGGATGGGGGTATCGACACGAGTGGCTGATTGGTGGACCTGAAAAACTACATGCTGTTGAGGTAAGCTTATAATGTGAATCCTTGCATAAGCCTCCACCTCAGAGTAAGGCCCCCGTCGTATAACCCCCACCCAAAAATTCATTTTTGCAAAGGAGCCCACGGGGGCTTATTTGCGGATCTACGGTACACTATTGTTATAAAAACCATTTTGTGATACTAACTCAGCTTTATTTACCCCAGGTTTCTTAACAACCAATTAAGAGCAATGAAATTATCAATCGACCAATCAGAGTCTCCGCTCAAAAACCTGGTCTGGTTTAAGCCAGTTCGACACTGCAGGGGCACGATAGCATGCACTGCATAAATTAGTATGCTAGTCATATCGCGTTTATTACACCAATTCGTGCAACAGAAGTTTTCAAATTGAAAATCAATGCTGACTGGGCAACTCCTCGATTTACGATTTGACGCAAATTGTTATAGAATCCACGCCTGATGGGAAACCAAAGCAGCTTGTTGATAATAGACATTTCCCGGATTAGGTTTGGAAAAGAGGCCATTATTGAATTCCCATTACGCGTGGAGGATTCGATGAAACAAACATCATTCATTGTTTAACTGCAGAGAAACTGAATGCAATTCTTTTGGTAATAAATGCTTGTGGGAATTCTTATTGCAAATAATCGAGGCTAAGCTGGATTTGCTTCAGTTTCAATACAAATGCTGCTAATTCGGGAAAGGTCGAGACTCGAGACTACTTGAGAGGTGAACTTAAACTATTAGTGTTATGTCCCTGCTGGTAATAAGGCATCCTTGCCTTATGCAAGCTAGCACGTTAAACATTAACTATCTCGCTAAATTACTTTTATTGATCCAGCATTGTTTCATTTTCTAGATACCATTGGTTGACTTTGATGTTTGCAAGAAGGCTACAGAAAGGTTAGGCCATGGACTCTCAGAACGAATGATGTGTGCAGGGCTTATTCAAGGTGGAAAAGATGCGTGTCAGGTATAAAATGCTTACTTTTCCTCCAATTTATCTTGCACTTGCTGCTTCAAAACAGATATGATATCCTGTATTCCTAACACTACTTCTAACTGGGAAGAAGTCCAAGGTAGGCCCAATCATTTCCCAGTAGTGAAACGGATATAAAAATACAAATAAAATATATCTCCAGTAGTTTGGGTCCTCTTTGGTATTATTACATTTTACTGTATGACTATGGCAAAGGATAAATTCAATAGATATACATGTCTTGGTCGTAGATGATAAAATATGGTAAAATGGTGTCATTATTTCCATGCTGTGTGATTTCAAGATCTTCCAAATTGAGAACGATTGAATTGCAACCAAGCAACCAAGTTGTCATCTCGGGTCTAATTGCCTGAAGATACAATAAATCAAAATGAAAAATTTCCTTCAGGTGATCCATCCGTTTAGATATAGAGATGTAAGCACTAGAAGTTTCGTTTTTAAATGTTGTAGTGGATTCCTTCTTCGGCCTTCTTCTATCAGTGGGTATAGAGACGAATCTTGGCCCCAATTCTGAACCAAAAGAACGGGAAGAGAGAATCGTGAAATCTTTAGGTGACGTGAGGAAAGCTGGGTTAGCAATTATTTCCAAGCTTCAAAAACACATTTCCTACTTTTATGCAATCGAAGTGAATTTAATTCAACCTTTCCCACTTCCATGATATTGAAGTGAATTTAATTCAACCTTTCCTACTTACATGATATTGAAGTGAATCGAACCGAACCCTACTAAAGCATACTAAGCCCTGGTTAACTCTTCTAAACCCTGCTAGACCCCTACTTAACCCTTCTAAACCCTTGATCCACTGAACCCTTCTCAACCCTTATTAAAAACCAATCCTCGAGAAACCCAAAAGCTCACTTCGATTGCAAAAGGTGATTTTGGAGCTTGGAAAAAATTGGCACACTGGCAGTAAAGTTGTATGTCGATTCGAATCTGTTATTTTCAGATTAGTTTCAAATATTTTTATTTTGCAGGGGGATAGCGGTGGTCCTTTGATGTGCCGACCCGATGACGGGGGTCGATGGGAGCAAGTCGGCATCGTGAGCTGGGGGGTTGGCTGTGCGAGACCAAATCGATATGGCGTCTACGTGGAAGTAAAAACACTTTATGATTGGGTCGATACATTTGCCAGCCCCTTCGTTCCCTAACTCTATGTTTCATTGCTGTAAATAGAATGATAACTTCATATTTTCATGTTTTTTATTTTCATATTTTTATATTGTTTTTTTAAGTATTCTATGTATTTTCATTTGATATTCGTGTAGCGCTGACTTTTAATGATTCGCAGCTTTGTTCCCAAAATATTTCTTCCTGATTTGATTGTAATATAGATTTTACTAGTTTATCACTGCTGGTAAAATGTAAGATACAGTAAAAACCCGCTGTAAGCAACCAGATTTTTCCACTAAGCCTAAACAGGTTCTTATCAGAGGCGTGCTAGCCCACAGGAAATTTCACGGTGGGCCCTAAAAACTGCTTGTTTGTGGGCCCTTCTGTCCTTATGGCATCACAACCAATTGGGCTCTGAACGTATTTTTTCCCAGGCCTTATTTTGCTCCCAGCACGCCCCTAGTTTTTAATAATAGGTAGGTTGGGTACAATGCCATGCGCTACTGCTGGCTTTACATTCCAAATGAAGCTTTGATAACTCTATGGCAACACTGTTGACTGGTTCTCAGATGGTTAAAATACAGCTTGGCGTACACTTTTTTTAATAAGTAGCTAGACTTGGATCTCAGCCCTGAAAGTACCTTGAACCTAATATGGTTGGTTCTTTTTTGACAAGCAATCATAGTGTGATCAAACAAGGTTTAGCATTCTCAACATAGTTACTTAAGTGCTTAGCTATCTAATCTATTTCATCGAGCCCTGGAGTTGTTTATCGTTTTGGTCATTTTAGCCCTGGTGCTTATTGCCCTGCAGCTTATTGAAAAAAGTGTTTCTTTACGTCAAAATAATCTAGTCAAAACACAATATAATGTTGTTGCAAATCACGCTGTATCCTTGCCCTGTGCGAGTCACGAGGGCCTTTTGCCTCGTTCTCGCATACTGCTTTCGTGTTCGTGTTTTTCGTATGTTTACTATGCTCCAAAACCTTTGCTTTTTCAGCTGATTTGTAAATCTCTCTGCACATTCGTCATTAGAAGGTTTTGGTGCTTACTAAACATCAATAGCACTTTGTAAATTGTGAAAAATTTGAGCAGTGAACAGACTGAGCAGAAGACGCTAAAAATGGCGAGACAAATACTTCTTGTTGTGTTATTTGCAATGCAATACCAACCATCGTATGGACAAGATCAAGGTGAAGGACCTAACGGCTACATGAAAAAGGAATTTTCTCTTATGAGGCCATACGATGGTAAGGTATTCTATGCTCTGTGATTCGCCTTTGTTGATGGGCCTAAGTACGTAGGTACAATCAAAAAGTTAGGACTAAAAAGGGAGCCTAAATAGCTATCTACCTATATTATTACTGTACAGACAACAAACCATGGTTATTACGTGCGCTTTTGTTAGTGTAATTCAGGTAAGTTAATTTGGACTTTGAAAGGTGATTAGACTCTAAAATTATTGTTCTATGGACTATGGTTAATCTGTAGCTATTAATTAGGTATTTATATATTCCTAAAAAGATCAGCAATACAGAACTCTATCAACATACTAAAGTAAAACCCTGGATTATTATTGAATAAGAACAAAGAAAGAATGTTGGATGATTCCAGACGATGATTTCCAGAATGTGTTCCAGCTTGCTAGTAATAGAAAAGAGAGGAGAAAAGCCATCGTGCAGTGCAGTATGCGCCCGAGTATGCGTTTAGGCGAGATACTGTTGGGGTTGTTGGAAGTTGTTTTAAGAAGAGCTCCACTGTTATTCTTCTAAGCACAATAACAACAGAACACGTTCCTATGACATTTGGTTAATTTGTAAAGCGAAACTTTTTAGGAGTTATTTCTTGATTATATGAAAATCATCTAGACAACTCTTAAAACTTTCCAAAGATATTGGTTTTATGTTTAGAAATTGTGCACATGGGATGGAATTCCACATTTTTGAGACACCAATCTCTGGATGAACTGATGTGTTTGCAAAAAAATGAAAGAAAGAACTAACATAATCCCTGGCCCAAAGCGTGGATCTCTGTAAAATTATCTCTTTCAAGCCTTGGGAACAATTGCAAATTGCCCTGTCTTTTATACCCTCAAAGACCTTCCTCAGATAAGTAATATAATTTTCATAACAGTTTCTGTATAATGATTTATTTCTAGCTGGATCTTTACAATATTGGGAGATAAATGGAGATGCCATGGTCACAAATGATTATGTACGTCTGACCCCTGATCATCAGAGTAAACAGGGAGCATTATGGAACGCAGTGGTATGTGAACCTATAATTCATGATTAATTGATAAAGCATGGTCTAACATGGGCAATTAAATTGTAATAGAGCAGGCTACTGCCATTGACACTTGCCACCATCAGGTCTCGAACCCAGTTTGTTGCATACACAAGCTAGCATGCTAACCACTGTCCTAAACCAGAACTCTTACAATTCTTGATATTTGCCAAAGTTTGTTTGCTTTGTTGAAGAATATTCTTAGCAAATTTAAATCCAATAAAATTGTTTGAATTACATGTCTACCAAATGTGCTTGCAAAAACAGCTTAGACAATACCTATTGCAAGAACCTTTCCAAGGAGGAACTCAGAGGAATCAGGATATCAAGGTTTTCAATGTAAACACAAAAGGTAGAGTAAGAATGGAAGTGGCAGGGGTGCAAGGAAGGGAAGACCAGAAAGGCGATGGAAGAATGTGGTTGTGTATGATATGAGGCTGATGGGTTTTGTAGTAGGGGATGGCAATGGATAGGGAAACTTCACGAGGTTGAATCTATGGACTGGTGAACCCCCACTAGCGAGGAAAATAGTCTGGATAAAAATCCTGTTTGTGTGTGTGTGTCCATGTAAACATGAAATTTCATTTTATTTTTTAGCCACTGTATGCAAGAGATTGGGAAGTTCACATCAAATTCAAAGTTCATGGACAAGGAACTAGGCTGTTTGGAGACGGTTGGGCATTCTGGTACGCAAGAGACAGAGCAGAGCTAGGTAATATTGGATTTCACTGAAATATCTTTTCTTGTGTGGACCAGATTGAAAAATATGTTATGTCTTCTCAGCATGTAGCGATGAGTAAAATCATTAGAACAATAGGCTTTCTTCACAAAATAATAGGAAATATGCAACTCAAAAATATATAGAAGATGCAAATATAGTTGCAAGCAAGAGCAAGCTTTCCACACTAGTTGTGAGTTATGGCAAAAAATAATGGCTGCTGTTTTATTGTAATTCAGGCGATTAAATTTGAATTGATAACCACTTAACATAGCCACTCATTTGTATGCCTGAACGATGTACATCAAACATTGTTTTACCAAATATAGCATTTAAACATCTTATCATGTCTATTTACTTTTGAATTTCTAAACTGCATAATGAATTCTTTGGACTATCATTTGTTTTTATGGTCCCTAGAAGAGAAGAAGGACAAAATGATTGCTTAACCTCAAGTGCATCTACTAGGATACCTTAGTGGCCTTATTGGCTATAAGATACATCGCTACCTATTTGTTGTTATAGCTTTTAGTACAGCACTGGTATTATACTAGAATCAGGTATTTATAATTATCTCATTTGATATCGATCTTTAAGTCTTTAATGATTTAACTCTCTTTCAGGAAAGATCTTTGGCAGCAGAGACAAATTCTCTGGCCTTGGGGTTTTCTTTGATACTTACAGTAACCACAACGATGAACACGCGGTAGGTTTGTCAATATTTATCAAGGATTTACTAAGAGTTCTCTATTTAGCATCCTGGGGCCAGTGGATTTTTTAATGGGGTCAGGGGGCAATGGCTCTGGGCCCCCATGCTTTATATTCATAAAAAGGGGCCCCAAAAGTTACGAAAAATGAAAAATACTGATAGAAAGCTTATAACTTAGTCTAATCAAGGTGTCTGTCCCTGGGCCCTGCAGTCTCTAAAACCGCCACTGTTTGAGGCTTATTGCAATTGATAACTTCGACATGTTAAGCTTATCAGAACAGTGAACTTAATTGAGATGGGGTTCTCAATAAATCTCCCTTTCACTATAAAATTTTTGCCAATATAACAACAAATGTCTTGTTTATTCAGCAGTAAATGAATTTTCATGAGGTAATAACTTTTCAAGATTATTAATTGATGGTTGTCTGTTTTATAATATTTTTGCATACTTTTAGCTTTTGGGGTAGATTAACTTGGGAGAGAGGCCTTATTAATGTTTGCTTGAGAAAATAAGTTAACAAGGCAGGGTCCAACACAAATGTTTACATTTTACAAAATTTCCTACCACAAATTTGATATTCCCCCTTCGGTCTTTAACCTGGGTTTTTAGCTCCAGCCTTGTCCACAGGCATTAATTCAAATCAGTGAGGCATTAATTCGTGTTTCAGATTAGCTCATTTGGAGCCAGTCATGATATATTTATAAATTCATAAGGCTTTGTCTAATGCAGGACGGGTCATGTTATATTTATAAATTCATCAGGCTTGGTCTAATGCAGGAAATTACATTTTACTAAAGTTGGCTACTACAATGCTGATATGCCAGCACCAGTTCTCTAACCCACATGGCTTTACCCAGCAAGGGGGAGCATGGCTCTGAAAAGGGATTTCAATGAATTTTGTTTTAAATTCTATTTTTACAGCATGACCATCCTTATATATCGGCTCAAGTGAATAATGGAACAGTTACATATGATCATGACAGTGATGGGACACACAGTGAAGTGTCTGGCTGTACGGTAAGTCAATTAATTTTTCATACTGCCTTAGTATTTGGATCTCCCTGTTTAAAAACAATAGTTCCCTCCTCCCCGATTGTCCCCTCCCTCTGCGGCAAACTTATCAGCCCCTCCCCAGCCTCCCACAGTGGGTGTAGGATGACAAAAGTTGGAACTTTAACTTAAACTAGCCTGATAACTAGCACATGACGCTAGAAAAATAAGTTTGATAAATAAGTCAGTTATTTCTTTAGAATAATGGGCTGGTTATCATTATATATATTACTTAAACTGGATTTGCTAGCCCTTCCCTATTTTAGATTCATTTAACATGCATCTAGTAAATAAAGAATATGTTTGGCCCCCCCCCATTTCTCATCTTCTTCATGCAATTTTAATTCTGTAAAGAATTAAATTTTAAGTGTCCTTTGGCACAGCAGTATTACGAAAACTGCGCATAATGAAAGCCTCTAGGCTACATGAGCTAGATTAGCGCAGGCTAGATTAGATAAGCTTTGTTTTTCCTTGGTCGTGGAAGGTGGGTAGAGTCATTCTTGTAACTGTTTGATTCCTATATATAAATTAAGAATTGAATTGAAGATCACGTTAACGCGAAGGAATGTTAAAGTCAGCTCGAAGAATAATACCCAGAACAGAGTCGAGAGAATGGAAGCTTGATATTATCTTAATTTTCTTCGGCTCTAAGTAAGAATGGAAATGAATACAATCTTTACCAATATGTTTTACACTTTTTGTATCAACACTTTCCGAATTTGCATTATAGTAGCCAGTAGCTAAGCCATAACCAATGGCAAGTAATGGCAAGTCTTCATAAAACAGCCATCATTACTCAAAATAGCACAAACAAATTCCCAGCATACTTACATACATGAGACTTGATTTTTTTGCAGTCATATTTCCGTGGAACTGAATCGGACAGTTTTGTGGCGATTAGATACCTTGGATCCTCGAAACGGCTGACAGTAAGTACCGAAACCTACTGTCTTGATTTCACGGATATTTTAAAGATTAATACAGCGACTAGAGCTGCAAAAATTATCGGAACTTGGGAACAAGGCTCCCAGAAATTTGGGCTTGCAGAAAGTTTCAATACGATTTCGGTGTAGAATGGAAATTTGCATAGTTTTCAACCTATTGGTGCAAATACAAAATATTTTTATTCCAAAATATAATTTTGGACGGTTTTCGGCAATCTGAAAGCATGAAATTCGAGAATTCTCCCCTCGGCAGCAACTAATCAGGTCGCTGCCTCTGTGAGCCCCTTTTATTTTTGCTTTTTTTGTCAGATCGCATAGATTTTCACTAGGCCCTCTACCATACCATAACAACTAGCTGCAAGGAATTTCTATGTTACCCATATTGATTTTACTTTGCTTAAAATTCTACATCGGCTCCTAGGTTCTCAGAAAGAAAATAAAATTTTTCAACAATGCTCGTGTTTTTTTATAAGGACATGAAAAGAAAGTCATAGATGAAATTTGATGAAATTATTCTATTTTCCAGGTTCAATATGATGTTGACGGCGATGGAAGGTGGTCCGAATGTTTCGACGTTGCTGGGGTAGAACTTCCCACCGGTTATTATCTTGGTCTCTCCGCTGGTACTGGTGATTTAGCAGGTCTGTATGACGGTCACTGTAAACCGAGGAACGAGGTAACCACCAATAAACGACTAATAACGACCAGAAACGACCAATAACGATAAAAAGTGACCAACAACGAAACAACACAACTAGCAACAACTAATTATAACGAACAAAAAATAATAGTAATGACTAATAACGATTAATATCGACTAATATTAACTCGAATAACGACCAACAACTATCAATAAAACCAAAATGACCCCAAAAAATGACCAACATAGACCAATAGGTCAATAACAACTAATAACGACCAAAATGGACTAATATCAACTTACAACTACTAATGATATCAACTAACAACTACTAATGATATCTACTAACAACTACTAATGATATCAACTAACAACTACTAATGATATCAACTAACAACTACTAATGATATCTACTAACAACTACTAATGATATCTACTAACAACTACTAATGATATCTACTAACAACTACTAATGATATCTACTAACAACTACTAATGATATCTACTAACAACTACTAATGATATCTACTAACAACTACTAATGATATCTACTAACAACTACTAATAATATCTACTAACAACTACTAATGATATCTACTAACAACTACTAATGATATCTACTAACAACTACTAATGATATCTACTAACAACTACTAATGATATCTACTAACAACTACTAATGATATCTACTAACAACTACTAATGATATCTACTAACGACTACCATTAATAACGACTAATGACAACTAATATTCACTACCTATAACAACCAACAACGACCAAAAATGACTGAGAACGAGATATCAAATTGCAGTATCAAGTTACCTATCCAAACGAGTCTTAAAACCGGACCACATTGAGTACAGAATGGACTGTTGAGTCGAGCCAGGGACTTTCCAGATATACTCCTTTTTCAAAGCAACTGGCAATGATGTATCGACATAGTGTTCTGTCCATTCGATGTCTGGAACATCAATCGATATTATTTATGTGAATAACTATGACCCTAGCAGGACTCAAAAAACTTATTTCCCATGACACCGTGGATGAGAGAACTGATGCACAAAGCCAGAGCTCGTTGGCTCTAGTCCTGCGTGGTTCTTGTTTATTACACAAATAATCTCTTTGAAATATTGATATAAAGAGTAAATATATGAATAGAGATAAATTGTGAGAATGACCTGAGACTCGAGTCCACGACCTCCTGATGAATTCTCTAACTGTGCCAATAGGGCCTTCTAGCAACCCAAGGTATACTCAAAAATTTCAAAACCACTTGCCAAATTTAGAGACGAACGAATCTGGTTTCTTTTCAACTCAGGACCTGCTTCTTCTGAAACTCAGTTCTCGGCCATATGCAGTGTCAGAACTGCGATGGTCACCTTGTGGTAGCAAGCAAGAGTATTAATCGAGAAGTCATGGATTTGACCCCTACTAACCTGTAACCTCAAATAATAAACTGCCATATAGATGAGTAAGCTATTATGCAAGAGTAAGAACAACAATATATAGGTCTGCTGCACTTAAACAGACAGAGTTTTATAAAAAATTCGAAATTGAAATGAATTACAAAGTCATTGAAGTTTCCCAGTTAGATGGCAGAAAAAACACTGCTAGACTACTCTAACATATGTATTTATGCCCTTTTTGGCCCCCGTGTCCTCCTTGGTTGATCAATATTTTTTCTTCGCATGTTTCATGTGTTTAGGCCTTTTTCAACTTTTCGTAACTTTCGTTCAATGTTGATGTTGCTAGGTTGCAGGCCAATTCTATTCATTTCCAAATAAAGTGCAGTCTAGCCCAATAAATGCAAGATAAGCTTTTTCATAAGACCATCACCAGTATTACTAACAGAATAACTATGGACAACTTATATTGTTTTCATATTCAGACAACCACGACATAATATCAATGAAACTTTATGATATGGATAAAATTGAAGATGACGAAGGCAAGGAACAAGAAGACTTTACGAAAATAATTCCCCATGCCAAAAATGCGGCAGTTTATAGAGGTTAGTATGTGTGATGAGTTTTGAAAACTTGCTTCATTTACTTGGACAGGATCTATTGGGGTAAGATTGGTGATAAGGTGTAAGATGGGTAATCAGGGGTAAGATGGCTGAGTTTGTGACCATACATACACAGCTTAAAGTTATCAACACAGCCCCATGCAGTCACATGAATATCTGAAACCCTTTGCGTTAATGCCGTAAGGCTTTGCAAAGTAATTATATAGATGTAGATAGATGCGTAGCTACATGGAATCGGCTCTCGTTGCAGATCTTGCCACCATTTTGCAATTAAATGCATGCGGCAAAGCTTGGACATCCAGAGGCCATCTTATCAAATTTATTGAAAGATAATGATTTTTGAAAAGGAAAGATAAAACGAACATTGTTGGTACCCCCCACAGTAATGAATCCCTCTAATGTACTGATGGCATCACTCCATACTGCTTATGGTATTCCCCCACATCACTGAACACCCTCCAATGTACTGATGGAATAACTCCGCAGTGGTAAGGGTATCCCCCACAGTAATGAACCCCCTTCAATGTACTGATGGCATAATTCCATAGTGCTGATGGTATCCCCCACAGTAATGAACCCTTTCCCGATATTCTGATGTTATCAATCCAAAGTACTGATGGTATTTCCTTTTTTACTGAATGCCCTCCAATGCACTGACGATATCCCCTCAAATTTCTTAACATCCTCAAATGTACTAATGGCATCACTCTAAAGTGCTGATACCGATGATATCTCCAACAGTACTGCACAAACGCTGCCCTTATCTCTGGGTATGATTATCCCTTACAAACCCAAGTTACTAGTTTACTAATTCACACTTGAACTGTTTTGATAACCAAGCATTTTGAAATACTTTTGTTTTGGTTTTAGAACACATTTATGGTGAGAAAACGAGCACTAGAACAGAGAAAGCGCTTGGCTGGATATTCATAATCGTCCTGATAGGCTGTGCGGGAGCAGGCATCGGATTTTATTTTTATCACAAAAAACAGAAGGATTCTCTCAAAAGGTTTTATTAGGAATTCGTAGCAAAGGTTTGTTTAAGAATGAGGCTGGTACCAGCCATAGATAATCTCGTTTTCACGCAATACATGATAGGGATTTGCCCCTTGGCAGTGCATAGTTACCAAAATTAACAATTGATACATACAATTTCGAACGCAGTGCAGCTTGATAAGATATAGGCCACTAGATGTTGCAATGGTATCGTTGAATCTACTACCTGACAGTTCTCCAACTAGTTTTGCACCATGAATTGCTTCTTCGGCTGCTGTATTATTTTGTATTGACAAACAGTCTAATTTTTCACGATAGTGAATCGCTGAATTTCTTCCTCGCATAAAACTCGCGTGTTTATTGTTGTGTGCATCGAAAGGTTCGGAAAATCAAAAAAATCTTTCTGAGGTAAACTACATGTTTAATTTTGTAATTGTTTTGGAGCATACCTTTTTACTGATTTTGAAATTGTTTAAAGAAACTGGATTATTCAGCCTCGAAGTCTGTGTATCGGTTTCCCGTAGGATAGTTCATTACATAGGGTGGAGCTATAAACACTAAGAAGAAAGAGACTCAAATGACAAAACTCTCCAACTCGACAAGCCTGTTTTGTGGTTACCAACTCATCAGGAGATGTACTGCAGGTAACCATGAAACAGGCTTGTCGAGATGGGGAGTTTTATCTTTTGAGACTTTTCTTCTTAGTGTCAATTATTCAGAATAAAAAAGAGACAAATTGTATATGAAGTACCAAATAATGTAATTGAAAAATAAACAAATGACTTTGATAACGGACATATGCCTAAAACGTTAGTGCTTATTTTTCAATTAAATTATTTGGTACTTCATATACAATTTGTCTCTTTTTTATTCTTACTAAAGCACCACACACAACATATGATAATTTTTAACTTCAATTATTCAGCCTTTTGTAGATAGGCCCAGAATGTGCACACTCTCTTTTTAAGAACCAGTAAAATTGGTTTGAAGCTGGCTGTTCTTGAATATTTCTCTATTTTCAGCCTTAAGTGTTCTTAAATTATTCTTACTTTTATATTAATGATTTTGAAACCAGCTTTTGCTATCAGTTGTTGCGAATTGTGACTCTCTGGTCCTGTCTGACATGTCAGTTTGCCGTTAATCTGCTTGTTTTGTAATTATTTCTCAGTCTTATGGTTATTTCTAAAAATTCTTATATTGAGCTTTGTTCTTAATTTTGTAATAACAATGCTTTCACTTAGGAGAAAATCTTCATATAAAGAGAAACCACAGTGCAGTCACTTATAAGAAAATTTTCTTATAAAAAGAAATAACAGTGCTTTCACTTTGAAGAAAATGTCCTTTTAAAGAAAATTTCCTTTTAAAGAGAAATGACAGTCTTCAACTTTGAAGCAAACTTAGTGGACTAAGCCAAGAGCTTGTTCGGAACGTGGTTTGATTCTTTATTAAGTAAGACCCTTGGTTACTTCTTTTGAAATTTTGAATCGTTTCTATTTGCATTTGGAATATTTAAAAATCTAAATGGTTTAAGACGATTTTATAAATTCGATTCCTTCCTAGTTCCAATTGCATTGGTGAGGGCTCGACACTTGGGCAAGTCGCCTGGTCTCAAGAAAAAGGTTTTGATTTATAATGCTGGGTAAAAATGATACAAAATAATACTTTTTCGTAAGGACGGTTAGGGTGGCCCATTGGACTAAGCAGGGGACTGTCGATGTTCACACCGTAGTTCGATTCCTCAGAAGTAAGACTAATCATTTCTTTATACAGCAGATTAACTGAGTTGCTTAAGAGTTCCAATGGCTCTGGTTCGAATCTCTCCTAAGTCCTTTCCTTTTTGTGATTGAAACATTTTAATTTTTGAAACGTTTAAGATGATTCCATGCATTCAATTTCTTCCTAGTTCCATTTGCATTGGTGAGGGTATGACACTTAAGTTAGTCCAAAGAAAAAGCTTTTGATATATAATGTTTGGTAAAAATTATACAAGAGCTTTTGATTTTCAAGACTTAAAATGTTTGGTAAAAATGATACAAAAGTAATGCATGTTTCATCATGAACGCTTGGGTGGCCGAGTTGTCTAAGGCAAAGGCTGTAGTTGCTCAGACCTCAGTTCGATTCCTGTGAGGTAAGACTTTTGGTTTCTAAGATTTATAAAATTTGGTTAAAATGGTATAGAAATAATACTTCTCTCGTCAAGAAAGCTTGGATGGTTGATTGGTCTAGTTTAAGGGCTCTAGATCTTGAGACCGAAGTTCGACTCCTCGTAAGGTAAGACTTTTGATTTCTAAACTCTGAATAAAAATGATATCAACTTCAAACCTATTCTGTCGGTGAGCTCCGGGTAGTGTGCAGGCAGAGTGCTTGTCTCACAGTCGAAGGGTCGAGGGTTCGATCCTGAGATATACCTGGAGTGAACCATCCCCTGGCGACATTCCAGAAAGTGGCGTTGGCTCCACAGGAATTGTCAAGAGGGGCGTCAGGGGTTGGGGGTCTCCCCTGGCGGCTCCCTGAGAGAAGAACTAAGGGATTTTGAAGAAATTTTGAAATCTGCGAGAAAGAGAAATATAGAAACTAAACTAGACTTAAATAAAAATAGAACCTGAAGTTAATAAGTTTAGTAATCTTAGTTTCTATATCTGTTTTTTTAGACTAGAAAGAAATATAGAAACTAAACTAACTAAACTTATTAACTTTAGTTTCTATTTCTATATAAGTCTAGTTTAGTCAGTTTAGTTTCTATATTTCTCTTTCTCGCAGATTTCAAAATTTCTTCAAAATCCCTTAGTTCTTCTCTCAGGGAGCCGCCAGGGGAGACCCCCAACCCCTGACGCCCCTCTTGACAATTCCTGTGGAGCCAATGCCACTTTCTGGAATGTCGCCAGGGGACGGTTCACTCCAGGTATATCTCAGGATCGAACCCTCGACCCTTCGACTGTGAGACAAGCACTCTGCCTGCACACTACCCGGAGCTCACCGACAGAATAGGTTTGAAGTTGATATCATTTTTATTCAGAGTTAAGAGTTTAGAAATCAAAATTCTTACCTTTCGAGGAGTCGAACTTCGGTCTCAAGATCTAGAGCCCTTAGCCTAGACCAATCAACCATCCAAGCTTTCTTTACATGAGAGGTATTATTTCTATACCATTTTAACCAAATATCATAAATCTTAGAAATCAAAAGTATTACCTCACCTAGAATCGAACTACGGTCTGAAGAACAACAGCCCTTCCATAAGACCACTCGGCCAACCAAGCTTTCATGATACGCCATGTATTACTTTTGTATAATTTTTACCAAATATTTAAAGTCCTGAAAACCAAAAGTCCTACCTTAAAACCACGGTCCAAATAACTATAGTCCATGACAAAACACACTCAGCTAAGTATACTCGGCCATTGATGCTTTCTAGATGTGAGAGGTATTTCTCTTGTATCATTTTTACCAAACATTATATATCAAGAGCTTTTTCTTTGGACTCACCAAAGTCTCGAACCCTCGCCGATGCAAATGGATTTAGGAAGGAATTGAATTCATCGAACCCTTTTTTAACAATTTAGATATTAAAATATTTCAAACACAAAAAGACTGTCTAAAGAAATAGTTATTCTTACTTCTGAGGAATCGAACTACGGTCTGAAAATCGATAGTCCTCTGCTTAGTCCACTTGGCAACCCGAATCATTTTTACTAAAGCTTATAAATAAAAACCATTTCCTTGAGAACTTGCGACTTGCCAAAGTCTCCTCCAGCCCTCGCCAATGCAAATAGAACTAGTACAGAATTGAATTTATACAGTCATTTCAAACAATCTAAAACAAAAATATTTCAGACACAAAAAGAAAAGGATTCCCAAGACATTCCAACCACGACTCTTGAGCAGCCCAAATTATCAGAGAAATACTATGTTAGCAAAAGCACTGTCGTATGTGCCATTTCAACTTCTAAATTCCCTCCAATTGAAAGCACTGTCTTATACACATTTTCAATCACAAAAACGTTTCCTTCGACATCAGCCAAAAATGATGGTTAACCCAGGAATGGAGCAGATTTAGGCTACAAAAGCCATAAAAAACACATGAATTCAATTAACGATTTTCCTTCAAAATCAGCCACATATTGGATAAGAGCCTGATGGTTAACCCGTGGTATTTGATCAAAATTGGCCAAACATGAATGGTTCGAAATAGGCTTTCAATCCACTCAGCACTGTTCAGGGAACAGTATTAAGATATGATAGCCTTAAAAACACGTAAAATCGACAAAAAGATCTCCTTCAAGATTAGCCAAAAATTTGAAAAAAAAGCCTGATGGTTTTTGGGCAAAATTTGACTGAAAAAATTCTTCCAAATAGGCTTTTAATCCAATCGGTACTTATTCAGGAAGCAATACCGGGCTACAATTACCTTAGAAAACGCATAAAATCTCCAAAACCTTTTCCTTCAAAATCAGGTGGAAATTGGAAAAAAGCCTGATGGTTAGTCCATGGTTTTTGGTCAATATTTGACTAAAATAAATTCTTCCAAATAGGCTTTTAATCCAATCGGTACTTATTCAGGAAGCGATACCGGGCTACAATTACCTTAGAAAACGCATAAAATCACCAAAACATGTTCCTTCAAAATCAGATAGAAATTGGAAAAAGCTTTATGGTTAGTCCATGGATTTTGGTCAACATTTGACTAAAATAAATTCTTCCAAATAGGCTTTTAATCCAATCGGTACTTATTCAGGAAGCAATACCGGGCTACAATTACCTTAGAAAACGCATAAAAGCACCAAAATATTTTCCTTCAAAATCAGGTAGAAATTGGAAAAAAGCCTGATGGTTAGTCCATGGTTTTGGTCAATATTTGACTGAAATGAATTCTTCAAAATAGGCTTTTAATCAACTCGGGACTGTTCAGGGAGCAATACTAGGCTATAATTACCTTAGCAAACGCATAAAATCTCCAAAACCTTTTCCTTCAAAATCAGGTAGAAATTGGAAAAAAGCCTGATGGTTAGTCCATGGTTTTGGTCAATATTTGACTGAAATGAATTCTTCAAAATAGGCTTTTAATCAACTCGGGACTGTTCAGGGAGCAATACCAGGCTATAATTACGTAAGCAAACGCATAAAATCACCAAAACATGTTCCTTCAAAATCAGGTAGAAATTGGAAAAAAGCCTGATGGTTAGTCCATGGTTTTTGGTCAATATTTGACTAAAATAAATTCTTCCAAATAGGCTTTTAATCCAATCGGTACTTATTCAGGAAGCAATACCGGGCTACAATTACCTTAGAAAACGCATAAAATCACCAAAACATTTTCCTTCAAAATCAGATAGAAATTGGAAAAAGCTTTATGGTTAGTCCATGGTTTTTGGTCAATATTTGACTAAAATAAATTCTTCCAAATAGGCTTTTAATCAGCTTAATAGTGTTGAGGAGCAATACTAGGCTATGATTACCTCAGAAAACGCATAAAAGCACCAACATATTTTCCTTCAAAATCAGCTAAAAACTGGACAAAAGGCCCATGATTTTTGGTCAAAATTTGACCACAATGAATTCTTCTAAATAGGCATTTATTCCACTCAGGACTGCCCAAGGAGCATTACTAGGCTATAATAGCCTTAGAAAATCCATGAAGTCGCCCAAAAAATGTTGCTTCTCAATCAGCCAAAATTAGAAAAAAGCCTGATGGTTTAGGTCCAACTTTTACCAAAATAAATTCTTCAAAATAGTCTTTTATTCCACTCAGAACTGTTCAGGGAGCAAAATCAGGAGATAATAGCCTTAGAAAACATATAAGATGGACAAACAGATTTCCTTCAATTTCACGCACAGATTGGAAAAGAGTCTTATGCCTATGGTTTTTGGTTGAAATTGCCCAAAATAAATGGTTCCCAATAGGCTTTTAATCCATTTAAACCTGTCCAGGGAGCAATATCAGGCTATAGTATTCTCAGAAAACGCATAAAATCGTCGGCCAGCTTTAAACCTTGTCATTCTCCACAACCTAGTTGCCAACCCAATATAAAAGTGTTAATAAAATTTCTGTACATAAAATATTTCTGTACATAGAATAAAATTTTAATCGTCGGTCTGACAAAGTAAAGATACTCCTCTTCTCGTCCAGTGGTCTTCGTGGACATCTGTGTTTAGGTGAATCGACGAAATAAAGTTCGTTGAATGCCGGGAGAAAATCAGGGAAACAGATCGGGAGGAAGTCTGGTAAAGAGGGCAGACGTAACATCGCTTGTTTTCATCACCTGGCTGCTTGTGAATCGAGGCCGTCTCTGATTTTGTCTACAATTAAAGATGAATGAAACATCTTAGGTTCAAAATATTTAACTATCATCATTCAGACTCTGTCCACATACAATTCTTTTAGGTTAGTTCTCCTAGGTTAATCTCGCATCAAATTTCAATCATGCAAAACTTTATAAAGTTGAAAAGTTTCCAACTTGATCCGGTTTTATGGTAGTCATGACCTCAAGGACTCACACATAAACTTAAAGATATAATACTGATAATGTTCTATTATAGAAGTTACATCCCTCATTCTCTGATAAGCTCCCCTTTCAAGTTGCCTTCAATAAAATTCTAAGAGCCAAATAGGAGGCCTTATAGTGAATTTACCATACAGTTTTAGGAAAAACCATATGCTTTGTATTCGCCGACTGTCAGAATTAAGACAGAAAGAACACAGTTCTTATAGGCTATGAATTGATTTATTACACTCAACACGCTTTGCATTACAAAACACATATTCATAAATTCTTTACCTGCTAATCAGGCAATCACATCCGTTACTAACAAAATCTAGATGTTTATTAAATGTTCAATATGGTAAGTTCTGTTCACAACCAAGACAGACAGTTCCTAGTCGTTTACTACAAAGTAATTGGATTTAATGCCTTTGGGTGGGTGGGTTGGGTAGAGTGAATATCTCAAAACAAAAAGTGGTAAAACCACGCTCTGTACTGGTTATAAACCCCAGGTACCCAGTCCCCTGGACTAGGCGGTAACTTCTTCCGCCTGCGAAATAGCCTCTTTTCTATTTCGCTTCACTCAGCCGAAAAGAGGCTAATATTCGCCGACTGTCAGAATTAAGACAGAAAGAACACAGTTCTTATAGGCTATGAATTGATTTATTACACTCAAAAGCACAAAGGATAGGGGGCCTAGGAACTGTCTGTAAAGTGACAACCAATATGAATATCTTGAACGTCTTTGAAATGCACATACATCCGGATCATTTTGAAACGCGCATTTAAGTATCATGAGCCATTTTGCTCCTAGCCTTTCGAAACATTTCGTTCAACAGCACATAACCCAAGGTGGTGACTATTCACCCTGTAAATAGTATTTTGCTTTTAATCTCAGCCTTTAAAGACCTATTGCCATTCTAACCAACCATGAGACCTCTCGCTCTGTATTTCACGGATTTCTCCCAGTTTGTCAAAACCTTTTGCTACAACACACGTATATTCAACCCACAACCAAACCAAATTTTGCTTTGGGCGCTTCTTTTTGCTAACAGCCATTAGAGACATTTCGCTCATTGGCATTCTACAACACACATATCACAACGCCATTTTGCTCCGTCCATCGCGTTTTGCTAACAGCCATTAGAGACATTTTGCTCAATGGCCTTATACAGCACACACATCACAAAACCATTTTGCTCCGTCAATCGCATTTTGCTAACAGCCATTAGAGACATTTTGCTCAAAGACATTATACAACACACATATCGCAAAGCCATTTTACTCCGTCCATCGCATTTTGCTAACAGCCATTAGAGACATTTTGCTCATTGGCATACTACAACAAACACAACACGAATCCATAATCCTTTGTCAATCACATTTTACTAATAGCCATTACAGACATTTTGCTCATTGGCATACTACAACAAACACAACACGAATCCATACTCCTTCCAGCTACCTTATTGTAATTTCAACGCTCTTGACACACTGAGAAGTGAATTACTCGTTTCTTTAATGTATCTGTTTTTGGAAGACTCTGATCGCCATCCACCGTGGCGCATCAACTGCCTATCTGGCACGCCTGCGGCTGCTGCCTCGCTTGCACCACCTGATCTTAAACTGTGGAGGCCATATTTGTCTGGGTTCAGACCTATTTGTGCCAGCTGGCCCCTAACCAACTCTCGTGCCCTGCTGTACGACAATTTCTGTTCACGCAAACTATAACCGTTCTTTGTGTGGCTGATTTTCCTGAACAACGGAGAACCATCTATGTGCCCTCCTAGCAGAACGAATCTTTCTACCAGCGCCACAGGACAATTGAACCCATCAAATCTACTAAGATACACCCAGGAACCTTCACGATATTGATCGTTTTTCCTTTTCTCCAGGAAGATTGCAGCATGGTCATGATAGAACTTGATATCTCCTATCTTTATTTGTGTCAAATCGTCCCATCTCAGAAAAGCAAAAAACCCCAGGGTGATAAGAGTCAGGATTTGAATGTGACCCAAATCTGAGTAGTAGAACTTATGGAATAAATCTATCAAATGTTCTCTCTTCAACGGAAGCTTTCGGTTGATTGGTGAGTTGCCGAGAATTCTACGCCCAGCTATCACAACTTGCTTCACTACAGGTAGCTCTATAGGAGTTGAAAACCCCACTTTCCGATGGGCCCAAGAAATGCTGGAAACGATGGAATTGAAAGCTGAGGATGAGTTGCAAGATTTTATTTGAAGGGTCAAGAACAATGCCAGAAAACTTGGCTCTGCGGGTAATAATTTACATCCCTTCCCCTTGGCCCAAGATACCCATTTATCGAAAGAAGAAGCATACTTCTTAACTGTGTTTGGTGCCAAATCTAGGAACATTACATTTTGGAATTCTCCAACGAGCTGCCTGATCTCGCTATCTCCATGAGATTCCAGCTTCAATATGGCTGATAAGGAACCTATCAAGGAGAAAATAACTATTCAACCTCCTATAAAGAAACATGCCAGCTTTTAAGGAAACTTAGCTTTGCCTAGCTTGCACCTGTCCCCCTTTGACTATAAGTAAAAGAAACTACCTGGACCCCCTTTCGATTCAGACCTTCAGGTGCGGCCCAAGATCCCTGAGAACTAAGCCAACTAGCCCCCTTAAACTTATAGACCCCAAGTAAGGAAATAGGCATTTAAATTGAAAACTGATCTAGGTATTAGAAAATTGCACTCTCAAGGCTAAGATATTAAAATTTGGAGTGTCATTGTCAAACATTGAAACCCCAGGAACAGCTGGCAGAAAGATATTTCTTCTTGGCTGAATAACCAACAAATCTTTTACTTCTTTTATCAAATCACCATTCCTGTGTACTATCAAAGGCCACCAAGGAGCTGAAGACCATTGTGGAACAATCAATGTCCCTGATGCTTTTGAAAATGCCAAGTGTTGCAACACCCTCGGAATCAGCGTTGGAGGGGGAAAAAGCCAATTGTTTTCTGCTTCCCAATTAAAGGAAAAAGCATCAATGCCTTCCGAGCAGGGATTAGCCCAGCGACTATTAAACCGTGGAATTTGTCTGGACCGAAACGAACTAAAGCGATCAATAGTATGTGGGCCCCACATAATGTCTAATGCTGCAAAGATATCGGGATGTAACATGAAATCATCCTTGTCAAAACTTTTTGATGCTATATCTGCAATTATATTTTGGTCCCTGGGTACCCATTCTGTCAGCAGGTTGATTTTGTTTTCAATGCACAAGTCAAAGATTTCTAAAACCACTCTGTGCAGTGCTGGCTTCCGACTACCAGCATGCAAGGCCAAGACCACATTCTGATTGTCTGAATGGTGTTTTACAACTTTCCCCTCCAGTTTCTCCCGGAATGAACCCAATACGTACAAAGTGGCTTTTAACTCCCTTAAGGTCGAACTAGTGCCTACGTCTTCGTCTGCAAAAGTACCCTTTGCAATAGTGTCCCTCATGCTGACCACAAAACCTCCCCAAGCCCTGTCACTAGCATCTGAATAGGACAAAACTTGCACCAGTGGCGAAACAGGCCAGATAGGAAAACCGTTAACACCATCAAAATTGTCAAGCCAAAAATTAATCTCCTCTACGGCTTCTTGAGACACAGGAACATTTTGATCCAAATACCACGCTTCATTTATATTCGTGTATAATGACCTGGTGCGCATTCTGGCAACAGGACCCAATCCTAAAGACATCGAAATAATGGATCCAACCACACTTGCCAAGGCTCTGGCAGTGGGGAGTTCTGTCCCTCTAATCTCATTCAATTTTTTAACCAATTTTATTTTCCGACGTTTGGGCACAGTGAATAACCCGTTTGCCAAATCCACCAAGAAACCCAAATGCTCCCCTTGTTGTGTTGGACCCCAATGGGATTTCGTGACATTAACAAGGAACCCGCTATCTTCAAGTTGTTTTCTTATGAAATTTGAAATAGACAAGGCCTCTATACGGGAGCTCGCTCCACCAAAAATATCATCTAAAAAAGCAAATATCCTGATGGCTAGGCTTCTCCAGTGCTTGATCAAACTCTTGATAACTTTTGTGAAAACAAACGGGGCTGTGCTTAACCCAAAAACCAAGACTGTAAACACAAAATATCTTACTTTCCCGTCTACTTCCCATCCAAATCCCAGATATTTCTGGTGTGGCTCAAAAATATCAATGTGATGGTATCCTTGCTTTATGTCGCATTTGAAGAAATAGTCTCCTTTTTGGAATAGGTCCCAGATTGTCCTAATATCCTCACACTTGAATTTGGGACTCTGTAAATGCTGATTTATGTACCTGCAATCCAGAATCAGCCTGAGCTTTTCCCCATTGTCTGCCACTGTTAATGGGCTAACAATGTGAACATTATGCCTGTCAGCCTCCTTTATTCTCCTGGATTGCAAAAGCTCTTTTATTTCCAATGCAACAAAATCACTATGCTTATATGCTGAGGCATTATTCTGAAATTCAGCTGGTTCTGGCATCCTAGTAAAAGGTATCATATACCCGTCTCTGAGAATCCGAAGAACCCAATGACTGGCATTGATTTTCTCCCAATAATCTATATTTTCTCTTAGCCTCCCTTTAACTGATGGTAGTTTTTCATTTGACTTTTTGCTACCAAAATCGCAACTCTCATAAAAACAACAATTTTTTAACACAACATCATCATTACTGTCTGAAATTCTATCAAACAATTCTGAATCTGCCCCCCTATCTAGACTGTTGGGTAGCTGCTGCCATAGGGCCGGGCCTGTAAGGTGGGATGGCAGCTCTACATGTTCGAACATAGTGCCCAGGCCGGCCACATCTGTGGCACACCCCTCTACTGGACTCATTAAGCAAGTGTGGGAATGGGGGCCTTCTGTCCCCAAGAAATGGCCTTTTCAGAACAGGGACTGACTTTTTGCTTTTTTGCACTTTCTTTTCGTCTTTTAGCGCTTTGGCTTCTTTTCTAGCTTTTTTGATTTTCTTCTCGTCCTCAGCATCTTCTGCAATCGGATCGAGTGAGTAGGCCAGTCCCGTTTCCCACCCATATTTATCGCTAATTACTAGCAGTTTATTTCTTTGTTTAATCAAAGTCATACCTTGCTTCAGCACGTTAACACATGACTCCATGCTGTCAGAGTCGGCAGCTTCCTTCAACTTTTTCAGGACTGAATTATTAAACTCTGTCTGGACTTCGTATGACTTTTTGGCAAAAACATGAGCTGGTTTGATGTGATCTTCTTCGATGATATTTTTCGCAGTGGACTTACGTTTTACTAGTGCCTCCAGCTCTTCCAGCCTCCTCTCGCTTCTCTGCTGGTATTCCAGAAGCTTCCTGCCCCATACAGGGGCGTCCTGCTCGTCATTTAACCCATTTTCCGATCTCGTAGCTTCGTCCACATCTGAAATATCGCTGTTGGGCCTAACTCCACGCCTTTCCGAGGCTGTACGTCTTCCCGTGTTGTTGTTGTTGTCTTGCCTCCTACGCCTCTCAACCGGTGACCTTGACCTCACGTGCTCCACGCGCGAACTTTCCAAAGATCTTCTGCTCGGCGACCTCCCACGTCTTGGTGAACTTCTGCCTTCGTTCAAACTCCTCGTTTTACTCGGACGTTCTCCGTCATACCTCGAAGGACTTCTGTTGTAGTCTCTGAGCCTTTCGATAGCTCTTCTTTTCCCTTTACCAGCTTTTTTGGTGGTGGTAGACATAGTACGGTACGCTAAATGACCTGTACCATAAACGACTAAAGACGACTAACTGTAAACGCGTGTAGAGTGAATATCTCAAAACAAAAAGTGGTAAAACCACGCTCTGTACTGGTTATAAACCCCAGGTACCCAGTCCCCTGGACTAGGCGGTAACTTCTTCCGCCTGCGAAATAGCCTCTTTTCTATTTCGCTTCACTCAGCCGAAAAGAGGCTAATACTTGTATCAACAAGTGAATTGTCCTTTTCAGTCATGAAAATTGAGCCTTCTCTAACCCTAGCCTTTGGAAACTTTTAGTCGCCTACGTTAGCAAAGTATTTGATGGGTACAAAACTTGAGGATGGCAAGAAAAATCGGTAATATAGCAAAATGAAACTTTGCGTGTGAAACTTATCAGAGTAGTACGTCAGAAAGATGATGAAAAGGAAACCTGACGCATTATTAGAATGCACAGGCTTCTGAGAAAAAGAGGTGAATGCTAAACTTCATACCTTGACTGGCAAAAAGTGAATTTCAGGGATTGGCGAAAGGCGCTGCTTTGCAGAAGCTTCTTCAAGAGCATCTCTTTTAAGGTTCCATCTCGCACCGTCCAGAAATAAGCCTGCAACTAATATTCCTTCCTCCGGAGAAGAACCAGGCTGAAATTAAATAATGTCAAAATATACACGTCAATATTCTAAAATAATTCATAGATTTTTCTTGAATATCTTAATAAACAAATTTTGTCATGGCGGATGTATTTCATCATGAATTCACAAAGCAAGGTCTAATCCTGGGAAATATTTGCTACCAAAGTGGCTAACGCATTTTTGAAACGCCTCAACCAGGCCTTAAATGCTAGACCCACCCAACGCAAGCTTATTAACCACTGTCCCAAATCAAGATAATAAGCTAGCACTGTAGCCTTGAGGTGTAGCCGACTCCAAGCTCATCCTTCGTAGTGGTGCCTTTGATGGGTAAGATCGCGGGATCGTGTTGAAGTTATTCGTATAGGGTCATCATCTGAATGGTTGGTCTTTAAGGTGTTCACTAAACAAATCACTCCACTGTCTATCGAAAGAGACGTTTAACTTGGAATTCCCTGCACCTTCTGGAAATAAGACCTTTGGCCTTTCGCAGGCTTCCACGAGACATAAAACTTACTGACTGCAAAGGGTACAAAGTTCTAGAACGTCGACCAGAAGAATACGTGCGCTCTAGAAGAGAGAAAGGTCCTAGAAAAACGAAGCTGATTTAGACATCAACTGATTGGGGCTTACGACTTTCCATTGAACGCATCTAACACTAGGGACAGTGACTTTGGGTAACAACATTGCAGTGGCATCGCGAAACAACAGGGAATCAATGAATATAAAAATCATAACATCGCATCAGAATCATTGCGACGTAACAATATTCGATTATCAATCGATAAATTAACTGACGTCACAATGGATTTCACATTCAAAACACATAAATCCCGATGCATTCCAATTAATCTAAATCTGTTTTCGCGCATTGAGGATAATTATCAAAGAGTTACCTAGTTGTATATATTAACTTCAAATTGTGAACAAATCGATCATGGCAGAGGCCCATGTTTTCAGTAATAGGACTGAAGAAGATTTGATGAATCTATTCGGATTGGACGGTCGCTTCGACGGCGAAAGTCCAGATGACGACGGCAATCTTCAGGTAAATCATCCGTAAATTTCGTTAAATGATAAACGTTTTAGATTGATTTCAACTATAGTTCTTTCTTGTACCTGTTGCAATTCTAGATAAACACTGGCATATGCCCGCTGCAAGCAATTTAATCAGCATAGTATTGGCTAGTACAATTATATATTATATATTGTATGTAGTCAATATTTCTTTTCATTGCAGCAAAATATCTATTCCATCATCATATCTCATTGAAATGCTAAAACTATTACTAAAGGCTAGCAAACACCAGCATAATTTTCAATAACTAAAAGCATCTCTAAATGTCGTAATGTAACACATGTATTTGACATTCTAATCTGATTTCAGCAAAGTGCACCAATAAACATCGCACCACGTGAGCGTGCTGATACAAGTGCTAGCAGCTGAACAATGCCAGAGTTTAATCAAGATGTGTAACAGCTACAAGACATCATCAATTGTATGCTGAATTTCATCCATCTTAAATATAACACATTCATCTAATAATACTTTTAATTCTATTTCAGAAAAATAAATCGAACCAATCACGCGATGGAGCTGATTCTACTCATCGCGACAGGGAGATGCCAGGATTCAACGTGAATTTCCAGCAGGTACAAATATCTATAAATTTTGTAACGATCTCAATACATTCAATTTTGGATTTTTTCTTAATTAGTGTATAAAACATGCATCTGACACATATCTATTTTATTCTAGGATGATTTCGCGAATGTCCCACGTCAAAATGGTGGTGACTGCAATGGTGCAGAATGGCGAATGCCCCAACAGGTACAAATTATCTATAGATTTCATCATTATCTCAATACATTCAATTTGGCAGTTTATCTTAACTAGTATATAAAACATGCATCTGACACACATCTCTTTTAATTTAGGATGATTTTGCGAATGTCCCACCTCAAGATGGTGGTGACTGCAATGGTGCAGAATGGCGAATGCCCCAACAGGTACAAATAATCTATAGATTTCATCATTATCTCAATACATTCAATTTGGCAGTTTATCTTAACTAGTATATAAAACATGCATCTGACACACATCTCTTTTAATTTAGGATGATTTCATGAATGTCCCACCTCAAGATGGTGGTGACTGCAATGGTGCAGAATGGCGAATGCCCCAACAGGTACAAATAATCTATAGATTTCATCATTATCTCAATACATTCAATTTGGCAGTTTATCTTAACTAGTATATAAAACATGCATCTGACACACATCTCTTTTAATTTAGGATGATTTCATGAATGTCCCACCTCAAGATGGTGGTGACTGCAATGGTGCAGAATGGCGAATGCCCCAACAGGTACAAATTATCTATAGATTTCATCATTATCTCAATACATTCAATTTGGCAGTTTATCTTAACTAGTATATAAAACATGCATCTGACACACATCTCTTTTAATTTAGGATGATTTCGCGAATGTCCCACGTCAAAATGGTGGTGACTGCAATGGTGCAGAATGGCGAATGCCCCAACAGGTACAAATTATCTATAGATTTCATCATTATCTCAATATATTCAATTTGGCAGTTTATCTTAACTAGTATATAAAACATGCATCTGACACACATCTCTTTTAATTTAGGATGATTTCGCGAATGTCCCACGTCAAGATGGTGGTGACTGCAATGGTGCAGAATGGCGAATGCCCCAACAGGTACAAATATCTTTAAATTTTGTTACGATCTCAATACATTCAATTTGGGATTTATAACAAATGCATCTAATAAACTTTTCGTTTATTTTAGGGGAATTTTGCAAGTGTCCGACCTCGACAAGGGAGGCAATGGCATGGAAATAATCCGAGTTTTCAACAGGTATAGACTTCATATTTTTTCTGTCTTTCAGCTTTTTCAAGCATATATTGACTTCCATAAACAATCCGATAAAACCAAGCATAAAAACGTATTCCAATGGTAAAGCCCTCTTCAACTACATATGGCCTCACGTCTCTGCGTTCCTGTGTCTTTGGCCACAAGGTAGAGAAATGTGGCTACGGGGTAGACATATTTTTGCTCCTGGTGGAATCGTACTTTTCCTTGTATTGATTGTAAATTTCAAATTGGGATTATAATGTATTTGTGTCCTTAAGATTTATGTTTCAAAAATCTTCACGACTCTTTAACTCTGTAAATGTATCTCAATCATTGCATATCTTTATTTGATTTCAGCAAGATAGATTTGGGTTCGTAGCTCCCCATAACCAAGAAATCGAGCATAGGGTGAGACAAAGACATCTTGCCATCCAGAGGGATCTCTTATCGTAAGTTTTACTAGTTTTGAATCATAACTTTCCTTCTAATATCTTTGAATATTTTTTGACCTTGGTAGACTTTTTGACCGTGTAGAGTTGTAACTATAATTATTGAGAAAGATACAGATATTAAGTTTTATTAGTATTTATAGTATATTTACATAGATGTCAATCAGCTTATTTGATTCAGGGGACAACGCAAAACGACAGTAAAAAACAACACAAGACGACATGAACAAAAAGCAATAATAAATTAATAACGAGGGTTTAAAAAGGACTGGTCCTATTTTGAGAGTTGACTTAACCCCTTTACTTCTTTTGAACTACAACATATGGATTTAGCATTCAACAAGGACTGCGTTACTAAGACAGTTTTATTTCATTTCTAGGAGAATTGAAGGATTGAGAAACCGTTGGGCTGTACTGAAAGAAGCAAGAACGAAAAGACATGAAACCTACGCTGAAGAATTTGATGTGAGTCAATTCGTATTTCTAAGTTTCAACTCATTTTGGAGGTTTCGAGATACGTTTAGAAACAGTTTGGACAAGAACACATTTTCGCCTTGAAATAAAAATCGTCAACCATTATTCTCTAGAGCCCCTATGGTTTGGGTTCAGGATTCAAAAGAATTTGGGAGTTTGAGTTTAAGGTCGTATGTTTGAATCCTAAATATATCAGATCATTCCTATTCAAAAAATTGTTTCTGAATCCTACTTTTTCTTAAAAATAACATTTCTTCCTCTTAGTTCTTAAGCTGACTGCTTAACGAGTTTAGCACTGTTAACGACATGTTTGTTAGCTTTCCGAATAACGAAATCAAATTCATTCATTTCTAGAAAATTTATGGAGACCAAGAAAATCATGAAATAGAAAATCTGAAGATCGCAAAGAGAATAATTGGCGAAGCACAGGGAAAGTTGAAAGAGGAAGAGGAATTGCTGGTTAAGGCAAAAGAAGAACTAGAAACAAAAAGCCAGGAAGTCCAGAAAGAAAAAGACGACGATCAGCAAACCAAGTGCGCAGCTGCAATGAGCGAACTGTTTCTGAAACAGGTATTGAATCAAGGAAGCAAGCAGTTTGACTTATACCGACGTAAATGCGTAGGAGATAAGAAGAAGCTCTTCGAGCAACTTGATGCAAAGAAAAAGAACAGGAGTGGCTTGAAAAAAGAAATCAAAGCTTCGAAGAAAAATATAAAAAGTTTGCAAGACACACTTGCAGAGAAGAATAGGGGAATAGCGAAGGAGAAAGCCTCAAAAGATAGAAAGCAGAAGGAGTTCCTTAAACTAAAGAGAGAGCTCGACGAATGCAAAGAGAAAAACTCGAAGATGCTTCAAGATATAAAGGCATCGAAAGAAAGTATGGAAGGTATCCAGGAGGAGATCGGAGAAATGAAAGAGGACTTGCAACATCTCGAAGAGCTGGAAGCTTTCAAAAGATCTTGGAAAGGAAGACTCCTTTCTTTCTTCTGCATAAAAATTAACGTTTGAAATAACATTGGATTCTGTAATTGTAGTATATTTATTCATTCACTCTGGCATGTAAGGTTTTGGTTTATTGGCAATGTCTATTCATAATTGATGTTTTCTTTTGAGTATCAATCTTTGTACGATAGCGTTTTACTGAATAACTTAGCAGCTCAACTTCAGTTGCACATAGCAGACTGCCCAAACCACTGGATAACTCACCACACCGTCCGAGCCCTGGACACTTGTTGCTTAAAAGTGTAGTTGACATACCTTGAAGGAAAGTGAGTGAACATCGACGTCTTTATCTGAGCTGGTATCCTCTGCACACCACGTCTTTTGAGTGACAGAGTACTGATAACTCAAACAGTCAACCGCCATTCCATATTTCCTTGCATGAGTTTGTAACACAGCAGTTAAAAAACCTAAAAAATTAGATAAGATGTATTACAGATTGCGTAGATTCCGTAAACAGCGCATGATCTTTGACGGGCTAGTCAAGTGTATTGTAAAGTTTTAAATCTACTTTAAACTGCGCACAGACTTAAATGGGATGCAGAGGAGTAATAAATAAGGTTCTATAAAGCATTAGGTCCTGTAAAATCCCAGTGAAGTCTTTGCGCATAATGCCTAAATTATTGAAAAAAAATCAAGAACCACTAAAATTGATTTGAAGCTGGCTGTTCTTAAATATTCCTCTATTTTCAGCCTGAAATGTTCTTAAATTGTTCTTACTTTTTACAATGATTGGGAGGCCTTATATGCTGTCAGTAGTTGTAATTGTTTAAAAGTTTGACTCTCTTACCCATCTAACATTATCTGTGTGCTGCACATCAGCTTGTTTTGTAATTATTTCTCAGTCTTATGGTTATTTCGTAAAATTTTCATATTGAGCCAAAAATGGCCAGCCTCGGTTTGTTCTTAGCTTGTTCTTAAGTTTTGGCCAAATTTGAGGCTCGTGTTTTTATAAAACTGTTCTTATAGAAAAAAAGAGTTTAGTTATATCCGAAACGGATTTGAAACACCTTTATATCGTACCAAGCGTACAAGCAGAAAAATAAATTTGAAACAAGAAATGGCAAGTGTAAGGAGAGATACCCAGGGCCTAGCTTTTATTTGAATAATGTTTGATATACTTTCAGCTTTCCAATTAATGTTTTCTTGTTAAGAATCGCAATTTCTAGCCCCTTCTTATAGAAAAATCTCAAAGGCTCAAAGAGTAGCGTTTACAAAATCGTCAACTCGTACAACTTGTTGCATTGCAAAAAATCTATAGAAATACTTATCCAATTCTTTAGTTCTTCTGCTAGTAAACTTCAACCCTAAGTTCCCAAATTGACTCGTTAGAACATTTTAATAGGGTTTAAAATATTGTGCAGGTCATTTTAGCTTATATTCAGGAGGGGGCCTGTGGAGATGGAACAGGCGTCTCTCTTCTCCCCTTCGAAGTTTTTTAATTTCTCCTTTCCCTCATGAAAAAATCCTGTATCTCCTTCCCTACCAGAATATGTAGAGTTTCTCCCTCCTTCTCGATTCTCCCCTTCCCTTCCCTTGTTAAGTTTTGGCGATTCTCCATTAATCGTAGTATATTACCATCCCTCTAAAATTCATTCATCAGACGTGGAAAATCTAAAGTAACTTCAGCATTTCTAGCTGTAACAACACATTCAATAAACATTCTCTTCATCACCAGTTGTTTCAACTAGGTTCTCCAGGAAAACAAGATCTTCGCAACTGCATCGGTCCACAGTTCCACATGCTTAGACACAGTGACCAGGATTGCAAAAACTACGCAGAAATTCAGGTTCCTACCTGAAAACCCCAAAGCATATTTCAAAAAAACCTACATTTCCCTTCAAAATGTACACCAATAGATCAATATTCTTCCTCACAATAAAAGTTGTAAAACCAAACCTTTTTCCAAATACCCGATATTTCAGATCTACCCAACGTTTCATAACAAAGGAAATTCATACAAAAATCATTCTTACAGTTTTTCACAAATTATGCAATAAAATATATTCGAAATGGTCTATTTGGCCATATATGGGCTGAAGTTTTTGTCTTGGAAAAATACCTAATTTTCAGGATTTGTGCGGTAGGTTTTCTCTACAGCCTGCAAAGTACTGAAAATCCCTACGAGTGGCAGCAATAACAACAACAACAACAGATAAATTCAAAAATAAACTATGCTTGTGTTTTTACACAAGCATAGTTTATTTTTGAATTTATCTATTAGTATTTTATAAACTTAGATTGTTAGGCTCTCGTATTATTATATTAACAACAACAACAAATATAGTAGCTGCAAATTAATAGACAAATACCTTGTGGAAAATAGAAGGCAGGAAGCCAGTAACATCTTGGTTGACTAGAAGAAAGTGGAACTTGCAAAGAAGTTTTAGTTTGCTGTCTGGCCACTGCTTTTTCAGAACTCTTCACTAAATCCACCCATCTGCCGATGAAATTCACTCTTTTTATGAGGTTGGCTATCCACGAACCAAGTGGTTTGTTTGAAGAATATGCAACACTCTGAAATAAGATGGGTAAAATAATAGGTTATGAAGTCAATTCTTTTTATGAGTTTAGCTATACCCAGGGTCAATTCTTTGAAGCTCGTCCTAGAACAATTTTCCACAACCCAGTGCCTGGAATGAAACCCCGTTAAAAAATACAACAGTCCACAATTATGGGTATTTCTTACTAGCGGTTAGGGCGTTAGTGCTTTCAAAGAAAATTATATAATGTATTCTTTATCAAAATAAAACTATGCACTGCTGAAGTGGTAAGCATTTATCCACTGAAACCCTTTGAAGCCTGGTACACCAAGATCAATACAAGATACTCCCTGTCATTTCACCTAGATGCGACATTCAACAACATCTAAGCAGTCCAGCAGCTGACCGTTCAATGCGTAAAACATAAACACAACACTTACATTCCATTCCATGGGAACATCGTTTTGCAAGATCGAATTGTAAGTGGCTTCCAACGTTTCCGACATGACCGATTCTCCTTTCACAGCGGAGAATAGAGAATCCAAAGAAGTATTTACTTTCAACAGCAGCTCATTGTATCTGATCAACTCTTGTCTGAGAAAAGCAACCATCGCAGATTCGTGTGCCTGCTCGTTGGTTAGCACAGATGCACCTAAATACAGAAGTGAAAATCAAATGGTTGGTAAGCGGAGCCTTTAAGGTAGCCAGTGAGTGGTAAGGGGTAGAGGCATTTATGGTAGAAAGTTGGTGGTTAATTTGCTATGAGCAGCTGAAGTCAAGCTTGGTCGAGTGAGGCAACACCTGGATGGGTGACAGCTCAATCTACCGTCCTTAGGGAGAGACATTAAACTAGGGTTTCCGTTCCCCTGATGGAAATAAAACCTCTTGTCTTCCGAGACTAGCACGTTAAACGCAAACTTACTTAGTCAATATGCCAGTCTGACTTACAACATAGCCAGCACAAGAGTTCACAATCAACTGATCTCAGTTTACAGAAATTCACTTTTCCCATACCTCTTGAGAAAAGATATGATACATTGCTAGAAATGAAAATACCGCAGGCAGTATTCTATGGGCGAGGGCGGATGGGAGAAAGCAGTGTTTAAGCGGGTGAAGTGATGAACAGCAATCACTCGTTGACAGATTATCCAACATCCCCTCTCTACCAACAGATGCTCGGAACAGTGGTGGTGCCAGGTTTCCTCCGACAGGGAGGCAGGAGGTCCGACTGTGGGGCTATTTCCCATGAAAATGCCAATAATTTGCTCGGAGGCAGAGAAAATCTAAAATTATCAACCTTCCAACGGGGGGCTGACTTCCTCCCGAGAAGAGCCCTCCCTGCCTTTCCCCCTCTGCCACCACCACTGGCTTGGAACAGCCAAAAATCAAGTGTAGAAATAATTCAAATTACCCAATGAGTACCACCAAAATCTTTTTTCATAAACAATGTATAAAAACTTACAGCACTAAAACGTACATAAGACATTACAGGGACGATACCCTGGGAAGCAAAATCCATGACTATCCCAGGGCCATACCATTAAATGATACTTAAATACACTAAAAATTTACACGTATGAGGTGCTACATACAATGATAATACAAAGAAAATATAGAAAAATGGCCTGTTGACTGCCTGACGTAAAGCAAAGTGCAAATGTATAGTAAGTTCCAGGATAACAAAAATACACCAAAAATACACCAAAAATACACCAAAAATTAAACAATAAAGGACCAATACTGTCGGTTTTTCATTCCCTTCCAAAGCGTGTGAGATTTTCTAAGAACGAAAGGAATCCTATGTATTTTCAAAAGGATGTCTAGAAGAACAATAGGATTTCAAGAAAAGTGTAGGAGATTTTCAGAAAGTGATTTGACCTCGACCAAAACTACACTTGTGCTTGTTGCAATCATATACGTTAACAGACTAAGAAATAGCAGCAGCCATCTTTCAAAGCGAACTTCCGCTAGTGTACTACAAAATGAAATACCTGATGCAGTTTTTTGGATTGACGAAACAGATCTCGGTGATGAGACGGAGGTTGTGGTCCTTTTTGATGCTACCGAAGAGGCTCGGCTGGTAGCTGCCTGACGAATAGGAACTTCCAGAGGCAACTTCCTACCAATGTCCATAGCAACACCAAGAACGTGGTCATCGTTACTTTTACCATGCCTGCATGGAAATTAGATGTCAGTATGAATAAAAGTAATTGTATACAGTGAGTTAGCTTCAAACCAAAAATGGCAATGCAAGTCGGAGCAAAATGTGGCTGTGGCTATAAAAGCCATAGCTAATGACAGCTAAAATTAAGCAGCCGGGTTTATCTGCCTTAAGCGCCAAAGTTTTAACGGGCCTTACTGCATAACGTCCACATCATAAATTCAAGTTGGTATTATAAAATACAGTAAGACCCCACATATAACAACTCTTATATTCAAGCGTTAGCCTAAAAGGTTTTAAGTAGTATGGACATTTAACATTTTACAATGTAGATTTTCATACGGATGGGTGTTCTAAAGTGACATGGTTATTTATTGTATGCAACTTTGTGCATTAAAAATATATTTCAAATTGTATCAGAGCAATTATTTAGAAAATATCACGAAAAGGTTCGCGAAAAGGCTCGCTAAAATGCTGAAATTCAAGGGTATAGGTTTTTTAAAACGTTGTTCTTATATGCGGGTTTTTACTGCTATGAGAATTCAAGATGAATGGTTTCACACTTCTGATGGGGTCATGTTATTCAACTCTACTCGTCCCAAATGAATTCTCCACAAAAACTCACCCTAACGAATGAGAAGCTCTCGGCTGCATTGAAACCAAGTTCTTGATAACACTTTTGCTTCCTTGCTTAAGATGCTCCAGGTCGGCATTAGCGTGCATTCCAAATATCTCAGGAGGATCAACGAATGGAAAGTTGTCGATGCTGCTATACAACTCTTCTAACTCTACATCCGCTTTTGGTGGTGTGAAGATCTAGTGAAACGGGAAGAGTTATTTCATAATTTCTGGAATAATTCGAAACATAGCTTAACATGCAACTTTTTTTGTAAAGGACCTTGATAAGGTATTAACGGTAGAGATTTTGAAAATTTGGTGGTCAGAATATTCATCTCTGGTGGGTGTCTAACGGAGGATACTAATAGAAACTGTAACACAACGCAGCATATTATGCTTGCTACATAACAACATGTTATCTACAGTCTCCGATTACATTCAGGTCGCATGAGTCACTAAATCACAGTAATGAAATCGTAAAGATAACTCACATCGATTCCCAAATACTTGTAGTCGTCTGAAAGAGCATTGGGGTTCAAGAATGCCTCGAGCAGGCTCAAAAGGCAACGTTGATCCCAGTCATCCGTCACTCTCCCTCCGTAGATGATCTCTCCGGTCAGCAGTTTCAAAGCATCCCAGGGAATGGCACTCTTGTCTTGCAACAGATCATAGACGGTCAGGACAGACACCTGGAAAGCATTAATTTCCATACAGTCGAGGCTTTTTCAAAAAGCTTTTTGATTTCAAACATTCCCCACTAACTTATCATCCCTATTGTTCTGATTAATGTTGAAATCCAGATTTTTCTCAAGTTTACTTCTCGAATCTATCCAGTGGTTGGACTGCAATGGTCTTTCTGGTGGGGAAAAGTCGTCACCCTTAGGTAGGTCTTGTACACATAGTTGTTAAAGAACCCGGATAGGTTTAGGCGAGTAGTGGTGCAACTTTTGAGATTGATATGGCTTGTATTTGTTTCGATCAAATGGATTGCCCGGATTCTCCGCTGGCAGAATGGTGGATTCACAGGCTATGTGCTCTTGGGTTCGAGCTCTACCCGGGTAATTTTCATTATATCAAGTCATTTCAATTGATTTTTTGCTTACAACACAAAAACCTTACCTCCAGATCAGAGTTGATGAATTCGTAAGGAATATTCCAGCCAAGAGGACCGAACTTGCGTCTTTCTTGAACCACAGCATTGAAGAAACACAAGCCAAACATCAATCGCTTCCACCCGTTTGACTCGATACTATTCTCAACAGTCTTCTCGGCTAGGATTCCACTTATATTCGCAAGTGATCTTTGCAAGTTTGCCTTGAGGCCAGGAGGTGGTTCAACAGTCATCTACAAGATAATAGCAAGAAATGACAATTCAATTCTTCACAAAAATCATTTTCCAATCGCCAAAAAGATATCATTTTAGAAGGTATCAAAAACAATTTATAATAAATACTCGAAATTAGAATTCTCCAATCATGCCAAATTTTTAAGAAATATGATGCAGTTTAGTAGTGGAAGTTTTTTAATTCCATTTGATTTAACAAAATTTTTCAATTAGAATGTTGAGCCAAGAACGAAAAAATCGACTTTTTACCTACTTGAGGTATACACCTATGAATCACGTGATATTCGTAATGGACCAATTTCTAATTAATTCTACTGCCTTGGATTAAAAAAAATTGCCCCCCTAGCGCAAAGGAATCTGGGATATATAATCCCAGGATCCTTTGAAAAAGAAAACGTATCGAGCAATAGTGAGGAGGCAGAATCCAAGAGCGTAGATTGATTGGAAGGTGGTCAATTCAGCTCAATTAGCTTTGAATCAGTTGAGGGGTGGGGATTCGGCTGCGTATGGGGCCCATGCTATGTGAAACTAGGAATCTTTTGAAATGACCTATGACATTAATTGATAGTAATAAATGAAGTTCTTATGTAAAATAAATGTATCCGGAACATAGAAGACTAGATTGTTGTTATTCCAAATCTTTTCATGGTAAACCATGATATCTCGTTCTCAGACTTCATCCAGGGCAAGATGACTGAGCAGGGCCAGTTCCATGGGTGGTATGGAGGGCGTGATGCCCCCTTCAAAGTATTGAGATTGGTCATCTTATCGGTAAAGTTTCATATTTGGTCGGTAAAGCCATGTCATGAAAATGTATATTTAGTCCTTGTATTGGATTCTTTAAAGATGTACTCCACATAAGAACTTACATCTCCCTCCCTCAAAATATTTCTTAGAACAAGCCTTCTGACTGAGTTCACTTATGAGAGTTACCTTTGAGTATATATCATAATTAGTGATTTAAACAAACCTTGAGACCAACTTTAAGGACAGAAGATGGAAAAACTGGATCAGGTTTGGAACTCAACCAAAGACGAAACTGTGGATCAACTGGCACATCAGGGTTACATATACTGAAAAGAGAACAACAATTATAAAACATGCGAAAATTTCATTCGTTGGGTTTGTAAGCTCGAGTGGTTACTTTTACAGTGTGGTGGCGAGAGCTAAGAGTGATCGTACTTGTCAAAAGAGAAGGCCTGTGATTAATTATTACTGTACTGGTTCATAATCAGCTCTTCTAAGATTACAACTGGCTGGTAAAATTGCAACTTAGCAAAGCTCAAAGAGCGAGAAAAGAGTTTTTCAATAACAAGAAGCTGTGCAAGCCCTTAAACGTCAGAGCTACAGTGGCCATATGGTTCTTATCGTCAAACTACTTAGTACATCTTAAATAAGCTAATAAAACACGACTTTGAATTGTCCAGTGTACAGTTTTTAGAAAGAATATAGTGTATGCTACCATGCCACTGCAGGAAGCAAGGCATTGCCTTAGTCAGGCTAGCACGCTAAACAGAAAACAAAACTCAATCACAAATGGGTGGAATAAACAAACTAAGATATCTTACTACTATATGTAGTGATAAAGCGGTATAGTGATATAGTGATGAAGTGTATTCTACCCTGTTCCTGTTGGAAACACGGCCCTTAGTCAGGCTAGCATATTTAACTGGAACTCACTCACTCAATAGAAAATTGTAGTAATAAACACTCTAAAACCATTTTCTATTATGTAGTAATCAAGTCTATGGTACCGTGCTCCTGATGGAAACAAGGCCTTGCCTAGTCAGGCTACCATGTTCAACTGAAATTCACTCACTCAATAGCAAATGGAAGTAATATACACACTTAAGACCTCTAACTGCTATATGTAGTGATCAAGAATATGCTACACCTTACCCCTGCAAAATACAAGGCCATGTCTTAGTCAGGGTAGCATGTTAGACAGATACTCACTGATTCAACCACCCTTTACTCCCTCGGGAGATTCACACAGCCAATGACTTAATCAAGGAAAAAACTTTAGTAAGCAGAAAGCTTCATTGTTGGTTTTACCCACTTACCTTCTAACTATTTCCTGTAATCGTGGCATGAATGATCCAGCAAGATGACAGTTCTGTAAAAACACCCATCTGCCTTTTTGAGAGTAGGCCTTGCGGATCAGTTCTTCTGCTTTGGGTCCTTGTCCTCTTCCAAGGGATATCATGTCCAAATGTAAGGTGCTCCCTCTCACATCTTTTACGAATCGAAGTAGCTCAGCTGTTGGGTCCGAGCCTTGAAATAGAATAAAAATCAAACTGTCAATGCGAGTAAGCCAATTGCATAATTCCCTGGTTACATTCAAATAAATATTTCCGTTATAAAACTAGAGGGAATTGATTCAGAGTACATTCTAGAAATAGAAATAGTTGAATTAGAATTATAAATAAAACTAGAAATCGTGTCAAGAAGAAGAACCATCAATATTCCAAGTCAAAATCGTTATGTTCACGATTCAGAAAAAAACAAGGTATTCACCCTGGGAACGTCTGTGCAGTACTATGCAGGGTGTTCAGGTGCAGTTCTGTAGCGGATGTTCAGTAATGTGGGGGGATTAAATCAATAATGAGAGAGTACCATCAGTACTGTGGAGGGATACCATCAGTAGAGAGATACCATCAGTATTTTGGAGTTAGTACAGCAAGTGTTTGTGGCTTGTGGTGAACAGTACTGAATATCCCTACCGTACTGTTGGTATCCCTACTCAGTACCGAACATCCGTCACAGTACTGGATAGCATCCCTTCATGGTAGTGATGATTTCCACCTCACAGTACTGAAAACCTTCAAATTTACTGATAGCATCCCCACAGAGCTTATAACATCACCCCAAAGCACTAAACATCCTACCCAGTAGCTATTGCATAGACGTTCTCCAACGTGGAAATGAATGGGTGAGCATCTCCTATATTCAATTATTTCCCCCAAGAATCGACAAGTAAGAGAAACACAAGCGAAACTAAGTAGCCAGAAAAAGTAGAAACAGCAATTACTTACGGAAAGTTTTTTCCCCATATTAAACGGAAGAAGAGAGCGAGGTATTACCTGGAGATAGTATAAAAACCAGTGGAGTTCGGCAGTTGGAATCATCGAAGAATTCACCAAGGTCGAAACTAGACGGGGCAACGAAGCTCTGCCCCATCTCTGCTTCAACGTATTCTCTGATGCAGGCAATGAGACACTCTGGCCTCAGCACCTTGATCAGCAGCAGTTTTTGAAAATTAGAAAGTTGTTTCGGCGACCAGCCCTGATGAGTAGAGGTGGAATCTGAAAGAGGAATCGAGATCATAGCAGAAAGTTCCGTGTAATTTTACATAAACTGTGCACTTCTGAAAGATGTGGCTTGATGATCGAAGGGCTAACTAATTACCCATTTCATTAACATTACACTATCATTTATTTCCTGGATTAACTACTTGTAAGGGGGGTCTTTTGTCCAGCTGATTGCTGAGATGACCTATTACAAAATCCAAAACGCTAGGCTAGCTGTAAAACACAACCCAACTCACTTACTGCATGCTATCAAATGGCATAATCTTGGTCGAATACTATCATTTGAGGGTGAATTTTAAAATCTTCCCTTCGCCCCTTTCCCTGACTTGACCCGTATCAGTCACCCATTGGAGCACTTCCCGGGAGGCTATCAAAACTAATTTTCAAAATCTTAATACCTGTATTTAAGGATGCAACGACAGCCTCCCCAAGGAACTTAAAGGGCTCGTTGATGCAGCTGAATTTGAGCCAGTACTGTGGGTTATTAACAACATGACTGCATATTCCAGCAAACGCCTCAATTAGCTCGGAAAGCTGTCGACATTCCTTCCAAGCTGCTAAGGAGATCCACTTTGCTGGTGGTTTCGCCATACTGATCATCACGTCTCCCATCGTTCCTTTGGCAGCGGCTGCCACGTCTTCTGTACCTTAGAATTAAATATAGATGCTTAAGTTGACACCAAAATTAATCAACTTGGGATTGTATGTGAAGTACCGTGCGTGGACGGTGTTCAGTATCAATACTGTATAGGGTTTTCATCAGCGCTGTGAAGAGATACGATCATTACTTTGGAGGATATACTATGCTGTGGAAGAAAACTAAAAGTACTTTAGAGATAATATCAAAAGTGTTTGTGGTTTCTCTCCACAGTACTGATGGTATCCCCCTAGAATACTTATCGTATCCCTCAAGAGAGGTTAAAATTCTGCACAGTACTAATGGTTATCAACTAACATCATTGAATATGTATATTACCGCACATACGCTCTCCAAGGCGTTAATATAGATATTTTTAGATTTAAGGCAATGCTTAGTACCTGCATTTGGGGGTGAGGTCCCAGCTCCAAACCTGGTTGGAATATCAAAATTCATTTTTATAAATGAATCTCTAAGAATACAAATATGAACTCCAATACAAATAAACACGAGTTTTGATAATTCTGCTTTTTTATGCTTATCATATTCTTTAATTCTACTTATCCATATCAGTATCAGTATCAATATTAATATCAATACGAATACCAGCAGTATGAATATTGATAGCTATACCAATATGAATATCAATGTGAATATCAGAACTAATACCAATACCAGTACTATTACCATATGAATATGAATATGAATACCATTACCAATACCAACATAGATATCAATACCAATATGAATACCATTACCAATATGAATGCGAATACCAACGCCAATACAAATATCGATACCAATACCAAGATGAATGTGAATACAATTACCAATATTGATATGACTACAAATACCAATACCGATAAAATCATGCATACATATCATTATTGATACTGCTGCAGAAATGTAGGAAACCAATGTTGTAGCTAGTACAGAAAAGCGTACCATAATGGTTAAGATACGATTTTCACAATACGAGAAACCCCTTATATAAGATATTAGTAATGAAGATATATTTGAATTCATGGTAAACATATTGATGAATATACTAACCAGCTCTAGGAGATAGTACAGCATCATTAACCATCATTGTGTCAGACCCATGCACGAAACAATGCCAGTCTACTTCGGCAATGAATCGACTCTTCACTGCCAACTCGTGCGTGTGGATTCGAGCACACATGTAGAAGGAGAAAAGGATCTGGTGACGAGCGAAAAGGGCACGTGACACGACACTGTAAACAGTTTTGGTTATCAAGTCAATCATTGTACGCAGGTAGCTGCCGATACCATCGTTTGCGTCAGGATGACGTGGTAGAGCTTCAGGTTGTTTCTGCTTTAGCTGTTGTTTCTTCGCAGCGAAAGCACGGGCCTTTTCTACTAAGCTGATCTACAAAATAGATGAATAAACTAGGAAGAGTCGTCAAGAGAGGAAATATACTGTACCGGATATGCTCGAGTGGTTCATATAACTTAACCCTTGTTCGTAGGTTCATTAAAAGAGAAACATATAGTGTTCGGAATGTCCGAAAAGTTAGATCCCTCCACCCTTGTTCGAACATAGCTTAAATAACTTCACCCTATAAAAATTTATCTTATTTGTCTTTCCTTTGATTCTTGAATACACTTATATCAAACAAGATATTCCAAACCACTCCTGTGTATTCTTAATATTAAGAGCTATACAGTATGGTGAAACAGGTTTCAGAATTTATTCCAATAAAGTCTAAAATCGACAACTTTCAACCAATAACTCCCATACTAGACAAACACAGACCCTTGTTTTAGTCTAAAAGAAAATGCAGACGGTAGGAATCGAGCTCACAACCCCTTGGTTATAAACCAAATGCCTTATAGGTGCTTTAGAGATTGGAAAGGCTGGGAAGGAGCCGAGTCTACATAGTTGATGTGATTGAATTAAACAACGGACATGAGCAGCTCTAAAGTATTCTCACCTTTCGGTTAGTGACTGTTTTCACAACAGGAGACCTCACAACGGGGGAGTCTGTATTCTCATTAGAAGACGCTTCGAAGGAGGATATGCAGTTCGAAAACAAGGATATAAACCAATGCAACGAAAACTGATACATGACGTCCACAGAAGACAGGTCGCTGAGAACAAAGTAAAGAATCGCCCCCCGGTCTGCTACTGGGCTGTAGACAGTCCTGCTCGCGTCGATTTTCTTCTGCGTCTCCTCCGAAGCCTTCAGTCTATCTTGTATGACGCTGACCATATCCTTACTGCTGTCCAATGTATTGATCAAATCTTCATCGTCTAGCACATTTCCTATGGATGTGCTCAATAAATCTAGGGTTCTGTCCTCGATTTCACGTAGCCTCGTCTGATCCTGGACAAGGGTCTCGAGCAGAGTACAACGTTGATTCTCCAACTCGGGTTTCTCCTGTTGAACAACGTTGGATAGCAGCTGGTTCTGAAGGCCCTCGAAGGTCACCGTGAAGTTGACGACGCACACTTTGATGCACATTTCTGGCAGCAGTTGAGGGTTGGCCGTCTGTGTTGTGATGTACAGTCGGAAGTTGGGGTTGAACTCGATTTCTGATTCGCCGATCTTGATTACTGAGCCTTGCTGCGTTGAAACTATGTTCATGTTGAGAATAGGATTCAGAGCGGGATCGAGAGATTCTTTTGCGTCCTGAAGTTAAAGGAAAATATTGAAAACCTAAGATAAAAAAGAGTTCACTGATGTTGATATGAACTGAAAATAAACGTAATGAGCAAAGCATGGTAAGCATTTAGTATTTATGACGTAATTATGTTGTTGTTATTGTTAATAGTTATGAATACTATTGGGTGTGACTGAAAACATCCTACTCGGGTTATTTTCATCCACAAAAATCATCTCGGCAATAGATACACAAAAACAATTCAGGAGAAACCAAGTGAAGAAAATGGTCTAATGAGATTTTGTGGATTGTCCAATATTGTCCGATAAGAGAGGTTTCAACTAAAGGTGCTACCAGACCCAAACTATCGAAAGCAAAACAATTGTCCTGGTTTAGGACAGTGGTTAGCGCACTGGCCTGTGTCTACAACAAACCCAGTTCGAGACCCGTTGGTGGCATATGTCAATTGCAGAAGCCTGCTATGGCATAATTAAATCACTCGTGTTAGACCACTTTTGAATAAATTCAAGATTAACAGGTATAGGACTCAAGATACGTACTTCGATAATGACTGGCTCACCCAACCTCAATGCAGGCTCAAGAACCTTCATGAAATTCGTTTCAGAGGACTTGATGCTTTTCAAGCCATTCTCTGCTTCCATTTCGTAAACCCATTTTATCGCCTGACCCTGGGGGTCTATGACATACGGCCATCGCCGAGTATTCGTCACGAAGATCGCATTCTCAACCGAAATGTGGTCCCGAGGCAGACCGTGGTTCATCCAGTCTTGCACCTGCGTCGGTTCGACCAGGTATGTTGTGATTGCATAGTCGTCTGAAAACGGCAGACCGTACTGCCGGCATGTTTGTAACCACGAGTTGAAAAGTTGTTGTCTGTATACAGCGGTGAAGGCACCCATGTATGCGATAGAAGCAGCCGCCAAGACAGTGTTCCCGTAAAGGCTGTCGGATTTCGTCTCCAATTTCTCTACTGATTCTCCCCATCTTTCCTGAATGAAAATGTAAATAATATCACCGTATTAGGCCATACATATCGTTGATATTTGAAAAACATTCTTTAAAAAACAACAAGATTCTTTCGAAACAGTTCAACTAGCTGCATGAGTTTGTACGAACTTCAAAGGCATACAAGGATGGTCACATGGTATGCTATAATTCAATTCAACCAGCCTTGAAAATTTTCAACAAAATTTACGCATATCTAATGTGGGGCTCGCTGGGCCCAACTCATTGCTCACCAAAAACATCGTTAGTGTCTTCCTTTTGCTTCTTTTTCATACTAGCGAGGATGTTTTTTGAACAAATTTTATTTGCAGAGATTCGACGTCTCGTATCTATCCACAGCAATTTGTTCAAAATTTTCAATTGAACTTCAATAACCACACAGGATGCAAATTAGCAAACTACCAAACCATCGGTGTGTGCCTTGACACCATGCTAAGACTGCAAATAATTGTTAAACAAATTTTGAAACAACATATCCAGGTACAGGCAGTGTTTATCCATTGGCTAGTTCATTTATTAATTGCTTTTCATGTGTTTTCAGCTTTTTATTTCAATGATGTTTATGATGATATACACAAATGAGAATAGCATATTCTAAGTGTTTTATAAAAATAGCTCTCGGATTTGTCAACAAGTGGTTTTTGAATAAACGTTTATTCTTAAAACTTATGTATGGTAAAAATCTATAAAATGAGGTTCAAATTATCCAGCTACTTTCACCCATTACTTTGGTGGGTGTTGAGCACTGTGGGGGGTGTTCAGTAATGTAGGGGATATTTGATACTTTGGAGAGAAACCCCGATCTCCTTGGAGATCATGGTCCCAGAGAACTGATTGCATCCCCCACAGTACTGAAAACCCTCTAATGTACTGATGGTACCAGCCCACAGTACTAAACATTCTCAAGAGTACTGAACACTCTGCACAGTACTGCACATCCTCCATGTTACTTCACAAACGTTCCCTAGGGTGATTATACAATATTGCTCGTGGAAGATTGTGCTTATTTTGGGGCACATGGTATTCATATCGTCTTCATTTTTAACAATTTAGATATTACCTGCTCATCTGCCAGGGATTTGGTGAGAATGGCAGCTCTTTTCAATCTGAGAATACTTTGCTCCTTTTTGTTCTTCAGAAACTCTAGCTCGGCATAACTTGCTTCGTATTTCGACTGCAACGACTCCAGTTGATCTTGCACCTAATAGAAAACATCAAACAATTTGTAAAACATCTTCACCTTAAAGTAGATGGGTCCTAATAAGAAAGTGACCAATCTGGCACTAATATAATGCTTTGTCATGCTTTGTCCAATCCATGGATCAGACAGAATATACATCAAAAAATGCTAGAAATAGGTTCAAGAAAAGCCCACAAGTCAATAAATTTAATTCGATTATATTTGTAGGATACCATCGTTTACACATTATTCAACCAATATTGTTGAATAAAATAGATATATTCATAACTTGGCACGAGTACAGCTGTCAACCTTGTCTATTACCTTACGATTGCATTCAGGTATCAATTGTAAATAATTTTTCAACTGAGAGTTTCGACTTATATCTAAAACAGATAGGCGCAGTTCTGTTGAACATAGGAATCTATTGTCGGTGAGAATTCGTACAGTACAGTCTAATCACACTACTAAGAAACTGAAAGTGGAAAAACCAGATTGAGACGAAGTAAATGAAGAACTTAAAATGCTTTTAGCAGGAGAGCCACTGAATTTGTATGAAATACCGAAACAAAATCATTTTCTGAAATATTATGAATTTTCGAGCTGAAACATCTGACCTGTAAGTATAGATGCACTGCTATCAGGCAGATGCGCTACTTTCTCATAAGTCAGTTTCTAAGTGGCTTGTTAGTGCTGTTTGATACCTGTTTTAAAGCAGCTCTTTTCTGCTGCAGATTCTCCCTGGCTATATTCAACGCCTCTTGTGCTTCTTCGCACTTCCTTTGCTTTGGCACGACCATCCTATGCACTTCCGTGTAATTTTGCAGCGCCAACACCCATGCACACATGCTTCTGCAAGCCTTTGAGATTTTACCCACGAATGTCAGATTGAAATCAGGATGTCTCGTTATCTTCTTCACCCGATCGTACACCCGATCTGCTACACTGTCCCGATCGTACCCAACAAGTCTTTTAAGGAAACCTTAGAAGATGATAATTGATAAAAATGGTTGATAGCTATGTACATAAATAAATACTCTTAAAACATTCTAACTGATTTCTACGGAAGGAAAAGCGAAAAAAGAACAGTTCTTGTTATTGCTGTAACAGCAACGTCTTATCGAGATAACAATAATATATAATATCTAATGATAATAATGTCGTTTTCTTTTACAGGCCACATCCAGCAAAGAACGTTTGCTTGTGTGATACCAATGCAGATGATGCAATCAATAATATTTATCTAAGTATACTGATGCATTCAAGCACGCTCAGCAAGCTACCTAGCAAGTTAGCAAGAAAGATAGCAAGAAAGCCAGTGTGCTAGTAAGAAAGTAAGCAATATAGCAAGCAAGTAAGCAAAACCGCAAGATAGCAAGTAAGGAATCAATCAAGATAGCAAGTAAGGAATCAATCAAGATAGCAAGTAAGGAAGCAATCAAGATAGCAAGTAAGGAATCAATCAAGATAGCAAGTTAGAAAGTAAGTAAGTAAGCAAGTAAGTAAGTAAGTAAGTAAGTAGGTAAGTAAGTAAGTAAGTGAGTAAGTAAGTAAGTAAGTAAGCAAGTAAGAAAGCAAGTAAGATAGCAAGTTAGAAAGCAAGTAAGAAAGCAAAAAAGTAAGCAAGTAAGTAAGCAAGTTAGAAAGCAAGTAAGATAGCAAGTTAGAAAGCAAGTAAGAAAGCAAAAAAGTAAGCAAGTAAGTAAGCAAGTAAGTAAGCAAGTAAGATAGCAAGTTAGAAAGCAAGTAAGAAAGCAAAAAAGTAAGCAAGTAAGTAAGCAAGTAAGTAAGCAAGTAAGATAGCAAGTTAGAAAGCAAGTAAGAAAGCAAAAAAGTAAGCAAGTAAGTAAGCAAAATTGCAGGATAGCAAGCAAGATGGAAGTAATCAAGCAAGTAAGCAAGCAAGTAAGCAAGACAGCAAGCAAGTAATGAAGTCAATTTGTAAGTTAGTTTTCTACTAAGCACAGTAAGTGAGTAAAGTAATAAAACGGCAAAAGTAAATAACTACGCAAAGTAAGTAAGTAATCAAGTTACCTTGGTCTCCAAGCAGCAATCTAGCTGAACTCCAATCTGTCTTATGACCAAGCAGAATACAAATGGCAGACATGACAGTCATAACCATTGTTGGTGGCTTTTGATAAGCACGTACTTCAACAATATCCAATTTATCTTAAAAAAGAGTAATCATTCATCAGAGAGTTCCTCCAAGGGCAAGATGCTTGCAGTAGAGAAGTCTTTATGCGTGTGGTTCTTACAGTCAGATAAAACAAAAAGTATCTGATATCAATACGATACTTTTTATATGAAATGTTTGTTATTTGCTATGCCTGCAGTAACCTTGGTACAGCCTTTGAAATTAGTATTGCTAATTGTTATCTGTAACTGTTTCTCTGTAAGGTCATAGGGTAGACCTGAATAGCATCCTATCGATGGTATAAACATTATTTATATGTTTTGTAAATCACCAGTGTTTAGATTTCATCAAAAGAGATAAGTATTAAGAACTGTATAAAAACCAGGGCAGGCTATTAGCAAAGCCAATTGCATAAAACTCGTAAAATGTGCAATTAAAGAGCATAAAAGAGTGGATAAGATTTACCAGGCAAAAAGTAAGAAATTGAGCTCTTCAAAACCGTCTGCTATCAAAAGTAGAGCCCAGTCTCTTTGTGGACCACATGTATTTGATTTTAGTGGGTGTTATGATGTAACCTAAAATGTATGTGTATTGTTTGTTTGGTTCGTCACCAGTCTCATTGATGGTATGTATCCTAGCAACAGACAATTTGCAGCCATGCTCAATCTTGAAACTGTGAATCTCTCGAAAGTCTCTGATACTTCTGCTTTTGATAAGAAAGAGTTTGGAGAGCTCTTCTCTAAACCTGCCGTTTTCAGAAGAATTGCTTTGAAAAACACACATTCCGAAAAAAGATGGCTACCAAAAAGAATTGGTTTAAAAGAACATGCCCTTACTTAAAGCATCCAGCATCTCGATGGCGGCATCCAACTGAGGTAGTGCTTGGTCTAGATCCTTCCTTGCACTTTCGGCAATCGCTTCTACTTTCTTTGCTTCTTTGTCTGTTATATCTTCTTCCTTTTGGACGACAAAACGAACTTTGTCAACCGCTTCTCTGTCCTTTGCCAGTTGCGCCATCAGAATCTCAGTATCCTGCAAGAAACAAGTTCAAAATACATTTTTAGAAGTGAAATGACCCGGGTAGGACTCGAACCCACAACCTTTGAGTCTGCGACTTAACCACTCTACCAACCGAGCAATCGGGGGGGGGCAATATATCTTATCCGCCAAAGAAAGCCCTATCAATCTCACAAATAGTACTAACAAAGCTAGGGACGAACCAATCAGGGTCTTTAACAACAACATATTAGCAACACAGTCCTGTTAATATTCGATCCTCCGTATACATACCTTCGATCTTTGTTCTAAGATTGGGCCAAGGTTGATCAACTCTTCTTTCATCACTTTAACCATTTCGTTCGACTCGGCTACTTTCCTAAGCCCAGTGGTCATCCTCTTCAATTTGAACTCATACTGAGCTTTCTTCTTCTGAAGCAAAGACTTGTACAGCTGAATCAGCTCTATGTAGCTGCGTGGAGTCACATAATAATGCCTGCGCAGCTCAAGCAGATACCTCGCAGATGCGTCCTCTATGCTTTTATGAATATCTACAAATGCGGAGGAGATCGATCTGTGCAGAGTCATCGATCGCTCTTCATCAGTTCCGAAATCACTGACTGCCAAATGCGTCTCCGCAACAACTCGTAAAGCCTCCGAGGGCCATTCGTCATACCAGTCAATCGTGCAGCAGTTGATGAGAGAGGGGTAGACACGACAACGCTGTCTGAATAGCGTGCCCGAGGGACTGGTGGAGAAAACTAAATGAAGACGCGTCCGAACTCTTGAGAGAAAGAAGTCGAAAATGCTTTCTTTGGATTCGTTGATGCCATGGCCGATGGCTTCTTTTTTAAGTTCCAGAGCAATTCTTTCTTTGTCTTCCTCGTCAAATAAATCGGGTGCCTGGCTGAGGTTTAATAGGCTGCAGACGTCTTCTAGGAATTCTTCCTGTTGAATGACAATTGTTACATGTCAATTGATGGTGTGAAATTTTGGAATACTACCGCTTTCACACTGAAGGCTAAACCAACTCAAACTAAACTAGTGAGGCCCTGATTGGTTAATTCGGTAATTCGAATGCTCTTGATTGACTGTAAAGGAGCCTAGTGTAAATAAAGCTGGGTTAACCATATTAGTGTGAATGCGTCATGTGATATGATTTATGATATGATACATATCGTAATACTGTGATCAAAATCTCGCGGAATCTATACAATTTTAAGGTATCCAAGGTTTGTCTTTACGCGTTAGTTCATGGAAGGGCATCGTTGACAAGTGTGACAAGTGTGGATATAACGGGTGAAACAAACAAATTTAGTTGTTTTCTAAATTTACTGCAACGAATTCTCGCTAATGTAAGGAGATTCTGAACTTGCCTCTACACATATTGCTTTGTTACGCTGTCGTGCAGCGTGCTATTATCCTGTATTGGGGGGGAGGTAATGGGAAAACCCTTGAAAAGAGCTTCGTGCATGTTCCTGGAGAAACTTTCTTGATATCACACTAAAGCTAAGTCATTGCATGTCAAAATGTTGGCCTGTCAAGAGTTCTGTTTAATTTGAATGTTTGTGCCATGAAGCATATTACAAAACAAGCAATAATTTGTAAAAGATTCAATTGGTATTTCTAATCAATCTTAATCATCTAAATCATAAAATCTAATCATACCTTGGCAATCAAAGCATCGCTCAAAAACAAAACGACTTTTTTGCCCACAACCCCAGCGAGCATGTATGATTTCTTGATGTCATCCCTGAAATCAGAGTGGGTGTAATGTCTGGTCAGACTCGGCTTCATGAAGGTGCAGAACTCGATGTAAGCAGCCAGTTCAGCGACGCTCGACTTTCCGGTTCCACCTATTCCCACTTGCAGCAGATGACCTTCTTTCTGCCTGAATACCCGAGCGGCTCGTGTGATGTGCTGCACGGTCTGGGGAAAGAAAACCAACGACTGGTTGAAGGCTTTGCCCGATATGCTCGCTCGATCTCTGTAGTCCTACGGATGAAAATCAGAAAATGGGGTATATAGCTAGAAATGTTTGAAGCATAGCGAAAACAGGGATTACTTAAGCTTTTCGTCTGAAACTCAACAGAATAATACGTAAGAAAAAGAACCAAACAAAACCAAACGGATTATTATACCCAGCTGTGATCCAAGAAAAAAAGTAATTTCATGTCAATCATAGATGACTATAATTGGAGTTATCGACAATTTCTATAATTTTTCCCTTCCACCTCCCCTCTACTGTAATAGGTTTTATCTAGGTGGTTAATTCAAGGCTTGCTCTTGTCTGCCATCTGGCTCTTTTTCATTCTGCCCTTCTGTTCCAAAGGCGTTTCATCTGGCCTCTTCCAGATGGACTGGTGTGCATCGGCTCGTTGCCGGATTAGGGGCTGGAAATGTTTTCCCTGTTTATGTCACTGACTTAAAGATTGTATTGTCTGGGTAGTTCAGGGCCGGTGCTCCTCCACAGCCCACTCCCAAGAGTTCCAGGGCCTTAAAGGGGTAAATGGTTGCTTTGATAATAATAATTATAATTGACTTGCTTCAAGTGTCAAGGAATTTTTCATTTCTACTAATTTCCATATTTAATTCACGACCAAAGCTAGATAAGTACTTCCTGCGTTGGGTCATGTAGACAACTTATCCTTATATGATATTTTGTACGTCGTATTGCGTATTCTACAAATGAAAATTGAATTGAATGAAATGAACTTAATAAGCCAAGATATGTTTGTCAATGAAAAATGTAATTGTATTTGCTTCTCATTGTATATAATAAGAACAACAAGTAAGTCATTTCTAGAAAAGTTCAGATTAGATTATTAGAACAGAATAATTCATTACAAGAATACTTACCTCAAGAACCTGAGCTAATTGTTTGGGAGCTCTGACGCAGCGGTAAAGCCGGTCAGCCTCAGAAGCATTGATATCAAGGAAATCACCGAAAAGTAAGGAGTCTGGTCCGTATTTTTCTGGCGTCCACTTAACCTTGAACGTGTCTTTGAGGACCGTAGTCAAAACGCTGCAGTAGAAAAGACGGTCTTTCTCGTCTCTCAACCGGTCATAGAACACTCGAGCTGTTTCGTGAGCCAGCAACTCCACCCAGTGCTCTCGAGACTTGATGGCTGATGGATGAGCCTGAAGCAAGCCAAAAACGACCTAAAAAGAGAATAGACTTTAATCAGAATCGTATACAATATAATCTCTTTATACATAGGCGTAGGAGGCAGGGGGCTAGAGGGAGAGGCGTCAGCCCCCAACTTTGAAAGACGCCCTTAACTTTGAAAGTTTCTTTGAAAATTCGGGCAAAATTGTTCCCTCAGCTGGGCAAAAAGCTTAGTAAACAAAGGGCTTTTTGTCTGGCAGCCGCCCAAAATTTTCGGAGCCCCTACGCTGATGTCTTTGTAACGTAGGTACTCAGTTTTAATAGAGTACTCTCGGATATAGTGGACCAAAGTGACCAGTCCTAGCACAAAGTTCATACAAAGCCTTGTAGAAATACTCCAGTTATTACGTACTCGTTAAGAACGTACTTTTGGATTCAACATACTCTTTTTGACCCCTCGAGAATGACGTTATAACGTGCTTTCGTGCTTTCTACTCTAAAATGTATGCATATTACGGACGTCTTTTAACCTTGTTCTATTGACCATGAAAAATGCAATTAAAAGTACGTTCATATAAATGTTGCTTTTAGTTTTCAGAATCATTGATTTGAATGGGGTGCACTCCTTTTTTCCAACCTTTGATTTCTATCTTTCTCTTTGCAAACCGGAGTCTTTCAACCCCTGCAAAATGCATGCAGAGACATTAATTTGTACGTTTTTAAAAACCGAGGCTCTTGAGATAATGTGTGGCCTAATTCACGAATCAAACTGTAAAAATTCATAGGTATAGATCCTAAGCCACCGAAAGAACTCAAAATTAGTATTCTGTAGGTTGCTTTTCAACAACAAATTTCTAAACTCCAACTATATGCGGTAGCGTCTATTCTAGGTGGCAAAGTGCACGATATCATAAAGATAGAGCTAAATTAACAAACAGACGAAAGAAACTCAAGTATTCAAGTTGTTACTTCAAGTTACTCAATTATTCAACTTGTTAATTGTTGTCTGAGGATTCCGATTAAAGTATGAAACTTGAAGTAACAACTTGAATACTTAAGTTTCTTTCGTCTCGCTCCGTTAAACTCTAACCTATAACGGGTAGAAAATACATCAGTTACTTTTATGTACCTTGGACAGGTCTCTGAGATTAAACAGATAGTGGCACTTGGATGGGGTCGGCTTCAATGCAATATCAATACGTTGATAAATGGAAATAGCTGCGGATATTATGTCATTACACATGGTTTTCACGTCTGAGAAGAAATCGCGGGGTTGAAGGAAACGTCCAAGTATTGTCCCATATATCTGCTGAAGTGAATGCGTGGCTGGTGGTGGGAGGCAAAGAATACTGAAAAATAAAAAATATTTCTAAATCAAGATAATTCGTTTAGCGTGTTCTACATTGGATTTTATTCAACATTATAGCATCGTATTATTCAACATTATATTATATATTTCAACATTATATTTAAGGCAGATGAATCCTAACACAAGAAAAATCTTGTAGTTTTTACATGCAGCCTCAATTTATCGACTCCAATAGTTTTTTTAAATCAATTTTAACTCTGGTACGGTGCTATGGATTCAAAATTTTGGCGAGTTGGATCTAAAACTTGAAAATGTTCTTTACAAAACGTTTTTGTAAAAATAATATCCTGAAAATTTCTAAATTTGTAAAGCATTCCAATATGAAGTTATTGATAGGAACGAAATTTAAATGTAGGGTTTTAATCCTTTCTAAACAATACTTTTTGAAAGCAACAAACCCAAGTATCAGCACTGAGGGCTTTCTTTGAATGAATGAAATGATTTAGAAACGCTATTTTTCTATCAATACCTAACAAATGTATGAAGTTCCTTCCAGTCTCCTTTTTGGTTCCTAGCTATGATCGCTCTGTTCTACCGTACATCGAGCAATGTGATGCAGGTATAGACCACGCAATACTATAGAGATATTCAACGACATAAACTCATAAGACACATCTTACTCCTCCCAAGATTTTGCAAAGAACAATGAAATGCCCTTTTTACTTTGAGAAATCGCCTCTCTTTCCTAATGAAAAAAGTGCCATTGAAACGTCGTGCCCCTAAGTTTGAAATTCTTATATTCTACTTAAGCTGGCTACTTCAATGGTGATATGCCTCTACCAGGTCTCGAGCCCTTGACCTTATCCCCTAAAGGCAAATTTGCTAGCCACTGTCCTAAATCAGGAATATGGCAATATGAAAAACACACCTGAAGTTTCTCAATAACCGACTGCTCAGTTCGTGTCGACCACCACCAGTAGGAGCACATGACGCAATCAAAGTGACGTCATGAACCTCCTTCCACTGCAATTTCTTAGAATCATGAAATCCACCCGAATCAAGAAAACTTCTCAGAACTTCAATTGGAGGCTGGGCACCATACCTCTCCGGTTGGGGCATATTCAAGTCGTCAACGAATATCATGATCTGTAGATGGATAAATTAGTTTATCTAATGATAGTATCAAAGGGGGGATAGTAACAAGTCTGACCTTGCTAAGCTTATAGTTGATATGCAAATATGCTTACTATCTTTGTAAGGTATTGGTTTATGTGCTAAGCATAAAGAGCCCACTGGAAAGGTAAACTAATCGAGCACTGCGACCCTGGTCCTTCCTCTCGATGTGACCACATAACAGAATTCCATTTGCCTTTTGGCCTGGAATTACAGTGACGGTATGTGACAGTTCAGAAGGTGGTTTCGAACCCACGATCCTTTGAACAGGGGTTGAGTGATCTAACAACTCGGCCATCCCTACCATTTCTCCTTTTTTGAGCCGTTAAACAGTCCTCACATTAAAGGATGTTCAGCAAATGTTGAAAATAGAAAAGTCATGTTTTAGTATTTCAAAATTGTCGAGGCGCAAGATTCTTTTGGTGGAATAGTTTTGGCTTCTTCCTGACGGCCCGGCACGTGTTGTTTGATTCCTATCCCATAACCAATGAGAATGAAATTTTTAATCAAAAAAGAGTATAGCTAAAAAGATTTTTACCGTCCTTGGCCAAATCAAATTGTGAAACTCTACTCACTTCTTCGCAACAGATGATTTGAATGTGATCAGATATGCATATGATCAGGTAAAATCTACTTGCTTTGAAACGTAATACATAAATGACAATATCTGCATGTGATCAATATTTGTTACCTTCTTGCCAGGCTTGGCACCAAGTGTATCTCTTCCCCTCTTCACCAACTTCGACTCGAGCAACATTCTTGTCCTAGCAATCGATGTCTGCGCGGAGAACTGCATGTGAGAGACATTAACAGTCCGTTTCTTGCGGCTCTCTTTCCTGGACGAGCTTTCAACGATGCTTTCAAGCAAACTGGAACCACCAGACGATAACACAGAGCCAAGAATCGTGCCAGGTGTTGTCCCAGCACCGCCTACTTGAGACAGTCTCTTCAGAACATCTCTCAGTAGTGCTGTCTTTCCGACACCCGTACCTCCGGTTAAAAGAACAGGCTTATCGTTCAAGGCTAATAGACTGACTAGGAAACTATACTGCACAACGTCGATGGTAGGAACTAGCGCTCGGAGCTCTATATCGTTCATATCTGGCATGGGGTCATCCAAGACGTTCGATGCGTCGGATATGGCCACTCGATTGGCTACATGCTTCTCAATCAACGCCTCGGTACTTGGAACAAGACTTTCCCACAACGCAAACTGTCCCTTCTCGAAATCGACGTAGTAGTTGAACAAACTGTTACTTCCACTTGGAAGACGCACGTCGAGAGTAGACAAGTTCGTCTCGAACAGGTCTTTGACGAACGAGTCAAAAGTATTTCTGACGTTCGGAGTATCAACTGGACTTGAGGTATGCGATGTGGATTCGAAATCTGGCATCGACTCATCGCTGGGGCAGTTGAAATTGCCACCAAACGCCCAGACAAACGCAAATACATACATTTTCCCGAGCAGCTGTGGAAGATGTGTCGGATTCTTTTCCAAATAAGTTGGCTTCTTGCTGGCAATATGTGACAGATTAAACTCTGACGCAGGAATGGACCTTGCAAAATCATTAGCACTCGTTATTGTCGACACGGTATCAGGTATGTCAGATGAGACTTCACCGAAACCCCCGTCCTTAGCTATGTTGTCTATCAAAGCACCTAGCAGGCTGCATAGAGTAGTGACTATGCTCAAGGGGGGAGCGCTGATGCTGATGAAGTGGCGGTGATCTTCCACGAACCGTAAGCCAACATCAACTGTGAATTCAAACAGTTTTTGCAAGTGATCTCGGCCTTGTTCTGGAACCTTCAAAAATAGAAGAAAAATACCTTGAATCAAACATATTTCTATCAGTGAATGAGCTTGCTATCTGGACCTCGTCTTATTACATTATCCCAATTTGAAAATTCAATTCAATCAATTCACTCCAAACTACATCAAAACGAGATCTTACTACAAGCACTAGGAGATTGCTCAAACTGGGGATAATTTGTGCTCAAATAGCATACAGCAAAATATTGTTTTACAATAGCTATTATGAAAAGCTAACCAAGGCCAACCATCTACAAAAGCATAATCAAAATAACAATTACAATGAATCCTCAGCCCCAAAATCAACCAAGCGAGATTTAGAAATGTTCAGAGAGCTGATAGAGGCCTACTGTTACCAGAATACATCTTGGCCTTTTTTGACGGTCTGAAGGTAAATCTTGCCTCAGAAAAGTTTCAAAAAAGAATAAATATGCCATAGACTGGCTAAAAATATAGCTTTTTAATGACACTTAAACATGATGTGATGAAACAAAACTATAAAAACCAGAGGCTATCTATGAAGCCAGGGAGAGTGACAATATTCATTCTAAAATCAACATCAATAACTCGTAGTAGTCTTTTTTTATTGTCTTTGTTTTTCTTTGATAGTTCAGTATTGATTCAAACTGAGAAACACAAAATAAGATAGTAAGAACTGCCCATTGTAGCTTTAGGAATCCCCCGAAACCTTGCTGGTACTGCCAAATTTGAGAAATGGGACGCTTTAGGATAACCTTTTTACCCCATACTGCTGCAACCTGTATTTAAAGACGCTGAAAGTTAAATTCTTGCTTGTGGTAGGAACGAACTCACGCACTTTTGATTAGAGACCAAGGGTTGGAAATCAAAAGTATTAAGTGCGCCCAAGAACCTTAGTGATAGTTATACATTATATACATCAAAAAAAGCTAAGGCTGGAAGGAGCCGAGTTAAATTGTTTTCATAAATGAACTCACCTTCTTCTCCCTTAATTTATTCAGCCAGGAACGGACGAACGGCTGCCAGCCAAGATCTGACGGGTCCTATTAAAAATATATCTGATAATAATATTCTAAAGTCGGTATTCGGTTTGCCCTTAGATAGGGCTTGACACATAAATGTAGAGCAATATGTATATTGTGGAGAGAAGAGTCAAAAGACCAAACTCCCCATCTCTACTAGCCTTTTCCGTGGTTGCCCACTCATCAGAAGATGTTCTAATAAGAATTCCCTACTTACATCGTATTTATCTGCTGAAACTTTCAAGAAAGCATAAATAAACAGGGAGTTGTTTTATTGTCCCAAGGTAATGAAGTTTAGTTACATTTCATCGAGGTGCGAGCTGTCTAGTTCTCGGGATAACCAGATTCACAGCAAGAAGTTAAATCGGGACGACGACACTGACATGAATTAGACTCACTTGCACGGGCCGCGAGTCAAAAAAAGAACTGATTTGATAGGAAACTTACCAGGTAGACCATACCACAGCGGCTGATCGTAGCAGGGGAAGCTTGAGACAAACTATCTACCTCGAATATCATTCTCATCGACGCATTCATCGGTATCCTCTCACCATTAGCAAGGCATAACACCTGCAATAACACAATACAGTGTAGGTCTATCAAATATCAATGATGATACACTGATTATACTCGCTATAAATAGGTTATAGTATTCAGCATTGAGCGAGGTATCATGAGTGGTGGGGATGGATATGGAGGTGAAGTTTCGCAAGTTCAGTGCATGATCTTTCGAAATTTGGTATAATGGTTCAAAATTTCGAAAAATAAATATGGTATCAATTTTGGAAATTCTACTGTCTAGTTGGAAACTTGGAAACATGCAGTTGTGGAAAATTGAAATTTATAATGAGTATAGACCTAGATGGCACTCCTTGCTCAACACGTACCTATCCTGAGCTAGGTTCTGATAAATAATTGAGAACCTTGGATAACTCCTGTAACTATTCGCAGCCTTCAAAGCATTATTTGTCAGCAAATCTGTCATCTTACATGAAAATCATTCACAAATTTGTATGAATTTATCCAAAGAACACTACACAACCTTTCTTTATCTTAAGGGAAGAAGCTTTGCGTTTAGATGCTGGCCAACGATTCTACTAAGAGGTGATTAATAAATAAGATGTTGATGAATACAAAACGTTGGTCAAGAAACGTTACCTTAGTATCATCAAGGACAGTGTTGAGATTTTCAATCCACAAAGTATCAACCGGCCCGTCCATCACTACCCATCGCCAATCTTGAAGCGCACTTTTCACTTGTGGCTCTTGAGCTGACAAAAATGAAATAATTACTAGTTGCATGAAAAAGTTCACGTCCGGGAGCCTGAGTATGAGACCTGTCTTCCCATTGTTGTTGTTGCTGCTGTTGCTTTTGAACTGTTTCATAGGTCAACGGAAATAGCCGTTGAGTGACACAATTGTTCTAAGACCTCCACAGTCCTCGAGGCTCATGGCCATCTGTATCATGCAGCTCAGGTATTAACTTACTTCTCGTGTGGGCGTAAGTAGGAGTGGGGCAACATTAGCAGTGAATCTTCGATCATGATAATCACATTAATAAGAAAAAAGAATTTCGAGTTGTGAAGGTCAGAATATTTGAAAAATCTTCATGATAATAAGAGAACATTTAAAATCAGAGAACTAGGTCGAAATGGAATAAAGAGAAGTGTAATTCCTTCCAGTAAAGTTACTAGTTATTTCTGAATTTCCTTGAAACATTCAAAATCATAGAATTAGGTCAAAATGTAATCTCCAGAGAAGCAGGGCTTTGAAAATCAATCGAGACATTTTGTGAGAATGAAAATGACCCAAGTAGGACTCAAACCCACGACCTCTAGATTTGTACTCCAGAGCGCTACCACTACGCAACCTGGAGCTCAAGAAACACAGGCCATTTGATTCACGAAAATAACACCACCACTAGTAGTGAATGAGAGTAGAGTATCGATCTAGAAGTCGTAGGTTCGAGACCTACTCAGGTCATTTTCATTCTCACACATTATCTCGATTCAAAATTTTATATAGAGAAGAAGAATTCCTTCATGTGAACTCACTAGTTAATTCTGAATCCTTTAAACATTGAAAATCAGAGAACAAGGTCAAAATGTAATATAGAGAAGTGGAATTCCTTCGTGTACACTTACTAGTTACTTCTCATCCTTTAAATATGAAAATCAAAGAACTATATCAAAATGTAATATAGAGAAGTGGAATTTCTTCAAGTAAACTTACTAGTAATTTCTGAGTCTGGTTCAGTCGAAGCTCGACTGACAGACGTCTTTCTGATAAGCAGAGCATCTGGGGTAGTTGCTTCTGCTAAATTCTGCTCCAAGACCCCCCTACTCTCCTTAGAGAATGCTCTGATAGCACTTGCCAGCAGGCCGTCGCTCCACTCCATTGTACTCTGATCAACCATTCCATACAGCTCACCCAGTGACAGGCATTTCGGATTGACAGAGAAAACGTTAACAGTCGCCTTTTTCGTAACACCGTGCTGAAGAAAATAAACATTCCATGTCACTTATGATGGAAAACTACAACAGATATTGCATGTGGTAGGAATCGAGCTGCCGAGCTATATTTAGAAACTAATTGTCTTGTATCCGTTGTATATGTCAAGACCATCAGTTGAGAAATCGAAAATCAAAAATGTTTTACAGCAGATTGGTTAGCCATAGACAAAAGAGAGTCAATTGCTCTACTGTCGTTCACTGTTTTATCATGTTAATTCATTTATTTAATGCCCACTGGTTCGTTCATTCTTTCAATAGGGCTGGACAAGACTCCTATCCACTTTTTTTACACTGATAACTAAATAGAGATGCGTTTCATATTAATTGTTAAAGTCTTTGGTCTGACTCCTAAAGTCTTTGGTATTACTCGCATTAGGACCGATTTACCTCAATCATATAGTCGATTTAGTGAGCTAAATATGGATGGACAAGGATCAGTGCTGTGTCCTCTGATGTTTAAAATATCTATCAATGATCTGTATTTTAAGCATTTATCATACCAATCAGTTCTCTGAAGTTTGCAATGTCGCAGAAGATAATAATAATGATAATGTCTGAATCTTACAAACAATTATACCTAACCAATCGAAATAATTAATGTGAAAGAAAATCATTATAATCATCATCGTCGTCACCAGTATTGTTAGATATGAATAACCCACTAACCGCCTGCGTGATTAGTGATTTGAGATCTGTGACTTCACTTCCATCCACTGTCGTGCCATCATCATCATCATTACCATAAAAACTCGGTAAGATAGTCAAAGCCTTGCGAAGTATCTTTCTCACAGTCGTCTTTCCGCCGGCTGTAGGCCCCACCAGCATCACTCCATGACGTGCGAGTAGCGTGTCGTTGAATTGGATTATTTTCTGTACCTGAGACGGCCATTTTTGGTAAGAGAGTTCTCGCAAAGCAACACCAACCGCTTTCTAAAGAAAGAAGGTTAATCTTATTTCCCTTCATATATATAATTTCAAGTGCACTAATTGGCAGAAAAGAAACAAGAAACTACACGTTCATCTCAACAAGCCTATATTCACGCTCCACTATCATGTATTGAGCACTATTTTCTGAAATCGAAACACTGGCTTTAGGATTCCAGCTATCAATTTAGAAAATACATAATTCATTTTTATGCAAAGAAGGTAAGATAAGGGCACTTGGAAAACTTCAAAAAACTATCGTGGCTAATACCCTTTACTCGACTTAACTTTTCATTTATGATACAATTTATGATACTACGTATGTAATAAATTACACGTTTTTCTTATGGAGGAGTCCTCAGCAAGGCTTAAGAAGTGAAGTACATGCAAAGGAGAGGAAATACACATGTGAAATGTTTGAATTGAAGAAAAAAATAAAACGAAACCTCGATAAGTTTCCAAATTTCAATGCTGTAAAAATTTTAAGTAAACTAATTCATAGTCAATGGAGGCAATGGTCTGGAATACTTTATTGTTTCAAACTTCACTCTGAAGAAACCTTTTGTCTTATCATTGTTTTGTACGAATTTACATGATTGAATAGCTGAACCCAAAGGTTTTTTTCGTTGATTGCTCCATGTATTCTAATCTAAAGTCAATCATATAAGAATATTTCAGTCTTTTATTGGTACAAAACTTCAATATAGTCAGAAAAATCGGAAGAAAAGTGAAAACATAGATATTCAAGCTTTTCGTCTTACACTAAACAGAGTAATACGTCAGAAAAAGAGGGGAAAAAAACCTAACGAATTATCGTATGCTTTCGACTTTTCTGCCTTTAATAAAAGTCTTCCAAAACCATTTATTTTTTAACATCGTTGAAATGAAATCTTTAAAAACTAGAAAGAATTGTAATTTTCTTACTTCGAGCGTTGAATGATCCGATGGAGGGGCCTTTGAATTTGGAAAGATGTCAGCTAAAATATTTTCAAACATTATCACGTCGTCAGAAATGAACTTTGGAAGATTTGCGTTCTTTATAGCATTGATGAGCACGTTCGTCTCTTCTTCTTTTGCCAATATATTGGAAGAATCCTCCAGGCTAGAAATCGAATCAAATTTAATATTGAAATAGGCACAAAAATTCAGAATAACTTTTGAAAGATTTTGGCATACTCTGCTGATTCAGCTTGCTCCAAAATATTTAGAGAAATTGCATTTCATACTGGAAGGATCTTGAATTTCAAACGAAAGAAATCAGCCTCACCTTGTCGTGCGTCTTTGCTGTCCAGCCAAAACCAAAACGGATTTGACAGCTCTTAATCCAAAATCATAATGATCCTGAGGAATAAAGAATTTATCATCAAACTTTCCGTACCAAACCACTCACTCAAATCTTTTCTAATTGGCCCATTTCACTAAGACTTACGAATTCATCCCTCTCTGAGGTATTACTTCTTCGAGTCCTAAACAAAAAGCTTTAGTTTCATATTGCTATGCAGGCCTGCTGAGAGAAGTTGGAGGCCCTGTGGTATAAGTAGGGAGGATTATCAGTGAGCCTTCCTAAGAAAACGAAGCATGTTATAAAATATCTAATGTTTTTTAAGCCCTTTATAAGCTGTTGCTCTTTATAGGCCGAGGCCCTAGAGCAATCATCCCCCACCTTAACTATGGTCCTGTCACGGTCTTGCACTCGGTCTTGCTATCCTGTTCTCGCTTAAGTTCTGTACCGGTAAAACACTATGAATTATTTGATGCCTGTGATACTGTTGATAAGACGAATAAAAGAACAAATTGTAGCTATGGCTAGTACCTTGTAATATAATGCATCCACTAACGTTTCAAGTGTGTGTCCGTTATCAAATGAAATTCAAATCGTGCTCTTCAATTTGATAACAGGCAAACGCCTGAAACGTTAGTTGAAGCTTTAATCATGTTACATAGTACTACTCATAAATTCGTTCTTTGAAACACTATATTTGCCTTTATGATTATACTCAGTGAATAGATCGAGGGTGAATGAAAATAGACCCAAGTTGTATTCGAAACCACGACCACTGATGTGCGTCATGGCTTTACAAATCAATAAAGCAGGTCATACCTGTTGAGAGAGTTGCTTGCTGGCGAGCTCATACAAATTCACCAGCTTTCTGGAGAGAAGAGCGGCATCTTCAAAGCCTTCAGAAAACAAAATGATCTCAGCTATGAGCGCGTAACCAGGCACCACCATTGCAACAGGACGAAACAGCGACTTCAAGTTGTCTGGTAGATCCACGCGTCCTGCATATCTAGAAGTAAGGGGAGAAACCTGCAGGTGACTCTTGGCAGTATATGAAAGTCTGCATTTTGCTTTTGAGAAGAAATTTTAAGATTTTAATGACGCCTTGATAAATCTAAATAATTTCAAATTTTAAATCGATTTTGTCTTACAGATAGAAATGATAGAACTAGATTTGGTAAATCTAAAATTATCGCATAATTAGTAGCCTTTTATATCAGTTTTAGTCAGCCCAACAATTTTAACATTCTAACATGAAGATAATACCATTTTTCATTTCCTTTGTCGCCAAAGACGCATATCTTATGAATAAGCCCCGTCTACAATAGCCCCAACCAGAGACTCAGTTCTGGGAATAAGCCCTGGTAGGAGGTTTATGGTACTTACCCAGGGTTCATCGTGATGAACATTCCACAAGAAGAATTAAGTTTAATGTCCCTTCCTTCGAAGAAAAACCTACAAAAAATATCAAACATTGCAATATCTATGATAAGCTAGGTTTCCACTAAGAATTAAATCAAAAAATTTTGAAATCAGACGTTTGAAATAGAACAGAGATTGACGTTTGAAATAGAACGAAATTGAGATATCATGTCCATATATAGAATGAGATTAGTGAATCAGAAAGAAGGTAATATAGTGAGCAACAACCAATCATCAATGGGAGTCTAGTGAGACGAGCAATGAACGTTTTTTGAAAGAGGCCTAGTGCGAAAACGAACTCTTCCTGTCAACACAATATGGAATCTACGGTTTTGCTAGGTCTAATTTTCGTTCTCTTTCTGACGCACTACCCTGATCAGTGTCAGACGCAAAACTTAAGAAGAAATAATGTTTCTCTATCTTTCCCTTTTTTCTCACCATCTTCTACCTACTGATCAAAGACTGTTCTTACGTACTACTCTGATGAGTGTTAGACGCATAGCTTCAGTAGTTATTATGTTTCTCTATCTCTCCGAGTTTCCTTACCATCCTCAAGCTCTGTTTCGATCAAAGACTAGTCTGTGATGCGCGTTTGGAATTTGATAAGGAAGAGGAAATGTGCAAATACCAACCAACCTGACAGCTAAAGCATGTTTGGCAATCCTGATTGAATGCAACTGTTGAGCAACAACTGACAGCACTTCTATATCTATTCGGTTGAATTCGTCGAAACAGCACCATGAGCCAGACTGTGCAAGACCGGAGAGAAACTTTCCAATCATCTGTAATGCAAATCAGTGGTGTTTATCACAAGTGGTGTTTATCACAAGTGGAGAATGCTTAGGCCACAGTGCGTGCAAAAAATGGCAGTTTGAAATCCCCCCCCCCCCCAATTAGACCTAAACATTTGTTGAAAGCTCTTATATCCTTTTAAAAATCTCCGTTCTTAGCTATTCTGCACAGGAGAGTCAGCAGAACATTAAACTCATATAACATACAATAAGTAGAAAAATAGCAGAACACAATTTATACACCAAGTAATTTCAAACTTTCAAACAGACTTTATCTAAGCGAAGCGAAAATTTCTAATAAATTACAGTCAAATATTATTGCCAACCACAAAACAAATGGGATGAAATTTTGATCGGTACAGAACTTCAAGATGAATGACAAACATAGCAAAACCGAAAACAAAACCTAGAGAATTATCATAGACATGTGTGGATAGAAACTGGCCAATCAGAAAGGAGGTGAATTATTGGTATAATGAGAGATAACAAATCATCACTAGGAGTCCAGTGAGACAAACAATAAACTGTTGGCCTGATGGCAATTATTGGTTGCTTCTCGTTATCCCAAATATCAAACTCCTTTCTGACCAAAGTCTATCCAACTCTGGATATAATAATCCACTAGGTTTTATTTTCGTTCTCTTTCTGACCCACTACTCTGATCAGTGTTAGACGCAATATCTATTATGTTCCGCTTTGTTTCTGAATTTTTTTGCCATTCCTAATTTTTGTACAGGTCGAAGGTTCTTAGGCAGGCTGATCCAACGCAATTTGATGAATATTTTCAACCCATCTTTCCCAGATGATCTGTAATATGTTTTACCTTTACTGATTCCTTATACACTATAACACATAACTTATCAATTATTCATTTTGTGTGGGTTAGTCTCTACCACGTCACAGGGTATGTTTGTAATTGCAATATTTTATATAATAATATTAATAATATTTAAAAAAAGGCTGTAGTGCAGTATTTTGACCGGTCTCAAACCAAAACCCTGTCCATGACAGCAATGTAAAGAGCCAAGTCCAAGGAATGTAAATCATTAACAGAAAACGATTTTAAGCGACACTTACTTTAAAATCCAATCCTTCGGAGCAATTGAATACCAAACATTGTTTTCCTAGTGCCTGGAAAAATACAACAAACATGTTGATTAGTTGGTTACCGTTTCTGTTCTCTTTCTGACCTACTACTCTGATGAGTGTAAGACGAAAAACTAAAGTTGTTAAATTTCTCGATATGTTTCTGATGTTTCACTATCTATCAGGCCAGGAAAACCCACTCGACCATGTGACTGAGCAGTCACAGAAAATTTTCTATTCACTACTGGCTGCAAGAGAGTTTCCCAAATAGATAATACTGGGAGCTTGAAACTTTCCTTTACCTATTCAAAAAATTACAATAAACCATCTATTTTTGGAGGAACATTTTATAAACGTGTTTCCAGTCGTAGGATGAAAGAAATATTTTCCTGACTTTTTTTATTAATAATTACTGAAGTTAAATAATTATGTAAAGAGGGAACCTTATTGGACCAGAAGGAAACTTTGCCACTTATTTCATGCTCCAGTCAGGGGGCATAATGGTGATAATAATGATGTTTTCTATACATGGTTGCCTTGTTAGTGATAGTTGCAAATGCCATCAATAAGGGCATACACTTAATTCAATCCTAAAAAACGCTTAATATCGAGTGTCAAAGTGGGCCATACGTATACTTGAAGAGCTTAATTAATCATTTTCTTTCGATATTTCACTCAAATACCGCTGCTTTTTTAGGGGTTTCCAAGAGGTAAATTATATAGGTGGGATAATAGAGAAAATCAAAACATTTTCTCATTGAAAACTAGTGACAAACCTTTGCTAGATCCTTCACTGTTTCAGTCTTTCCCGTTCCTGCAGGCCCAGCAGGGGCACCCCCTAGATTCAAGTGTAAAGCTCCAGTGAGTGTTAGAAAACAGCGATCGGTCAAGGGGGTCATCACAAGCCTGGAGGAGCAGCCCAGATATTCATAGCCGTAAACAAAGGAGGCAAGAGATTGGTTGAGTCTGCACGTGTTCCCTTCGTCGTCCCAGTCATAACGCAGGTGTCTATAAATACAATTCAATTCAATTTTATTCATAGTATATACAATCCTGATACAAGGTTGACAAATATGATACACTAAACGACCCAAGAAAAGCAATGCTTATAATGCTTGGGCTGTTAGATTAAAAATAAACAAAAGTAAATGTAACTGTAGCAAGACTGTCAGAAATTCGTTAAAGTCTATAAACTAGTAACACAATAAGCTAAAACAGTTCAGCTATTTTTGATATCAGCCTATATGAAAAAGGCTGCAATGAAGTTTTCCTTCACTTTGCTGTTGAATATTTTCTGGTTTGATATTGATTTTAGAGGTGTTTTAAATGGTACAATAAAACCCATCTCTTTATTCTATTGTTATATTTTTGTCAATACTTGTAAAAAAATTTAGGAAGTAAGTATCGACCAAATCAGCAAAGAGCCTATTTAAATCAAATAAATCAAATAGTTAATTTTTACGTTTGAAGTGAAACAATCAATATTATAAATAGTCAGGTAAATCGGAAGCAAAGAGGAACATAATCAAGTGGTATATCAGAAAAAGAAAGAAAATAACGGATTGTTATACTCGGAGGTGGATTGACATTGGTAAATCAGAAAAGAGTTTAATAATTGGTTCGTCAGGTTTCTTTTTTGTTCTCTTTCTGACACATGAGTTTCAGATGCCAAACTTTAGTAGTTATCATGCATGTATCGCTATTCTTCCAATTTTCCTCGACATCCTCAAGTTCTGCACCGATCAAAATCGTTCAGATATTTTTATCAAAGATTTCGTCAGTGATACGGAATTTTCAGAAAACTGTATTCTTAATGAAATATAGATGAAATGAACAAAAATAACAGATTGCTAAACTCGTAGCCGAATTTGATCTGACTCTATGTATTTGTTAATTTTCATTTTTGTTGTCTCTCTGACGCAATAATTCAATGAGTGTCAGACGAAAAGCTTTACTAGTTTTCATACTGTGTTACGGTTTTTCTCGCTATCCTAAAGTTCTTTACCGATTTAATACTGTTTCAACTTCAGTTCTCTTTCTAACGCATTAAGATGATGAGGGTCAATCTTTAGTAACTTTCACACTGCGTTTAAGATCTTTCTCACAACCAAGAAGCTCCGCACAGGGCAAAATAGCCTGGGAAATATTAGGTTTAGGGCCCAATTAGTGTAGGTGCCATAAGGATAGAAGGGTCTACAAACAAGAAGTTTTTAGGGGCCCACCAGGAAATTTCCTTGCATCTCGGCGGTTTAGCACACCCTTGGTTCCGTACGAGCTGTTCAACATTTATTCCAAACAGAAATGAAAAATAAACCTGGTCCAAGCGAAATCATCAGGATGATGAACCTGGCCTTCGATCAAATCAGCGACGATATCTCTGGAGTGAACCAATGTGATGATCAGGGCGACCACCGTTTGGTATTTATGCAGCAGCAGCGTCTTGGTGACCAGTGCCACGAGGTTCTTCAGTAGAGAAATAAGACTGCTTCGGACCGCTATTAGGCCATCAGCACTGTTATCGGCAGTGAGTGCCTTCACCATCATTCTATTGAACATTATCTGCGTCTGAAAGGTAAATGGTGTGCGTGACCAGTTGTTCTAATCGATTTGAATATCTTTAGAATTATCTAATTATTCTGGAGTGTACATAGGCCTTGATTAACGTTAGAACCAACGATCTAGGCACTTTTTGAATGATTGTAGAATCCTTTGTTCATTGCAGCCATATACAAGAATTTCCCAAACCAGGCCCTATTAATCCCTCCCCTTGTACTAGAAAACGAAATTCTGACTTCGCCTCACTAAAACTGTACTATGGTCACAATAGGCTGTCATCGAGGCTGTTTTATCAAGTGTTGTAGCTACACAATCGTAAGGGGGCTAGAAACATGGTTCTAAACTTTATTCTTCAAAATATTCTAAACTGAAAATTCCCCAGTTACTTGTACTTGTTGTATTGCTGTAACTTGTTGTATGGCAGGACGTTGAAAAGCACCGAACCATGTTACTGCTAGTTGCAGGAATTTATTAAATAGAAATTCCAGCAGGATATTTTTGAAATTTCTTACTTTTTTCAAAGCAACAAAGGAGCAAAGCAATATTTTCGGTGCTTATATTTAGCAATGTTATGGTACATCATGAACCACTGGCATTCAGGTGAGTTTTCGGTCGCAGGAGAAAAACCCATGTTCATGCCCGGTTGTACGGAGACTTGGAAATGGGTTACAGGTCTAGCAGTAGAGGTCTGGGATCTACTTTCATAGCTTGAGATTGGAGACCTTCAAGTATTGAAGATTTGTAGCCGTAAGTTATCAAATCATGATATTACTTGAAAATATCGAAATAATGAATATGAAATGACCTTCTTACCACAGCAATGACCACTTGACCGGGATGATTCAAAACCCAATCGATGTAACCGTCTTTTTCATAATCAGTAATTGCTTTCTTCAAATTTCTATATGTAAAGAAGAAGAAGACAAAATGGTAACAATTTATCAGGCCGGGATGTATAATCATTCCAAACAATGGGTGTTTTGAGCTTCAAGTGGAAACTAATATGAATATTTCAACTTGACTCTTAAAGGAGCTTGATATTGACAATGTTTCAAATGAAAAAAGGGCCTAAAAGTTTATTCTGGTGAAACAAGTATTTATGCTTGATACTTTATATGAATGTGTGTACTGTTCTTGTATGTTAGTAGCTATATATGTCTGTGCTGTAAGTTTACATGGTGTCCTAGCTTAGTAATGAATATCAAGCCATTGTAAGTGCCGTTCATGGTGGGGCTTGCTGACAATATGCAAGTCTTTTCCTGCTATGATCGGCACATATACACAATTTTTCTTCTGCTATTTCTTAATAATTTGACGGATTAGAAAAATTGCCAACCAGTCTCAAGGCACGTTGTGAGAATTGTAGTACCTGAATGAGTTCATGTATACTCGGAACCCCTTTCATTAGAACTTAAATCGTATACAGTACATCCTCGATTATCCGAACAGGTTGAACTCAAATTTTTGTTGGGCCGTTCGGATACGCAAAAAATTCGGATAATCGAGGAAGAACATTTTACGTACTAAACTTGCTATAAAGGTTATTATCATCGTCCTGAACAGTCACAGGATGCTCAAACTGTATGCAAATTGAAAAGCTTGGCAAACGGAAAGACCAACAACAAAACTAAGGCAACAGTTTTTGTAAATTGCAACAACGATTTGTGATACTAACACCAATAACAACGAATGAATATGTTGTTTTTGTGCTTCCGTTGGATATGACTTTTATATTGGGCAACAGTTTGAGCAGACAACGAATATTTCGATTGGTTTCTCAAGAACTGGTTTGCAAAAAAATTTTATAATGAAACCTTTTGGCGTTAGGACAATCGAGGTTCGGATAATCGAGGATGTACTGTATATTCAAATCTTATGGAACGGGTAAATTGGAACCAGAGGGCAGTTTAGTCAGCTATTGCACAGCAAATAACATTTTTTACAGGCCTAATTCTTATAATCGACTTTCGACCAACAACACCGACACAAGGGCTCGAAATTCATTAATCTGTGAGGAAAACCGAACCTTAAAAATCTAAAGCACCCGAAAGTCATTAAATTCATAAAACAAAACAAAATGTACTTACAGTTTGACAGTATCAAACATCGTGTTCTCCACATTAACAAGCCATTGCTCAACTGGTCCACTAGCACGAACTGCCCTGCAAAGATAAGTACGATATTACAGTAGAAAAGTTTTTGAGGAGTTGTTACGTGAAATGCTTGTAACTAAGAAAATTATTCCCAGAATACATTCGGAAAATCCTTCATAAAATCAATAGGCAAAAACGGCGGCCATCTTTTGCGGAAGCGTCTATTGAGGATGGCAAAGAAAATTACGAGACCTAATTACTAATAAAGGTTTGTGTCTGACACTTATCAGAGAAGGGCGTCAGAAAAAGAAAGAAAATAATGCCTAACGAATCATCATGCCAGGAAATGGATCGAAAAAAGCTAATCAGGACGGAGGTGAATGAATTTCAATTTAGTATCTCCTTTAGAAAGAAGGGTTCGCTCTGCTTAATCCAGGATGAAGGAAAATGTGAAATTACATATATATACATATGATATTTGATTCACAAGAAAATGAAAGCAGGAAAAGCCACTAAATCAGATTTCTTATTTATCTAGATACGACACGAAATCAAAATGAAAATTTGTATCTCCACGCTAAAAAAAACAATATTTGGAAATAATTAGGTATTTCGTGTGGGAAATAGAGAAATATTGGGCCTAAATTCATACCAGAAATCATTTCTTTGGGTTCTTGCTTAGAACACTAGCCTGAGGTTTCATGATAAAAGATTGTTTCTTTATACTGGTAACACTCTCAATTTCTTAGATCATAGTTAGTTGATAGATAAATACAATCACTATCTTCGTAAGCTATTGGTTTATGCACAAAGCCTAAAGAGCCCACTGAAAAGGTAACCAAACGAGCAGTGCTATCCTGGTCCTTCCTCTCGATGTGAGAACACCTCGTAATTCCTTTTGCTTTTTGCCTAGATAATTACAGAGAGCTGGCAAATTGCCTCCATACACTTTATGTGACAGGCCATAAAGTTTTTTCCTTTGATAAATGGTCGAGTGATCTAACCACTCGGTCATTCCCATCCAAGATGATTCTTTGAGATGATGAATAAGATGAAAGAATCTAAAATGATCATACTTGGCAAGACTTAAGTACTCATCTTCCTCTGATATCATCATCAGGACATTTGGCGGTGATCTCGTCTCCTTTTGGAATTGCAGCGCCTTCACATTTCCAAAACATTTCTTTAAATGCGGCTGCACGGCTGCTGGATTCTTTGTATTGGCAAGAATGTCCAGCAGTTCCTCATTGCTGAGGAAATAAAATCTTGCGAAGACGAGACGCTTGGTTTCCAAATAATCCTAGATTGAAAGTAGATGACATTGCATAAGAATGATAGAAATTTAAATACCTTATTTTACCAAGTTTCGATATTTTCCGAGCATCATTCTCAAGTAAAATGAAAATTGCCAATTGAAAATTGCAAATGGAAGAATGGGAGTGAAATTTCGCGAGAAAATGAAGAAAAGTGACCTATTAAGTAGGAGGTAATTACTGGAGAGTTAAGCTAGCTAAGTAATGCCTCATGAGCAAGAACTGTGGCAAAGAAAACCTGATAATATTTATATACTGTATCTACTAAGTTATGATTCCATAAAGCAGCAGAGCCCAATTAATTAAACACTAGGAGGCAATTAAACACTACTGGCACAAAATTGGGACATAATTGGGAAAAAGCCAATAAATGAGTAATTGTTAGAGAGTTCTTATACAATCTGTTTACAGAGTTTGGGAGAATGTAATCTCATAGGAGAATGAATTAAATCCTGCAAGGTTGGAATTTCATCAAATTTAAAGTCTAGTGCCGAGTTTAACATTCCATGTTAAGCATAGATAAATTATATACAGGTGAACTTGTTTTAAAAACCATACAGCTTTAACACACAAAAAGGTTTTTGGTTGCAGAGTAAAAAACGAGATTGAAATTTTGTCATATACCTTTAAAACGTAAAACTTTATACAGAATATCAGACGAGTCACATTGATATTTTGATACTGCATATGCTTTAAAAAAAGCTAATCAAAATACAAAAAGAGAAACTATATTTTGAAGGCCCAAAAACATAAACATGAAATTCATACCTCCAGTGACCTGTGTACCTTTTCAAGATTTGAATTGCAGGATTGTAAGACTTCAAGAACACCTGGCAAAACACAGATTTACAATTAGATTGTTGCAGTCTCTAAAAGTAGATGAGTCCTAATTCGAGGAAAATTTTTAAGATTGTAAATAAATCCTCAATTCATGAAATCTAATGATTTGAGGGATTATTGATGTTTTGGGAAATAAAGTTGAACTTTAATAACAGAGATTCAAAATGATGGAAAGATTAATCGTCCGGAAAGTTTTCAGATTTGTAGAGTATTCAAAATTGAAGGTATTGGCAAAAAAATCTAGTTTAGGGTTTTCATCTTTTTAAGAGAATATTCTCGAAAGTAGCAATGCTACTTACTAACCAAAGTATCATCTTTGGAGATATTCTGAATAAATGAAAAATGATCATCCTCCATAACTACCGAATATCGACAAGAGTGTTGTACAGACGTTCCCCAGGGTGAAAAAGACACTATCAAAAAAGACACCAAAGCTAAGATTCCTTATACAAAAGGATGTAGATGAAAATAGTTACCCGCAGCAGTAGCTGATTTCAATGCATTTGGATTGTCAATCACTCTTCGCATGATGTCTTTCCAGTTCTTATCAACCACATTAAAAAGCTTCGACTCGTTTGGAAGTTGCCTTTGAAAATGAAAACAATAGTCTTATTTACATTGTCCACAATTTGAGCAACTCAATTCAATCAATTCACTCCAATTCATATCAAAACGAGACTACCACCACTAAGAGATTACTCAGACTAGGTTTCAGCGTCCAGCAAATTTACCAATAGTAGTAAACTTCGGATGATGTAAGTCTAATTCTTCCATCAAATTCTTAGATAATCTAAATCTTAAACAAATCATATTTCGGGTTCAGATTCAGATTTATTCTGTGAATGAAGCCTTCTTAAAAAGCCGTCATGGAAGATCTAGAAGATCTTGAATATTAGGTCTGTTCATTATGGCTTTTGTAATCTACGTCTCTTCTTCCTGCTATCATAAGCAGTAAAATATAAAGTAAGAACTAGACAAACGGCAAATTCTGTAGTTTTCTAAATGATGGATCGGTAAACGCTAAGACATTGAAAGTAATTGAAACGCTCTGGATATTGAAATGAAGCATGCAATTAAGCCTGGTAGCATTCTGAGAATTATGGACTGCTGGATGTTCTTTCGAACGAAATAAATGTTGTAGAAAAAGTCCCTACCTTTGAATATCTGCTGCAGAAAAAATGGTTTCAAGATAAATCCAATTCCGTTGAACCAGCATCCATTCTTCAAAGGTTCTTGAGAAGAGATTCAGTTTCCTCTCCCATTCCTCAACTTGTTGCTAGAAAATACATTTCTAAGCAATTAAGAAGATATCACAAATAAATGACGACCTGAAAAAGGTTTGATCAATACACTCCTGAATGATAATAGAATACATTGCTGGAAAATGCAACAGACCACAGCAACAATGGTCTCAGAACATTTTTAGATCTCCAAAAAGAAAAAGGATCCAGTTTCTATCTTGTGCCTTTCGTCATGGCTTTTGGTACGGAGATCGGACCACTCTACCATCACGGCCTAATGTGTGTTGCTCAATTATCTAAAAGACGCATCTCAGCGCTTCACGAGCCCATTATGGTTGGAGCTTCTCAGCTATTTTAAGGATAAGAGTATCACGAAACTTTCTATACCTGGCTGATTGTATGTTAGTAGTTACTCGCTTACAAATAGTGCATCTTACTCTTTATTGCATTGATGAGTACTGCTCGAATTAAATTTACCACCATGTGTTGTATTTTTGCTAAACGTCTTCAATATGTTCGCCGAAATTAAAAATAATTCACGGACTCAAACATCAAAATATTTTTCCACCCTAAATGATGTGATCAGCTAAACTGGATGAAATAAGTACCTTAATAGGATGTGAAAACCTTGATCCTTTAATGTTTCCCAGTGTAACTTGACTTTCCTCCAGAGCCACAATGATTTCCTCGGTACTGACGATTACTGCTACGTCTTTCGTGCCATGAGCTACCAGCTGGAGGTCTGTGAGGTTCCAGTAATCCATTACCTATCACAGCGAAAGGTATACAATTTTCAATAACCCTATTACCTCAAGTGGCCTATCACTCTATGAATTTCTTACTCTTTGACTAAAAAATTTGAGTATCTTCGAAAATGATAAAAATGAAAAAAGTCAGACAAAAATCTATGAAAACCTAAATTTATTTAACTTACGAAACAATTTAAACATAAATTTAAAGATAAGACTATATAACGCATTGAGTACCAATGGTAACCTACTCCTGCTTCTTCAGATGGACTTTGAAAACGATGATAGAAGAAAGATAAAAGTTTCGAGAATAATTTCCTCCGTTCTACACTCGCTATAAGATTTACAAAATAGAAATTCAATTGAAGAACTGCAACAGAAAGCAGGACTTGAAACCAAATAAAAAATATGATCAGGAAACAGAGACCTACTCGGTTTGGACATAACTGCAGATAAAATCAGCAAATAGTAGCAAGGGAAGCCTTTAAATAGGATCTTCCCAATAGAAGAACAAGAGGCCGGCCTGCATAAAGATTACTTGACCAAATAAGAGAAGATGCAGGGCTACCACCTCTGACAGCATAGAGAGACCAGCCCAACACCGAGAGAGATGGAGACACATTGTCAACAAGTGGACTAGGCCTCTATGAGGTGTGCTCTTAAGTCAAGTAAGTCAGGCAGGATTAAGCCTGGACCTTTTCTCGAAGGAATCGATAGTAATATAGGTAGTTTTCTCCCTGTTTACAGACGTTAGGTAGACTATGCATACACATAAAAGTGCTTACCCTTTGTAACATTTGTTCCAAGGTGGCTTCATTGCTGGCTTGTGATGATATATCTGCGATGTGATCTTTGTGTTGAAATATCTGTTATCCAGCAGAGAGAGTATTATCAGTATTAAGAGTATTAAGAGTATTAAGTATTAAGTATACAGTATTAAGAGTATTATGAGCTTTAAAATAGGCTAAGAGAGCATACAATCACAGCTGAATTTCAGCTGATATTATCAACGCAATAGATCATTTATCATGAGTTACTAATCAATATTGCATCACAAATGTCATTATTAATGTCCTACTAACTTACGGAATATTGGTGTGCCAAGCCAACACTAGCATTTTCAACCATATCAACAAAACATTCATCAAAAATGCATTTGTACATATCATCATCATTTCTCTCATACCAAATCACTTTTTAATCTCCTATCAATTCGGTGGAGGGGGATAAAATAGAAACTTCCAAGAGACGACATGACATACCATGACATGATTTGACATGACAATACAAGACATGATACGACATGACAGAACATGACAGAACATGACATGAAATAATATGACATGACATGATATGATATGACATGAAGTGACATGACATGACATGACATGACATGGCATGACATGACATTACTTGACATGAAATAAAATGAAATGAAATGAAATGAAATGAAATGACATGACATGATATGACATGAAATGACATGGCGAATGACAACAATGACAAATCTCAAACAGCTGTTCCTACGATCAATTACTTCCAAGCTCTACGAACCATATAATTTGTTCACATACAGCTATCAGCTCACTTTCCAAATAAAAAGTATCCTCAAAACCTAAACTCATAAAATACAAGAATAAAAACCTTCAGTTGCAATAGATTGCCAAGAGTGAAAGCTTTGTCTCTAACAACTTTGGTGCCAATGATGTCTTGGATCTCATTCCAGTGTCTTTCTCGCAATGCATTGTTTCTAAGACTGCTAATAACCGGCATGCCTTGCTTGAAATTCATCACCTTTTCTTTTAATTGAGGAACGACGGGATTCGGTGGCAGGCCTACATGGAGTCGAAACAAACAATTATGCCTTCAATCATCTTAAAGGACAATCCCAGAGATAGTTTGGATTGTTGATAAAGTGGAGTAACAAGTTATTTTTAAAGATTTTAAGTGACAAGGGCTCTGTTCAAACTGCTTCGTATTTCTACATGAATTCACTTTTCACAAAAAAATGCACCAGAGTGGATAATCGATCTGGTCATTTGGTTTACAAGCTCAACTGGTTACTTTACCAGTGTGCTGGCGAGAGCTAAGAGTGATCGCTCTGGTCAAACGAAAAGGCCTGAAAATTTGCAAATATTTCTGATTTCATCGTATTCCCTATAGTTTTCTGATTATGATGGTGTACAATATGTGCATATTGCAACAAAATTCTGGTGTCGGAAGCAGGGAAAGCAAATTTGACTCCCCTAACGTTGTCATATCCTAATGACAGAATAAATAATTAAGCAATGAATACCTTTTTCAAGTAGAAAAACGGTTTGGACAAATCTTGTGACATCTTTCTGCAGGTCGTCTACAGTAAGAACATCGAATGGGGTTAACTTCCACTGATTTACGAGCGTCTCCCACTCTTGCATCGACTCCCATAATAGCTTCCTCAGGGTCAAGTCTCTTTCCACCTCTGACAGGTCATTCTGCAAGGCACTAACTGAGGAAGAGTCTGACGAAAACCCTGTCGTGATGTAACTACTGTCTCTGTTAAGAGGAAAAGAAAATGTTAATGCACTGTACAGTAATAACTCACCACTCAAAAACTGACGTATAAAAAAATTTCAGCTCAACACTAGAACATCGATAATTAAAGATGAATGCAGAATATTAATGTAAAATATGCTAACGAAAATGTGCATCAATACAAAATATCAATTTATTCTTTACCTTTGCGTTAGTGCCTCTTTAATTCATTCATATCAAATATGAAAAATAGGTCAGTTTCTATAGTTTACTACTTTTGAATTTTAATACATTTTCTAAATCTTAATTGATAATTCGTCTTCCTTTTACACTTTAGTTATTTTCTACAATAAATTCAAATAGTTTAGTAATTATGATAGAAAGAAAGAGAATGCATCGAGACTCACTCAAGCATCAACGACCTCTTTTTGACAGCTGAAGAAAGAGCATCTCCGAAGCGATCCTGGTAGCTGGCGAAATCTCTTGCTCGCTGGCCTATCATGTCAACATCTTCCATCAGCATGCTGATGTTTTCCATGGCTGCTTGTGGTACCACGTCCTCATCAAGAAGAACCGGAGAGCGAACTTTGTTTTTCACACTGTGCAGATATTTCCTCAGGTCTGTCACCATCGCTTTTAGATCTTTCATAAATCTTTGAATGTTTTCGTCTTTTTTGGCTTCACAGTAAAGAATAGTGGCCTAGAAGAAATACAATTCTCCATAAGAAATCATAGTTCCATTATAGACGGTGAACAGAAATGGGTAATCCCAAAAATGGTAGACATTGTTTAAGGAGAATAGTCGATGAAGAAATAATTCCTTTTGTATAAGAAACTAGACAGCCTGAATTGATAATCTGATCAGAGCTGCAAAAAACTAAAAGGTAAAAGCAATATGTGCGACATAGATTTCCCTTGAATCTACGTTGTTATAGGCCTCCTTTTTTGCTGCCAAGGGGGGGGGGGGGGCAGTTTCTAATTTGATGCTATCAGATTGCTGAAAACTGCACAAAATCATATTTTGGCACTAAGATATTTTTTACATACACCTTTGAATTGAAAATTACGCAAATTTCAATTTTCACCCCAAATCCAATAAAGAATTTTCTGCTAGCCCAAAATAAATTCTAGGAACCTAGTTCCTATGTTCCGATACTTTTTGCAGCTCTGAATCTGAGTTTCCTAAATACAGGGACAGAAAGAAATTTCGGCATTTGAAAAATAATTGAAATCAATACTTCACCTTTAGCTGGGAAAAACTCGGTGACAGGGTTTGATAAAGGGCCCAATCTTCTGGTCGATATTCAAGAGCAAATTTTAGCGCCGTCTGAAATAGCCTCGTGACGATTTGGTATTCCTTTTCCAATGCGGGAATCTCACTGGACATCCGCGACAGGAAGGCTAGGTGTTCCACGAATTCTTCAACTGTGACAGGAGTTCGATCTAGCCTTAGCTCTGAACTCTATAATGGAATTTAAAAAATTGATTAGTGAAACATTGGATTCTGAAGTTTACTTCCCAACCCTATCCAGTGGTGGGACCGCGATAGTCTTCCTGGTGTGGGAAAGTGGTCGCCATTTGGCAGGTCCCATGCAGTTGTTTAAGAGCCTGGATAGTTCCATCTCTGCACTTGGCTAAATTGGATGGAGATGGCTTGAGTTGCCTTGCTGACATGGTGGTAGCGCACTAGAGTGCTGATCTGGAGGTCGTTGGTTCGAGTCAAACTCAAGTCATTTTCATTCACACATATCATCTCAATTTAAAAATAAGAAGAGAAAATCAAAATTATATTGAAATTAATCAATTATGAGCATCCTATGAAAAGAAAATAATGACTATAAAAACTTATGTTTGGATGAAAAATAGAACTCATGGCTAAAGGAAACTCACTCAAAACTAAAAATATAGGCTTCCCTTAGTTGACTGGAAAACTGATATCAAAATAATTAATAAAGCGAGATCCATTAGAGTAGCGTTTGATTAAAAACTAAACTTGATTCCATCCGAATTTTCCAATCAGTGGGAAAGAAACCACATTTCTGATCACCCCATCAAAGGCTTGTCATGATCAGTTGTGACTATATCATGTCAAATATCGTTTCAGAAACAGCCTTGATACAACCGAATGTATTTACACCGGTGTCATACTACATATCAGAGGCTGTCATGATTAGTGGTGACTATCATGTCAAATATTGTGTTAGAAACAGCATTGATAAGACCGAATGGATTTACTAAACTTGAACAGTTGTTTGATATCTTACTCCGGATTTGGAGCCTTCTAGACTAATATGGATCAACTAAGCACCACCGTATGTATAAGAACCACTTCTACCTGGTAGGTAAAGCAGGCTCGGGGGGCGATAGTTCCCTAACATGGGAAAACGCTCAAAAACAGTAATCTGAGTTTCTATTGAATTGTTTTGTTTACTGTAAGTATCATATTCGTCCGTAATTCATCTGGAAAAACTCAACTGGGGAGTAACCAATTCGATGCCTAACTTCCAAAAAACTTCTGTCCACTCAAGTACATTCAGCCCCTCCACTACCAAATCAGAATCAAAACTCTAACCTTGATAATTTTCAGCAGGCCTTCATTTCTTGAACATGAAATCTTCGGAAGATGTCTGCTTATTGATGACACAATGCGCTCAGGATATGGTAGACAGGAGTTTCTGAATTCTTCCGTTAAAACGAGAAACATGCCTTGTCTTTTATTATCCACCATGGATTGCATTGCTGTTACCTGGTAAGAAAGTCACAAAGGCAGGTCAGATTAACGACAGTGGTTGAAGTGTTGTGCAAATCAGCTGATTTGTGCTACGGAATCTATACAGAACATGGATGAAAGGCCATTGCTCACCATTAGGAAACATATTGATTCAAATATTCCTTCCTACAACTGATTGATATCCTCAAGATAATCAAGAAAATACAAAATGTGTAAATAAATGGATTGCATTGCTGTTACCTGGTAAGGAAGTTGTAAAAAAAGGTCAGATTCTTGACAGTGGTTTAAGTCGGTATCTTCAGCAAGTTAGCTGCTTTGTGTTAGAGAATCTCTACACAGAACATGGATGAAATAGTATTCCTCACTCATTAGGAAACATATTGATACAAAATTCCTACATAAAACTTAGTGATACGTTTGAGATAATTAAGAAACTAAGAAAGGTATAAATACACAAAGCATTGTCCAACAGCATGTCTCCTGATGAGTGAGCAACCAAGATGGATGCTTGTCGAGATGTTGTGTTAGTCTCTTGACTCTTTTCTCTCGCGTTTGTATTTTGCTCTACATTTCGTGTATCGACCACACTTCAACAGAAACCAAGAACTTCATAATTCACTAAACAATTGAAAAATAATTCGTCTACCTGTTCGGTAAATTGTTGTAAAACAGCATTGAATTGCTCTGCACTCCACTCTTTATCTGCTAACGCCTTATCGACATCCACCAAACTAGCTTGCTCTACCATTTCACAAAATCCAACAAATGACTGTAACAAAAGGCGAGAATCAGTTATCAAGGTTGATAGATCCGAACAGGAAAGTGGTCGAGTTTGCCCGGTAAGCTTGAAACATGTTCAAAATCATAGATCATCTTTTCATTGAAAGAAACACAGTTTTCTATATTTTTCATTCTTTCAACAAATGTTCTCAAAGACAATACTTTGGTTAGCAATATTGTTTCTTTCAAAAATTATTCTCCAAAATAAATTAAAACCCTGAATTTTTTTCTGTCAATAGCTAAAGATCTTAATAACTTACAAAGGTGAAAAGTCTAAGGGCACAGTTTTTGCTAGGCTTGATCATATCGTGTCACAAATATTTTTAAGTCTTTGATCACACTTGCCACCATTTCGAATCTCTAGAACAGACGTTGAATTTTATTTCAGAAAGCATAAATATTACCTTGAATAATTATCAGATTTCGTGCATGGAGGCTATATGTGTAATCTAAAACATTTTTCTTGTATTTGAAATCATCTACCTTAAGTAAGGGAGTCAGCTCTAATTGGAAAATCTGAGGGATGTCATGGCATTGTCACCATAGAGTTGATCGAGTTTGGTAAGACTAATTTACGTCACTCAAAACTACACATAGAACTGCAGCTACCAAACTATAAATAGGTGATACAACAGCAAGAGATATAAAAATCACAATACCATAAAATAGGTAAAACGAAAAACCAATAATGAGAATAATGATAATACTATGATTTATTTATTCAAACTTTGTGTTAAGAAATAGCAAATGCTAATACAGCCCATTAACCAACTTATAATTCTAAAAGGGATTAATCAATTCACACTTACATACGAATAATTTCCAACTTTTTTTGATTTTGAATTCATTGTTACTTCCCCCAGATTAAAATACTTTGCTAAGAAATAGCAAATTCTAGTACAGCCCTTTAACCAATAAATATTCTAAAAGGGATTAATCACTTTATACTTGTATACGAATATTTCCAACTTTTTATTTTTGATTAACTGTTACTTGTAGCCATTTTGAATCTGTGTAAAAGCTTATTCAAGGCCATGGTATCCCGAAATGAAGGAGAGCAATTTCCATATTTACTTGTCCTTATTTTCGAGAGTTGAAGAGAATTGTTTGTTCATAAAAATATTGCAGAGTTTTCTTGGTGAAGACCTCCAACAGAAGCGAGAGTTTTCAAACAAAGTAAAAGATAAAACCAGAAACTGTACGAAAGCTGTACCTGAGCGTAACTCTCTACATTGTTGATCTCCACTGTAATATATTGAACCAAATCAGCAATACATCTTTGATAGTCTTCATCATTACCAAAAAGCAACTCTATACTTGGCCACGGCTTCTCTCTAGCTTTATTCAATAGCAAATCCTCTTTGTCACACTCCAACTCGAGGCCTGCTCCTCGGTCATTTACGTAAGCATCCAGCCGAGGCTCCTTCAATAGGCTGGTAAAACTAGCAGCTGCTTGCTCGTATTGGTAAATTACGTCAAGCAGCTTGGCTTCGAGATCCTGGGAAAAACAACATTAAAAGTGCAAGTTTTTAACTAGGTTTCGATGAGCTAGATCATTCTTTAACTGCTTTACTTTTAAAAAATGCAAACAATACGATATTCAATATTATATGAAATGTTATTCATATAGAATCCTATTCAAAAAGAAATTGTATAAGTACCCATTGGAAGACATGCCTAAGCGACACTCGTACTTCTTACTAAAAGCCTTTTCTTCATTTTTAATATTATTTCCATTTTTTTCTATCACTTTATTATAATCTATTAGTTTCATTTTTTATTGTCATTTTTCTTTCATTTCCAGACATACTAAACGTTCCGTTATTATTTTTAAAGTAGTAAAAATCAATTTAAAATCGTCAAATCACGTTAGATAGGCGCGGGGCTGTTAAAACTCTTTTCGAGTTCCTTTCCCGTGTCCATCAACCTCGAGTGCATCAGCCGTGTTCTTAGTTGCGGGTTTTTACTGTACTTAAAAGAATTAGCGATATTATGAAAATGGTATATTGAAAATGACCCAAGCAGGATTCGAGACAAGGATATATCAAGAACTGATTCACTGTATTACCTGATAGCTAGGCACCAATCGAATGAAGGGCACACGAGTTGATTTCGCAGACTGCTGTCTGCTTTTACTTCTTTTCTGACTTCCATCACGCTCTGTTGATACGACAGAAGAATCATCGTCAGTATTGTCATCGGAGGAGTAGTAGGCCTCGTCTTCAGGTGTAGCTGTGAGGTCGCCACGGGGTGAGAATCTCACACCTTTATGGGACTTCAATCCTATAGAAAGAGAGTTTAATAGAAATTACGCAGAACAATCTTTCATTTCCACTTCTTTTGGAATAAAATAGTCATGCTCAATTTTCAAAATAAGTAGATATGGGGCTAAGAATATCAAAACCGGTCAAAAAGTTTTCTGGAAACCTGATTGATTTCGGCGAATTTCCCCCTAAAATACTATTGTTGCCTTGAATACAATTGATGACTATGTAGGACTTGAATACAGTTAACTTTGATGCTTATTCGAAGCACGTCCGAGAATCTACAGAAAAACACTCACTTTGCTTCTGTAGAAGGTCCATTTGTAAATAAAAGAAGTTTTGGTACTTTCAACCTAAGCTAAAAAGATTCTGCAAAATCAGGAAACTCCGTTCAATTGACGGAGGTTTCGAAATGCTCAACTTTCCGCCCCCCGTTATCAAAATGAAGAAGTTTCCTCATTCACTATGAGTTACTTTGTGTGAAAAACACAAAATGAACCCAATAAACCATTTATTACGGTCAGTCAATCATTTTTTTCTTTACTACCATATGGTAACATTGTCAAGTAAAGGGAAATGTGTATACCTTGCAAAAGGCCACTTTGAGGCCTCTTTTTGGCAGATTTAGTGCGCCACCCAAGAACGAGACTCATATTAAAAACAGGAGACACAATCTTGACTTCCTCGTCGAATATCGGGTCTGTATTTCTATTCGCTTTTTCTCGCATTTCCGTCCAGTTGATTGCTCTGGGTTTTGGTTTCTCGTTCAGATTAACTGAAGTCTCAATCTGCTGGACGAAATCCGAAACAGCGTTTGTGACTAAACGTTTCAGCAGCTCCATCACAACAAAGTCAACGCAACGCACAAATGTACGTAGTCTGTGATGTACTGTCCGCCATTTCGCCAGTTTTGTGTACTTGAATGCATTTTTCTTTTCTTTCGCTTTTTTCATATGACTCGTTTTTTCTCCAATGCCATACTTTTCTGAAAAGGGAGTTTTCACTATGCATTAGTAAGTAATCAAGTGAGTATCAATTCACTACAAAATTGGAAATCTATTGGATTTTGTAGCAACCGGCGCTGGATTCTTATATAATCTTGATGCTTAAAGACTTGCTTAGTTTTGGTACACTATAGCAGGCTCTTTTGAAATTATACATGGTCAATATGTTGATTATCATCTTCATAGAATGATTTTGATAAATCATCTTTTTGAAAATTGGAAATGGTAAAAAAAGGGTCCGGATACAGCTAAAATAGAAAAATACGAAATTGCTTTGACACAGGGGACGTTAATATGGCACAAAGATGGGCTTGTATGTGACCAAAAATAGAAACCCTTGGAAGTATTCACCTTGACAAAATTAAAGGGTTCCCTACTGTAGCTTTTATGAGCAAAACTACGCTTGTATAATGTGAACGAGGGTCAGCGTAAATACAGCGTTAGATTTAGATAGCAAAGGAATTTATCAAATATCTATCGTTCTAGAATAAGGTTATTAGCGGCCATATTGGAAGGTTCAATTCAATACATTGAAATTCCACTTGAGCTTGCTTTTTTTCTTTGAGGATTCTTGGAGTGCAATGAATGGTCAGCACGAGCCTTAATTATCGTGCAGCTATTGTTAACGAAGAATCAAGTCAATACAATTTCTTTGGCAGCCAAATTAGGAGGCCAAGTGCAAGCCGAAATATTCAAATATTTTGTAACAGAGACGAAAGAATGCTCGATGTAGCCTTTATTTTGTGATCAATGGATAACATACCTTTTGTTAGTTGGATAGATTTCACTTTCGCATTGCTATTTCCAGTTACTTTGGAATTCACCAATGATTTAGTCTCTTCGGTTGAATTTTCTATCCTTTGTTTCTCTGTCTCCATCACTTGCTACGATTAGAAATAAAGCACTGAAATCGGGTTTTTAAAGTTTTTGCTTTGCTTTATTTTTTAACGTAATACCTTGATAGACGGGAATATTAGGTATATGACATGTTTAACTATGCACATTTTTTGAGATAATGTCTCCATTTATCATGACTGAATGTATTTGTAATGCTTAACTAGGGATTCTATGTTTCGATCTATTCTTTAAATACTATACTTTTATTAAATAAATTCAAAAATAAACCATGCTTGTCTTAAACGTTTCGATAAAATCTTCATCAGACTGATGAAGATTTTATCGAAACGTTTAAGACAAGCATGGTTTATTTTTCAATTTATCTATTAGAATTTTATAAACTTAGTTAATTAGGCTCTCGTATTATAATACTTTTATTAACATTATCATAAAGCTACTGCATGAGACAGAAAAAGTAGACAGAATATTGTCTGAAAACACACAAAATTTTGACTCGATGCGAAAAGGCTACGACATCCATCGATTCTACACTAAAATGTTGCAACCACAGCTTGGTTTTAAGGAAACTTTTTAAGCCTTACTTTGGTGCCAATTTAGGCATCAGATAGATTTCTAGACGCTTTGGTAGTTTCTCTGATGTTCTCATGCATGCCAATCAATACCGGAGTAAACTCTTCGTTGCGCGTAAAACTCGTAGAATTTCAAAATAGACTTCAGGATGCAAGAAAGAACAAGAAAATGGTTTCTCCATAGAATTGTGCTCGATGAATAGAAGTACAGAGCGATATGAATTAGAAACAAGAAAGGAGACTGGCTCTCTGTAACTCAAAATTTCATGATTTTACAGTCATCAGACATACAATAAGCCAGTCTCCTTTCTTGTTAATATCTAAGAATATGGTTATGAAGTTAATCTAATTTGTTGATATAAAGGATATCTTAAAATCAATTAATGCATTATTTTTGAGATCATCCTACCTGACAAACGGACTGAACAACGTCAACAATCTTCTTACGTAACTCGTCAAGCTTCTTAGTGGCCTGCTCGACTTGCTTGTATTGTTTATCACAAAAATCACCCAGATCCCTGACTTCATACCAAACAGTATTCAAAAGAGAGATGCCTTCGGGGTCCTGCACCATACCACTGCCACTGCTGCAGGCATTCTCGCAAATGTATCGCACCTCTAGTAATGCATTCTGGAATATCGTGTTGGCATTCAGGAGTAGCTCTGTCAGTGAACATCTACAAAAGAGTGGATTTATTTGATAAAATAGAGCTGCTAAAATGGTGGGTATCAATTCTCCCAATGCATCATGGGAATATGACGCCTAGATATGTGTTGTGAACAATGAAGAGGGCAATGAAATGAACAAGGAAGTGAACAATGAAGTGAACAAGGAAGGAAAAAACGAAGTAAAAAACGAAGGATAATTCTGGTCTCAAGAGAAAGGACACATAAAGAAGCATCGAGAAATGCTATTTGTGTGACAGTTCAGCAAATCTAAATGAAAATTTTATGCTTTTGAACAATATGGTAGGATTCTTTACAGTGGACCTTTGTTTATATTTTTATCATAAATTTAGATGTTTTTCGCTGTAAGGTGTGGTTTGATTTGATGAAATATCAGTATTATATTTATTGAGTTTGCCAAGAAAACTAGATGCTATCATTATGGACGAGGACTCTGAGCAAACATGCAGCGGCCTGAATCTCTCGGTAGCTGGGAGTAAAAGGAAATGAGCTTGGCTGCGTTTCTTAGAGATTTTCACCAACTTGCAACAAAAAAATCTTTATGGTCTGGCTATTTAGCTTATTATAATTAGAATATCTGTTATAGCAACAAAAATATGAGGACTTACTTGCTCTCTTTATTTCGATAGAACCTCACATTGTGCTTCCAAACATGAAATGTCTTGCGAATCCTTTGTGGAAGAAAAGGAGATGTCAAAGTCAATATTATTGCAGCTCCTACCATACTTTTGTAAAATATTGTTGATTAGATGTCTAAATTAGACCAGCACCGTGGCTTGGGAAAAAGTATTGGAGGGGGGCTCGAGAACAATAGGAAGACTATAGACCATTGAATTTTAGGATTATTTGGGGGGGGCAAATGCCACCCTATCCCCTCGCTTCCTAAGGGACTGAATTAGACAGCTTTCAGAGTGCCTATGATAATAGCAACAAGTTCAACTAGTTTTCATCACTTTGATAACAAGCATACACTCGAACCTTCACTATGCATCTGACAATCATTAAAGAAGTACGTCAGAAAGAGAACAAAAGTGAAACCTAACCAATTTTCATGCCCAGAGGTGGGTCAAAATTGACCAATCAATGACTGGTATCGCGAGAAAGAACCAATCATCACTAGGAGTCTAGTGATTTCCTTTACAGCATTGTGAGACAATGAAATATTCTGACGAGAAATTATAGCTTTTAGAGACATGAAAAAGAGAAGTTTTGAATATCAATTTGTTACAGTAACCAATTAAATGCAAGAGTCAAGAAAACTCTTCAAATTATTTAACTTTCGACTAAGCAATGTTCTTCCTCGCTTATGTTAGGTCATATGCTAGGGAGGTTATGCAGTAATTTGCATACAGAGGCAGATACAAATTATTCTTATCAAATAATCCTAAAAGCACCCAAAAGACTCAGGTAGAATTTACCACTTTACAATGTGATTAAACTGCACTTCTATAACAATAATTTGAATATGTATGTCAGAATCAGTGCTCGATTTCTCAGTTTTTTCTTAACCTTCTATGGTCAATGACAATGGGGCCTTAATGTTTTCCCGACTCTGATTAAATCAAGGTGCTTATTCGTTTTAAACCTTATTCAGAAATAAAAACATACCGAAATTGAGAGAAGAAAGGGATGCCAAAAACGAGGTAGAATAATTTCCGCTCCTGTAGCCAATCAAGAACTGGAGTAATTATTGGTTCTTCATCTTTATTGACCTGAAACAAACGGCAGTCGGTGAGAAAAAATTAAGAAATTAGATTTTAGCTGGCCGCAAATAAGAGGGAAATGGGCTATTGTTCTGAGATAATAGGTTGGTTACTAAAAAGTGGCTAGTTTATCAGTTCCTTTTCTTTTTTCTCAGCTGACAATAATCTTATTACTCTTTTTACTGATCTTTTACTACTCTTAAAATCTTTTTATTTTTCGACAACTTGAAGCAAGAGAGTAGAATGTTTACAAAATTTTGATTTTCATCTGAAGAATGGAAAAGTTGTGGGATCAGTCAAGGTCTTGCTCATACTATATTCAATTTTGATTAGTTAACCTATACATGTATTGTATATAACTACTATTTGAGTGATCGAATCAAAATATATTTACAAACAACAAATCAAGGATTCTACCATTGCTTCAGCCCAGGTTCTCTTGAGAATTATAAACTTTGTAGTAGAAATGAGATTTTTTTTAGTTTCAGTTTTGCATTTTCCAATTTGCGGAAAGGATCAAGAAGGGTTGGTAGACGTGGTAAGGGAGATGAAGTTCAAGAATTCTAGTCAATTTGTGCGTAGAGGTGGGACAGCTAGGAAGAGGAAGGGGAAGACCATAGGGAAATTTGATTAGAAACCTTAAAGAATGGGAGGGGTATCTACCTAAGCTAAAGATTGGAAAGGATCGAGACAGGCTGTCTATTGTTGCTCAACCAAGGCTACCTTGACTAAGAAGCTAATGATGATGATGATGGTTATTTCGAAACCAGAGACAGTCGATAGTATCATTGATAAACGATATCATTATTTGGCACAGATAACATGAAGTTATCATGCAATGTATGGATGTCAGGCAAATTATGTCACGTATTTTGAGTACTTGTATTGTTGTGTCTCTAGTGCAATGGAATGATTCTAGACATACGATCAAATATATCATGTTTGATTCCTGGTAGAAACTTTTAGCTATAGAATTCCATATCTTGGTTATATTAAGTTTGTTCTCAAAGTACTTCTCTGCGTTCTGTCATATAATGATTTGCTCAAGAATCCGTGGTGAATTGGAGTGTTTCCAGATTGGAAATTTGCGATGATGATATCGATACTAAAGTAACAAAACTCACCATAGTCACATAGGTAGCTGTAACTGTGAAGTACCTAGCTGTACTTTTAATTTCAGTGGGTGTAGCAACCACCAAGTCATAAGGATTATATCGGGCTTCCAGTCGACCAACACTGCGATCCAGACAATACACAAACTTCCCATCGTCAGTTTTTTCTTGCTTTAGAGTATCAATAGTCTTTATATGGATAGGTGATTTGCCATGTTGGATACCTTGGCAAGGCCACTGCAACCTTTGACAATAAAAACAATGCAATGTCTGTTTTACAATTGATATTTTTACCAGTTTTTGACTCTTGGTCGCGTAGCAACGCCGAGTCCATGCTGCGGATGAGATTTTCGTGTCTTTTTGAACCTTTTGTCTTTTTGGTGATTCCCTTGGCTTTACTATCTCAACGAGGCATCGGAAAGTGCCACCATCCCTGTCCTGTATATGTCAATGGCAAATTGTGGTCATTCCCTAACGCTAATTTCTTCTACTTCCCGCAAGTCCCAGAATAACCTTTTCATTTTAAATTGGAGAAAAATACTTCTACTAAAATCTTGAAAAAGTATACCCTGTTGGTGGCATGACCTCTCTTCACACAAAACATACTAAAAAAGTCTTTGGATGGTACAAAACTCAAAAATAGCCAGAAATACCGGAAACAAACAATAAGAAAGAGAACGAAACAGGAATCTAATCCACATCTGGGTATATAAATCAGTTAGATTTCTGTTTCGTTCTCTTTCTGACGTATTACTCTGTTGAATGTCAGACGAAAATCTTATGAATAATCTATGTGTTCATTTCGCTATGTTTCCGGTATTTCTGACTATTTTAAAAAGTACTAAGTAATTCCCCCTCAAAAGCAGAGGGCTTTAGAATAATCATACCTCTTTCTCAATTTGTAAATCACTGTTGCAATAGCATCATTCTGTACTAACTCCTCGTCATATGGTGATGCTGGTCTTGTGGCATTACATGAATCACCTGTACGGGTATGTATTTCTAGACACTCTATTACCTAGGCATAAAAGGTTATATGGTTAAGGTTTTGCATTCACAAGGGCCTTCAAATGTAAAGACTTAACATATAAAGGTATCAGTCAAAAAGACTTTATCTACGAGGTAATTGACAAAAACCCTGCTTTATCTTAACTACATGTTGTGCTGTAGAAACCATTTAATGAAATATGGTACAACAGATATGATAAAACTCGCAAGGCATGATGGGGGCATATGAATTGCACTAGCTCGGTTTGGTAGAATAAAATACACCAGAATAGAATAGAAAGGAAAAGACAATAGAGTAGAGTGAAAAAGAATAATAGAACAAAATAAAATATTATGTAGAGTAAAATAGAAAAAAATAGAACGAAACAAGAGAAAAATATCTGGAATAGAAATATTCTAGAATAGAAAGAAAATAATTGAAAAATTTATTCACTTTAAAATTTGATGGGTGAAAGGATAGAAATCAACATGTCTTTTTGCTAGGATAACAGCCAACATCTTGTCGGAGAGGTTTTTGTCCCCCAAACCTCTTCTAATACCCATCTCTGCTTGAGTTAGTTTAGAAATATGTAGACTTATGAGACCAAATATTCTTTTAGTTTTAACTGGAATAGATTGAGAAATAATTTATACAACAAATTAAATGATGAAATGAATTAATGAATGTTCTTACCTTAGATTTCATAATATTGGGCATGATATTTTCCTCAACTTTTCCAAAACCTCCAGAGCTTTTGAGTTGCTTTTTTCTAAACATTGTTGTTTTGAAGCATGACTTTGGCGATGTTGATATGCGGTTGGGAGGGTGTGGCAAAAGCTACAAGTCAAATTGTAAAATAATTATGTACTATCACTAACAGGTAATACATAATTAAAACTTAGATAAAAAAGTATGCATGATGCTCCTTTTGAATAGCATTACAGTTTGGTCTCATGGCCACTTCCTCTGACACAACGGGCTGTTTCATCACTGATCTACCAAGGATCTCAGAAGTGATCAAAAAAAGACAAGTCCCCTTTGCAGGTTATTGGGCAAGATACACCAATGCCCCACAACCTGTTCAACACCTTGTGTTCCGGGTACAGGCAACAAAATGACTTACTTGCGGATGATCAAGAGTCACATAGGAATCAATGTTCTCCAAATAAAGAAGGATGCCAACAACCAATAAGAATCTTTCTTTTAGAAGGTAGACAGTATTTGGTAGATGTAGAGGACAGTTAATTAACTGGAGGGTGACTTTTATAGGTGTGACTATAGTCAACGGTTTAACTATCTAAATGTCAAACTTTATGGCAAGGGGTTTTTGTAGCCAATCCAAGGATAAGGCTATAAATTAAAACATCTGTCGATTATGGGTGCATTCTAACATAAGGATCTTGAGCAGAGCTGCCAATTCTACAGATCGAGTATTGCCAATTGAAGATGGCTAACATCAAAGAGCCTTCCGGTTTTTATAACAAGGAAGTTGGTAGGTAGGTCTGTCTCGTACTACTCCATATTTGAGATGATTTAGCACATGCATCATAAATTTTGCATGGGGCAGGAATTCCAAATTTTCTTGAATTTGATTTCGAATGACCTAATATTGTTTGCACAAAAAGTATCTAGAAAAAGGTCCGATAAGGTCCCTCGATAGAGCATCGGTTTGAATCTTAACTTGACCGTATTTAAGGCCATGTTCAACAGATATTTGGTATTTCATGCTTTAGGATTTCTGAGTCAGGTCCAAACGCAGTTTACTAACACCATAACAACGTAGTATACTACAATATTCCTAGGATGCCAGGCCTAATTGTTGTGGAGGAGCTTGTGTCTGTATGGAAAATATTTTCTGACGATATGTGGCATGTTATTTCCTTCTGCGAGCAATTGTAAAACTTCAAGATTCTGTTGTCCCAATTCATTCAATTCCTAAAATCGAAGGTTTTGCAACTTTTCATCATGGTTAATTGGCCACAAAAAAGGAAAGCAAAGATTGATTTTTGACAAAGATAGGGTTAAATAGAACTGAGTCATTGTTTGACTATCTAACTTTTGTACAGGCTTTCGTGCACGTCATGGTCAAAGTTGTTATTGTTTTATGCTATGTTCTTATCCTGTCAACATCAAATTAGGCTACGATAATTGTAGTATATTTTCACGTCGTAGTATACTACCTTTGGACCTGACTTTGTAAAACACACTAAGCAAAACAATTCAGATATGGAATTCCTCCCCTGTGTGAATTCCATGCACTCTAATGTGCCCCTACTGGGGGGTAATTGATAATTCTGTTATGGTGTGTTTACCTCCTGGAGGCCTTTTGTTGTTCTTCTACTGGACATTGTTTTGAAAACTTCGCTGTCACTGGGTCGATTATATAGACGAGATTTGAGATCATCCCTTGCAGAATATCCACTGCGAAGGACTTCACTGTTGCAATAATAATCAATTTTTCTATCTGAGGCAAACTCATTTCTCTCATTCTTCTGATCTAATGACAGCTCACTTAAACTAGCATTTGATTTACTATTAGCTCCTGGTTGGGTTTTGAAACCAGTTCTGGAGGGGGCTGACAGGAGCCCAGAGCTTTTTCCTGAGTCAATACTTGGCAGTCTTCCATCAATTGAAAATTTGCTATTCTTTGTAGGAGACGTTGTCGGGGAGTTTGGTCGAGCATGGCCTGAACTTTCGTCTGCAAACGAGTTTTGTGGCACCAGAAATTCTTCTTCTTCTTCTTCGTCCATGTGGGAGCAATTTCAGACTTTACTTCGACATCAAAAACTTTCCTATTCCTCGTGATTTTACAATAAAAGAATTGTCTTAATAAAGGAAAGGTTACACAGAAAGCTTTTTGTTGCTCTTTTCAGTCATTACTTGCTCTGTTTGATTGAACTTACTTGTTGCTCTTTTGACGGTTTGTTTTGTTTACCGCTCTTGGATCTGCCTCTTTTCGAGGATTGCTAAGCAACTTTTTTGCAGCGCGCGGATTCGAATACGCGACGGCAACACCAAGAAAAACGCCTTCGATTTACGAGGCCCCCCCATATTTGTACGCGAAGCGTTATTTGGCATATTTTCGCGCGTGATTTCGTGATTTAGATATTTTCAGTTCGTGAATCCATGATCAAAGAATCCTTCGTGCAGCGTGATTTTTTGAAAATTTTGTCGTTATTCCGTGAAAAAGAGTTTTCAAGTGCGTGATTGCGTGACGCGTCCTGGTCGTTAAAATTTTCTTGCATAATTTTGGTCCTTACGAAATTCCACAGTTCAAATACTTCTTCTTGCAGCTTTGAAGCCAAAGATGGAAGAGATCGTGAAAATTCTGTTTTAAGGTCCGTGATGGCGTGATAAGCGAAAAATTGACGCGTGAATCCGTTATCCAGGGGTACTATGGGGGGGGGGGCTCATTTACTTACATTACGCTTTAGTCTTTGGGCATCAAATCTCTGTTATCTATGTATTTGTATCCCTAAAAACGATGATCTCGTAGCATTGTGGGAACCATATAATGGGAAAATAATTTAATTTCCTTACTTTTGCTTCGAAAGAATAAGAACCAGTTCTTTTCTAGGAAATAATTCCTTTAAATGGAAGTACTCTCGTGGATTTTGTAGGTTCTATGAAAGCCTTAAGCAGAAACATAGCAGAACAAAATATAAGCAACAAGTAATTTGCTTTCAAACTGATTACATACAAACAAAGCAAGAATTTCTTATAAATTACAATTAAATATCATTGCCAACAACAATATAAATGGGACAAGCCTTTGATCAGTATAGAACTTTCGAAACATAATGAAACATGATAAATACATGAGCATTTGCGTCTGACACTCATCAGAGTAGCACGTCAAGAATAGAACGAAAACTAAGCCTATCGAACAATCAGTACCACTTGGCCTCTTTCAGAATCAATTTTTGTTCGTCTCACTTGACTGATGATTGGTTGTTTCTCAACACAATCATTCACCCCCTTCTGATTGGCCAATTTTGATCAACATCTTGGTTCTCTGGGTATAACTATTAGTTAGGTTTCGTTTTCGTTATCTTTCTCACTTACACCTGCTACCCTAACGATTTTGTTGTTGATTTTTTTATATAAAAAATTTACAAACAACTAACTACGATTACAATACAATACGATACCCCGGGAAGCAAAATGTCATGACTATCCCCGGACCATTACATAAATAGAACTAATCAAAATTGCATCCACGTATACAATTACAATAACACATAAAGGACTTTTACTAACAAATTCAAACTTATGGGACTTTGTAGCTGTGTGGCGACAAGAAGGTTCCAGATTCGTCAATCAAACCGACCTGTATTGTGAATCTAAAGTCATTTTGAGTATATTTTTATTTACATCGTAAGAAAGGTTTCCATCTCCGTACAATGAAAGCAACAAATAGTGCTCAGTGTCCTCTACACCATCATTCGTGGGGCACAAAGGGTTAACCGTGTCTCTAAAAATCGTGCTATTTATGAAAATTCAATTTGCTGAGACCAACTCTTATTTAGGAAAGATATGTTAGACGATTGTCGAACGCATAGCTTCAGTGGTTATCATTTTTCACTATTTCCAGTTTTCCTCGCCATCCTCAAGTTCTGCACCGATCAAAGACTATTCCGATGTACTACCCTGATGAGTGTTGGACGCAAAGTTTTATTAGTTGTCCTCGCTATCCAGAAATTTAATAACTACTAAGGCTTATTGGTTGCTTTTTGCACTATACCAATCATTCAACCAGCCATTCAATTCCGATCCATCAGGTATAGCTTTTTGTTAGTTTCATTATCGTTAAATTCTACAGTATGTCAGATGAAATTAGTAGCTATTATGATTCGTTAGCAAGTAGCAAGGTGAATAATATTTCTCGAGAAAATGGCGGAACGACGTGATAGCCTGTAGGTTTCTGTTTTCTGCGAGAAACACGCACAGTTATCGATACCATTCTTATATTTTTCAAATCTATTATAGTTTCTCTAAATTTTTACATTTTACAAGGTTTGTACTTTACATAATGGCTGTAAAAAAGGCTCAAAAGAACGAATAATTGGTCAAATACATTTTTCCACCTTATTCGTTTCGGTATATTTCTATTTTTCTCGCTATTCATTTTCACACCTCCACAAAGAGTGAGAATTGAAAAGTAAATCTTTCATCGATTAATCCTTCAAACTGCACCACAAAAACTCCTTATCTGATGAAAAATTACAATTTCCAGAAACTATTTACATAATTACACATTATTTTGATGTTGAGCTACTCTGCAATTAGGGATCGGGACATGAACTTTTTACACCAAATAAAACATCCTATCGGATGAACAAATGAAAACGTCCAGAACCACTTACATAATCATACATTGTTTTGAAGTTGAACTCTCCTGCAATGGGGTATCGTGCAAGACCCCTACCAACACAATTATCTTTTAATAACAAAAAAAACTCCTTATATGATGAAAAATTACAATTTCCAAAAAACTATTTACATAATGGACCACCTTCAAATTAATTCGAGCAATTTGGATTACTGCAAATTTTCTCTCTAGCCTAAAGGAATCTGGGAAATATTATCCCAGGATCCTTTGTAAATGGAGGACAATGCAGTGCTTAACTTAAAGCGATGCTAAGGAGGATGAATTACATAAACCCAAGATGTTGAAAGTAATTGGAAAGTGGTCCAGTGTACAGTACAAACCAACAACTAGGGACCTACATTTTCAGGAGTTAGCTTAAACAACTTCTTAAATTAATTGCAGTTAACAGCAGTTAAAATGATTGTTAATGGTTGTTTGTAGGTCTTTAGACAGTCCTTAAAAACAACCTTTAAACCAAAAGTGTGTAACTAATTTTTGCCCTTAAAATACGGTCAAAATCTGAAAATCCTAGGCTAGAAGAATCTGAATTTCTAGGTTCTTAGTGGCGGGTTTTTACTGTACATCATTTCGATATTGTGCTCTTACGCAATGGGGTATCTGGGCATGAACTCGTCCTTCGCAAATCTCTTTGTGCCGAATAAAGCTTCCTATCCTGATTGATATCAACATTCCAGTCATCTCGATACGTATCGACAATCGGTTTACCAGGGCCGTTCTCCCTGTCGTTTCGGTTAACGTCTTTGAGTATCTGCCCATTCTGAATGTCGATCAACAGTTCATCCAGGCTCTCACCTTTCACTTCTGCATCTTGTATTTTCTCACAGAATGGGTCCCAGCAGTTATCAAACTCGATGTCATCTGTCGTTGTCGATTCCTCGTCAGCTTGTCTGTCATCCGATTCAGAGGGAAGCTCTGTGCCTTCGTTTCTCTTTGACTCGCTATTTTCAGGTTTAGGAATATTCTGCTGTATGTCGTTATCAGTTCGTGAACCTTCCATAAAATTCAAATTATAGTATTTATCCATAATTCATATCTATTTATTAAATTCCTCTATTTAAGTATAAAAATATCTAAAGGACTGTACAGAAGAAGGAATATTCACAATTAATATCTTCTGTTCCAAGAGTATTTTCGTGCTACATAATGCCATCAGGGGGCATTCATTGAAATCCAGAACGTTTGAGGGAGGGTTATGATTGAAGTGGTGGTTATTAGAGAAGTGGTATTAGGGGCATTATTAAAGAAGTGACAAATTATTATAAAAGTTATTAGAAAAAGGGCTAGTTGTTATTTGAGAAGGGGAATTGGGGTTTTATTAGAGAAGTGATTGGTGACTTATGCAAAAAGGCTTTCAGTCGTTGCCCTAGAATAAGTTTTTAGTTCTTGTCTAATTCCACACAAATATTATCATGAATCCTCTGTTAGACCACCGGGGGCGGATTGATACCCAGCAATATTGAGGGAGGGGTTGTTAGAGATGTGATGGTACAACTTATGCAAATAGACGTAATCAGCATATATTTCTATGTTTATATTTGAGCATATAAGATTATTTACTAACTATTCCATCTAATCAAGATCGAAACTCTCCTTCGTTCTATATCTTTTCATAATCAAAATTTTAATGGAGAGACTTTATTGATACAGGAGCTAAATATATAATTCACGGTATCCCCTAGAATAAGTTAGCGTATGGTTTTTAGAAGCAGCTTTTGGGTGATTGGCCGTACTTTATGGGGTGTGAAGCAGTGAGGGAATAAGTACTATGGTAGTTTTGGAGACTGTAGTAGTGTGGGGATGTACAGCAGCTTCAGGGGCATGCAGTCACTTAATGTAATACACTGATTTTTGATAACAAACTACTTGAAACCAATAAAAATGCTTTCAAAAATTAACTGATAATATTTGTACACTACTCCCGTATTCACGCCTCAAGCTATCTTCAAAATGTAATGATTAGACGTTTATTTTAGATCACTTGATAGTTTATAGAAAACAAAATGTAATTTCAATTTGTAATGTAAGGGATGCTACGCAGGGGATAGTTTGAAAATAAAAAATTGAAGATAAAAAAGGATTCGACAAACCTTGCAATGACCAAAGTCCTGATATTTCCAATGTTCTAAGTTTCTTTTCAAGCTCTCTCACACGAGTACCGAGGACTCTACAAATCAATATTTGATGACGTCATAAGACAGCACTTTCTAAAGATTATTTTTTAAGAACCAATAAAGACGGTAAGGAAATTTTAAACACAGCTAAACTTGAGAAAATAATTGAGGATTTGGATTTGTTACTGATCGGAGCAGTACATGAGAAACAGAATGAAAATGAAACCTAACGAGTTATCATAACAAGATATGGATTGAATAATATCCTTCCAAAATGCTGATGATACACCCTACAGTACGGGACACCCTCAACAGTACTGCAAAGACGTTCCAAGGGTGATCTATGCGATATATTTGTGCGTTAAACATATCACAACTACAAATTTATATGAAAAACATCTTTCTCTTGTCATGAAGTAGCTAGAAATGCATTGCATACCTACCTATTAGTTTTTCGTTGCACTTTCAATGCGATATCTTTGTCTGTTAAAGATTCAGTGAGGGATTTGGTCAGTCTTTGTAGCTCTTGAACAGTTTCATAGTTTGTTTTTCTGGGTGATGCATTCTGACTTTGGAATACTGCAAAGACACAATCGGGTTTCATTCTAGTAATTCAAATACTTAATTTGATCAATCGAAATAATTGGTAGGAATAAAAATGGCGTAACTTCGTTAACCCTTCCCTGACTAAAAAAAGACACCAACCTTTTTGGGAAAAAGACATAGGGACATCAAGGTACGAAAGAAGCTTATTGGCTTTGTTGAACCTTCTATCTAGCGCCTCTTTATACCTTGTTACTGATGCAGCGACAATGCTCTTTTCTTCCTTATACTGTTTCGATACCTCTTTTAGATACCTAGAATTATAGACAAACCAGGATTAATTATAAACGACCCTTCTGGGTAGATTTTTAGCTGCTTCAACAAGAAGATAAATATTATCTTCTACAAGTGTATTTGTTACACACAGTTAAAGTGAAACAAAAAGAAAATTAACAATATGAAAGATTAAACAAATTGATATCGAAGTTCAACTCTTTGATCGGAGCATATTTTCAACAATGCTGACTAGGGATGACACATGCTGAATATAAGAAATTACTAAAATACCATACGAACACATATACATAAAGGGACTTAAGCCACAACATACTAAGACTTAAACACATATACATATAGACAAATACTGACACACTAAGCAGGGATTTTTCGTTACCCAAAGACACGTATTTTCCTAATCTACTTAAAGTAGACAGATCCTAACAGAAAAGTTGTTGAGTTAGTACTCTTAACTTAACCGCATTGTTTCAAAAATCACAGCAGATGGTTGGGTCAAATTTTGAGGGAAGATTTTCATATTCTTTTCATTTCATTTTGAATTATTTATCGAGGAAAAATACAATTCAGTGTAAGAAAAATAAACTGCTTCACAATGTGCCCTGCTAAAAACCTAAACTAATCAATACTTTACATTAAGAAAAATAAAATGAAAATTAATATACAATAAGGTAATCTGGAAAAAAAGAAAATGTATGATGCTGTCTATTACGTTACCAATCCTTTGTTCTTTCAAAATTTGTTCAGCAAATTTTTGAAAGTAACCAGCGAGGATGCATTTTTCAATTTCTTAATTAGTTGGTTCCACACATTCACACCTCGATATGAGAAACTTAGTTGCGTAAGACACTCTATACCTGATGTTAGCTATTGACAGAAATAGAACCCTTTCTACATTAGTTCATATTCTCACAAAATATCTAATATCTCTATAAATAGTAATTTTTTGGTAATATTTTTGCTTTTGAAGAATATTCTCTGAAAGATATCAAAACCTTAATTTAGATTTTGTTTTTGCGAAAATCACAGACATAGACATAATTTCTGCAATGCTTGGTGTAGTCGCATCACAAATAATTTTGAATTCCTAGATACAAAGTTTAATTTTGATTCCAAAAAGACCAATATTGCATCAAATCGTTATTATATTTCATGAATCGAGGCTGTATATGCAATGTAAAAGTATTTTCTTGTACTAGGAGTCATCTACATCATATTTAAAACCGCTTGGATTATTCTATTAACTCTAGTTGTATTTTTGCCAGTTATTTATAAGATTCGATAAAAACGTATCCATATTAGATTTTAGCTTTAGGAATCATTTTGCTGCTGATATATTAAATTTCAATGCTGCCATGCAATCACACTGAATAAAAGAGATCATTTTCAATGATAGAAAAATCTGACTTAACATCAACTAACAAAGCTAAATGATAAGTTATTACTAAGTCACCTACTTGTTCTCGAGCAAATATCTAAATATATGATATAACGTATCAGTCAAGATTAAGATTGTATCTTAGAATCTTAATTTTCAATGGTACTTAATAAATGTATCTGAAATATCTACTTGGATGCTTTATGTGCCAAAACGCTACTTTCATCATTTAACTTTGTTCTCAAGAAGCATGGCATCAACTAACATAGATAATGATAAGCTATTGCTAAGTTACCTGTATATACTCAACAACCATAGCATCAACTAACATAGATTAATGATAATGTATTGCTAAGTCACCTACTTGTTCTCGAGAACCAGTGCATCGACATCGACCAGTCTTCTTTCGTCGTTATGCAGCACATAGTTCAACTGTGTATTCAGCCGTTTGCATTTATCCTTGAGGTGTTCACGCTGAAAATAACAAACTTACAAATTATCGCAGATTTAGAAAATTCAACTGTCTTATAACGAGAGCAAGGCCTCCCAGATATCTAGGAGGCAGGATATTTCCTTAGTAAAAAAATAAATTAGGAAGTTTTGAGCGCATTGCTTCTCGAAACCTTGTTGCCCTGTGCTTACTCTTATCGATACTAGGGATGTTAAAAACTTGAGAAGAGGCAGGATTTGAAAAATCAATCGAGATAATTTGTGAAACTGAAAATGACTCGAGCGGTTCTCAAACCCACGACCTCTAGATTCGTACCCTAGTGCGCTACCACTGCGCAACCGGGGCTTCGAGAAACCCTGCATGACGGCAAAGAGGAACCCTTGTCTCCTTGCGCTCACCCCTATCGATGCTAGGGAGGTTTTAAATCATGACGGGAACAGGAACAGAAATGCTATTTTCCTTTGCTTTCCTTTTCCTCTCCTCTACGGTAAGGAATATCCTGGTTTCCAAGCAAATCAATATCCCTTGAGATCAAAAGAAGTTGTCGTTTTGTTCAGCGAAGCCTTTTATCTCTGTTTTTCACAACAACTAGGGTTGCATATTCTCAAAACTACTTTCAGAGAAGACCTGAGTCTATAAAGGAAGTTTGAATTACCGAATAAAGTATTTTCCCCATGACTTTCCTCATCTAGCCAGCTTTAAATTGAAGAATTTATAGAATATCGATTAAAATTTTTACCTCTTGTGATATATCAGTCTTTTCATCTGTCAAATTCTCAAGGTCTGCTTTATAATCTTCAATCTGAAAATGCATATGAAGAAGTCTTAAATACAACTTAGTTGCTCGACAAAAGAAGCTCACTCTTTTCAAAGAAGCCGGGTTTGATTTTGAACACCTGAAAAACATAGGTCGGAGAAAGGACCAAAATATTCAAGAAAAGTGTTAGATAGTCTGTTTGATGACTGCGTAAGCATGAAATTTCAATAACAGAGAGCTAGTATCATTTCTTGCTTCTCGTCTATATCGCTCTTTACATTCATACAACGAGTACTACAATGTAGTCATAGACAATACAATTGCTATAGAGATTAGAAAGGTGTTATTGTGTCTTTACACAATGTCAAAACCGCTACACATATTCATACCAAATTTCTGAAGATTTATACCCACATTTATCTCAAAATTTTCAAAGTACATTTAGTACGTAAAGTATACCTAAATGTACATAAACCTTAGAAATGGATACCCAAACCCACCTCCAACCATGTTTGGAAAATTGGAGTCTGAAAAAGATTTTGGGTTAAGCATATTTTTGTGCCATAATTGAAATGAGTGCTAGGAAACTCTGTGACTAGCATAGTTTATTATAAAGAAAGGGGTGCACGTTTAGTGTCAGAATTCATATCTTATTTCATACCCAATATACGAGTTAAGCCTCAAAAGCCCATCTAGATGTATGTTCAGGCTGCAAGTTTTTTTCGAATTCAAACCGCCCTACTACATAATGCTGTAAACAAGGTTATACATCATCTGTACATTCTACTAAAATTACCATAATCATAGTATGCCTCTAGGATATCTCAAACCTGGGACCTTACCCATAAAAGGTGAGCCTGCTTACCACTGTCCCAATCAGGACAATAAGTTAGCACTGTGAGAAGCCTCAGGTGTAGCCAGGTCCAGGAGTAATAATATCTCAGTCCATTAATTTGTGTTACGGACTAAATCTTAAGAATTTAGATCATCATGATCTAAAATGCTTGAGACTTAAAATGTGTCCTGCAAGAACCATACCAGCATCTAAGGGAAAGAATGGCGGATATTTCAACCATGTCACCAGACGCAGCCATTGAGCAGCTTAAGTGCCTCACAAAAACTTTCCCAAGGAAAGGATTTTTTCGCTGATAGATATATCATATTCAGAAGTTTAGACATTATGTAGAGTTTAGAAGAACATTCATTTATCACATTCGAGTATAGAAGGACATAGTAGGAAGAACAGTACACCTTCAAGTATCAAAGTGAGTTTTACAGTGGTAAAACTTTATAGACTTCAGGAAAACGATTTCATCATCAATAATCAAAATGACCAGAACAGTTTAAAGGTGAAGGTGGATGTATCAAGCCAGAAGATGCTTATACTGACTATATAAACGACCCCAGGTCATATCCACATTTACCCAGGAATGTGGTAAGTGCTTAGTTTTGAAACCACAGCATTAGATTCAGGAGTCCTAGGCCTTAACCACTTTTGAAGATAGGGTCAAAATGAAGAAGTGCAAACCTTTTGTTGGGCCTCCTCAAGCTGCTCAATAAGCCAAACTTTGTCCCTGCTTTTATTGGAAGATTCCCTTTTCCTGGTTTCATGCTGATGTAATGTTTCTCTTAGCAGTTGGTTATCTCTTTGCGCCTCTGCGTACAGCAACCGCACGGTAGCAAGATCGTTGTGTAACGCTTGGTTTTCATCCCTTACGTGCTGTATTAGCTGCGATAGAGTCTGAATAAGGTAAATAAGTGTAGTTTTGATAAATTACTTATGGCCTCTTTTTAGCTGAGTGCAGCAAAATAGCTAATTTCATATCATAAAGTGACTGGGCAACAGGCAGCATTTGGCACGCATGGCAATTTGGTTTTAATCCATTTCTTTTTAGTTTTATCTTTTAAACCCTTCTATCCAGCCCAAAAGCTTTAGAGGTTTTTAGTCATAAACTCACAGAGACTGTCTTTAAGGATAGGAATTGTCCTTAAATTGTTTTTGCCTTAGTTATTTTACTGCTAACATATAAAGTATTTGTACCTATTGTGACTGCCTTTAAAAGGGCACAGATAACTTAATTTAATTCAAACCTTGTGAGTAAATCAAATCATAACAATAACCTGAGAACCGCATTCTCTTGTGGTCTATTCTATATAGCTTAGAACATTTTATCATTATATCAGAATTACCAAGTATTCGATACTATTATGGGGTCTAGCTGAATTGCTTCATCTTGATGGGCCTAAACTTATAGCAAGTAGAGTTGTAGAGCAATTGCTTGTTTTGTCGTTTTCTAATTTCCTTATCACTTCACTTATCACTTTCCTCACATTTACTACTTTCTTTTAACCATTCTTTGATAATAAACATATGAACTATTCTCACACTTTTTATCACATCTATTTAAAGTGAATTGAAACAAGCCTCTATATAGAATTATATACATGCAAAATCATCATTATCCTAATATAACAATGTTCAAAATAGGTTGAAAGGGTAGGTAGGGCCACATTTGCCATGGATAACAAAATACTTAGACCAACCTTAATCTTCTTATCATTACTTTCTTCAGATGAGAAGCACCCCCTGTTCTTTCGTTTGTCTTTCCATTCTCCTCCAATCACCTCTTTCAGCTCATCCAGCTCTTGTTGCTAAAAATGAGAGGGTTTAAACAAATGAATAAAAACGAGTTATAAAAGCCTCAATGTTTATCATTCATAGCAAATCTTTCCACATATTTGGTATTACATACACAGATAGGGTTAATATTTTGACCGCGCCTTAATTCTTGAGCCACACTGTAGTTTTTGAGCCATGCCCTCTTAAGATGGTAACACCTTTGTAACTCCTTTGTAACTACAATGAGAAGTTGGAGCAGCTTAGTTAGACAGTACCTTATCAATTTATGTTAAACACAACTCTCAAGAAGGATTCAATTTGAAACCTGAATTAATCAGTCCGGAGCAAAGTGGTACCCAGGCTCATAACACCGTAGTATATTACAATCTTCTGAAGACGACATCGGGCATAATTCTAACAGAGGAGCTTGTGTCTGCATGGAAAATATTCTTTGATCATATGTGGCATGTTAATTCCCTCTTCAAAGGTGGGATGATTAAATGTAACATAGTAGGCGATTGTTTGACTTTGTTAACTTTAGTGCATGAACCTTGGCCTTAGTGCATTTTGCGTTCCAACTGAATATTCTATGTTCTTATCCTGTCAACATCAAAGTATATACTATGATCATATTACGACATCATAGTATACTAAATTTGGACCTTACTGTTATGCCTCTACTCTACTGTAGATAGGCCTGGAGCGGGGAACGGCACTAGCTCATCTCCTGATTTAGGACAGTGGTTGGCGCACTGCCTTTAGTGGGTTGGGCTCAGGTTCAGGATTTGGTGAGAGCATATCAGAGATCTAGTACCTGGCCTATTTATAAGAATATATCTCTCAATAATGATAAGAGACTGCTGGACATGGCTACACACAGCAAGTTCTTCAGCGGAGATTGACAACAATGGTGACGAAAATAAAGAATCTGACTCACTCACCAGCTGACAGACTTTATTCTTGTAAATATCTCTTTCCACCTGGCAATGATCTAGATCCTTTATAAGAATCTTCAGGGCTTCTCGTTTACTCTCCAACTTCTTTTTACAGATGTTGTACTAAAGAATCAAAAAGTCAATCATCAACATTAACATTGCCAATCGTGTCTGATATCTCAAATGTAAAGTTGGTCCAGTTTAAGGGCCATAAGCACAAGCGACGAACACCTTACGTATGAGAGAACTAGAGGGATGATCTAGAGTAGGTGGTAACGTTTTAAACCTAGCTTATATTGTGGAGCATTTTCAGAAGAAAATTTACGTAAGACTGTTTGGCGCAGACTAATTCTGCCCAGCTTGCCAGTTATAGGCTGATACTACCGTAGTGGATGTCTCTATCTTATCCCTTTTTTCATAAATAGCAAGGTGAGATTATAAGAAAAAGCTAACAGATACACAAGTCACAATTAATTGATAAGGCCATATAAAATAAATTAATAGATTCTCATCACAAAGTTTCAAAAACATGCGCGATGCGGGAGGTTTATATTTTATATTTTATATATAAATTATTTTGGCTTATCTCGCAAAATCGACGAGGGAGGCATATTTTTCTCGAGATTCTTTTGTCAGTGGTTGTAACTGCATTCTGCTGCTTCCTTGTTGACTTTTTACCCCTGCAACAAACAACCCAGATGTCTTTGCAGTAGAAGCTGCCTACCAATCAGGCTTATAGAATGTCACGACATTCTGCTTGACGCTTCTTTGCCTTGGTGCCGCTTATGATCGCTAGACCCAACTAAATCGCTAGACCCAACTAAATCTGTATGATTTTTTCTGGGAGACCCTGTATTTTGAAACAGGCTATAAAGCAAATGAAACAATTCAGTTTCTAAATAAGATTTATCACAGAATCATATTTGAAAAGTTTAAACTTTTGCTCAGTTTGATGGCTGAAAATAATGTCCTTAGTACAACAAGCTAATCCTTTGGTTTAAAAACTCTGGTTCTTCTTTTCTCCTTTACTTTTCCATCAGAAAAACATGTGAAACAAATTGAGTAGAATTCTTTGCCAACTTCTTTTAAACCATCTGTCGTTCCACAATGGATACATATATCCTCAAAGCCAGCACTGTAATAAGGGACTTCGATCTTGGTCATGCAGGTTAGGTCCAGTCTTGAGTATACCATAGAATAAACTGACTGGAGCAAAGGTTGATCAGTGCCGTCCTCTTCAATATCTGCAATGTTTGCACCGCATGTGTAAATGACGTCTTCTAGCAAGTGATCTAGTGCATGCAAATTGGCTCCTTTGAGCTTGTTCTTGCAATGAAGAAGGCGCCATTTTCCACACTCATTACACTGGATGACTCGCTAAAAATAAAAAATTGTCAATAAGACTTTAACTATTTGATAGAAGAAGAAACCTATATATTTCGATTTGATTAGAGTTGAAAGATTTGAAAAATCATCCGGGATCCGGGCATTTGAATGAGTTTAAATGTCAATATTTAAAATGGTTTATCCTTGTTTGCAGGTTCTAGGATCTTCAGTTAGGAAAATTGATAAGCGTTAAAAATGTGAACTTCCTTACGTTCCAGACTGTAGCACAATGCGGATGCCTTACGTTAACCATTTGATGTTTAATTGGCGACGAGGAAAATTGCAAATGGAATTTTACTAACATTGACGTTTTGTGCAGTTTGTTTCGTAGGGTTGAATGGAATACAGTGGCCATTGCTTGATTTGGTTGAAAGGGATGGTCTGTGCTTTTCACTAGTTGTTGACCCATAGATATCCGTAAATGGCTTGTATCTGTAAAATCAAACAATAGAGATTTTAGAAGAAGCATTTCCGAACAAGAGTAGCTGATATAATTTCATGTAATGAGACTTTTAATATTGAGTGTTTTCTAGGATGAGACAAATAATTCCATCTTCATTCATTGGCAACAACTGCAGCACCAGTCACTAAATGCTGCAAAATGCAGGCAACCAGAGTTCAGTTAAACCAAACGCAAATAGCTGCAAAAAATTGAGATTCCCCTAGCTGCTAATATGTTAAGGATAAGGAAAGGAAGATAGATACCTGTCTCCCTCTGGAACTGGATCAGGAAGGTGATGCAAAGTCTCAAATATCTCTGCTGGCAATGTCGGAGGAAGGTGAAATCTACAAGTTGAGTCGGTGCATTTCTTTATGCTGAACATGTAATTTCTATAACAGAAGAATGAATTGACAGCAAACTGACAAGATTTCCTACTTGACTGGTATTTTGATTCAAATTCCATGCTACGTAAAAGCAATTCAGTGGCTGAACATTGGTTGTGAAATTGAATCCATACTTTCATACTTTACTTTTATACTTTACACTTTTCTATACTCTACATTTTTCTATACTTTGAATAGTTACATCCATACGTTAAACTTTCCTGAGCGTGATATTTGATAAGAAACTTTTCCCAATGCGTATAGCAGTCGGAATCTAGCACAACACATCTCATAGCAAATGTCAAATTTAAATCGCAAAATTTTGATTCGAAAGCTGTTCCTTGATCAGAACATCAGCCAACAGGTTCTTGTTGTATAAATTTAAGAAAACAAATTTTTTTTACGGGAAAAACCTTGTATTTTGATGCTGCAGAAGGTACTTCAATTACGGATTGCAGATATCTTCACTTACCTGGCTTTGCAATGAGTTGTTAGGAAATCTTTCAAGTCATTTCTGCTGGAAATTTTTGATTTTGTTGTGTCATTTCGTTGTATGGCCTCGTCAATTCTTTTTATCTCCAACCACATTCCTTCAATGTCTACATCACTTGCTGCCTCAAATATGGAAATAGGTGTCTTACCGAAGGTAAGCCGTTTGAAAACATTACTGAGAACGTCCTTGCACGGCTGCATACTTTCAAGAACAGCACTTTTGACCTGTTGGATAAATAAAGGAAGTAGATTAGCGCAGTTTCCATTGGAGTTGCAGACAATTTAAACCAAGGACATGAAACTGTGAAGGAAGGAAAATGAAAACTTTGAATTCTGGCCAGGATCAAATAATTAACTAACGTAACTAACTAATCAAATAACTAAGAGCAAGAAAACGAATAACGGTCATACCTGAATGGCTGGGTGTTCCTCACAAAGCTTCCTGATGCTTTTCATGCTTTGACAATTCTTAAGTAACGGCTCCAATATCGGAGATTGTTGTCGCATTAGCCCAACTCCTTGGGCTCCACAGTTGAGAACTGACATCACACGTTCTGCAGGGTCTTTCCAGCTATTGTATGGGGGCGTCCTAACAGCAATCACAATGTCTCTATCTTCTTTCAAAAAAAAGACAAATGAGAGCGATCTCTACTGAGAGATAGTTGACTCTATGATCTGGCCCACCATCGGTGTAGAGAGCAAGAATCGGGTTTTCATGATCTTGGAGGACAGAGTGCAACTCTGTGACGTGTCTCATAGCTGTAGATGGTTGAAAGGTGTGATCTTTGAGCCCTACGAAAACTCTCCCGCTGTACCATGAACCCTCGATATTCTCTGGTATATTTAGCTTCAAAATCACACTGGGGATCATACTAAACTTAGTGAAGTCATGATCTCCAACCTCAAAGCGCGTTCCCATTGCAACAAGCACTTGTCTTCCTCTTTCCACAGCAGCAACTGGATATCCTGGCTCCCCAACCTTCATTGAATGTTTGTCATTCATGCACACGAATGAGGTGTGAATGCTAAACTTAAGAGCAAACTCTTTCAGGTATCGGAAGAGTGCTGAAGCATAGTGCATATCAATATGCTCTTTCCTGAACTGGCGTGCCTGAACCATGTATCGTATCTTCAGCCTCATAATACCTCTTTGAAACAGCTGAATTCTTTCGGCGAGGCCAAAACTGAAGCCTGAGCCACTGAAGAGAAGGAATGGGTGTTCCGTCAGGACACTTTTCTGAGACTTGCTTGTGCAGATCTTGCACACTCAAAGCTGTTGCAAGATGCACAATCGATTCCCCCTCCACAACATCATCATGTCGCCTGTCGTCTACAGCTGTTTCTACTGACGAATCGATGAATCTTTTGCACTGATCAAGGAAGGTCTCGTATTGCTCTGGCCTGCCATCGTTGTTTATTCGCAGGTCACATACTAAATCAGCATCTTCCATTTCTAAGATTTCTGCAACTCTTTCGTCAACTTCTTTTTCGTTTAAATTTCGTGCAGAGGACGAGTCACCCGTAAGCACTGAATATGCTCTCCTCAAGTAAGCTGGCTTGCACTTTGTCAAAGCGCCAAAGGATTGAATAAATTCTCTTTTCATTGCTTTACTGTGATACTTTGGCAGCAAAGGGGCAATACTATCCCTGATTTTGACATTCTTTGCAAGAAGCGTCGTCTCATCATATTGCTGGGGAATTTTCCATATGAAATTTAGGTTCTTCATGCCAGAACTATACGTGTACTGGATTGCTTTACATCGGAGAGCAATGCCCTTCATGAAGTTATGCTTTTTCCAAGGTACGGTGGGGGCAAAATCATTTAAAAAGAGCACCTGAAAATCTTCCGTATCATGTAAAGCATTATGAATTTCTCCATAATGCTCTCTCTCCGCACGAGATAGGAACTTGACGTTGTGCGTTTGCCACTGCTCTCTTTCTGATTGCACAAACGAGATTTTTCTGGCATTAGTTGCTGTATTTTCTTTCTGGTTTTTAAGATAATTTGCATATTTCCTAAGGTTATTCGCCAGATGTAGCATGCAGCCACGGATATTGTGCCAAACTTTCAGGTGCATATAGGCTTGGTTTGACAACTCCAACAGTGCAACAGAGTGAGTTGACACCTTCGACTCAACCAGAGAATCAGCCCCTATCTTTCGCTTTTTGTGCAGTTCTGGCTTGTTGTATCCTTGAAAATTTGCAAGATCTTTCGGTACCCCAAAACCCCGGCTGTCAAGAGTATGGTGATTACCATCAATCTCCAAGAGGGCTGAACTTAAAGTGTTAATGAACTGAACACCCAGTGATTCACTTTCCGATGATGACCAACCAACTTTCTGCTCATGAAGCCATTCAATTATATCATTCCTTAGCTGCGCTTGTTTATTCACATCATTCCACTTCTTTGGTAAATGGTTATAATCCTTTGAAAAAATAGAAAGATCTGATCCAGTACAGCCTCACCGTTTTCTGACAAGAAATTTGTTTGTAAGAAACCAGTACTTGGATGGCAGAAAATTTGACAAACATCTACTACATGTTTGAAAAACGCTAAAGAAACATACAATGATTAAATTCAAATGATTTAATGACCAAAATATCGTTAAAACTTTTGTTCTTGAGAAGCTTTCACTGTAATTTACATCTCAAAATTTTAGAAATAACAATTTAAAATTTACAATTTACAATCATACACGTTTTTTATTTTATAAGAAACCTAGCTTGGGTACTAGTACTAAAAGTTTCTTAATTTTTCACCAGTTTCTAGTACTAAAAGTTTCTTAAAAGTTTCTTATTTTTATATACGCACTTAACAATTTTGCACTTTCAATTGCATATTTCTTGTATTAAAGTGAAACCCACCTACAATACAAGTAGACTCATCATCCTGTGTTGCTCTGAATAAAAACGTGTAGCAAATTTAAATCAAGCAAAAATGTATTGTTGACATATTACTTTCAGGCTCAGAAAGTCCTCTTATTTTTTCTCCAAATTTCTTAAAGATATTGATGTAGTTCTAAAAGTTTCTTAAATTTTTGGGGCTCTAGTACTGGGTTTCTTATAAACCGGTTTCTTATTAAAAAAAAAACGTGTATTACAAGTTTTGGATAAAAATATTAAATCTATGTTTTCAATTTCTAACCCACCTTTGCAGCTGTCATCAAAATATCATTGACCGACGCTAAAGGAATTTCGTTCTCCAATGAGACGGTTTTCGTTTTCTTCGACACTCGAAATTCAACGAAGTTTCCGAGAACTGAAACAACTTCACCAAATTTTGCGTTTAAATCCACTGATGTTAGCTGCGCTTTATTGGTGCCAACAGCAACTGATGGAAAGCAGTCAGACTCCAAATAGATGGCAGGAATTTTCACTCCACCATCCAAGCCTCCGATGCAGAATGACTGATAAATTTCACTGAAACTCAGCGAATCTGTGACATTAACTCCAAACCATGCTTTTAAAATTTTGCAAGATTCGCCACAGAGTTGCAGAACAACAAACGGCATTTTACCACCAGATAGGCCTTGGCCAACATGCACGTTTGTGATACGATTTTCAACCTGTGCAAAGCAAATTCGTCCAGAGACAAATTCGTACTCACATGTCACGTGAGTACGACCATCTGTGCTTAAGGGAAAATTTGGAACGAAGCCATTACAAATCAGGAAATCATCAACGGGCTTTTTGTGAGAGTCCTGCTCTGGGTAGAGGTCATGACTTACAGTATTAGGACTTCGCCGCACTTCATCAACATTGTAAATAAATGAAACACAATACACATAAATTAGTTTTTGATATAATATAAAATATAAAAAATGTCACAGATCTTACAAACGACGAACGGGCGGCACTGTTATATTTTGTAAACAAAATATAAAAAGATATTGACGCGGCATACATTTCACATGCGGGCGGTGATGAGAATCTATTAACTTATTTTATATGGCCTAAGAAGGATGAAATGTAAATATGAGAGATCTGGGGTTCCACGATACCCTGAGTGAGCAAGCCAGGGGGCCAGGAAGGAAGATGAGGGATTAGAAGCAGCTTTTCGAAGATCACTATACAGCTACAACAAGTATTTGCAAGACAATGGCAGGGAAAGTGGGTGTTTTTGTTATAAAGGTAGCCTCTAAGAGCCTGCATAAACCGTGGGTAAGGGATTAAGGGCTGGGCCTAAGAAAGGGTTGCGGTCTGGACTTTTACCAGATCTTTATTTTATTCTATTGTGTTAGTAATAAGATTAAGACTTACTTCGTTCTTGAGCAAAGCCCAATCTCTGTCATTCCTCTGAAGTGTCATTCGGGAGTTCTCATCTTCCACTGACAGTATACATTGCTAATGGTGCTTAGAGTAAGCATTGGTTGTGGTTGGCTTTGTTTTTGTACATAAAGTGAGCAGTCATTTGCATATACAGGTGGCTCTGCAGAAATAATGGGCCTACGTGGACCTTCCTTGTGAAAATGAAATTGATGAACAGCAACAACAACAATGTAGATCGAACTGAATTCAAACTACAGGGTGTTCCAATAAACTCTTTTTACGCAGTTACAAAATATCTAACTGGGGTTATTCAGAGGACCCTACCGTCAGACTGCCAGACTCACGGCTGTATTGCAGAATTAGGTTAGTATATTTCGCTTACCACACACGTGATTTGGCCACAGTTAAGTTTTTTGCATGCTTAAATTTGCAAGTTGTTTATCGAAAGTTGTTCCTAATTACTTGCATGTATCTATTCCTCCAACCTCTCTCCCATTTAGCTTCATTTCTTTTTATTACTTTTTATAACCGATACAAGTTCCACACTTATTGATAACATTTTCTTAAATAACGTCACTGACCTTGATATTATTAGCGGTAACCTATATTATCAATGATTTCTGACCATCTTCCTCAGTTTGCTATTTTGAAGGATAATACACCTGAGTATAAAAATATGTCTTATTTTGCTTATGACTATAGGAAGTTTGATGAACCTAGTTTTCTATCTGAATACTCAAAGTTTGATATATCTTATCTTAAGGATGAAAATACTGATTTAAATGAAAAATTTAACACTTTTTTACATAATCTTAACAATCTTGTTGATAAACACTGTCCTCAAAAAAAACTAAATAAGAAAATGCTAAAGTTAAGGAAAAAGCCTGTGATAAACTTTCAAATTCAAAAAATGATGAAAATTAGAGATAAGCTCTTTAAGCAGTTCAAGGTATCAAATTCATCTACTACTTTTAAAGTCTATAAACAGTTTCGCAACCGTGTTGTCAATGAAATCAGACAAAGTAAGAAGTATTACTACCAGCAATACTTTCATGAAAACAAAAGAAATATGAAATTATTGTGGAAAGGTATTAAAGATATAATTAGTTTAAAGCCAAATAGCTCTGATGCATTCTCACATCTAGTTGATGACAACGGCTCAAAAATTTCTGATTGTGTTCATATTGCAAATGAATTTAATGAATATTTTACAAATGTAGCTGAAGGAATTACTAAAAATATCCCAAGAACTCAAAAATCCCCTTTATCCTACTTAAGAAATTCAAACTCAAATTCCTTTTTTATCTCTCCATGTACTACAGAGGATGTATCAAAAGTAATACAATCCCTAAAAAATGGTAAATCTTCTGGACCAAATAGCATCCCAATCTAGCTATTAAAAACTCTTGATAATCCTATTTCCTCTGATCTTGCAGTTCTTATAAATGACTCTTTTACTACTGGTGTTTTTCCTGATAGACTAAAAATTGCTAAGGTTATTCCAATATTTAAGAAAGGACTTAAAACTAAGACATGTAACTACAGGCCAATTTCTTTGCTTTCCATTTTCAGTAAAATATTTGAGAAACTTATGCAGGCTCGTCTTCAAACATTTCTTGAAACATGTGAGGTTTTATTTAGTATGCAATTCGGGTTCCGTAGTGGACACTCTACAGAACACGCATTAGTTAGCTTAACTGAAAACATTAAGTCAAGTCTTGACAATAACCGACTTGGTTGTGGAATTTTCATAGACCTCCAAAAAGCTTTTGATACTGTTAATCATGTTATTCTGCTTAAAAAATTGGAACATTATGGTATAAGAGATACTGCCCTGGCATGGTTTGGATCTTACCTTAGCAATCGTAACTAATTGGTGTCAATTAATGGTCACTCTTCTTCACTGTGTGAGATTACATGTGGTGTTCCGCAGGGATCAGTTCTTGGGCCTCTCCTTTTTCTTATCTATATTAATGACTTACCAAACGCTACTAATGTATTGTCATTCTTTCTCTTTGCTGATGATACAAACATTTATTTTGAAGCTGATGATTTGAATAATCTGACAAAAAGCATTAACAAAGAATTGAGTAAGGTCAAAATATGGCTTGACAGCAACAAACTGGCTCTTAATATTGACAAGACTAATTTTGTCCTTTTTCATTCCCCAAGAAAAAAGTTACCTGACCTTATTAACATTAAATTTGGCAAGAAAAATGTCACCAGGGCCAAACATGTGAAATTCCTTGGAGTATTGCTGGATGAACATCTCACTTGGAAATACAATACCACTGAACTCCTAAAGAAATTAACTAGAACTTCTGGAATATTCTTCAAAATAAGACACTACATTCCTTTGCAACCCTTGACCAGCCTTTATAACTCATTGTTTTCTTCATTTCTTAATTATGGAATCACTGTCTGGGGCTTAACTCATGATACATTTCTAAAACCACTTTACCTACTCCAAAAGAAAATTTTGAGATGCATTAGCTTCTCACACTTTGCTGCTCCATCTGCTCCCATTTTCCATTCATTAAAAATTCTCAAATTGGAAGACATGATACATTCAAATATTCTGACTTTTGTGTACAAAGGTCTAAACAAATTATCTCCTGCTTGTTTTCATAACTACTTGACACCAAGCTCATCTGTTCACAGGATTGGCACTCGTCAAGCAACCAGGGGTGACCTCTTTAGATCCTCCAAAAACACAACCCTGTATGGCCTTAAAACTGTTAAGTATTTTGGTTCAAGACTTTGGAATACACTTCCACTATTTATTCGTGTTTCTAGTTCTACCTCAGTATTTCGGTCTGGTCTCAAAACATTTTTAATAGACTCGTATATAGATTGAAACATTATCTCTTAACTCAATGACCGATGAGAAATCTGAGCTGCTCTGAATTGGAACACATCTGGTTGGCTGGTTGTTTTTAAAAAAAATTTGGTTTTTCTTTGCTTTTATTGGGGGGACTCTCTCTCGATTAGTTTACCTATTTAGAGAGTTCCTCCTTAGTCAATTAATCCTAAATACAATCTTGTAATTTTCTGTCATTTTTGTCCTTTCTCGTGTATTATTCATGTAATTAGAATCAAATGTTTTATGTAACTATTTTGTAATGTATTTATTATTGTATTTGAGATTAATTGATAAAACAATGAAAACTGAAAACTGAAACTGAAACTATTTGATTCTGCCTTTTATTTCGCTGCCCTTCAAGATTTTCTGCTGGTAGCTGTCGATATTGATAGGCAAATACACTTACTATCTTCTTAAGTTATGGTTTATACCTCGTAAGGTAAAGGGTCCAGGATCGAAACCACTTCTAGCTCTGTCACAAATAGTTAAGAGAGTATTAGCCAGCTTTCTGTGATTGCAGGCAAAAAGAGAAAAGGAATCACGAGGTGTGGTCACATCGAGAGGAAGGACCAGGGTCGCACTGGGCGATTAGCCAACCTATTCAGTGGGCCCTTTGTGCTTTGCCCATAAACCAATACCTTCAAGTGCATTTGTCCCATGGCCCAATCACCAACCGTAAAAAGAGCCTCATTCTGCAGGCAGTTCGGACTTATGTACCAATGACCAACTAAGCTTCTTTCTACTAGACAGGGGGTTTACCATAACACTCTAGCAAATCAGGTAACCAAAAATCTCAAGGTACTTTCGGGATCCTTGAGGAAAGACGGTCATTCTGCACCCTGGGAAAAGTTTGGGAAATCAGTCATTGTGTCAAACACCATCAGAGTTTTATGATTATTAGTTTTCGATGCTCTTTCTAATGCTGATTGACTGGTTCAGTAATCTTCAGCCTCGTTTAAAAATTTGCTGCCTTCAAAGGAGGTAGTCCTCGAGATATGAATAAACGTTATGTTCATTTAGATATTTACCTTAACCCTTGAGATGGCACGGTAGTATGTGAAATAATCAAATCAAAGTTTATACAAGTAGATGGTTGCGAAACCTACTGTTGTGTTGTACTTCTTTGCTTCACTTCTGATGTTGAACAGTACCTTAAAGTGCACAATATATGCCTCATGCCGCTGTGCCCTTAAAACTGTTCATGTACACATTGCCTATATGATTACGATGGTAAAAATCACCCAATCTTTCTTGGATAACAATGATTTTATTATAAGTATTCAAAAGAAGCGTATTGGTTTATTTGCTAAACCATGAACTTGTCGGCTAAAAAAACAATGGCAAAACAATACACTGTGCCTTCTGAATCTTACACGAAAAGAGGCAAGATTAGGCTTCCCAACCATCTCCCTGTATGAACTTTGATAACATACATAAAGTGGGTGGAATATATGACAAAGAACCACAACTCCTTTGCAAATCAGATGAATTACTGCACCTATGGCAATAGAACCAGTATTTAGAATGACTATCATTGCTATGGTAACCTCATAGTGTGATTTTTTTGATAGAGGTATTCAAAGAGAGTTTCAAAAACACCGCCTACCTATAAACCTGGTTTGGAGGAAGATTCTGACAAGAATTGAGGAAACTGTCTTCACAAGCATAATCTTTCATTGAAAGTTTGTTTAAAGTTTACTTATTCAAGAAAAATTATTAATCTACAAATGTGTTTAACTTTCGAAAAAGCCCTTTTTACCTTCAAGTGACCAATTCTTCCCCAAAAAAGGCTGCTTCGAACAAAAAGAGGGGGAGAAGAAGTCAATTGTCCTCTAAGAATACGAGTCAGACCTTTGAGGGAGCAAGACGAAGACAGCAGCTTCTTTTTAGGACAGTACTTGCTAATAAAGCTTGGTCTTAGCAGTTATATATTGTAATGAATAAGGAAGGTCGAGATCAAAATCGTCAGAGCTTTCGAGGATGGTATTTTTCAACATTGGTCTGGGTTAAATAACAATAACACGTTCATTTGCTGATACCAGTATGCTCGAAGATGCTACCATAAAATTTATAGCATTACTCTCGTAGTATTCGAACCTTCTTATATGAGAATACTTGCTAATAAGGCTTAGTCCCAGCAGTTACATATTGTATTGAAAAGATCGAGACCAAACTCTTCCGGGGTTTCGAGGATGGTTAAGATATTTGCCACTCTGATCACAGTTGAATAACTATAATATACTTGTTTGCAGATACCAGTATGCTCAAAAATGTTACCATAGAATGGGCTGCATTACTCTCGTGGTATTGGTAGCTTGCTGGACTCCCCAAGGCTCTTAAGCAGAACATTCAATTCGCAATTCTGATAAGAGCAATTGAGATAAAGATGAGTTTCAGTATGCCTGTCTATAAAACAGAGTCTGAAATAGCTCCAAGCTCTGGCAAGTGGCTTCCATAGGATGTGGTGACGTAATTGTTCAGATTCTCACACATGAAGCATAATTTGAGATTATCTTCCCAATTTCTGCAAATAGAAAAATAGTTCAGCCATGCAGCTGGATTTTTAATTACTTGATTGATCTGTAGATGAACTTCAACAAGGTTACCCATCATCCGATTTTGCAGAAGTTTTGAAAGCGAAGTAATGCGTCGGTTGTGGGGAATCTGGATAAAAATACGATTCTCGAGTACTGCGTTTAAGTTCTGCTTTTTGTAATACTGAATTAAAAAATAATTCATCCCCTACACCGATGATATTCGACGACAGCAGATCGTGATACCTCGGAAGGATTTCAACCCGAGAGAATTATACCTCATGATACCTGATGAAAGATACCTACAATATGATACCTCAAATGGATGATACTTTGAAGGGATGATACCTCAAAATATGATACATCAAATGGATGATACTTTGAAGAGATGACACCTCGCAAGCATGATGCCTTGAAGGATGATACCTCAAAATATGATCCCCTAAAGTACGATAACTCAAAATTATGATGCCTCAAAGGATGATACCTTAAAGTGATGATACCTCGAAAGGACGATACTCCAAAAGAATGTTACCTCAAAGGGATGATATCTAAAAGGGATGATATACCTCCAGGAGAAGATACCTCTAAGGGATGATACCTCGAAGAAGTGATACATCACAAGGACGACACGAGGACGCTGTATTCGTTATCTAGATGCCAATGAAGTATGACTTCTATCTTGCGTAGATAATTTCTTTTTTTTCAATAATCTGTGAAAAATCTCAGTAGATCTGGATGTATGATGACGATTGACAAACCAGCACCTCAAAAGTTGAGTAGTCAACACATTCCACATTGCCTCAACTTGAGACCGTTATATTGCCTCGTTTACGAGGACGCTGTATTCGTTACCTAGACACCAATGAGGTATGACTTCCAACATCCTTGGATAATTTCTTTTTTTTGCAATAATCGATCAAAAATCTCAGCAAATCCCTCGATAGTGGTAATTTTCTCGAGGTTGGACAAGGGTCTTTGCGAGGAGGCTGGCTCTGCCTTCTAGTTCTCGATTGCACTCTGTCTGAGTTGCTGATGATGCGTTTCTCGACGAATAACACGGAACGATGATTACTGTTTGGCACTCTGTTCGCCGCCCGTGGTCGGCCATTTTTGTTGAATGCCATCCGGTATGACGGGTAAGCGAGCGAGATGTACCTCTTGTATGCCTTCAAGTGGTCGTCTTCAATGATAAATGCGCATTTGGAAGATTTCATATTTCTCTACGAAGGAAATGATTCAATTGGAATACATAGGATATGTTTACATTTTCGTGCTGAAAACAATTACTTCATTGAAGGGTGCAGCTGAAAATTGTTTTATTTAGATTCAAGCCAAAAATAATATCTACTTTCCATTGTGCTAAGTAAAGGTCCATTACTATTTACGTACTAGTTTTGATCGTGTGTTACACACTCAGCTTAGGACTGATTTATCAGATGTTATCAGGAGCAGGAACAACCCCTAAAAGCTCGGGGGGTACCTTACGGGGTTAAAAGTGATAGGGATGTGCCATTTTGAAAAAAAATTCGGGCCATAATTCCGGGTCGTAAATTGAAAAAGGGACCCATAATTCCGTGTCAAGTCATAAAATATACCCAAAATCATTCTTTGCATGGAATTCATGTCACTATATTTCTCTTGTCTTTGTTTTTCTCAAAATTCATACCCATAATTCCGTACAACCGACTATGAAGTGAAAATGTACATCAATAATTCCGTATTTGATTCTAAAAAGGTACCCCTAAAAATGGCACATCTCCGCTACCATATCCTTGTTGAGGTACCCCCCCCCCAGCCTAAAAGTAAATTAAATAGCTACACAGGAAATAGTTTATCCAAAGGTATGCTAGGCGTAGGCATCTTATAGAAATAGGTGAATAATATCTACTTTGCATTTTGCTAAGTAAAGGACCATTGCTAACAGGTACCAGTTTTAACCATGTGTTGCAAGAGAAACACTCAGCCAAGGACTGATTTATCAGATCTTATCACGAATAACCCCAAAAATATAATTACACACGAAATAGCGCACCAAAAGGTATACTAGGCATCTTTCCCCAAACCCAAAAATTCTTTTTACCAACTGCTACTTACTACAGGAGGTTTCTCCAAAGCTAGACCCTTATGAAGTTGAAGCTAAGTGCAATGAATATTCAAAAGGGGTGCTCTAGTTAATTCAGGGTAGGGGTACTTAGGCTACTTCTAGTTCTGTTGTTCGTGCCAGAATCATCTGTAGGGTTGATCATTTTCGTCGTTATTAGTTGGGCTGGGCCTACATTTCTAGACCTAACCTAGACCAAACCTATCCTTTGGGTTCTCTGATTTGGGAAAAATTTAGAGTGCATATCACCCCTGGTTTGACAGATTTTCCTTTTAAAGTTCCGTGTACAATAAATATAAAGCTTGAACATGATGCAAATAGGCAAATTGGATATTTTTTATGCATTTTCAATCTTTGCATCGCAGATAAAGTTCGGGCTGGTTAAAGGTCTGGGGACGAATCATTTTGCTACGTCATCCAAGGCATTCGACATTGCTGATCATAAATGGAAGTAAAGAAACACACTATCTTGCTAACTAATAGAAATTAAATTGTCTTGCAAGTGAAGTAATTCTCGAAAGGTGTTTGCACGATCTTATTGTTACCAAACACTGCTAAATTTTAATGAACGACTATGGTAGGAAAATTTAGAAAAGCAAATAGTGGAAATATAGGGATACTAAAGAGCTAACAATTCTTACCTTAGCAACCAAATGCCCTCTTTTGTTCATGCAGAGATAAAGGCCACTAAGATAGCCTCGTATTCGAATCACACCAAACGAAACGGTCTCAATCACAAGCACGGCTGAAATGAAAAATATAAATCGAATTACATATTCAGGTTCAAATATACATAATTAGTAACAAAATTACAGCTAACAATACTATAATCATCTAAAGGATGAAAAAGTATATTACATATATCACAATTTTTTTAACTAGTATTAAGTTCTCTAGAATGCCAGGAGGAACCGAAACGGTTTTTGAGCCTAGCAACCTAAATTAAATTTAATTCAACCATAATAATCATCTACAAAGTCTAGTCACACAAGTACACTCTTTTTTTCTATAAGAACAATTTTATAAGAACATGAGCCTCAGATTTTGCCAAAACTCAAGAACAAGCAAAGAACAAACCGAGGCTGACCATTTTAAGGTCAATATAAGAACTATACGAAATAACCATGAGAATGAAAAATAATTACGAAACAAGCAGATTGACAGCACACAGCTTTATCAGATGGTCAAGAAAGTCCACATTCTAAACCATTAACACAACTGATAGCGAAAACAGGCTTCCAAATCATTGTAAAGTAAGAAAAATTTAAGGCTTATAATTTCAGGCTGAAAACAGAGGAATATTTAAGAACAGCCAGCTTCAAATAAATTTTACTGGTTCTTATAAAAAAGAGTGGTTTCTTATAAAGAAAAAAGAAGGTTTTATCAGCCAGATGACATTTCCTTCAGAGGAAAAGCGCAGATAATGCTTCAAGATAAATCATGTATTTTGCGAAAAGAGCCGAACTCGAAAACACGGCAGGTAGAGGCCTAAGCGAATTATGGATTATCAAAAGGAAGTATTCCTAATACGTTACGAAACGGTCAACCTGGGTGGGTCCCTCTGTGTCCTCCATAAAGAACTGTTTTCTGCCAAGGATTTGCCCAGAAGGCAATTGGCTAATTCAAGATTTATCCAACGTTTTAGTCAAGTTAACACTCATCTTGCCTAGGACCATTTCAATCCAGGCCCACTTTGTATCTATGGAACTGCACAGGAGTGATGGTAAGCTGCAGGGTAGCGTACATATTTCGTTCACGTCCTCCAGTGCGCTACCTGGCAGCTATACCTCACTCCTACGCAGTTTCGTAAATATCTAGTGAGCTAGAATCGAAATCCAAAGGCTAAAGCTATTTCAGAAACGTCAAGAATGAAGGTTTTTACCTCTGCTGAAAACGTTTATACTTCGATCCTGTAATAGTGACCACTTTTTGATCAAGTGTCTGTTAACTGGAGGTGGCCGTTATTCAAAGGCTTCCCAATAATATAGGAATGAATCTGGACTGAAGGTTATTATTGGCCGTTGGCAAATCTTGGCACCCAATCTGAGTCAATAAATCGTAGGGAAATCTGGAACAATGGTCTTAAAGTAGAATTAGTAATTTCTTAAAACCATTCAAGGATCAACGAGAAGAACAAGCAACCATAATAGTAGATTTAAGAGCTGCCAAAGGTGAAAATGACTCAATTTGGATTTAGATTTACTCGAGCAGGAAAAAGAGCCTAGTGTGTGGCACGTTTCCAAGTAAGAAAGGGAATATTTAATTGTATGACAGGCGCACAGGAGTCCCAGAGTCCACAAACCAGTTCCTTGAATATTTTCGATTGTCAGCCATCAAAATAGTCGAGATTTTGAAACTACAAACTGAAACAAAGTGAATCATCGAGTTTCTATCTCTTTAGTACACTATACCCAAGAAAAGGGTTTTATCTCCAGTGCTTGTGGTTTCCCGCCACAGTACTGATGGTATCCCGCCACAGTACTGAACACCCGCTACAGTACTGAAACCCTCCAATATACCGATGATATCCACTACAGTGCAAAATATCCTCATCTGTACTGATCACCTCTACAGTACTGGATCGTATTCATCCACAGTACTGATGGTATTCATTTACAGTGCTGACGTAACCCCCAAAGTACTGGACTGACGCTTGAATATTGAATACAAATAGTTGAATATTAAATGCAAGAGTTGAATATTGAATGCAAAGAGTTAAATATTGAATGCATATAGTTGAACATTTAATGCAAAGAGTTGAATATTGAATGCATATAGTTGAATATCAAATGCATATAGTTGAATATTGAATGCAAAGAGTTGAAAATTGAATGCAAAGAGTTGAATATTGAATGCAAAGAGTTAAATATTGAATGCATATATAGTTGAATATTTAATGCAAAGAGTTGAGTATTGAATGCAAAGAGTTGAATATTGAATGCATATAGTTGAATATAAATGCTTAAAGTTGAATATTGAATGCAAAGGGTTGAATATTGAATGCACATAGTTTAATATAAATGCATATAGTTGAGTATTGAATGCAAAGAGTTGAATATTGAATGCAAAGAGTTGAATATCAAATGCATAAGGTTGAATATTGAATGCAAAGAGTTGAATATTGAATGCATAAAGTTAAATATTGAATGCATATAGTTGAATACTGAATGCATATAGTTAAATATTAAATGCAAGAGTTGAGTATTGAATGCAAAGAGTTGAATATTGAATGCATATAGTTGAATATCAAATGCTTAAAGTTGAATATTGAATGCAAAGGGTTGAATATTGAATGCACATAGTTGAATATAAATGCATATAGTTGAGTATTGAATGCAAAGAGTTGAATATTGAATGCAAAGAGTTGAATATCAAATGCATAAGGTTGAATATTGAATGCAAAGAGTTGAATATTGAATGCATATAATGGAATGTCAAATGCATAAAGTTGAATATTGAATACAAAGAGTTAAATATTGAATGCATAAAGTTAAATATTGAATGCATATAGTTGAATACTGAATGCATATAGTTAAATACTGAATGCGAAGCGTTGAATATTGAATGCAAAGAGTTAAACATTGAATGCATATAGTTGAATATTGAATGCGAAGATTTGAATATTGCTACGCATAAAGTTGAATATTGAATACAAAGAGTTAAATATTGAATGCATAAAGTTAAATATTGAATGCATATAGTTGAATACTGAATGCATATAGTTAAATACTGAATGCGAAGCGTTGAATATTGAATGCAAAGAGTTAAACATTGAATGCATAAAGTTAAATATTGAATACAAAGAGTTGAATATCAAATGCATAAGGTTGAATATTGAATGCAAAGAGTTGAATATCAAATGCATATAGTTGAATATTGAATGCAAAGATTTGAATATTGCTACGAATGGCGTGCCATACGCAGACGCCCCACGGGATGAGAAGAACTATTGAATGAGTTTTCGATTAGGATTCGTCTCATCTTGGTTGTGGTCGATGGATTTTCTCGTTTGGTTTATAGACTTACTGGAGTATTTCAAGGCTTTATCAATTACACCATGATAGTAATCCTCCTTTGCGAAACTATAACCACTTGATCAACCTCTTTACTGACCCCCTGCGGGGAAGTGGCCAAGTCACATCTGGATAGGAGCTGTACACAAAATGACTTGCTCCATGAGTCCTTGTTTCCTTGTGTGCACTGCAGTCAATCAGGAAGGCTTATTGCTGGAGTGACGTAAGCATATCAGAGAACGCAGGGAAACCAGGACTCGAAGAGCAAGTACACACGAAACAGCCATAAGATGTTCAATATCAGCTGCAAAAAGCTTAAGTCTGTAGTTGACTAATTCTTATTAACGTATGTAACGTTAATAAGAACGAAATGTCGTCATAGTACACTCTATTTTTTATGAGAATACTTGAAATTTTCCTGAACCTCAACTTTTTCCATTGTTTATTCTTAAATTTCCATTGTTTTTTGGCCATTTTGAGTCTCAATATTCTTGTAAAATTTATTCTTATAAAGAAAAAAGAGTGTATTATAAACCCCTTTTTTGGTGCAAGCAAACAAATACACGCTTTCTTTATAAGAACAATTTTATAAGAACACGAGCCTCAATTTTTCCAAAAGTTAAGAACAACTTAAGAACAAGCTGAAGCTGGTCAATTTTTAGATCAAGATATAGTTGTAAGAAATAACCATGGGTCTAAGAAATAAACATAAATCATGCAAATTGGTGACACCCTTGTGTGTCAGACAGGACAGGAAAGTAAAATATTCGACAACTGAACACAAATGATAGCAAAACAGGATTATAAAGCATTGTAAAAACAATTAGAATAAGGTAAGAACAATTTAAGAACATCACAGCCTGAAAATGGAAGAACATTCAAGAACAGCCAGCTTCAAATAAAATTTACGGGTTCTTATATAAAAAAGAGTGTAATCGAGATAATATGTGTATACCAAATGAATATTGCTCAGTTGGTAGATCTTTTAAGACTGACTCACAGTGGTTTGGTGATAGAGCACAAACTCAGTCGAAAACACAGAAACGTTTAATTTCTGTCTTCGAACATGACCAAATGGTTTAGTAATGCTTCGGAAGTTCAAAGAATTGATTCTTACCTCTATTTGTATTTCATTTATGCTAAGATTATGACAGAGCGTCCCAGGTAAACATGGGTGTATTTTTGTATCAGTGACGTCATAAACTACTTTGTTAACAGTTATGCACATCTAAAATAAGCACCTGTTTGATATTTGAGAATCGTGAAGATGTTCATATTCAAAAATAGAACCCCACAGTTACTTTGACAAGCCAACTAACATCCTGCACGTCTGTCATCGTGGCAATAAAAGCGCTAAAGATAAGACAATCACACTTGGTTAAGTAATGACGAAAATAACAATTGTCGAGTGAAAGGATATAATCGCATTATCTATCTCCTATGAGTCTTTGTAACTGGGAAGTGGGCTGCGGTGGTGCACAACTAGCCCTACCTACCCTGAGAATGAGACCCCGTTTACAAGAGTACGGAACCAAACGGATCCTTACCGAAACTGGTACGGATAGGCCTTGCGTTTACACGGACCACCTGGGTCCGTACCTGTTTGGATCCGCAAATCGTACCCGTTTGGATCCGCTTTTGAAGCGAACCCACTTGGATCCGATCCAGTTGGCTCCACCACCAGATCTCGTGTAAACGGGTGGATCGGATTCAAAGTGGTACGGATAGGCAACGAGGCTGGAAAATTCATGAACTAGAGGCTTTCCAAACATGCTTCTATTGTTTTTCCTTGAGTTGGCGCCTGACCTAGAATTTAATATCAAGTTGAATATTATGGTGAAAGCATCCTTAAATCTAATAAGATGGATCTAAGTAAGTCTAGGCTTAGTTTTAAATCAGAAAGTATGTTATGATAATCTCAAGTCAAGTTTATCGATACATGTTGTAAATAAACTGCAAATTTGATGATGTTCTGCTTGCCTTTCGCCTCAGAGAACAGTGATGAATGAGAAGGAAGGAAAGCATGCGCAAACTATTTGGTTGTAAATACGCATGCGTAATTGTCTAGGGCAACCTGGATCCGATCCCGTGTAAACGCAATCATTTTTGGATCCGAGCCCGTGTCAACACCCCGAAAAAAGCAAATTGGATCCAATTGGATCCCAACCAATTAAGATCCGATCCCGCGTAAACAGGGTCTCAAGAAGCGAAAGAATGCTCGATCCAGTCTTTATTTTGAGATCAGTGAGTCCATGTCGTCTTCGACAAAATATGATTGTTATTGTTTATCTCATAATTCGATAGCATGTTAATTCAATTGCTGTGATCTTTTATATACACACCCATTTATAAAGAAAGAAAAAAATTTATTTGAAAGAGGTAAATAAAGAGGCAAGATGGCTTAGTTAGTTTGTTAAGTAATGAAAATGTTACTAGTTTTACTAGGGAAGAATACCACCAGTAAACAGAACTGTGGAGCTTTTCAGTACGATGGAGTGGAGGAATACCATCCGTAATATGGAGCTTGTTAAATGCTGTGAAGGGATACCATCAGCACTGTAAGGGGAAACCATCAGTACAGTGAAGAGATACCATCAGCACTGTGGGGATATTGCCCAACGGTACTGCTCTCTCTTATATATTGTTTGCTTCCATCCATAGTACAGATGATATCTTCCTACAGTACTGAACATCCTCCAGAGACGTTCCCTAGGGTGATTCTGGCGTCATCGACAGATATGAAAATGATAAAACTATTCCCTAATTTTCCTCTTAACAGATAAGGATAAGCCAACCAACATACAAGTGCATTTGGCGTATTAATTTTGCTTCTCATTGGAGTCATGAATACAGAAATTAACAAACCTTTCCTCTCAATTAATTCAATTCGTTGTTTGATAAACAAAGGTTTTAGCTAGTTGAATTATTAATCATAAAAAGCAGTATGATCAAGCGTGGGGAGATGAATATAGATATTGTAATTTAGTGACTGATTATTATTATTATCGTTATTTGAGGAGAAGCAGGATTATCAATCGAGATAATTTGTGAGAATGAAAATGACCCGATTAGGACTCAAACCCACGACCTCTAGATGCAGTGGTAGCGCTCTTGAGTACGAATCTAGAGGTCGTGGGTTCGAGTCCTACTCGGGTCATTTTCATTCTCACAAATTATCTCGATTATTATCGTTATTGTTAATATCAGTCATGCTTTTTTCTTGTTAACAAATAAGGCCACTCGTTCTCACAAATACATTTGACTTGGAAAATCAATCGATATAATTTTTGAGGATGAAAATGACCCGAGTAGGACTCGAACCCACGACCTCTAGATTAGTACTCCTCCAGGGTAGCAATAAACATCCTCCAATGTACTGATGACATCCCCCATAGTACTGAACACCCTCCACAGTACTGCAAAGACATTCCCAGGTTGGATTTGATTTAGGAAAGTTCTGTTTCTCTGATCAGGTATAAAGTATCTTCTCTATAATTTTGAAAAAACATGTTTTAAGTTTACAGTACCAGCTGAACCACTTTCCTTCCATCATTCTACCTTACGAGGAAAATTGGGGAATAATCAAATCATTGTCATATCTATGCTGGCAAAATGATCCGATCATCAAAGCTTATTAAAAAAACCTACCGAAGAAAATCAAAGAAGGAAAATTGTGCTATTCAACGATTACCACGACTTTCCTCTACGTAAATCCTGTATTTTGGTAATTCCTGTATTTCATGTATGGATTAACTGTGACGTATTTTGTTTGGTTACTATATGGCTGCATGAACAGGCACTGATTAACAGCAGCTAACAAGAAATGTGTCATGAATACCCAAAAGATGATGGTGTCTATTATCATACTGAAAACGTAATCAAAACTGAAAACTGTTAACTTGAAGCGGGTTTTGGAAACTCAATCGAGATAATTTGTGAAAATGAGAATGACCAGAGTAGGACTCGAACCCACAACCGAGTAGTACGCAGTGGGTCAAGCAATTTCACTCACACAGTTCGCACCCAGCACTCACCGAATGCAGAGACAAAACTATCCGGGCTCTTTGACAACTACACAGGACTTGCCAACCCATTTTTTAATTTCATGCTCAGAATTTCATCCTAAGCAAATCTACGCTGAATATAGATGAGTACCCATGGGTATCCACAGTAGAGGCATCATTCGTGTTTCGGATTAAAGCTTTCATCTGAACCAGGTATATAGCATGGCTTTTATGGCATATTAATCCCCACTGGAAGAAATGCGTTAGGCCCGAAACTGCCAGAGAATATATCGACAGAGCAAGTCGATGATTGGAGAAGGAATTCATTCCGGCCCAAAGCACATGTCCATGTCAACATAAACAGCTGATTTAGGAGTGGAGTGGGTGGGTAGAAAGAGCTGAATGCGACGCAAGCAGCTGCTGCAGTGAAATGGCATCGAATGCCAATCCACTTGCCTGCATGAAAACAAGATCGCCACTCTAGGAAGAATTAGCCAATCACTACCCTCCACGTGACTGTCTCACTGAAAAGAGGTTATTCCAAATGGCCCCGAGTACAAGCATAGGGCAATTACTATCAACCCTCATATGATGCAACATGATAACATTTCAAAATACAAACGAAGAAGACTTACAATCTGCACTATTCGTCTTGCCGAGGCCGTCAATCTTTCGCCTTGCCATTATTCGGATGTTCGACTCACTGGCCTTGGAGTACAACCTGGCTTTGTACTTGTACACACTGGCGAACTGAGTGGTGTCGTATTTCGAGTCCTGGTAATGGCTCGAAATAAATCGATTCTCACGCTCCTTGGCTCTCTGTGAAAAAGCATTTTAATTGTAATTATTTGCTTGAAAGTAGATAATAGAATCATTTAAAAAAGTTTAATTTGAGATGGCGAGTGATTCTCACCATGGGCAACGCCTGTGTATGTGTAGCACTGTGGAGGTTGTTCAGTACGAGTATGTTCAGTATTGTGGAGGTACCATTAGTACTGCAGAGGATATTCAGTACTGTGGTGGGTTATCATCAGTACTGTGGAGGTTGTTCAGTACGAGTATGTTCAGTATTGTGGAGGTACCATTAGTACTGCAGAGGATATTCAGTACTGTGGTGGGTTATCATCAGTACTGTGGAGGATGTTCAGTACTGTGGAATATACCATCAGACACATCTGTATGAAAAAGCTATTTCTTAGATTTCAAACCCTTTTAAAGGTCTTTGACAAAAACATTGTACTCTTGTGTAGAGATTGATCGATGACCTGTATGAGTGGCACATCCTCATACCATTTTCATATTTTGTAACCCCCCCTCCCAGAACCACCCCTCTCTTGACGTGTGCTGCAAATCAGGCAAACGAAAATACAATTGACTGACTGCTGAGGGTATTAATAGTATCAGAATTAGCAAGTGATGATTTCTGATGTAATATAGAAACCAAAGAGAATTGCACACGGCTACCACCTTAACCACTGTCAAATCATCCTGTTCTCACATTTGTATTAGCAGACCGAGTCAAATGAACCAATGTTGTTTCTGCAATATAAACTTTTTTTGGGTGGTTAAGAACACGGCAAGTTATGGCGTGTTATTCAAGATTTGGTGCGTCGCAGTCAACAGTCTCCAAAATTTGCTTCGGTTAAGGGGCTGGCTCGATAATTACGTCTGCACTGAATTGGCCAATCAAAAACCTCCGCGTCACGCATGATTCTTAGCAAGAAATCATGAAATGAAAAGTTGAAAAAAACGACAACAACATTTAGATAAAGGACTAGACCCACAGTAATGTGGAGGGTATTCACTACTGTGGAGGGTGTTCACTAATGTGGAGGGTGTTCATTACTGTGGAGGGTGTTCAGTACTGTGGAGGGTGTTCAGTACTGTGGAGGGTGTTCAGTACTGTGGAGGATGTTCATTACTGTGGAGGGTGTTCAGTACTGTGGAGGGTGTTCAGTACTGTGGAGGATGTTCATTACTGTGGAGGGTGTTCAGTACTGTGGAGGGTGTTCAGTACTGTGGAGTGTGTTCAGTACTGTGAAGGATGTTCAGTACTGTGGAGGATATTCATTACTGTGGAGGATGTTCATTACTGTTTGGGGGCGCGAGGGGGGGTGTTGGAATACAGACACCACTAAGTACTGTGGGGTTTATCATCAGTACTGTTGGAGATACCAACGGTAAATCAGATATTGTTCAAAACAGAGGAGGGATACAATCAATGTGGGGGGGGGGGGGATAACATCAGTACTGTGGAAGGATAACACCAGTACTGTGGAGGGTGTTCAGTACTATGGAGGGATGATATAAGTATTGTGAAAGGACACCATTCAGTACTGTGGAGAATGTGGTGAGTATATGAGGTTTTTCTATAGCGTCACCAATAAGGGAATAGCCATCCATTCTCCTCGCATGGAGTAATAATTGAACAACCGGGAGAGGCTCCAAATGTACATGCTAAGAACCCAACAATCGTTGAGTTTTCAAGATTGTTTCACTTATAAAAAGGCCTAATAACTTGACGAGAAACAGTTTCTGTTTTCAGAAGATTTGAACATCTTTCAAAGCTTAAAAATTTCTTGGCTTCGGCCCATATCTACTTAGATCATTGAAACCATCTAAGCCTCTATTGACGACCATTAAATATGCGAAACATGTGGAGCGAAAACCAAAATATTGAAAGTGCTGAGATATTACTTGCACAACTGATGGCGTATCTTAGGTCTTTGATTAGCTTTCTCATTCAAGTCATAAAACAAGCCTGACCATAATTCTAAATAGATGCTGTGCTGGATAAGATGCGACGTCGCGGGGTCAGGTCGTGGGAGAATGCTCGGAATGAATTAATAATATTCAGTTATCAATAGCTCCAACCGCAGGGCAGTCAATGAAAGAACCGTTTCATTGCAATCTAACCAGACATGGATACACTTTTCTTCTAAACGAGATCATTTTGTAAAACAGTAAAGTTGGCTCGAAAAGTTCACTCTTTTTAAGAGTACCAGTAAAATTGGTTTGAGGCTGGCTGTCCTTACGAATTTCTCTTCTACTTTCAGGCTGGAATTTTCTTGAAATGTTGTTACTTGTATAATGATTTGGAAGCCTGTCTTGTTATCAGTTGTGTCAATTGTTGCAACTTTTCCCTAGACCTGTCTGACATACCAGTGTGTTGTCAATCTGCTTGTATATGTCTATCTCTTAGTCTAATGGTTATTTCATTAGATCCTTACATTTAGCTAAAATGGTCAGCCTCAGTTTGTTCTTAGCTTGTTCTAAAAACTTGGTAAATTTTGAGGCTCGCATAAAATTGTTCTTATAAAAAAGAAGTGTAGTAGTAGACATAGGGATGTACGTTCCCAAAAGCCCTGAGTGAAAGGGGGGCGTTGAAAATTTCTAGCCATCCCTTGTAGAAATACAGACTTTCCTTCAAAAGGGGGAAAATACAGCTCCCTATCCAGGGCCGGATCCAAGGGGATGGATAGGTAGTTTAAGGGGCGTACGCCCACCCTATTTTGGTAGATAAACAATACTTTGGCTCGCTTTGAGGGTCTAACCTGGTTTTAGGCCCTCTTTGTGGTGCTGGCGTTGTAAAAGATCAGCCCTGAATTACAATCTAGTCTTGAAGTCTAAGCACATAAGATATATTTTAACCATTAAAAATACAATTACAAAACATTCAGCATTCTAAAACTGAACAAATACAGAGAACCGCAGCTTCTATGTTTAACCAACAATAACAGGAGTTTCTAAGCAAAGTTTTTTCGTGTTTTTCCAGTATTCCCAAAAAGGAGTTTCTTAAATCTTTTGGCCAATCGAGAGTCTGGGTGTTTATAGTGAGTTTATTTTTTTTGAATTTTTAATATAGAAGGAAATTAAGTTTTGTTTTGGAAAGATATCAAAGAAAGACAGTCAAAATTTGCAACAATTAACACTGATAGCAAATACAGGCTTCCAAATCAGTATAAAGTAAGGACAATTTAAGAAAATTTTAAGCTGAAAATAGAGGAATATATTTAAGAACAGCCAGCTTCAAAACATTTTTACTGGTTCTTATAAAAAAAGAGTGTAAATATCAGTGAGTTCTTGTTATGAAATCCTAGTGCCTGCTACCCAGTGCCATAGTGCTCGGAGTGATGAACTCAAAATAGATTGGCTATATCTCTTTATAAGAATCTGCAGCAAACGTGTGTGATAATGAATGTTTCTTTAATCGTTCGAGTATTGAGCACCAAAAGTTTCTTAGGAGTTTCTTAATTCTAAGCATTTAGACTATAGCATTATTTTCATCTTATTTTGAGGTTAATCTGGGAGTTTAGAACATTCTCATCAATAAAACCTGAACGAAAACGCACCCAACTCTCTAAAACTAAAAATGATACAAAATACAGCAGCTCGTGATAGGAGACGCATCTTTCCCGAAACGTTGCCCCTACTAAACATCAAAGGCTTGTCATGATCAGTTGTGACTATCATCATGTCAAATATTGTCAGAAACAGTCTTGACAAGACGGAATGTATTTACACAGCAGTTCATGTAACCATGAATATCAAAAATTATCTTAGCAAATATTTTTCCAGTAACTAGAGTTTCTTAACTTTACGGTCATTTAAGAGTCTGCGTTTCTTAGACGAGTTTCTCGTCGAAAATGTAAGGAAACAGCAGCTCCTATATCTAACTAAAAACATGGAGGTTTCTGGAAAAATATTTTCTCAGCATTGGAGTTTCTTAAGTTTGCAGACCGAGTTTCTTAGGAAAAACGTGTACTTTGTTGAGTTTTGAATGAAGAAAGAAATTTTCTGCAAAGATCTAGTATCATAATAAAAATTTCACATCAACCCAATATAAGATCAGAGAGTAAGAAAACTGTGTTCAGAGGTGATGAGCTTCAAATAATGAAAAAGATGATAACGATAACAAACAAATTACTTACTTCTTGATCTCGTCCTTTCGCCTCACAAAGCTCGTTGAAGATTACAAATCTAAGAGGGAATTCAAAATCATAATCCATTAGCAGCGTGAAAGTTTAATAACCGGAGGAAAGCACACAAAAACCCTCCTCATAGAAATTCCCAATGAATGAAACTCTCGACTCACGTGGCTAAAATCCGCGCTAAAATCAGCAAATAAGCAACATATCCATTGCAATTAGAGTTCCCATTCATTGCGTTCAAACCTTCTAGCATTGGTAATAGTTCGATAAGCAACACGAAGCTCGCGGGGTTGATTGGTAGTGATGAAGTGATTGCGTTCTGTCCTGTCGACGATCACCAACGACACCATCTCTCACTGGCTCAACATTTCAGTTCTGTAATTCGAAGGCATGAAAATGATCACGTCAAATCCTTGAAATTACCCGTTCTGGCTTTCTTCTCTAACAACGGAGTTTAAATATCGAATCCAACGGAAGTACAGTCGGCTTATATGACGCTCGTGAATGAGAATATTATAATGTAGCCCGGTATTTTGCGAATTGAGTAATAACTTGCAATTGCCGATGACTAATTGCATCTAAACGCTGGGAAGCATTAGAGCTGCCATGGCCAGGAACTGTCAACGCTGAACCTCAAACCGAATCTGCGATATGCCATTAGCGTAAATTATTCATTATCTGCATAATCCACTGTTGTCTTGTCCGCCAGAAAAGCAAACTTGCTTTAGAAACGTTATGGTATAGTTTTAAGTTCTGCGGGCTGCCTGCTATTTATCAAGCCGTATTGTTATCTGTCACTCTCTGATTGATCTGTGTGGAATAAATCCCGGCTCTCGACGGCCAGACTGAGAAGCCGAATGTTCTTGTGTGTTCTTTCCATTGATATTTTACGGACAGTCCAGGAACAAGGCAATTTGCCAATCTTGCACTTTTTTCGATAGGCCTATGTTGGATCTTAAGTTTCTAAGCAAGTTCTTCACCACAAATCATGTTTTATCTTAACTAGCTACGTGTTCATACTCAGTACATGCTTTTAATGTGTAAAGAACCAGTTTATAGAGCTAGGATTTCTTGGAGAAGACTTCTTTCGTTCGACTGTTTGTTCAACAGTAAAAAACAATAGGAAATTTCAGTACCACATCTTCAGGTACGCCCCTTAAAAAGCGTTTACACATCATTTCTTATGATAGAGTATTTCATAAGGAAGCAACAATGGAATTCCTCCTGTAAAATAATAGATTCCTTGGTTCTATCGTTTTATTCAACAAAAGAAAACAAAGATACATTTAGGAAAGTTTCAGTATACTGAGATCGAGACTTGCTACATATATCATCATCTCGCTATTAATCCAATACTTTATAAAAAACTTGTTTACACTGCAGAGCTGAGGGCGTACAACTAAATATAGTACACGTATTTTTTATAAGTAACTGCTCAATAAGCAAGGTAGTACTCGACAAGACAAAAACTCAAGCAAATATAGTAATGACAAAGGAATGCTAAGCAATTTGAAAATTTAAGTTCTGATTTAATTGGCAATGTAAATCGTGTAGCAGCTATAGGGAAGTATGTTACAGTAGATATTACCCTGGTACACTTTTTTATGCAAGATACCATCGATATTTCTTATACAACAACTTGTGAGATAGTATTCAAAGAAACAAATTTTTAAGTAAAAAAGCTAAGCAATTGCTAAGCAATTTTGAGTACGCAAATTTTCCCTCCAGCTAAGTAATTTTTAGTACTGAGCTCGAACTGAGATTACTTACAAAAATGCGTGTAATGTAAACACCTAACTGTATTCTGTCTGAATTGCCTGCTGTTTTTTAAGTAAGACTGTGAGGTTTTTTCTATTACATCCGGTGCTAACAACTTAATCTTTGAAGCCACACGCGAATCCGCTCAAATCCGGTAGAATCTGCACCAATCTGCACAAATGGGTACAATATTTAGGGTGAATGCTAAATGAACTCTATGGGTAAAGAGCTCTATAAGGAAAATGAAGTGTATTTGTGGTTTGGCAAGGACTGGAGTTTGAGCATAGATCAAATTGCCTATTTTCCAAGCACAGTATTGTAACAAACCTCATACAAATCCATCCAGAGTCACTCGTGAGAATTGTAATGCTTCTTTTGGCAAGGATATCCTTTCTTTTGTTTACCTCAAACAGTTCTGGAGATATTCCATCCAAATTTCAGTTTGGTGTCTCTTAAAAATGTTGTAATGTTCTGTGTAGGTCAAAAAAGCGAGGTTCCTTATTAAAATGTAGGTATTGATGTCAATGTAACAATTGGTACAAGTGTTTTGCATAACAACGTTGACATTGTTCTTATTATAGTGTGTTAAGAATTTCAAAACCTTATTTTCGTTATCAAATTGGCACAAACTGCTGAAAATCTCAGATAGGGATAGAAAGTTAAATTATGTTTGGAGGCTTCAACCTTGAGCCATTAACTTCTCGGCTTTCTCTGTGCTCTGGTTTGCTTAAAGCTGGATATTTTAAGAGGGGATTTCTCGATTTTTGTCTTTCTTGATATATTTACCTACTTAGATTACATTTTCACTGTAAGCGGATGATTCAAAGAAAACTAAAATAAAATATCAAATTTGAGATAAATAGAGTTACGCCAAAATGGACTCCCGTGGATTATAGTGGAGTCCACATTGATTATTTTCAACTAGAATTAGCTCAGTCCTAATCCGCAAATCATTGCAAAACCTGACTGCGCGAACGCTCTAATTTCTTAAACAACCATTTTGAGTCTGTCGTTGGTAAACTTTTGATATGTAACGATGATGACGTTTTTCAAATCTCCCACAAGAAATTTATGCAATTTCGTAAATAGTAGGTGGCTGATACGACATGTAAAAGAGGCTTGACAATAATGGCACCAATGATGTTTACAGATATTGCTATCATGCGATACATTGTTGGTAACGGTGTTGGAAACCATGTTGGCAACCAATTAGGTCTTTCAGCCCGTCCCTAAAAGCTGTGGTGAAGCTCTGAGTTAAGAATTCTATGAATGTTGTCCTGCTTCAAGTTTGTTCCAAATCATCCTTCAACTTTACAAAACATGAAATAAACTTGAAATAGTCTAATAAAATATCGAAATTTAGGCCTAAGATATTTAGAGGGATACTTGCGAGTGTCCAAATCTTGAACATTTTCTTTTTGAATTTGAGTCTTAATCTTCAAGTCCTTTGCTATCGAATATGATATTTGAATTCTCCACCCTTTTCAAGTCTTGCTGTTTTGTGCATTATGCAGCCGGTAGACGTAAGCAGAGCATCGAGATTTGCATACAACATTTTTCAATAAACAATAGTCTGCATCAGGTCAATGAGCAAACAAGTTGTGGATCGAGGGAATTCATTCGGTAAAAAAGCATCAAATAAGGGAAATAACTTTCTAAAATTGCTGCTCTAACTTCCCTCGTGAGGAACGGGCAAATAAACGGACTTCAGGAATAGAAGCTGTTATTATTTGCAAGATTGAGCGCAACTCTTAAATTCCCCTCGTTCCAAATAAAAGAAACCTTCCTGACGTCTTGACATGACGTCGTCACAAGCAACACGAATACGAGGCCCTAGCCTGGGCTGTGGAGAGAAATGCTTATCTTTGAGAATTGAATGTTTGAGAAGCAAAACAAGTTTCACATTTGAGATTTGTGCATCTTTTGTGAACTCTATATTATTCCCAGTCCCAGCACTCAGACTAATTCCATAATTCATGCCTTATCTAAAATATGGGGTGTTGATAGGGGGCATTCAGATTCACTTTCACTAGTCTTGTTGTTCGGAGACTTTAACCAATTCCATTGACAATCTTTCTTCCAACGCCCCTGCATGGCAAGGTCACATTTTTCTGGTAGAGTTTGAATGAGTGGGCCAGATCCTCTCGTGAAATTACACAAGCAGAAAATTGTGAATAGTAATGAAATACCTTTAGAAAATAACTCGTCCAGCTCTTTCATATTTTTAGCTACATGGGTCAAAGGGAGTACATGAACATGCTAAGTAGCATGAATGTACATGGAAAAACTGAAGACCTCTCAACAGTTGTAGTAACATTAGCAAATAACACGTATTTTTGTAAGGAACTCGTTTTTAGGTGGCTAGCCCGTGACGTTTAAGAACGAAGGAGAACGATCTATTCGGAGACAGATACACGATATTACAAAAATTGCGCAATATTGCTTTCCAAATCTTAACTTTAATACTATTCTAAACCGAAAACTAATATTCAACCTGAAATCATCTAGAACAAAATTGGGTGAAAAATAAGGGCTTGTAGGGAGCTCCTGTAAGAATTCTACCCAGAACAGAAAGGAAAAGAGGTACACCCAGAAGACTCTCATATTCCTGTTCTCATATTTTCTAAAACGATATTATTCATTAAGGTGCACGAGGAAGGTCGCTGATTGGCTGCGGTCTTTTCTGCTAGAATCACACGAAGAAGAGGCGGAGTAAAAAGGCTAGACTTGTTTTCAAGTCGTAGTTTTAGTGACGGAAACCGAGGGAGGAAGGAGACTTCTGCTAAAACCAGAATCGGTGGCTTTCACGAAGGTTTGACGACCCAATTCAAGACTGACAAGTTGGAAATCCATGAATACAATTCCTTAATCTTTGATCTTTGCATAAAAGATATAAGAATCTCTCAAAGGCCATCCTAAAACAACAAGGCAAGGCCTCGTTGACCTCGGCGGGCCGTCAAAGAACGTCTCAAAGTAAACTCTTTCACGAGTGTCTATTTTTCAGAGCCACAGTAATCAGGAAAGAACAAAGACCAATGGATTTTTAACAACCAAAGTCAGTGCTTCCATTATAGATTTTACAAGGCATACAGGTCCTATGGTTCTAGTCTGTCCAAGAAGTTCGTTATAATAAGAAAGCATGTTCAATGCTTGTCCTATAATGACGGCCGGTCCAAATAAGGACATTTGTTCCCGATTTTTCTCTGAATCTATTGGGATGTGTGATTTTTGTTCCACACGATTGTTCTTCCTGAAATATAACTGGTACACTCTTTTATTCCTATAAGAACCAAAATTGGCTGCTCTAGGATATTTCTCTAATTTCAAGCTGAAATATTCACTTATTACCTTCATTGAATTCCTTTTTTCTGAGAACAGTTCTGGACCTAGGGATTGTTACTTTCTGGCCTTTTGCTCATTCTAAGATTATTTTCTAGCTTAATCTTGCCAGGAACGTGAAATTGAACGGATTTTGAGAATAAGGGTCGGTAGCTAACCGGCTATTTAGAGGGAAATCTTAAGCAACATCGAGGGTCTGGGCCTTGAATCCAGTTGCTTATTCAAAAAGAGAGCAAATTTTCTGAACGACGCAAATTTTCACTGAACGAGGCAAATTTTCACTGCAATTTTTTTAACAGGACAATTTCACAAGAACAATCTTTGGTACAAAACTTCAACGTAGGCAAAGAAAACGGAAGCATAGCGAAATTTTATAAGAACACGAGCCTGGTGTTTTGCGAAGCTAAGGACAAACTGGGGCTTGCCATAATAAGAAATAAGAAAATAGCCATAAGGTTTAGAAAAGAAAAGAAGTTAACTAGCAGCACACTGGGATGTCAGACTGGTCAGCAGAGTCAAAATTTGCGACCATTAACACAACCAATAGCAAAAACAGGCTTCCAAAGCAACATTCAAATAAGAACAATGAAGAACGTTTAGACCTGAAAATAGACGACTACATATGTAAGAACAATGAGCTTATTACAAAATGTATTGGTACTTTTAAAAAGAAAATAGTGTAATTCAAGATCGCAGAGACATAGAAAGTGGTCAATTTTTGGGTGTGACCGACCATAGTTCTTGTTCTCCCATTTTAGAAATGATAGGTTTGCCCTTGCTTGCCTCAATAGATGGTTTGTTGTCTTAACAAAAATCATCGGCACTGATGATTTTGACTTTTGAAGATTGTGGTATTTTTGGTGAGACGCGATGAGGCCAAATAGTCTAGTGCTTGCCACGTCTGAACAAATAAGGTTGTTTCTGAATAGGAGACACTTGAAAAGCGAGATATCTGAAGTTATCATTACTAATGGATTCTTATTTCGTACTTATCGACTTCACGACAAAAGACATGAATATTAACTAACGCATATCATCCGACATGCCTTGCGCACTTTCCTTTGGAAGGTGACGTCATTTCAGACTGATACGAAAAGATTCTGCAAACAAATTCGTATAAATCGCGCACTTACTGACAGCTTTTCTCTCAAATTTTATAAAGTGACAGATAAAAACCAACATCGAAGAAAACAACATGGAGGAAAATCGGAAATATAGTGAAACATGATACACGCTTATCATTTCTTAAGGAACCTACCTCAGGGCCTAGAACTAAAAGTTCCTTCAATTTTCCATTGTTCCCCATTGTTACAGGAAACAATAGAATGAAAGAATCGTTTGTATTATATATGAAATCCTAGTTCTAGGTTCCTTATAAACCGATTCCTTATATGAAAATGCGTATAACTTCTGAAGCTTTGCGTCTAACATTCTTACGAGAGAGGTACGTCATACAGATAATCTAACCTAAAACCTATCATATCCAGAGGCCCAGAGGTGGGTAGAAATTAACCAATCAGAAATGAGGTGAGTGATTGGTAACCAGTCATCACTGGGAATCCAGTGAGACGAATTCTGGTGTGATGATTGGTTATTTCTCACTGTAACAATCCTCCATCTATTTCTGGATGGCAAATTTCTATCATCATCCGAGTATCATAATTTGCAAGGATAATTTTCTCTCCTTTCCTGAAGCACTTCTTTGATGAGTGCCAGACGCATTGCTTCAGTAGTTATTGTGTTTTGCTATGTTTCGATTTCCTTGCCATCCTCAAGTTCTGCACCAAAAGACTGTTCCGACTGTGATGGGGCCTAATTTGAGTTTAAGTGAATGTGAGTGATAAGGTCTACTCATGTTCAAATGATGGATTGAAGAAATATATTATATTATCAGGCATGATGTCTAACGTAGTTTTATGGGTGCAAAGATACCAATGTTCAGTGGGTGCAATAGGTGCAATGTTCAGTGATATTACTAAACAAGGGAGTTTAGAAATTAGTATTATTGAAGTGTGAGTTCTTGATGCAATATTGGTTATTGAGTTGCATGATGATACAACAGTTAAGGAGACTGGGCTTAACTGTGCTTTTGTGTTGAGTGAATTTTTTGTGCTACAGGGTACCTAATTAGGTCAAACAAAAGTCTGGCATTACGGATTTAGAGAGAGGGGGAACAGATGTCCCCTATTAGAGTGGTTAATCAGGGATTCTCATTTTTAGTATGAAGTTAATAGAGTCACGGATTTGGAGACAATGAAAACTGATGTTCTTGTTTAAGCAGTTGTTTATGTTTACGTTATTGTTGATTTGTGTAATGGACGCATGTATTTAGATTAGAGAGAGGTTGTCATTATTATTGTCCTGGCGTCATCTTAAATTGTTGTTCTGGAATCTTTGTTTACTTTTTATGATTTAGCTTGAGAAAAACGTCGTATGTAACCTAAATAGACTTCTGGCCACATGGTATTGTAAACAGATATTGTGATATTTATTGAAAGTGAATTAGTGATTAGCTAGACATGTTTACTATAGGCATATTATTACTGCATATAAATACCGTGAAATCTGTACTGTAAGTTAGTAAGGAGAGCAGACGAAGAAGAAGAACAATTTAGAGGATTCGTTCTGAGGATAGAATGAGCGATTCTACATTTCGCGGAGTTCATCAACTAATATTTATCCAGCTGAAAGACACAATTTTTCCGTTGAGCTCCACGAACACATCATCAATCCTTAGCTTTATTTAACCTACATGATAATTTATGTATACGTTCAAAGAAGATTATTATTTGTCTGTCTCTCAACTCTGGCCGAGGAGTTTCACGATCTAAGCGAGCACCATAGTCTCTACGACAAAAAAGCATCGGACCCCACCGTCGGACATTTCTACACTTCAGGAGAAACAGTGTATAAATCTCATGCCAAGGCACCACCGCGTAACATTTGTGACCAGTGTAGCAAGGACCCCGAAACACGACGTACTACTCTGATGAGTGTCAGACGCAAAGCTTGGGTAGTTAAAGTATTTCACTATGTTTCCGATTTTAATCGCCATCTTTGAGTTCTGTACCAATCAAAGACTGTTCTGACGTACTACTCTGATGAGTGTCAGATGCAAAGCTTAGATAGCTAAAATGTTTCACTATGTTTCCGATTTTACTCGCCATCCTCGAGTTCTGTACCGACCAAAGACTGTTCTGACGTACTACTCTGATGAGTGTCAGATGCAAAGCTTAGATAGCTAAAATGTTTCACTATGTTTCCGATTTTACTCGCCATCTTTCGAGCTCTGTACCGACCAAAGACTTTTCTGACGTACTACTCTGATGAGTGTCAGATGCAAAGCTTAGATAGCTAAAATGTTTCACTATGTTTCAGATTTTACTCGCCATCCTCGAGTTCTGTACCGACCAAAGACTGTTCTGACGTACTACTCTGATGAGTGTCAGATGCAAAGCTTAGATAGCTAAAATGTTTCACTATGTTTCCGATTTTACTCGCCATCTTTCGAGTTCTGTACCGACCAAAGACTTTTCTGACGTACTACTCTGATGAGTGTCAGATGCAAAGCTTAGATAGCTAAAATGTTTCACTATGTTTCCGATTTTACTCGCCATCTTTCGAGCTCTGTACCGACCAAAGACTTTTCTGACGTACTACTCTGATGAGTGTCAGATGCAAAGCTTAGATAGCTAAAATGTTTCACTATGTTTCAGATTTTACTCGCCATCCTCGAGTTCTGTACCGACCAAAGACTGTTCTGACGTACTACTCTGATGAGTGTCAGATGCAAAGCTTGGGTAGTTAAAATGTTTCATTTCGTTTCCGATTTTACTCGCCATCCTCGAGTTAGGTACCGACCAAAAAATTTTCAAAAATTATAATTCAAATGAGAATAGTAAAAAAAACAACTTTGAAGGAATCGATAGTAAAAACTGATCATGAAAATGTGCATTACAAAGGAAATGTCTGATGCAAAAATCAAGAAAAACATGTAAATTTAAGTATAAAATGAAGTTATAAAATGCACTAGAAATCATAAATTAAATTAAATAACATCCACGTTCGAAAGGTTGATATAAGTTTTTGGATTTCTCTAAATAATAGTCTTGAAGCCTACTGTCTAATTGTTCAAAAGTAAAAAAAGACAATTTAGAATGTATTTAAATCAAAAGTAAGTGGTTTAAGGATTCTTAAGCATTTTTGTGATTCGCATGAATAAAAATGACACGAGCAGGACTCGAACCAACGACCTCAACTCAAGTACTCTACCACTACGTGATCAGGGCACTAAAGAATTCTCAAGAACTGTCAAAGATTTTTGAGACTTCGCGGCGTCTAACTAGACCAGGAAAAACTTGATCAAAAATACTTATAAAGGATTAGCAACTAGAGATTTATTTAATAAATTCGCCAACTATTTGATGTTTATTTGATTTCAGGAAATTTGTAAGCTGTTTTTTTTCCTTTCCCCATCTGACGCGTTACTGAGTATCAGACGCAAAGCTTTATTTTGACAAAACTTGAAACAAGCTGAGGATGGCAATCAACTACTTTTCAAGAATATCGGAACGATACCTCAAAGATTCCCTTAACTTAGGGAGCAAATTTGTAGTCATCCAAAAAGTAGAATCAATTAAAAAGTGGTCAATTGGGACGAATTTTTTCAGGGACCTCTGGGAACAACCGTTTTGGCAGCCTTTTGAAAGAAGCTATCACTGCGATGCAGTAAGGGTATAAGCACCACTGGAGAAAGGCGTCGTTACGTTAGCTCCTTCGCACTCAAAATTAATTGAGTATGAATGATGATGAAAATAATTAAACTTGTCATACTTACAACCCAAGTCAGCTTCCACCGGAGATGACCTATTTCAGGTAGTTTCACAGTGTTACTGCAAAAACTCATCGATTTCATCAAAGATTGCGTCGAAAGATTTCTCCAAAGTATCTTTTGGGTCATTGGATTTTGAAACACTCTTTTCGTCTGTGACAGAAGCATTTGCATCACCCATCCCAAAATTGACTGCGGCATTCCCAGCTTCTTCAGAGGGGGGAGTCTCGTCTTCTCTCTTGGCTTCTTTGGTTTCATGGGCACCACTCTTCGTAGAACTATCAGAACTTGCTTCCGGCACAAGTCCCTTCTCGATTGATTGTTCTTTTGTAACAGAATGTCTAGATGACAGACTCCGTTCTACTTTCTCATTGGTTGGGTTAAGTGTGACTTTTTCCTGATTGGCTGATGACTTTGCTAGGGGGTCTTCAGCTAATTTCCTATTTACAGCCTCCTCTTCAGAGCATAACTCCTTCTCGGGTGGGAAATTCCCATGCTCTTCCATTTTCTGGCCTAAAGATGATAAAAGATAGGTGTTTTATTCTTGCGCTTTAAATCTGGCTACCTGTAGCCTCCTTATAATGTGTTTAAAATGAGTCCCTAGACAAGGGCTTTGCGTTGCCTGTGTTGGCTTGTGTTTACCTCAAAGGGTTTTGAAGACAGCAAAAACTTCTAAACAAAACAACAGCCTGGTGCTCCTCATAAAGGTCGTTCTTATAAAAAAACGTGTAAGAGATAAAGATAGCTCACTCTCGTTTTCAGCAGCCAGCTTCTGCTTTCCCAATTTCCTCATAAGCTCGTTGTCAGGATTCGTCTTTTTCTCTGCAACTTTCGGAGGTTCACTCACTTTTCTGAGCTTGAATTTCTGAAATTCTGGAACTTTCTCCTCTTTCTCAGCTGCCTCTGAGCGATCCGGGTTTCCTGATTGTCCTTGCTTCAAGTTTGTCTAAAACAAAAAGAAAACATTAACAGCAAAGCAACTAAAATACTATGAATTACAGTATTGTCATCACAATGTCCATACCTTATAAATTTAAGTAATCAAACATGACTTTGATGAATTAATCCAAAAAACGAAGAAAAGCAGAGCTATGGACAGGCCTAGATTCACAAGTTACACAAGGAAGCTAATCTATTTTCCTGGTGGGGGTCATGTAGCAACTTTATTAAAGCCCTTTGCAATTGGATTATCCACAAGACCTCCTTTTCAGCTGAATTGTTGATTTGGTATTCCCTGAAGCACTGTGTTTTTTAATATCTATTGTGATTTGGGGAACGAGAAATCACGTGAAATCTTTAGAACGAAGGAACCAATCAGATTCCATGTTACTGGAGCTGCTCTCTATTTTATCAAGGCAATGGCTTGTGCACTGGCTGAGCTGAGCTCCGGAAATGAGGTTAGAAGCAGAACAACAGAATCAACTATGTTGAGCAGATAGGGTCGACAAGATATAGTTGATTTGAAAAACATGACATAAAAAGCATTTATTGAAACTTTCAAGGAGGAGAAAGATGACATACAGTAGAATCCCGATAACTCGAACATGCAATAACTCAAACTCTCGCTAACGCGAACTGATTTTGCATTCCCCTTGAACCTTATTCATACCATCGAGAGCCTGGATAACTCGAACATTTGATAAATCGAACTATTTTGATAGTCCCTTGCATGTTCGAGTATACTGTATATTCCTTTTATTGAGACATTATAGTTGCATCACTTTTATAGTGTTTTGGCTATCATTACATCAACAACTTCATACTCAATTTTTACCTTTCTCTTCTCTCTACCTTTTCGTTCAGCACATCTCTGAGGGGACCATTATGGAAATGAGGTCATTTTGACCTTTCTAATGTTATCCCTGCCACCATAGTTCGCAAATACTCACCAATAGATCGGCAAGTTCATTCATGGCAGGAGACTTGTCATCTTCTTTTAACTGCAAAATACACACGGATATTAAATATATCAAGATAATCATATTAATTTTTCATCTAATTTCCAAGTAATTAACTCACTCAAGCAAGACTGATAACCTTTCTCACTTCGAAAGAATTACTACAAATTTAGGCAAATCCTCGAGATTTAATTGCTACAAACCTACTAGTTTTAGAGTTGTGACTTTTTCTTCACGTTATAGTATTCATATTTGAAGTTCTGCTGATTTCGATCCACATCTGGGTATAATAATTCGTTTCAGTAACGCTTCAGTAGTTATCATGTTTCGATATGTATCCGATTTTTCACACCGTTCTCAAGTTCTGTACTGATCAAAGGCTCTTCAGAGATCCATATGATAGGTCTTGCCTCTATGCAGTGAGCAACCATTCAGCATTTCCAACTAAATTGACTCCTCTAAAATAAGTGTTTACCTGATTTTTGGATTTCAGGAGGGCACCTTTCTTTATCCTAACCATCATTTCTTTCATCATATCTTGGACTGGGTCGTCTGAATGAGAAACAGAGCATCAAATATTCATCACAACTACCGCGTGTGTAATTGAAAGCGCATAATCTTTGAGTTCAAAATCAAATAACTTTCAAATTACTTTTAACTCAAATTTTTAATGAAAATTTTAAATAAACTTTTCATCGAAATTTTTAACGAAACTCTTAACTAAAAATCAGGCACAAAGAGATTAGAAACTCAGATCACTAATTAACTAGCACCCTCTTACTCAACGGAAATATTATAGTTTAATCTCTTAGGCCGTCTCTGAGATCCCCATAATGTGGACAAGTAACTCCAGCTCTGCTATCCCATGAAAATCCACTATGGGTAGAGTATTTCATATCTTAAGGATTATACATCATATCTATTACTATAATTATTCACCTTTATCAGTCACAGGTCCTTCTTTCTTTCTCTTTCCTCCACCGATTCTTGTGATAAATTTTCTGTGCATCAGAAAAAACAAACATTTAGTAGATAGACTTATTTTATTTTTAGACAAAATCTCCTTAATGCGTAAATAAGTTTCCCAGGGCACTTAAATAAGTTTCCCAGGGCACTTGTGGATCGAATTATTAAGTCCTTCCTTGATAAAACCTTTACCCCTACAGTTGTTGCCCCCACAGAAACTGAAACTAGAGTACCCCTATTATTTTGCATTCCATTTCTCGGCAGGTACAGTCTACAGATGAAAACTCGAATTTGTAGACTTGTTAAAAAATGCTACCCTGGTATTCAACTTAAGGTTATCTTCCGATCTTCCACACGCATTCAGTTTTTTTTTCCGTTTAAGGATCGCATTCCTTCTCTCATTCGCTCCTCTGTTATTTACAAATTTCAGTGCCCTGGCTGCCATGCCTGGTATTATGGGAAAACATCCCGTAACTTGATTACTCGTTGCAGGGAGCATTTGGGAATTAACAAGGCTGGTCAGCAGAAAATAAAAGTTACTGCATCGGCCATCTGGGATCACCTCAACGAATCCGGTCACACTGCTTCTTTAGATGATTTTTCTATTCTTGATCGAGCAAACAATGATTTTGATTTGCTTATCCATGAAAGTTTATTGATCTTGCGAGATCGTCCCTCACTTAACTCTCAACAATCGTCTATTCCCCTAGCTCTATTTTAGGTATTGTCTTTCTGGCTCACTCAATTCTTATTCTCACGTGTTTTCTTCTTATCATATGCATTCTTAGTAGTTATTGTCCTTATTAGTATAAATTCAGCCTCGTGCTTCATTGACTTGTAATTTCTGAAGATGGAGCTAAGTGCTGCTCCGAAACGTTAACAATGGCCTATCTTTAAAATGTATTAATTTTTCTCAATTGGATTTGTCTTTAATATAACGATGTAACTGGAATTGTCTATTAAATTATGAAGTGTCGCTTATCATGTTTATCGTCGCAGTCTTGGTTCTTCGTTTTCTTATCAAAACATTTAGTAATGAGTAGCTTAATCGGAACAAGATAAGTGAGTTTCACCAAAATAATCTTTAAAATAATCTCAAATATTCTCAAAAGTCTCTGCAAATGAGAAACTCAAATTATCAAACCAGGCTGTCCTGTTTCTCATACAAAAATACTGCTTTAATGAATAAACTTGTATCTCTACCAAAGAGAATGTTATGTATCAGGCAAAAATTAAAGTGGCTACTACTCTTTGAAATTCTCTACATTATTGATCATAGCATACAAAATCGTTTAATAGAGGATGTGTCACAGCTTTATATCAACTTAGCAAACATTATCAGTTTATACAATATATTTACAGACACATTGCGAGTGCCAAAGAACGAAGTGGTTATATAGAATCAAAGATCAACAAAAGATTGCAAATTTCATGCTTTTATTTGTTTAAGGTGGTGGGCTGCAGTTTCTTATTCGTTTACTGGAGGCTAACGCTTTTACGTTGGGTCTTTCCTAACTCTAGATTAGCCCGGATTCATACACAGAAATCCATCAAGAAATTGACACCATTTTAAAACGTTTCTCCAGCAATCTGATAACGCAATAACAACAAAACCACAGCCTCGTATTCAATACAATTCAGTTCAAAGAAAGTTAATAATTACGTTCAATACACAACAAACGCCAAACAGAAGGTCAAAATAAAAGATGAAAACAAAGAGGAGTATACCTACCTAATAACGGGTGCTGACATGGGAGGTGGGGGTGGTGGTGGAGGTGGGGGAGCAGGAATCGGAAGTGTCATGTTCACCCCAGAAGCCATCGCAGCTTCAGTTCTTAACAGCTTATCATTCAACTCTCTGGCTGAAAATAGAAATCAAGCAAATCTTTCATCGAGATTATTTATGTGAATGAAAATGCCCCGAGTAAGACTCGAACCAACGACCTCCACAATCATGATTTCGCTAGCACTGAAGATGGTGTTTGTAATTCTTCTACATATATGGTTGTTTTTAATCTTATTACTTAAAATGAAACCGGTTTGCATTGAAATCAATAAAATCATCAAAGAAATGCAATATCTCACGAATATCAAGTGGAGAATCGAAGTCAAGTAAGATGGAAATTTGCAAAACTATATAGAATAACGATCTCGCGTTGAGTAAAAAATAATTAATCCCTGGACAGTGGTATTCCGTGCATAGATCGAGGGATATATGCGATAACGTCTATTTTGGGCGGCAAAGTGCTCGATATAATAATGATAAGAGCTAAATCAGCAGGGTGAGACGAAACAATTTCTTTCATCTCACTCTGCTATATCGAAAGATATTAAGTCTAGGTGAAGGTAAAAGGTTGGCAAAGATTTGATCAACAGAGCTTCCAATATTTTTATAGAACTCAAACAATATCTCGCATTCGAGTACCCTAAACGAAGAAACGATGCTTGGAAACATTTTGTATTTGCTTTACCTTCCAGATAGTCTGGCCAAACATGGAAACATTAGCAAAGATTCCTTGAAAATCATGATTTGTTTGCAAATATTTTTGAAAAAACTTGTATTAGCTATTGAAAGTCTTGGCTATTGCCATTTTTGTTAAACATTGCTGGATCGTTTGGCCGAGACTTTAACCTTTAAGTACCATGGAGTTGATAACCTCGGATGAACATTAAACAATGCCCTGAATAGCATTTAAATGCTTCTACAAAGTTATAAAATATGTATGATATCTATAGAAGAATGATACCTCTTTGTTCGTGATACAGTATTCTGCTCTCTGACTCCTGCAATTGTGACTGCAATAGCTCAATCTGATCCAAGGCGACTGTCATTTTGTCTTCAAGGGCTAAGTAAATGCAAAATTCAGAGTGTTATTATCACATCATCATCAAATAAATGAGAGTTAGTGTTGAGACATAGTCCTAATTATATTAGTAGTAGTAGTGGTGTTTTGGTTAACAAGAAACAAGTCTTTTAAAGGTCACTGGTCATCATCAACAAAGTATGATGCTAAACAAATGAAAAACTGTTTACAGTCCACCATCAACTGTCGTAGCTGAACCTTGTCCATGCTTGATATTTTCTCCAATTTATTCCAAATGCTCAGCTTACATTCCCGTGGTGGTGTGGAGAGAAGTCGCTTTTAAAAGGCGGTGTTCTCCACCCGGCAGAAATGCCCAACCCATTCGAACTTTAGTTGACAATACTACTACTACTAAGTTCATCCGATTCCGTTGGGTGACATAACGTTATTTGTCTCCCAGGACTTCCTATCTGCCATAACTGCTCTCATTTCGTTTGTGTTGAGCCCAGTGTCAGCTTTAAGGACGTCCTTAAGTGTGATGTTTGGGCGTCTTCTTATTCGGGGTTCTTCAGGCGTCCAGAATATCAGTGAACCTGAGGGCTGATTGTGTCGAGAGACGTAAACAGCAAGAAATATTCGTCTCCTTTTGATGGTGGCAGACACCTTGGGAATTCGACAATAATCATATATACTACTTAAAGTTCATGAGCATCTGCCTGCCCGTTGGTGTCCATGGCTTCCTTCACCACTCTCCTCCAATCCTCTCTGTTCCCTGCTCGTCTGCACGCCCCCCTAATGAATTGACATCCCCTACCAGTCCTTCACATCATCAGTCCATGCCCTCCTCGGTCGGCCTCGCTTATTTTTGCCGTACAGTGTCAAGAGCACTGAAGTCTTGACAAGTCTATGATCCCCCATTCGAAATATGTGTCCAAATAGACCCAGCTTCCGGCTGATGATCAGTTGCCGTAGACGATGGCGTGGTCTGAATCCTGCTAAAACCTCATCGTCGGTTACACGGTCATACCATCCGATTCCCAGCAACCAGCGGTAACATTTCGTTTGAAAAGCATCTTCTCTGCGTAGTTCCTCTTTTCCCACTGTCCATGTTTCGGCGGCGTATAGAAGGATGCTGAGAACATAGGTACGTAAGATCTCAGCCTTCGTTCTCAGTGATATTGCACGACTACTCCATATCTTCTTGAATCCACCCATAGCTCCGTATGCTATTGCGATTCTTCGCTTCACCTCGTTAGGACACCGGTAGTCGTGTGTTATGAGGGATTCCAGCTTTTAGGACGTATAATCATATATAGTTGACAATAATGGATAATGAATGTATTCCTACCTTTAATAGTATCATTGTCTTTCGAAGAGTCCAGCTCTTCTGTTAGATTCTTGACCTATTTTACAGATACAAAATAAACAAATTCTATTTTTCCATTTAAATAATGAAAACATTATGGGAACATAACGATTTTAACACAACGATTAATTAAACAGTAAAGAAATCACAATAGATTAACTAATTACAATGATTATTGAAAATACTGTGCAGAAAAGGGGGCTTACTCGAGCGTGGAATCCAGGGTAGGTCTTTTCAAAAATGGCAAAAATGGACCACCAAACAGGACATTAAAAACTTTAAATTGAACTGGCTCAAAACCTTCTAAATTTGCAACTCAACTTGCCTGTTTATATGAGGGAAAATACCTCACCTGCCAAACCCGAGGCTGAAAAGCGAAGTAAATTATCTATAAAATACTTCAATTCACTTGAGTGAAACTTCACCTCCTAATAAGTGACGTTTCACCATACCGTTAGTGTGGAGTGAAGTTTTTTTTTCATATAACGCCCCTCGCAGGAATAAAGTTAAACAAGAAATAAAAATCAATCATCGCAATACCTTTTGCTGATGCTCGGATCGTTCTTTCGCCAACGTCTTATTCAACTCTTCGACCTCTTCGAACGCTTTCTCTAACTGATCATTTGCAAGAGGGTTTTCCTTCACCAGTCTACTCATGCGGGTTTCAGACTGTTGGCTATGTAAAAGCTGAAACAATATTCAAACAATTACAGAAAGACCCTCAACCGAGAAGGTTTGAGTAAATATAACCATCCTCCGTGATTTATCCATAGTAGACTTACTAACTAAATATATTATATATGATATAATAGCCATTTAGGCAAATACTATTTTTACAATTCTGAATTGATTTACACACTCTGGTATCGACTGCTAATAATCCTATTGGAGTCCACGTGTTAAACCTTAGATTATAACTTGGTGACTGCATCATTTTGAACCATTATCGAAACACACATGTGCACAATTAGCATTTTGATTTCATACCTCAAAATATTGGTAGCCCCACATTGCTAGTGAGAGCTGGTCAGTGAGAGTATTTCGCATAAGAAACACTCAATCCTGGCACATTCATGAGACTCTCCCAAGGATCTTATCCTGGCCAAAGTGCTCGATATGCGCTAGGCATAGATTGGTATAGTCTGTATAGTCTGAAAAGTCTAGATTGGTATAGTCTATCGGATGAGTGCGGAAGCAGAAAACTCAGAGTAACAGAAACAAATGTCTGCTTTTTGAATGTCATTTCTTCTACGAGTTTCTTATAATATCATCTAAAATATTGAAGATCAAATCATTGGTAATAAGCCTAATGATCTTGATAGAAAGCATTGAAGTATGCGGAAAGCCCTTTTGTTATCAGACTTGCAAAAATCCTAGAAATAAAAAGGAGAAATTGTTTTTGGATTGAGTTGCTGGTAAAACTGTGTGTTGTTATTTTTCAGTTGGCTCAAACTGAGAGTGATTGAGTATGAAAGGTAGACCTCTTAATGGTCACCAAATCACATTCCTATAACGGATGGACCAGCAAAAGTTTTGGACATTTGCCAATTTTTTAAAGGATGAAGCCACTCTGAAAATACTATTCATTCATTATCTACGTAGTGGTAAAAGAATGAATAAGATGATAAAAAAAGATAAGGAACCGATTAAATCATTCAAAAAATCATTACTAGTTTTCCACTATATGCTTTACGACAAAAAAATCTTGAAATTCAACAAAAAACTACACTAGGTCTGGTCAACATTTCAGCATGCAATGACTTAGCTTTAGAATGATATGAAGAGCATTTCTTCAGGTGCAGACCTGATAAAAATTCCTCTTAAGGATTCTCATATCACCTTTTCCCATGATAAAACCACGCTTAAAAAAACAGCGCGTCGATCCTGATAAATTCAACAGGCAAGGATTTCCATTGATCCGAGATAATTCGTTCAGTGAATTTCTTAAAGATTTGCAAAGAATTTTGCAGCAACATGACATAAAATTCTCAAAATATATTCTGATTTAATTAAGTCTTATACCAACGCCTAGGTATGAACTTCAAGATAATGTGCACTAGTTTTATGCACTTTTTAGATCAGCCAACGTCTAAAATATTTCTTGTCCACCCTTTATGCATAAAAACCATTTCTGCATTTTTAAGAATATCAGGGGTGCTTCTATGCCGATCTACCTATATTTGTCAGAAACAAGAATGAACTATCTGCCATCCCGAAATCATCTTTAATCATTGATGAAAACAAAATGCACCACTCACCTGACTGGCGTATTCCTCCGCCTTTCGTCTGCATTCAACTTCCAGGTCGTATTTGATTCGTAAGTCTTTAAACTCGTCTAACGCCATCACAGAAACTAAAATGCCCCTTAACAAAGTTAGAGAAAGGGAAAGAAACATGCAGAAATCAGGGCAGCCATACCCTCAAGAAGTCTTTCTTTGCCAAATCTGTGCAGGGAGGTTTTCACCCAGCATTCTACTTAGTCTACGTGTCTCCTCTGCATTCAACTTTTCGCTCGCAGCACAGATCTAGCAGAAAATAGACTTATGAGGTTGTCTATACATGTACCTGATATAGGTAGGGGTAGGCCCAGGTCATGTATTCCTCGTATTAAATCTCATTCAGGCTACCTTGATCTGTATCAATAGCTTGTCTTTCAGGTTTGAAATATCAATTTCTTGAAGCAAACGCAAAATTACAGCGTTCCAATTTATTGCTTCGACTATCATTCAAATGACTACAAGTCTAGACTTGTATCTTTTTCTTACTCTCGACTTGTGCCGGGGATTGCTGGGTGGCTAGATCACTTGACTCTTGTCTTCAAACCACCTTTAGACCTTTCACAAAGTGCGAGGAGAGAATTCGCCAGCTCTCTGTAATTCCAAGGAAAGGGGCAGAAGTGATCACGAGGTTTGGTTACATCAAGAGGAACGCACAGAGTTGCACTGCTCGATTAATGTACCTAATCAGTGGGATCTTTGTGCTTTACACATAAACCGAAGGCTAGGTACAAAAATCACACTCAAACATCGGGGAGTCATTCCTATCCTCAAATACTTTTCGCTCCCAATGTTACAAGTAAAGCAATTACCTTTATTTAGCTGTACTATTTGTGCGCTGGCAATTTTCAGTTTGTGTTTCGTCGAATCGTGATCTCTTTTTTCATCTTCAAACTAGAAATCAGCAGAAAAAAGTTCAGCTTCACCCATCAAGGAGTATGATGCTACCTAATATCACTTTATGCTAAATAACAAATAATGGTTAGGAAAATAAACCAATGAACGGCTAGGAAAATGTCATGTGACCAAAATGCTGTCAACTGCTGGGCGAAAAAAGGGCCAATTTCTTGGCTGGCTCTTTAATTAATGGGCCGAGTGCCACTAGATGAAGCGAAGGTGTAGTCAGTTGTTTCTAGGACTCCTTTTATAACTCTAAAACAATACAATAGATCAATTGGAAACAACACAACAAAAACAACAGTTGTTTTTTAGAAAGAACGTTGAAAATACGGAGTATAGTCTGCCTGATGATTGTGTAAGCATGGAACTTTGAGTTACAGAGAGATGAGGAATTATCGTTGGTTTCTTGTTTTATCTATATTGCTCTGTTCTTCCGTAGCTATATCGAGGACTACGACGCGGTGATAGACAACGCAATTGCTGTGATGAATTTCAAATATATACTTTTCTCTCTTCTAAGACAAAAGAATAGAAAAATGAATCTCAATTGAATTGATATAACATTACCTGACTCTCAACTTTAGTAAAATCACTTTTTGTTCTCCGCATTTCGTCCTTCATTCCAATCAAAAGGGATCTCAGGCCTGAAATTGGAAAGAAATCAAATTTCAGTTCAGGGAAAAGGTGGGCTATCTAATTTGAGAAAATTGTGAACAATTAATAACGATTTAAAGATTATTTCCAGGAAATATGAATTTGAAATAATTTGAAACGATTCTCAGCAAGAAACTCAATGACCACATCCTTGATAAGGCTGCAAGTTAAGACTAGGAACAATATATTTTCGATTGCATACCACTGCGCATTGGTTACCTTTTAATGGTCAAACCCGAGGCCCAACCGATATGAATTTTTATCAATTTACAACTTACCTTCAAGCTCTCCCTTAGAAGCACCCTCCGTTGCAGCCTGTGAAAATTAACACCGGTCTCAATAACATAATGAAAGAAAATATGTTCAGTCGTCGTGATATTAAGTCAAATCTTTAAAGTCATTTAAACCTAGGAAAACCAAGCAAATAATATGTAATTCGACTATTCTTTGTTTATATCAACAATAAGACCAATTCATTATCTTAACAAATTCTCATAATTAGGTTACTACACAAACACACAAAAACAGGATTTTTACCCCGGTCGTTTTCCCCGCTAGCGGGGGTTGACCTGTCCATGAATTTGTCTTCTCTGAGTTTCCCTATCCGTCGCCATCCTCCTCTCCGACCCCATCACCCTATCAAACTCAAACACAACCTTCCGGCTCAGGCCTATCCATAGTTGAGGAGTTCATTCTGTTTTAGTTTAAACCCCTCTTCAGAGCAATGTAAATGAATCACATGGATTCAAGAGGCATGGTTACCAACATTGAAATTAACCCAAAATCAACATACCATATTTGTATTAGCAGGAATTATTGAGACATTCGGTGCCATTTTGCTAGATTTTCTCAACTCTTTGTTTTCTTCCTCTACCTGCAGTGAGACACCAAATTGTCTAACCATAACAAACTGTATATAACCCTTGTTCCAAGAGTCAAGGGTTGGCCCCACCTTCCCACCTATCACATGCTGAGTGAGGAGAGAATATGCCAGCTTCTCTATGTTAGTCAAGGCCATTGAACTACAGATTAAAAGACTGGAACAATAACCGATTGATTGATAGGCACATAAGCTATGCAAGGTATGGGTTTTTATGCTAAGCACAAAGGGCTCAGTGAATTGGTAAACTAATCGAGCAGTGCAACCCTGGCCCTTCCTCTCAATGTGACCACACCTTGTGATTCCTTTTGCCTTTTTGCCTGGAATTACAGAGATCTGGCTAATTCTCTCCTCACACTTTGTGACAGGTCTGAAGGTGGTTTCGAACCCGGGACCCTTCGAACAAGGGTCAAGTGATCTAACCACTCGGCCAACCGCACACTTAACCAGTTGTTTAAAAAAAGTAACCACTAATGGCTGCCATGGACCAAATCTTCTACGTATGTACGTGTTGTGTTTTCTATGTATTCCATTCACAATGTACATTATGGGCATTAATCCCCTTATATGTAAGTATGCACAATGGCCGTGCCCGTAGTTGAATTGAATGGCTACGCATTTCACTAAAAGGGAAACGATGGAGTTTTCCCTCCAGTCTTTAACATGTAGTTCAATGGTCCTGGCACAAAAGCAGAAGGAATAAAAAGGTGTGGTCACACAACCTCTAGATATGGGCTCGCTGTTGCACATCAGGACCCTTAAAGTGCAGCGTTTAGCACACTAATCAAGAAGTTGAGTTTCAAGTCCTACTCAGGTTATTTCTATTCTCATTAATCATCTGGATTGATTTTCTAAATCTTGTTGCTTCTCAAGCTAAGAAATAAAAGCATTTAATATATTTTCTGTTAGTATAAAGACATGAAATTACATATTATTCACCTTCTTTAATTTGCTCTTCGTTTCTTCTTTGATTTTCACTTCATCATTATATCTTTTCACTAAGTTTTCATATTCAGTGACAGCCAGAAGCGAAACTAATTATAAAGAAATAAATTTTGAATGACATACACAATCATTAAAAAGTAGAAGTAATTGGATGACAAGGTCAAGTCCGCAAAACGTGCATAGTTGCTAATGACCCCTGAGATCCCAATGGGTAAGCAGGCCCCTGGAAGAGAATGTTGATAAGAGTCGTCAGACATGGTAATCCAACATAAAAGGAGTCTGTGATATCAGGAACTTAACCATTCAGTGACAGCAAATATGTTTCTGTTGAAATACACATACTTAAAGTGCCCCTAAACCTTTTGGGAAGTTTGGCTTATTTAATAGAACTCGTCGAGCTGGTTTCAAATCAAAAAACATTTTTTAGATCCAATGAGTAGTTTTTTTTCTACAAGTTTTCAAAGTTCGTATTTTGAGCAAAATTGCGATAAATTTTGGTCAACGACCGGGCAATCAGAGGTCTCGGGCGAGGCGCGTTTGTGATGTCATACCGGGAATTGCGCAAAAAGCCAGACGTGAACAACACACTTTATGAAGCACACTTCAAAGTCAATTCGGAAAAACGAAAAACGGAAAAATGCCTGCAAGGGTGCAAAGCAGCGAATTGCAGTGACTTGCCCGACAAGGAATGGGGAATGACGCTTCATCCCATTCCTTTTTATAACGATGAACGCTTGGAAGCAAAAAGAAGACGAAAGAAATAGGTAGATTGGGTGAAATTGAAGCGCGCACGATGGGAGCCAACCATGCATTCCTGCATACGTTCCTTTCATTTCATGCCAGAAAGTTTTGAACGGAAAATATTTACGCCAGGGACCAGTAGAAGTCGTCGTTTGGTTACAGATGAACTCGGTGTTGCAGCTTTTCCGACTTTTCATGCAACAGAAGATCGTGACACCGGAGATGATGTTTCAAACAGAGCACGTAGACAGGTAGGCCCATTAAATTTTCTTTTTAGGCCCATCTTCATTTCTATTTTTCTACGTTCAAACCCGCTTCAGATACACTTCTGATCTAAGAACAACTTTTTCACTCCTCCGTTAATAGAAATTAGAAAACTTTTTATTCCTTCAACTTGGATTGCCGATATCTTGGCCACAGCTGTTACGACCGGGAAGTCAAGTCCTTTTAGGCCCATTTTGCTATCCCTTGCAGAAATTTCATTGTAGCTTTAGTTATATTTAAGATACAAAAAACCTGAAAACAGATTAAGACTCAACATTGGATTGTCTATTAAAAGTAGTCTAAATATTTGCGTTTAACATAACATGGAAATTTAAAACAAATTTTCAAGTTGACCTCACCAGTTTTTACGAAGCGCGACAACAGAATTCGCAAAATGATAACCGACCGCATTGCTAAAACTCAGCTCAAAAGGAGGTAAGTCGTTCAATTATTATTTAATAATGGTTAAGAAAACATAATAAGATACATTTGATATATATTTATTGTCCAAAACCTCTGAAAACGTTCACCAGAAAGGCCTGCTTCCGATAACTTGTCCTCCATTACGATTTCTCAACATAGAAACGGGTGGACGCTGCGTGTTGCTGCGCAGCAGCAACAACGAGACACGCGGTTTTGCCCTGTTTTCGCTCCAATGGGGCACCTAAAAGTAGCTGGGGCTCTTGCCAGAATGACTAAAAATGCAAAACTAAACTTTCAAATGAAAGCTTATTTAATAAGGAACAAATAAATCGCTGGCCCCCTGAATGCTGAAAGACCGTTTGACTGTGCGGGCTCGTTGAACTTTTAAAAACCACGTTGGCATAGCTTGGTAGCCATAGCCAACAGGGGGCCAGGGGTATCATTAAAGCCTCGTTTTCAAGCTAAATTATGCTGAAAAAATGGAATAATTATCTTTTTTCGTTTAGAAGCCCCGAGCAAAAGTTTGGGCTCGATTTTCGGCCTAGGCCGAAAAAATGTCGAAAACACTACTCGAATTTTATTTTTTTTCTCGTAAAAGAAAGAAGGAATTAAAACAGCAACTAAACAGGTGTGTTAAATAGGGTTTTATCTATTAAATGATGCTAAACTTCAAACATTTCTCAATCTTTAAGTACCTGAAATTTATTTTCAAAAAACTTATAAATTTGCAAAATCAGTGCGCGAGGTCTGTTGTCGCGGAAATTTGGGCTGACTTGAGTTCCGCGAATACAATAGGGCGTAACAGCTGTGTGGCCCATGGCTTAGATTCATATGGGCCTTTTAGACCCATTCCATTCATCACTTTTTAGGCCCTCAAAAAGTTGGATCTATTTACCTTACTTTCAGTTGGATTTGATGAAAATAGTGGGAATTACAATTAATTTACTACTTTCTATTGTTACCTCGTTCAAAATTTGGTCAGTTTGAGGTCAGGTGACCATATAAAAAACAATAAAAATTTTCATTGATTGTGCTCCGTAATTAATTTTAGGAAAAGTCAGTAAGTTTGACTTTTTTAGAGTTTGACCTTATTCAGTCAGGGAGATATCGGGAAAACGAGATGAAAAATATGTCGTTTTATCGATAACGAGGTTATCGATATCGCGATACTTTTTTATATCGCTAAACCGATATAAAAGTTATCGATAAAACGAGACAATAAATATCGTATCCTCCAACTGAATTTTAAATTTGCTTTCATGATTAGAGAACTGGTCCCTTATTCCATTTAATAAATAAAAGTAACTGCTATGCTAGTGCATCTCGTTGAACTAGATTAAGCTTGGCTTTTGGATTTGGCTTCATACAAATATCTAATGAGCTCCTCTGAAAGAAACCCTTCTCTCATATTGCTGAAAAAATAAGAAACTTTAGTACTGCAAAAACGTTTTCTTGATATGAAACTTCAATATCTTTGGTCAGTGCTGAAATTTTCTATGCTCTACCCTCTTTGGTTTCAGATAAATTAAGAATAGTTTTGGAGAGGGTTATTCAATTTTATCATTTCTTTTTAGCACTTATGTAGGATATTAAGTATTTCGAAGAGTTAAGAAAATTTTAAATGTCTCCTTAGCGATAAAATGTTTCAAAAACATCTCGTAAAAACTTAATTTGCAACATTTAATAACGCTGAAACTTGTGATAGGCCAACCACCTCAATTGTCAAGCCTGAGCAACTTAATTAAAATGACGTAGCCTAGTTTCCTAAAAAGAATGAATGTACCATATTTTTTTTCATTTTGTAATATTCGCTTCGTTTTTTTTTCTAATATAAAAGACTGTATTTAATTATTAGCTGTAGGTTATGTATACAGTAAAGGGCCATCTTGGTCTGTATACTTGATTTATAGAAAAAAGAGACAATTTCATTTTTCAAATTAAAAAAGTTACCAACATCACTTTCACAAACAATCTCCTAACAACCAATTTAACTTGTACAGAACACTAAATTTTGATTACTATACTACATGGTTTATATGGCATAAGCAGTATCCTCTACGCCAGTATATCTTCTGATTGCTAATTTTCATTCAAATTTGCAGTTAATGAAACAAAAAATAATACGTGGCATACAACTGACATACATGTTTTTTTTAAGAGTGGTTCATAAGAAAGTAGTGCCCAACGTCTCAATAATATAAGAAAAATCAATACTGGATTCTTAAAACTTAAGAAAGTTCTAAAATTATTATGGGGAATTGATTTTCTTGCCTTTTGTATTTTTGATATATGTGTTAGATATTTCGTGCCAAAATAAAATTTTTCTAAGATAGTTGCAAGAAAGTGTTTGTACTTTAAACATGAAATATCTAAGATAATTTAATACTGGGCCAAAAAAAACTTACTTATTAAAAAATATAGAAGCAATGTTGCAATTAAATTCATTTGAACTTCAACTCCAAGAAAAAGTTGAAATAGTTAGAGGGCCTAGGCCCCCAAACTCAGCAACCATTTAACAAGAGGAATTTGCCTCTGTATTAGTGGCATGTGTCCAGGGATCCTGCAGGTATTCCAAACTGTGGGGCACAATGCTTGGAGAGGACTTTTAAAAATGGTTCTTCTTTGTCTTTTGCAAAATCTCTTGGAGGCAGGTATCCCTAGTGCCTGCCGGTTGCTACATCTTTTCCTGTGGTGTGGTTCATATCGCTGAAAATCACCACTGAGATTAGCAAAGGAAATAAAAGGAGAAGATAGGTCATTTTGCAGACAGCTTGAGCTAAGTTTTCTGAGGTTCGGTGAAGTTTGGGAAATTTTCTGTGGTAAAGCTGGCAGAGCAGGCTTTCGGTTTAAATCACAGTGGCAATCATATTTAGTAATCATATACATCCCAAAACAAGGGGAGATATGAGGGGCCAAAGCCCCCTTTATATAGTTCCTAAACCGCTCTGCTCTTAATGAAACTTGTACTCAATTACAATTTGGAAAAGCTTTAAAGATATCTGACATGACCTATTTAATCTTACTGCATTCTAAATCTAGTCTATTTTTGGTCATTCAGCTCAGTTCCAAACATTAATTTTGCAGGCTTCAAGAACCAGAGTTTAGATATGGGGCCTGTTTGCCCCCATCTGTTCTGAATAGGATTAAAACTGAATTTTGAAAGCCTTGTGGTTGATTGCTGATTTATCCAGCCCTTCTTCTTTGAAACCCCAATGTAATGTTCAAGAACACCATCAAGCAGGGAAGGGATGGTTCTTCCAGTTCGGGGGGGGTCTTGAAAAAATAAACCATGACCAAGCTTTTCAGACTGCAAGGGACGTATATTCAGAAAAATGTGTTCTACGAAAACCACCCAGGCCCTGGACCCCCTACCCTCCCCCATCTCATCACTTCTGGTAATAGGGGATGAGCAGAAGGGGTTAATATCTTATCACCAAGTCACCAAGTTTCAAGACAATATCATGTCATTTATTAGAGTTTTATGCTTACTTAAAGTGGGTTGCAACTTACTTAAAGTGGGTTGACTTTTGCAAAGCTAAAAAATGGGCGGGCCACGCCCTAAAATCCTGAACTATTTGACGAGCTGTCAACCGCGCCGCTGCCCCTATTTTCTTGATGGTTGGTATCAACACGTATTGTGAAAATCAGCTCAATCTGAGGGGATGGGTTACTTACCTACTTCATTTGAATTGACTTAGAATTACCCAACAAGACAACACAACCCCTTTAATCCCTCATTGATTATGCCCTTTATTCACATTTAGAGCTGTAAGTTGTTGAATTCTTGGGATGTATCAATCCAAGAAGTATTGTAACTTCTCAAAAATATTTTAGTATAAGCAAAGATCCCCTGAGATTTTTAAAAATTATTTTTTTTAAATCTCCTAAGACAAGCATCTGGGCAAGAGTGATAAACCCTCTTGGTTGAATTGTGCAAAATAAAATAGTGTCTCAGAACATTGCAATATTTGTAATGCAAGATTTTTCATCGAATAGTAAAAATCCAAATAAAATATTTCATAGATGTCTTAAAATGATACTTTTTCGACTTGTTTCCAGCAACTTAAAAGGATTTGCTACGAAGCGCCTCCGCAGAGCACTATGTTTCACTTTGAAAACCCTTGAAGAAACCCCATTTTACTAAAACGCGACATCGAAGAAATAAACGCGACATCGTTTCGAAAAATACATCAAAGTAGACTTTAAACCATAAAGAATCTAAAAAAATTATTTTCTTCCCTGGGAAAATTCATTTAAATACGATTCCAGGCACTTTATTTCATGTCGTCCGATGAGCTTCTGTTTTCGTTCGCGCGAACCTGCTCAACTTTGAATGTTTATCTCTGGACTTCCCTGACCGATTTTGACGCGGAAAACTTCATGAGCCGATATCTGACTATAATAGAGTCTGCTGAGAATGTTATATCGCTCTTTAGATATATTTTGAAGGATTTTTATGAGTATTTCTAAGGGAGGTTTGATTTTCAAGGGATTGTTGACGAGGATCGCCTCGCAGCAAGATATCGATAAAACGATATATTTTTTATCTCGGTTTCCCGATATCTCTCTGACTGTTATTAGGGGTAGAACTTTTTTAGAGGTTGATAACAAAAGTTTAGCAGGGGACCCCTTTTTGCCCTCCTTGTGCTAAGGGTTAAACAAAGTTTTCTTGGGTCGGTGCTCCTTTGCAGAGTATGGCATTTCTTGACGAGATCTCGCACGTGCAAGAGCCATTTTCTATTATTCTATCCTATTGTTCTATTGTTAAAATCGTGCATACAAGTGCTACACTCTGCAGTCTAGGGTAGGTGCGTGCTGGTTGTTGATGCGTGAAAATCAAATGCACATGACCTCAAGGAACAAGCAAGTGGGGGCAGGGGCAGGCGCATAGCTCAGGGGGATTCCGGAAGTACAAGTCCTAAGGGCCTGAAGCATATTTGAATGCCAAGGGACCCAGGCAGTTTAAAACCAATCCTTCATTTCTGAGGAAAATGCCATATATGAAAAAATATGACGAGTGATTATCACATCAGGAAAAAAATTCTCCTAGAGGCCCCACTACCTCTGAGCTGTGTCTGGGTAGGAGCAAAAGTAAATATGGCTGGCATATAGTTCACTTTTAGCTTGGGCTGTACATCTCTATCCAAACCTGGGACAACTAGCCCCCCTGGGAAACTATACAATTTTCCATTTTGTTGTTGAAAAAAGATATTTTACAGTAAATTATCACATTTGTTTCTATGTTTATGACAATGTGCAATCATTCTAATTTCACACAAAATTGTGTACTTGGTATTATTTTTATTTTGCTGCTTTCTTTGTATATTTTGCCAAAACAACCCTTCCCCTAACCTGCATCACAGACCATAACTCATGCGGAGTTAAGGTCTGTGACGCAGGCTACTCCGCATGAGTTATGGTCTGTGACGCAGGCTATCCTTCCCCCATTAGTTTTCCTCAGCTTGCTTGAAATCATGTCATAATTTTTTACTTTTTCAGATTATTAGAGATACTCTGGCACAGGTGGCACAGCCATCAACATCAACTGTTGCAGATGCTGAAGTTTGTCAGACTGAAGGTGAAGTGCCTCTGCAAGAACAAATATGGGATGATTCAGTTGGTGGCTCCAATCAACTAACTTTTTAGAATGTTTCAATTGACCTGGTTTGTTGTTTGTCATATGCACTTCTGAGTTAGAAATTGCCAGCATACAACCTTCTATCTCGGTGCAGCACCAACATTCTTTGGCATTTTGCAAGCTGTCCTATAGACAGTTCCCGCATTGGCACCTAAATTTCAAATAAAATTTGTTATGATTTAGTACCTCTTGGAGGATTTTGTTAATTCCATAAATCCTTGAATGAAGCAACAGATTAGCCCCCACACCACATTCATTTAATTGTAAAAAGTCCCCCCTTAAATAAGCCACCATGGGGCCTTATTCATGAAGAGAAGCAAATGGCAGAATAATGTTATTATTTCCAGGGCGCATCTATAGAGTGACAGGTATTTTTTGCAGGTAGCAGCAACACATGGCCTAAGTGTTTTAGGAATAAAGCATATATTAAATAAATTGATATTCTTATGATCACTGACCGGAAAGTTGTCGCTGACAAAGTTTGTATCTGCCATAAAACAGTTTATTTATCTATGTTACTTTGTTCCTAAACATTTAGGGCTAATTATGTGTTGCTGTGACCTGCGGCCTGTGAAAAATACCTGTCATCTAAGGGGGGGTTGTGGGAGTTGTAACCCCTGCCTGTTTTGACAAGGAAGCCAGTTTTCCCAGTCCTGGTCATTTTGAATTCGCCATTTCAAGGCTTGCCAAAATTTTTTGGCTCAGAAAAGCCAAAATCCCAGAATTTCCCAGGGTCTCTGCCCCTGAAGCCCTACTACAGCACTGCTATTCCTTTTTGTGGTTAAAACCCTTACCCTTCAAAATTCCAAACTGCACCCTTGTTAATTGCCCCCGTAACCCTCCCCTTGAATAAGCTCCAACCCAGAAATGCATTTTTGCAAATCAGCACATTGGGGGCTTGGTTTAAGTTATACTGTAAATGATTTAGACCAGCCTATTACAGTAATTATGTATGATGTTTATATACCATTCCGTTTGCAAAGACGTTATGAAATCAATTGGACAAAGAGTATAGGTACACATATTTTATAAGAAACCAACTACTGATGAAAATTTGGGAAAAGAACAATGGATTCTTTTGTTCTATTGTTTTCTTTACCAAAAGAGAACAATATTAAATCTAAAGTAACTTCTATACTAGTTGGGCTTGAACAAGGTTTTTTATAAAAAAGCGTTTAAAACTATCGCCACAAATTTTATCACACAACAAAAAATGTAGATCTTTGCGATTCACATGGAAAAATTGTCAGGGTTAGTTTCTTATGAGGTGGGGGTGAAAGGCTTAGTGAGTCGCCGTATTTTGCCGATTTTAAACAGCGGATTGGGTATTTTGTGATCTTATTTAATGGATTTTCGTATTTTGTTTTTTGACGTATGGCATATTTTTTCGATATTCTATGACATATTTCGGATTCAAATAGCATTGTAAAAGAATTTTGAATCCTTTCTATCCATTTTGATGCATGAATTAAAGTTACAACTTGAAATTGTCTTTCTTTGATTCTAAAATCTTGTTTGAAGAAAGAAAAGTTAAATTCTAGCGTTTTCTGACTTGGAGGAATTTGAGGAGGGACATCAGTAATAATAAACAAAAAGTAACCAAAACATATTTTGTTTGCCCTCATTGGCAGTGGTGGACACTTAGGGGTGGGGGTGGGCAAACCCATTGTTTCAAATAAAAGCACATGACTATGCATATTGTTTCAGAACAAAAGGGTATTGTTTCAGAAATTATGGGTTCCCCCCGTGTACACCATTGCTCATCGGTGCTGCAAATTAAGATGTAATGCTGCATCTGTGTGTTGGATAAAATAATGTAGGCCACCCTTGTTTGTAGTATACTGTAGGCCGCAAAAAACGTGTGCCAAAAATAAATGTAAGCTGCAGTTTGTCATTGAAGAAATACCGTAAAGTTGAATTATTACATTAGGCTGCATGTAGATAGGTGTAGGCCTAACCTATATTTCTCGATTTTTTTGAAATATTTCAACAACGGGCCTAAATTTGAAAAAAATCATGACCCCCGACCCAAAAATCCAGATTTTTTTGTTTAGAATTGGAATACTCAGTCCCTTCAAAACGTCTCGTGAGTTGCTCTTCTTCTTGTGCCTGCTCTTTCACGACTCGATTATAATTTTGAATATATTCCTCATCAGCGAGCGGTTCACCTTCATAAGGGCCTCCTTCCTCCGAGTCATATTCGCTGTCTTCTTCGGGCCTAGTTGCCGATCTCGCATCACCTTCGAGTTCTTCCTCGATTTCTACATCATAATCCTCGTCGTAAAAAGGTTAAGGATTCTTCACTTGCTGAAGAATAGCCGTTATTCGCAGATGCCATTTTGTAAAGATCGAAAATAGTTGTAGAATCTACCTTGTTTTGCCTTCTGCATCACGCTTGTGAACATGAATGAATTCTCTGAGATTCCCGGTATGACATCACAGGCCGACTCGGTCCCAGTCTCCCAAAAGCCCGGTCGTTGACCACGAGTGGTCGCCGTAAAACCCCCTAAATCGGGGAAATCCTTTCGAAAACACAAAAAAGAATATTTTTTTCAAGATCTACGATGTTTGATCTATAAAGTGAGCCAAACTCCCCAAAAGGTTTAGTGGCACTTTAAGCAACTCTAGAAGAGTGGTGAAGCAGGAGGGGGTGAAAGCCTGCCTCAAAAGAAAACGTCCACAGAAGATCATGAAAATCTTACCTCTTTTGAGCTGCTTGAACTGAGACTTTAGCTTCTGATTTTGGTCCTGGACTTCCGTGCACTGAAACAATGTTTGAGTTGAAATCAGTAATGACAAGTTGATACCCAACAAGTGGAAACATGCTTTGCTTGTAATAATTTTGGTATCAACTTGGGTAGGTACTCGAGTGGCAGTGCTAATCCAAATTTATTTTCCTGCTTTTAAACAGGTTTGAAAAAAGCAGGCAAACAAAATTTTTCTGTGTGCGCTAAAAAATGCATCATCTTTGACTCTCCATAACAAGAATATCACCTTTAACAGGAATTGGCTGATACAGTTTCTTTTTTCGACAAACAACTAGTCAATAAGCAATTCCAGAGTTGGAATGACCAAGACAATAAGCAACTACAGGGCTGGTTGAAATAAATGAATAGCCCCTGCACTTAACTATGCTGAAAGTTCTTAACCTTACTTGATCACATAAATTGCATTGCTGAAGCAATTTTGAGAGCTGGGACCAAAGTCCTAGCTTATGGAAAAAGTTTACTCAGACACACAATCAGAAATTTTTAAGGCTAGGGGGCTTTGAAGAAAAAAGAGAAGGGGGTGCTCTTGTGAGGGTCAAGGGGGAGAGAAAATCAATATAAAACTGTATTAATCAGTCTATAGAAAAGCTTTTGATCCTTAAAGAACTCCCTGAAATGAAGAATTTTTGGTAGCTAAAAATGATGAAAATAAGGCATGTAAAATAGTTTGTACCTTAGTGTAGAATTCCTTGCATCTTGATTGAAGTTCTTCAAACTCAACGACAGCTAAAGGTAAAGAGATCTCAATTATCATCAAAAAATATTCTGCATGTGTAGGGTGTGGCACTTCCTTTTGCGAGTTTAACATAATAGAATAATAGAATAGAACAACAGAAAATGGCTCTAGCAAACAAGCATTATAACTCGTTGAAAACTACCTTACTCTGCAAAGAATTAGGTGCAACCAATTTACAGAAATTTGGTATGAACATGGGTATACAGTTTGGCTCTTGGGCGGCACATCCCTACACAAAACTGGGTCAAGAACCTAACCTCCCCGTGTTCAAACCATGTCTAATCTATTTTTCTTATAGAATATTGTAAAACCATGATATGAGACCAGCATTTCTGCATCCAGTTATTAAGCCAATAAAACTATCTTCTATCTATTGAAATCAAGATGGAATTTTAACTGTGCTGTGCTTACACATATGATGGTAGCGCATGGTTAAAGTGCCTTGTTCCCATCAAGACTGCAGAGAACGACACTTTCCGTTGAGATCTTGGGTGCACTGATAGATGGAAAACAATGAGAAAAGGTACCTTAACGTCTCTTGGCTTTAGATCTCAAGGGCCCAATTGACACCACTGCAATCTGAATTTCCATCAGTGTTTTATACCTTTTCTTTTATACCTTAGGTACTGATTGGTATGTAAATGAACAAGATATAGACAGACACTAGGAAGTTGATGATATGCAGTGGCGGTTTTAGAGACTTCCAAGCCGTGCCAAATTCATTGAATTTACAGGGCCCTTTCAGGTTACATTAAGGACAAGGCCTGGGGTCATGCCCCCCAGCTAGAACCGACAGAGATGATGCAAAGTCAGATTTTCAATTTTCCAGTCAATTTACTACTTTCATTTCAAATTGTGCACAAGAAGGGAGGAATTCCACATTTTCAGTCACTAACTCCTGCCAGTCTGCAGAGCATGGCAGAACTCGACGAGATCTCGCGCGTGCAGCACAAAATTTTCGGCGTGCATCGCGTGCACATAGGAGTTTTGAGCGAGTTTTTTCCCCCAGAAATGTCTGAAAACTCGTGAAGCCCTAGAAAAACTGTTATTTGATGCAAATCTGCGCGTGCAAGGCTTAGATTTTGGTGTGCACTTGAAGGTTCTGACAAATTGACTTGCGCGTGCAGTTGCCATACTCTGCAGACTGGAACTCCTGGATGATGTCCAATTCCTGGATGATCGTGTTTGCCAAAAATTTACGCAAGGAAAAACTAACACTACCCCTCCCAAGTGCATGGATCTGTATATGAGTTGATTGGTCAGTATTAATGGGAGTGTTCAACACTGTACTTGCTACACTTGAAATATAAAGTTTTGGATTTTCTGATATATGGAACTTTCTTCTGAAACGCATTGCGTGAACCAACTGAAATAGATGTGAAATTCCTACCTTCTGTAAAATCTGTAATTTTCCTAAGGCATATTTTATTAGGCCTGACTGCACATACAATGTAGTATAAATATATATGTTTACCTCGCGAGGACAAGCCTTTTAAAACCTCAAACTCTTGCTGTCTCTCCATTTCAAACACGTAACTCTCCGCCTACTGCAGCTCTGTCAACATGACAGTTGTTGCTAGTTATAACCAATAGCGAAACTAACAATCATTAAGCGTCATGACAAAAGCTTTGATAGACAAACAATGAAGATAAGCCCGAAGCTAACTGCTACTCCAAAAATCACTTCCTGATTCTTAGGTTCTGATACCCTATCATATCAAATAAGGTTGTTGTTGTTGATGATGATTGGGTTCGTTTCTAGGCTTCAAAATAAACTTTACTCTTATGAAATTGAAGTGAATTGAAGAAGTGGCGTCTGAATTCGAGGGGGTGCATCCCATACCCCCGTTGATTTTCGCCCCTGTCTAAGACTTTCGAGATGAGTAAAGTGTGCAGTTCTGAACTGTTCTTAGGAAAACCCTGCATTCACGTATATGCAAGTTCTATCAAGGCAAATAACTCGATAGCTCATCTGAGTTATTTCAATTTAATTTGCCCTTAGCTTTGCCTATTCTTAATTACGTTTAAAGGTGGCCCCATATGACTGTCATCAATTTGCCCTTTCGTGCAAAAATCACAAATTGACAAGTCGTGCAGCTAAGAATTTGGAAATTAGAAAGCATTGTAAAAAAGAAACATTTCTTGGACCATTAAGTCCCTTTTTCGTCTTTTAGAATCCATATTAGAGTGAAAAACCCTAGGAAATGGATAAAAGAAGGGCAAGAAATAATGAAAAGGACTTGGAAAGGAGCCTTACTCAAGCATTTCTGCTAGCGAGAGCAACTTTTCCACCTTGAGGTAACACTCCCAACAATAAGGCCCACCTTAGACGGTAAATTAGCCCAACCATCTAAGCAAGTAACTAACTTTACATCGCTAGAATAGGTCATTCTGAGCAATTTGAGACAACGTGCCATTTCAGGCAATGTTTCAGTATCATTTGAGAGATGACGTCACAAAAAGGGCCTAAATATGTTTAGAACTGCTGTAGCCTTTGACGAACTAAATGTTTTTAAATGATATTTGCATATTTGAAAATAGAATTCAAAGAGTTTTCAAATGATATACAGCATATTGCGAAATGATGACATCAGTATTTCAAATGATGACGTCCACAACGATTTTGTTAGTTGTTTGTGATCTATTTTATCTAGGCATTTGTGATATTTACATAACCCATAGAATATTACGTCAGTGAGCCTATCAATTTTCAATAGTGTGCTGTTAGCCAGCCAAGATAGTACAATGCTGCGCATACGTGAATGCTGCATGAAACCAAAAGGTTTACAAACACATTGTGGGCATTGGTTGACTTTCTGCCCTTCTTTCCTCTCCCTTTTAGTCGTTTTTTTAATTGGTCAATCTGCAACGCTAGATGTAAATGCCTCAAATAATACATGAAATAGGCATTCGAGAACTCAAAAAGAGCTGGTTTGAAATATAAACACTTGTGAGACATGAAATATGAACCACGGGTACAAAAGATTTAGGTCGTAACTATTGAAATTTTTTAATGAAAACTAGAATATTTGTCAATCAATTTTACAATTGCAACGGCCACACCTGAATTTTTGTAGCTGTGCTGCAGTCCAAGTTTTATACTGCAGCCCATAGCCGTTAGCATTGGTAGCTATGCGTTGCTAAGGGGCGTATTCCTATCATCACTTCGTGAAATGAGATCTGCCATCTTATTGGGAGTCGTGTAATGTTTAATTTTCCTTTCTCCAGTCAATGACCACCGCACTCTCTCCTTGGAACCACACCGCAAATACAAGACCCTGCTTATCTTATCATTCTAAATTAGATTGATAAGATGAGCAGGGTCTTGTAGTTGCGGTGTGGTTCCAAGAAGAGAGTGGGATGGTTATTGACTGGAGCTAAATCATTATTGGAAAATTGTATCATATTGGCTTTGATATTAGTGTATCGCAGCCCAATGTAAATTTGATGGTTTGCTTGCTTCCAGTGGCGGTGCCAGGGGGGGGGGATGGGGGGGACTAGTCCCTCCCACTTTTTTAGAAAGATGGTATCTGAGATCCATGCAAATCCGATGAGAAAATGGGAGGGTAGGCCTACGTCCTGTGAATTGCGTGGATGTGCTTACTCTCACTGCTTAATGTCTTCAGCAAGAACGATCTCCACAATTTGTATGCTGACTTGTTTCGGGTCATCACAATTGTTGCCTGTTACCGCGGCATCATGTGAGCGGAAGACTCAGTACTTTACCGTCATATTTCTTGATATAGGCAAATAGCACAATTTTTAAGTTTATGTCTTTTCTTCCGTCAAGTGTACCAGTGCGAATAACTAGCTTACGAGCTTACATAAAGTACTCCACTATGCCATCAATTTCAAATTGACAACAATCTTTTTTGACTCAAAAAAGAGGTCGTGATAACTTACCCCTTTGACAACTTGCCCCTCCTTCCCCTACTAAATCACTACATATGTAGTAGTACATAAGTTCTCTAGTGCGTTTATTGCTCCCAATTGTGCAACAGAAGATCATTATTTTGAAAATGACTGCCCAATAGAAAATCCCCAAACCGAACCAGTCCAGATTTTTAGCACCAGAGCAGCTGCTTGCAGATAATCGCCACTATACCCGTTAACATATGATAACATCTCACAACATATATGAATTGTAATAAAAGATTTTCTCCATTACCCATTTTTGATATTCTCTTAATTCATCTAGCGCCGTCTTTGTATTTCATTACAGTGGTGAATTTCGAAAAAGGACTAATGAATATTTAAATCATTTCATCTCTTATTTTTTCTCTGAATGTAAGTCTGGAAGTTCAAGAAAGAGACATGAATATTACTTGAATATTCTTCAACTGAAATGATTTTATAATCGAATCTACTTGGAAATAAAACCAATACCATACATTATATTATGAACGAGGTACAATTGAATATGAAATACGCATAATTAGCTTGGCGCGCTAAAGTCATAAGAGTATTGTGTCATGAGAAAATAGCAATAGTCAATTTTCTAGGTTGCACAAGGCAATTTTTGAACCTACATATCTGCTATGCATCTACTACAAATTTCCAATAGAAACTATAGTTAACGCTAATACAATCTATTATGATTAAATCAATATCTAAGATATATCTCTCGATAAAGGAGTGTGGAACTATCAGTGATATCTACTATAGATCATAAGAAATACGGCCAGCACCATAAACTAAATGATAATGCGCTGATCTATCTTGATCAATCAAATGATGTTGGGGATCGATAGAAAAGATAAATCAAATGACACCTTGCAAAGAATCCGCAACCTTATTTCTTATGAATTGCACCAGGCAATTTTGTAACCTTATCATCTACTATACATCTACGAAAGTAAATACAGTCATCCTCGTAAACTACACTATACAGTCGATTATAATTAGCTATTTCTGAACTAAAACTCACAATTATGTAAGTTATTCTCCACGCAACAATTGTTCAAAAATCTTGTTCTTGAAAATTAAACGGGTGGCAAACCTCAAAGCATAAAGGTACTTATATGTAAACCCCAAAAACCTCCACCTCGCATAAACTGATCCTTTTAGCAATATTACTTGTGATGGTAAGATATCTACCAATGTTCACCTTTTCGCATTTGAAGCTTTCAGTTTTCATTGCTTTCATCCTAGCATTTCTCCTACAATATCTCACGGCTTTGTCGTGAATATCATTCTTCATCGTGATGTCGAAGTCTTCCATGAGTACGAGGCAGCATTCACTCCTGGGTGTGATGGACACGCTGTCAATAACAGCTTTGGCGGATAGATCCACCTCCCACCACGCGCCTGCCAGTCCAGTGTTTTCAGTAGTGCTGCAAGGAGCTCTTTTGCTCTTGATTCCGTCTACAGCCAGCCTTCCTTCAGATTTTGCCGTCGACATTCTCGTTCTCTTATGTTTGGCGAGATTCTTGTCTGTAGAGATATGAAATAATGTGATTTTGAGTACGAAATTGATGCTTTTGAAAAAATACCAATTGGAAATTGAATAGGAATTCTTGATGCATAGTCTAATATCAGATGATTGCTACAGCGACTGGTTCTAGACGATCTGGATGTCGTATTTCGAATTGCCAATCTTGTGTTTCTATTGTTCTGAAACTATTTATGTTCAGTAAAGAACACTGTAGCTACTAATTCAGAGTGAGAATATTTTCTGACTGCAAATGCGTGAGAGCCTCAAAATAATAGACAGGAAATTTCCTGCAACCATTTCAGCACCTGCTTAACTCAACTAAATCGACCACGTAGATTCCGAATTCGCAGCCGATGAACAATTATTACGACAGAAAAAGTTTTATCATGTAACTTTTAATTGGTTGGAAACAATGGGGATTATGACATGCCTAAAACACTTTTCTGTACATAATATTTGCTTCTCGACTGCTCATTTGGAATCTCTGTGGTCAATTTAGTTGAGTTCAATGAATAAAATCGCGATAAATTGATTCTAAAATAGCCCAAAAATGACGTCATTGGATCGATGACGTCATAAGAATTGCTAAGATTTTGTTTAAATCAAACAAATGAGATATCATTCGAAAGGTCTAATCAAGTGCTGTCTAACTACACTAATTTCGAACGCTTCAGACTCACAAATAAAGATGTATTGTGATATTAGTTCTAAAAATGACAGTTAATGACGTCATCAAAAATAGCAATTCCGGTCAATATCCAAAATGTTTTAAAGCCTTATTCGAATCTCCATGGTCGATTTAGAAGAAATCAAGTATAAAATCAAAGGTTAGGCATGTGTTTAGATGGCTACAGGAAATTCCCTGTCTATAAAGAAGAGTCAAATTCTGACCACGCTCGAAAAAGACTCAATAGCACTCTGAACAATACCATACAAGCAAGGTGGCAAGACGCCTCGACAACCGCTCTGCAGAAGCTTTGAGTACTGTTGAGTGAAGAATCAGGCATCTGGTTTACAAGTGCAAGCCATTGCCCCTTCGTTCACATATCAACGATATAGAAGCACGAGACACAGCAGTTCCTGGTTTAAATCAACTTTCTTTAAGAACTGGAAATTTTTAATTTAGGGACATGCTTCTAGATAGCACTCCCTTCAGGTAAATGAAAATGATAAGGAACTTACAATCTTTCTTCACTGGTACTTTTTTCCATACTTGGGTGTTTTTCGCTACGACGCAAGATTGACTCTGACGACATGCAAAAAACTCTTCACTCAGAAATGGACTCTGGCTATCTTTGGCATTGATGACCTTTTTGCCACTGACTGGTGTGAAAAATTCCCCAAAATCGGCTTCATTGGCACAAATTACAGTGAGGAGGCTTAAAGCCAGGAGGAGTTTGAAGCTTGCCACCACCATCTCGTATCAGAACCGCAGGTGAGTGAGGTGAAACAGGTAGATGGACATGAAGAAATAGTGATGTTGTTTATAGAATGAGACAAAGCTGTCATCTTCATCCCGGGGGTACTACTTGAATAAAACTCTAATTCGGACAACTAGTCATTGATGCAAATGATTGATACCCAATGTTTGTTACAAGCCAAAGTCATGCCGTTTTGTAGCATTAAGAATTTGCCTGCATTTTTGGCTCAATATTGAACTATTATGGGGCTTTTAAAACCTATGATAGCCTCAAATATTTTCATTTCTATAGTATAGATCAAAGAACCAATTACTGTTAATCTCTTCATTTAGTTTTTTTGGGAGAAAGTCGTCAACCTAGAAAAAGAATTTACCCTAAATTTGGTCATTTCTTGGTCTTTCTGACTCGTTTTAACTAGAGCCAACCCGTTTGAGCTGCTGTGCTGTGCTATTAATCCTTAGATAGTCGTGCTGCCTTTTAAAAAAGACCCCCGTACATAAAAAACCCCAGTTAGGTTTTGATGTGTGGCCCGGCTGTCTTTCCTTTCTCTTCACGCAGACTAAATACGGAGCAGATGATCCTTTTTTCTGAAAGAAACTTAGCTCCGGTACCAGCACTTTGATTCTCTCAACTTCCATGATGAGAATCAAATTAAAACTGTGATATTTTTAACCCCAGGAAGTCTGATTTTATTTGCACTTAGTATGCAGTATCATGGGAGCTAAAAAACCATTCCCAGAATTACACTCCTTCTTTCATCAATAGACCGGCTAACCTGTGCGTCTTGTTGTTACGAACAAGGTGGGGCATTCAGCTTTGTAAACCTGGTACCTGAGGTGTATTTGAATTCGCGCTGTAGTATTTTTCGCGCACACATATGTGCGCTAAATTACTGTTTAATTACTTAGATATATGCATGTGGTAATAATCTCATAGAAATAATTTGTAGATTAGAAAATGACTTAGCTCTTTTGTTAGATTGGTTTTCCGAAAATGGGATGGTACCAATCCCAAAAAGTTCCAGCAAATCTTCATTGGTCTAAAAAATAAAAATTCTTTACGCCTTAACATTAATGGTCATAAAATACCATCGGCAGATAATGTGAAACTGTTAGGAATCCATATTGACAAAAAGCTAACGTTAGACGTGCATATTAAAGGTCTTTGTTCGAAGGTCAACAATAAAGTTAGTGCCTTCGCAAGACTCAGCCCTTATCTCACTCTAGATCAAGCAAAACTATTATGTAGCTCGGTCATCCTATCCAACTTCAACTATTGCCCTTTGGTGTGGGCTTTCTGTAGCCAAACGACAAACAATATGGTTTATAAAACACATAAACGTGCTCTACGGGTGCTCTACCAGGACTTTGAATCTTCCTTGGATAGGCTATTGGCTCGAAGCAACAGCAATACAATACACGTAAAAAATCTGCAACAACTAATGATCGAGGTCTACAAGACGATACAACATCTTAATCCATCCTATCTTTGGGAATTTCACGAAAAGAAAGAAATGAAATATAACTTAAGAATAAATAATCTCTGTAAGCTTCCAAAGGCCAAAACACGTTTTGCCTGTCAGTCAATATCATTCACAAGGAGTCTCCTTTGGAACACCCTCACTGACACAATTAAAATGAGTCCGACGCTTACAGTTTTCAGAAATCAAATAAAGTCCTGGACTGGTGAACAATGCACCTGTAGATTATGTTTTAGCTTATGTTTTTTAAATTAGTAGTTATCTATACACACCATTCTTAGCTTTTTTGTAATTAAAAGTAGGTTTTTGTATGTAAGTTGGATTTATTAGTACTTGTACTAGTCGACATTTTGTTGACATAATATCCAACATTAAATAATGTAGAAATGAAAATGAATGAAATTACGTACTGCGCGAAAATTAAGCTGCGCGAAAATTGCTACGCATGCGCATAACTAAAATTCATAAAATCGTTAGAAATTCAGTTAATGTGTATTGCTTGTAATGTTTCCTGAAGAAAGACTATTGTTTCTTCCTTCAAATGTCAATATCAATTAAATCTTTGACAGTGAGTTGAATTTGATCTGGTTAAAGGCCTTATGCAACTAAAAAATCGATATCGATTTTATTAGCTAACTAGCGTCTACCGCGTGAAAATGCCAGGAGGCACTGCCCCACCTGCCCTATTGGACGCGCCGCCACTGGTCACCGCTACTTCCATCCACCGCTACGCTACTTCCATTCACTTTCTCAGCGCTTTGCACTTCAATACTTCATGCATCTTCTCAGCGCTTCGCGTTACTCGCACAAGTAGAAAATAGATTAAACTAGTTACAGACGTGATTTTGAATTATCATTTGCATTGCATACCCTAATTTTTTTACTTGAAAATAAATCATTAATTATAAATTAACTGATTTAAAACACAAACTACTTACTACGAGTAAAAGGTAGTAAATCAAAAATGATTTCTCTTTTAGTTTTCCAACGCTTCCGAATAAACAACGTTGCGTGTTTGATTATTTTCTGCCGAAATCGAAAGATTTTTTTGCACTTCCTGTGCGTGATGCTTCGACATACAACTGTCCATGCGAGAAGCATTGTGCTTAAAGGTCCACTCCGATCTTCTTGAAGGTTTGTCCTTGGGCTTTGTTGATTGTCATTGCAAAGCAGGGCTTACACGGAAATTGGAATCTTTGAAACTGAAAAGGGAGTTCTGAGTCGGATGGTATCAGAGGGATGCGTGGTAATAAAATCTGTTCGCCTTTATATGGTCCAAATGATATTGTCGCCTTAACTACGTTGGGATGCATGAGGGTTGCTATACAGCGAGTGTCATTCATCACTTTTGGTGGATCCATGTTTCGCAATATCAATATTGGCACCCCAAGCTTCAGCTGTCGAATATGAGGTGGTATGCCTACCTCAATTGAGTTCAGTAACTCGACAGGGTACGAAATTGCTTCGTCGTCATAGATTGCACTGTCCACAGACCTATACATTCGCTCTTCGCCCGGAAACTCTCTCATTAGCCAGTTATTCAAACAAATCACATTTGTGTTCAGAGGAGATAGAATTGCTCGCTCTGCTAGCCATTCAGGTCTTAATCCATTTTCTTGTAGGGAAGGGTAAATCTCTTCTTTTAATTCTTCTTGCGTGTTAACTACTTTTCCTATACCTTCTGGAATTGCAATAGTATCTGGCTCTTCTTCATTGCGAATTCTTCCTTCTCCGATCTCAAGAAGCAGTTCTGAAAAACGATTTGCCCCTTCATCGTGTTTGTGCACGCATGTTTGTTGTAAGGTGTTCAACTATGACATATCGCCATAAATCAGACGTTTTTAGGCTGGCATTTACAATGTTGGCTCTGGTTCCACGCTTTACTACAGAAAGTATTTAACAGTAATCTCCGCATAGTAGGGTAGAATACCTCCCATCGATGTATTCATTCCTATTATATCTTTGAGAGTGCGATCGAGAGCTTCGTAAGCAGACACCTTCGCCTACTCGGTGCCACGTTTTATACCACAAGTTGGATGGTCTTTCATATGCGTGTCGAGGGGGATTTTGAAAGTGTTGTGAAGAGTTCCTTCTCCGTCGAGCAAAGTAGAAGCGATCCCACTGGATGCAGTTGCAAGAGCGATGTTTCCCTTGACCTGATTTTCTTTAGAATTGTGTTAGTCACAAAACATTTTCCTGTACCTCCTGGTGCATCAAGAAAAATGATATTGTTTCCTGTAATATTGCTATCACGTCGATCAACCATTTCAAGGACGGCATTATAAACATCGTGCTGGTCATCGATCAACCTGTACTCCAGCTCTGCTGCTTGTTCAACCAGCTCTTCCCTGTTATAATTCAGCTCTCTGCTGTTTATTCGTGACATTGTTTCTTCTGTCCGTCGCTCTTGGGTTGGTAGATCGTATGTTGTAACTGGCGATCCTCCCATCACGATTACTCTATCTTCAAAATTACACAACGCCATGTTATAAATTTGCTCGTTGTAGTTTGCTGTGGGGTTACCCACATTACGACGATGCGTGAAAAGGTAGTCTTCAGACATTGATTGGCGGAATTGATTCCATATTCGGCGTGCATCACTCGGAAAGCAAGTTGTAAGTATGCCAACAAACAGAACTCGCAAGCTTGGTGCAGATTGACTTACACTTGCCTCTTCCATGGCTAAATACAGGTGTTTGTCGTCTTCTAAGAGAACCCTTGCAAGGCAAGCTTCGCGATAAGACATTTCTTGCCCTTCAACAGTGCGCAGGGAAGTGAAGGAAGTAGGACGACGTATTTCTGTCAACAGAAGCCGAACGTAATAGCAATCTCCTTGCCTCGGACTGAAGCTGTAAATTCTCCCAATTGCCGAAGTTTTAAAGATGGCACTTTCATCATCAACTATCACTCCACATTTTCTTTTTACCCACTTTTTATTTTTTTTATTCCACGTGTAATATTCTGGCATTTCGTGGTATTTTAGAATTCTTGCAAAATCGTCTTCCCTGCAGATATCAAACATGGATGTGAGGGTAGTGGCTGGTGGAGGTTCATGTGCTCGTTCTGCTGCTTTTTGTTCAGTGAAATACACTCTTTGGCCATTTTCAAGATTAACTGCGAGGCCGACCACTGCGGGGTAATGTTCTGAAAGCGGGTATTCCAAGATTTTCTAAACTGCCTAGGTGCTACCAACATATCTCGAATTCTGGAATTGAGCGATTTCATCCACGCTTTGTCGTTGTTCTGCATCAGCTTGTTGTAGTTGGAAAACTGCTTGGTCTGTCCCCTTCGTTACATACTTACAAATGTATTTGATGCTTTTGATGCTGGAACATATCTCTACGTTGAGATGACAATTGAACATACATAGAAGTAGAGCATTATATGGAACAACCCATTGATTAGTGATGGTGATATCTTGTTGTCCCCGTCTTATGGTGCCGGTATTTCCTCCATCTTCTGGTTTTAGCCTGCAATATTTCGGGTAGCTATCATTACCCTGTTCTGTATGCTGTATATACGGCTTTGGGTAATTTTTGGTGCATTTTCGGTCTTCCATGCATGGGATATTCTGATTAAGATTTCCACATGGGCCATGAATCATTTGTGACATAACAATGTCCATAGAAGAATGTGTGCGTGTAGTAAACCACGTTTTTTATATTCGATGGTGTACAAATAAGCTCTCATTTTTCCAAATGCTCCTTTCTTTATTAGCTCCATCAATCTCTTTAGTTTTTTTCGAAAAACGCGTGCCTCGAGGTCTGGCCGTTCCTGTAGGAGTGGTGGGGGCATTAGATTATCTTGAAGGTCTTTCATAAAACTTAATCTTTCTGTTTCTATCTTGCAATATATCCACCACGTATTGTTGAAATAGTCTTCGCATTTCTAGATGATGATTTCCTTCTCTTATCATAATGTGGTAACTTTAGTATTGTAATTGAGTTATTTTTTTACTCGACTGGCCATTATTTCTTATACTGCGTAGGTAAATACTTTATCCATCTGTACCATACGGGAAAATAATTTGATATTGAAAGGCGTCATATAAAGGATGTAATTCGTGGATTCTTTTTATCCCTCCATATTTTAATTTAAAGACGATGTCTCCGTGCTATGTTGGCTCATTGTCTATCAGGATTGCCATTTCTGGTGCTGTTTGCGAGTTATATCGTCGTGCATGCTCTCCTCTTGGATGCTTATCTTCCCTCATAATGATCTTACGCTCTTCATAATTATTCCCCCCTTGGATCCGCGCCAGCATGAGTCATAAAAATTGATGATTAATGTAAAACATGGTAGTTTCAATCTGTCGTCAGTGTCACACTCGGTGCCCTCCACGAGAATACATTGGGCTCAGGCAGTAGTGGATAAAACATTCTCCTGTTAATCTCCCGTAAAGGGATGCAATCCTCATGGTAAACACGAAATGTAAGGCACGGGTTGCTAACAGTGTTCACCAACTCCTTGCGAAACACCCGAATTAGAACACGCTCCATGTTCTTTGAATTAGCAGTTACAAAATTTATTCCCTCTAACTTGTCAGCGGTAATTTCTGCCTTCACATGAAGAACGAACGTATCGTAGCTGCCGCCCTCTATCCCACAAGTGCAGCCAGCGGATAGGAAACAGCTCGTATAAAACGATGGGCTCCTAGTAATGGCGTATAATGCCTTGCTTTTCCTCAAGATGTCAAGCAGCAGCTTATCCCAGCCATCACCTAGAATTATATAAATAACTGTTAATATGGATGCTTTGCAGTAAAACTACCCAAGCCAAGCTAGAGAAAATAATCGAGAAAGCTTTAAGTCTATTCCGACTACATATCTTCATACGAGTTCTTCCTTCAAAGTCAAAAGGACCACGATTCAACTCCATACAATAAAACTCCTAGGTCTGCACGTATTCAAAACTCTACGGTAATCCTACTTTCACGAGAGACTATTCCACACCGAAAATAATGAGTCATGATCTCCGAATTAATGATCCTCTCAAGATTTCAAAGTTAAAAACCACCAACTATGGTATTAACTCTCTATGCTATCAGGGACCAAAGATATGGAATTTCCTACATGATGAAATGAAAATTCCAAAAAACATTTTAAAAAACATTATTAATAAATGCAACCGTCCTTTTTGTTAAAATAACTGAATCGATGCAATCCCTTGGTTTTTGCAAGTAAGTATTGATTAATGGGAAGCACTATTGCATAAACCAACATTAAACAAATTATATAATTATTATCACCTAGCATGTTGTCTTGATTGCTTATTGCCACAATGCGGTCCTTCAGGCATCGCATGGCGTAAAGAAACTGCGAGTTCATTGTTACGCTTTCATTAAGGAACTGCAGTCTACCGTCGAGTGTTGCAAGTTGCTTTTTTCATATGCAAATGCGCTCCTATTTACAAGGGATGGCTGCAAAGTTTAAAAATAAACATGAAAAAAGACCAATTCTACAACAAAGAGGTAAACCAAACTAAACTTCAAGATAAAAATACAAATAAGACCTAGGTGTGTGGAATTTCAATTGCCTTGTTCCCCGGATCTAGTTTGTTGTAGAGAGGTGCAGATATCTTGGATGACACAGAGTTCTTTGCTTTGAGGAAGTTTTTTAAAGATGTATTCAGTTGAGTTCACTATGTTGATTAGAATTCCAGCACTGAGGTATTAGCGTTGCTTTTAAGCGTAGCAACTATCTCAGACATTCTTGCTTCCAAAGCTTCAGAAATATTCTCTGGCCTACTGTCTGCGAACTGGACATCATCCTCGTTGCAAGTCATGCTATCTCGGTATTTCTTCAGTCTAAAGTCAATGAAATTCGTAATGCATGTGACTCTCTCTCGGCCATCACCTGATGAAGTACTTTCATCTCCGATGCATAGCCCGTACGCAATAAATGCATCATTGAAGCCCTTTGCGAGTCGCTTATGCGTTTTATATGTAAGTTGCTAACAGATCAAACCAGAAATGCTTTTCCGGCAACCTATCCTCATCGACTTTTCGATTCGGCAAAGTTGATCGTGAAACGAGACCCCTCCCTTTTTAGCTTGTTCGTCGATTTAAGATCTAGACACAGTAGTACCATGATCATAACAGATAGTAACAGAATAAGATAAAAGGCAAACAAATACCTCACGTTCTTTCATCTTTCGAAATGCTTCAGAATAGATTTGCATGCTGCTTGCAGCAGCAAGTTGGAAAAAAGTTTTCGACCAACCAGGGCATTTTTCGACTAATAATTCTTCCAATCAGATCGCTGAAAAGACAATAGATTTCAAGGATTCAATAGCTTAAGTGCTGTGAAAATGGCGGCACGACGCGAGAGCCTTGGAAAAATAGCGTTCATGGTTCTTTTTTTCTGCCGTAATCACTTATAGTATTTCGTACCATTCTTATATTTCTCAAATCTATAATAGTTTGTTTAATTTTTAACCGCTTGCGAGGCTGATATTTTATGTAATTGCTGTAAAAATCCACTCGATAACTTGCTCGGAAAGTGTTTATGGCGGAAAAACAGAAGTATGTACGCTATTTTTTCCGCGTCGCTCCGCCTATTTCAAGGCTTATGTGCTGTTGAATTCTGGAAATCTGTTGTCTTCTCAGCGATTTGACTGGACAAATTATTAGTAAACAAATGCCCTCATTTGCCAGAAAACTTTCAACCTTGCTGCTTGCAGCATCACACTACACCACAGCACTCCTGGTGTGAATCGTATACGTTTAACACTGGTACTAATATTCAATTAAAGCGATAATGATAAAAACATAATAATAATATGAATAAACGATCAATTTCAAGTGGGCTTTACATAGATGCAACTAAAATCTTTACCGCCTTTGTATTTCGTTATCTTTTTCACTTGCTCGGTCAACACCTATGTCTATTGCATCCCCTTTTATCTTTTACCGACTTTGTGTTCTCTTTGTACTTATATTTCGCAATAATGTACATCCCTTGACATTTTCATTGTTTAGTTACGTTTAAAACTTTAGATCTTACTTTCATTTGTAAACAAGCTGAAGATGATTATTGCTATAATCAAAACATGTTCTTGAAAAACGTTGTTTGCTTTCTCAAAAACTAAAATCTACGCTAATCAAAGCTCAATGCAATTCAATTCAATTCTATTAATAGCATACAATCCTACATAATCACAGACTAAATCTGATTTGCAGTGCGTCGAAGAAGTAAAAACTTGCGTAATCTTTTGGTTCGTTTTCTCCAACATGAAATCCTAATACAAGGTTACAAGATATTGTATACTAAACGAAACAGCTAATAAACTCAGGAGAATACAGTGCCGTATCACTTACTTATTATTGCGTTCAGTACTCTGGAAGGGTACTATCAATCATCACTATGAAAGGATACCAACAGTACTGTAGATGGATACCATCAGTACTAAGGATGATGCTCAGCACTGTAGATGGATACCATCCGTACTGTGGATGATGTTCAGTACTGTAGATGGATACCATCAGTACTATGGATGATGTTCAGTACTGTAGATGGATACCATCAGTACTGTGTATGATGTTCAGTACTGTAGATGGATACCATCAGTACTGTGGATGATGTTCAGTACTGTAGATGGATACCATCAGTACTGTGGATGATGTTCAGTACTTTAGATGGATACCATCAGTACTGTGGATGATGTTCAGTACCGTAGATGGATACCATCAGTGCTGTGTATGATGTTCAGTATTGTAGATGGATCCCATCAGTACTGTGGATGATGTTCAGTACTGTAGATGGATACCATCAGTACTGTGGATGATGTTCAGTACTGTAGATGGATACCATCAGTACTGTGGGTGATGTTCAGTACTGTAGAGGGATACCATCAGTACAAAGGATGATGTTCAGTACTGTAGATGGATACCATCAGTACTGTGGATGATGTTCAGTACTGTGATGGATACCATCAGTACTAAGGATGATGCTCAGCACTGTAGATGGATACCATCAGTACTGTGTATGATGTTCAGTACTGTAGATGGATACCATCAGTACTGTGGATGATGTTCAGTACTGTAGATGGGTACCATCAGTACTGTGGATGATGTTCAGTACTGTAGATGGATACCATCAGTACTGTGGATGATGTTCAGTACTGTAGAGGGATACCATCAGTACTGTGGATGATATTCGGTACTGTAGAGGGATACCATCAGTACTGTGGATGAGGTTCAGTACTGTAGAGGGATACCATCAGTACTAAGGATGATGCTCAGCACTGTAGATGGATACCATCAGTACTGTGGATGATGTTCAGTACTGTGATGGATACCATCAGTACTAAGGATGATGCTCAGCACTGTAGATGGATACCATCAGTACTGTGGATGATGTTCAGTACTGTAGATGGATACCATCAGTACTGTGGATGATGTTCAGTACTTTAGATGGATAGCATCAGTACTGTGGATGATGTTCAGTACCGTAGATGGATACCATCAGTACTGTGTATGATGTTCAGTACTGTAGATGGATCCCATCAGTACTGTGGATGATGTTCAGTACTGTAGATGGATACCATCAGTACTGTGGATGATGTTCAGTACTGTAGATGGATACCATCAGTACTGTGGGTGATGTTCAGTACTGTAGAGGGATACCATCAGTACAAAGGATGATGTTCAGTACTGTAGATGGATACCATCAGTACTGTGGATGATTTTCAGCACTGTAGATGGATACCATCAGTACTGTGGATGATGTTCAGTAATGCATATGGATACCATCAGTACTAAGGATGATGCTCAGCACTGTAGATGGATACCATCAGTACTGTGGATGATGTTCAGTACTGTAGAGGGATACCATCAGTACTGTGGATGATGTTCAGTACTGTAGATGGGTACCATCAGTACTGTGGATGATGTTCAGTACTGTAGATGGATACCATCAGTATTGTGGATGATGTTCAGTACTGTAGAGGGATACCATCAGTACTGTGGATGATATTCGGTACTGTAGAGGGATACCATCAGTACTGTGGATGAGGTTCAGTACTGTAGATGGATACCATCAGTACTGTGGATGATGTTCAGTACTGTAGAGGGATACCATCAGTACTGTGGATGATATTCGGTACTGTAGAGGGATACCATCAGTACTGTGGATGAGGTTCAGTACTGTAGATGGATACCATCAGTACTGTGGATGATGTTCAGTACTGTAGAGGGATACCATCAGTACTGTGGATGATGTTCAGTACTGTAGATGGATACCATCAGTACTGTGGGTGATGTTCAGTACTGTAGAGGGATACCATCAGTACAAAGGATGATGTTCAGTACTGTAGATGGATACCATCAGTACTGTGGATGTTGTTCAGCACTGTAGATGGATACCATCAGTACTGTGGATGATGTTCAGTAATGCATTTGGATACCATCAGTACTAAGGATGATGCTCAGCACTGTAGATGGATACCATCAGTACTGTGGATGATGTTCAGTACTGTAGAGGGATACCATCAGTACTGTGGATGATGTTCAGTACTGTAGATGGGTACCATCAGTACTGTAGATGGATACCATCAGTACTGTGGATGATGTTCAGTACTGTAGATGGATCCCATCAGTACTGTGGATGATGTTCAGTACTGTAGAGGGATACCATCAGTACTGTGGATGATGTTCAGTACTGTGATGTTCAAACATGAAATGCTAGAGTAATTCAGACGTATTTAATCAACAAAATTAACTAAAAGTGTTATTTATACATTTTAGCTTTCAAAACTCCAAGAGAGTCCCTCACTCAAGGCCCTGATCACAAAAAGCCAGATTCAAGATTCCAGACCTTAGTGGCTAAGACCCAAGTTCTCCGTTGTAATAAACGGAATTTCAAGTATACCGTAAATCCTCGAATTAGCCCTCACCTCCGAGTAAGCTTCCCCCTCGAAAAAGCCACTACCAAAAATTTCATTGTTGTAAATAAGGCCCCTCCCTCCCCTCAAATAAGGCCCAGGGGCATGATTGCAGAATAGTATGTTATATCGAGAAACCCCAAATCGTACATAGCTATAAATCGTTATCACCTTTACTGGAAGACAAAATTGGAAAAAGAAACATGGGTTTCATGGTTATTATTACATTTGTTTATGAAATAGCCTTTTTTATCATTTTCTAAAATAGTTGATAAGGAAAATTTTCTCATTTCATGTCAACCTTTGAAAGTGACAAACTTCTGAATAAGCCCCCCTCCTCGATTAAGCCGCCCTCGAATAAGTTCCGATTCGTTGCCCTAAGTTCGTTAAATTGCTGTTCGTTATTCTCAAATCATATTTTTTGCTACATTTTTACACACTTTAAGTTTCAAGTCATAAATATAAAATTGAAAATTGCAATTGAAATAAGCCCCTACCTAAAAATCTATTTTTGCTGATAAGCTCCCGGTGGGACTTATTCGGGAATTTACGGTATATCCCTGTTGGTAGTTGAGTCTTTACACCCCGGGGCTACATGACCTTATGTTGGGACGGGGATGTGCTACCGAGATTGTGTAAGCACAGTCACTTGAAATACTAATTTTTTGGAAATTATACCCATCATTAAGAATAAAATTGTGCAGATATACCCTATCAAAGTTTACCTTGATAACTTATAATTACAACTAAACTTCTAGAATCATCACTACGAAAAAGCTAATATACAAATTTCGTGCTAATATTAATAAATAAGGGTTTTGACAAAAGAATCATACTAGGATATGATAGGGTTAGGGTTATGTTTAGAGATTTTCGATAAAAATCACCTATATTAGCGGCACATTCCCGTACCAATGTTACGCTAGGTACCCCATACACTTTAAACAGTTTTATTGAATAAAATAATACGCTCCATGTAGCAATTTTATTTCAATAAGTGTCTTAATGGCTCCAGTTCTGCAATTGGTTTCCTTACCTGCTAAACTTGTGGTTGAACGCTTATTTCGATCTGATTCAAAAGTTAAGAAAAAAAAGTTTAACATGAATTTTTGATAACTTGCAATACTCTGCTATGAACGCTAATGACGAATAAAATATGGCTGGGAGGTTGCAGAGATCTTTTTACCAGATTTTTATTACTAGTCTCGTGTCAAGGGAACCTTCACATTCCAGTTTCCCCCGAAACTCCGCTTTTGGGGGTTGGGGTTATGTGGTAGCCTTAGTTAAACCATCTCCCACTGACGCAGTGTTCTAGTCAGACCAATTTGACTTGATTCTATCAAAACCCTTTGATGTACCTACTTTTAGGTCTATCTATATTTTGGCTTTTCTGTCATGGGTCTACAAATAGTGCAAATAGAAGAAGTTAGGGTATGCTTGGAACATATACCGAAGTTTGATTGAATTTAGCAGATATGTTACAATCACTACTAGATATGTTATAACCACTGCTAATAGAACATATTATCCTTCTGATTCATAACAAGAATTGGTTGATGTAAGAGATTGATGTAAAATGTTGCTGCCAGGCCTATCAAAAAACTGCTTTGAATATGGGTTTGCATCAAACTTTGTAAATTTTTTCTGGGTCCATGAAACTTTTCTTTGAGTACACTCTTTTTTTTATAAGAACCAGTAAATTTGATTTGAAGCTGGCTGTTCTTAAATATTCCTCTATTTTCAAATGTTGACTCTCTTGGCCATCTGATATATCTGTGTGATGTCAATTCGCTTGTTTTGTAATTATTTGTCAGTCTAGTGGTTATTTCATAAAATTCTTGTATTGACCTTGAAATGTTCAGCCTCGGTTTGTTCTTAAATTCTTCTTAAGATTTGGCAAAATCCGAGGCTAGTGTTCTTATAAAATTGTTCTTATGAAATAAAGAGTGTATACGTCTTTTGGGTCTGACTTGAACGACCTGTCTTTTCTTATAATTTACCAAATTTTGTTTGTTTGGCATTATTTGCAGTGTTTTCGAATATGTAATCGGCTAAAAAGAGCGAACAATATTTGCATTGTGTTCCCTCGAGCGGTACTCCCCTACTGGTTTTCATAGACGTGACATCCAAACTATGAGCGTATTCCTGTGGAGAGACGATGAATCTGGGTGGGTACAGGGTTACCCACCTTGTAAATAAAATTGGGGTAGGACAGAATTCTATTCGACATGGCAAGTCCAGTCAAGAAAAACGACCAAGCTACACCACATAAATGCTTGAAAAATATTAAGGCACTTGCTATTGGCATGGTTCTAACCACGTGGCTGGGTTAAGGCTGAAGACAAAAACAGCGTGGGACGAGGCTCTTTACAGCTGCTACCGCTGAGAACGTGGGCTAATTGACAATTATTTCTCGTCTGTCTTAAAAACATGTTTTTAGATTCTAAAGGATGTCATCGAGGCCCACGAGAACAACAACGAGGGGAATGCCCATTCGAAGCTCAGCCGTCTTATTCATTCATTCTGGGGATTCCACCTTTCTTCAGGATTGGTTGTCTTTCGAATATCCTTGCAAATCGCTTCGTAATCCTTACAAATCGACAGAAATCATCTCAAAGTGCAGGGGAACCCGTTAGAATGGTTTTTCAATCGTTGCGAAATCGCTGCGGAGCAAGGCCTCAACAATGTCCAAACGTTTTTAAGTTTGATTCGATTATCTACCCGTATGCGCCAAAATAAACGCGTATACCATACCACCATGCCATGCATTTTCTATCGAATTGATTTTGAATACAGTAAATCCCGTTACATTTTTCGGAGTTAGCCTAAACAGGTTCTTGAATAAATTGCAGTTAACAATAATAATGATTTTTTATGGTTGTTTGTAGATCTTTGGACAATGTTTAAATACCATTAATATTGTCGATAAAAATTAACAAACCTTGAAACCAAAAAACCCAATTTTTTTTAATTTTTTCCCTTAAAATACTGTCTAGATGTCAAAATGTTAAGCTTAGAGGTTTTTCAATTTTTTGGTTTTTAGGCGCAGGCGTTTACTGTATCAAACGGTATCAACGTTGATATTCATTGCAAAAGAGCTAAAGTCGAATATACGTATACGAATTTTCATATATTTTTCGCCACAGAACAATCTCCACTAATGAATCTACGAATCAATAAACACTTCTTATCCTTTAGTTCAGGATTCATTTTTTCAAGTAGTTAGGTGGAATCTTAACAAGAAAACATGCAGTCAAAAGCTAAAAATATATGTAAACATCATCTAATGAAAGGATTAGGACTGTTATTTCATGTCTCGAAATTCATTTTTCACAAAAGGCTTTAAAAAAACAAATTTCTTTTACTTTAGTCACCCTTGCCCCCCACCCAAACAAGCCCAAGCTGTAGGTTGTCCAGATTCCCATTATAATCTGTGGACCCCCTTCAAAACCCAAATACTATCTTAAACTAAAAGGTGTGGCAACGTAGAGCGTCTTAGGGGCTAAAGACCCCCAGAGAATCTTTCCGATCCTCCGGCAAGTGGGCAAATTATCAAACCCAAGATCTCTGGAAAAATCAGTAATCAGTGTTAACCTGTCATACCCCCTGTGCGTCAGCTTTAATTTAGGGGAATTGATATGAGATATTTGCTTTGTTTCTAATTTGTCTTGCTGCCAGCGCGTATTATTACAATACTTTTCAACTACAAAAATTGTGAATAAATTGAAAGGATACAACTCGCAAACCTCTTTCCATTGGATTTATTATCATCAGACCAAGCGGGACATAAATCTTTTCGTTTTGGTCATCTATATATTTTGCAAGTTTTTTCATGTACTAAAAAATACAAAAAGTTGAAATTTTACATTTTACAGTCAAACCAAAGCCGCATCCACATCAGGCAACAGCATATGACACTAGCACACGATCTCTTACCTACAGCAGTGGATACGCTAACAAGGGGGTGATGTATTATACCTTACAATCTTAGAGGTAGAGGTACATCTTACGAGGGGCTTGGAATCGCTTACAAGGGGGCCGTTTGTCATCTTATCAAGATGTCCACCGCACTGCATGTAAAATGGTGTACTACTTTAGGTAAGATAACATACCACTGCATGATATACAACCCGAAACTAAAACCACAAAAAATATATGTCCTAAACAGTTCATACATGCTCCAATATTGTCCAATTTTACATTTTGAATTGAAAAAGGTCTTGAGGCAAATAGAGAACAAGTATTGAACAATACTATGAGGCTATGCCCTTAATCATTTGTTTCTCAAGAAACTGGGTTATTTGCTAAACAAGCCAACCCATGTTGCTGGAGCATGGGTAATGTTATGATCTGTGGTACCGAATTGCAACTTAAATTCTGGCTGGCTCACCTGGGCTGAGGACCGAATGGTCAACAACCCAATAGAATAAACAACAACTCAAAAACTTAGAAACTAGAAAGAGGGACAGGGAGGGAGGGAGAAGTCATGTCCTTTCTTATCGATGTTTTTCACGATTATGAATGTTGGCTTCTTGCATGGTAAAATATCAAAAGAGCACAAACAAACAAATCCCAAGTGCCAAAAGGATTAAGGCAAGGATATGTGATATTTGACAGCTATCATTCTAGATTGATAAAACAAACGACCTAGACATCAACTAGTGACATCAGAAAGGGGGTAGAGTTTCTTGAGACGAATTACATGATTCAAAGCATTCTGTTTTTAAAATCTTATATTAAAAGCTCACCTTCTCGTAGCGTGTACTGAAACACGTGTAAATAATGTAAGCAGTTAAGCATGCAAAGATTCCTTCCAAATATGTTCCCATTCCTCCTTTCTCAGCCTCATCAAATATAGAGTTTATCTTCTTCATTGTTTCATCAAATTGAGGTCTTGACAGCTAAAAAATTGAAAGATGGAAGGATAAAGATACAATAAATCAAAAGATATGCTATACTCTCTTTAACCCTTTCACTCCCTCCGAAGCTGCAAAGTACGTTTTCAACAATTTCTTTTTCCCTGAAACCTGTTAAGCAGGCCCTTGATACTGGCGCAGATTTTGATGTTATGACACAGTAAAGGAGAACTGCTTGGTTGATAATAAAAGTCAAGTAATCTTAGCACCTTATGCCATAAAGCATCTCAAAAGAGTGACATAGGACAAAATAATTCAACTTTTCTTTATCTGATTTTAGGATATGCAGATTTAAAAATACAAGTGTTAAAACTTGAATTTTTGACGGTAGGAACATAGAGGTGATATGATATGATCTTATCCTTGCTCAAATAATCCTTGCCTTGTTCTTGCTTTTAAGGAATCCATTTTTTGCACCCTGTTGGGACCAGTTACAACAAGAATTACATCACTGCATTAAATTTTCCTTATAGCTATCGCCACAACTTATCCCACACTTTGAAGCAACGTCAGCGAGGAAAGGAAATGAAATCTAATCAATCATAATAACTAGAGGTTGATTTAAACTTGCTTATCAGAGAGAAGGTATGTATCCTTTTGCCACAAAAAAAATTGAGATTGATCACAGCAATAAAATAATTCAAAAGATACACAACTACATTTTATAGAAATTTTTAAAAGACAAGAAAAAGTTAAAGAAAAAATGCTAAAGAATATATATTAAAAGGATTAAAGATTATGATACACCCCTGAGTAAGGTGGTAGAGATGACATTAAAAAAAAGAAGGTCATCTTATTTCCATAATGGTCCCATCAGAGGTGCATAACCGAACTAAATAAAGTAAAGAATTTTGTATGATACGTAAATAAACTTTGCCCATACTGGTAAAAAATGATTTAGTAGCAGTATATTAGTATTCTAGTTAAAAACAGATAATTATGTTTTCTCCTTCTTTTTGAAGTTTTTGAAGAAAGACTTTTTTTTAACATGTGTTTGAATGTGTTTGCTGAATTCATTGATTTTAATTCAGTGGGAAGATTATTCCGTTTTTTGGTCCCTAAAACGAAACACATTTTTGTCCTTCGCTCGTCTTGCAAAAAGTAACTCTAAAAGAAAAGGTTTTTGAGATTTTCCCTGTCATTCTAAAGCTCTGTACCAATCAAGACTTTTCATTACCTTTCCTTCCAGCTCTAGAGGGTATTTTTCTTGAAATCTGACATTGGTACCGTCAGAGAAATCCCTTTGTATAAAGATTTTGAATGACTTCGTTGGCAGAACCACCTCTGATTTCTGGAAAAACAAATATGTATGAAATTCATCTAACTCGAGAAGAGAGTGCCTATCCTGGCTATAGTGTTCAATATACTTAAGTATAGAGCAATTATAAAGTAGAATGAACACATTAAAAAACAGACATGTTCTTCTGTGACTCTCGAGTTTTGTGCTTACGCACTCTTCAGACAGACTATTACCAATATGATTACTATACATTACTATACTTTATAATATAATTACTATAATTACTACACTATACTATACAACTATATTGGTATAGTCTGTCTGAAGAGTGCGTAAGCACGAAACTCAGAGTCACAGAAGAACATGTCTGTTTTATAATGGGTTCATTCTACTTTATGTATGAATTATAATTTCAAATACCACAATTAAAATGAAATACAAGATGATTAAAGCTACACAATTTAGAGGATTTAAAACAGTTTATAAAGACTAACAGTAAGAAAAATGCATTGAAGATTGATTCAAATGAGTGAGTCCTGAGGGACAATATATCATGATTTACAGTGACTTGAATATTTATTCCTTTCTGCCACAGGAAGGGCTAACCAGTAAAAGATATCACAAGAGCTAGAAAAGACACCCCCTGAGCAGCATACACTTGTCCCAAAATTTTTTTACTGATTTTGTTTTGGTTCCTAAATTCAATGAGTGAAAGTGATATTTTCTTTTTTTTGCCGAATGAGAATGGTCAACAAATGAAAATTATTAACAGTGGCGTTTAGGGTTCAGAGCAAAATCCATGTGAAGGCTACGCCACATATTACACCTTAAGGAACCATGAAAAACCATGCAATCCATTGCTTATAGTGCAACACCATGCCTGATATCTCAAGCGTATAATAACTTAGATTCCACCTGGTTTGGGGAGTGTGGTACCTTACCTGATAAAGCAACTCTCAGAGCCAACTTTCTAGAAGTTTGATGCCCCTTCAAATTTTCAGGGTATCAGGAGCCATTCTAGACTACCCCACTAGATCCTACCAATTAGCTTTTTAGGAACTGAAAATCCATAGTGACCAACATGGAGAAGCAATAAGGGGTCATGGGAAAATCCTCTTTGGATCAGTTAGCAGCACTGGGCCCGGCCGTTAGATTTGTAACCCCCTCCCTCCTCCTCCTTATCGACCATCTTTTTCATGTGATGATGACGTGCCATTAATAGGCCGTCTGGACGACCCGTGCATGATTCAATACATAAAGAAGGTTGACCTGGACTTAATCCTCATTGAAGAATATATGTTATACAGCACATGAAATTCCTTAAGTTTCACCAACAAGATCGCTTAATGGATTTTGATAAAACCCTCTCCCTCCTTATCGGCCCAATGCGGCTAACTGATCACAAGTGGAGTTTTGGACGACCATATAGGTTGCTGATGGCAGCATGCTGGCTCTTGAAAACAATGTTTTCTGATGTTGGAGTATTCTAGAGTCTAGCAGGATATTTTTGAAATGATTCTGGATATTTTTGTTCATGGATTTTTTATTAGCAACCCCGTACAAAGCACCTGTTCCCCCTTTTATGATTTATCTTGGATTCGCCCCTCCCTGATCCTGGATGATGCATCAAATGAAGAACAATTCTTGCCACTTGGTAGATATCACAATCACTAGAAACAGTAAGGTGTTAGTAGTCCACTTTATAAGCAGTACAATATAAGTCACGAAGTAAAAATATTTCGTGTAAAATTAGAATTACTTACACTTGCCAGCGCCATCTTTCATGTTTGGGTAGCAGATATAATTGACTATAAGTACTTCATGTGTGTAGCTATTACCCACAATGCTTTTAAATAAAACATGAAATGAACCTGAAGCCAAAAAAGTTGTTGTTTTCGAGACAAGTTAAAAGTCAGCTGCCGGAGAAGAAAGCCTAAAACATGGCTTTCTTCGTGAAATACATGGCTGCTACTAAGCGTGCACCAGCAATATCGTTTCCTTCACTCTTCAAAGCTGCAAGATTCCATGGGAGAGCACCAGTTGCTACTTACGGTGGGCGACACACAGTAACGATGTTGCCTGCAGATGGGATAGGCCCACAGCTAATGAAAGGCACTCAAAAAGTCTTCAGAAGTGCTGGCGTCCCTATCGACTTTGAGAATGTAGAACTGAGTGCTGACGGCGGTGAGACTGGTATTGAAGATGCTATTACTTCAATTCAAAGAAACGGGGTTGGTATCAAGGGTAATTGGGTAACAACTGAAGGAATTGGAGAAGATATTTCATATAATGTCCAATTACGTCACAAGCTTGATTTGTTTGCAAATGTGGTCACTTGCAAGTCCTTTCCCACTGTTGTGACAAGGCATAAGGATGTTGATGTTGTGATTGTGAGAGAGAACACAGAGGGGGAATACAGTCATTTGGAGCACGAAAATGTTGATGGGGTGATAGAGATGATGAAAATTATCACAGAGGAGAGATCTGAGAGAATTGCGAGATTTGCTTTCGAATATGCTATAGAACATGGCCGCAAGAAAGTCACTTGCATTCACAAAGCAAATATCATGAAAATGAGTGACGGCTTGTTCCTGAACACTTGTAGAAACATGTCAAAAGAATTTCCTGATATAGAATTCAATGATATGATCATCGACAACTGTGCTATGCAGCTCGTATCCAATCCCAAGCAGTTTGATGTCATGGTATTGCCTAATCTCTATGGTAATGTAATTACAAATATCGCTGCTGCTTTGATTGGAGGTCCAGGGATACCCCCAGGTGCCAACTATGGTAAAGAATATGCCGTTTTCGAATCGGGAACCCGTAACAGTGGTAAAGGAATCACAGATAAAAACATTGCCAATCCTGTCAGTTTTCTATTTGCAAGTACAAACATGCTTCGCCATCTTGGAATGAATGACTATGCATCTTTGATTGACAATGCTATTGTTAATGTAGTAACAAAGGGAAAAGCAAGAACTGCAGATATGGGGGGATCTTCATCAACAACTGATTTCATTCATACTTTGGAACGCGAGATTGAAAATATGCGGTCTTCAAAAAGAAAGTAAATTGGTCTTGTGTGAAGTACTACAGATGTTCTCAAATAAAATTGCATGTTTAAATCTGTTATTTCACCTAATTGAAAAACATTTTACATTGTCAGCACTTGTAGTGGAATTTTGTTTTAGTTGTTTTATTAATGTATGTACGAGCTATCATTATGTTACACCATTTGTTAGGCATGGTCTATAATTGTCTTAGACTTCCATTGGTCTCTTTCTTTGCTCTCATTCTCCAGATCTAATTTTCAAGTTGAAAGGAATAGAGATAGCTCTATTGACAAGCAGTTGTAAATAGGCCTTAAAAAGGCCTACACGCCATATACGCACAATAAAGGGTGTCCGAGTTGCTGAAAACAATAGATGCATCTCTTTGGCATGTTATCCATGCCTTTTTCTGCATATAAAATGAAAAGTATACACTCATCATCTCTGCACAGACCACAACTTATCTCACATTTTTTTTCCTTTTTTTTCTTTTTTTGCAACTAAAAACTAAACTCAAACTAGTTTGTAATGCAACAAATGTACTGCCCATAGCCAAAAAAGACATAAGGTCGCCGAGGCAAATTTCGAATTCGGAGACAGTCGATGACATCACTGACGCATCTCTAAGCATGCATAGATCCAAAATTGCACGCCTAGAAAAAATTCTGAATGCATAATTCTATAAACCTAAACCTAATACTATCCCCCCCCTAACGAGTGGATATTTTCTTCTACGGATTCACGATATAGAAATAGTCCACCCTAACACTTTGTTTTTTTAATTTTCTACCCTCTTCCATTTGTGGGTAAAAATTCAGTGCAAATATTTAATGCGCATCATGTCGAGATGCTATCGACTATCAATGATGCTATCGACTGTCTCCGGTTTCGAAATTAGCGTCGCCGAGTTCTGGCTATGGATGGCGCTTGTAGCTTGCAATTATCGAATATACTAAACATTAATTGATAAGACTAGTGACAGGACAATTCTTCTGATATAGCCAAAGGAACATTCATTATTAATGCCAGCTGAGGTCTAGAAGATGTTTAAAAATATCACTAAATTTTAAAGATAGAGGGGTCACTGAAGATTTTGAGGCTTCAAAAAGGGGCTTTCAAATAAAGCTTACAAAAAGGGGGACTTTAGAAAAATTCAAGGCTTTTTGACGAAATTTTGCCATGTTTAGGTCAGTGCCCATCACTACTGGTGGTAGGGACTAGCCCAATATACTGCTAGGTGTAAGAATTATACTGAAGATTAACTTTATCTGAAAACTCGTAACATTTGGAGTAACTTGCAGAGAAAAATGGAATGCAACATTTATATTATTGGAATTGGATGGGGGACACTAAGATTTACAAAGATATAAAAAGGGGAGTCACCAAGAGTTTCAGAGGGCTCATCAAGGGGCCACGAACATTTAGGTTTCCTTATAAAAACCCTCTTCTAGCTCCCTACGTGATATTACCATTAACTGGTCCCTAATGATGGAATAGATTAACAAAATTCTTCTTTTCGTTCTTTATCCAGTTCCTAACATCGATATTCACGAATACACGCAGCCATCACCAAATAACGGGTTACGTGTATTTGGCATTCATCTGGACTGATAAATCTGCGAGGAGAGATAACACCAATACCCAGAAGAACGCTTTTCTAGATAACCAACTAGGTCACTAAAGATAAGAACGTGTTGGGTGTGTGGCATTCTATCTCCCTACCTATTTTTTTATGGGAAAGTACTTTATAAGAAAGTAGTACTCGATTCATCAAATAGATGAGAAAGTTAAATGCTGGATTTTGAAAATCTAAGAAAGTTTAAAGAATTGTTTTTACCAAATTGGGCAGTAGTCAGAATCAAATAACGAAAAATGAACAAATTGGGATCGATTAGACTTAGCTAAGATATTCAGTAAGAAAGTTTTAAGAAAGTTTCAGTACTTAAATTAGCAAATCGCTAAGAAAGTTTTAGTACTGGGATCATTTAGAACTTTTTTACAAAAAAACGTGTACCTATTCAGATCTACGACTAATGATAATCGTTTATCTTCCAGGAGGTACATGACCTTCTTTTACATGGGAGTGTTCCGGTGTTCCGCTGATGGAGTTGCAGGACCGCCGAGAGGGGGGGAGGGGGTAGCCGGGGCAACTGCCCTGGAGCCAAATGAAGCTTTGAGTTCTTCATTAAATGTCGTTTTGATATCAAAAAGCTGGGCCCGTTAAAGGGCCGGAGAAAATGAAGTTTTCTTTATGTCCGTTACAAATCTCTAGTGATATCCCAATTCATTCCTTTAGCCAATCGTTAAATACATTTGCTTCTTGTACAAAATCGTTAAATTCAAGCTTAGCCTTCCTAATGTATGCACTACCCTGTCGATATTTTGCATTTTGCCAGTAACAGTCTCTAGAAGAACGTTCAAGCTTAAGCTCTAGCTTATCAGCAACTTCGTGCACATTGCCAAGCAACAAAAATATTGAACAATTTTGCCTATTCTAAGCATCAAGAGCGAACTCACAACTCACCCGATAAAATATAATTCAGTGGTATAATAGATACCTTTATACTAAAAAGAGCATCTATTGACACAATTGCCACGAAATTCTATTCATCCATATCAATAAAGAAATTATCTTTTGTTAAGAATTATTCGTCATTTCATTGCAAAATTGCAGTCATTTTAGTGGAAGCACAGGGGTGGGTCAAACATACATATGCAGGATGAAAGACTAAAGGATTCTTAGCCATTTTGAGACGTTCTAAATTGCAAAATCTAAGAAGCTTCCGGGGACTTCGCCCCCTGGACCTGCTGGAGGGTTCTCAGCGCTCCCCAAACCCCCAGCTGTATTTGGCAATGACCTAGCTATCGTGCGTGCCCCTATACCCACCAAACAAACTGAAAAAGGGCCCGTATTCAATAATTGCCCCGGGGCCCGGCCTCGCTCTTGGCGGCCCCGTGCGAGTTGCCCCTTATTTCGTAAAAATATCGAGCCCGGGGGAAGGTACACAGGGGCGAATCCATACTATAGCTACTGCTGCTCGAGCCGCAGTCAGATTTTCCGGTCAAGTATTTGTCTTTCTTCTTATTTAGATAGGATATCTTTATTGCTGCCACTTGGACCGATTTGAGCAGGATTCAGAATTTCTCATGGATCTACCCCTGGGACATGAGCTTCCCTCGGATGGGGGTATGCTACCACGAATTTTTAAATTTTCCCTCTAATAATACAATCTGTTTTGAAAATGATGCCCAACATTATGAATCAAACAGTGCAATTTAACGTCTTATTTTTCACAAATATGCCAGACATTTACACCCATCTTTATAAAAAAGCTATTCATTAGACTTAACACTTATTTGTATGAGATTATTCTCAAAATCGTATCTAGATTTAAAGATTTTTTGATGAAAACCCACCTATATTAGCTGCACATTCCGTATCAATGCTATGTTATAAACATACTCGCTGGGTTTATCTTTAAAAAGCGTTCATGTTTAAATGTTTTCTAAACTGAGTTTGTTAACTACAATAGAACAGTTGTTCTTTATTCCATGGCCGGAATTCACCTGGCTAGAATATTATTTTCGAGTTATCTTTTACAGATTCTGCAAAGTTTTGAGCAAAAGGGCTGCTTCTTGTTTTCAGGAAACATTTCTTATGGCAATATTTACAATGTTCTCGAAATCAGTTATGCATATGCACCTGTCGTTTGATTCTCGTCAAAGAATGATCTGCGTTAGTCCTGTTAGTTTTTACTTAATCGTGGGCGAATTACAATTATTTTCTTCAATATGTTTGGTAAATCAGTATTTTACAGCTATTTCGAGTGGCATAAGCGTTGTAGATCACATTCGATATTCTCAATTATCACGCTTTATCAAAATCTTTAAGAGCGAACCCAGAAGGCGGGGATGGCCGAGTGGTCAGATCACTTGACCCTTGTTCAAAGGGTCCCGGGTTCGCAACCACCTTCAAATCTGTCACAAAGAGTGAGGAGAGAATTAGCCAGCTCTCTGTAATTCCAGGCAAAAAGGCAAAAGGAATCACGAGGTGTGGTCACATCGAGAGGAAGGACCAGGGTCGCACTGCTCGATTAGTTTACCTATTCAGTGGGCCCTTTGTGCTTAGCACATAAACCCATACCTGACGAAGATAGTAAGCGTATGTGCCTATCAACTATCAACGTCAACTATCAACAGAACGGCACCATGCCAAGGCCCAGTAGTCAATTTAATCTTTACTTGGCTTATTCATTTACACCATTAATATTGATAATAAGGCCGAATAAGGATAAAAGTGGGGCCTTCCCTTCTCCCTTTCATCAGGATCATGTAGATAACTATTTTCCCTATTAAGTCATCTATAATCTAGAAAAGTGCTTCGTTAATAACAACAAATCAATAAGCTAAGCCACACAGAAACAAGTAAGTTAGTCAGTTAGTTAGTTTTCAAATACATACTTCATCAGTAATACTCCCTGATGAACGGAATCTACTCAATAACGATATTACACTTTTTAAGTCTATTGCCAAATTCAAGCAAAAACTTCTCCCCAATATTCGTCCAAATGAAAATCATACAGATAATACATACGAAATTGGGGGCATTATAACCTTAACAAAATTACGTCTTCAATTCAGTGCATTAAATGAACACAGGTTTATAGGCACAAGTCTAGAGCTGCAAGTCTCTTTGTTGTTGTGATACTTCAAGTGAAGATCATAAGCATTTCCTCCTACATTGCATTGCCCCCTATTTAACGTTGCTTGTACAACTTCCCTTAGCAAGATCTAATTTTTGAACAAGAATGTTTCTGTATTTCATAATGATTATTTGTGCGATGAATTTCAGGAAGGTTTGAACTGCCTTACAACATAAATAGAATGATCGAGTCTACAATCAAATATATCAAATCATCAAATCGCTTTGATTCTGTAAATGATGCAGCTTGGCATTTTCTGGAAACGAAACTTTTATGCTTGCACTTTGTTATGAATGTGTGTACTGTTCTGTTATTTTAGTATGTATGTCTGTGCTCATGTGTTTATGGTGTCTTGGATTAAATAGTTGATATGAACCATTGTAAGTGTCATTCATAATGAAGACTCGCTAACTTTAAGTCTATTCCCGCTATGATCGGCACAAAAACACAATTTGCCTTTTGTTGACTTTCTTAATGATTTGATAGGGAAAAAAAGGTAGTCAGTTTAGATTTCACGTGCTGAGTGTATGAATGCCAGAGGCCTAATTCCCAGCAGGAGCACAGGAACCTTAGTTATTGTCCCTTTCGGAGGACGGTGGGGCAAGTTTTAGTCAACCTCTCAAAGGTCAGCTATTCAGATTATGAGCCCACACGCTTTTATATATGATTTTACTTTTACGTACATTCTGAATGTTTGCCATAAACATCGGAACACACTTTTTGCGGAATATGATTTTAAGCGATGGGATGTTTACCAGGCTACATAAATCTGATCACGTGGTTATGAATTTCCTACTCTCAGCCAATGAAAAGGCGTTTTACTGCACCCGTGCCCGCGACTAACACCTGCGCAGTTTTCAGCTGTCGTAGAAAACGAACGGGATATGAGGGTTGCTCTCTTTTTTGTGCATCCTCCGAAACTCATCGTTCGTCAATAGGAAATTCAACTGGTATTATCAGAGGTTCTTCATCCAGCAAAGATTTGGCTTATCGAAGCTTTTTCTAACGAGTTTGAGCATCGTGTAAAGATTGATTTGGGGATACTCAGTCAGATTCGTAGAAAAAGAGAAGTAACGAGAAGTCTGACGGCAGAAGCAGGTGAGGGAAGCGACGAGAAATCCTCACAATAATTTTCAATATGCTTTAGTTTAACATCATTCTATGCTCGTTTATTGATTAAGTCGATTTGGCTAAACTTATATCTTATTTATAAATGTTTTGCAGTATTTCATATTAACAATACACAAGAGATTGAAGAAAATGACGTTTATATTACATTGAGATTTCATAAAACAGTAAGAATCTTGGTATCGTGAAATAGAAATTTTCCTCAGCGAAGATTTCCACTCGACATTTTATTACATATTTTAGTTGTTTACGCGCTCTAAGGAAATACTCAGATAGCCCACAACAGTAGATAGCTCACAAGAGAGTATGAAACGCTTTTTCTTTTTGCTTTAATCATTCGGACACTCTTTACTCTCATGATGCAGTATTGTTCGCATCTGGACACTTGTTAAGTGACACCAAAAATCTTGAAGCTTGAAATTTTTCATTCAACTAGATATCTAGTCTGTTCCCTCCCCACGTAAAGAGCCTGAAGTAATTCCTGTAGTGACTTCACAGCGGTAATTTAAACATAGATAATTCAACATTCTACCATTTTTTTGCACTAGGGGTTGAATGTGCTGTAATCCAAGATATTAGATTTAATTGGAAAGTGATCTATCAAATCAATGCGATTTCTTTATGCAGGCAATCCTCTACCAACATGTCTTTTCACATGGCAGCAGCTACTGGATACGCAGCCTTCTGGACGGTGCTGCTTATCTCCACGGTGGGTGTATCCTTCTCTATACCTCTCGGCCGTCAATCGGCAGAGGCAAGTGACCCCCTTGGCCCTCAGTCAGTAGAGGTAAATGACGCTCTCAGAGAGGCTTTAATCGAAGAAATAGCAGACGAGCTTATGCGAGAGAAGCATCCTAGAGGAGTCCCTGATGATTGGCAGCTTGCTCGTGACAGTCAAGACCTCGGCAATCCGCACCAGGCTCCCGACCACCCGCGATATGATGAGTACGTGCGTTCCGGTAACAAGTACTCTGATTACAACCGATACTTGGAGAACATGTTCAACAGTCCTCGCAGCTTTCCAGCTAGCTGGCCTGCCAAGCCAAACCACCTTCGCCATCGTGAGAGATCCAGAAAAAGATTAAACTCAGACGACGTTTTTCAGTTTCACAGCAGCTCAACCCCTGGTATGAGAAATGACGGATACGAAATAAAGAGAGATGGGTTGGCTCCCATAGCTAACTATCACACCGGTAAGGCTCGGTTCCAAGGACTTCCCTCAGACGATAAACTACTATCAGCCATGGACATTCAAAATTATGACAAGTTGGTGAAGGAGTTTGAAAACTTGGACGAGCAAGGTTTGAATGACATCGGAATCACAACTAAAAATCAGCAAACAAGCAGAGCTCAAGTGACCAAGAGGCACAGCCACAAGGGGTCAAGGCATATCCGTCATAAGCCTCGTGACCATGCTGTTGGAGAGTTGACGCGTAAAAACGAAAGATTTGATGCGAACAAAGCTCGGCCGAGTTCAGCTGCAGCTAATGCAGGCGAAGAAGACCCAGTCGCCATGCTCATCAGAGAAATCGAAAGCATCGTTCTGCCTGGTGACTCCAAATCAAAACCAAGAAAGCGAAAGGCTCAAGAAGTTTACAGGTACGCTCCGGAAAGATTGAACGAGCCTGTCACTAAAGACCTTGGCACCTCAAAGCATTTTGGAAGAAAACCAAAGCATAGCGCCCGAGGTTCGGTTCTTCCACACAGTGCACCGACACCTGACGAGCTATCGGCTGTAATAGCAGAACTAGCTGGTATCCCTGAAGAAGATGGGTATAAAAGGAAGGTATCAGCAGCACTGCCGTTTGATGATGCTGACGTCGAAAGGCTGGCGGAAGTGAGTCAGGCATTGAATAATGACCTCAGCAGTGAGGATAAAGAATACCTGGCAGGGCTCATTAGGCAGAAGCAGCTGCTCACGAGGGCCGATGACCATCGGATGAGGGCATTTGACCAACGACCACCGCATCGTCAACGCAACGTCCAGGCTAGCCGCAGAAGTCTTACTGCTGTCCATGGCTTTAGTGATTGGAAAGGAGACACTGCGAGCAAAGGGATGAATAATGCTTGGGAGGGTCTAGAAGAAGCCGAGAAAATTAGTAACAAAGAAGGGGAGCAGTTCAGCTCTGTAGATGAAAGGGCACCGCCAAACCTTTCAGTCAGAACCAAAGGTCAAGCTGCCGAAGGTGTCAAGAGAGCCTACAGCAACTTCGATGCTGCCAATTCAACATCTTCTTTGGCCGGACAACTACCTTCTTTGGAAGAAACAACAAGGCTTGCTGGAACATCAAATGGGGGCTTCTTAAAGCCAGAGTCTAAAGACGAGGATATCATTCGTGAGATCGAGGCTCGTGTTGCTGAGTTGGAGAAACGTTTGTCTGACAAGGGAATGGAGAGACAACGTAATATGACATTGAGAATGTAGCTTATAGGTTGGCCTACAAACGATTGATTGTCAATATGGGACCATTTACTGTCAAATAATTGCAAATAGTAGCGAATTAAGGGGATATTTAGCCATAAATCTTTTGTTCTTCTATCATATTGATAAGTACATAGTTAATAGAGGAAGATGGGTTGGAGGCATTTTGTTCTATCAGTGATTACTCTAATGTTGATTTGATGGTGCTTCTTGGAGTCGGAATAAGTATTGTGGATCTGTGAACTGAAATTTGTGGATTTGAAAGATTTCTTCACTCTTTGATTCTCAAGATGCTTAAGTTCGACGATAGGTTTGCAATTGGCAAAAGGTGTAAGACATCTCAGATTGTAACATGTCTCTGTCTCTTTCAAGATATTGCTTTACTTCATTTGGTGATTATCATTAAATAGACGTCTTTCTTGGTAATAATATCTAGCTGGATCATCGTTTTAAAATCGAAAGAAAACTGATGAAATTTGTAATAAAAGGAATTTTTTTTATTACCAATCTAAGAGAATTACGTTTCTAAATTTTCCGGAGAAAATAATGCGCACGAATTCCCCTACTCATTTCTCTTTTACGAAGAACATCGAACATCAACTATCAAACTACAATTTTTGGAGTTGTAAATTTTCCTTAGAATAATCACTGTGCTCCATCTTTTCAAGCATCTTATCTTAAGCATCTTAGTTTAAAAGTTTAAAGTGTATTGTTTTGCCATTCTCATTGTCAAGATGGTCATTTTTGAGTAAATAGACGCTTCGTTTGGTCCTTATCTAATAACTATCATCAATTATTAAGGATTTCGTCATATTTACAACCATATTTACTAAGGCAATCTGCACTTACACAATTTTAGAAGTCAAAAGAGAGGATAAGGCATACATTGTGCACTTTCAGGCACTATTCAACATCAAATGAGAAACGAAAGCGTCAACAACAAGTTTCCCAACCATCTTCTTCTATCAACTATGTAAGCATAACAAATTTCCTACACACCTAGCACATTGCTGTAACATAAATGCAACTTAAAACTAAGATTAGCAAGAAAGCTAGTATATATCAGTATTACTGTGTTGAAAAACTAAAAAAGGATTGTATGTTGATATTCTAGATACAATACTGAATATGATATCTTTTTGCTGCGTTGTCTGAAAAATAGCAACAGGAGTCTGGGGCATATCAAAGAAATATTGTACTTGAATATTTGGTATCTATGAGTGCTTATCCAGTCTGCATATTGCTCACTCATGATACATATTCTACTCGATGCATTCTCTAAAAAGTAAGCTCTTATTGGTGGGGTTTGATTTGTTTATTCAGTGTCAACGGGGGGGGGGGGGGGGGGGTACCTCCTGTTATAACAGTATTGATTCCTGTTATTTCGAGTGGTGAACGAGAGAAGTTCGCAAAGACGTGATACTCAGATTGAGATCTAAAACCAACTTATCATAATTAATTCACATCATAAATATATACAGACACAGAAATACGTGACAGAATAATTAGCATATTTAGCATATGATGTAAACATGAGGAAGTAAGCAATCCTGCTACACCTATTGGTGACCTAGTATACATGTGCCTGTGACAGTTCGAGGTATCATTCCGAAACCCAGGCGAAATTTGTCATCATGAGAGCCATATTTTGGAAAAGCTACCCATAAAGAGGGCAAAGAATTAAAGATTCAGCCCAAAATTCAGTTTACTTGACTGTATCTTAGAAGTTCTTGTATATCAGACCCATAACCAAGGCAAGCCTTTTATAAAACTCACGAGACATGACCCAAGACCGGCCAAAATATTGCAAAAAACCAATTACTTGAGTAGACACATGTTTAGGAGGGGCCAGGTCTAAATCGCAAACGCCGTAAAGTTCCAATGTCTGCGTTTTAGGTTTTTACATTGGGAAAAACTGTAACGCAGACATTGCAGACATTATACAGTTCAAGAAGAAAATAAAAATGTGTAAGCTACTAATTCAGTTTCATTCTAAAATATAAGCGACGAAATAACCAACTAGGTCTAGTAAATGTAGCAACGTTGCAAAATTGTCAATCGACTACGAATAAAACAAACACTTATACACTTACCTATTAAAAGTACTCGAACGAGGACGAGAAAATGGCGGTTTATTGTCTCCCCCCTCTCTTAGGCCCAAAAATTTGTTGACAGATTTTATCCCTTCCCCAGTCTCCTCATTCAAAATTTTCGCGCCAAAGTAAAAACAATTGCTCGCGTCATCCGAAGTGGTCAAGTTTAGTTTGCTGTGAGAGTTTTGAAAAGTTTTACAGGCGTAGAAAGATTATTAGGCCGGTAAACAAAATTTCGAATAGAAAATCAATGTTCATTTAGATATCAGTCATAAACTGGGGATTTTTCAGAAGAAATCTTGACAAAAAATGGCTTAAACGAATGCTGGTGAGTTTGCAATTCAGAATTTTAATTCAAAGTTCGGGTATCCTTCGTAAAGTTGAGGGATGAAAGAAATTAACTCAGGGCCGTTGAAGATGAATGCAAAATTTAAAACTTTGATTTCTGATCCAAGAAATAAAATTGTATTTATCTGGTTAATATCTGAATGAATGCTGACCAAAATGTTATGACCCAGAGTGCATTCCATGTTGAATGCACGCCGAAGATTTTTAGATATACGCCGAAAAAACAATAGATTCTATTGTTCCCAGGTAAGTTGTACGCCGAAGATCTTCGGGCCTAAGTACATGAAATGCACCCTGGGTTATGACGAAGGGTCTGTTTCCTATGCTTTAAGTTTATATCAAAGTTTCCAGAAATTCTGTTGCACAACCGATTTATTCTAACTTTTTTGTAATTCTATTCAAAATCTATATTCATTTTGTGAGGCCTCTCGTCCGCTTTCATAGATTTGCTCAGGTTTTTACTTGGCATCTAAATGCTCAAATTATTATGAAATAGCATCATTTTGAAACTTATTTCTTACTGCATAAGATGAATTGCAAATAAAAACAAAAAAACCCGAGATTCCCTTCAAATTTGAAACTTTTTATTCATGATTATTAGGCCGGTATTCCCTTCCCTTTTCGAGTCTTTCAATTTATCAACGGTCGCTGAAAATGTAGGCCTGAAATGAATTAAAGACTTGATAATCTCATTTTAATTGTTGCCTAAAGAAAGCTTAGGTCCATTGCTGTCATTTTATCCAAAAAATATCGCTCCTGTATCATGTAAAGTTGTCATAAATTGCTTCGTAAATCTGGGCCTAATTTGAGTTCAGTACGTTTTGGTGGCCATTTCAACCTCCTCGTTCGAGTACTTTTAATAGGTAAGTGTATATCAAGTGTATTCAAAAGAATGTTGCGAATGTTAGGCCCTAAATGTTTTACTACGCAAAAACATAAAACGCAGACATTCTCCCTACAGACAACATTTATCTCTGCATATTGCCAGGCTAATCTCGACCCCCTGGTAATAAGCAGAGATAAATATTGGTGAATCTCATATTCACATTCAGAATCGCATTCACTCGATTCACTGAGCAAGAAGAACTTCAACATGGCAGCATTTAGATGTTTTAACCCGAAGAAGGCAGGAAATCTTCGTCTTCCAGTCCTGAAGATATTAACTCAGTCAAACAGGAGTGCTCAAATAAGATTCCTGCCATCCTTTGCTGAAAAAAGGAAAAGCCTGGAAGCTCTGGATATATTATGTACTAGGAATCCAACCGATCAAGGAGTTGCAGATTTGACGAAGGCCTATCGAATTAGCATCAAAGATATGAAAAAGGTTTTTTCTCATGGCTTCCCGACCAGATTTTCAGATAGAGTCATTGACTTCCAGGAGTTTCACATGGTAATCAGAAAGCCTTCTCTGGATGTAATAACAGGAATTCGAGAAATGAAGGCAGGAGACGTGCCTCTGAGATATGTTTTCTATGGTGATGATGGAGTGGGCAAAAGCATATCATTAAGTCATGTCATACATTACTGTGCTATGGATGACTGGCTTATTTTGCACGTCCCTTCAGTTCATCGCATAACAACCAGCAAGGAACCCGTTGAGCCGTCTGCTTGGAGAGAAGGGAGGATAGACCAGCCTCAAGAGGCTGCTCATTGGCTCAAGTCCTTCAAAACTGTAAACCAAAGCTTCTTGGACAAGATAAACACTTCACAAGATTACAAATGGGGAAGGCAAGAGGTCATCGCTGCTGGGAGCTCTATTACCAAAGTGGTCGATACCGGTATGTCAAGAACTAACTTTGCAGCAGATGCGGTGGGGATAGTACTGAAGGAAGTGAAGAATGCAGAAAATCTGAAGGTTTTGTACGCCATTGACGCCTTCAACCACCTTTTCACAACATCTTCAGTAACCAAGAAGGATGGAACCCATGCCCATCCACAAGATCTCTCATTGGTGAGACATTTTACGAGAATGCTTTCCCCAGACAAAGCTCTTAAATCTGGATGCTACGTCATGGCCTTAACAAGACAAGGATGCTTTGAAACGTATTCTCACTCTACCGATATCAAAGACCAAATTGGAGAAATGGGAATGACGGCTCTTGGAGACCATCGTCCTGTCCTAGTGGAGAATTTCAGCCCCGCGGAGTTACACAATTATTTGTTATTGCTGAAAGAAATTGAGATGCTGCATACAGGCGTTGATGAACAGGTTGAGAAAGAGATTTCTTTCCTTACTGACGGAAATCCTTCAGACATAAATAGACTCATCAAAGGATTTTGAATTTTTAAACTAAGTGTAAATCCATGATTGATTTTGCCCGTTTATCTTGTTTGATCTTTACTTATCTAACTAATGAAATCCAGATATCAGTGGTGGCCCCAGGCCAACAAGGGGGCTAAAGGTTCTGGGATAGGGGCTATTCCCTGTAACAATTCAAAAATTGCTCACAAATAATAAAAATTTAGTATTTCCTATATGTTCTGACTGGGGGGCTGACCCACTCCAGGCAATTGTTACCCTTCCCCTACCCTCCCTCTGGCACCAAGAGAGACTAGAATACTAGACAACTAAAGATTTTGACTGTAAAAACCTGGGGAATTGGATGGGAGCCTTGAGGACTTGCATTACGACCTTTTTGACCACAACATCACTTAATGCATCAGGGGTTTTCTGCTTCTATAGTGATTTCAAAGGCAAACCATACAAAGTCTGAATCATGCAAATCTTATTTCCAAGCAATAAAACTAAATACAAGCCAAAAATAAGAACTTGAGACTAGGTCAGGGAGCCTAATGAGTTAATTTCAATGCAGCTACCAAAAAATTCCTTAGGGACTGTTGTTGTCAAACCATGGAGCCTGCTCTTCACCTACCATTTTGCACCAAATATGGGTAGTACATTATGGCTCAGGCCTTTCCTCAAAGTGGCGTGAACATTTGTTTTTTCAGCCCTCAAAGATTTGCTTCTTGAGTTTTGGAAAGCAAACAAAATATAAACCTTCCCCTGTACCCCGAACCGTTTGAATTATTGGGTAATATGTACAAACCTTTTGTTTGAAATACCAAATGCTTCTTTTAACAATTAAACATAGTGGGTCAAACAAGGGACAGTGAGCATAGTTAAATGCTTAATTCTTAGTGTCTTAATTCATTTCATCTTGCCCTAGAGTAGCTTTGATTTGGTCATTCCGGCCCTGGTTGCTTATTAACTAGTTGGTTATTGAAAAAAGATCACTTGGAAAAGTGTGTCATTGCATAAATATGAATATACCCCTTTCAAATCACGTCAGCTCTATAGAAATTTATACTAAAACATCCTTAGCCTCGATATGATGCGTAAATAATTCCTGAAACGTGCATTGCTCCTACCAACAAAGGGTATTGCTAGAATTTTGAAAGCGATGCACGCTTTGGGAATTTGCTACGTATCATGTCGAGGCTAAGGTTGTTTCAAGATGAATTTCTAAAGAGCTGACGTAATTGTGCAAGAGGTCTATTCCACATCTACATGTACATCAATACTGAACAGGACAGATAATAGGTATAATGCTCGGGATGGAAGAGAACGAAATTATAGTAGTCTAGTAATGACATTTAACGATTAGTTACAGTTATGATTGATGATGGATAAAAAGTGCCAAAAACAGAAAACTACCACTTATCAATGAATAAGGATCAATGATCAATGAAGATAGAAAATTTACTTATCAAACGAGAAAATGCAAGGGCTGTTCCAGGGCCTATTCTAAGAAGTTTTCAATACTGCACATTCGTGATGACATTCCTAGAGGATTTCACAAAGAGTATAAATCAAATCTTTGCTTCGAAATCAAATTCAAAACAGCAGCAAAAAACTAGTGTATTGGAGCCTTAAAGAGAGATGCTACCGTTGATAGACACATACGCTTACTATCTTCGCAAGGTATGGGTTCATATGCTAAGCACAAAGGGCCCACTGAATAGGTAAACTAATCGAGCAGTGCGACCCTGGTCCTTCCTCTCGATGTGACCACGCCTCATGATTCCTTTTGCCTTTTTGTCTGGAATTACAGAGAGCTGGCTAATTCTCTCCTCACACTTTACGACAGGTCTGAAGTTGGTTCGAAACCGGGACTCTTCGAACAATGGTCAAGTGTCCTAACCACTCGGCCATCCCCACCGTATGACTACAAACTATCATTATCGTAAACCATTGACAGGGAAACATTTGTGTGGGAAAAAGCTAGAACGACTCTTCCCTGCATGTCCCAAATATAAATTTTGACAAATTAAAAACCTAAATTCTGCAAAGATTCGTAATGAATACTGCACGTTTCCAATTCAATGCGGCACAAAGTGTGTTATACTGCACGTTAAAATAGGCCCTGGGCTGTTCTAACCCTTCCTTTAGTTACTCAGCAACTGAAAAGCCCTGACCTCTTTCCTTGGACACTTATTTGCTACTCTGTCATTCAATTAGGCACCTGATAGGCCTATATATCCTCAGTGAATCCAAATCAACTAATGTGCGAGGCTTTTAGGCCGGGGAAACTTTGTAAACTGGAGGGTAGTGAATACGTGCCTTCACTTGCCTCCAAACAATCGCAATTTTTGCAACTGGAAGTGATATATCGCAGTTTAGGGCACCTTACTTCAAAAACTAAGGGCCTCGAGCAAAAAAGGGCCTCAAAGTTTTTTTCATTATGTGTTTTTGGCTAAATTGTGCTCTTAAGGTTATCCCACAACTCTCACTAACCATCTTTGCTACCACAGCATTGATTTCATTCATATGTTTTTTCGCTTCTCAAAGTTTTCCTAATGATAGACAATGAATTACTGAAAAAAAGTGTTTTTTGATGCTCTTTAATGTTCATTTTCAAGCATGGCGATGGGCATGCCTCAAATGTTTTTTTAATACCTCGAACCCCGACCCCCATTTTCCCCGTACAGCCCACTAGCTTCGTGGTCGTTACATAAGGGCCTCGTTGTCGTCGCACTTAACTCCTGAGGGCCCCGACTGCCTTCGTTACGCCACTACCACTGGCTTGCAACAAGATGCATAAATCAAATCAATTATACATAGATTTAGTTATAATTCGGTAATAACTTTTAAGTGAAATAACAAATATGCATATGCTAGATTCGTTAATTAATGGAATGATATTATTGGTATTTTACATATTGAATAGTAGTTATTACTTATAAGATATTTACTGATATGATATACAATACTCATACATAGTGTTTGTGATATAGGGCTAAATACACTGGTTGGACGGTCATCTCAAAAATATAATAATGTAGGCAAATGGTGAAATTTCAAGGCAACACCCATTTTTCATATGAGTGAAAAATGTATGCCTCACTTTATGAAATCTCTCTCTGTTCCAATCAAACCAGAAATAACTGCATAGCTAGATAAGATAGGCTGCAATTCGGTGGAATACAAGCGCACTGAGTTGTTTTCAACATGTTTACTCCGAAAACAGAAATAAATGGCACTTCAATTGACTTGAAAAGAGGGAAGAAACAATCTTTACAGTCCTATTCTTGTTTTTTTTTTGTACGTGCTCTAGTTCCCTTTTAATTCTATTTCCGGGCTTTCAAACAAAACCCACCTAATTCAAAGAAAAGTTCATTACTGCAAACTCTGATAAATCTTGCAAGTTTAGGAAGTAAAGCCTCAGGCAATTTTTGTTGACTACATCCTTCACGTCGGTCTCTCATAAACCTACCGCTGTTGGTTGCATTTCGCTTGTGAAGACAATGCGAGAAAGTGACAAAGTCAGAAGATAAAAACGTGCTACAACAGAAATACATCTGTTTTCAAGTATGATAATATTTGACACCGCTTCCAACTCAGAAAATGAAAGCTGAATTTTCAGAGTAAAGCTGGTTTTCCAAATTATTAAGCCCTCCACACTGTTGCATATATCATTACACAAAAGCAATTCACAACTGCATCCATTGGTTATCACCTTCAATTTCCCAGGACCGAAAAGCAGATCGTTGGTTTGAACGACCATTAATAATGGACCAAAGTGCACAGGAAAAGTACTGGACCTTTCCAGCGCTAGAACTTGAAGCAGTATTGGATTAATTTAGAGATTACTTGTCTTGCTTTCTTTCACAAACAGATAGAAACAATGCCCTTTGGTACCTAGGGTCTTGAAAAATGTTGCTTAAGTATATCAGTAATTTTTATTGCTAATATATGAAATACGAATAGCAATGAATTTCATAACGGATGAACATCATTATATTGCTCTGCTCCATTGTTCTCCATCCATTGTCTCGATAATGATTCCCAGACTCCTTCAATGTCAGCTTTGATAACATTGGCCTTACCTATTGCCGTGCAAATATCAGTGAGCAACCGCAACAACTTCTCATTTTGGCAGGAAAACCTCAAAGTACTTTGTGTATATCAGCATGAATAAACAGTCAAAGAACTCAAAATACGTGAGAACACTCGAGCCTAGGAAAAGGCCTAGCTGACCACCGATATCACCTGAAATAGAGGAGAATATGTATTTTGTAAGGATTCCCTGTTCAGCAGGGAGTTTAGCAGGGGACTAGGCCTAGTGAAGTTTTAGTAGGGGTTATGGTTCAGTATGGGTTTAGTGGGGTTCGGCAACAAGGGCTTAGTGAGGGTTCAGTAAGTGTCTAATTGAGCCGAAGTTATTTCAGATAACGATATGTCATGCACAAAGCCCTGAACAGAAATTTTGAGTTTGAACACGGTCAATGTTTGTCAGAATAGGCAGTCCCCATTTGAATTCCGTTTCTATATTTTCTTATGGCAAACACATACAACCAATTAGAGCTATAGAAACATCACGGCTCCGCGGCTGTGAGCTGGAGGAGGGTTTTGAATATTGAGAAAGGTTTTGATTTTTGCGGCATATTGCATGTATTCGCTCCACGTATATTTTCGTATAGGAAAGGTAAGAAAACGGTTCCATACACCATGACTGAACGGGTAAATCAAATAGATTCTTGACGCTAACCCAATTTGCTGACCACTTATCTTAGATTACCATTATTCATATTAGATGATATTCCTTTATATAGATAATGTCTTTGTATATGCAATTTCTAGTTACAAGAATTCAAACGGCATGGTTTACACTCGTATTTCTTTACAAGAATATATTGTATACGAATATTGAGGCTCAAAATATCTAAAAACAATGGAAATTTAAGAATAAACATTAGAGAAGTTGAGACCCAGGAAGATTTTAAGTATTTTTATAAAAAAGAGTGTAGCTAACACGGGAAATTTTGTATCATCAAAGTAGGTTTCTACGACTTTTATAAGCAATTATAAAGTAAGCGCTCTAACCACTCTCTTAAACCAGAAAAAGCTTTCAGTTCCTTAGATAAAGGTAAACAAAGGACCAAGCTGAGGCCCCGTCCACACGTATACGGATATTTTTGAAAACGCATATTTATTTATCCGTTTTGGCTATCCGTCCACACGTTGCCGGAGTTTTTGGTGATGAAAACGGAGCTTTTCGAAAACTGTGCCCAGGGTGGATATTTTTGAGAACTCTGTTTTCATGTTGTCGTGTGGACGGGCGAAAACGTATTTTTTCGAAAACGATGACGTCACCAGCTTACTTTTACACAGTCAATTCAACGAACAAAAACTTTTTGTTAGTGATTCCTCCGTATCCGTGTGGACGCAGATTTTTTTCGAAAACGGATAGAAAATATGCGTTTTCAAAAATATCCGGATAGGTGTGGACGAGGCCTGAATCAGGATGAATTCTTTGGCGGTGGTGTGCGTCCACACGACCAATCAAGTAGATAGAATGATCAAAGTCGATGGATAGAAAAACTCACCAAGCAGAATTTTCAAGTCGTAGCTCGGAAGTTGTTCCACATATTCATAACTCAGGTCGGCATAAAATATGTTCACCTTTAACAAGTTTTCTCTAAAGTAAAATAATTGAACAATAAGATAAAATGCAATCCAACAAAACAATACATAGTAATATAAAAAGGGATGTAGCCAAAAGGTATGTAGGCTGCTCAGTAGTGTCAAGGAATATCTTGAAGTAATGTGGATAAATATCTTACAGTAATGTGAACGGTTATCAGTAATATTGAGGTATTTTGCAGTAATGTAAAGGGTTTTCAGTAATATTGAGGTATCTTGCAGTAATGTAGAGGTTTTTCAGTAATGTGGAGGTTGTTCCTTAATATGGAGGGCTATCTTGCAGAAATGTGGAGGATGTTTAGTAACGGGGAGGAATATCTTGGAGTAATGTGGAGGATCTTTAGTAATGTGGAAGGTCTTGCAGTAATGTGGAGGGATATCTTGCAGAAATGTGGAGGATGTTTAGTAATGGGGAGGAGTATCTTTTAGTAATGGGGAGGAGTATCTTGCAGTAATGTGGAGGTTGTTCAGTAATATGGAGGAATATCTTCGAGTAATGTGGAGGATGTTTAGTAATGCTGAGGGCTATCTTGCAGTAATGTGAAGGTTGTTTGTAATGTGGGGGAATATGTTGCAGTAATGTGAAGGATGTTAAGTAAGATGGAGGGATATCTTTCAGAAATGTGGAGGATGTTTAGTAATGGAGAGGAGTATCTTGCAGTAATGTGGAGGTTGTTCAGTAATATGGAGGAATATCTTGGTACTGTAGGGGTTTAAAAGTATCGAAACGATGACGTAAACATGGCAGGTTAAGGCAAGAGCTGGGCTTAGGCCTTAAACTCCCAGTAATGATTTTTGACCCCTAGAAACATCCTAAATGAAAAATATCATCAGAAATACAAAAACATTAACCCACATTATCAAAAAATGTTAATTTAGAGGAAATAAATCCTTTTAAAGTCCCTTTTAAAGATTAAAAGGTCAAGAGGGTTCAGAACCACAGAAATATGATAAGGTGATTAGAGCATAGGATATAAATTAGTAAAATGTAAACATTTCTTGAATATTTTGCTATCAAATGCAGTTGAGGATTTATATTTGAAATATTACTTCAAAATAAAGGGGTTTTATTCAAATTTCAATGCTGCAACACTGAGAAACAAATCAACATAATTTTGTGCAAGGATTGAACGTTAGGAAAATATAATTTGAATTCTGAACACCTAAATTAAAGCTCGGAAGATATAAACTTTCACGACAGCCTTGAGAGAAAATTTATGTTAAATGCAAAGAGAAATAACAATGCCTCTTGAACAATAAAGTTTGGAGCTAGAAACTTATCGTAAACTACAGAGTAATGTTGACATTCAGGGCCGGATCCATGGGGGGGCGTAAGGGGCGTACGCCCCCCCTATTTTGGTAGAAAAACAATACAATTAGCTTGATAATACCCTATTTCACTTACATTATCCTTTCATATATGTGTTACGCCCCCCTTTCTATGGGTGCTGGATCCGGCCCTGACATTTGTTGTTGGACTGAAAAGGGGAGTTTCAAAACTTCCCTTGCCCTTTTAACAACAAAGTTTATTTGATGAATATTCGCTTTCCTGTTATTGATTCCTAGCTCTTGTGGTTAAAATTATAAAGTTAAACTTACGTTGAATTAGTTTCAGGAGCAAATAACTGAATTCATTCAAATAATCAGTACTTTATGATTAACCTTTGCGATACAGCTCGTTATCCATTGAAAATATTCCTTCCCCGTCCATGTTTAACCTCTTGGCATTTAAACACTTTTTAGAAGTGAGGAAATGAACTTTGTGATACAATTTTAGGTGGTGAGAGAAATTGTTTTTGTTTTTACGCGGAAAGTTTGAAGCGCGGACAAGTCACGAGGTCAAAAATCGCCAATGAAATTCAAGGGCCCTTAGGCCATCACAGCTTTGGCGGCCATGTTTACGTCATCGTTTCGATACTTTCAAACCCTTACAGTACACTAGGCAACAGGATGGAAAAATGTAATTGCCATGCGCAAACTTTTCGTAGGGTAGCACAGGGCTACAAGATACAAACTCCACTTAGTAATAGCTACCATTTTGAAATTACAAAAACCTTGGCAACAATATTGGAACGAGACTGGACAACACAGGGAAACAAGATGCGAGTTCCTAGCTACCATCTTGAAATTACAAAACCTTGGCAACAATGTTGAAACGAGACTAGATTTTGAGCGGGAAAATTTGAAGCTTCTTTGAAGCCAAAACAAAGCAAAAATTAAACAAATGGCGTCATACATAATTTTTTGAAAATTTTAGGGAGACTACTCATTGTAAACAAATTTTAAGAAACTAGTCCTTGCTACCAAGCAAAATGCGACCTAGTAATAATATCGTTAGAGTTTTTTTTTGCTTGCTTGTGGTCTTTATTTTGCTCAACCGGACGCTGTCTGCTCGTTTTGAAAGAATAGATGGCTGCAAGGCATGTGGGAGAAAGACTCAAGAGTCAAGAAAATTCAAATGTACGGATACCTTCGACAAGGAGGAGCTAAAAAATACCTTTGGAAGGACAATAGAACATGGAAAGCTATGTTTCAGATGTATTTCTGCAGTTTACCATTACCGGAAAACTGGAAAAGCGACCAAGGTAAGGATATATTTTCCTTAGCTATTCACACTCACTCACTATCTTAATTACTTGAAACAAATAAATTTTTAGAATATATCTCTTTGACTCTAATACTAGGGCTGCAAAAGTTCAGCACTGAAAAACTAGATTTACTTGAAATTTTATGCTTGGGTTAAAGGTTAAAACCGTACCCATAAACTTTAAATTAATGAACTTTTTTGAGCAGACGAACATGGTGCAGAGCAATGGAGGAAGAAAAAGAAAAGTCCAGCGATATTTTAGCAACAACAGAAAAGGACAAATTCAGGTTCGAATTCAACGATATAATCTGAACAAATATTTCTATCTAATGCAAAATTCTATAATACAAAATATTTCTAATACAACCTCCCACATTAATATATCTAAACAGCAATGCCATTTGCACTATTTTCCTTTGAATTTGTAAAAACATTACAATAACTACATATGCATGTCTCTTTGTTTCTATTTAAGGGACCCGAAAATAGGCAACTTGCATCTACACCCAGGACAACGAATATTGAAACTGGTGCATTGAATTTGGCATTTCAACCCTTTCAGGTAAATGTGTTTAAATAGCCATTTCCTACATGGTCATTTGCAATACACTCCTTTGAATTTGTAAAAACATTACAATAACTACATATTCATGTCTCTTTGTTTCTATTTAAGGGACCCGAAAATAGGCAACTTGCATCGACACCCACGTCAACGAATATTGAAACTGGTGCATTGAATTTGGCATTTCAACCCTTTCAGGTAAATATGTTTAAATAGCCATTTCCTACATGGTCATTTGCAATACACTCCTTTGAATTTGTAAAAACATTACAATAACTACATATTCATGTCTCTTTGTTTCTATTTAAGGGACCCGAAAATAGGCAACTTGCATCGACACCCACGTCAACGAATATTGAAACTGGTGCATTGAATTTGGCATTTCAACCCTTTCAGGTAAATATGTTTAAATAGCCATTTCCTACATGGTCATTTGCAATACACTCCTTTGAATTTGTAAAAACATTACAATAACTACATATTCATGTCTCTTTGTTTCTATTTAAGGGACCCGAAAATAGGCAACTTGCATCGACACCCACGTCAACGAATATTGAAACTGGTGCATTGAATTTGGCATTTCAACCCTTTCAGGTAAATATGTTTAAATAGCCATTTCCTACATGGTCATTTGCAATACTGTCCTTTGAATTTGTAAAAACATTACAATAACTACATATTCATGTCTCTTTGTTTCTATTTAAGGGACCCGAAAATAGGCAACTTGCATCGACACCCACGTCAACGAATATTGAAACTGGTGCATTGAATTTGGCATTTCAACCCTTTCAGGTAAATATGTTTAAATAGCAATTTCCTACATGGTCATTTGCAATACACTCCTTCGAATTTGTAAAAACATTACAATAACTACATATTCATGTCTCTTTGTTTCTATTTAAGGGACCCGAAAATAGGCAACTTGCATCGACACCCACGACAACGAATATTGAAACTGGTGCATTGAATTTGGCATTTCAACCCTTTCAGGTAAATATGTTTAAATAGCCATTTCCTACATGGTCATTTGCAATACTGTCCTTTGAATTTGTAAAAACATTACAATAACTACATATTCATGTCTCTTTGTTTCTATTTAAGGGACCCGAAAATAGGCAACTTGCATCGACACCCACGACAACGAATATTGAAACTGGTGCATTGAATTTGGCATTTCAACCCTTTCAGGTAAATATGTTTAAATAGCCATTTCCTACATGGTCATTTGCAATACCTTTCTTTCGAATTTAGTAAATTTACTCCTTATTACATGAAACATTTTAAGTTAGAAAAATTTTTCGTTAAGGTGCAATCTGGACAAAACCGAAATTTGGATCGGCGTCCTCTGGCTGATGTATCGAATTTTTGGAAACCCTTTCCCTCGAAATATGGAGTGGTCCTAACAAGTTCATCTGGTGACAGCATTGTACCACATAAAACTATGAAGGCTATGATGGACGAACTAACCAACTCACCAAAAAGTATGTTAACATAATGATTTCTAATATACAATTCAAACGAAACTTACCTAAAGGGTTGAAGCCAAAAATTCACCTCCTCTTTGCATAAATTCTGTCTGGCGGAATCTAAGACATTTCATAACTAGAACGTTGTTCCTTTCTTCTGCTAAACAAAATAAGTCCTTCGAGAGGCTATCGCAATTGAATCTAGCAAAGAGCCTTGTAAATTCTTTCACTCTCGGTTAAAACTCTTTAATAAAGGCAAAAAATGCAACTTCTCTACTCAGCAAACAAATGTGCATTTGCGCCGTTAGACAACAAAAAACTTTTCGAATCTTTAGACATGTGAAATGTCATGTGACAGAATTCGATATTTGAATTCCAGATCGTCGATTGGTCGTCAGAATTTAAGAATCTAGTTGATGACGATTGCATGAGTTGCTTATTTTTATATGGAACTTTTTAGTGCGAGATATCTATAACATTGAAACTTCAATTTTTCAATAAGCAAATCGTCCATAACAACCACGTAGCTGGGTATTTCTTGATGGAGGGGCATGGTCATGCAGTGAAATATAGCTAGGGGTGCAGGCTAGAAATTTTCTAAATATCATTATCAATAGTGATGTTGGGAAAATTATTGTAAAAAAGGGTATGTTGCGTGCCACAGGTTGGCTTGCAATGCCAGAAGGTCATTGTCCAACACAGCTGGGGATCTGGGGGCACCTGAGAGTTGTCCATTTCTTAGAGCCTAAAATGGCTTTTGTTGTCAACAACAGAAATCCCAAGGGGCGAATTGCAGGCAGAATTTTCTTTTAGGGGGCAATGTCCCTGTGCCCCCACCCCTCCCAGCAGCTACGTGGGTTGTCCGTAAGCAACCAGTACAGGAATGATCAAAACAATATGCAACTACAGGGCTGGATGATATAATTTAGCAATTAAGCAACTATGCTCCATTGTTAAAAGAGATGCGTACAAGTACAATTGATGATTTTTTTCAGGGAATTATATCAAGGAAGAAATAAGGAATTTACAAAAAGCCATGCACAGAGAATTCACCAACAGTCAAAGAGAACCAATTTTCGCACCAGAGAAGCTGAAGAAATTTTGCACAGTAAACGGAGCACCAACGATATTCGAAACATTACTGGCAGCTATGACTGATGATCGTCACTCAGAAAAACGAATTCAAAGTAACAGGAAAAGAGTCGTCGAAATAATTTACAAACTTTGTTTTGGAAAAAGTCAGAAGTGCAATTATCTTCAAAAAGCTAATGGATTTTATCTAAACATGAACCATCTTTCGTCAGAAGGTAAAATAGTGGAAAATATCTACTTGAATTCAATTTGTTTTTGGTCTTGAAGAAAACTATGGATCGCTATGATTCTTAAAGTGCTTATTCAAAGCTTTAGGATAATAATATTTTCTACATTCAATGAGCATAAGGGAACATTTATTGTTATGGTCAGTCCAGTCCTTGTTGCTTATGGAAAAAGTGTATTGATTCAAGTGTACTCAAATTACATATCCAGAAATATGATGCAAGTATATCTTATTTCAGGTATCAATACAGAACGCACACTTGGCACAACAGTCAGCTCTAGAACAGTCAAGAATGAGGTGATGAAGTTAGCAAATCAGAACAGAAGGGTTGTCGACAGTGCAATAATGAATGCCATCGAAAACGAATATCTGATTGTTGCCATGATTGATGATTACACGACCATTCATTCTAATCACAGACCAACGCATAATAAAGCAAGTACCTGTCATGCCATGTGCACTATTGTCTGCAGAATTTTCCCTAGTGTTCCAGCTATCCCCATCACCAGCCTAGAGAGTCTTCATTGCCCTTCTGTGATAGATTTGCATCGTTTGGTAGCCGACATGATAAGCAGCTCGTCAATGCATCAATTCAGTAGGCCATTTTCCGAAAGCATGCAAGAATGGATAAGAGAAAGTTTTTTCAATCCAGAGTTTGTCCGACATCGACTTGACATCCACTCGTACCACCATTCTAAGAATGTTAGAAAAATGCGATGCTTAGATAACTTGTATCTGATAGATTTTATCGAGCAGCCATTAAAAAGTAAATCCAATTTTGCAGTGGCCCTGGAAGCTTTACAGCAATCAGCTTTAAGGGAATATATGAAGAAATACATTTTGATCATGCCTGGCGATTGGCCTGCACAATTTTACGTTCGCCAAAATGTATATTCGTCTTTGAAAGATCCAACCTTTGTAAGCCATAGAAGACAAACAAAAGAAGAAGGATCTGCCAAATTTGATGCTCAGTTAAGTTTTCACAATTATACAGCTTCCAATTGTATGGACTGTCCAGAGTTTGCCGCACAGAGTATGCCTACTGCACCAGTTCAAGCCATCGTACCTTCGATTGGCCCTCTGCATGTGTCTCTAAATGCTCGCGAAGATTTGATGATGAATTATCATGACTTCTTCAAATATATTTACGAAAACATATTCCAGGGTAGCAAACTTGCTGACAAGCCAAAGCCTTGGCGAACTTCACTGATCCTTGAAATAGTGTATGGGGGCTGGACATTGATCCGTGAAAATGTGATAGGTACATTTCAGCACTGTAAACATCCGCTCTATGCTGTGTTCTTGAATTTACTCGACTCCTATCTTCCGCTTGTACTATCCATCTATTGCGTAACCTTCAAGCGAGGACAGTTCTCTGAATACTGGAAGGCCATGAAATCTGCATGGTTAATGTTTTATTGCTTCAAGAGGCACCATTATGACAAAGTTCCACTGGTATGGATTTCAAATCTACTTTTTTGGAAACATCGTAATAAGTCACTTTATGACAATTTCGTGAAGTTTTTGAACACAACAGACGAGTATGGTGTTGAGAATGCTCACTCAATAATCAGATCACAGACGAATGATGGGGATTCTTCGGAGATGCTGCAAAGAAAAGCAAAGGCAATTTTTCAAGCAAAGCACACACAACACAATTTTCGAAGCCAATTTACACCGCCTAAAAACCATTTATTTTCAACAAATCAACTGAAGAAAATGAAATTTGAAGCAGCCAGAATTCTTACAGACATATTCAAAAACATAGCAAGTTGGAATGACGACAACAATTATGAAAATTTCTCACCTGTCAAAAAAATGCTTTCGAAATTCCTTCCTGAAAATAGCCCAATTAATGTTTACCCCGTAGGATATCACACTTGCACAAAGCCAGATCCAAATCGTAGATGTGACATGCCTGGATGTTTTCAAACTGATCCCAATTGGAATATCTTTCGGGGATGTGGTCACTCGTATCACAGTCTCTGTTTAAAGGATGCAGATTATTGCCCGATATGTTGTTGCCATATTGAGACAGTTGTAGAGAGGCTGGCCAAAACAGCAACTGATGCTTGCTATAGAGATACTGACAAGCAAAAGTTATCTACAAAGTCTGATGACAACGACTGCAGTGACCCAAACTTCAACTTCGGAAATAAAGAGTCTATTGAAGATGGGGTGCGCAATCTGTCCTCAGATATTCAAAAATTACGGCCAATGATACCACCTGCATCAATGAAACCATCGCAGGAACTCAACAGTGGTGCAATATTCCTCAAAGAGACAAATAAACAGCCACACTGTAAAACTTGTCAGCATTCAAGGAAAGGTCATTCATTTCGAAGAGGCGGCCAGAAAGTTGTGATGTGCGAATTGTGTCCAAATGGAGTTTGTGACAAGGGAGGGAAAAAAAGTCCATGCACCTGTAAATGGCATACACAAAATTCACTGAATCAGGTAGATGACATCTACAGAGGCTTCTTATTAAGTCACCGTGACACTGGAATCAGTGAGCTCCTATTGCCATCTAAAGCATCCCAGTCAGGCTTGGAAAATGGGCCAATAAATTCATGTACAATCATTGCCTCCTTGACCTGCCTATATGCCTATAAAGGAACTTTATCAAGTCAGGAAATGATGGAAGACCATGTGCAGCTGACAAAAACTTACTGCGAAATAATGAAGATCGGGAATCTGAGGTAAATATATTTCTTTCTTCTATTCATAACTGGTCTCAATTTTAAAGCCTCATCAAAGTTCCTGTTAATTGAGTAAGTGTATTGCATAACTTCTTAATTCAATTCTTATGGGGAGGGGTGGGCTTCTTCAAAACTGAGAAGGGAGAGCTAATTTAAGAAAACAGGGCTTTAACACTGACAAAAGTGCAATGTTGCAACCAAAAATTTATCCAAAAAAAAGAAATATTTGTCTTCAAGATTATTTCAGAGGTACATCTCAAAATTATCAGTTATATCTTTATAACTATGAAACTTGGCCCTTTGCAGGTAGATAAATTTTATCAAGCCATAACCAAAATTGGCAATTTTTTTTATGTTCTTAACATTTTTATTTCAAAATTTATATGTTTAACATTTTGTGAACCATTTCAGATATAGATTGATGAATAAGCCAGGTGGACAGGTTAATTTCATGGTGGAAGAGTTTATACAGCAAAGTGACCTGCCACTATACACACCAAATGATGTGATTTATGTAATCAATGCAGATCACCTTTCAGCAGCGTTGCAAATGATTAAAGGATCCAAGCCGATTGCCAACTGCGTATTGATAGTTCCCCCAGATAAAAGTATTGCTTTGACAATGGTTGGAACAAGAATCGCAGCATTCGATAGCCATCCACATACAGCATATGGAGCACTTATAGCACTTGCTGATACGCAAAACATCAAGGGGTTCTGCAATTACCTAGAAAAAATGGTGAAAAAATATTACAACAGCAGTCTTCTAGAGAGCAATTTGGTTTACATAGATGTTTATAATTAGAATAATGACTTTTGTTTCTCATTGCATTATGTTAAACTTAACGTTTCTTGTTGAATATTTAGTAATTTAGGCCCATCCTCATGTTGAAAATTGGGCAAAAGTATTCTTCAATTAATTTCCACGGGCAAGTTTTCCCACATAAGGAGATAGTGTAGAAGTAGTAAGTCTACCTTACTGTTATTGGTGTATATAAGCGTTTCTCGTTGGATATGCTAGATTTTTTGCAAAATTCCAGTAAAATTTGGTAATTTTGGGTAATTTAGGCCCATCCTCATGTTGAAAATTGGGCAAAAGTATTCTTCAATTAATTTCCACGGGCAAGTTTTCCCACATAAGGGGATAGTGTAGAAGTAGTAAGTCTACCTTACTGTTATTGGTGTATATAAGCGTTTCTCGTCGGATATGCTAGATTTTTTGCAAAATTCCAGTAAAATTTGGTAATTTTGGGTAATTTAGGCCCATACTCATGTTGAAAATTGGGCAAAAGTATTCTTCAATTAATTTCCACGGGCAAGTTTTCCCACATAAGGGGATAGTGTAGAAGTAGTAAGTCTACCTTACTGTTATTGGTGTATATAAGCGTTTCTCGTCGGATATGCTAGATTTTTTGCAAAATTCCAGTAAAATTTGGTAATTTTGGGTAATTTAGGCCCATACTCATGTTGAAAATTGGGCAAAAGTATTTTTCAATTAATTTCCACGGGCAAGTTTTCCCACATAAGGGGATAGTGTAGAAGTAGTAAGTCTACCTTACTGTTATTGGTGTATATAAGCGTTTCTCGTCGGATATGCTAGATTTTTTGCAAAATTCCAGTAAAATTTGGTAATTTTGGGTAATTTAGGCCCATTCTCATGTTGAAAATTGGGCAAAAGTATTTTTCAATTAATTTCCACGGGCAAGTTTTCCCACATAAGGGAATAGTGTAGAAGTAGTAAGTCTACCTTACTGTTATTGGTGTATATAAGCGTTTCTCGTCGGATATGCTAGATTTTTTGCAAAATTCCAGTAAAATTTGGTAATTTTGGGTAATTTAGGCCCATTCTCATGTTGAAAATTGGGCAAAAGTATTCTTCAATTAATTTCCACGGGCAAGTTTTCCCACATAAGGGAATAGTGTAGAAGTAGTAAGTCTACCTTACTATTATTGGTGTATATAAGCGTTTCTCGTCGGATATGCTAGATTTTTTGCAAAATTCCAGTAAAATTTGGTAATTTTGGGTAATTTAGGCCCATTCTCATGTTGAAAATTGGGCAAAAGTATTCTTCAATTAATTTCCACGGGCAAGTTTTCCCACATAAGGGGATAGTGTAGAAGTAGTAAGTCTACCTTACTGTTATTGGTGTATATAAGCGTTTCTCGTCGGATATGCTAGATTTTTTGCAAAATTCCAGTAAAATTTGGTAATTTTGGGTAATTTAGGCCCATACTCATGTTGAAAATTGGGCAAAAGTATTTTTCAATTAATTTCCACGGGCAAGTTTTCCCACATAAGGGAATAGTGTAGAAGTAGTAAGTCTACCTTACTGTTATTGGTGTATATAAGCGTTTCTCGTCGGATATGCTAGATTTTTTGCAAAATTCCAGTAAAATTTGGTAATTTTGGGTAATTTAGGCCCATTCTCATGTTGAAAATTGGGCAAAAGTATTCTTCAATTAATTTCCACGGGCAAGTTTTCCCACATAAGGGGATAGTGTAGAAGTAGTAAGTCTACCTTACTGTTATTGGTGTATATAAGCGTTTCTCGTCGGATATGCTAGATTTTTTGCAAAATTCCAGTAAAATTTGGTAATTTTGGGTAATTTAGGCCCATTCTCATGTTGAAAATTGGGCAAAAGTATTCTTCAATTAATTTCCACGGGCAAGTTTTCCCACATAAGGGGATAGTGTAGAAGTAGTAAGTCTACCTTACTGTTATTGGTGTATATAAGCGTTTCTCGTCGGATATGCTAGATTTTTTGCAAAATTCCAGTAAAATTTGGTAATTTTGGGTAATTTAAGCCCATTCTCATGTTGAAAATTGGGCAAAATATTTTTCAATTAATTTCCACGGGCAAGTTTTCCCACATAAGGGAATAGTTTAGGAATAGTAGTTCTAGCATACTATTGTTGATGTATTTTAGTATTTCTAGTTGCATATGCTGGTTTTTTTTATATTAAATAGCATCTCTTTACGCAGGCCTAGGGCCGAAGGTTGATTGAGTTGCTGGATGTTTGTTACGAAATTTGTCTATTTCATATTTTGATTCAAAATCACTCACCCGTGTTAATCTTTTCCATCAGCTGTATAGATTCACATCCTTTTCCATCGTCTTGAGAATTATTTGAGCGCTTCGGTGATATTTGGCGTCCTGCCTTTGGGGAGCAATGAAGCGAAAAGGGCATTCGCGTGAACGACCGCATGGTTGAAAAAGCAAAAAGCGCGCCTTCGGCGCAGTACCTCGGGCCAGCGGTATTTTCGAACGATAACATTTTTCCATCTTGCTACACTAGGCTATCAAATATATTGCACAGGTCGATTCAAAATGGCGGCAAAATTGCAAAGCTGTGAGGGCTAGGCCTAAACTAGAATTCCCATAACTTGTGTCAGACAGCTCACAAATACAAGGTTTTGGTGGCAAAATTTAGGAAATTTTACTGACACCATAGCTCATAACAACAAGTAATAATGAATTGAGGGAGAAACTATGTATGACTTGGGATTTGAGTGATGGTCTAAATCTCAGCAAGAAAATTTTGAAGAAGGAGTTGTCATATAAAATCAGTACAAAAGGGTTGTAAAAAGTCATTAATATGGTAAAGTGCCTGGTACTTTGTTGCTACTGCTTTGAGGACCCCCATGAGTCTTGTCCTAGCTGTCCCTGTGGTGAGGCAAGAATTAAGTTGGGAGTCTCAAAAATTTTAAGGAAAGGAGGAGACCTTGGATTTTAAAGTACATTTTTATCAATAAATAAATTTATCTGATACACACGATTGTAACTATTATTCCTGGGTTTGAGGTCAATAACCAAGAAAAATACTTCATAAATGCAAATTAAAGGGGCATAAGAAGGAGAACAAACAACATGTTTACCTGAAGAATGACAAAATTGCAACTGATGTGTGGGATGCAAGATGAAAAATTACTCTCCCCCTCCCTTGAAATATTTTGAGCCTCCTTCATTTTCCCTTCAAGTCACCATACAGAGAAGAAACAAAACCCATGGGATTCCCCAAAGCAGTAGCAACAAAGTAACAGAGCACTTTACCATATTAATGACTTTTTACAACCCTTTTGTACTGATTTTATATGACAACTCCTTCTTCAAAATTTTCTTGCTGAGATTTAGACCATCACTCAAATCCCAAGTCATACATAGTTTCTTCCTCAATTCATTATTACTTGTTGATATGAGCTATGGTTTCAGTAAAATTTCCTAAATTTTGCCACCAAAACCTTGTATTTGTGAGCTGTCTGACACAAGGTATGGGAATTTGAATTTCGGCCTAGCCCTCACAGCTTTGCAATTTTGCCGCCATTTTGAATCGACCTGTGCAATAATTTTGATAGCCTAGTGTATACTTGCGTTAATGTGGAGAAATATGTTGCAGTAATGCGGAGGATGTTTAGTATTGTAAAGGAATATGTTGCAGTAATGTGGAGGATGTTTAGTATTGCAGAGGAATTTGTTGCAGTACTGTAGAGGATATTTAGTATTCTGGAGGGGTTTCCTGCAGTAATAAGGGGGTTGTTCAGTAATATGGAGGAATATCTTGCAGTAATGTGGAGGATATTTAGTAGTTGGGAGGGCTATCTTGCTGTAATGTGGAGGTTGTTCGTATTGTGAGGGAATTTGTTGCAGTAATTTGGAGGATATTTAGTATTCTGGAGGGGTTGTAATAAGGGGGTTGTTCAGTAATATGGAGGAATATCTTGCAGTAATGTGGAGGATATTTAGTATTCTGGAGGGGTTGTAATAAGGGGGTTGTTCAGTAATGTTGAGGAATATCTAGCAATAATGTCAAAGGTGTGCAGTTATGTAGGGGAATATTTTTGAAGTGATGTGGAAGGTGGCCCCTCCAGTAATACCGAGGAATATCATGAAAATAGAACAATACTTCACATCCTCTATCTCTACAGGTCGAGATTATTGAACACCATCTAAATTATCGCAGATTCCCCTGCACATTACTACGCGTTAGAGTTGTATACTAGAGTTATATAGAACGAAGATTCAAATGTCAATGTAGAGAATTCAATTACCTGATAAATAGCCTGTTTTCCAAGACATTTCCAGTGAGATTGTATCTTTCTGCATAAGCGTCTGCAGCTACATTCGATGGGAAGATCGACTGAGAGAGCTGTGCAGAAAATTCGTACATCTGGCAAGGTATCGGGCAATTGTATTCCATTTTGTTATCAAATTCAGCTGAAAAGTTAGCAATTGCAATAATTACGTTGTGCACCAGTTCTTTCATTTTCAACATAAAAACTCAAATGGCAGTATGACGGCAAGGTATGAAAAGCAAAGCGGCTCGATCTGAATTTAGAACACGAGGCCTATAGTTTGAGGGGTGTTGGCCAATTTCGATATAATGAACTAGTGGGCGTTGCCTTTGGGTGTGGCCTTTTGTTGTCAGACACACCTAGTTCTGATGAGAGGCTCAATTTCTTCTCCATAAAGAAGCCTTTCGATTCTTAATTCCCTTACCTTTTCACATGATGGGGCTCTAAAATGATACATATTGAGCCAACTTGTTTCCCAAATGGAAACTTCTCGTTAGTTTTGGTGATATCTGAATTTAGTTTTTTATCAGGCAAGGTCTGTTCCTTGGTAGCTAGATGGTTATAAAAATGCTTTTGAATTCGATAAGGCATGCACACTTTTCTATGTTTTTGCTAAGTTGTGACTTGTTGAATTGTAAATGCTATTTGTATTGTATAATTGTAAATGCATTGGAACCAGAAGGCGTTGCTTTTTCTCAATGCCAGTGGCATGCTTTAATTGCATTCTTCTTTTGGTCTATTTCGATTGATGATAAAAAACTTGTCCACTAGATCTTGTGTGATCTTCATCAGGCTATCACTTAATGCACAAATAAAGGAGGTAAAAAACGTGAAATGCATACGTGTTTTATAAGGACAACGTTCATAAGAAACACAAGGATCATCCTTTCCTTCAGTGAAATGTCGCTCATAATGCTTTGCTATCTCATAGAATATTTGATATAAACACCGATAAGTTCAGTGACGCAAGACTAGCTAGAAAAGTATTATGAGTAAATGTTTAGGAAGAGTAGGGGTTGAAAATTTGAGGAAAATCACTGCAAAAATACGAAACGGCCAGCTGAAATCCAGACCAAGTTTCTATATAAAAAACTTGTATCTTATGTGTACTGAAAACGTGTACTTACACCAATTCCCCCATAGACAAGAATAAAGATTAACAAGGTCGCAGACTTCGTAGTCACCTTGAAAATAAAAAAATACTTTTACCATAACGCTTCAATTAAACACCCAGCTTTCAAATCTTTAGAGATTTTAGGGGGTGTTCTAAATAGGGGACGTTTAAAAGAGGGAGGCGTTCAATCAAACTATTACAGGAACCCTCTCTATCTTTTTTATTTTGATGTTAGATGTTTGTTCTTGAATTTTAATGAAGTATCTATTTTTGTCTATTGCTTCATTTCCGTTCCTGCTGCTGCTGATGTTGTTGTTGTTGTCTGTTAGCTAAACCCATCATAACTGAAGTATCAAAAAAGACAAGCTTCCTTCTATAATCGAGCTCCCTTTTCAGAATCGAGTTTACTCAGTGGGGTAGATAGAAAATTTGTTAGGCGAGGCAAGGATGAAAGTTTTTAGACAATTATTGTCCTATCCAATTTTTGATAAATAGCCCTCTGACATAGAGGTTCACATTCAAAAATGCTTACAATTTTAAGGAATTTATAAGTCTGTCAATTCAAATCAATGCGAGCAAGAGATTTGTGTGTGATTCAAGTTGTATGCCAATTTTGAAAGGAAAATTTGAAATATCATATACTAATTACACCTTTACCTTGAATATAAATTTGGCTTTATATTCCCGATAGACTAGAAGTTTTTTGATAAACTGGTTATTGTGATCTACAGGCTGGGGGATTTCTGCCCCTCCCGACCCCCTTTCATCCACGCCACTGAGTTTGCTTAAAAACGGTTGGAGCTAGCCGAGCCTCTAGTTTTGAAAAATAGTTTACATGGAAATTTGTGTCTAGCGCGTTATTTATGAAAAATAGTGTTTTAGGCAGTAACTTTGTGTACAACTTTTCAATGTCATTTCAATTATCTAAACTATGGTGATAAAGACATGCCTAAAATACTATTCCTTCGTTTTCTGCCAACATACCTATATCTATACTTTTCCCGTACATAATATCTATTCATCGACCGCAGATTCGGAATTCACATGGTCAAAATCTAAAATGTATTCCATTCATATTTGAATCACTATTATTGATTTAGTAAATGTCAAGCATAAAATCCAAGGTTAGGCAGATTGCTCAATACAGGAAATTTCCGTCTTGTATATTCACAGAGGGCCTACATATAATATTTAACTGAAGTGCTTGTCCTACTTTTCTGGATTTTGCAAAATTTCCGCTATTTTTCTGCGTCTTGTAAATATGCAGCTATTTCACTGGGTCTTTCAGTTTTCGTATCTCAAGTTCATATATTTGAATAAAGCACACAATGTACATACAAATATAAAACCGTTGCGGAAAATTCATCATTCTATTCTTGGGTTTTTATTTTGGGTCATTATATTTTTTTGGGTTTAATTTTGGATCAATCTTTTCTTTTGGCTTTAATTTTGGGTCATTCCATTTTTTTTTTAGTTTGAATTTTGGGTAATTTCATTTTTCTGGGTCGCTGAAAAATTTCATTGGACGAGTATCCCTGTCAAAGAAACCTTTCTTTTCCCAAGTTAGAAATGAGATCTTGAAGTTTAACAGAACCAGTGACGGTTGTGGACATTTAGACAGGCGTTCGGCTACCACCTCTTCGGGTTTTTGATTTAACCTTTCCTATAAGGTATTTGTGTCTTCAGGGAATTCGCGAAAACTTATTTGTTGTTTGTTATCTAGAATTGTCAATAATAATGTTGCCTGTTGCCAATAAATCGTGTAATAGGAAGCATTACCTGGAAGTATACAAGTTTCTGCCGTTCAACCCTCTATCGCTAACATTATCATTATGAGATTTTGCCCTTGTTTCGTTCATAGAAATTTGATCGACAGTTAATCTAGATAATTCATTTATGCCTGATTCTAGCCTCTTCATTGTTAGTAGTTCGCTAGTTCGTCCAGTAGTAAATATGATTCGCATCAGGACACAAGCGCACGGACACATAGAATTTGATATTTGATCTAGGGCGCAAATCAACCATGATATATTTTTAGGACCCCTAATATCGATATGAGAATGCGGCCTCTACAGGGTAGCTTAATCACCATAATTTTAGATTACTTTTGACAAAACTGTAAATTCACGAAGATCTTTCATTTTTCGTCCAAATGTTGCTCCAAATTTCTTTTGCAGTGTTTTGGCTATTCTGTGAGTGGGCACTAGATATGCGAAATGGTCTCATGACATCTGATCATTGCACATACCTGGCATAAATGAATCTTTGCATCCACAGATGTCCACGACATGTGTTGTAAGGCTATCCAGCCAGCAGAGATGCTGTGAGTATTCATTCGGAAAATGCTTCAATTTCTTGCTGCCGCAGTTAGTTCTGTAGGGATACGGCAAGTTCTTGATCTGGAAAAGAGGAAATAGTCTTTGATAGGTTTAAGGAACTTTAGGATGGCGAGGAAAATCGAAGAATCAGTTGCAGTAAAGCCCCGGCACGACGACGCAATAATTCAGCCAACAGTTTTCCCAATAATGTTCTAACGCCGATAGGCTATGCTACATGGGAGTAACACGATTCAACATTTCACTCAAAATGTTTCTGCGCTCGTCTTGTAGTGCTTAGGCAAAGGTCACGTTAGAACTATCTAAACTTGCATTGGTGCTTCTAGCATGGTCGAAAACAGTGGTGTCAGAGGGTGGACATGTCCTGTTAAACCCATACTAAGGTTGTTGTTGTTGATCGTTTCTAGGCAAATACAGTTACTATTTTCGTGGTATAGGCTTATGTGCAAAGGTATAGGTTTATGTGCAAAGCACAATGGGCCAGCAGAAAATTTAGACTAATCTAGCGGTGTGACCCTTGTCCTTCCTCTCGATATGACAAGACCTAGTGATTTCTTTTGCCTAGAGTTACAGTGAGCTGGCGAATTCTCCTCTCGCATCTTACTTGACAGGTTTGAAGCTTGCCTCGAACCTACCCATCAAGCAAGGGTTGAGTGGTCAAGCTACTCGGCAATCCCCACCGCATAACGCTGAACAGGACCCCAGAAAAGAACTCTGATCAGAAAGTTTGACTCTGACTGCGGTCAATGCAAGTCCGAATAACCGATCCAAGTTCAACAAAATCAATAAACCTACCTTGCGCTTTCTCACTGCAACATTCGTTTCAAAACCAGGAGATAATAACAAGCCAGGCGTTTTAACTGGAGTTTGGCTTTGCCCGTGGAGAATCAGACGCAATCCTGCGTTTTGCGTAAGTTTATCGTACTCATACTGCTCCACATTGAAAACAAAGGAAAAAGAACCTTTGTCTCCTGTCTTATTTTTGGTCATTATAGGCCCAATCTTGCCAGAATTATATGTGTAGCACTTTCCCGTCCCACCGCTCGCCCAGAAAGTCGTGAAGTTTTCGAAATTTGATATAGTGTCGCCCTTTGTGTCGATGAGCATGTCTTGTAGACGGTGGTTTGAGTTTTCAACAGTACTTCGGTATTCCTCAACGGTTACGGCATTGTAGCCTAGATGCCCATCAAATATTTTCTGAAGCTTAGAGCCTCCGAGGACAGATTTTCGAAAATCGTTTCTATTACAAAAAGATATGGCTGGCATTGCCATGTTATTTTCGTATATAACCGTCGTAGTTGTACTCATAGGGTACTTGAAGAACTCTTCCACGCTTGCGTACAATTTCTCCGAAACGTATCCAAATGCGGCGAGCAGAATCAAGGTCCACACTATTCTCCGGACCAGGTGTTTCTTGTCAAAACAAAAGTGCAGACCATGTAAGGTGGAGTCAGATATAAAAGAATCTATGTGTTCTTGCACCCTGTTATTTTTCCGGCGCCTCTCCATCTGGTACGTCTTTTCAGGGATTCCTGGTAGGAAAACAATTTAAGCGTTTAAACTAACATTAATTGAAATTAAGGATGTGACTTAATTCAAGAATGCTCTTGTAGGAAATTAACGGTGTGATTTAATTCAAGAATGCTCTTGTATAAAATCAAGGGTGTGATTTAATTCAAGAATGCTCTTGTATAAAATCAAGGGTGTGACTTAATTCAGGAATGCTCTTGTAAGAATTCATCAAAAAGAGCCAACCTTTATTTTTGTTTAGCCTTAATTGATCATACCTTGATTTCTATTATGCCTTAATTTACGATTCTTTCATTTATACAACACATATAGGAAAAAATGGGGACAAAAACCATAATTTTAAGTAAAAAAAGGACAAAAAGTCCTCCAATTGGTCAGTTGGTAGAGCCAATGACGCGTCAAGCCCGTAGGCGTGGGCTTGAATTTTGCTTATCATTTATTTCATAAAAGCTAAAGAACAGACATATAATGAGAGGGTTTCGTTCCCAACTTGAAGGAGCTTTAAGTTACCTCACTCTTTACAAGAAGGGATCGGATTTTGAGCAGGTGTATGTGTGTATATGGATGATTGACTTCCATAAATTGTTTCGGGTTTAAAGTGCAGGATTAGAGAGATTATTTGTTTGAATACAGATTTTGATTTCGATTTATTGTGAGGTTAGGATCACCCTGGGTATCAGCCTCTTAATTGCATTTCTTAAACTGAGAGGCTGGTACCCATAGAGTACGTTAGGAATATGACTAGGGTTAAAGTTTGGTGTTGAGGTTAGCGTTAGGTTTAGAGTGTTGGGCAAGGTTTAAGGGTGCAGGATTAGAAAAACTTGTGTGTGAAAACAGATTGTTGACACCGATATATTGTGGGGTAAGGATTACCCTGGGCATCAGCCTCTTAGTTCAGAAAATATGATATCAATCTAAAGAGTAGGGTAGGGTTATGATTATGATTAGGGCTAGCGTTAGGTTTAGGATCTAGGACTAGCGGTTTGGGTGAAGGGTTAGAGAAAGTTAACTGTGTGAAAACAGATCGTTGACATCGATATATTGTGGGGTTAGGATTACCCTGGGCATCAGCCTCTTAGTTCAGAAAATATCATATTAACCTAAAAAGTAGGGTAGGGTTATGATTATGATTAGGGCTAGCGTTAGGTTTAGGATGTAGGACTAGGGGTTTGGGTGAAGGGTTAGAGAAACTTATGTGTGTGTATAGATAGTGTATATAGAGGCCATGATGTAGGATTTACCCTGAAACAGGGAGCCAGTATCAAGATAACAAAACAAGGGGTAGAAAAGGCCGCAGAGAAACGTAGTTCACCTGGGTATCTGATTTCCATATCTCTTTGTGCCTCGGTGTATTCTCCTGCTGGTGTATTTTTTCTCCAGTTGATGATCTTCCACATTTCCAGTGCCTTGCCTGACGTTTTCTGCTCTTCAGCCAGTCTCAAACTATCTAGAAAGAAGAACAACACATCTCTAACTTACTATAATGAAATCCCAATGAACATTCTGAAATTGATATAAATAGTTAAGTTCAAATATCACTTGTAAGAACATTTCTTGAACAACTAGCTCACTACCTAGCTAGATAATAACCGATTCGAGCTATTTCATCTTATTCTTAGATTTTAAGAAACCCGCTATGCAGTTTACTTTTATTTGTAACAATTTATTTACTTTCTATAACAAGACCCTTATTGATAACAGTGCCCTTTGCATTTGCCCTTTGCCCTTGGCATTGAAAAGGCCTTAACCTGGATAGATCATTATCATCATTATTACTTACTTTCAACTTGCCCCAGACAAACCTTATCACTGCTTCTTCTTATATTTGAGAAGTGCACCTACTATTTCTTGATGTTGCACTCTTTCTCTTTTTTGAGTTATTTGAGGATGTTCAGCACTGCGAAGAAATACCATTAGCATCTTTACAGTACTGATTGTTTCCCCCAAGTACTGATGGTATCCCTCCACAGTACTACTGGTATCCCTGGAGTACTGAAAATCATCAACAGTACGAATGGCATTACCCCACAGTACTGATGGTATCCTTCAAAAGTACAGATGACCCATCTACAGTGCTGAACATCCTTCACAGCACTGATAGTATCCCCTCACAATACTGATAGTACACCCTCACGAATACTGATGGTATTTCTGCGCAGTACTGAGCATCCTCTACAGTACTGATAATATACCTGAACAGTACTGACTGATGGAACCCGTCCGGCCCCGCAGTACTGATGATATTCCCCTGCGGAACTGAAAATCATCCACAGTACTTATGGCATTACCTCCACAATACTGATGGTATCCCCTCTACAATGCTGAACATCCTTCACGGTACTGAAATTATCCCCTTACAGTACTGATAGGATCCCTTCACAATACTGATGGTAGCTATCGTCTCACAATTCTAATATATAATGGTATTCCTGCATAGTACGAAACATCCACTTCCACTACGCAGCACTTACTGATGCTACCCTCACAGTACAGACGGTGTTCCCCTGCAGTACTGAACATCCTCCAGACCGCTCAACACCCTCCACAGTACTGCGCAGACGTTCACGAAGGTGATAGCTACTCCCGGAACAATCTAGCACGGAGCAAACATTGAAATCCGAAGATTAGGCCGTGTAAAAGCATTCCCGCGTGTTATTTACAGATAAGGAGAATGGACATCAACAATGCTTTCTTTGGTAAATCCAAACTACCATCTTTATTGTCAAGTGTAAGTCTTTGTAAAACATGGTCGACAAATGTATCACCAGATGATTCACACTACTGTACACATGATGATTAGCGGGTACATAATTTCCACTACAGAATCGAACTCATTTACAGCAAAAATCCCCACCTATTAACCAATATTTTTATTGTACTAGACTTCACTATTATTTTTTATGAGAACAATTTTTTAAGAACACAAGCCTCAAATTTGGCCAAAACTTAAAAACAAGCTAAGGACAAACCGAGGCTGCCCATTTTTGGCTCAATATGAAAACTTTACGAAATGACTTTAAGACCGTAATTTTACGAAATGACCATAAGAAATTATTACAAAACAAGCTGGTGTACAGCACACAGATATTGTCAGATGGTTAAGAGAGTCAAACTTTTAAACAACTAATACTGCTGATAGCAACAAAGACTTCCCAACCATTGTAAAAGTAAGAACAATTTAAGAACATTTCAGCCTGAAAATAGAGGATTATCTAAGAACAGCCAGCTTCAAATCAATTTTACTGGTTCTTATGAAAAAATGAGTGTTGTAAAAAAAGTCTTAGCATATACAATGATTAACAATAATGTTTTTGACGTATTACTCTGTTGAGTGTCAGACGAAAAGCTTAAGTAATCTATGTTTTCGTTTCGCTATGCTCCTGATTTTCCTGGCAATAATGTTTTTATCAAAAACTACATATTACAGTTGGTTTTCCATGTAATTCTAGAGCGGTGAATCCGATTTCTATCTGGTATTCTATTCCCAGAAAACGAATCCCAGTCAAACAAAATGCTAATCCCAGTGCATCCCATCATATTTTCCTAGCCCAAAATCAGGCCAATGGCATTCTCGTTCTACCCCAAAACAGGGCCGGGTCCAGCACCTACAGAGAGAAGGGGCGTAACTCATATATCAAAGGATAATGTAAGGGAAATAGGGTATTATCAAGCTAATATCTACCAAAATAGGGTGGGCGTACGCCCCTTGCACCCCCTTGGATCCAGGCCGGCCCCCAGGACCCTGTTTAATGCTCCCACTTGGTCCACTGCAGTTGATATTTGAAAACGGCTGTAAAAACCAACGAAGGTGCATAATTATTATAGCCTCATCAGCGCTAAGAAATCATACAAATGGTAAAACCACCCGACAATGTCTTCAACAGCGCTCAAATGGTAGTATTTGAACAACATTATGTGATTTGGTAGTACTCAGTAAGTGTGTTAGGTTTAACAGCTAGCATGAAAAAAGGTTGGGAGACCTTTACAGACAAGGAACAGTAGCTTTAGGGGAAGTAGCATGCATTGCACCACTCCACTCAATTTGTAATAAATCATCAAAGCCATCAACTGGAACAAAAGATCCCTAAAAAAGTAACAATTTCAGGAAACCCAAACTGCAGTGCTTTTTTGTACATTGGGTCATTTAATAGCCCTTACATCAAACCGTCAACCAATTGGACTCCCCTGTCAGGCCATATTGGTTTCACCCCTTCCTCAAAGACTCAAAGCTTAATTCAAGGCTCCCCCCTGAAATTCGGTGATAATATTTCCTTGAAATAAAGATCATCATCTGAGAGAAAGGGGGGGGGGGGGGGGTGCTACACTCAGCACATCATTTATTAAAGCCCTCAGAAATCACCATCACAGCACAGCTGCTTTTAAGCTACACTTTCCTACCCGTGTTAAAGCATTCTTGAAACCAAATTCTTCAACAAAATGAATGCCTTGCTTCGCAAGAATAGACTTAATCAAAGTTTTAAACACTCCGTTGTTATTACATCACCTAAGTAGGAGATATTTTCCTTATTTATCTCTTTATTGTCATGAAATAAACAAACTATCAATATCACGTCAACTTAAATCTTTGCCTTTTGTGTGAGAAAAAATCCGCATTAATCCATTTAAAGTGAGACGGCGTAGAAACAATCATGCCTTGATCTTCTATGATAAGAAAATTCGTTTTAGAAACTGAGTTGGATGAGAGTCCCAGGGAAGGCGGTTCATATTGTCAACTGCCAGGGGGTGTACGTTGTTTTAGGGACTAATAGTGACAAATAGCTCAAAGGAATAGACATGGCTACATACGATAAGTAACGCAACATTGTAGTCTGATAACCTGCCTATCATTCTGAAGAAATAAGTATATTCTAAATTTCTTTAGAATAAAGGGCAGTAGTGGCTTTAGCTGGGGGCTAGAAGGTATGACTCCAAGCCCTGCGCTTTATTCAGGTCAAAAGGGCCCTGCAGATAAAAAATAAAGTGTAGAAACCTCTAATGCAGTTACATCAAGGTGTTTGGCTTCGGGCCTCGCAGTCTCCAAAACCACCAATGCTGGTATGTAATATAAAGTCCTTAATCTGCATTTTCCATAGCAATACCCCCAGCAAAACAAAATGAATATGGGCACGAAATCTGCACCCATGCATGCCTTAAGATTTCCTTTAGTCAACCAATTTGCACTGTAAAGCTTTGAATTTTAATAAAATATCCCATATTTATCTAAGGCTTATACCAAAACACTGCTTCGAAGTCGTGTCTCTTTAAAATACATTTTGCCCAAGATAGTTAACTATGATAACTAGGGAAACTTTATACTGCGAATATAACATTATTCGAACAGTAAGAAATTTTTCACCCCTAAAAGTTCTTCAGTTTCCAAAAGTCAACATAAATCAATATGATGAAATTCACACTAATCAAAACAGGCTGCTTATGTGATTTATTTACTTAATAAATTTATCATATTTCACTTCTTCTATCAAAATATGACATTCTGTAAACCTTCCCCAAAAGTTCAAAAGTCAAATCGAGCCATTATCAAAAATTCAACAGACGGCTTTTTCGATTTGCCTGCTATTCACAGAAGCATAACCTTTCTACAACATCATCATCATCATCATAAATATCCAGCTTCTACATACCATAACGTCCTTAATTGATAGGTCCGGAGTACCTATGTTCAAAGTACTTACATTACCTCTGCTTCTGTGTGTTTCTGTATGGTTTGTTCCGCTTTATCTTTATCATCATAAATATCCAGCTTCTACATACCATAACGTCCTTAATTGATAGGTCCGGAGTACCTATGTTCAAAGTACTTACATTACCTCTGCTTCTGTGTGTTTCTGTATGGTTTGTTCAGCTTTGTCTTAACAGATGTTTGAAGTTATGTGTTTATATAAGAAGAAAGGTTGTTGCGGACACAGGCGACTGCGCAAGCCACTAGCAATCACCGTCCTGGTTAAGAACAGTGGTTAGTCCCGCTCGCCTGTGTCCGCAACAACCCGGGTTCGAGACCCGTTGGTGGCATATTTCAATTATAGTATAGGTATCTGGTATATCTGGTATATTCTAATCACCCGCATTAGACTAGACCATGCCTTATGAATTAATATCTTAACTCAATTAATTGTTAAAATTCCTGAACGGAGGATGTATGTGTATGGGTTTATTTGAATTATGAGCCATATACCTTAATCGCTTCATTTGGTCATCCTATTTTTAGAAGTACTATCCCTTTTCAGCGCTGTAGCTTCGGTAGAATTATTGGGGGGCAACCATTGTTAGAGAACAATAGGAAGACCAGGGACCATGCTGTGAACAATTGAATTTTAGGATTATTATGCCCCCCCTGCCCCCCCACTTCCTACGGGCCTGTCCCTTTTTGGAATAGAAGAGTCCTTCTTTTCAGCCGTTTCACATACTGTTTTACATTTCTTCACTTATACTGTTTCATGACCTATTTCATTTTTCGTTTCATTTCATCTTTTCTTTTCTAAATATACTTCTTCTGCTGTTGTGCAACTGCAACCTATTTCAAAATCTTACGTCATACAAGCACGTGACTCGATATCTCTTCACAAGCTTTTTCGAGTGTCTTTTAGCTTGGCAAAACTAATTCAAATGTTGTATTTGATTAACTAACCTCAAAGTGATTGGTATAATTTGATTAATGTTTGGTTTAACTGATAAAGGATGAAGTTTTTCACATCTTTCCGACTATAAACGTTGACGAGCCTGTTTTATCATACCAAATGCCTGTCTTAGACAGGTCTTTAGCGAAATTGAAAAATTTAGTGCTATTGCCGAGATTAATTAAAGTTTATCAACAAAATATACACGTATCGGAGACATAACAATTTGACGTGTTACCTTCAATGATGCAAGCCACTCCCTTTTCCTTCTTCTGGCAGTTCGGTGTTTCAAAGCGTCGGTGCAGACGAACTTCATGCAAACCTAGAGATGCGGAAAACAATCTTTACAGCTATATTCGAGTGTCTGCCTTTTCTGGCATAACTTCAGTAAGCTAACTTCGTATAAATAATTGATTGAGCAATCCCTATTTTAATCTTCTTTCTGAATTTTGAGTTTTGATAAAAAAGGACGCTGTTTTTTATAAGATCCTCACGTGATTCTTTAGTATGCTTTACTTTGTAGAAATCGACCAGAGGGGTCCTTAATTCAGGGCTGTAGATCAGGGGGGCCTGGGGGATGCGGCCCCCCTAGTTATTCAATAGTCCTTTGCTAACGGGACTTATCTACAAATAGAGCATCCCTCATTATCTTTCTAGATCAAAAGTCCAATGACTAAATTCCAATAAGAGTGAGTACTATAACTAGAATTGATTTGTTTCAAAAATGAATTGTTTGCTTTGTCAGGGTAACAAATGAAAAAAAATCGTGAAGCACCGTTTATTTGGGAGCGAACAATAGTGGTATTTATACGAAACTTTACTCAACCCTGCTAAATCATACTTTACCTGGATCATACTTCCAATCCTGATGAACCCCAATGAACTCTAACAAGCCCCATGTAGCCCTGTGTAACCCCATTGACCAACTAAACCCTACTGATTACTGAACCCAACCAAACTTTATCAAACCTAAATTAAGCACAAAATTCCTGTGGAATGGATACTTGATCTAGCTTTGGATTGGGAAAGACTGCCAAAAGATTAATATATACATCCATCATATCCATACAAATTGTTTCAAAATCTATATCCATATTCATAAGTGTAGAGCCATTTTATAATATATATAACCTTAAAAATAGTGTACTATCACATTTGGACATAAAATACAATATAGTATAGTATAGTAACGTAAAGTATAGTATAATTAGTAGGATAGAATAATATAGCATGTTTTAGTATAGTATAACATGTTTTGGTAAAGTATAACATATTTTGGTTAAGTATAAGTATAGTATAACATGTTTTAGTATAGTATACAACATTCTCTAGCATGATATAGCAAGTTATAGTATAGTAAAACAAGTTTTAGTACAGTATAACATATTCTAGTATAGCATAACATGTTTCAATAAAATATAACATATCTTAGTATAGTAAAATAGGTTTTGATATAGTATATAACATTTTTTAGCATAACATATTTTGATAACATAATAAGATTTTGAATTTCTTCCAGTTGAGTCTTGAATCTTGAGACAGAAACAAAAATAAAACAATTAAAATAGTGCAGAATAATGAATAAAACTTTGAAGAAGTTGAAGCTAGAAACAAGATACTTGTCTTTCTGGACCTGAGGAAATAATTTTGAGAAACAACCAGTAACAATTGAAAACGAGGGAATCGGTCTTTTTTCCTTTCAATGTTGTCCCTATTTACAAATTCATCAAGTTCTGAAATGGCCTATTTTTGATCAACCCTATATAGGTTCTTGTTTTTGATTTTTCATTTTCTTAACTGAGAGGTTTGACTTATACAACGAAAACGTGTGAGAAAATCATTTATCACACCCAAAAGAAAAACTAGGCCCCTTCCAAGGCTTAGCTTTTGTGCAGCATGGAACTATTGCTAGGGCAACATGTTTTCTAACGCTACTGCTAGTGTTTAGTTAAATTTGCATTTTTGAGGAAGCAGCCTAAAGATGGAAAAAGAATAATGCCTCTATAGAAATGTTCCAACGAAGAAGAATTCCTCGATAAAAAAGGTTTCCATAAAAAAGAGTGTGATCCCTTATCCAATCGCAGATGCAAAAGTACAATGGTAGTCCTTTGAAAATATATCATGTTTGAAAGAAATCAGAATAGACTAATATACTCGTGTTTAAATACAGGCTTTTTTATGTGGTACGCGTTTAAATTTGTGGTGATGGTTATACATAAGTGTTATCATCGCCAAAAAAACCAAAAGAAACTACAATCTGTTTTTACGGCTATGTCTAGGGCAATGGCAGCACCAGCCTTCAAAAAGTAGAGGAATAGGGCGTGGTCAAGAATTTAAGGATTTGCCCCCATCTAAACATTTCTGGTTGATTTAGCCAATGATCAAAGACCATCTTCGGGAGGATAAGCTTTTTTCTTTTGATTTCTTGAATATTTCATGATTAATGTATTCTTTCTTCCAAATCATTTTATTCTCGCAATTAGTTTTCATCTTTGCAAAATGACATAACATAAATGCAAAGTAAACAGAATTAGTTAGAAAATGATATCATGTTCTCAATTCAACTATTACGAATCACTCCTTGGAAAATTGTGCTTGTGTCAGTTCTCTGTTACACACCTATTATTTGCTGCGATTAGCTTGTGACTAATAATCTCGTTAGATATTTGATGAAAAACCCTGAAAGAGTTTGAGCAGGGAATGCACTTTTGCGGGGGTGCACTAATGTTGTGAATGCACTCTATTGTAAAGCTCAATTCTCATTGGATACGAGCCATCGCGTCTAAGACCAAATAAGGTAAACTTATTTGATGAAATTCGCCAACCTTATTTGTCATGCTGTATTCTTCTAGATAATATGAGTCACCACATATGAAAACTACTTTTGTATAGTATAACGAAAAGTGATGATTTTATGATGATTTTATTATTCAAAACTATGTGTGCTGCCATATTAGTAGACTAATACTATCTTATTCCTTTGAGCTAGTAGAAATTTCTTTAAATAATCATTTAACTCATTTTCCAGCAATCCATCAACGCGTTAAAGTTGAGAAACTTTGCTGTGGAGTGATGTATCATAAAACTGTGAAAATGTCTGTTTTGCGGTTAGGATGATTCAAAAATAATAACGCAGATATTTGAGGAAAAATTGATGACCTTTCTCAGTTTCACATTTACAGACATATTTGAAAATATTAGTGAATAGTTTTAAAGAAGAACAAAAATGTAGGAAAAGAATGAAAACCTGACAAAAACTAATTCAGTCCACCAAAAAATAGAAAATTTTGTGTCATGTGCAAGATTTAATTCTTGCTTTCAAGAAAAGTAACAAGAATAAAATGGGTTATGCCTTGCGATCGTAAAAAGGTATAAATCACATCTAATACTTGACTCTGCAAAAGATGCTGGATCTCATTTCGTGCAATGCAGTAGGGAAATGGTCCCTTAGAAACGCATAGCTACCAAAATTAATGAGTCCAGCCTTGAATGAAACAACATATTTAGTTGTTATAATGTTTTCGTGAAAACTGCTCACCAATGTTCATAATATAGCAAATATTATCACAGATAAAAGGTACCCAAGCTACTGTTTCTTTCAAAATAAAAGTATGTAACATTTCAAATGTTACACCAGATTTTCATTCCACCCAGGGGCATACGTTTTTCAAATCTCGGTTTAGGCAACGGCCTAATTTTTGGTAATGGAGCATTAATTTCATTTCTTATTGACTTGAGAAATAGGAATTACTTCGTTATAGAAAGAGGCCGACAAGAGAAAAAGTTCAACCCTTAAAATCATCACATTTGAAGCTAAAAAATACGAGTGTATTGAACATTCTAAGGTATAACTTTTGTCTGACCAAGGGCACCATCTCAGCGTAAAAAACAGTCCACACAACGGTAGTATACTGCAGCAACATAGTTCACTTTCAAAGTCTTATAAAAAAGCTTGTTCTAATCCTGCGTATCTAGCAAATCAGGAGAGGGAGTGCAGTGAGACGAAATCCAAAAAAATCCTTATTTATGAAAATAAATCGCCCTCGCTGTTTCTGTAATGCGAACAGCGGTTCAATTAAACGAGTGACTGCGTTGGAAGGAGAGCTTTGTTTTCGCGCGAATCTCTTATCGAATCTCTCCACTGCAAAGGAATTACCTGTATTGAAAACGCTCAACACGCCCTATGACACCCAAACAAACTAATAACCGAAAGTCAGAAGAACAATCACCACCAGAAACACCTGCGTCTACCAACATCGATTGTGTCAAAAGCAGTCGATACACCATCGTATTCTCCTCCTCCACAGCTGCCAGAGTTTCTACAGCTGATGAAAGTTACGAAACGAATTCAATTCCAGCCTCGTTTCACGAGTTGTATGTAGGATACTATGAATAGTGGTGGTTGTGACGTCAAATTGGCATGTATGTATCACTTGTATTGTATGCGCAATGAATCATTAATAGTTTCACTAGGGAGACTGACGTCACTATTTAGAATAGTTATATGACATAATATATTAGTAAACAATTAAATTAGGAGATGCTTTTAGGTAAAACACTATCTTCTGCGCAAGGAAATCAATAATTTGCTAATTCAATTACAAATATTGATGCTTTTAGTCATCCTCTTCCTAATCTTTTCTACCAGTATGCTTTCGACTCATACTCAATTGGATCGTAAGAAACTAACAATAAACAAACAACGTGAAGCTATTACCATCAACAGACAACATAAGACAATTACAATCAACAAACAACATGAAATAATTACAATCAACAAAAAACTTGAAACAATTACAATCAACAAACAACATGAAACAATTACAAACAACAAACAAAATGAAACAATTACAATCAACAAACAACATGAAACAATTACAATCAATAAGCAACATGAAACAATTACAATCAACAAACAACATGAAATAATTACAATCAACAAAAAACTTGAAACAATTACAATCAACAAACAACATGAAACAATTACAATCAACAAACAACATGAAACAATTACAATCAACAAACAACATGAAACAATTACAATCAACAAACAACATGAAACAATTACAATCAACAAACAACATAAACAATTACGATCAACAGACAACATGAAACAATTACAATCAACAAACAACATGAAACAATTACAATCAACAAACAACATGAAACAATTACAATCAACAAACAACATGAAACAATTACAATCAACAAACAACATGAAACAATTACAATCAACAAACAACATGAAACAATTACAATCAACAAACAACATGAAACAATTACAATCAACAAACAACATGAAACAATTACAATCATCAAACAACATGAAACAATTACAATCAACAAACAACATGAAACAATTACAATCAACAAACAACATGAAACAATTACAATCATTAAACAACATGAAACAATTACAATCATCAAACAACATGAAACAATTTCAATCATCAAACAACATGAAACAATTACAATCAACAAACAACATGAAACAATTACAATCATTAAACAACATGAAACAATTACAAACAAAAAACAACATGAAACAATTACAATCAACAAACAACATGAAACAATTACAATCAATAAACAACATGAAACAATTACAATCAACAAACAACATGAAACAATTACAATCAATAAACAACATGAAACAATTACAATCAGCAAACAACATGAAACAATTACAATCAATAAACAACATGAAACAATTACAATCAGCAAACAACATGAAACAATTACAACCGACAAACAACATGAAACAATTACAACCGACAAACAACATGAAACAATTACAATCAACAAGCAAAATGAAACTATTACAATCAATAAACAACAGAAAACAATTACAATCAATAAACAACATGAAACAATTACAATCAATAAACAACATGAAACAATTACAATCAGCAAACAACATGAAACAATTACAATCAACAAACAACATGAAACAATTACAACCGACAAACAACATGAAACAATTACAATCAACAAACAACATGAAACAATTACAATCAACAAACAACATGAAACAATTACAATCAACAAACAACATGAAACAATTACAATCAGCAAACAACATTAAACAATTACAACCGACAAACAACATGAAACAATTACAACCGACAAACAACATGAAACAATTACAATCAACAAACAACATGAAACAATTACAATCAACAAACAACATGAAACAATTACAATCAACAAACAACATGAAACAATTACAATCAACAAACAACATGAAACAATTACAACCGACAAACAACATGAAACAATTACAACCGACAAACAACATGAAACAATTACAATCAGCAAACAACACGAAACAATTACAACCGACAAACAACATGAAACAATTACAACCGACAAACAACATGAAACAATTACAATCAACAAACAACATGAAACAATTACAATCAACAAACAACATGAAACAATTACAATCAACAAACAACATGAAACAATTACAATCAACAAACAACATGAAACAGTTACAATCAGCAAGCAACATGAAACAATTACAATTAGCAAACAACATAAGACAATCATGATCAACAAACAACATAAGACAATCACAATCAACAAACAACATGAAACGAATAAAAGTAAAGAAGAAAAGCACAAAACAATCACAAATAACAAAGATCGTTTAAGAATTACAAACAACAAAAATCTAGCATACGACATTAAGATTCGGCAATACTTGTCATTGTAAAAGAAACAAATGCAAATAAAAAGATAGAGCTTTAGCAAAATAAGCCAGCCTTACGTCGGATTAAGAAAATTGTGTTTTCCTTCTATTGAAACAGAAAGGATTAAGATAGTATCACCATCTGCTAGCCTTTTCTTGCGTTCATTATTCCCTGCATTTGAAAACTGCCCTACTCCCTTCCAGAGTCCCTTATCCTATAATAAATTTTTCAGAATGTCAATAATTGCTGTCCATTTCTAGACTTTCTGTATTTTCGTTTAGACTTTTTGCATTTTCGTTGTGCTTGCTAAGATCAATTACTCGATGCAGGGCTGGATCCAGCACCCATGGAAAGGGGGGGGGCGTAACACACATATCAAAGGATAATTTGAGGGAAATAGGGTATTATCTAGCTAATTGTATTGTTTTTCTACCGAAATAGGGGGGGGCGTACGCCCCTTATGCCCCCCTTGGATCCGACCCTGCGATGTTATAGGTACGAATGGTTGATTCATCAAAATCTCAGGAAGTTATTTTGGGGGCTTTCAGAAAAAAATTCGACCCCCTTTCAGGATTTGGATGATGCTATATTCTGTTCAAGTTGTTATCCTTATCATTCCCTTCTACTTTTAATTCATTTTTGTTCTGTTAAAACAAAGGACAAGGATTATTAACAATGAAAAATTCATTTGTTAAAATTTCTTATAATGTCTAATTTTCCCGACAGCAGAAAATAGTTTGATCTCATCAAAATCAACATCAAATTTAAACAATCATGGTCCTTTTTATGTTTTATCGTATCTAATCAGAGAGCGAACAGAATAGACACTAGATTGGAACTATATTTTCTTTCACCAAAAAAGAGCTCCCGATTTTTATTCATATAAATTTTTATTTCAATCATTAAAAATTACTCCTATTATCATTACTCCTATTATTGTTCGCATTATCACGATTGTCATTACTATTCATTTATTATTCGAAATAACTTTCAGGGCGATCGAAACACTTTGATTCAGAAAATAAAGTATTTGTTTTCAAGTGTTACTGGGCCTTATCTGATGCTGATGCAATGCGGTGGCATCTGAATTTCTAAAAAAGAAACTTTACCAAGATCTCTTTTCTAATATTTTCAGAAACCTTAACCATCTAAAAAGCTATTTTGAAAATATCTAGGTTACATATCATTACATATAGAAGATATATCTCCTCTCTTCAAATGTTTGATAACTACATTCCATAGATAAGCTTCTTAAAAACTTTTTCACAAGATTTCATCACGCACAGCAAGAATTATGTCCTGAAACTATGCACCTTGATTCAAATCTGAAGGTATTAACAGAAGCAAAATTTACATTTATGGTTTTGATATTTCTAGAATATATTTTCGAAAGTAAAAATATCACAAAGAAAGTATCATCATTGGAGATATTGTCTGAAGGAATGAAATAATGTAGAAAAGTTCTGTTTCTGTTATACCTGGCAATAGTTAAAAGGTAGCTATATTTCCTGGAAATTGGACAGAACCATCTGCAATTATTTTCAAAATAACACGATTCAAGTTTACAGTACTAACTCAAAAACTTTTCCAATAGGATCAATCTACCAACCATTCACTCAGGCCTGACACCTGGTTTACAAAAGTAGTGTTGACACGCAAAGAAAAGATAGAAACATACAGAAAGAAGTTCAAAGTAGCGGTTACTTACGATTTGATATCTCTGTTTCAAGCTTCCATACGTAACTTGCAAGTTTTTCAAAGAATTCAGACAACTTCTTTCTCGCCAACCTCCCAGAAAGAATGACCTAGCAAGTAGAGATTTTGCTCTTTACAATCAATTTTTCGTTCAACCATTGGTGCATGAATATCCAATTTGGAGTTTCTCTTATGAAAGGAAAATTCTTTCCGATCTCCATAGGAATATCTTCTAATCAAAAGCGAAAAATTTAGGCTTATCAAGGGACCAACTAAACTTGAATTAATTCTTTGTCATCGTACCATTGAAAATCATCTAATATAACGATGGAGTATCGTTTCAATAGACATGCATTGAAGCATAGTTTAAAAACGGACTGCTTTGAAAGCCTTTTGTCGTTGATCGTTTTTATCCGAAATGTGACTGTGCAATATTCTTTTCTTTTTCATTGTCTCGACAATTTCATTGCTGTTGTTTTATAAGCAACTATACTAAATCTTGGTAATAGAGTTTCTTAGCTTTCCCCCAATTATGCTACAAAAAGTTTCTTGGCACGTTTCTAAACCAGAGGACCTATTTTCGTACATTTCGTTTTTATATGAAAAACTAAAGGTTTCATTCTTTAACTTCTCATCAGGTGCAAAACAATCCAGAAAAAGTACCAGATAGGGTGTCATACGGCACAATTCTGCGCCATTGGAATGCAGTGAGCGTTTCTTATCATTTTCGGCTTTAACTTTAGCTCTGGGCAATCGAAAATTAATATGTTCAGTTCAGTTCAGTTCATTTCATTTCATTTCATTTTTAAAATTCCACTCCATTCAATGATTGACTATACAATAAAAAATAAAGTTAAAAGAATACAGTTGAATGATACAAACTACAAGTACATAACAGGAGAAAAGGTAAATTCAAAATGCTATTGTATGAGGGGGATTTCTTAGAGAGGAACTCTCTCAATAGCTACACTAATCGAGAAGAGAGCAGCCCTTGTTGGTAAGAGCCTAATTCAATTTACTCAATATCAGATAGAAAATTGAGGTTGAATTCAATTTCGCAAATTCATCTGGTAATTTGTAGATAATTAATGAAATTTCAGTTCTCAGCGAAAGTTCGTGCTAGAGGGGGATAATTTAATCACTTTGGGGATGTCATTCCAAGCCTTAACACCTGCATGTTTGATAGATCTTAATCCACACAGAACGGTATTTTATTGAGCCACAAAAATATCACCTTTAGAAGCCACACGTGTATTATAATATTTATGAAAAGATGACAGAGTTACACGAAACAGACAAGGGAAATCTTGTTGACAGACTCGTAAACAAAGATGAGTAGCTTGAAGTTAATGAAATGAAACAATTTAAGAATAAAGATTGTTGTGGATGGGGAAGTAAAGAACTCTAAAGCATTAGCTCTGACAACTTTATCTGGTAGAATGTATATCGTTTTGGTATCTACTTCATAAGTAAAGCCCCATACAACAATACCATACTGGAGAAATGAAGAAAATAAAGAAAAGAGATACTAGAACATCAGTTGGTATAAGATGCCTTGTCTTAAAAAGTACACCACAGATTCTTGAAAGCTTCTTTTTGGGGAGAGTTCACACAGTTGTTTCCAGCTGAGATGTTCATCCAAGAGCAGACCTAGAAACTTGACATATTTAACTGATATGTTGATTTCTAATTTCTATTCTCACAATTTCACTCAAAGAATTTTTCAAGAGCAAGGTTATTAGCATCCAGCCGAATACTGATTTCTGTTTCTGAGGTAAGAACTAAACCATGATGTACATTAGATGCCATTATGTTCACGCTTATCTAATAGAATGTTAAGATTGACAGTATCAAAAGCTTTTGGCAAATCAAGGAAATTCCACATCCAAATTTTTGTTATCCAAACTGGTTTTGATTGATTCAGATAAGCTGTCTAAAGCATGATTTACCGAATGATTAGCTCGAAATCCGAACTGGAGATCATATAGAATTTTATGACCTTCCATAATTTGTGAGAATGGAAATGACCCGAATAGGACTCGAATCCACGACCTCTAGATTTGTACTCTAAAGCGCTATCACTGCGCACCAAGGCTACGAGATATCCAGGCCATTTCATGCAAACAGAGCGCACCACCACTCACCGAGTGCAGAGACGAACCTATCTGGGCTCTTTCACATGAAACTTGACCTGCCGAAGGGCGACAACTTTCTCACACCAGTAGGGCCATCGCAGTCCCACCACTGGATAGAGTTGCAGGAGTAAAATGTTTTACTTTATTTTGGTGTGAGAAAGTCGTCGCCCTTCGGCAGGTCCAGTTTAGTATTATTACACTTTCATCTCACAGACACTCAGAATCTCAAAAGAGTCTCATGAACCAACTGCCGTCAGTCTAGAAAGCCATCATGCATGGTTCAAATACCTACTTTGAAGTATAGCAAATGGTACCCCACTCTTTGGAATTTTGAGACATTCCAAAAAAGCGATGGGCTCCATTTAAGAATCAAAATTTGTTTAGTTGTGCAAGGATTGTAGGCATTGAAACGCAAAGCTATTCATTCCAATTCATCTTAATATTAGAAACAGTTTTAGCAATTTTAGCATTAAACAATTAACAAATTTACTAAGAAATTCACCAATATATTTTTACACTATTTACCACTATTTTCGGGCAGTAACTAGGAGCTTTAAGAGGCAGGGGTTTAAGTTTCAAAACGATACAAGCCTGCAAACGGAGTGAGACAGGTTGATACCCAATCCTCAAAGATCTGAAAACGTTGGCAAATACCAAAATATAGCAAGGTATTCGCAGCTCTGATTGAAAGGTACAATCCTCACCATAAGGTATGAGACAAGCCCAAATTCTAATACTTTGTCTACGACATTGATCTATTCTCCTCTAGCTAAATACTGTATCGATTTACAAAGTTGCTTCCGAAAGTTTCCTGGGTCTCACAGTACTAGAATTAACATTAGTTTTGGGCATGGGGAGCTGGATTTTTTTATTCACTATTTAATGGGGAGTTTTTTGATTGAGATGCTTGTCTAAAGGAGGAGTATTGGCAGTGTGGGGTTCAACAGTTCTTTCACGTGCCATGTCCTGCAATCCTCACCAAAACCTCTAGAGACAAGCCAAAAAACTAGGCTCAATATGACGTTGTCAAAGTAAATAGAGAAAAATGCTCTCCCCTCTTACCTTCTGTACAATTATGGTTAAATATGTTGCCAGGGCATCAGAGAACAACATTTATATGAGTTGCCCAAACAACATTGAAATGGGGGTGAGGGGGAGGGCTGTAAGTCAATAAGTTGTGTAATAAAGATTTGCCTCAACAGTTTTGGCGAGGATTGTAGCAGATAGCACAATACCTCTAGAGGAAAGAGATGTTGCGTTGCGTGTGCTCTTTCGAATCAATTGCTTTTATGCACTTTGATAGCTAAATCCCCTAGGTAATCCCTATCTATTGACATGTGGCACTCCCTATTTCTCTCAGTTGAAGGTCTTGTGCTATGTGTTACGCAAATATTTTGCAGTGCCCAATTACTATTTCTGGTCCACCCCACCCTCGCTTATTTGAGTTTAATGTATTGTATTGTTAGTGTAATGTTAGCATAATGTGTTTGTTTTTTTGATGAAATATTTACCCCCCTTGGTGTTCTTTTTGACTTACATTATTAAAAGCACTGTTTTTGAAATAATGTCAATTTTTACCAATGTCTCATGACCTTTTGACTGGGATTTTAGTTTACTAGTTTAAAAAAGGAGATTTTTATAGAAAGGGGGCTATTTTATTCTTTGGAGAAAAAGAGCAGAGGTCTGCACCCTAAACGGACAGCCCCCCCCTGTAATTGCACACCTGATTTACTCTGAGGATAGCAAAGGAAATTTGATGAAACATAACTAGATCACTAAGGCTTTGCATTTGACTCCTCAAGTTTGTCTAGTAGGGGTACCCATGAGGGGGAGGGGATGGTATCCCCAATTTATGCTGATCTTACATATTATGCTTGTTGTCCTGTTATTTGTGAAATAAAAGTGCCCACCTAGAATTACTAAATTTACTTACGTCCCTGTCCTGTTACTAAGTAACAAAATTCTACACCTTACCTCAATACCAAATAAAGCCCAAAAACTGATTACAAAGCCAAATTTTAACAATGATTTAAACAGATACATCATTAATTTACCCACAATAATCAGAATGGAATTGGTTTTTGCCCTTTCATGCGGTGTCTGTAACATACCAACTAACTAACTCCCCAACTCCCATTTGTTAAGATAGGTTGAAAGTTTTGCATAAATCAGAAAATCTACACTACCACCTCCCTAAACAATAGATCACCAACTCCTCAACTGGAGGCGAAAGAAGTTGGTAAGTTGAAGAGTTGGTGAGTAGGGATATTACAGATACCTCCCTTTCATGCACCAAATGTGAATGGGCCAGAAATTGTTCTGAAGCACTAAAACAACCGAACCTAGTTGTGGTTAATATTCGAGGTTTTGTGGGGGTATTGGAATGGAAGGGTGAAGATTAAGGTAAGGGATAGGGTAAGTTTCAGAGTAAGGGATAGGGTTCGAGTTAGGGTACAAGGGGTTTTAGATGGGGTGTTAAATCTAGTTTCAAAAAGAGGCTTTAAAGGTGTTTAGATGCATCCTAATAATCGCTGACCACAAGAATAGGTCTCTGCATTAAAATTCTTACAAAATATATGAAATGACCACCCCAGAGACAAAATATTTACAGGGTAGGGCCTAGTGAGTTGTACTGATATTTCTTCTAGATAATGTCCTTTATGACTGGCCTAAGCCAAAAAGGTCAAAATGCTATGCACAGGGGAAGAATTCTTCATTTTCAGACTCTAATTCCTGCGTGACCTCTGTATGTTTGTCATAGTTATGGGCCTTTCTTCTGTTTCGCTGGAAACGTGTGCGCAAACCAACTAGAATAGTTGTGGAACTCCTCCCTCGTTACCATTGTAAGGCTGTCAGTTAAACAGAAACCAAGTCCTCCCGTTTCTGAATAAGGCCCAAGTTTCCAAAAACTTGGGAAAACAACAAAACGTCTTCGAAGAAATCGATATTTCGATGGACAGGTGTGTATTCGATTATCTCCCCGTGTATGGCAATCCTAAAGTAACATGAGCCAAAATATGGCATGCAGCCAATCCCGTGACAGGAATTGAATATTTTTATTTGAATTTGATGTTATGAAAGGAACGTGCATATGGAAGGGTTAAGTATCCGACCAACCTCAACGTTTCAGCATGGTACCCTACAATTCCTTTTTTCAATTAGCAACGGGACTCTGGCCCCAGCTCTCAAAGTTGCTAAAATATTTTGGATTTTCAGCCCTTAAGTTGCTTAAGAGTTGCTTAACTTTTGAAAACAATCAAAATATAGACATTTCTTACACCCGTTTAAATTGATGGTATACATGTAACAGTTCCAAATATGTTTTTAACAATGAAAAATAGTGTATGCGGTTAAGCACTTTGCAGCGTAGTTGCTCAAGTGCTAAGATGTTTAATTTACTTCATCCAACCCTGGAGTTGCTTATTGGCTTGTCGCTTATTGAAAAAAGGAACGTGCTATAGTCGACTAAAATTACAAAATGTCAACTGTACAACTAATGTACAGCTTTGAACTTTGAACATTACCCTTACTTTATCCCTACCAACATCAGTGTTCTGTTCATACATTCTTACGAGAACGTAACCTTCTCAAAAGTCTATATTTTGCCGAATCCAGAAGTTAAAAACATTATTCACATTATTGAATTTTTTACTTTCCCAATAAAACCCGTTATATTATAATAAAAAGGCATGAGTAGCTTGGTTTCCAACGAAAATTTAGTTAGATTATTAAAAACTGACTGACAGACTGATAATCTTCTCCTGGGCAAAAGTAAAATGGTCTTTGATTGGTACAGAACTTCAGGGTGGCGAAAAACGCAGCAAAAACCGGAAACACAGCAAAACATAATAAAGCTTTGCGTCGGACCAGGAGCAAAATGATTAGGATACGGTTAGGGCTGTAGCCATTGCTACTAAGAAACGTGTTATTTCCTGTAAACTAAACACAGATCAGTTGGCCTGATTCAAGAGGTAGTCTTTTCTGTTGTGTTGTTCGTGCATCCTGCTGCTATTTCCTTCTAGAGGTCGGCCGATTTGCTATAAGATATGATTTAAGAATCAAAGGCCAGTTCTCTTCCTAAAGATATGCTTGATGCCCTAATGTGCCCTTCACCATCGAATCAATTTGCCCTGCAAAATCAGGTTTTACCAATTAGGGACGGGGTGTCACACAAGTGTCAAAACTCATTTATTTTCAAACAAATGCGAGGAGGTGAAAGATACCTAGGCTTTTTAAGGTGTCTGTGCTGAGATACAAATTAATTTTCAAAGCCTTTTGCTGCTAGCACGGGCTGTCAACCCTGAAAATAGGTCCAGTCAAATATTTCCTAGTAGGAAGCAGAGCAGTCCCAGAATGGTGTCAAATCATTTTTACTGACGCGACAGTAAAACTGTATTACATCATACTCTATATCTTCGAACACTGGAAATGTATAAGGAGGGAACATGAAGCAGTTGGTAATGCAGATTCGTTAAAATCGATGAGACTCCCGTGTGATTTTCGGCGTACCTAAACTTAGTCCATTCATAGACCCAAAATAAAATAAGACATCGATAGGCTCAAAAACAATAAACCAAAATCCGATGGGTCTGACTTTGACACCCCGTGCTAGTTGCAAAGATCGGGTGGATCAGACCATTGCTACTCGTGCTACTTTACTTATGCTTACTCGAAGCCGTTAATCATACAGTGGTCGTTGTCGTCTCAGGAGGCGGACTACGAACTGGACTAGAACTCAGAGACACTAAACTACTCTCTTCAGACATTCCCCGATCCCTAGAATCAGGAACATACAGCCGAGCAGCTCTGCGGAGACTCTGCCCAGGCTCCCGGATGTGCTCATCATTAGTGGCAGGCATGGTGGTGGAAAACGTGGACCGTACTGACGCCGCTCGGTATCGCGCCCTTTGCTCCCTCGCGTAGTAGCATCCAAACAGCATCTTCTTGAAGGCGTTGCGGTAGTCGGGGTAGCGGAACGCGTAGATTATGGGGTTCATCAAGCTATTGATGTAATGCATGTATTTCACCACAGGGATCAGAGGGAAGAGGAAGTGGTCGTTCTTGCACGGGCAGGTGTGATGGAAAACGATGTTGAAGAGGAAAAAGGGGAACCAGCAGATGAGGAACAGGATGATGACGATGCCGATCATGGTAGCAAGGCGCATCTCGTGCTTGAACCTCCAATGCTGCTCCTGCCGGCTCTTCATCGTGTTGAATATGATCATGTAGGACATTATGATCACGATGGTGGGAAGGAGGAAGGCAAACATCACCACCATGTACGTATATCCAGGCCAGATATTCAGGATTTTGAGCACGGAGAGGCCAGCTAGAGACAAGGAAGAGCACCACACCAGCAGGATGCCGCCGATGATGACCCCCTGCTTGTGTGCGATGTTCCGGTGTTTAGCCGGGAAGCGGACGGCGTACATTCGCTCCAAGCTGATGATGGTGAGATTCAGAATCGAGGCTGAGCCACAGACAATATCCAAAGAAATATACAGATAATACGGAATGGAAGACTGTGAAAAGTACCCTGTAACACAGAAGGGAAGTAGTGGGTATGCAGTTTCTTTTATCTTCATGTTTTGATATATTCATAACTGGGAGGGTAGCACATTCAACATAAAGGTGCTGATTTGCAAGAGGCCTTCGCTTGAAACAATACAAAATAAACTAAATCAAAAACTTACTTCCAATGTTGAAAATAATTCATCTAATCTTAGTCTATTATGAAGTAAAAGATTTTTGAAGTCTTTTTGAAAAGACTGAGAGAAAATGCCTGTTTTGACCCAAAGTATTTGAATACAACAATAACCATAAACAACTCCAAGTAAAACGCTTTAAAGTTAGAAGCGAAGCCTTCAGCCCTTGATGTTAGGCCTAAAGTCAAAAGTTAGACCAATCATTGGGCAACAGTAGGAGTGGTAAAAGTAGTAGGAAAAAATAGGGGTAGATGGCATCTTGATAGAAATAGATGTAATGAAATGGTCTTGGGAGAACGAAGAATAAATTTGGGGCCAAGAAAACAACCTAGTGCACAGCTAAGAAAAAAGAGCAAGAGGGAAATCAGCAAGGAGATGGCGGATAATTTCGAAAGGGCAACAAATGTCCCTCGGATATCAAAAATATCATAGAGGAAAATCGAAGTCTGTAATTCGGTTTGTAAAACAATGCTCAAGACATTGAAGAAGAGCGGTATGATGAGCTGAGAAGGCAAGACTCAAGGCAGTTAGCTCTCCATCTCGACAAACCTTTTTTGTCCTTTCCCACTCATCATCAACGTTACAGGCTCGCCGAGAGGGAGAGTCTACTTTCTTGAGTCTTGCCTTCTCAAGCACATCATAGAACAAACTAGATGTTGGAAACCCATCGGCCAGCAGTGGCCTGAGCGAATGGCTAATAATGAGAATTATGATGATGATGCTGATGATGCTGATGATGATGATGCTGATGATGCTGATAATGATGACGCTAATGATGATGATGATGATGATGCTGATGATTCTGCTGATGATGACGCTAATGATGATGATGATGATGATGCTGATGATTCTGCTGATAATGATGATGATGATGATGATGATGCTGATGCTGATGATGATGATGATGATGATGATGATGATGATGATGATGATGATGATGATGGTGATGATGATGATGATGATGATGCTGATGATGATGATGATGATGATGATGATGATGATGGTGATGATGATGATGATGATGATGATGATGATGCTAATGATGATGATGATGATGGTGATGATGATGATGATGATGATGATGATGATGATGATGATGATGATGATGATGATGATGATTATGATGATGATGATGATGATGATGATGATGATGATGATGATGATGATGATGATGATGATGATGATGATGATGCTGATGATGCTGATAATGATGCTGATAATGATGATGATGATGATGATGCTGATGATGGTGATGATAATGATGATGATGATGATGCTGATGATGATGATGATGATGATGATGATGATGATGATGATGATGATGATGATTATGATGATGATGATGATGATGATGATGATGATGATGATGATGATGATGATGATGATGATGATGATGATGATGATGATGATGATGATGATGATGATGATGATGATGATGATGATGAGGATGATGATGACTGTACATGATAAAACAGCAATAAATAAATTACGCACCCATTCTAAAAACCGCCCAGAGTGGCAGCGAAAATCCCCCAACTAGAATATCAGACGCAGCAAGGCTGATGACGAAACAGTTGGTGATGCTTTTCAGTCTCCTGCTGACGTTTTTGTAGGCCATGCAAACCAAAGAGTTGCCAACAAGTATTGTCGTAATCAGTAGCCCGAGGATGATCAGCTCGAAGACGCCTGCTCTACCAGCAGCTTCCGTTTGCGGCTTTATCTGTGCAACCATCGTCGTTTTAAACGAGGCGTTCGTCAGAGTGGTGAAGGACTGGTTCGTGGAGTTTCCAGCATGACCAGGCATCGTGTCAGCCTGGCGAAGCTAAACAAATCATCAACATGCTGATCAATAACAATAAGATGAATAGCAATGATAAGTAAATCAAATCTTCAAAATGCTGTTAGACAACCATAATGAATAACGAAAAAGAGCGAATAAAATCATCAAAATGCTGACCAATAAAATGATAAATGATGATAAGTATATTAGGTGGGCTTTTGTTTTTAGATACGAACTTCTGTTTTATAAATGGAAGCATCAAAAACACTAAGACCTCATATCATATTTAGTAATATATTGCATGGTACCATGCTCCTTGCAGAAACGAGCCGCTTGTGGCTGTCGTAGGCTAGCACATTAAGACAAAAACTCAAATCACTCACTAGGACCTCATGATATACAATACGTAAATAATGATATAGTGCATGCTACCGTGTCCCTTTTGGAAATAAGGCTTCTTGTCGATTGTGTGAACTAGCACGTTAAACATAAACGGTCATTCTCAATTGCTAGGCCAAAATTGCAACAAAACGTTTTACTCAATTAGTGGTAACGCCAGAAACAAGACGAGGAAGGACTATCCTCTCCACTCCTCCTGAGATTGTTACTTTGTCACAAGGACTCGGGAGACGTGTTTTCTATTAACGAGTGCATATGGTCAAATCATCATTACTTAGAATAAGTACCTAACTCGTTTTCGATCACTATGTCACAAGGACTCGGGAGACGTGTTTTCTATTAACGAGTTCATATGGTCAAATCATCATTACTTAGAATAAGTACCTAACTTGGTTTCGATTACTATGTCACAAGGACTCGGGAGACGTGTTTTCTATTAACGAGTGCATATGGTCAAATCATCATAACTTAGAATAAGTACCTAACTCGATTTTGATTACTATGTCACAAGGACCCAGGAGACGTGTTTTCTATTAAAGAGCCTCTAAACCCAGACATTTTTATTCTCTAAACAGATGTAATCGAGTCTCCTGATTCCGAATCTGGAATTATTTTTTCTATATCTTAAACCATTTCGAAGTTATAAGCATATTTGTATATACGATTGAGTTGAATTGTTTTTTTCTCCCGAATTCTCGGAGCGCATGGCGTGACGTCAGCTCGATTTTCGTTTTCAAAATAATTTTCGGAAATTCTGCGAGAATAAGAGGCTATTCAAGAATCGCAAAGCTGCCCGGAGTCGTTACTGGTTTGTGGAGCATCGAAAAGAAGACAAGACAAACAAACTTGGATGCTAGATGGTGATCATGATACTTTGTTTAGCCAATACGCCTATCTTCAATTTTCTGATCAATGAATTTAGCCTACCATTGGGAAATTCAAAGGGAAAGCTGGTAAGAGGAAGCAGTCTAAATGACATTGCAGGTGCATGAAGCAGGAACATGGACTACACTACTACGTTTTTTATTGACTCACTATTACAATTACTAGACAAATAGGCCTAGGGTAGCTAGTCAGTCTACCTTACACAACTTCAGTTTTAAGGCTGCATTTTTAAGGCAAGCTATAAAATTTTACTAATTTCCAATAGCACATATGTCAATCCGCAAATAAACCACTCACCTCCTACCCCCTCATTCAATGTTGGCTTTTGCCACCAACCAGGCATGTTGCTCCAACAAATCACTTGAAATTGCCAGAACAACATTGAATTGGGGGATAGGAGGGAGGTTTTAACAGAGAAGCTTATTTCATACGTTTGTCTCATGAGTTTGGTCCCGAATTGTAGGTGAAGATTTTGTAAACAAGCTATTGCAGTGCTTATGAAATAAAGAATTTCACATTGAGATACAAAACTTTACAACAAGCCATAACTAGTTACATGCAAGACCCTGGGTAGCAAATTCAAAACTCTATGCTTCAGAAGAAAAGAGAGGGGCTCACATGGTTCAGGAGATGGAAATATGCATTGGAATTAAATGGTTCACTACTCTACTTTACACCTAGTGGCAGACATTTGGAGGGGGGCAGGAGGTGCAGTTCCCCCAATATTTTCAGAAACAATAGCCTTTTGTTCTGAAACAATAGAAAATATCGCATGGTTTAATTCTAAACAATGGATTTGCCTCCCCAAATAACTGCCAAAGTGTCGCCCACTGTTTACATCTTCATATTTGTCCCTATCAAATTGTAGATCAATTATTTCCCATGTCTTGTGGGACTTCATCACACTATTATGGCTTATTGTAATTAAGTCCGTATTGATACAAAATGTCCCTTATTGGTGTCATGTTTTGTTACCTTCATCAGTACAAATGGTATTAATATCTATTAATCCATGTTATCAAACCATTATTTCCTTATCGAGCCTGCCTGACTCAGCAGAGGATGTGGGAGGCTTGGAGTTTGTAGAGGATGTCGAGGTAACAGAGGCCTCCTAGGCCCACTAGTCCTTGTATCATACGTTCGGCCCTAACATCGGACTGCCCAGAAGAACAGACAGAATCTCATCTGGAAGTAGTATCAACTTTGATGCAAATCCATTTTGCCACTGATCGAGATTCGCGAAGCACGGGGGAACGAAATGATCACTGCAAATACGGGCCTAGCTTGTATACTTCGTATGAAATTGTTTCGCGCCATCAAAGTCAACCCAGACTGATTTCAGAGTCTCTTCTGATCAGATTCGAAAAATGATATTTTGTTTGGCAAGGTAACGACATTGCAATTTGCACTAAATACTTGGTCGCCATTTGAACTTCAAAGCTGAAACTCGAGGAACGCTGGAGCGAACAAGATTCTCGAAAGCGAAGCGAAGACTTCTTACGACTGATGGCTCCACTCTCAAAAGGACAAATTGCGTTCACGCTCGCTGCTGCAAAACGCTTTCGTTTGTCGAAAATACATTCGTTTTCACTAAAAATGACGAGAACAGTTTCCGATGAACCGATTGGCGAAAATCTTTCACTCGTACCACGTGATATAGTATAACAATAGGGTCTATCTACGTCATTAGACCCAATTTTCCGAAAAAAGATTTTCGTTTTTTTCGGAGGAGGTCAACTTTGAGAGGCTATAGAAGGCAGAAACAAGCAAATTTCGAGAAAAAAACTTTGCAATGCTTCATAACTCACGTCTAACTATCAATTCCACCAAAAAACTCAGAAATTTTTTTTGGGTTTACAGGCCCTTTAACTAGGTTTTGACGAAATCTCAAATAAGTTAAGTGGCGTTTCATATCAAAAAGTTGATTGAGCTAGGCTGTTCATCAGTAGGTCATCTCAAATATTTGTGAAAAAATTATGAGTGTTTATTCACTGAATATGATAAGTATTGAGTTATGTAAAATCAGGAAACCATTTATATTAGTGAAAACGCAAGAAGATATCACAGTTATTGTGAATCGTATGAAGTTGAATAACAACTGGTCACATCAACATTTGTAAAGTTAAAGAAGCATGGATATGTAAAATCAGTTAGCCTTATATGTATTAACGAAATTTAAAAAGACAGAGTGCTTTAAGTCAGATTGTTACAGCCATTGCCCTACCTATTTTATGTGTAAAGCTAAAGAAGCATGGATATGTAACATCGGTTAATATCATATAATGGTAAAACACATAAAATTCACTATTATTTCGACAAGTATTTAGTAAATTAACATCATATAGCCTCCCCTGAATAAGTAAGAAGGATCGATAAAAATACTTGGTGTGGATAGTATTAAACATCAATTATTAAGACATGTTACATCATTTAACATGAAGTATTAGTAAAGGAGCATAAAACTCCCACTTTATCTTAATAAGTATTAAGTTACGTAACATTAGGTCACCTCAAAGGCGTGAATATTCAAACTTAATCTGATATCAGAACAACCTTGTATATTGGTATAGAGGTATGAAATACGCAATGAATGTGATGAGTGATGTAATAACTTTTTATCAATTTAACTGATTTAAGTAGGGGCCTGTTTGTATGGACAAAATTATTCCACCTTCCAGCCCTTTGAGGTGAAATCTCACCTTCCAGTACAAGCCTTTGTTTATATTTTCATCCTCTGTTTATATGGAAACGTTTCATGCCAGTCAGATGAAATCTAAGTTGTTGAGAAGTGGGTTAGCTAACACCTATGTGGGGCAGAATTCCTTCATATGAGTGCTGGAGGATGGAATGAAAGCTGAAAATGGGGATAGAATAGGTAAAAGAGCAATAAAAGATGAAAAAAGCTTCTGCTGATATAGGCTATTTCATCTCACCTTCCACTTTATAAGCTGAAAGTTGGGATGAAATATTTCATATCAACCACGTGGTTTTCATCCCAACTCCCAGCCTTTTGCGATGGAGGTGTGGTGATATATTCGAAATAAACGGGCCCTAAAGATGCTTCATGAGATAAAACGTTTTCCAACAGTTGTGATTTACAGAAATAGGTGTAAAGGAAGTAAGGTGAGGTGATTGGCTTATCCTCTTGAAGGCCAGTAGTTTATCTTGGAGGGCAAAGTTCGTCATTTGGGGTTTCGGAATCAACAGTATAATTTCTTCGATGCTATTCATTGCTCCATGTAATGATTAAAAATTCATCATGCTCGAGATTTTGATAGATCAAAAACCAAAACTCAAGTTTTAACAGAATTTTAGCTCACAATTCATTAAATTTGAGTTTATGAATTGTAAAACAAGAGTTTATCTCAGAGCTGCCACACTAAGGCATCTTTACCTACCTTGCCATTCACGGAGCATTATAAGCTATAGGGAAAACTTTTGATATATACCGTTGAAAATGGAAATGTGCGTATCTTTGTTGTAGGCATTGTTAAAAAGTTGACTGTTCTGTTTTGCTTAGTGGTTCCACTTTGGGTTTTGTCGCTTAAATCTTGTTTGCATCAAAACCAAATTTAGCACTAATTAAAAAGAACCCCAATATAAAAATATCTGGGGGCTTTTCAGAAATTCAGATTTCCGACAATTAAAAATACTTATGAAAATATTTTTTCAACCCTGAAATTTAAAAGAGACTTACAGTGGGCATATAAAATATCAAATAAGGCAAGGAGGCAAAGAAAAATAACGAAAATCCAATTTGGAGTTTGTCCTTCCAATATGGCCGCTAAAAAATTATAGAGACTAATTTACTGGCTGAAACGGGAACGGCCTCAGAATACAGGTAAATATGCGTATCTTCCGAGTACGATAGATTTTATCGTAATGTAGATAATTAGAAATCTATTTATGCTTCAAATTGATTTTTTTGAATTTACTAATAAATTCTAAATACATATAAGAAAGAAAATGATCAAAACACATGTCAATTTCAATTTTCAAATGATAAATTCGCAAATTTACTCGACCCCCGTTTTTTGCTGTTGCTCAATTTCATTCATCAGCGTGTCCGAGCTTTTCCATGACTTTTGATGTCGAATTTTGTACGGCGGGAAACTCAAACTGAAATTTTCAAACAGCTGCAAGTAATAACTAATGGTTTGCAAAGATGGTGGAGTAGTTTTAAAACAAAAGTAAGAGCTCTGGCAAGGTAAGTGTTAGTTTATTAGAACTATAAGTTATAGTTTATAACATAGAATATTAGTTTATTACGGTTTATTATGCCATACTCGCGATTTAAAGCTAAGATTATTTTTGAGCAAGTTATCGAGTGGGTTTTTACAGCAATTGCGTAAAATATTAACCTCGTAAGCAGTAAAAATTTGAATAATAATAATAATGATAATAATACAATCACTGTAAACACCAAAACTATAGGCTAAAATGCTTACAGGATACCGTTGAACTAAAACAATACATTAGTAAACTCTCTCATAGATTTGAGAAATATAAGAATGGTACCAAATAGTTTACGTGTTTACAGCAGAAAAACAGAGCCCTGGACGGTATTTTTGCCGCAGCCCTCGCGTCGTTCCGCCATTTTCAGGGCACTTGAGCTGTTGAATCTTCGAAATTTATTGTCTTTTCAGCGATTTGATTGGAGGAATTCTTAGTCAAAAAATGCTCTGGTTGGTCAAAAACATTTTCCCACCTTGCTAGCTGCACCATCATTCAGCATCCATCGTGTTAATTAATCACTATATTCTTTCGTTCTTTTAAAGCAATCAAGGCAAACATCGTATTCTAACAGAATCGAAAAGTGTTGAATTGGTCCTTCTAAAATGGCTACCAATATGATTTCATTTTTCGAAAAGAGATGCTCGATCATTTAGTCTAGTATTAGATAGCGCAAATAATCTCGAGTAATATGATAGTTCAATATGATTATAATCAGGGGGTCGGAACAATCGGAGGGTTAGAAATGGTTCAATTTGATAAAAGTCGTGTGCTGGAACAATCGGGTGGAAAAGGCTTGACAAATTAAAAATACTTGTCACGTTTTGTTCTTTTTATTTAAACATACGTGTCTCTATACTAAATGTTCTGAATGTGTTTCGATTGCGTTAATTTTCACTGTCACTTACATCTGAGTATTGAAGGAAGGGGGTTTGAATAAGAGCGGGGGGGCTGTGGAAAATATTTCAAAAATTAAAAAACGGGAGGGGGGCTATTATTCGGTACTTGAGAGTATTCAAACATAAAGATAAATTTATTCTTATCATCTCGCCTTACTATTATTATTCATGCCCAATTTTGCACACTTATCCTACAACCTTATCAAGTTCCCACCACATACACTGCCGCTAATCATATCACGTTACTTTTTGCATCTTGCATCACAGCACAGCTATATAATATTTAATCTTTAACCATCTACCAGTTACCAATAATATCTTACCTACCAAATTCAAATTATCTTACTTAACCGTTCTTTTTTTGATTACTTTTAATCATCTTCTTAGGAAGCCTAGCTTAGCAGGGCGAAATATTAGTAATACCTATATAATCGCACATATTTGTCTGTTGTTTGCGTCGCGGTGTTTCTCTTCTAGCTTTTTATTGATTCCTTCGCCGCAAGGATAAATTCATTCAGCGCAGCAGTTGGTTGGAGTGGTTTTTTCTTTCTTAATAATAAAAATGAATGTCAACAATACAGAACATCTTGAAACTGAAGAGAGTGCGCTTTAGCTTCGTTCTATCAACTCGTAGGTAAATGATTTAAGGCTCATAAACATACCTAACCATTGCTATTTCTGAATCTAGACAAAGTGATGAAGTATTTCTTATGTTTATTTCATGACAATTGACATGTCATTATTTCAAGATGGAAAATATTTACCAAGGGTAACTCTTAATATCAATCGGTTGTGCAAAGCCGTGGTGTGGTAGGTAGTAAAACATTCTTGAATCTCAACCATTTTGCTTGCAACTTTCTCAATTTTGTTTTATCGCATCACATGGACGAGTCTCAAACAAAAGAAATGTTAGGCCTTTTGCATACCTAATTTCAAGGAAATTTATCACTTTACAATTCAATTATATCATCACAATACACTGTTGCATGTGTCACTGCATTAAATCACTTCTTCACTTCTCTTCACTGCACTCAACAAGTTTTACCCTCGATCGAACTCGACTCAACATCGGTCGACAAAGCACAACGCTACTCTGCAAAAAACAATCCACACAGTAAAAATTATTGTCCCCAAATTTTCGGGACGAGCAGTTTTTCAACCCTTAGTACTAATTGTCCCTATTTTGTCCCTAATTCGTCCATATATTGTCCACATAATTTAGTGATGAAACTAAAACCTGAGAAATAGGGTTCTATAAAGCTTCGACCATAAATCGTCCCTAATTTTTATCTCAGTTTGATTTAAATGTCCCTAAATTTTAGGGACAGAGTTTTATCAAAACTCATTTGAAAATCTATTTTGTCTTGTCCAGCATCAGCTGGCCTAGCATCCTCGATTTTTGAAAGAATCATCAAAATTTACTACGTAAAGCTAAAAAGTATACAAAAGAGTGCAAAGTTGTCGAGTGGGAAGTCTACAACAATCTTCAAGTGAAAAGGCCTAAGTCTAACAACATTCTGCATCTAAAACGACGTACAACTTTACAAGTTTCGAGTCGAGCCTTGTTCTGTTACGCTCGTAAAGTTTATTTGCATAGAAAAGATCCCAGCCCTAGAAAAGGACTTTCTGACCTGTCAATGGGTAAAGCGTGGGTAAAGCGTGGTCTTTAGAGCTTGAAATTAAGGGAAAGTGGGTAGGAAATTGGGCTGTGCGGGTGGGTTGTGCGAGGGAATGAATTTCCTTCAGCGCGTGGTAGGAATTTTGAAGGCCACTTGATACGTGGCAGCACCCATTCGGAACTGAGCAACAATCAACAAAACAGTTAGATGATAAAGGCTTCCTTTGCCTATGCCCAGTTCTTATTACGACGGAAATCCTTCGCTCAAAAAGTGCGAACAGCGAGTTGAAACTAGTTATTTATTCATCAGCTTTCGATCTTTTAACGACCATGCGTGATCACACGGCTTGTCAGCCTAGTCGCACAATGGGTACAAGCAGTGTGGCTAGATCCAGACCCTTCACTAAAATATGCTAGATTTGTCTAAATTATGCTAAATCTAAAATAGAGACTGTTTTGGTATATTGGCTCGATAAATCAGGCGAATAAATGAACAGATTTCATATGTAGTTATACAACAGATAAGTACGGTAGTGCTGAACACAGGAACGCCTTGCACCAGCAGATAATAAGCAGTAAGAAATGCAAAAGGTAGTAGTCAAACTCACAACCCCTTGGTAAGAAACCAAGTGGCTAAGCAATTGTGCTTTACAGATCAACAAATCATTATCTCACTGCTTATTCTCTGCTTGTGCCACGCGTTCCTATGTTCAGTAGAACCGTACCTATCCGTTTTATAATTCAAAAATCAACGCTGAAAAATGAAAAATATCAAGTAATTATCAGACTTTGCGTTAGACAAACTCGGCTCCTCCCCAGCTTTAGCTTTCGAGGTTGATAGCACAATCTTTAACGCACATGGTTTCTAGCCGAGGGGTTGCGATTTAAATTTCCTACCACTTGTATAAGTAGTAGCTACCGTGTAACAAGCTAATAAAAAGCTTCCAATACTTACTAAGAGTATGCCGGCACACGCATCAAATAATTTTGAAGCTCGATAATGCGCAGCAAGGAAAAATCTCTCAGTAACAGCACAGAATTTCGTTTTTTGAGATCAGTAGGCAAAACATTTCTTCCAGTTTCGTGCTTTGCTTAAGGCTAAACTGGGGCTCTTTCTGTCCCGCGAGTTCAGCATACTTAAGAAGCATAAAAACAAAGATAATTAAGCATTAACAACGTATAGATTTGTCCGCATGCTTCTTAAGAGTATTAGAAAGGATAATCGTTTGTTCCAATATGCCTAATTCCTCATAATCAGGCTCAGAGATACAAGCAGGCAAAGAAGATGTACACATATATGAAACCTCGCGTATGAAGAGCTAATCTGCTTTTTCGATTTCCAACAGACCAAACAGAACCGATCTAAAATTCAAGTTTTAGGTTAATGGCTGGAAAGGATATTTTCAGTGCTCGTGCGCTTGATGAAGAAATGAAACTCCGGGGCCTTCATCCTAATCATGAAGCTCTATCGAAACTAATTCGAAAAGAGTGTGTCGAAGGATACTAGATACTCTACAGAATTTTTCACCATGCGTTACAAGGTAGACAATCACATCTTCTACATATCAGCAAATCTCTATGAGATTCAAGAGCGATGAAGACAAGAAGTGTTACTTGTATGATACTTTACACACCATTGTAGGTTCTTGTAATTTTTAAGTTGCAGAAGGCACAATGAATTGGCATAAAATGCTTTTTTCTGAAAGGAAACTATAGCAAAACTCAAATGGACAATACCTCTCAAACTCAAAATCACAACTCAGAAACTTAGGCCCTAATTACCAATTTCTGGCGAGGTCACTGCCTCATTTTTAAAACTCTAAATCGAACTTAGGGTCCAGATTGTCAAGTCTTTTACAGCAGTCCTATACCCATAAATTCTAATAATATTTTCATTTCTATTCTAAGATAACTAGAAAAGCAAGAAGTTAGGAAAAGAGGGCAGGAAAAGGACTCTGGATAGATTCATTTTAGGTTTTCATTCATACCCTATTTCACATCAACGAAGATTTCAGAAATGCTCGATCTACCGATGTAGGCCCCACAAAATGAATTTACTTTCGAATAACTTTGAATTGAATTGAACTACGAACGAAGACGAGACAGTCAAGAGCGGAAAGGGGGCTGTTTGAAGATGATATAGAGAGAGACGCTAATTGAGTAAAAACGCATGCTTTTGTGAGTCAAAAAATGGACACTAATACTTTTTGAGTGTAAAATAAGCTTTTATTTGGAGAGATGAATCGCGAAGTGGATAAACACAGATTTACTTGTACTAACTCTGCTAGAAGTTGTGATTAAAGTTGCTTGTATCAACCAGTAGGCAACACCGATTCCATTTCCGTTTTGTTGTTTCGTCACAAACTTCTCTGCAAAATTACACTGCTTGATTAAAGCCATTAGACACTGATAAGACAGCGTGATTAGAAATCAAATTGATAAGGCATGATCTGGATGGCACATAGCTCCTGTTTACTGTCAAGACGATTTCTCATTGGACAGATATAGATAAACACGGGAATTGTGCGCATTATCGAATTCCTTTAAGGAAAATGTCAGAGGGTTCAAATAAGGTCAGAGCGGAAAAGGTCAGAGCGTTTAACAAGTTCAAATTTGAATTAAACAAAAAGATAGGCTAGGTAAAATCTATAACCTGATTCCATATCAATATCTTTTCAAAATAAAGCATCTACTCTTCGTTTAGACCTACGAAACGATTTTTCTCGAGATTTGTCTTAGCTGGGAGTTATGAGATCATTCACTTTCTTTTTTGGGCAGGCTAAAGTTAGATGAAAAAGTATCAGGACCCAGCACTAGGACCTAGGACCAGAACCGCAAGTAGGACCCATGACCAGGACCAGAACCTAGTAATTGGACCAAGGAGTAGTACCCATGTGCATTGGAGGTAGACCAGAACCAGGACATAGGATAAGGACCAAGGATCAGGATCAGGACCCTGGACGGAACTTAGGATCAGGACTTAAGGAGTTTGAGGGGCCATCTTGATAATATGAATTTGAAACTTTAACAAACTATACAAATCTACGTATTAGCAGTTGGGTTATATGTTCCAAACGAGCAAGCCTACTCAAGGAGAGAGATTTTTAAAATTGTTAATTTTCATTCTCATTTTCATTTTCATTTTCATTTTTGTACAGACATGCTAAAGGAGCATCACAATATCATGGAGCATCATCCTCACAAAAATATGAAAAATGATCTAATCGAAATATAAGTTGAACTAAACAAGGAAATTCAACAGTAAATTCTACGTTTGTAACAACAAAGCAAAGTTAGCTAATGCGATCACGGTCAAGTTTCTAAGTCGTGATTTCGGGACTCAAAAGCTTCCCTCGCGTATCTAGCAACATTTTGAAAAATCTTTATATTTCAGTTGAGAGGAGGTATATAACTGTTCAGTGAAGCCTTATGACATCATTCTGCCACACCCAAACGTCTAAACGGTAGCCTAAAACTAAATTAACCTTCTAACCGGATATAAACTAGGGAAAAATCGCGGTAGGTAGAGCAATATTACTATTATTATTTTCCTCATACACCTATACGGCAACCCTTTCAGCTTATTTGGAAACACAAGTTTTTCGTAACTACAGCTTAAATAGTTTTAATAAATACGTAAACATATCCTTTCAGTCATTATGTAAATGTAATCTCTTTGCGTATTTCGTTCACCATAAAACGACAGCTTGAGTTACAATTGACGTCAGGACCAGTAATTCAGCTCACAGATGCACTTTTTATTACCAAGGAGAATGTCTGTTCACTACTGAAGCCTCGAGGGGGGTCCTTGACCAAATTTAGGATAGGGACGTGCCGCCCAAGAAGCAAATGTATACCCATAGTCATACCGAATTTCTTGAAATGTATCATACACCCATACACATATCTGTTCTAAAATGTTGAAAGAATACCTAAGCGAAACAACCCAACGTTGGACGGGCTACAGCCATCCCGCTTCCGATGGTCCTGTGTTGCCTGTTAAGGCAATCTACATTGACGATGCTAATTTTATTGCTCAAAAACAGAAAAAGAAACGAGCCACAAAGAGATATAAAAAAAACCTTAAAGTTAATGAGATTAAAGCAGAAGAAATCATAGTAGAAGGAAGGAAATAAGGTCATGGTACAGCTGCAAATTGAAAGATGATTTAAAGGCACACACGGATGGGTAATGTGATATGTTATGATTCAATTCAATCAGCCTTGAAATTTTCTGCAAGCACGCATATTTAATGTGGGGCTCACTGGGCCTAAGCTTCTACTCAACAAAAAAATATCGTTAGTTTCTTCCTCGGTATTCTTAGAAATGGCAAGAAAAGAAAATTGTTCGACTTGCTTTCCCTTCAACATTAACGAAGATATTCTGAGACTTATCTTATCCGCAGAGGTTCAACGTCTCGTGCCTGACCACAGCGAGTTGTTTAAAAATTCTAATTGAACTGAATTACCATGCAGACATGCGCACCTTTAAAGAAAGAGGAGACCAAGAGCTGGAGAACACCGAAGAAATTAAGATCCTTACTAAGTGTCACACAGGAAGAAATGAAGATTCCTACTAGGTATCACAAAGGAAGAAATGAAGATCTCTACGAGGTGTCACAAAGAAAGAAATGAAGATCCCTGGTAGGTGTCACAGAGGAAGAAATGAAGATCCCTGCTAGGTGTTCCAGAGAAAGAAATGAAGATCCCTACTAGGTGTCACAAAGAAAGAAATGAAGATCCCTGCTAGGTGTCACAGAGAAAGAAACGAAGATCCCTACTAGATTTCACAAAGGAGGAAACGAAGATCCCTACTAGATTTCACAAAGGAAGAAATGAAGATTCCTACTAGGTGTCACTAAGGAAGAAATGAAGATCCCTACTAGGTGTCACAGAGGAAGAAATAAAGATCCCCACTAGGTGTCACAAAGAAAGAAATGAAGATCCATGCTAGGTGTTACAGAGGAATGAACGAAGATCCCTGCTAGATTTCACAAAGGAAGAAATCAAAATCCCTGCTAGGGGTTAAAGAGAAAGAAATGAAGATCCCTGCTAGGTGTCACAGAGAAAGAATTCAATATCCCTGTTAGGTGTCACAGAGAAAGAAACGAAGATCCTACTAGATTTCACAAAGGAAGAAACGAAGATCCCTACTAGATTTCACAAAGGAAGAAATGAAGATCCCTACTAGGTGTCACAGAGGAAGAAATGAAGATCTCTGCTAGGTGTCACAGAGGAAGAAATGAAAATCCCTGCTAGGTGTCACAAAGAAAGAAATGAAGATCCCTGCTAGGTGTCACAGAGGAAGAAATGAAGATCTCTGCTAGGTGTCACAGAGGAAGAAATGAAGATATCTGCTAGGTGTCACAGAGGAAGAAATTAATATCCCTACTAGGTGTCACAAAGAAAGAAATGAAGATCCCTACTAGGTGTCACAAAGAAAGAAATGAAGATCCCTACTAGGTGTCACAAAGAAAGAAATGAAGATCCCTGCTAGGTGTTACAGAGGAAGAAATGAAGATCCCTACTAGGGGTCAAAGAGGAAGAAATAAAGATCCCTGCTAGGGGTCACAGAGGAAGAAATGAAGATCCCGGCTAGGTGTCACAGAGGAAGGAATGAGGATCCCTGCTAGGTGTCACAAAGGAAGAAATGAAGATCCCTGCTAGATTTCACAAAGGAAGAAATGAAGATCCTGCTAGGGGTAACAAATGAAGAAATGAAGATCCCTGCTAGATGTCACGGAGGAAGAAATGAATATCCCTGCTAGGTGTCACAGAGGAAGAAATGAAGATCCCTACTAGGTGTCTTAGAGGGAGAAATGAAGATCCCAGCTAGTTGTCGTTTTTAATGCGTCTTTTCTCTGTTTTAACTATCCTTGACAATTTTAGTAAATAGGTGTCATTATTACTTCATCGCCAAAGTACAGTAGAATCCCGATAACTCGATCTAGCAAGGGACGATAAAGAAAGTTCGAGTTATCAAATGTTCGAGGCTCTCGATCACATGAATCGGTTCAAGGAGAATGCAAAATCTGTTCGAGTTATCGCATGTTCGAGTTATCGGGATTCTACTGTAGATGTAATTAACAAATAGTAAGTATTTTAGAAACAAAGCAAACTAAGAATCAAGAGGGGGAGGGGAAACTTTTTGGGAGCACGAGAGCATAGAGAAAAATATTATGCGGGAGCATTTGAATTTATGTTTGAGGATCAAGGTTGAAAATATAAAAGCAACTAGGAGCATGCATCCCCCTGTCAGAGGCTCACAAAGCAACGTTTTCTTGTTGTCATTTAAAAACAAAAGACTATAGTCTTCAGCCATTTGCAATTAAAACTTTTTTTCTCGCGCCAGAAAACCGCTCTAATCTGCTTTCGGAACTGAAATTAGAAGAATTGGTGCCAACGCGTCTCGTATATGATTTGCAATGGTGCTGTTTGCAGATGATTAAGAAAAAATAGAACTCATTGATTAGAAGAAAAATCTCGCCGTCCCATTTCCATAGTTCTAAGCTCGATACTTCATAATACAGCATATATCTTGAGATTTTCAGTGTATTTTTTATTTTCTTTAACACATTAAGGTATGGCAGCTATAATTTATAAAGTAGAATAAAAACAAAAACTTTATTGAAATAAAAGCGATAAGAAACTACAACAAAACAACCCTGAGTGGTGTGAGTGAGGTCCATTCCTATCATTAGCGGTTCTTTAACAGATGTTTTTTGGCTTTTCTTTGAGAATGAGAAAGGGCCTCAATAATGATAATAATCTCCTCATTTTGCAAGAAAATTTGAATCAGCCAGCTCATACAGAGTTTGTCTTTCCGATGAATATGCAAGACACTCGCATAGGAAATGAAGTTCGTCTTCAACCTTGTCAAAATCACAAATTTTTCATTTACAGCTAACTATTTTTGCACCTTTATGTGGCCCTTTCAGTCAAAAAAACAATCGGACCCCCTTTAGATAAAGCTGCTTCGAACGTTTAGAGACCCAAAAAACTTTCATAACTTATTTAATAACAAAACATTTTCCTAACTCATTCTAATAACAATAAACTTGCTTTTATGATTGTAATAACACGTTAATCTTTTAACATTTATAGTATTTGATTGCATTGTTAGAAAAAAACATTATCATACCAAGCAGTGAATTGAAATGGCCAATCAGAAAGAAGGTGAATGATTTGTGTGGTTAGGAACAACTAATGATCATCAGATGAGTTCCAGTCAGTCCACCAATAAACTATGTTATCATTATCAAAAGAATCTTGGTGGGAAACTGGAATAATTGAAGTGGATTTAGACATTCTACAATCGGTTGTTAGGCCTACATTTTCTTGCTCATTCATTTGCTCTCGGAACTTTCTCTCTCATTTTTTTGCTTCTGAAAGTTCTCTACGTCACAGCCAAACTTACTCACTCTGTTACTCTCGTTTCATCTTAGGTAAGGTTAGGCGTGAGTTTGAAGACAATGGAATGTTGAAAATGAATAGATGACTCGAGGTTAGCTTTGAGACAGTTGGAAGATTATATGGAAATAACAGAGTGAGTGAATCAGGCCTTTGTGCAGAGAAGTTTGAGAACCAACAAGTTTAGAAATAATGTAGGCCCAACAACTGATTCTACAATGCCTTACCCATCTCATGATATCTTTATAAAAGTTTCCTTCTGATCTTATTGAACCGATGCAGACTGTGTTGATGTACTCTTAACAGATATGATAAATCACCATTGTTTATAAGAAACTATGCCAAGTCTTGGCACCGCATTTTCTTAGCTTTCACCCTAGATATGGAACGAAACTTTCTTAACTAGTTTGTTAGCCCCAAGAGATGACTCTCTCATTGACTACGTGTCGACAGGAAGAACATGAGGTTTGTCCTTGTAAAATCTCACCCAATGCTCATTGATTCCTGAAAAAGTAGCAGATGAGATGAGATTCGTCTGATTCTGTGTCAAAGAAGGGCCCGAGCGTTTTTAAACGTCTTTTTTTTAAAGACAAAAGAACAGGTTTCTTAGCTCCTTTGATTCACAAGAAATTACCTAATTTTTGAAAATCTGGCCCTACAGTTGTTTGTACACGGTTTCCTATAGAAAATGAGTGTGGTAAAAGTAAAATTAGATTTGTAGTTTGATAATGGTATTAGAAAAGACCGCAGTAACTGATAGTTGAGAAAAGTGTCAATCCTAATTTCATGGAACAAATGTGAAAAAATCAGGAAGCCTTTTGTTACCTAGAATACTTGCCAGAATTGTTGGAACACCTAATTGATTCTTCACAAAGACGCAACGATTTCCCCCCGCCCCTATTAAAACAAAGTTGATTGATTTATAGTCTATAATGTTGTTTTGGATAAGAAAACGTGGTCGCCAAGCTGAAAGTGACCTTTCAGCTACAAAAATCAGCATTGTTAATGTTATTTGGGATAATGAAATTTATATGAGTTCTTAGACCTTTCTAGTTTTTAAGCAAAAATCAGCTATTTATATGTTGGCATGCATTGTTTATTAGTTCTAGTCTAGAAGTTCAAATGATGCTGACTGGTCACCTATATACGATATTTCCACCAATAATCAAACATTTCGGTTCACTCTGGTTCATTTAAACTGCTATTTCTACCGAATTTTAACATGGCAAAGACCAGTCCAACATAATTTCAACATAAAAAAGAATGATGTCTAGACACAGTGGTCTGATGTAAACAAAGGCATCGATAATACCGATCAATTCTACTATCTGATTAAATCAAGTCTGTATTAGCTTTGAAATTATCCCAGAAAACATTTGAAATTGACCAGATATTCATTAGACTTTAATCCTCAAAAAACGACCTGGCTGTGAAGAGTAAGAAATATTACGGATAATTTATATAACATAAACAATGGTAGTAGTGGCAAAATCAAAAGAATGCATGGGCTAATAGTCTTTCTTGCCTAACTTCTTGTATAGCTTAAAGATTCTTTACAAAGGCTGTTTTAATTTGTATATTTGGATTGTCTTGAATTTCCCATTGATGATAGTAAAGAATAATACGCCGGACTAATTGGCTGCTAAATTAGCGCTTTACTTTTAACACCGTCTGAGTTTAACGGGCGAACTATTGATAGAAATGACGATAAAGGAGAAATTACAAAAACGATCAAATTTTAATGGCCTGCTCATACTCCCCCCTGCCTCGAGGAATTTGCTCTTTTCGCGATTGAATTTGTCTTGTTCGACGCACAAAAACATGTGATACCTATGTGCAATTCGTTTCACTTTGCCGCGGTTAAAAACAGAAATGCAGTTTTTTCTACTGAGAGCCACAGTTACGCGAAAAGTAAATACTCGAAATCTAATTACCTGAAAAATATCCTTGAGATGAACCGTTGTCCCACTCTAGAAGAGAAAGATAGGATGTGCTGTATTGCCTCTATTGATCCGAAATCCTGCTTGCCGTTGCTGAAGGACAGGTCGTAATATATTATTCAGTACCTTACTGAAAGCTTGCCTGAAAGAACGCCGGCTAGTACAAAAAACAGCTCATTTTGAAGATAAACCCGAATCTCTAAGAGCTGCGCATCACGTCGTCGACCTGCTCTCTTCGGTTTCGAACAACAACGACAGCTGCATGCAGATTTTCTGTGAATTAGTTAGACCATAACCATGGTTTGCCTCTCTATGCGGGCGTGTTCCCCTACAGCGCTTGCTAAGGTCCTCATTCTCCTCGCCCATCTTCTTCCCCCGGGAGGGGGGTACACGACATATCGTTCGATAGGCTTCTGCCGATTTCGTAAGCATACCAGCAAGGTGGACAAATTAGGGCATTTGTTTGCTAATATTTTGTCCAATCAAATCGCTCTGAAACAACAATAGATATCAGGGATTTAACAGCTTAGATGCCACGAAAATGGCGTAACAACGTGAAAGCTGTGGATAAAATAGCGTTCCGTTTATTACGGGAAGCACTTGAGGTTATCGTTTTTTCGTTGAATTTTTCAAATCTATAACAGTTGATAGTTGATAGTTGATAGGCACATATGCTTACTATCTTTGCAAGGTATGGGTTTATGTGCTAAGCACAAAGGGCCCACTGAATAGGTAAACTAATCGAGCAGTGCGACCCTGGTCCTTCCTCTCATTGTGACCACACCTCATGATTCCTTTTGCCTTTTTGCCTGGAATTACAGAGAGCTTGCTAATTCTCTCCTCACACTCTATGACAGGGCTGGAGGTGGTTTCGAACCCGGAACCCTTCAATCAAGGGTCAAGTGATCTAACCACTCGTCCATCCCGCCCTTCTAACCACTCGTCCATCCCCGCCCTCACAGTTTCTCTCTTACCGCTTACGAGGTTAATATATTGCGTAGTTACTGTAAAATGTACTCGATGGCACTACTATGTTGATAAATATCCACTCCAGTGTAACTTTCCGCATGAAAACAATATCTGGTCGGTTGTGTTCTAGCATCTTATTAGTATGGATAGAAATATCGAGGTAATTGGAGCTTTCAATTTTTTGTGATTGCATTTGGCTGATGGGCCGGGAATTGGCAACGATTGAGCAACCTCCTAACCCTTTGATTTTATGCTTGATTTGTACTAGATTGACCATGGAGATACGATTAAGACTTGGATGCATTTTGTATTTCGATCGGAAGTGCTAACTTTGATGACGTCAAATGACGTCAATGGAGCTACTTTTATAATTCATTGGTGTCGATTTTTTTCATCGATCATACCTAAATTGACAACGCAGATTCAAAATTTGCAGTTGATGAACAATAATTAAGTCTAAAAATAGTGTTTTAGGCAGGTATATAATCCCCGATTGTTTCCAAACATTGAAAAGTCATATGCCCTAAAAACCTATTTCTGTGGAAAATAATTCTTTACTAGCTAAAAATTCGGAATCAGCGTACTTGATTTAGGTACGACCTATTAAAAAAATCGAGACATCAAATATAAAACAGCTCAATTCTGACGTCATTAGATCGGCAACTTCATAGAAATTACTCAGACTTCTACTACTCAGACTCTGTCTAATAGAGTTCTGTCTAACTACACTATTTTCGAACATGTCAGAGGTATACATAAAGAGTTATGGGGATATTAGTTCTAGAAACTACAGTTATTGACGTCACCAAAAATAGCACTTATGGTCAAAATTGAAAATTGGCCAGTCTTACTAAAATCTCCATGGTCGATTTAGTATGAATTGAGTTGGTAGGGTTGCTCAATAGTTGTAGGAAATTTCCCGCTATGATGTTCTTACATTTGTCCCAACATTCTATTTTGTGCTTTCTGCAAATCTAGCAATGCACATATAGGACGACTTTTCTGGAAAATCTTCTCCACATAAAACATATGTCTTGCTGTTACGGTAGAGTCTCCACAAATATGCGAAGAGGCGTATCCGATGTTTTGTCCATACTTTGCTTAACCGAACTCGTTCTAAAGGCCTGTTTGTGCGCTACAAGGATCAAGTCTCCTTCTTTAAAAACCATTACTAAGCCGGTTCAAAGAAATTTCCACTCCTGCATTCACTTTTTGTCGCAGTTTTTTCCTCCGACTTTCTCGAGGCTCTCGAACAGTACCTTCCCATAAAAAGTTGCTTCCATTATCCGCTCTTTTGTCATTTAGAAATAACCGTGTAAAGACTTGCTCTCCTTTTTGAGACACTCCTCGGTACCGAGCAGTCCCTTCCTCCTTCCTTTCTCGGGAAGTACAATCCAACATTGCTTCTGGTAAGCATACAGCTGTTAATTACCTTTATGTTTCTACTTTTCTTTGTATGTTGCTAATTCATCCATTGTCCAGTCAAGAATACCTGCACTGTAACGCATTACTGCTACAGCCCATCCATTTATACCGTTAATCAAGTTCCTTCCATCTAGTTTAGATCTACATAGCTGTTTAACTCTTCTCACGTACTGCGATGTTGTCTTTTCTTCCATAGTTATATTTTAGGGTTTATATGTAGAGTATGTGTGGAATCAGGAAATAATAAACAGAGAAATAACTAATATCTTGAACCGAAACGAAAAACTAAACTTCATAAATCTTGTCTTAACTTCGTTGATAATTCTCATAAAACTCCAAAATCAACTAATACTCAAAGCAGGAGCGGATTCAGACCACTGCCCCTGCCGCACAGGCGGTTGTAAATTTTGGCAAAAATAATATTTTTTTCAGTGATACTATTCTTTAAAAAGGATTTTTTTCAGAATTTTTCGAATATGTTTTCCATTATAACTTTTTTTGTGTTCTTCTTGTGTAAAAAGTTTTCCCGAAAGTTCGTTGCGTTGCAACATGCCAGCCCCTTGAAAACTCGTTTACTGAATTGAACGAATTTAATTCTGAGTACACGGCTTCATTGAATTGAGTTAGATCTGTGCGGCATTTGTTACCAATCATAAATCGTCCAGAGTTCGCCTCACTGTTTTATTAGATTTCCTGCCTTTGCTCAGTATAGATCGCCTTGACTGCTACACAAGAACAAAAGAAAAGTCTTTGGGTTCCAAATACTTTATTAAATTGTGCGCGCACCTGCGTCAAATTTGTGCAATGTCCCACCAAATTGTAATACAATTTATTACTGACGTCCCTCTCTATTTCTTATCTTTGCACATGAAGCAAATCACAGCGCCGAGAGATGAAGTGAATTTTTGGGTCTTGATTTTGAATTCACAAAGGTTTCATGGCCTACTTTCTGCACATAGAAGTGTCTGTGATTAATTTTGAAAGCTAGGCTTTATCAAAAAGGAAGAAGACTTTTACTCAAGATATTAGTTTCATTTTGTTGGTTATTACTGATAACTTTTTTAACTGTTTTAATAAACTTTGTATAACGACGCTCCTGTTGGCAGTGGCAGTAGAATTCTACGCTGGGTCCGCTGATGCTCAAAGGTCGACAGTTCAACAACAGTTCTCAAATTAAACGCGCTTGCTAGATGGGGGTAGCCTAAACATACTATGATAACGATAACGGGGGTAGCCTGATAACAATAATAGCACAACGGGGTTACCCTTTTCACAATCATCGTCAGTTGTCCCCTATCGTCCTTCTCTTCTTGCATGCCAGATGTTATTTCTCTACTAGATATATCAGCAATCCTGCGGTTAACCTCTAGATGTTCATTTCTTCCTCTCAGAATTACTTCTTCTTGTTTCATATTTTCTAGCCACCTCTTGCTCTAAGCTTGGCCTACTTGATCAGCCAATCCCGGTTCGTTAATGACTTTCAACTCTTCGTTTATTTCAGTTATCCATGATTCTAGCTTTTATTTTTCTATATCTTCCTTTTCCGGTTCACTCCTTATAAAACACTAAAATGATGCCGTCCTTCTTCGACCGTTCTAATCTTAATTTCGTTGTTCAGCATACTAGGATGACAACCTTGCCTGTGCTGCTGTTAAGAGGACACCTGCTGGGCGCAGCCGAGTAATGCGGCAGAAAGAGAACGAAACAAAAAGCTAACGAATTATTATACCCAGATGTGGATCGAAATAGGCCTATCCGAAAAGACGTGAATGATTGATATAGTGTAGGAAAACCAATCAACGACTGCCAAATAACCAGCTGACCAATATGATTGTACTTCAAGAGTATCAAGGCGAAAACAGTCTTTCTGTCTGCACAGTATGGGGTCCTTAGATTTATGCAGAAAGATTACAGTAGACATGATGTATGTACACAGATGAGGACAGATCTTTGTTGACAAAGATGAAACGAGAAAAATAGACTTAGGAGACCCCCAGTACGCTATGTCCATTGATGCAATCCCCCGTGTTGGCAGTGTGTGTCCAATTCGGTTCCCTATGGAGCTACTATTAAACCAACACGAGAAGAGTGAGAGGGGATTTTTTTGCTGCTGACAATAATGCAAGAATCTGAGACTCTCTTACCACAAGAAACGCTAGATAGGCCTATAGTCTTGTACACGAGCGAGAACGACCCAAGCCCAATCGACACGTTTGGTGAGAGTACAGTACATCCTCGATTATCCGAACAGGTTGAAATCCATTTTTTGCTGGTCCATTCGGATACGCGAGAAATTCGGATAATCGAGGAAGACAAGTTTACCCATTAATCTTGCTGAGAAACTCATTATTACCATTCCAAATCATCGTTGAGGGCTCAAATGAAATATCAATCGAAAAGATTAGGGAAATATAGACAAACGTATGCCTCAGCTGAGAATGATAGTCGAAGATTATTTGGGGTAATTCTTATACCAATTTACCAAATTGAAAACTGATGTGTGACATTGATGTTTCTTTGATTTTAACATCTAAATTTATGTGAAAAGTAAAACAGACAACAGATTATTTATTTAGTTAATCAAAAATTAGTTTGGAAACAACTAGTAGCTATATTGGCGTTCGGAAAATCGAGGTTCGGATAATCGAGGTTCGGTTAATCGAGGATGTACTGTACTTATTTCTATATTGTTGTCGTTGAAAGGGAGATGGAAAACTTTATATGACACTAATTTGGACTTAAGATTTCTTGCGTTGCTATATTCTAGTAGATAATCACATTTTAAGTAAACGATACAGTTAAATGTTTATATGTGTTTATGGGCCGCACGTCAGATCCACTACAATGTTCTTGCTATATAAATCATAGATTTACCTATTTCAACATTCTGCTGCTCAACAAACTTTATCTGGAAATTGTCAAATTTATCTGTGAAAAGCCCAGCTTACCTAAAGTCACTTGCTGATAAACCAAGTTAATCTTTTGATAAACCTGCGTAATCAGAGATGAACCTAGTTTATAATTCTAATGATCGAACAACTTTATCTGCAAACAGTCTAATTCATCTTCATAAACCCTGCCTAAACAAAAATTCACTTGATGGTTGAAACAAGTTAATCTTTTGATAAACCTACTTAGTCAGAGACAAATCTAGTTTTTCATTCTACTGATCAACCAACTTCATCTGAAAATAGTCTAATCTTTCTATGATAAACCCAGCTTATCCGAAAAGTCACTTGATGATGAAACAAGTAAATATTTTGGTAAACCTACATAATCGGAGAAGTACCTGGGGCTCCATCTACACAAGAGCCCTAAAACTTCTCTAAATGTGCCCTATGCATGCCCAACGCTATACATTCCTGAACTTCCGCCCTTATTCGTAAGGACATTGCTCAGTTCAAAAAAAGCATCGAGGTTTCACACATCTATCATGAACTGTCATGTTAGAGATGATTGTTTATTAGATGCACGCGATGATTTCCAACTCCTCGTGTTTTATTTTTGGGTGATAAGTCAGAAGTCAGAAGTCTTTACTAATATTCGAGTCAGTCGAACAAAATATATTAAAATCATTATCCTGTCTGGGATACACCAATGCCTGTCTGTTTTGATACATGTTTGCAAAATACCTCAGTGTTGCAATTTGCATTTCAGAATTTCTAACCATGAAAGCCACTGAAGGAAATAGAGCATACGAAGAATTATATTTTGCCTGTTCTGTTCTAATAAATAAAAAGCAAGAATGAAAAACATTGCCATATTTTCGTCCAATATTTTGATTATCAGTTTGAGTCAGCGAAAGCGTGCACTGTTTTTAAAAGCAAGCTGTGCAAGAGCCAATTTTTAATCCCTTCTGACAGCTTTGCGCAAAAATAGCACTTCTGGAGCAGGCCCATTCTGCTCTAGCGGTGTCTGTGATCTGTGACCTAACTTTTCATTGGGCAAAAAAGTTGAGAATGCCGTCTACACAATCAGACGAGGTGATAATCTGCTTAATCCCCTAAAGAATGCCATAATGCAAGTTCAAGGCACTCGTGTAGATGGGCCCTAGTTGACTTTTCTATCGATCTACAAACTTTATCTGGAAATTGTCTAATTTATTTGTGATAAACCCAACTTATCTAAAAATTCACTTGATGATGCAACAACTGAAAGGCAGTGTGTCCATACAAATAAAGCGCTACGCGGGGGGCATTCAGTAAAACATGTGATCAATACTTGGAATTTCACATGAGCAGATTTGGGAGTGAAGTCTCACCTTTTCTGATAATCTTCAGCAGAATCACCGAATAACTCTTCTTCTCCGCCTTTCTTTATCGATAATACAGGTGAGGGTGGTGTTTGGCTTGTCTTGCATCCTCCAGGTATAATTTAAAACTGTCTGTGTCTCCTCAAAACAATAGCCAAGCATTAGAGACACGCGCTTCTTCGACTGTGGCTTGGCCGCCCTCTGTCAACATTTTGCTTTGCTCTCATGTGTTCGCAGGAGGTTGAGAGCGAGGCTTGGAATTTCATGTGACCAGATAAAAACGGTTCGATTTGAACCAATTAAATCAACTAACAGCTGCATTCACATCAGCATGGCAGGGGCGGATCCAGGGTAAATTCTGAGTGAGTTCCCCAAAGGGGGTCAGGGGGCGTGGCCCCCAGAAAAATTTTCAAAAGCCACGCCCTAAAAATCCCAATATTGCCGGGGAACGCCCTTATCAAACAAAAAGCAGGAGTAATTTTCATCTGAGGAACTTATGGTTTTTAGCCTGGCTATGACTTTTGGGTCATCAGGAAGGACATCGAGCCAATTTGTTTTCACAGCTTCTGAGATGATGTCGGTTATGAACGACTCAGCAGAGGAATCTCTTGGCAACAACAGAGCGAGATCTAAGTCCCAATCCGGTTTAGAATTCTCCAGTATGTCTTGATGTCTAGTGTGAACTTTTAATATGTTCTTCAGATTGCTTTGTAGCTCGTAATAAACAGATGCAGTCGTGAGACATGCATCTGCGGCCGCCATTTTGACATCAAAATCGACAGATTTCCCTGCGTTGCGAAAGCACATGTCACAGGGAATCGACGATGGGCAAGAAGGCAGAACAATAAAGCTTATGTGACACAGAACAATAAGCTGCCCAACGAACTCAAGATTTACCCAATGTGAAATTGTTCAGCCAATCGCCGGTTCACTATTGTATTTTCTGCGCGTCATATCCGAGTTCCAACTATTGTTTCTGACTGAGTTCCATCCGAGTTCCAAATCATATTTCGATTGTTCTTTTCTGATCATTTCCGAGGCACCAAAATTCATTTCCGAGTTCTGTGAGTTCCAAAACTCTGCTCCTTCGCACAACACCGAAGATTTTACACCGCAAAAATTTCACGTCCCGTTGAATTCGCATGATTTTTTGTAAGGAATTTGAAATTCGAATGGGAAATGGTAACAATTAAGAAATATCAAGTTTGATAAAAACCAAAAAACAACTTTTATTATTCTTATTGATAATACTGAATTTTTCTTCACGAATATCTTTTCATTAAACCTATCAAGAAGTTCAATATAATATTTTTTCAAAAATTCCTATCTTGAAAAATCTGACTGAGTTCCAGGCACCGTGGAACTCACTCCGGATCCGCCCCTGCATGGGGTCGGCAGTTTTAGGAACCTTGCAAGCACGCATTATTTATATGGACACACTGCCTTTAATATTTCGATAAAGCTACTCAATCAGACAAGAACCTAGTTTTTCATTCTACTGATCAATCAACTTTATCTCGAAATAATTTGATATATTTATGATAAACACAGCTTATCTAAAACTGCCTTTTTGATAAAATAATTTAATATTTTGATAAACCTACTTAATCAGGGATGAACCTAGTTTATAATTCTACTTATTAACTAACTCTATCGGGAGATAATCTTATTTTGTTTGTGATTAACCCAACTTATCTAATAGGTCGCTTGCCGATAAACCTACTTAATCAGAGATGAACCTAGTTGGTTATTCTACTGATCAACAAACTTTAACTGGAAATAATCTAATTTATTTGTGATAAACTGAACTTACCTGGAAATTCACTTGCTGAAAAACTAAGTTAATCTCTCGATAAACCCACTTAATCAGAGAGAAACCTAGTTTGCCATTCCACTGAACAACAAACTTTATTTGGAAATATGATAAATCTGATAAATCAGATAAATTAAATTGATCTAAAAACTAACATTATTTGTTGATAAGGTAAGGGGTCGTAACAATAGTCAATGTTTTCACGAGCTAACAAAACGTACACTTTCTGAGGACCCCCTCACCCCCTTCCAAAAGTGTACAAAATATCATGTTGATTTCCCAGAGGTACTTTACTCAAAAAAATAATACACTCTACAGTAAAAATAATATCGCATCTAAAAGTGTGTTACAAGACTCTATCTGAGTCAAACAGAAGGGGTTGTCAGCGTCCACCTCAACTGTTTCACCAATTCATAAGATTATATTAGAAAAAGCCAAAAAAAAGCCACAATAAAACGTGTAAAACTTAAACAAAAAACCAACAAGTAATGCAGGAAAAAAGCCAAAATCCACTAAACTCAGAAATAAAAGAAATCAACATTTCCATGTTTTCAAAAAGCGTAGGTGCACCTCCGACCCCCTCCCCCTAGCGCACGTGTAGCAGGAAATGTGGTAGCCTTATTATTTAGCCTCGTTATCGTACTGATTACATTGAATGAACTCTCTTTATTTTGTCAATCATCTATTGCTATTTGCTCTTATATATGTGTATGTAGTTTTAGTTTTAACAGTTGAAGTTATAATCATGAAAAGGCATTGAAAGCCAAAAACATGCTATTTCTCTTTGCCTCCAATCTTCGCTTCGCTTCATCGTCAAAGGTTGCCCATCACACACGGTTTGTACGCTCCTGAAAATGTCGACAACTGTGAACGATCCCGAAAGATTATCTGAAATGACATTCTTTTTTGGAGTTTCTGGTGGCTACCGCGCAGGAAAACAAGCCGAATGTTGTTACATTAGAATCATTGCATTAATAATAATAATAATACTTTATTTATACAGGGTAATTCAATCAGCTATAAATCTAGCTATGCTATCAAGAGAAGCCCTGATTAAATTGAGCATCCAGTCTATCAATAGCCAACGCGGATGAGTTTTGGGCTAAAAAGCGAAAGTTACTGATGTTATAACGGAGTTTCGAAGGTTAAAGAAACAAAATGTAACGAGGGTTGATAGCAGTTAGCTCAAATTAACACCCGAAGGGCGCCCCGCCGACTTTCTCTGTTGATCAATTCTCAGGCAGTTTCGGGCCTAGCGCACTGTTTTGCCCATTTTTTCCTGACGAGATTAAAAACGGTGTACAGTACACTTAACAGTCACTGAATCGTCTTTAAAAGTGGCATTAAAAGCAGTCGACCAAGGAGTCTTGAGCTAGCCCCTTTGCTATTTAACAATTTGAATTTATCTATGGTCGTGGAGAATGTTGGCCTGAATTGAATTGAAGATGTGGAAATTTCATTTTACCTGTTTTTGAACGCAACGGACAATTTAGTGCATTCGTTGAGAAATATCCATACTTTATGAACTCAAACTCAAAATATACTTCTGAACATCACAAACTCGATTGATTACAATATTCGGTTAACATACACTAAATCAAGATTCCAAGTGGTCTTCAAATGTTTTTAGCATCAGGCCTAATGAAAGTTCAGGACACTTCACGGATTTTTATTAATGTTCAGATAAAGTTATACTAAAATCGCTACTTGAGTTCTTATCAAAATTGTAAAAATTGGTAATCAAAATTGTACCAATATCGTATAGTTTGATTGCCTAGCCATAACCGACGATTGGGAGAGTCGAGACGGAGGGGATAGGGGGGAAAAGGTCCGGGGCCCGCAAAACCTTTTATAGCAAACCTTTGTTAAAGTGCGTCTAATGATCTATAGTCATGGGGCTCGGTTCTATGAAATACTCCGGGGCCCGAGCTGGCTCTCGACGGCCCTGCCGACGGTACACTCCCGACCCGATGTTGAATATCATAATGCTACGTAGTGCTTCTCTCAAAAGGAAAAGGATAGCTATGATGGGAAATGTTTAGTAACCTGTGCAAAACAACAAGTTTGAGCACTTGCTCGCAGGTGCTAGGATGTACATTTTGAATCTAGTTTGGATTTTTCTGACTCATGTATTGTGAATATTTAAGGGCAACAAGGGCTGCCACTCACAGAAAAGATTCCCTACAGTAGGGGAAATAGACGACGATTCCGCACAAGATGGCGCATCTTAACGAAGAAGTTGAAGAAGTTGCTTAATCTTCAAAAAAACGCTCTAGCTTTCTACCCCAGGTGGGAACTTGTAAAAATTCTGTTGGGATGCTCGTGTCATTTTTCTGGGTTTGCAATTTATGAAAATGTCATTTTCTTGGGTTTCTCTAAATTTCCGTCATTTTATTGGTTTAAAAAAATGAATGTCATTTTTTGATTTCAAAATTTAAAATGTAGAAAAAAACGGTCCCAAACTCTTAAACCCTAAATCTTAGTTCCTAGAAAATGTTCATTTTGCACCACAGGAATTTACGCTTTTGCGGTCTCGGTGATTGAACCCGAAATAGCCAAATTTCCGAGCCAATGCACAAATCAGGTAGAAAGCCTATCGACAAAATACATACAAAACAAACAATCAACACAAAAACACAAAGAAAGGGACAGGGCAGGGGGTAGAGATCAGAACGTCCGTTGTGTGTAGCGAGGTTGCAAGAAACTGCCCATCCCTAATTTCACTTTATAAGGCATCGTTTGAGATAGGTATTCCTTTGTGACCAATCCCTATATGACCAAATCATGCAAAGCTCTGCACAAAGGATTACATTACGAAATCATACGAATCTTTAGCAAAGTAAAATTAACAAAGCGTGGCCTAAACACAAGACCATTTCGACCATTGTTCAACTAAAAAGGTATTTGAAGGCAATATTTGCTGTATCGTCTATTGGAACTTATTTGCATCTAAGATTCCATTGTAACCAACTAACGTCCGGTAAATTTTAGTTTCACTTGAATTATGAATTTAACTAGTATTAAAATGGGCGATGGCACTGATATACACTCAGGATTCCCAACCTGCTGAACATGCTGGAAATGTATTAGGCGACACAGCTTATTAGCATGATTTTATTTCGGTGCTTCGTCGGCACGACCAGAGTAGCTACAGTTGCCACTGTTTCACCATCTGTCTCCTAACTCGGAATTATTATCTCTTCCACTTGCAAGGTGTTTTCATTGATTCTTTTTTGCTACTCGCCACGTGAAAGCTGCCTGTCCACATTTGGAACGATTTCAACATAATCAAGAATCTGCCCTATTCCCTGCCGCAAGAGGTTTTCCATTCCTTTTTTCACAGTTTTAACTCAATATCCTAAAACATACTACCAGTTCTTTGGAGGATGTTCAGGACTATGTGGAGATATCATCCGAAGTCTGGGGGGGGGGGGGGTTTACAAAACTGTTCTATATATTTCGTAAAGAAATTCCTAAAAGAGTTCCGAGAAAGCTATTATTTTGATATGGCTAGGTATAAACGTAAAATTAGGGCAAAGTTTGTGGATTATTTAAAAAAATATCGTTCAAATGCATATGTAAGGCAATCAATAGACTATAGCACTTCATTTTCAATTATGATCACAATGTGCACAAAAACGTCGATTTTGTTCTAGCATGGGTCTTAAACGCCTACCTTCTCCTTTTTCTAAGCAATCAGCACTAATGTGGATATTGTTTTTCTTCTCTTACTAACTTATAGTGAATAAGGCTTAGAACTGATATGACTTTAATGTGATTGACAGGGGCGGATCCAGACGGTAACAATGGTTGCAGCTGCAACAATCAGATTTTACATATTTACATTATATATTATATATATTATTATATATCAAACTATTAGTGCATCTCCTGACGAGTGAGAAATCACGAAACAGGCTTGTCGAGATGAACGTGTAGTTTCCTGTTTCTTTTCTGCCAATTAGTGTTTATCTATGCTCTACTATTATGTATTGAGCACTATTTTCTGAAAACCAATACACTGGTTTTATTATTATATATCATATATTATACAGTATTACAAAAAACTAGAAAACATTCTTAAAAAAGTGAGATAGATCCATTTAAAATCCCAAGGTGCGTGGCCTTTTGTCAGGGGATACGCCAAGAAACTCCCATATCTTTATTCATTTTGCAAAAGTCGCTAACAAAGCAGGATCTGTCCCTGTTTTTAAGCTAAAACTTTGGAACAATCGTTTACATGCAAACCCCCCCATCCGTAGTAATTCTGAATAAGAATACTTTACTTATATCTTCCAAGTCAGTATATCTGATGACATGAGTCTTTGATCGGTACAGAACTTCAAAATATCCAGAAAAATCGGAAGCTTAGTGAAGAAAAACATGGATTACTAAAGCTTTTCGTCTGACAGATCACTCACTGCATCGCGGCTGATGATTGGTTTTCCTACACTATACAAATCATTCGCCTCTTTTCTGATTGGCCTATTTCGGTCCACATCTTGGTATCATAATTCGTAAGGTTTTTCTTTCTTTCTCTCACTGTTGCGTATCAGACGAAAAATTTTAATAATCCATGTTCTCACTTCACTATGCTACCAATTTTTCTGGCTAGTTATGTATGATGTATTAACAGGTTGATAGTTCATGCGATATTGCGTCCATGAGATTATCCTTGGGTGCAAACAGATGCAAGATGGCGGCATGGTTAAGCCGAGAGTAAAAATACCATAGCTTGTTTTTTTTCAAATATCTGATGACAACCATGTAATTCTACATACAAGTAGGTCTGTATTTAACTCAAGTATAGTGCACCCATTCTGAAAACAGTGCTGGATATACATGCGCGAGTATAGAGCAAGAATAATACAAATAGAACATAAAGTCTATAAGTTCATACGTCTATCATTTCATACATACAATCTAAATCCATGACAATGTTAGAAAATAAGCAGTGCAGACATATCATGAGAATAAAACTAAATATGACTATAGCAAAATGCAACTACAAAAGATCGAGTAGGAATGTTATATGCGAATAGTGTCAAGTGGAAGAAACGAGAGAGGAACAAACACTTTTCAAATTGTGACGAATGAAGGGAATACCTAGGATACGAGTAAACATGGAGGATGTCAAAAAAGGATTAAATATAAACAAACTCCGACAGGCGGCGCTCTACCTAACGTGGACAGAAGAGGAACTAAAGGATAATTGAAAAAAGGATATCGCATTGTGTAAAGTCTGGCACGTCATACCGAAATGACTTTGCTCAGTGACACAAATGTACAGCGCAATGTGCATTGTGGAGAGGATATTCAAGAGACTAATACTGCATCTCTACAAGCCTGTTTCCTATGGTGCTGATGATGACATTGGTAGATTTAGGGGGTGCAGCCGGGGCATAAGAGGGGGGACAAACAACATGCTTACCTGAACAATGACAAAATGGCAACTGATGTGGGTCACAGGGCGAAAAGTACTCTCTACCCCCTCCTTCAAATGTTTTGGGCCTCCCTCATTTTCCCCTCATGCCACAACATACAGGAAAAACAAAGACTAATGGGGATCCCTAGAGCAGTAGCAACTAAGTAACAATGAACTTTACTCGATGAATGACTTTTAAAACACTGTGCACTGATTTTAGATGAAAACACCTTCTTCAAATACTCCTTGCCTATATTTTCACCATCAGTCAACCCCCAAGCCCCAAGTCATTGTCAATTTTTCTATACATTTATCATTGCTCAGTATTATGAAATATAGCGTCAGCAAAATTTCCCAAATTTTCCGACTAAAATTTTGTTGTTGTGCCCTGTCTGACATAAATTATGGGAATTTTAGTGTAGGCCCCACTCTCACAGCTTTGCAATTTTACCGCCATTTTGAACCTACCTATAGAATAATTTCGATACCCCCTGATCTTCATCTTCGAATATCAAAACGTTTTCCTTTCCCCAAAAACGAGGGAAATAATAAAGAACATTAGCTGAGACTTCATATTAGATAAAATCTCATCGTGTGGAGAATGAACATGGTGACATGTTTTTAACAAACCTATTTAGTTTGATTCGCAAAAATTACGACGAGAAACCGCCTGGAAAGTCCCTCATTGTCAAAACATTTTGCCTCCTGTTCTGGAGACACCTCGTTGACCATTTTCAGGGTTTTGTCTCCCGTTTAGGACATTGTCACCCAAACAGGAGACACTTCTCCCAAACGGGAGAGTTTCTCTTACTGTAATTTTGTAGAATTGAGAATCATTAGCATTCTAGGATTTTAAGTAAGAAGGTAAGATGGCCTGCTTATTAGCTATTTTGGACATTTGAGCATTTAGAAATATTTATAAGTAAAGACGGTTATTTTGAGCATTGAGATGGCAAATGAAATGTTTTGGCAGCGTTTTCTCAAAGATTTAAATACTAAATAATATTTGCGCCTGTTTTTTTTCTGAAAAGCCTTCCTAAGTTATGCAGTTTACACGGATTCGGTGGCTTAAGCGGAGAAGCTCATTTCAGGGCATTAATTTTTAATTTTCAAACACGAATTTCCAAAAATATTTTTGCGACAAAAGTAACCTATTTAACTGATATAATCAAATATGCTGTGCGCACTGATTTTCTTCCTGTCTTTATGTCATCGAAAACTCCCCAATTCAATAAGAAATCCTCTCGCTGACAAGATTTGAGATTCGACTGAGTCAAAAATCGGCTAACTCTTAGTACTTTTTACGCCACTTACTTTCCACTTTGAGATAATGTGAATTGGAACAAATCATTTGATACAAAACTGGAACGTATACAAATACGGTTCGATTGACATTGGCTAAATCATGTTTGTATTGAAAGGTCGACATACTTTTTTATATCTTGTAACACTTAATGAACCAGAAAATATTACAATTTGGATCAGTTTGGCTCCATATGAACAGTTTTCAGTTTCAGTTTTCGGTTTTCAATTATTTATCAATTGATACTAAATACAATCTATCTATACAGTAGATTGTAGACTGTAGTAACATTCAACATTATCTAAGAGAAACTACATTTAATTCAACATTGGTTTATAATATACACAAAAAAGACAAAAAAATTATAAGATTGTATCTAGGATTAATTGACTAAGGAGGAACTCTCTAAATAGATAAACTAATCGATAGAGTCCCCCCCATTGAAACAAAGAAAACCAAAAGAATTTTATTCAAAAATACAACCAATCAGATCCATTAGTATATCAAGAAGTAGTGAGAAATCGTGACTTTCCGTTAATCCTTGAGCTTAATAAGTTAAATTATCAATGTAAATACAAGTTTAAAAGGAAGGTTGGATCGAAGTGTTGAAGATAAACAAAAAACACGAATGAATAGTGGCAGTGAGACCATAAAGTTCTTTTAAACGATTGAAAGACATCACTAATAGTTACCTAACGAGTTCCCATTCTATGTACAGATAAGTTTGGAGTAAAGTACGTTTGAAGGCATATTTAATCTAGAGATTTATAGACAAACGTTAGAATATTTGAATTTATAATATATTCCAGCCTGTTTAGTTCTTTTTAGAATTCAAAATTAAGACTTTATAGTGAACAAAAAATTGGTCAAGATGGAGTTGCAAAATGTGAAGCTGATACTTCGTAAAATTCTTTTCTGGAGAAGGTAAAGTGGCTTTAGATAATAGGCCAAAATTGATTAACAGGCCCTAATTCCTTGTGGAAACACTTGAGAAAAATTAACTCACAAAATCTCCTGCCAAATAACCCATGAGCTTGTAAGCAAAAAGTTTTTATCCCAAGCACATTAAGAGCTGGTGAGTTATTTCCATCAGAAGAAACCGACATCTCGAGGCTGTCTGTCTCTGTTTCACCTCTTGCTTTCCTTATCTTTAAGACAAAATGCTTGCATGGCATAGCGGGCACTTGTTTTGAATTTTCAGCCATTTTTTCAAACAAATCTTGTGGAAGAGATGGTTGCACGGTGTGATTCTTGCAGCAACCAATTCATCCAAACAAATTGCGCAAACGTCATCCCGGCCTTCAATCTCTTCCGAACCGACTTTGGGTAATGCATTCAGTTTCTGATCGACGAGCCTTCGCAGTGAAATACTCTGCCAGCCATCTCGAATGGGTAGATACACATTGACATATAGATGCAGGCCGACCATGATCATCTGGAAAATGGTCCACTCCAAGGAAGTGTCAAAGATCCGATAACCGAGAACAGAGACGATAAGCAGGAACTCAGTCGTCCTGCAAGCTCCTTTTACGTAATACACGTAGTCATCCAAGTCCTCCCATCCACCCGCACGATAAGAGTCATACATGTACAGTGAATACAAAATCAAAGCACAGGCAATCTGTATTACAGTTATGACATTAGGGATGCTGAAGGCGAAACGCTTACGCAAGTTATGCAAATGGATTCCGAAATAAACAGCAGCTACCACAAGAATACCGCAGAATGTGATAATGGCTGCGTGGCGCTTTTTGCTCTGCGCAGGAGCACTGTGCAATGCCAACAAATACGGCTCCACTACTTCAAAAGATGAGCGAATCAGTGCAGAAATAAGGAGTAGTGAAATCAGCTCAATTAATACCATCCTCTGCGAGGCATCAACATTCGGTAGGTTTGTGTACATGCTGAGCAAGAAGAAGCCAAAGCTCTCTCGTAAGCCAGTGGGTCTTTGCTGGTCTTCATCGAGAAACACATTGTCGTCATTGAAACATTGCTTAATAGCGGTGAGGCAGGCTTTAGATATGTAGTATATGACGTAGCAAAATGCTATCACTCTGGTATGCGAGTCGCAGCTATAGGCAACACTGGCTAATAAATACGAAAGTGCCAGTCGAGGCCTAATGAACAGAGACAGATTGGTATGATGGAAGTTCCATATAATAACCCAATATACGACCAAGGAAGCTTGTATAGACAGACGTCGCCAATGAACATACACGGTTAAAAACACTCCGTAAATTCTGAGGTACTGCACGAGAACCCTAAACTGGAATCTGGTGTACTCTACAAATTTTGCAGCCCATTCTAAGAATGTATCTATGAGGATAAGTACCATGAGCCCGAAACAAGCGCAAGTCAATAATGGTGGGTTTCCACTCCTGCTATTGTGTTGAATGATAATCGGAATCAGAAGTGAAGATATAATAGCTGGCTTCATAGAATTGAACGCATTGGCGTACATGTAGATTGAGAATGCGTAAAACACCCAAGATAACACTACCGTCGGTAAAGTAATGGCAGCATTTGATACCTCAAGTAAACTACCTGTGAATACCGCTTCCGAATAGATGTCCATGGTGTTGAGAATGTTGAGGTATAAGACAACAGTGACGTCAAGCACCAGCATTCCAATGTAGTATACCATAACGATGCTGTTTCTTCTACACAAGCATAATGCCAGTGACAGCAGTATACCTAAAATGAAAGTGGATATGATATGGTAATATCATGACTTTATATGTCATTACCGATCAGTCATATCAAATACTGAGATTTTTAACGCTCAGCTAGGTACATGACCAGTTATCCTTGTATTCAGCGCTTTCAATGATTGACCTAGCTCTGTTCTGTAAACGCTGGAGGGTATCTATTTTCTAAGACTTCCCGAAATCACATTGGCATAGCGCAAATGACTTTCGAAGATACAGTAATAACTAGATTAATTCAAAAATAAACCATGCTTGTAAACATCTCGATTAAATCTTCATCAGTACAGAGCTCTTTTTGGGGAACTATGCCCTTTAACATTTTTAGCGATGCTAGCCTTCCGCAAAATTTTCCCTTTACACCTTTATACTGTTCATCCAATGTAAGGCATTCACCGATAGTTACACGGAGATACTTTGTTTCATGGACGCACTTGATGTCAGTGCCATATAGCTCAAGTGCGGTTTGAATATTGTATGATTTAACTTCAAGGATGCCCTATTCTCGTGTATTCCATGTATTTGGGGTTTGCGCTCAATTAGTTTATTCTCATCCATTCAGACAGGTTGAGCAGCTCCTGTTGTGTTTCTTGGAACCGCTTCTCCATATCATTTGAAGCTAGTGTAACACTAGTATCATCAGCGTAGATACTAGCTGTTGAGTATTTCAAACACGAATAGTATTTCATATGGAAATTTCTTGATGAATACGGGGGAATAAAGCAGGCCAATTGCATCTATCGGGGGACCATTATGTCTGATAACAATCACCAGTCATTGACCCAAGATAGGCAAAGAAAACAAATAGACATCAAGGACTGTGTAATACATATATACGGCATCTTCGGAAATCTTTGACGTGCAAGACTTAACTGTACATATTTTGGTAAAGCGGGTCATATTGTGAGTGGCATTATGTGGACCTACTGTAAGCTGTTCCCTCCCGCCTCTTGGAAGTTCCTTTAGAAATAACCATGACACCAAACTGCAATTCATGGTAGATAAATTGTGATAATTGTAATTTGGTGTTACAAGGCGTACTCAAGGCTGGAGTTACACTATAACAGATTGCTATCAGAGAGACTTCCATATCGGATATGGGGTTGCAGTTATGGATAAAATGTGTCAGAAATGCGGAGGAAAATTGGTCAGGAGCAGGCCTAGCGTCTTAGTGTAGCTGTACTCTCCAGTTTCACTCCGGACAATCAAACTTTAAACATTACTAAAACTGATTATGCAAAAAATCTTTGTCATTATTTGTTGCATGTTCATCACAAAAAGCTATTTTCATTCATGGAGTTAAATAAAATTGTTAGTCGTGTGACTTCGCCCATGCCCCTTATTTCATTATTTAGCAGATACAAGCCCAGCGCAGGTTTCAAATTTGACAAATAACTTTAAAAAATCAAATCTATGGAAAATTTGGAGCCTGATGTAGCTCTTATTTTGTTTGTTTATTTGCTGAAGTTTCAAGGTTTCTAAGCTTGTTTAAGAACATACATTTTCCATGGGCTAAAAGATTTTTATTTGTACGAAATTGATCTTCGAATCTGTCCTAAGACTTTATGGAGAACAGTGTACTCTCACCTCCAATAAATATGGAAACGTTTCAAATTTTAGGCCTAAATCAAATCCTTTTAATAGTAAGACACAAGAATAAATTTTCTTTTTATCTCTCGCTTATCTTTCAACATTGGCTGAATTTCACATCAACTTGTTGTGAAATTAGTGTAGAAACTTTAATTGGAACTTAAATTTAAAATAAAATTAGAGATGACAAGTTTTTAATGAAAATAATAATGAAATTTCAAAAGTGGGCTCGTTCTTTATCAATTCACTAAATGCCCAGCCATCCAAAACATATTTGGAATCAGCAAGGTTGTCGAGGTGAATATTTGCAATGAAGAAAAAAAGCATGTCATATGCACTTGCCCCATGATTACTACTTATTACTACCAAAAGCTTTGGAAGAAAATTCTTAGCATATAAAAGATCACAAATCATGCGATATAACCTGCTTCATAAAAATATTACTTGCCGTCTTGCTATAAAACGTCAACTTTGGCCTAGTCAATCACTTGATACAATTTGATAACAATTTCTTTGAAAATGTTGAAGTTCTTGGATAAAAATAGTTTTAGATTAATTTAAAAAATTGTTCGAAGATGGCATGCGACCTAAAAACAGCCTATTGACAAACTTGAACAATAATTTTCAAGACTTTCGAAGCTGTATCTTGCTTGCTAAGCTTCCAGAAAAAGGAATTAAAGTTTGAATCGAGCAGGAAAGTTTTGAGACAATGAAAACAATTTCTGAATAAAAGAATAATTTCTCTGTCATTGGTTTAAATTTCACAATTATTAGACGCTTGGTCACGTAGAAACTCATTGTTATATTTCTATCATCGCTTTGATTGACATTTGCTCCGCCATATTAGCCTCATTGTCGTTTCCATATTTATTGGAGGTCAGAGTATACGACGCTTATCGTAGTATACTGCGTTTGGACCTGACTGCATGAGAGCTTAAGTCCCTTGTACACTAGCCTATTGAAAATATTCCACAGGTAGATTCAAAATGGCAGCAAAATTACAAAGCTGTGAGGGCTAGGCCTATAATAAATTCCCATAACTTCTGTCAGACAGCTCACAAAAGCATGATTTTGCTGTGGAAATTTAGGAAATTTCGCAGACACCATATTTTATGACACTAAGCAATAATAAATTGAGGGAGAAACTATTTATGACTTGGGATTTGAGTGCTGGTCAAAATATAAGTAAGGAAATTTCGAAGAATGAGTTTTCATCTAAAATCATTGCACAAATGTGTTAAAAAGTCATTAATCAGGCAAAGTGCTTTTTTACTTTGTTGCTATTGCTTTGAGGATTTCCATCCATTCCTTTCTAAAAGGAGAGAATGGCAACATCAAACAAACACAACTCGTATTGGTGTTGATGTCAAGAAGGAAGTCGAAAGACTATGTCGCCGTCCATTGTTTGGGTCCAACACATCAATAGAGCAAGCAGTGTTGGACTTCAAAGCTGCGGCCTGGAAAGGTTGCAGAAAAGTACTCACCAGCAACATCCAAGGATGCTCTTTTCACCTAAGACAGGCAATATGGAGGAAAGTTCAGAACATTGGACTTGCCACAAGCTATAGGAATGATCCTGATGGCCCTTCCTTTTCTTCCTGCCGAGCACATTACACCACGCCATTAGCTACTTTGGTTCAATATGTCGAACAAACATGGATCCAAGGCAGTATTTGGTCGCCAGACACTTGGTCTGTCTTTAACCAACCGCTGCATACAAATAATGATGTAGAGGGCTGGCATCGACACCTGAACAACAAAGCTTCAAGAAGCTCGCTCCAATTTTATTTGCTGCTGCCACTATTCTATGAAGGAGATCTAACCAGTGCTAGTGCAGCACTGCTAAGGGCTGCTGGTCATTTGAATGGGCCTCATAACTCGTGAAGTTTATTTTAAACTCTTTTGACTAAACTTAGGGTATATTTTTCTTACTTGCTTTAACATACATGCTTTTTTATAAGAAACAGTTTATAAGGAACCTACATGTAGAAGGTCAAAAAACTCAAAGATCTTCTACTACTTAGAGTCAAATTGCTAAGGAACTTTTATAATTTTGAATGTATTCATCTTTCCGCAATAATATGTCAATGTCGCACGTAATTGGCAGAGGAATTGTTTCTAGAAACAATAGAAAGTGCTGTCTTTTCAGAGCTAAGTAGGTGCGTTGTTAGTAACAGTAGTTACAATATGAATGCAACTTTTTTATAAGGAAATTAGATTTTATATTAAATAAACCTGGCCTAAGCTTCCTTGTCTATAATTTATTTTCTTAGCGAGTCTTTTGCAAAGTGTTGAATTCTAATGCTGTTCTTGTGTTGGTACTAATTCCAATCCACTAAATATGCACTTGAAATCAAGGAACTATTAAGAAACTTTTAGAACTACAAAGTGGTCTGTAGAGGTCTAAGAATAATGAACTTGAAGAAATAGGCCCTGAGCAACCTTACTTATAAAAAAGCGTGTATACTTTCACTACAGTAATACATTATTAAATAATGACAACTATATCAAATTTTTATAACCATCTATTATCATCAGTAACATGCTATTTTGCCATTTGACATGAATTAGAGTTTTTTGAAGAAAGTCAGATTACAGAATACAAACATCTCATTCATTTTCCCGCCTTTCTGGGCTTTTCATTGATTTGAATTTTTGAATTGTTTGTTGTGATCAACCACACGATCTGCATTCATCAAAAACGCAAAATAGATAATTCCACATCTTCAACTTCCAAACTTATGATTTCAAGCATATAAATTTACTGCCTTTTCAAAAACCTTCAATCATACTCTCCAACCAGAGTACTGGCGCATCTCATTTATTTGCGTTTAAAGTTTGGCTGGCCTAAATACACTAGGCTATTGAAATTATTGCACAGGTCGATTTGAAATGGCTGCAAAATTGCAAAGCTGTGAGGGCTAGGCCTAAATTAAAATTCTCATAACTTGTGTCAGACAGCTCACAAATACAGTATTTTGGTGGCAAAATTTAGGAAATGTTACTGACACCATAGCTCATATCAACAAGCAATAATAAATTGAGGGAGACATTATGTATGATTTGGGATTTAGTGATGGTCAAAATATCAGCAAGAAGATTTTGAAGAAGGAGTTGTCATCTAATATCAGTACAAAAGTGTTTTAGAAAGTTATTAATATGGTAAAGTGCTTTGTTACTTTGTTGCTACTGCTTTGAGGAGCCCAATGGGTTTTGTTTCTTCTCTGTATGGTGACTTTAAGGGAAAATGAAGGAGGCTCAAAATATTTCAAGGGAGGGGGAGAGAAATTTTTCATCTTGCACCCCACACATCAGTTGCAATTTTGTCATTATTAAGGTAAACATGTTGTTTGTTCTCCTTCTTATACCCCTTTAATTTACATTTATGAATTATTTTACTTGGTAATTGACCTCAAACCCAGGAGTAATGGTTACAATTGTGTGTATCGGATAAATTTCTTTATTTATAAAAATGTACTTCAAAATTCACGGTCTCCTCCTTCCCTTAAAATTTTTGAGACTCCCTACCAATTTATTGCCTCCCCACAGGGACAGCTAAGACAACACTCATAGGGCTCCTCAAAGCAGTAGCAACAAAGTAACAAAGCACTTTAACATATTAATGACTTTTTACAACACTTTTGTACTGATTTTAGATGACAACTCCTTCTTCAAAACAGGGGTGGAAAATATATTTTACTTTCTGGGACCATAGAATGTCTTGAAAAAATTTCTGCGAGTATATCGCAACAAAAATATAACAAAACAGAATATGTAATGTAATTCTAACAGGAAATATCAATTTAGTAACCAGTTAGGTAGTTAATGATCAGGTTAAGTTATAAAATATAATACATTCAGTAAGATCAAACAAGACTTTGATACTGTTTCTTATCTTTGAAATGACTGAAAAGTTTTTTAACACTCATTCTTACAAACTTTTGTGCAAGACCAATGTTGTGTTCTACTCCATGCAGGGTAATTTGCTGGGTTCATTAAATAGTCTGTGCAAAACTTTTGAGTCTCCATCAAAATCTTTGAGATGGTCTGACAAAGATGTTCTATAAAAGTGCCAGTGTTGTCCTTTCTAGTATTTATTTATACATTTATTTTGTTATCTGGTTTTGCAGGTTACAATAGATAAATGCAAATGATGTATTGTAAAAAGTGGCCCAACTAATTCAATCTTTGGGATTTGACTTGACACTTTGAAGTCACACCTCGTACATCATTTGATTAGGCCTACAGACAGGAGCCTACAAGTATATTCGTTTTTAATTAAGCTCGCATCGATATCTTTCATACAATTCAACTTGTTTTTATTGGATCAGATAATCATGTTGGCAATAACTGCTACTTTGCTGATACTGAGCTAGAGCAGCTTAGGCCCAAGCTGTCTTTCATAACCTACTGTAATAAAATAATATCAAAGTACAAATAGTGTTATTGTTTTTGCACTGTGTATGTTGATCTCAAATTTCCTTGCTCCCCTTTTAAAACATGAATGAAATATAGATATAGTTATGTATGAAAAATATCATTCACTGTCTTATTTTCAGCAAGCAGATTCCCATTTTCATCCCAAATTATTTTCTGCTTTTTATTAGCTAAGACACAAGTTTCCAGACAGAACAGATTGCTAAAATACTATATGGACATGAACAACAAACAATATGATATTATATTCATTTACTACTATGCAGGATAGAATGATTTTTGTACTTTTGCAAACTACAAACTGTCCATGGTTGTTTTCATCACTTATTGATATGAAAGAATATTTATTGACATTTTTGTTTTGTCTCTTCTCATTTTTTTTCTTTTTTTTAAACTTTTTCACCCTTGTTCTTTTCAATTTTCTTTCATTTTTCCCTTTCTTTTCCCTTTCCCTTTATTTCTCTCCCTTTTTCTTTCTTCCTTTTTCTTTTTTCATTTTCTTTCTCCTTTCTCTCTGGAGACATAGAAAAATTTCTGGGACCATTGGTGCCGTGGTCCGCTATATTTTCCACCCCTGCTTCAAAATCTTCTTGCTGATATTTTGACCATCACTCAAATCCCAAGTCATACATAATTTCTCCCTCAATTTATTATTGCTTGTTGATATGAGCAATTGTGTCAGTAAAATTTCCTAAATTTTGCCACCAATATCCTGTATTTGTGAGCTGTCTGACACAAGTTATGGGAATTTTAATTTAGGCCTAGCCCTCACAGCTTTGCAATTTTGCCGCCATTTTGAATCGACCTGTGCAATAATTTTAATAGGTAGCCTAGTGTAGTCTGAAATATTTAGTAAGCTAAAAACAAAATATCTTTTAAGCTTTTATGGGTTAAAAGCTTCACTTACAAAAAGGCTGATCAGTAAAGTAATGGCAGTAGAAACACATCCAGATCCTGGAGAAAATATGTGGGGCGGATAGTCTTTATATGGTGGGGCGGATAGATAGACTTTATACGGTGGGCGGAAGGGAGAGTGGGCGGTTTGCTAGGTGGGAGGGAGTCTAGGGAGTATGGAAAACATTTCAAAAGCCTAGTGTACCAAAAAAACATGAACAAAACAAGATGAACGGGAAGTTCGTTAAAAATCTTTCAAGATCAAGATCGAACGCAACGAAAGTAAGAAGAGGGGTCCTAAAATAAATTGCAAAATTCCGACCAATGGCTGGCTGGGGGTTCTCCACAACCTCATACTTACATGTCAAATGAACAAATTTACTTGCTAACCAATTTTCAGCAATCAATTCTGACTGCAACGTCAAAGAACTGTCAAGAATAAACAGACACGGAACTCGCAGAAACACTTCCCATAAATACGCCATGTTTGACTTGGCTTGTTATAGATACTAGTGCTCAAATCAAAGGGACCTTTTGCAATCATGCTAAACACCGGAACCAGATGGAATTCCAGCGAGTGTTTTTGTGCGTTAGTTTTGGGGTACTAGATCCGGAGGGGGGGAGGTACTGAGTATATTCTTGCTACTGGGGAGTGCCGCCTAAATTGGTGTATTGTTTTGCCATTTTGGTATAAATATGGGTATCCCTTTTTCTTGAGACGAAGTAGGATTTGGAAAATCAATCGAGATAATTTGTGAGAATGAAATTGACTAAAGAAGGACTCGAGCCCACGACCTCTAGATTCGTGAACGTTGTGCAGTGGCAGCGTACTGAGTACGAATCTAGAGATCATGTGTTCAAGTCCTACTCAGGTAATTTTCACTTTCACAAATTATCTCGATTGGCATCCTTTTTCGTGATTTTGGTATAAATGTGGGTCTCAAACTTTCAAAAAATGTTTTGAATGTGGGTTTATGCATCCATTTTCAAGGTTTTGCGTACTTTTATGTATATATTTTCAATTTCTCGATATGAATATTGGAATACATTTTCAGAAATTTAGTACAGATATGGGTATACATTTTTACTCTTTGGTCTCCATCGAAAACTAAGTCATGTAGCCCCCCCCCCCCCTCCCAGGTTTTAGAGTTATCTATAGTTGGGTCCAGCAGGGCTAGAATAAGAGTTTGGGTTAGGAATTGGGTTACGGTTAGGGCTATTTGGCTAAGGTTTATTTAGTTAGGGTTAGGTTTAAGACAATTAAGCAAACGCCCTAGGCTAGGGTCTTTTTGCTTAGAGCTCTAGAGCTTCATGCTATTTGGCTATGAGCTATTTGGTCCGGGCTAAAGATGAAGCTAGTGCTATTTGGCAATGCCCTTTTTTGGCTATGTGGCGATAGGTTATTTGACTCTTTGACTAGTATAGGCTATTTGGCTATGTTCTATTGGCTTGGCTATGGACTACTTGGTTAGGGTTAGGGTCAGGGTCAGGGCTATTGGGCTATGGTGCTACGAGTAATTTCTTGGCTATCTACCTACAATTTTTTTGGCCATGGGCTTCAGGCTATATAGTTATGCGCAATTTTGTTTTTGGTCAAGGTTAAGATTAGGGCTCTTTTTGGCCGTATGATATTTGGTTGTTTGGCTATGCCAAGGACTATTTGGCTATGAGCTAACCGGCAATGTGCTACTCAGCCATGCAGGGGCGTCGCCAGGCCAAATATACTGGGGTGGACGTGGAGCTACCTGGGGGCTGGGGGGCGGAGCACCCCGGAAATTTTCGTCGACCACACCTTTCAGAAGCTCAGAGAATGTAGGCAACGCCCTTTCTGCAAGGCCTTTCTGTTAGCTCTGCATGTATATTTCTCATGCTAACAATGGAAAACTGACAATGACGTCAATATGACTGCGAATACGACTGCCATAATGGTGTCATAATGACAGCCACATTTCTATATAATATCACAGAATGTTATGTCACTTCTGGTCTTGCTTTACTTCTCTTTCAGCAAAGGGTTCAGGCTGCCTTACCCCCCTTCAATTTTTCTAAATGAATTTCAGCGAATTAGAAAAGTGACCTCTGGGAAAACTGGGGTGGACAAGTCCACCCCAGTCCACCCCGTGGAGACGCCACTGCAGCCATGGGCTATTTAGTTAGGGTAAGAGTTAAGGTTGGAAAAAAAGTACGGATCATTGAAAGAATGGTGTTCTTTGGTGTTTCTGGTTCATCGTGGTCCGGTTTGTAGCTCGTTGATAGAAGGTCCTTTTACACACTAGTATCTATCATTAACCGTTTGACCTTATCAGCTGTGTAGTCCATCGTCACAGGGTGCTGCGGGCATAAATATTTGGCCTCGTTACTGCGTCAAAGAGGCGCGAAAAGTATGGTAAAGAGGCGATGTGTCACAATTGCAAGACTTGTAGCAATGGCGGATGCTTTCATGGCTTGCTGTGAAGTTTTCAGTTTTGCCAGAACGTAGTGAATTTTTGATTGTGCACTCATCCAGCCGAAACAAAAATGAGTAATGTGAGTTTCTCAATTTTTCTTTACTTTCATAAAGAGTTAATCTTTCATCGAAATAATTTGGCAAGAGCAGAAAACTCTCAAAAATCAAGCAACATAATGTTTTGTGCAATAGAAGGGCCTAAATAGGCGGCCGTGCTGTGGCCGTGTGGCGGAGGAATGTACAGTAACAGTATCCCTTAGCCCACAAATAGTTTTATCTTTAACTCCGTTGTAGTTGAAGCCTATTACTAATTAGATTAACCCAAAAGGCTTTCAATTTGGTCTGCAAAGCTAAAGTAACCAACATTAATGATTATGTAATGTTGATTTTAGCTTTACAGTTCAAAATGAAATCATGAGAAATCAATAAAATAAAAAGAAACTGATAGTGATGGGAAAGATCTTTAAAATCTCCAGACCTGCAGTATATGCACTCTACCTGAATTTTTTCAAAGGAGTTGAGTGGGAATGTTGTCGGTGATCAGCCTATAGTTGAAGAGATTCCCGAAGACAGATTAGATTCTGGGAGTGAAGTAGCAGTGACATCCGGAGTTATTGACCTTGATTCAGTTGAGTTAATTGGTGAGTGACTCCTACATTATGTTTTAGCCCAAACAAGCCCAATCAATAGGGCAGGATACTGTTGTTGATTTTATATTTTAACCCTCCCCATAGATTTTTAAACCTCTCTACTGATATTGCTTGCTTGCTTCTAGTTACGATATTGCTAGTTATAATCAGGAAGAAATAGTTAATACACTAGTTAGAAACTAATTACCAAAAATGCTGCAATCAAGAGAAGGATTCAAGTATTTTCTACAAAATGAAATTTGCATTTATTTTCAAAAAATGGTCATTATACACAATACATCTTTGGCTGTTATTATGTGTGGCTCAAGTTAAGGCCAAATTCTTTACTGATGTCATTTGTGATGCCTTTTCCACCACCAAGAGTAGAACTAGAGTCTGCAAAATTTGATCACCCAATTTCCATTTTTAACTAGATATTGATGGAAGGAAATTTTCCTGGTTTATGGACTACCCAATAGTTTAGTAAGAAAATTTTCTCTTTTCAAGAAGTAGGTGGGGAATCACCTGGATTAGGGTTTGGGATGCCCAATTTGTGCACCAGTACTCTCTCAGCTGACTTATAGGCGCAAAATAGTTATTTCACATAAACTATCGAAATTTATTTATCAAATCCAGCTTCAAGTTTCTCTTTCACCCATTAGCTGGCCTCCGAAAGAGGAGAAAAGTCTGAAAAATTGATATTCAAATAAGGTTCCAAATGAATTAAATTCAATTAATTCAGCAGACACAAGTATGCTGAAAATCTTTCTTCAAAACCTTCAATAGGAAGAAAACAGGTAATTAGGTCTATTTTCTTCAAACGTTCCTGTATTCTAGGCCCTAGGAAGGAGAAATGGGTGTATTCTCACTGAAATGATTGAGGTATAATAGTACCTTGTGTATCTATTTTTCTTGAACAATGGTTGCCCCCAAAATAATTCTATAGATAAAGCTAAGGTGCTGTTGTAAACAAGTTTTTCAGAATTAGTTTCTCACTAGTGCTATCATATATTCTTTACTGGTCTATACAACGTTTATTTACATACCAAGCTCTTAACTTCATTCAGTTCCCTTGTGCACCTCTAAGGGGATGTTATGGAAACAAGGCCATCTTGACCTTTCTAATGCTATCCCTGCCACCTTAATCTGGGAGCGTATCTAAATTTCAATCCCTTTAACTTGTTTTTATCATGAATTCCTTAAAGTTTCTCTAGCTTTTAAAAATTTCAGTTACATGTATGGTATCTTGAAGATTATTTCATTCTTGTAATCAGTTGTCTTTCTATCATGCAATGGTGAAATGAATAATAGTACATTATAAATAAATGTTTCAGGAGCTAGACGTAGTACACGCAAAGAAGTTGTTGATTTAACAAAAGGCTATGGTCCTATGCTTGTTGATCTAACCTCCGATGAGTTTTTATCGCCACCAGCAGTAAGTATTAAAGACTTTTCAGTAACCAGGATGGTAATGAAGGGTTATATAGCATAAAAGTAGTAAGAGGATGCACCACTTATATAGGTGGATCTTTGTCAAAAAGTTCAAACATAAGAACTGTTTTTGTCAATTCCCATATAAATGGGTACGAAATTTTATAAAAAGCTTTTTAATGACTAGATGGGTCTATATATTTGTTTACATATCTGTCTGATTTTCTTAGGCCTAAAGCGTGTCAATACTTTTTATTTAAGACATGGCTGGTCCTGGGCAAAGAAATCAAAACTCAGACTGCAAAAGGGTTTCAATTAATCTGTCTAGACTTGCATTTGATTAAAAGTGATGATTTGACTTTCTACAAATCTGTTCAAAAAAATTGCAATTAACTTCACTGTTGTTGTGATCCTTAGAGCCAGATTTATTCATGACTTGCTGTTTTCCATGCTGACTTTCTCACGCATAAATTAAGGGAATTATTCGTGATATATGTTCACTCTTTTTTTGTAATAACCAGCAAAATTGGTTTGAAGCTCAAAGACACTCTATTTTCTGCCTGTGATGCTCTGACGTAGTGAAGGAGAGAAAGCTAAGTTAAATGGCATTTTGTGAAAAGAAGGTCTATTCAGCATTATTCACTACGAATTTTTCCACTGCAAAAGCTGTCTGTCCGCTACAGCTTGCACTTTGTTTTTAAGAAATCGATGAGACAATTTGATTGAAAACTTCACACTCGACGACCATTAGATGGCATTATCAAAAAAAGGAAGGGATCTTTTTATGCATGAATTATAATGCTAGCCAGGCTTGCGATTTTACCCATCATAAAGGGACCACTTTCCCAGCATCTGTGGTGCTTGTGGGAGCCATTGAGATAAACTCTTCTAGTTTACAAAAATGAATTGTCTCTCGGGGTTGGTTTCTTGTAGGAAACGATGTTTTCAATTCACTGATCTTTTGCTTATCTTTTCACAGGCTTCAAGTAGTCGCTCAGGTAAGACGATAAAGTGCAGCCACATCGGTCCTGCCATTTTATGACATGCATTCTATATAAATGTAATACCTTAGGTCCTAAGGTGTGTTGAATATCTTGGTTTGTTTTAATTCGCGCGTACTTCAATTCGCTCATTTTGAAACTGCTCACAAAGATTTTGTATTTTGGCGCAGTCTTGAATTCGCACACGCAAGAAAATATACAGAAAGATAAAAAAATTCAGTTCGAACGTTATTTTATTCTTTTAACGTTTTTTTTGACCCGGGGAAACAAGAATGGGACATCATACTGGCGGTCTTTTGCTACGCTATAGATAATCCCTGCACTCTAAAACCCTTACACAGCTAAATCTGGTCGGTTTTGCATAGGATCATAAAATTATGTCAACCATCTGGCCTGTATTGGCTTCAAAACAATGATTTTGACGGAGGAAAGCCTTGAAGTTTCTGTTTACTGTAAGATCAAGGGGCTTGTACATGTGCGTCATGTTGTTTGACACTGGGACCACCTTTCCATTGTTTTCCATGCGACCGATTCGCTCGCATTTTCAGTCAATTGGTCCTTTAAAAACATCTGCAAGCAAAAGCCACTTCCTAATCCTTATGCAAATGCTTCTCACATTAAGACAAGAGGGACTATAGATGGACAACGTCTAATCAGGCATTTGCCAAGGGAGATCAGCCACTTCTCAAAGTTTTGTCACGACTATGGAGCAGAAATGGAGGCTTTTAGAAGTATAGCCTTTAGAAGTCTCCAATACCATGGGGTGGTCTGGAAATAACTATTGTCTTGGAGATTTCCAAATCTGACGCAACAGATGTAGAAGCAGGGAGAAAGAGAAAGTGAAATCATACTACACTGAACAAGATCAAATTCAATTCCCTGACCATTATTTGCTCTTATTTCAGAGCTATTGCTATTTGAAGTAATAAACAGTAGAGTGTTTCTTCAAGACACATTTATGACAATACTTACTTGTTGAATTTCTAACGAATTTTAACTTTAAGTTATGCGCATGCGTAACAATTTTCGTGCACTGGGTGAACGGTTGAGAAAGCGTTGAAAAGATTGTCAATCGAAATCCTTTTCTCAGTTTTTAACAGTTGTTTTTTATTGGTTTACCGATAATGATGGTACTCTCTGGTCTCTTATACACGGGGGGTTGGAATGGAATAGTAAGAGGGGTGGAAAAATTTAAAAAAATAATAAGCGGAGGGGCTGTAATAAGAATATCCTGGGTGGAATTTCTTCTGAAAATTACTGAAAGGGGACACCTGTGAGAGACAGAATGTAGCGACAGTGGGACGTAAAAATTACAGTGCAATAGCTTCACTGATTTCACTCAAAAGTCTCAATCTCGTAGATTTTTGTAGTGTAACTCTTGTTTTGCTTGCAATTTTTTAATGGAATTTATTAGCGGGGGGTTTGGAATAAGAATGTCCTGGGTGGACAATTTTCCAAAAATCACTAAGATCACTAAGCGGGGGGGGGGGCGTTAGAGATCAGAGATGTTTAAAGACGATGACAGGTTTCATCGAAAACTTGAAAATATTTGTGACACGATTCCATGTAACACGGTAGAAATTGAATCCCGAGACTGTTCTCCTAAAGTATTCAAATCCCACGGTATTTACAGGAACAAAATTGAATTTAGGGTTTTGACATTTCGTAGGCAATATTTTCAAAAAGTAACAGTATTGCTAATCAAAGTACCATAAATGGAGATATATAATAAAAGAATAGAACAGGACCGTAGGAAGGTTTCACGGACTAGGGGGCTGAACAGTAGAAATCAGAATATGATTTCGTATTTTGATGACGTAATCCCATTATTCTGGCAATTATTGGGGGTGTAACAGCCCCCCAGCCCTTCCCTGCTTCGACGGGCCTGTAGAATGATAGAAAAGTTATGTTTCTGTCAATACCTGGAAATGAGTATGGAGTATCCTCCCTGAAAATTTGATGCAGCGGTCTTCTATGAGTTTCGAAATTAAACATTTATTAAGTACTAGCTTATAATCACTTTCCCATTACGATCCACCTATCCTGAGCCCAAGCCCTACTTTCTGCGGCACACCCGGTCAATATGCATTGTTGATGATGTATTTTATATTCATAAGGTTATAGAAGAAAATCGCTCAGAAACAGCGGTGCGAATCCAGTACAACGTAATCTACATTGGTAGGTATTTCACGCTAAACTTTTGAAAAAATTTATTTTTACTTTTATCATGATCATCTCAACTGCCTACATGAAGCCAAATTCAAATCATGATATTTTCTAAGCTCAATGTACAATTTATTCATTCAATGGAAACTTCTGCAGGTTGATTCACCGCAAATTTTCATGCAAAGCCAACATTTCGTTAGTGATATAATTTTTTCGTTAAAACGTTTGAATGAATTCAAAAGAATTACAAAAAACAATTTTCAAAAAAAATTAGCAACTACCTAAGATTTTGAAACCCCCATTTTTGTAGATTTGAGGCATTTTTGAAGCTACTGTTGTTTGCTTGATTTTGTTTATCAATCTTTTGAGAAAACATTAATTTTCAGCGATGCCCCGAGTTCATCCACAGCTCTTTCGCCTGCTAAGAAGATAGTTTGCCCTGTTTGTATGGATGATTCTACACAGGTTCGCAATTTTCCTATTCAACTTTCTAACGCCTTATCATCTTTTTTTATGACAGCGGCGTAGCTGATGGTGGTTACCTTTAGGGCGAGCGACTAAGGGCCCCCACGGATATGGGTCCCCCAACTGAAAAACTTACTGGCAAAGGGCCCCAGACCTCCTACTTCACTAAGGGCCCCACATACCTCAGCTACGCCACTGTTTTATGATCATTGTTCCCCTTCATAACCTCAGTTTTGGTTCTTTTAAAGGGGTGAGGGTGTCCATGTGAGGCGTGTCTGTCAGCCCCAGATGTATCAACACTTCAAAAATGCTTTAGGCCCCGCTCACATGAGGCCGGATCGATTTGAATCCGTCTCAAAAGTGATACGGATATGTTGCGTTTACATAGAGCCGCGCTACTTTTGTTTATGAAAGGCTTTCCGTTTAGAGAAGTGCGAATTCGCATGAAATAGTGGTGAAAAAAGTGAGGCTGAGAATACAAACAAGAATATGCGCACAGCTTGATAGCGTATGTTAAATTGAATACGGATGAAAAGTAAGGTGGATTTGCCGTTTGCACGAGATCGGATCACTTTGAAAACGTCTCGCTAGAAGAATCAACATTGATCTGGTTATCCGTATCTATTTTGATGCGGATTGATCCGGTCTCGTGTAAACGGCAGGCGTATCCGAATCACTTCTGATACGGATTCAAATTGATCCGGTCTCGTGTAAACGGCAGGCGTATCCGAATCACTTCTGATATGGATTCAAATTGATCCGGTCTCGTGTAAACGGCAGGCGTATCCGAATCACTTCTGATACGGATTCAAATTGATCCGGCCTCGTGTAAACGGCAGGCGTATCCGAATCACTTCTGATAGGGATTCAAATTGATCCGGCCTCGTGTAAACGGGGCCCTAGATGTGCCCCCTGCTTCTTTTGCAAAATTTGCTCCATAAACTCGTCGTTGTTTCACAAATGTTGCAAGTGCAATTATTGGCTGCATCATCCACATTCATCTAGTCTATAACAGGATTGTGTCTGAGGATGAGGCGGCATCATTTGTCCCCAAACCGAGCCTCAAACATTACGCAGAGCAATGGTTTTACGTCATAAATAGATGACGTCATATACTGATTTCTATCCCCTCCATCCATGAACCCTTGCTATAGGTAGCGATAATCTTCGGCTCATTTAGTAAGTCAAGCTCATTGGCAGTTCTGATTGTGAGTTTCATCTTGTTTACAGATCACGCGCAGTGGAAGGCATTTGGTTTCTACCATTTGTGGTCACGTGTTCTGCGACATCTGCATACTGCAGGCCGTTCGAATGCAACGGAAATGCCCAACTTGCCGGAAAAAATTAACTAGTAAACAATTTCACCCTATATATATCTAACGCTATTAAAATCATCAATCGAAAATAATTTTTCCAAGTTATTGTTTTGCTAAAAGTGTAAATATGAATTGACACATTTCTCCACACAAGGTTTTATACGCTCATTAATTTAAAGCTTTTATATTGGTTGTGAAGGAATGAAATTGCCAAGAGTGCTTCTCTCTCGATCTTCGAACCTAGAATTCCACGATGCTACCCTGGTGTGGAAAGCCATCGCCTTTCGGAAGGTTCAGCTAAGCTATTAAAGAGCTGCGATAGTTCGGCACTGCCTTTGGTGACTGGAATTTTGTTTTCCTACTCCAAATGTCATCCACCCTCTTAAGCCTAACCTGTGCACTGAACAAACCGCTTTCAGAAGTGTTTTTTGATAAGGACAGTCTGTGACGCAGGCTACTTTGGCCTACTTTGTTTAATTTCAGCCAGCCTGTTCTCTAAGGTTAAGGTGATATTTTACCGATTTATGACCGTACCACACTCAATTTGATTGTAATAAATAAACCATTGCCAACGAATGCAGCAACAACTATTGTAAATAATCTATTTAGCCCCATCTCCCCACCTCTCAAATTTGAATAATGAACAAATGTAAAGATGGATGTAGTTTTGGAATTTATCAGGTGGAACAATTATTCTTTCACCAAAAACTAAAACATAAACATAGATATTCTACTCATGACATCTTTTCACCTATAAGTTATAGCCCCCCCCCTTTTCTAATAAACCGCTTTTAAAAGTACTAGATTTCAGTCTAAGCCCAGGGGGCTTCATAGATAATTTATGGTAACAAAATATCATAAACTTGTAATGTAATAATATAAAATCATATAAACAACATATATACAACATACATTTTAGCGAAAGCTTTGCGGTCAAAGACCATCCTCGGTGCTAGACGTTAAAATAATAGAGAATTCCCTCTCTATTTATTATTTAGATAATTTTAGAGAATTTTTTCTCTATTACTTAACTTAAAATCTTGCAATGAGGATGGTTTTAACTGAAATGCTTTTGCTAAATTTTGATATTTTGTATGTATGATTTCATATTATTCTAAAATAGCAAATTTTTATCCATAAACATATAATAGTTATAAACATCGTTAAGGAAAATAAAGAAGAAGGCACCGTTTATGAGTAAAGACAAATCTTTCACTGCCAACTCGTATAAGAACATAATATTCTACACATACTAAAATTCTTTGCTAAATTTCAAACAAACGAACTAACTACCTCACGTTAGCGAAGAGACTTACTCAATTAAACAAAACTGTTAAAAATCAACAACACAATTAATGAAAGTCTGAACTGAAACCTTACCTTAAAAATAATTAGCAAAACTACGGCCTAGGGAGAGAGAGCCCCCTTCGCCAGGTCTCTGATTTATCTTCATTTACGCAATGCTTTATATGCGTATACGCTTAGTAAAAAGTACCATGTTTAACAGGTTTTCAAAGTGGGAGACCTTTCAAAACGCAATTGCGAAGCTAAGGCCTCGGTTAAACGTCACGCTCATCGAGTGAAGAACCTGACATGGAAACATCCTTGAGCGAAGTCTGTTCCGCTTGTCTGGAGCTCGGTGCTCTAGGTTCGGGGATATCATCAGTACATTAGAGGGTCTTCAGTATTGTGGGGGACATCATCAGTGCTGTTGAGGATTTTTAGTACTTTGGAGGGATACCATCAGCACTGTGGAGGGATACCATGAGTTCTGTGGAGGGATACCATCAGTACTGTGGAGGGCTACCATGAGTTCTGTGGACGGTGAACTCCAAGGAACCACAAATCAAGCACAAGTAGAATTCATCATGGAAATAAATGAATAACGGTTCTTGTCTCAAAGAGTTCCAACCAAATTTTGAAATGGTGTTTGATGAGTCAACAAAAGTTCGATGGCTTTAAAAAGTAAAAATTCAAGTCAAGTTAACTAAAACGTTAAAACAGCAATCAAAAGTAATTTATTAAAACGCACCTAGAGGGACTTTTAATTCTAGGCAATTAAACTTAGCAATTTTCGGAATCCGCATTAAATATCATAATTATTTACATTAAACTAGAGATTAATCGAAATCGGCAGTAATTGTAGTCGAAGACGGCAGGGTTAGACTTTCGAAATATCATTTTGATTCAAAAGTGCAGGAGAACCAGTAAAATCTTGAAGATTGGACAGATCATGATCATTTTCTAAAGCGAACAAAACTTAGGCCTTCTTGGTGCAAACTTCGGTATTTATCTCGGCCTCTTTCACGCTTCAACATTTCCGTTTGTGACTTCATCAAAATATCCTTAAATTGAGATGAATTTTTTGACTAGAGAAACCTACCGATGATAATTAAGCTGGCGTTACACTAATACGGATTATGGCGCATCAAACCGCCCAAAAATATAAAAATTTTTGACAGCTAAAAAACAAAACAATAAACAACTTATAAACTTTTGCAGCTCAAATGTACAAATTTGTTGTCAGAATTTACATTTTTGCAGGCAGAACGTTGTACTTTTGCTGCCAGCAAAACGACTTTGCTGCCAGCAAAACATTTTACACAAATTTTGCTGACTCCCGTCTGGTCAACTTTGCATCATGGGAAGGCAGCCATGTTTTGATGACAGCAAAAATATTCTGATGATAATTTGGTGACAGCAAACATTTTGAGCTGTACAGTTTTGGTGACAGCAAAATGTTTGTAGGATTTTTTGGTGACAGCAATTTCGTTTTGCTGGCAGCAGAGTCGTATTGCTGGCAGCAAAAGTTTAACGTTCTGCCTTCAAAAATGTATATTCTGACAACAAATTTGTACATTTGAGCTGCAAAAGTTTATAAGTTGTTTATCATTTTGTTATTTAGCTGTCACAAATTTTTGTACTTTTGGCTGGTTTGGTGCGCCATTAGATGACGGATAGCAATCGGGGCGCAGTGATTTTCGAAGTGAAACTTGAGAGTGCACTTGCAGTATGAAGCTCCGCTTGCTCCTACGCAATTTTCCCCGCATTTATTTACATAATTCAGAACAAAGTGTATCGGATTCATGTGATTACATCACATCGCTCCGCAACCCGGTAGCGTTATGTATCGGATTGATGTGGAGTAGTGTAACTGCAAGCCTTATCCGATATGAAAGTAACTCAACTCCGATAGCACTCCGGTATAGTGTAACTGCAGCCTGAGTTAGGTATCGATTCGTAGCATATTCTTTCCAGCTTCTCCAACCACTTTGTAGAATATCAGACAAATCTCATGCACGATATGGGGTTTTTTTAGATCGTACTCTTACCTCCATTGCGCCTCTTGTATGAGCCAATGCAATGTAATTGTCGTGAAATACCCCTCTACCGGTAATTTTATCATTATTATTATTATTACGCTATTTTAACCTCGTTCTGTTCAGAGAAACTTTATTGTCACCTAGTTATTAAATTATTCAAGCATGACCCTTACCTCGTTATCTTTGATCATTTTGGAGTTGAATTCAGGACGCAATAGTTCGGACATAGATTTAGTCTAGGGCACAGATCATTTTAGGCCCCTTCATTTCGATAAAAGAAAGCGACCCTTACAGGGTAGCTTATTCACCAAACTAATTTCAATTAATACCTACAATTTGTAATACCAAGGCGGAGAGAGACCGGAGTGACTAGGGGAATGGCTGTATGAAGTGTGTATGTTCGATGGAATACTCGGAGGTCCCATCGTGTGCCCGTAGTTGTAGCTGTTATGGTTGTAGTTCAGATTCGTAGACAATGGCACGTACGAGTCGTAACAAGTGTCCATGCTCGGGCTTGCGGGGTAAATTGACGGCGGAGGAGGAGAGCTGCAGTACCTCGACATACAAGATGGTAGGCCGTTTCTCACGAGGATGGGGACTGGGACTTGTCTCCCGGATGTAAAGTTTATCCACTCCATTCGATTTCGGGATTCAATTGTTTGTTTCTTGCACTTGTATCTCTTGTTCTGAAACCAAATCTTGATCTGAAGAATAAAATAAAATTCGTGATGTAATTAACGAAATATCAATGAAATAAGTCAAAACAATGGTGAACGGTGATAAATAACAAATCTGTTATCAGAAGATTAATCAATCTGATTCTCTTTGGCCCAGAGTAAATTTTCAAATTTTGATTGGACAATTATAGCCCCTCTGTTCCAGTGTTAGCCCCCTTACCGGAAGAAACCTTGCACCACCACTGCAGATATCAGTAATAAAGATCAAGCCTTTACCCTAAACTCCCCACAAACACACAAGTAATCAAGGCTGTTGAGAATTTGGTAAACAGATTAGTAACTAGGGGGCTATCCGTGTCTGTCTTCGTCGTGAGCTCTCTCTAACGTGAATTTTTGCCTTATCAATCACCCTCCGCCGGTCTCTGCAAGCAATTATTAGCGCAAAACACATGTTCCATTTCAACTGCAAACTTGTCAATGATGGACATGGCCGAACACAGCTGACTCTATTTCTAATGACATGAGGAGACCGTACGGAAGCGAGGTTAATCAAACAGAGACGACCCTCAAAACGCTTCAGATCATTCACGTCTGGGTCACAGTCTCGATTGAAATGAATAAAATTTCATTTGTTTATCTTATGTTATTCAAGATGCGGGCCAATTGAATGAATCTTTGACAGAGCCACTTAGAAGGCACAAGCCTAAGCATGCTGGAAAATGAATTTCGAATTCGTGTTCAAATTCCGGCGAGGACAAATAGTGGTCACTACAATTGTTCTTTCCTCATTTTTTATTGGTTCATACTACTGATCTGTAAAAATCATCTTTTTTGGAGTTCAGTGGTTCATACACGTGGAGGTAGCCGTTCTGAGAATAGTTCATAATATGGACAATTTTACTTGTTTTACCGAACTATTAAAGTTTGTTAAATTTCTTTTGTAATAGACCTAATGCAAGTCTATTGGCGTACTATTATAATGGGCCTAAAATGCTTGTCTAGACATGGTCGTAGACTGCCTGACGCTACAAAATACTTAATGGTTCTTTGTATAAGAACAGCCTTTATTATTAACACTAGTCTAACATTTGGGTCATAATTCATGTGCTATCTCCCAACCTTTAAGATATTAACGAAAAGAAATGTCAATCTCTGCCTAGAATCGCACTTTAAACACGTTTTCAAGGAAAGTTTTATAAATCTAGTGGTGTGTATATGTGGGTTATTATCACTGACTTCAAAATAAAGGCTTGATCGAGCATTCTGTTTCTGAAAACATGCCCAAGTGGAATTTCAATGTATTAAATTGAACCTTCCAATATGGCTGCCAATGACTTCATTTTCGAATGACAGATGCTCGATCTCCTGTCTTCATTTAGAGATCAGTAGTTATAATCAGGAAAAAAATGCTCAAAAATTCCTAAGGCTCTCCTTGTGAGTTTCTAGCTACGCCCTGTGAGCCTCACATAAAAATTCGTGACGACACATGCGCAGTAGAATATTTCAGATTGTTACAACAACAAAATTCGCTTGACGAAAAGAAGCAATTTTTCAACTTTTCGTTTGACGATTCTATTCGCAAAGTGTTTTGGCCAATGGTAGGATTTCTTCAGCCTCACCTTCAGCCTGAGACTTAACATCCATTTGAAAAACAATTATTCGAAACGAAAGCGGAATAAAGTGGAGATAAAAGTCGCTTTGTCGTCACGAATCTTTGTGACGATCGTCAAAAATCGCATAGAATGGTAACGATCTCATCTCATCCATCTCATCTCATCCGGGACTTTTTCTGGAATTAATTTGCAATTGGTGAGATTTTTTATGGTCGGACCCAAAGTTCTTCATGTCAACACGAAGTCAATGAGAGAATTATCTCGAGGGGTTAACACACTGTTGGGGTAGTCAATAAACTTGTCGTTCCATATGAGAGGTGTAGGCTAGGAAACTATGGTACCTAGATTGAACAAAGTTTTTTTATAAAGAAATAAAGTGTATCAGCCTTTGATTCAACACTGGCCAAAGAGCTAAGCAAATATTAAATACACTTTTTTCGAGGGGTTAATCACTTCAAATAAAGTGTACGAGATTTTTTGAGATTTATTGAGATTTCTAAGATTTTCAGAGATTATTAAAGATTTTTCAAATTTGTAAATATTTTTTCAGATTGGTAAAGCTTTAAATAGATTTTTAAAGATTTTTCAGTCCAAATTTGTAAAGATTTTTAGGATTTTTTCAGATTTTTAGATTTGTAGAGATTTTTTCAGAACTAAAGACTTAAAGACTTTGAGTCGCACGATGTCTGGTCATTCCAATACTGGTTTCTTATAGACGAATTGCTTAGTGAATAGAAAGAGTGTAAACAAAGATAAAAACATACTTCCTTCTGTCATCGATCGTACCTGAGTTGCAGTAAGGTTGAGTTTGCTTGCCAGTTGTTCCCGTTCATTGGCGTTCAGATATTTCTGTTGCTTGAACCTCTGTTCAAGTTCGGTTACTTGCGTCTGCGAGAAAAGAATTCTCGGCTTCTTCTTTTGTCTCGATGAGCTATCCCTCGTGCTGATGCACCCTCGCTCTTGTTTCCCTGTGACGTCTTTTAGGTCGAACTTGACATCCTCGTTTTCGATCACGAATGAGTCGCCGACTGCTGCATAAAGAATGGATCCGGTTTTAAAATTTTTTAATGTTATTATATGAGTCAAGTTCGAAATAAGACTACGCATATTTTTAAATGGTTTTGACACTGACACAATCTTATAAAAAATTATTCATTTCATTTCCACATTTTGATTTTATAAATAATGATTTGGTGCACAAATTTGGAGCCTTATAATACTACCCTACACAGGAATAAAACAGAACAATAAAGAAACTAATGAAAACTCATGGCATAAAGATATACGATAAGGAAGCTGTTGAAACTAAATGCGATCAGGCACAGCATTATCTCCCGCCATATAGGACAAAAGTATAAAATAAATTTATATATTATAATTGCACATATTAAGTCTCTAACCATCGCTTATAGATGTGTTGTGCTCATACATGTAGTAAAAAAGTGCATAATATACATAAAATTCACTATCATATTGACAGATCTTGTTTGCATTACTTATATCAAACAATATTTACATTTGAGGTTCACATTGAGATATACGTTTAAAAATGGCATCAGTTAGATAAGAGATACCTCCTTTAATCGAGGTTTCCTCCTTAACTAGTGTAAGCAGTATCTACGTTCACTACTAGTTGCCTTCCACTGCTATAGGGCCCTCTCATATCTCTAATCAACTGTATTCAGCATTTCTTGTCTATTTTAAAAAAGTACTCGAATTTAGGCTTCTATGTTTACACTTAAACGAATAAGCAACTCTACTAAAGAATACTACAATTCATATCAACATGATTCGAAACTTGGCATTAGATGATGTTTGCAATACTCTTAATAACCTAGTCCCTTCATTTATGCGAAATTTTCCGAAGAAAAACATACCAAGTACGACCTCAAAGGGAAAAAATCTTAGACATCCCAAAAATAAATACTACGAAAAGTGTCCTTTAAAGGCCATCAAATTATTTTAAAGAAAAATAAACGTGTACTAGTAATCTCCTTCATCCTGTGCAACTTTAACTACTGTCCTTTAATAGCTATGGCTTTTCTGCAGAAAAAAGTAAAAAAATAAAATAGAGAAAATATATGAAAGAGCGTTGCGAATAATCTCTGCAGATTATTCACTGAATTACTATGAGATTCTTTAAAAAGATAAAGATACGACGATTCATGTAAACATGATCCGCACACTGGCATTGGAGGTTTATAAAACTCTCAACAAATGAAATCTTCTTTTATGCGAAATTTTTATGTTATACTCCCCTTATAACCTAAGAGGAGTAAAAAACCTTATATATTCCCAAAGTCAATACAAACAAATGTGGAATCAAACCTCATGGTTATCTTGGACCCAAAATATGGAATTTACTTCCAGATAACATAAAGATGGCATCGTCCGCCAATCATTTTAAAATGCTAACGAAAACCTGGTATTTCGACAACGTATGCTGCTGCTCTTTTTGTCAGAAATGCCTTTTGAGTGGTCAGACTTGATGTAACTCTTTACGGTTTGTTGCTTGATGTTGGTTTAAATTAGTCGTCCTGTACTATGTGAATACTAACATTGAATAATTCATATCATTCATATCATAATTGGATTCAATCTTTAAATCTCGGGCCCAAAATCTAAAATTCGCTTCCACATGAGGTTAAGTTAGCTCCCTATGCAATTCATTTCAAAACACTGTCAAAATCTTGGTTCCTTGAAAACATTTTTTGCAGCTCTTTTTGCCAAAAATAACTTTTTATAAGAGCGGTCGTCATACTTGACGAATAACTTTAAAAAAGATCTTGTCACTATATCAATTCATTACAATTCAAACGGTTTGGGGTACAGGGTAATGTCTATATTTGGCTTCCTTTCAAAACATAAGCAACTCTAAAGTAAATCATTTTTAGTAGCTTTAAGGGGTGGGGCCAAGGAAGTTTGAAAGTCGCCCTGGGTGTACTTTCTATCCTATTCAATATGGCGGCTTATCAACTTCATTTTTCATCTGCAGATGCTCGATCCAGTCTTTGTCTTAGAATCAGTGGGACCAAACAATCACTTGAGCTCATAGGATAATTCCGGTCTAATTCACCCATTAAACGTCCTTATAAGCCATAAACAGAAACAAACAGTGGAAGTCAGCTGAGTTCACAAATGTTGGCAGAGACTATTGTATGGGGAGGCATCTGAAAAAACAGCCAGCATTTAGGGTCAGAGTGCAATCGAATTAAAGACCGTTTGGATGAAAATATTATTTCAGATTTCGGTCATTCAATACAATGACACAATAATCGAATCTTGTTTTGTCTTTATGTAAATCGTATGTTTCTAAATATTGTCACAGTCGTAAGGCGCAATGTGCATATCCGTAGTAGGCCGGATTTGTTGGTTTGTACGTTTCACCATTCAAAAGGCCTATTACATTCTTTTTTATATGAAATAAGAACATTTACACCGGTTCCACATGTTCTTAGTTGGAGGCACAGTGTAGAAAACAATATCCCATTTCAACAATCACTCCTAGTCGTCAGTGTCTCTTATAAAAATGAGATCTTTTAGATACTTGTAAGTATTTTTTCGCATCTTTATAAGTAAGTCAGTACTCGACATGGAAAAAAGCAAATTAACAATTGAATCGAAGGAAGATAAGCAATTTTCAAAACTTTATTTTCCAGAATTCAAACCGACACCATCTCCAAACAGGTGTAAACCTTATTTAACATGAATACTTGTTGATTTGCAATGCCTACAAATTTATTGAGCCTTCTGACCCATTTACAATCTATCTTTACCTTTTCTAAACTATTTACAAAATACACTTTTTAAAGGTTCAGCAATATACCTTTTCCTGTTAATGCTACTATCTTGAATCAAAGCGAATATAAGGATAAGGATGAAATATTTAGAATAGAAGCAGGAAATATATAACCCAGATATAGTAAGGTAATTGATTTTGAGAACGAGAATGGTATTAAATGCGAATTCTGAGATCACACAATGCATTAAGGGATATCTAAGTGGCAAATTTGTATAAATTCAAGAGGACACCACTGACAGGAAAAATATATTTACATTCCTAAGCAATTCTAGGTACTCAAGTTTACCTTAAGGCTATGCAATTCATTTAAGTTCTGACCGAGCCTGAGCTAAACTTACTAATAAAAAGCATGTACTGTATCATGAAAACATTCAGAATGAGTACCAGCCTCGATCTATTCCATTGACATTTTTCTACAAGCAATTGGCTCCTGATCAATTTTCTGCAACTGATTTTTTTCTTTTTTTATGGAGTAGAGTAAGAGGAGAACTATTGCACTTTCCAAAACATTCCTTTTCTCAGTCTACCACCAGAGTAACCTTCTATTACCACACCCAGTGGTCTTGCCATAAACTAAACTCTTCATTATTAGAACCAGTTAACTTCTTTTGGAGGTGGCTGTTATTAATCTTCCTCTTTTTCTCTCTGGGATACTTGACCAAATTTCGGAGAAGGACGTGCCGCTAAAGAAGCGCAATGTATTCCCATATCTATTCCAAAATCCTAAAAGAACTCCCAAACATATACCCCGAAAATGTCTCTTTCTACAAAGGTATTACGTAATTTTTAGATACAAAGAATTGGCTCACCTTTTTTCTTTTTATGCCTACCAATGGCTCTCTGATGAAATCGATACCCATATTTTAACTAGGTTTTGAAAGATGGAGACCCATATTTATACCAAAATAACGAAAATGTATACCCATATTTTCGCAGCCGTCCCCAGTACCCCAAATTTACAGAGTACCCCCTCGGACTCTTTTTTCATGCCTATTTGTCAAAATTAATCCCTGTTTATTACACATGGGGGAAAATGTCCATGCCTAATGCGGATTTGTTAAAAAGTCCCAATAGGTTCATGTTAGGTTCATTTTTTGTTTCGGGATTTACTGTACTGTATTAACTATAGATTGACATCATTGATACTTCTGACCATTTCAGCTGATCACTAACCTCTCAGGCCGGTATAAGAAGTAAGGGTTTACTAGGACCCCAATCATTCCCAAAATCTATTGTTATCAGTGTGGTACCTATTCTTTTGAACAATGGTGCCCCCAAAATACGCTACGGCGTAGCCAACTACCGATTTCCTGCATATTGATTCAAGTACGAAAACAAGCGATGAAAATTTTTCTTTCATCCCACAGCTGTGCAAAAGGGGTGGCAATCGAATCTCGTTCGATTTGAATTGAAAAACGTGTACGCTGTATAATCATAACTGCAGCTATGTCAAAAACAAACAAATAACGGTCTGAAATCGAATTTAGCCCACGCCGGTTCGACGCAAGTTTTACCAAATCACAACACAAACATGTAAAACGCATTGGTTCAGTTTATTCAGTTGTCCCAGTTCTGAAGACCGCCTGTTTGGTAAATTCTCCATTAGTGTTGTATAAATTGATGAAGTGCATCAAAAATTTTCGTAAATACGAATTTATTCCGTTAGAGTGCCAATGATTTCAATAATCGACGGAGTTTGTGACTCGTGGGCGCATGCGCAAGCGATCTGTACGGCCTTGTAGGAAAGTTTGATGTGATATTTACCCAATATTTCGAGAATTTGAGTTTTCCTCTAGCTTTTTTTGCCCTTGCTTTGCAAAAACATCACGATTAAACGGTCATTGACTGGAGGAAGGTTATGAAAAAATAGAGAAATCAAGTATTGATTCCAATATATTTCAATCAAATGGTATCACCAAACTTGTTTGCAAGTTTAGTGATCTGAACTTCATCAGTGTGATGCCAATTAAGGGCTTTACTGATTAACAAGCTAGGTGTTGATGTATCACCATGGGTATTGTGAACACGATTTGAGTAGGTAATAAATCATGTGTATTGCAAAGCTTTTTATAAATGAATAAACCTTACTTGCTGCCAGTTTGTCTTTATTCCAATCGTTTTTATCTGCATCTTCGCTCTCTCCTTTGATTATTGATCGTTTGTATCGGCCTACTTTCGAGAAGTTTTGCATTCGAAAGTTTTGACCCTACCTGAAAACTAGTCCCCAGACCGACGTCGTCACCGAACTTCAGGGCGCGTAAATTTTCAAAATTAGGCCAAGATAAACGATCAACAATGAAGAGAGGGGGAGAGCGAGGAAGCAGTTGAGAACAATTGAAATAAGGTAGCAATTAAAGTTTCATTTATAAAAACTATTCAATATGCATAACTTATTATCTTCTCAAATATGTCTACAAAATGTCTATAATACTCATGGCATGACAGTGCCGTTTATCAGAAATGTATAAGTTCTACTTCTAGCAGCATTGAAGTATTTCTAACGCTTATTCTGGCTTATTAGTAAAACAAGTTTTCTCTGCCTCATATGCAAAATACTTTCTACCTTCCTAGAACATAGCCTGACCTAATCAAGAAAGAACCTTTGTTATTGGAAGCTAGAAAGTTTACCCGAAGGGAGGTTGAAGACTTTTATGGATTCTGTGTATTACTCACATTCAGGGTCCGTTCTAAATTTTGTTTCAAAATGATCTGGTTGGAATAGACTTGAACCTGCAAAATGAAATGTCGACTAAAGCTATATTTTGGCCGTTTTAAATAAAAATAAGGCATAATGGTAAATTTCTGCAAAAAGCGCGCGAAAATGGTTTGCTGACGCCACTTTATCGACTCTTTTTCAAATGTTCCTTTCTGAGGCCTAATAATTTTCAAATGTGATTATAAGTTTTGTTGCTGTTTGCTGAAGTGTAAACCTAATCGCCTTCTGAGTTTTGAGCATTCTAAGGGTCCAGGAAATCTTACGTGATTCTTGAACCAGAGGTTTCTAGCAGTACAAGGTTTTTTAGTCCACATTAAATCGAACATGTAAATGTTACCAAGTAGCATTCTAATATAGGAATGTTTCTTAGTGTATAGCATTCAGATTCTTCTGAAGATTTAGTAAAATTTGAGGCTCCATATTTTATGTAATATAGTTTACATTAAATGAAAGAACTTGCAGAGATCATTTCTTGCCGTAGGGAGGAGTTTGGAGCATCAAATTTTGCTTTCAAATCTCTACCTATCCAACTAAATCATCTGAACTAAAGTAAATGTAAGAAACTGATTTTAAGAAACCGTAGGGCAAAATTTCAAAGAGAAAGAAACTGTAGTTGGAGGTTTTGTTTAGATTTAAAAGCTAAGAAACTTTTAACGTTGTATTTAAAAGAAAAGGTACCCCAAAACAGCCCCAGGCACTTCATAGGCACAGAATTGTTTGTGTTTCTCCCAACTTTTTCTTGAATAAGCTGCACAGGGGTGAAATTTCATTAAGTGGAACCATATATTTTCATATGAAACAAAGTTAAGAAATATTTTTTGGGTTTAAGAAACTTGGTAAGAAATTTTTTGTACCATATTTTGGGTAAAGCTAAGAAACTTTTGGATCAAGATTTAACATATGAAAGAAACGAGTGTATCATATTTGAGGCTCCATAATATGTTTTTCCTTTAGAATTGAAAAAGAGTTGTAGCATATTTGCTATGCCTGATAAAAAGCGATGCTCTGTGTTTCCGAACAAGATTGGCAGTCCAATAATGACGAGGAAGGGGCGGGCAACATAAATTTATCTCTGACATTTGTTGATCTTTCATCTAAACATTGACAGAAAATAATTTCCTTGCGCAGGACACCAACAATCATGTTTCCAATCCTTCGATCTGTAAAAATGCGCCAATTACCCAAGCTGAAAGCATGAATACAACCATCAAGCTTAAGTCCAAGAATTTAAGAACTTCTATGTTACTAAAATGCGAAATTTGCCCGAAATTATTTGAGAACGATGAGTTCATTTTTGCAACAGGTTATGCAAATAAATCAGTTGAAGTACTACAAAGACATCTTGAAACTCAAGTCCTCGGTAAAATGAGGTGACGAGTGATGAACATTAAAAGACGTAAATTCAATTAAGTACCACCAATTTAGATTTGGCACCTTAGCAAGGTGGCCTAGGCCAGGCAAGGGTAACGAAATATTCGTAACAACTAATTTTCAAACAACAAATTGAAATAATTTTATTTCGAACTAGGTGTTAAAATCAAAGTAAAATGTCCTTCGAGTACATCCATTTCTACCTATCTTATTTATACACAAAAAAGGCGATAAACAGATTGGAAGAAAATATCAAACTTCGCTCAACTCATCACACTAAAATGACAACAAATCAGTGCGATGTTTTGACACTGAATTTATAACTTTTAGCGTCCTTTTTAAATTTAGGGAGAAACTTTAACTCATCACATCTTTGGTGATATTTGAATTAATTAATTACTACTAGGCCATATATGTTGATAACATAATCTAATTCAGAAATCACGGGGACAAGCTAGTGATAGTTTAATCTTTTTTGAGCCTTCGAGGCGTCAAGAGCTTGTTGATGTTGATTGTCATATTAGAACGTCATACAACAATTTGATAGGAAGTTGAACATAGTATATTTCATGAGTAAGTGTGATAAGAGACAAGTGAATTTATTACTATTTTGTTACAGTCATGAAACTCGGAGCAGCGTAAAATATCTTATTTCATTTGCCTCTTATCTTCGTAGTTATAAATGCCCCAAAGTTGAGCACTAATAAGCAACGACTTCAGAAAACGCAGATATTCATCAAATCACGCTGACTAACCGACCTACCTTTGGCAAAGTCCCTTGCACCTTTGATTTCTGCCTCAGCCACCATGCAGCTTAAGCCAGTGAACTCTTGAGTGCTACCTGACCCTGATAATGGAGTATAGTTTATTTCACCAGGGACTCCTAGGTCGCTGTCCGACTTGATTCTCTCTGAAGGGCTCTCCATGGGGCTTTCAAAGGAGCTTGAACGACTCCGTCTCAAAATATCCTCAACCAGAAATGACGAAGCGACGGACTCGATCTTCACCACTCTCTGATGTCTCCTGTCCATAGAAGTCACCCTTGCGACCAGGTGATGATTATAAATCGGCCTGTTAATGAATTGCCAGGGTTGCACGCCACTCAACTAATCTTACCGTACGCGACTATCTGCCATTCGGAGTCGTCTTGCAGGCACTCACTCGGACTTGGGCTCACGGTGTGGATACTGACTTGCTTTTCTATCAGGCTCCCTATATTGTCAGTGCGGTAAAGTCGAGCTCAAATAGTGCTAATGGAATCTATTCACGTGAAACACAGCTGGTTCCTCAAAGCAAGGATGATTGTTACTGGGCAGGCGGTTGAGCGATTGTCTTTTTGTCGGATGTTGTTGACATTGATCCTCAGAGTTGCTGAAAGGCGGACGCCTAAATACTTTCTCAAGTATTCAGCAAAATCAACAGTAGGGATACACCTCCAAGCCTTCAGACCACCGAAAAGAGAAAGCCATCCCATCGGGCCAGCCCTTAGCAGACTTAAAGTAAACGACGAAAACAAATGTCCCGTTCGAGAGGTTCTCGAGCTTTTGAGAGCACTGACAAGCGTGTTCGCTGAGTGTTTTCGTCAGAGTCAATGATTTTTGAGTGGAACTTAGCAGCACTAGCGTATTGTCAAGTATGTCGAAGAGAACACATTTTGTCACTTTCGAGGGTGTTCACAATAAGATCCTTGTTAACGATGTCATTTGTCGTCATCAGGCAATTCTAAATGATCCAGTTATTAGTGCTGCTACTATTATCGATCGAAATCAAGGGCGGCTCACACTCAATCTACTACTGATCGGTTTGACGAACCGAACCGGGTTCGTAGTCATAATTTCAGGCCTAGTATTTTCTTTCATCTAATTTAGGCTCTAAGATAAAATATTTTTGATATTTCATTGACCATTTTGCTACCGTAACACTGGTTTCACTCATCTGATTTTGTTTATTCGCTTCTTAAGTTTTATTTCTTTATCAGAGTCAATGAATTACTGATACGAAGTGCTTTCGGATGCGTTTTAATGTTCCTTTTTGGAGGTGGCAGTGGGCATGCCTCAAACATTTTCTTAGTACCCCGAACCCCCATTTTCCCCTCGGAGTGATTTGTCCATTATACAATACCACAGGGAGCATGTCACCACAATGTATCCCTGTGACGTGAAGGCTAACCCAAACCACACAGGGGCGGATCCAGGAAAACTTTTGACTGCTGCTCATATTGCTCCAAGTGATAGAATAATAAATTTCTTATCTAAGAATACCACTCACGGCTTGCTTTGCTGTGACGTCACTCTATCCGTTCTTGGATATCAAATATTTGATCATTACTTCAAAAGTCTTGAGCCAACGAATAGAGTAAATGTTTTGTTAACACGGAAGAAAATGCTCTGCTTCATTGCTTTGAGTTAGTCATGAAAGTCAATTATTTGATGACATAAAACATACATTTTCTTATTACAAGAAAGTTTCACATGACCTCATTACTCGATCTTTTTTTGAAGTTTGAAGCTAGAAGATTTAGACACACACTTATCTAAAAAAATGAAACAATAAGTGTTCACAACTAAAGGGGTAAAATCAGCTCAACGTACCCGTTTTTTACAAGAAAAACGTTTGCAAGAAACAGCGGGTAGAAATTTGGTCAGACAGGCCCGTGGCCGGGCCTTTAGAGCGAGGGTGGCAAAACTTCTAAGTCAGTTTAGAAAATTCTTGGGGATGGGTAAGGCTAAACAGATATGGACACTAAGGAAAGACAGCTTTCAGAATTTAGGCCTATTTATATTTCATTCATAAAATATGCTGTTTTAACGCTGATTCTCATCAACATTTTCTTCTAATTTCATGATTTTATAAAGGGTGCAACACTGGGCAATTTGAAAACCATTATGATTAATTGAAAAGTTTCCAGGGGTGGCAAAAGGCTTATTTAAATTACACCAAGGGTGGCAATGTCATCCTGTGCCACGCTGTGGCTACGGGCTCAAGATTTTCTTTTCTTCATAAGAACCAGTAAAATAGATTTCTAGCTGACTGTTCTTAAATGCTCCACTATTTTCTGCCTGAAAGTTCGTTAAATAGCTCTTATTTTAACAATGAATTGGAAGTTGGTTTTTGCTATCAGTTGTGTTAATCATTGCAAATTTTGACTCTCTTCCCCATCTGACACGATCTGACTCACAAGTATGCTGTCCGTCTGATTGCTTTGTATTTTCAGATTTATTTTGTAGAATTCTTTTAATGAGCTAAAAATTGCCAGCCTCGGTTCGTTCTTGCTAGTTCTAAAATTTGAGGCTCGTGTTCTTCGGAAATTGCCCTTGTGAATAAGCATTGAAATAAACACAGAAAAAGTTCACCAGACTAGAGCCCTTGCCTTGAACTGACTGTTAAACACATTTTGGAGAAGTAGAATTGAAAATTATTGTATCACTTGAATTCAAAAGTAAGGAATAGGCAGGCAGGCCGAGGTCGAAGCCATAGGTTCTTATAAAAAACGTGTATGCTCTGAGGACTTGTGCTTCCTTCACCTGTCACAACTGAGGCCCACACACACCTGAAGAGATTTTTGAAATAGAGTTTTTTGTGACATTAATGTGCCCATTAACTCTTAATCAAAATCTGACGTTGATCCTCTAATTTTCACGCCCTCAAATATCACGGATTACTTTACCAATCATCGGTGTCAGCTGAAACAGATCCCACTCGAAAAAACGAAGGGGATTGGGTTCTAGTCGTGAACTGTAGAGGATAAGCGCAATGGACCTAAATAAACATGAAATAAACATTTTCTAACACTCGATAAACAATTTTTAACAACCCGTAATTTGGCTGAGAGCTGAATATTCTCTTGTTGAATTATTATTGTTTTCAGCAATAGGCCATTGTTTCTCAGTATCATTCTTGTTCTTCTCTACCCTTTGTAGTACTCTAAAAGACCGTTTGATTGTAAAGATTTACTATAGAGCATAAGGGTCCCGTTCACACGAGGCCAGATCGATTTGAATCCGTTCAAAAAGTGATACGGATGGGATTCGTTTACATAGAGCCGCGCTACTTTTGTTTATGGTTGGCTTTCCATTTAGAAAAGTGCGAATTCGCAGGAGATAGAGGTGAAAATAAGTGAGGCTGAGAATACAAACAAGAATATGCGCACAACTCGATAGCGCATGTAAAGTTGAATACGGATCTAAAGTAAGCCGGATTCACCGTTTACACGAGCCCGGATCACTTTGAAAACGTCTCGATAGAAGGATTGATCACGCTATCCGTATCTATTTTGATGCGGATTGATCCGGCCTCGTGTAACGGGGCCTAAGATGTGCTTCACATGTCCACCATTATTGAAGATAATCTCTCCTCGACAACGAGGCTACATGTGCACAATAGTATGACGTAAATAAACAAAACAGCATAACAATAAAACATACGAAATGTCACTTACAGCATTATAATACCCATACAAGAGTGGAGCATCGCATACTGTAAGGAGCCTCCAGGTGACACGCTACCTCTACCCCCTCCCAAACGTCACTTATCATAATAATATATCTTTTTTAATGCTAGTCGTTACGTAGTACAGAGACTAATATAAACTAACATAGAGTAACTTTAAGTTACATCAAGTATGACCGCTCTCATGATACGGTTATTTTTGGCAAAAAGAGCAGCAACATACGTTTTCAAGAAACCAAGTTTTTGTCAGTGCTTTAAAATGATTTGCAGAGGGAGCTAACTTGACTTCATCTGAGAGCGAATTTCAGATTTTGAGCCCAAGATATTACAAAGATTGGATCCCATACTTCGTGGTATTTACTTTTGGGATATCTAAGGATTTTATATTCCTCTGAGATCATACTTGGTATGCTTTTCTTCGAAAAGATTTTGTAATAGAACAGTCTTTGGATGGTACAGAACTTCAAAATAGCCAGGAAAATCGGGAGCATAGCGAAACGAAAACATAGATTACTTAAGCTTTTCGTCTGACACTCAACAGAGTAATACGTCAGAAAGAGAACGAAACAGAAACCTAACTGATTATATACCCAGATGTGGATCGAAATAGGCCAATCAGAAAAGAGGTGAATGATTGGTATAGTGTAGGAAACCAATCAACACCCACGATACAGTGAGCTGACCAATAGGATTACTTTAAGAGTCCTAAGGCGAAAACGAACTCTTTCTGTCTACACAATAGGGGATCCCTGGTTTTTATTTGAATTGAACCAGGGATTCCCTATTGTGTAGACAGAAAGAGTTCGTTTTCGTTAAGGAGATCGTTATAATTTAATGAATAATCTGTATAGATTATGCGTAGGGCTCGATACAGATTATTCATTAAATTATATGTTTTTATTGTGAAGTTTGTGAAATTACATGTGTGAAGTAGACAAAAACTAAAAGGGGTCAGCTGTCCCACGCCCACGACAGCATTATTTGATTTCTGTTCATGGATTGGTTTTTAGCTTGTTCAATTCATTTCAATTCAACTTTACTCCAACACAGGTGTTTTAAAGTTTTGCGTTGCGGGTTGGCGCCCTTCCAAAAAATGTACCCAAAAATAGACGAAAGCTGTGACTGTAGGCTTAAACTTTGTACTTTTACTTTTATAATTTCATTGTCGTCCTAAAACAGGGAAATACGGTCAGTCAATCAAAAGGTTCTTGCAGGGGCATAGGAGTATACTGAAAATTTAAGGGGTGTTTGTCCTCCCCCGTAGTTCCAAAAATCAGTTTTTCTCAGCAGGATGCCAAATGATTCTTTTGTGTGTGTACTGCACTCGAATAATGGTTCACCCTTCTAAAGAGTTTCCCAAGCTACGGCACTGCGTTTGGCAGAAACAAAAAATTAAAAGCGAACGGTACATGAAGAAGATTAGGCTATGTTCTGATGTCTATAACTTGCTAAGGACCTTTCTATACCTTAATTTGAGTATTTGAGTGAAAGCTGGGAAATTCTAGGAAATATTTAGGGAAGTCTCATTATTTCCATCTAAAAAAAGGGGAAATCTCCAGGGACGCGTTTGATTTTGAAGATTATGATGATGATGATGTTTTAATGATGATGGCGATGATGATGATGATGATGATGATGATGATAATGATGATGATGATGATGATGATGATGATGATGATGATGATGATGATGATGATGATGATGATGATAAAGATGATGATGATGATGATAAAGATGATGATGATGATGATGGCGATGATGATGATGATGATGATGATGATGATGATGATGATGATGATGATGATGATGATGATAATGATGATGATGATGATGATGATGATGATGATGATGATGATGATGATGATGATGATGATGATGATGATGATGATGATGATGATAAAGATGATGATGGTGATGATAAAGATGATGATGATGATGATAAAGATGATGATGGTGATGATAAAGATGATGATGATGATGATGGCGATGATGATGATGATTATGATGATGATGATGATGATGATGATGATGATGGTGATGACCATGTTGATGAACATGATAATGATGATATTGATGAACATGATAATGATGATGATGATAGAAAGGTAGAGCAATGACACACGTGCGAGCAAGCCCCTGACAAATTGCATTCCACACATTCCACTGCAGCTGCTTGCGAGCTAACTCCATACGCTGACAAAGGCAACTATTGTTTGCTAATAGTTGAGAAACATCCATTCGATGTCATCTGCGGTTGAATTCATCCGTCCTACTTGGCTAAGAAAAGAAAATATGTATTCCAGTCGCAGATACTTAGAGGTGGAACATATATCTATATGTTGTCTTTGTCTGACCTCAAAACTGAAATGCACAGATTTAGGAAATTCGGCGGACTTTTTTCCATTTTCTGGGCATTTGAGAAGTAGAATTATGTAAATAACGTTGCAAGCATAGAATGAATTACTGATTATAGCGCGCACAGCAATGTTAAGTCGCTTCAAAAACAAACTTTTCAAAGCCTCCTTCTGATACTAATTCTAATCCTATCCCAAAACCTCCAGAACTCACTAACTCTAATTCTAACCCTTAATCTAACCTTATTCCTTACCCTAGACCTAGCCCTATCCCCTGTCTTAATCCTGAACGTTTCTATGAACCCTACAAGAACCCTAAAAGTTAACCAAAACGAGGCTAGGTTGTTTTGGTGTATCTGAACAATTTCCAGCCTTTTGGCCCAGTGTCGTGTCATCTATCATAGTTGCATAAACCATGCATTGGCAACAAGACTCAAACAGAAACAAGCGAAATCATGAAAATCAGACCCTTTGGAGCGTTAGAAAACTTCAAAGAACATCCCATGCAAAATTTTACGCAACTGATTTAAAGTATTTGCAGGGATGGCGCTACAGGGGGATTTGGGGGGCTGTAGCAATCTTACTACTTGAGCTTTTGAAAAATATAATGCACTGTCGGCACATTTACAGCTTGCAATTGCGCCATTCTTTTTAGAATTGTTAAATTTTCCCCTCAAATGAACAAGAGCTTCATTCGCAGACATGGTATTACACGCTTTTTTTTATAAGGAACCTTCTTTAAGGAACCTTTATGTAGAAGGCCGAAACTTAAGGAACTTTTACTACTAAAGGTCCAATAACTAAGGAACTTTATGATTGTAATATCATAATCAATGGTGTAGATATGCAACTTCTTTGGTAACTCTCATTAACTTTTAAGTTATATAGGCCTGGCCTAAGCTTCTTTGTGTTGTAAAATGTTTTATTATCAGAGTTTGTTGCAAAATGTTGAATTCTAACGATTTTCTTTCCCCAGAACTTATTACTATCCACTAAATGAGCATTTAAAATTAAGGAACTATTAAGGAATTTTTAGAACTACAAATTGGTCAAAAGAGGTTCCAAAATAAGGAACTTAAAAAACTAGGCCCTGAGCTAGATTTCTTATAAAAAACTAAAGCGTGTACGTCAACAATTGCCCGCTTAGGAATGGTCTAAGGGGGTCTAGGCTGAGAATCTTCTCCCTGTTGGCACTCTCACAGTATTAGCCCCCAAGTATTTTTTTTCTGGTGCCATCCCTTGGTATTTGTTCAGTTTTCCACAATTAACAGGAAAAAGAAAATTTTAGTCTAAAATAAAGGAAAGGGCAGGGGACATGTAGCGGTCAAAACATGAAATGGAAATTCAATGAAAAAAACTGCAAATTCATAATTTTCAAATATAAAGGTCTAAAGCTATCGCTTGAAACGCAAAGTCAATGCATCAAATACAAATTCATCCCTCTAAATGCAAATTCATCACGTCAAATGTAAAGCTATTGCTTGAAATGCAAATTCATCTCATAGAAGTACCAATTCAAGAGTCTCAGGGGATTTCTGTGTCAAAAATATACGAGGTTTTCTAGCAATACTTGTTTTTTTTACTATGAGCAACTGCTTTATAAGCAAGGCAGTACTCGACAAAACAAAAACTTAAAAAATTCTAGTACTACTGATAAAGGAATGCTAAGAAATTTGAAAATTTTTAGTCCTGATCCAATTAGCAATGAAAATCTTGCAGCAGCTATAGAGAAGTAGGTAACAGTGGATATTAGTACCCAGGAACACTTTTGTCAAGATACCAATGACATTTGTTGTACAACAACTTGTGAGATAGTATTCTAAAAACAAATTTTTAGGTGAAAAAAGCTAAGCAATTACTAAGCAATTTTGAGTACTCAAATTTGCCCTCCAGCTAAGCAATTTTTAGTAATGAGCTCGAGCTGAAACTACTTATGAAAAAATGCGTGTATCGTTCCCCTTGTACAAGTGACTGGTGGGGACTACCACCTACAAAGCTTGCTTATGTCCTGCTTAAGGAACTATGATAGGCCGAATCGCTGATCGGAAAAGCAAAGTCTCAAATCAGTGATTAGCGTGAAAATTCAATGAACAATATTTGCAAAGCAGGTCTTGATTTCAAGAGGAAATTATTGATTCAGATAGAAACAAACGGCGTTGTGTTGACTCAGCTTTTTCTAACCCTGCAATTTGCTCCTCCCCCACGTGTAAACTCGCTCCTAAGGCTTCGACAGGTTCTATCGTTTTTGCAAAAGAAAGGCGCAGGCTATGTGCACCTTTTTTATAAGAATCAAAGTTCACGTTAGTTTGAATCAACTTTGATTAGGACCTCGTGTTCAGATTCCAATAAATATAATTACCCAAGATGCACTTTCCCGAGAAACACATGTATAGCTAGAAATAAACAACACCCGCAAAGATAGCAGAAGTTTAAAATGATCCTGCAAAATAACATTCTCCAATCAAGAAAAATAGAATTTTTAGACATTTCTTACTCAGAGACGTAGGGAGAGCATTCCTGTCAAAATTTTGAAGTGCTGCCCTAGTTGTTTAGATAAATTTATGGGGACTGTCTCGGGATTTGCCAAGATAAGATTGCTGGGGATATTCCTGATTCCGTCAACGACTTAGAGATTTGTTTTCTTTTGGAAGTTTATGGTTGGTGGCATGGGTGGAAAACTCATGTAACTGTATCACGGGTGATTGGTTTTCCTACACTGTACCAGTCATACCCCTCTCTTCTGACTGGCCTATTTCAATCCACATCAAGGTATAATAATTCGTTATGTTTTTGATAAGTTCTCTTTCTGAGGTATTACCAGGCCCAGCGGAAGCTGTCCAAAGTTAGTCCGGTTCAAGCTAAACTCACGGAACCCAGAGGAATACCTTCAAAAAATTTTCAAATTTAGGTTCTCAGAAAGGCTCGCTTTTGACAAAACGAGTGTTTTGGCCCAAAAGTTGGTCCTGCCAACCCTGCACCAACCGGACCGGTTCTGCAGGGCCTGCATTAATCTGTTGAGGGTCAGCTTTAATAATCCATGCTTTCGCTTTACTAGGCTTCCGATTTTTTTGGCTATTTCGAAGATCTATACCGGTCAAAGACTGTTCATTTATCAAAACATCTCAGCTTTGTAAAAGAATAGGCTTGCAGCTATGAGGGCTTTCAACTGATCGGATTGTTTTCATCCTTGCTACTTCAACTTTATGGTTTGATTTATGTGTTTATGCTTTTAAAGAAATTTTGCAATGACAAAGTGCTAATTTATCATGCCACAAAGCGTACCATATTCCAAGGTAATCTCGGGCACATAAAACTGAGGAAGCTATCGAGGCAAAAACACACATTTTGGTTACACTAGTTAGCTTCTCAGCCCGCTTTATCGGGCCAGCCCGACTACAATCGATTACATGAACAAAATTTGCCGAAGCCAGCCCGCCCGGTGCCTACTGGGATCCCGGCTAACCGGACCAGCCCCTTCTCCATGTAGTCGAAAGTTTGCAAAACACAGAAAGTGCTATTGACACCGGGGTCCTACCTAAAAACGTTTACCGGGCCAGCCCGCTCCATGTTATCAGCCCGTTAAAAAATCTATATAATCGTTACAAATTTGGCCTGAAAAATCTTTTAAGATCTCAAGAAAGCTTAGAAATCTATGAAAATCTCAAAAAGTCTCAGAAATCTTTAAAAATCTCACAAATCTCGAACACTTTAGCTGAAGTGATTTGCCCTATCGAACATGGCTACAAGTTGAGTTTTGGTTGAGAGCATATTTGATCGTATTACTCCGCAATGCTGATATGACATCGGGACGAAACCAATGAAAATTCGAGTTTAAGTGACATAGGGAGCTTTTTCTGAGATCTAGATTATTTCTTGAACCAAGTGTGCCGTGGTCCACTATATTTTCCACCTCTGGTCCTCTAAAGTCAAAGAAATGCCCTTGCTCTTCTGTAAAATGTGAAAAGAGGTACGAAATAGCTGCTTTGGTAGGCAAAGTCTTTTTAGTGTGTGAATTCCTGTAATAGGGTGTGGCCTTACTTCCTTACTGTATTGGTGCATGCTTTGGAAAAGTGCCCTTTTTCTATGTGGCACTTTTCATTTTTGTTTCCCCCTACGCTTCTGATGTTTGGAACTCTTCGAGAGTAACTCAGCTAGCTGGCTTCACGGCTCATGCAGGTCATAACAGAAGGAGCTCCTTATACTGAGTCAAAGGGGGAAATGGCTTGAAGTAGTAACTACTGTTTCAAAACTAAAAGGACGCAAAAGTAGTGCAATCTTCCAATTCCGACATGGTATACCCCTGTTAAGGTAGGTATGCCCCTATTTCACAGTAAGAAATTATATAACTTTTCGTGCGGTACATACAGTAAGGAAAGCTTCTTATAAAAAAGCTGGTGTATTTACATTAGCAAAAATCATCTGTTTCAACTTCAATCGAAATGAATAAACATGGACGATTGCGACATTTCGAGATGTTCTTCATAACGATTCTTTGATGAGCTTAACCTTACGAATAGGGCAGCCTAGAACAATCACTTTCGAGAAATAGATAAACTCGTTACAAGTGAGTAATAAAGCTTGATTTGCCACTCGAAATATGTCTATTTCTCATTTTACGTGTATTTTCCAGCACGTGCAGGAGAGAGACGAAAAGGTTCTGTTGCTTTTGACTGTGTTAAACTGGTTACACGTTTTATCTAATAGATTTTCAAGAACATTAGGAAAACAAACATTCTGAGGACATAAGCAACAACTATTACAGACAACTACAACAACTACTAGCAACAACTACAGAGTTGGTGTAAGACGATTCCATAAGAGATGGCGGATTAATGTTTCTCGCACTTATTGCTAGATCTTAAAAACGCTCATGCTTGAGAACGATAATTATGAAGTAAATGCAGACAGTAATGACAATAAATCTGGAATCTATTTCCATATACTATTACCTCCCTAACGGGTGGATCTATGATTTTAAATAGTCAATATTGTTTTCAATCTAGATTTCAAACTAAGTATTTGAATCAGGCAGAATGTGGGACCAAGATAAATGAAGGGGGCTAACGCATGCGCATAAGTATGAGCGCTTCATAGACTTAACAATATCTTTTCTCGCAATGCATGATAGAAATATGCCCCTTACCCGCCCCTTAGCAACGCATAGCTACCAAAACTAACGATTTAAGCATAGAAATTTGAACACGATGCAGCTAAGATAGATTAGGCCTATCCTTTTGCATTTTCATCGTGAAAGCATGGAACTAATAGTTTTGCAACTAGTTTTGCTAGTTTTGCCCCATCTATGGTAAGATCTAAAGAAAAATATTCAAATTTGTATATGATGCAAAATACGGCCTACTGTGGTCAAGAAGTTTTCAGTTTTGGAGTTATAGTTTGCTTAGGGGTATATTCCTAATCATTCACTCATGCATCGCGTGTAATCAGATCCACCGTCTTTTTTGGAGTCATCTATCGCACATGCGCAATTCATCACTCGTTTGAATAGCTATTTCGTACGTAGTACGTATGTGCCTTGATAGACAGATGAATCCACTATCTTCATAAGACATTGGTTCATGCACAAAGCCTTAACAACTAACGACCCAGCACAATGTTATTGTTTCAAAACAATTTATTTCAGAATTGGTATCTCGAACAAAATTATTTTGGATGATGCTCAGCGTAGTGTGGCAATCCTTTAAATGAAATGAATGACATTTCTATTAATGATTGTTTAATAAGTTTGTTGCTTCCACAACTTGTATCATTAGGCATTAGCTTGTTTGGTATTAGGTATCAACTCATAATGTGTATGCTGTGAATGTGTGAATCGAACCTCAACCTAGCAGTTACTGAATACACATGGATTGAGCATGGTGTCTCAAATGTTTCTACATCATTCTGCTTACACTTTCCACCAAACCGCCAACCCTTAAGGGGCTATACAGGTGTTTGGTGGGCTGTAGCATTATTTGGATAGTTTCTGACAAAGGGACGTTGGTTACTCCCCATATCTTAAGGAAAACATCAAAATATAATAAAGAACACATTTTGACATAATTTTGACACCTAGTTTCCATGGCAACAGAAAACAAAAGCATACAAATAAAAAAGATTGTGTCAAGTATCTAGGCAGAACCAAGTATCATACAAAGGCAAACAAGGTGGCAAATGGATGGTTAGGAACAGTGCTCTGCAATGATGAAGAGTTTTGGTTTCAATTTTGCTCTTGTAGCAATATATGGGGTGTACAATTTGTTTGATAAAATGGGCGTGGTTCATCTTGCCTTTGATTGCTGATTATTATGATGATATAGTAGAAACATCAGATTTCTCTTCATCATTGCAGGGGAACACCTTTCATTGGAAATATGGCCAAATTCCATGGCTTTCTGAATAGTATTGCCTGAGATATTTGAGCCAAAACTTTCTAGAGCACCTAAAAACTACTTTTCTAGAAAAACGCATTTAAAAACTGCTTGTCACGAATAAGATTGTAAATGTGTTCTAAAAACGCCCAGCCTCATAAACATTGCCCTCTTCTTCATGGTTATCATCATGCATTTCCAGCCTTCTCTTTCTGTTTGCTTGCCTGATCTTCTTTTGTTTTTCATCCACACTTCTTTTGGCCAAATACAATCTAGAATGATCTTGCTTTTTCAAGACTGTCACCGTGTTTCTTCCAACGCTTAACCCAATCATTTGAAAAAGTCCTTGCAAACTACTGTATCCATTATTGTAGGTAGCAATTGCAATTGCAGAAGCAATATTCAGTGGCACAGCACCAACAAATGTGCTTTTTGGGCAAAAATGCCACAAAACATTGTTGAAGCTTTCTGCTGCATTTTGGGTATATCCATCTGCACATCGCTCTAGTAGATCTGTTCTGCTCAGTCTATCAAAAACAGGTTTTACATGTACAGCCACTGCTTTTGGCAAAGGATTACTATGTTTATAGTCAGTGGGATTCCTGTTATATTTACACCAAGAGTCAGGTCCTGAAGGACACAAAGAATGGTTTGGATTTTGGTCTGTTGACAAACGGTGTCTCAATATGGCATCAATGTCGCTTTTCATTTTTGTGACATCACCAACATTACGCCTGATAGCAAGTCCATAATAAATCTGAAGCTTGTCTATTTCTTTCAATGTAAGCCTTCCCTTTCCACCTAGGGTTTTTCCATCAGCTAACTTGGAATTGCCAGTTTTCTTTTTCAGATCTCTTAGTTGGGTCCCGACCCGCTTTTGCACGTGGCCCACGCATTCTAATTTTTTTATTTCAAAATTGTCCCCATATGGCTTCTCAGTTGCTATTGTGTTGTATGACTTTGAATCTCCATCTCCAATATAATTTATGTATCTGAGGTTGCGATCTTGTACTGATCTTCTAAAGATTCTAGTTGTTCCAGCAAGTTCCATTCCGGGAGCAGATCCATCATAATTTTGTTGGCATTTATGGTTCTCTTTCAACTGAATATATGCTGCAGATGTTTGGTCCATTTTGTTCAACCTTTGGCAAATTTTGCACACCTTTCTCATTATTTCAATATCAACCACTTGAAAATTTATGGCAGAGATACAGACCACAGCACCAATCAAAGAAGAAAATCCTCTTCGCTGCCATGTCCCATCAAACATGCAGGTGGTATCAACAACATCGTTACCACCTGCCTGATCTCTGACATCCTTGGCAGCATTATTCATGCTTTGTTGGCAGAAAGCAAGAGACTTTTCTTCAATGATTTGCGATATGTTTTTGTAGCTTTCTTGGCATATACCACTGGAAACATTGATTGCGCCGCTAAAAAGATTGAGTGCCTTTTGCCCTTTTCCAATTAAACGCATTGCAAAAACAAATCTAATATTCAGAGCAAATGGTGTAGGGCCTTTAGAAGCTTCATTTCTTTTCAAATTTGACCTCCTAGATGTAAAAGACATTGTCCTTGATTGACAATTCTCATTTTGGCATGTGAACTTCAGTTTGTCAACAATTCCAAACTGACTGTGCTTGTTTACTGACAATGAGCCTTTTTTACAAACTTTGCATATGCAAGCCTTCCCAATCATTTCTTCTAGTATTCCCAAGTCTATTATTGAATATTCAGATTCCGTATCTGCTGTAGTTTGAAGACGATTTTGGAAAGAGGCAATTTTCAGTTGACTCCTTGATCGTTTAGGTGTTGGCTCGTAAACAGTTCTTGCTTCTTCGACTTGAGGCTCTACTTGGCTAGGCGTATTTCTGATGCTGCTGCTTGTGGACGGTTCTGCACTTGGTGGAATAACGGTGCTATTATCGGTCTTTAAATTACTACTTGCCTTCTTTTCGAGTAAACTCTGTAAGTGTTTTTTTCTTTTAGTCTTCGAAAATCTCTGGCTTCTAAACTTTCGCTTGGTTCGCTCACTACTACTACTTTCTTCTTTTGACGCCATCTTGTTTGAAATGAACGAATCACATGAAAAGGAGGTTACCTGGTGTGATTACGAGGTTATGGACTCTCGATTGGGGTGCATTGGTTGCTATTTGACAAAGTTTACCCCCAAAAAAGAAACTGAAATGAACCCTTGAAAAACTTAGGCCAAAATTCAAAAATCTGATGACACTGGTAAATCCCAATTTTGCAGCCAAATGAAGTGCCCTACATCAAAAAATGTTGCAAAATCAGAAACTTCATGAAATTTGGATCCAGAATCTCTCAAAAAAGCAAAACCAAAAATTCCTAAAATTTTCATGTTTTCATACCTGTATAGCCCCTTAACCGAACGAAAATGCCTTATTTGTGATTCGATGTTTTCGCGCGCTGATCATTTACACTGATGAATATGCACTTCTACTAACCCTTTTTTCTTTCCCTGACTTGCCGTCGATTTGGTGGCTTTATTTTGTCAGGGATTTATTCTACAGGCCTTGCTTTATACTAAACTTCATCAGTGGGGGATACTCTTTTCAATCGTAAGTTGCTGACGGCTCCTTTAACTGTCTACGGATTAATCAGGAATGGCACCAGAGCTGAAGTTCGGGTGGTAGAAAAATCAAATGTTCCCAGCATGGACGTGCCGCCAACGCTGGTGGGATTTTCAAGCCAAAATTGTCTATAGGTCTGCAGGTAGGTCCAACTTACGGCTTTACTGCGATTTCAGTGATTTATTCAAGGTTCAGGAAGGCTATTAAATTACGACGCCCCGAGGAAAGTCTAGACGCAGGGGCGGATCCAGTCTGCGCAATGGTTACAGCTGCAACAGTCAGATTTCTGGTATAATACAGTTTTACGTATAACTAGACTAGAGGATATTCTTAAGACAAGCAAGGCAATATCATTTTGAATTTTCCATAGCGAAGATAAGAAGATTAATCTATCTTGTAAAATTAAAAGGGTAGAAAGCCCTAGTTGTGGCGGGGATGGCCGAGCGGTTAGATCACTTGACCCTTGATCAAAGGGTCCTGGGTTCGAAACCACCTTCAGACCTGCCACAAAGTTTAAGGAAAGAATTAGCCAGCTCTTTGTAATTCCAAAGGCAAAGAGGCAAAATGAGTCACGAATTATGGTCACATTGAGAGGAAGGACCAGGGTCGCACTGCTCGATTAGTCTACCTATTCAGTGGGCCCTTTGTGCTTAGTACATAAACCAATACCTTACGAAGATAGTAAGTGTATTTGCCTATCAACTATCAACAACCCCAAGCCCTATATTTTTCTTCATTCTGCAACAGTCACTAACAAGCAGGACCCGCCCCTGAGACGCATATACCTAATTTAAATGTGCATTGACAACAAATTGGTGCAGTGATTAAAGTTTTTTTGCATTGTTACTTGTTTAATGATAGTTTCGTTCAATTATATAGGATCATATCTTGGCCACTTATACTTGTGTATACTGAGAACTGCTTATCAAAGCGTGCCTTTCAAGAGATGTAAAACAATATGATTTGAAAATCCCATTTATTAGTGCTGTTGCTTCCCTCTGGAACCAAATTTTCTCCAAACATATACACTCTTTTTTTTTATAAGAATACCTAATTTTTTTCTGAGCCTCGATTTTCTTAATTTTTTGCTATTTTGAGCCTCGGAATATTCTTAAATTATTCTTACGGCAGAAAACACGGATATAGCAATAAATTATTATTATTGTCATAAATGCCAAAAAAGCACACCTACAGTATTAATAATATGGTGGATAACAGAACAATATCCTTTCTTTCCTGTAAAACAGAGCTCATCGACACTTGAATCAAAATTTAGGTGAGTGTATTGAAACCATTCCCGGTAAAAAGCACACCAATTCAGAAGTAAAGAAACTCTTGCTAAAAATTTTTTCCATAAGATCTGAGCCTCGCAATATTCTTAAAATATTCTTAAATTTCACCGATTTTGAGGCTCATTATTCTTATAAAATTTATTCTTATAAAAAAAAAGAGTGTAGATTTCATTCATAGAGTTGGAAGCTGTGTTAGATATTTGATTTTTGACAAGATGGGTAATGCTATTGTGACATATTTTCTCCTCAAGTTTGTTATTTTACTTTGTCGTTTCTTGTAAGCAAAACATTACCAAATCAATGTCCTTGGTCTATGAGGGTCCATTGTGTTGTGGGTAGTGCTGTAATTGTAAACACAAATTACCGAAGGATGCCGATTCCTAAGCCTAAGCCTACTATACTAAATGTATTGAATCATGCGATGATAAATTCTTCCTAAAGTTAGGTATGATAAGACCCCTCAAAATGTCTTCAAAATATAACTCAGTTCAATAATTAGACAGGTCTAAATAATTCAATTCAACTCAGCATCAAGAATCTACTTTAGTGCTACCACTAGGAGGGAGTCTAACCTACTGTGCAGACTTTCAGTACTTAATAGGCTGTAGGGAAACCTACGGTATACATAAATCTTGAAAATTCGATATTTGGCCCACTCAGAGCCTTTTTTAACACTGATGCTGGGGCCGCCCCCCCATTCTTCAACTTTGCCCCTCTAGTCATGGTCATCGAGGTTTTGACCATCATCATCCTTTCTTTGTACTGATTAGTTTGACAAAGTCTATTGTGACCTTATTTCTTTGCAATCATAAAGATGTGGTCAAAAGGTGTTGTTCATCAGCCACTAAAGGATCCTAAGCCATTTTGAGACCTTATAAATGCCACACATCAGGAGTTTCCATGGGCTTCGCCCAATGGACCCCTACCAGGACCCTGCCCAGGACCCGCAAGGGGGGCTTACAATACCCCCAGACCCCCAGCTGTTTTAGGCAGTGGCCAATTCTTGCTTGCCTTCAGCACACCACAACGAGACCATTATCCCTTGCCCCTCCACTAATAATATCTTAAAAAAGGCTCTGGGCCCACTCTAACATGTCTGAAACTTATTATTTTATTCAGAAAGATATCAACCTTAAGAACGCTGATTTGATTATAGATAAATCAACATCTACTGAGTTGATGAATAAATTGATGAAATTGAGATTTAACTGAAGACAGAGTGGACGATGATAAGGGACATTATGGTAGTTAACTGTTGATCAGGTATAGATGATGACGAGGTAGAAGTGCTCTATTCTCCGTGGCAGCACTAATACATCTACTCTAATCTCAAAATGGCGAACCGTCCAGGAGAAGTAGCTGAGCTAGATCCAAAGTTCGTTCCGCGGGATTGGGACGATGAGGAAAGGATGAACTTTATGTTCTCTGCTTTCCCGAAAGACAGAGGCGTGAATCCAAAGCATTGGGACAGTAAAATGGCCTATTGGGTGGAAGAAGCGAAGAGAAGCTGCAGTTTTTATAAAGACATTTGTGTCACATGTGAAATGCTTCGAGATAGATTTAGGAGGTCTGATCGAGTTCCGCGTGGTGAGTATATCATGTACATGACAGACCCGGTGAAAGCTGGCCATAGATGGTCCAAATTGAGCTAAACATTTTGGGGTCAAAGAGCATATGCCCCTAGAGGATATTGAAGTCTAAGTCTAGGTTCTCTCATAATATAGAGTACTGTCGCCATGGATGGGCCACTTTTTGAAAATCAGCATTAGTGACTGCATCCAGAAAAAAACCAAGTTTACAGCTACTTGGGCCTAATTTATACAGAAAAAAGGCTTGAAAATTGTTGCTCATGCTATTTTTGGTTATTATCTTTGTTTTGTTTGTTTATAAATGCTAAGCATACTCGAGAAAAAAATATTGAGAACACTTCACCTGAATTTGAATTCTAAGTTTCGTCAACATTTGTTGTTATTGTTGTGAATTCGCCTTTCCCCTTTTTCTTGACGCGCGCAATGCATTGTGGTAGTTGTAGTCATACGCGAGGCGCCGTACGTGTAAAACAATTGTGTTCGCTATCAAAATCGCTCATAAATTGCACGCAGATATGGAAAAAGAAGTAAACGATAATGAAGTATTGGCTCCTGTTTCAAATCTACCTGACCCTGGTTTTCTTCAAAACTCATGCACGGGGAAGGAGAACGAATTCAAGGTTTTAAAGCAGCTTGGAGAAGACGGTGGAGAAGAAAATGTCGGAGACGGAGCGACAGATGAATGGACGACTGCCGCTGGGCCTAGTAGGCCTATCAAAACAACAAATTCTTGTGGCGGTTTTACTTGCTGTGTTCCTCTTTGTTATAATAATTCAAGAAGGGATAAACATTTAAAGTTTTACCAGTTTCCCAATGGTATTCGTGCCGAGAAAGTCGAACTCAGAAAAAAATGGATTTCTCTGATAAGCCGGAAAGGTTTCGTCCCCACTAACAGTCACAGAGTGTGCTCAGCCCACTTTCCTGGGGGACAAAAATCGTACATGAACAATCTTCCACTAATTGTCCCAAAATCGACGCGCCCCACAATTTCGAAACCTAGAGAAACTACGAAATCCAGAAACAGAGACCCAAATTTTGTCTACAGGCCTAATCCAAGAGCTAGGCCTGCTGAAGAAGCACTTGAAGATGGTTTGGCAGCCGATTTGAATGCCCTGAGGAACAATCATGTAGAGGAAATGAAAAAGGCAGAGGATGAGATTAGACGGCTTAAGCTTGAATGCGATGCTTTGGTGGCAAGAAACAACAAGATTTCTCTTTCCCCAAATTCGATAAAAGAAAATCCTGAAATGTTTTCATTTTACACTGGCCTAAGAGACTATGAAACATTCAAACTTTTATTTGACTCGTTTGGACCAGCAGCCGAAAAACTGTTATATTGGGGCTCAAATACCAATCCTGAAAGAGTGACAGAAAGTGGGAAAAAACGAGGACCAAAAAGGACAATCACTCCTGAACATGAATTCTTCTTGGTACTGGTGAGACTTCGCTGTGGCCTTCTTGAAATGGATATTGCATACAGAGCCGGTATATCGGTTTCCCACTTTTCCAGAATATTTATAACATGGATAGACTTTTTACACTCAAGATTCCGTGCGTTTCCAATATGGGCATCACGAGAAACAATTGACAAAACGATGCCAGAATGTTTTAAGGAATTATACCCTAAAACACGAGTCATAATTGATGCCAGTGAAATCTTCATTGAGATGCCAAGTTCCCTCCGAGCCCAGAGTGAATCATACTCAAATTATAAACATCATAACACTGCGAAAGGATTGATTGGTGTAGCACCCTCGGGGGCAATAACGTTCGTATCTGACCTTTATGCTGGACGATGTAGTGACAAGGCCATAACAAAAGACTGTGGCCTGTATGACCTTTTAGAAGATGGGGACTCAGTCATGGCAGACAAAGGTTTTACAATCCAGAATGATTTGCCTGTCAACACCCATCTGAATATTCCACCATTTTTAGGTGAAAATGCCTCATTCTCTCTCGAAGAGGAGACTGAAACCCGACGCATCGCATCAGTTCGAGTCCATGTGGAGAGAGCCATTCGCCGTATAAAAACATTTAGAATATTGCATTCAGTCTTCCCGATTACAATGTCAGCTGACTTGAACAAAATTTGGATAGTATGTGCATATCTCACTAATCTGTTGCCACCACTTATAGCTGGTGAATAGTGAATAAACTTTTAGTTTTTAGACATTTTTATGCAAGAAAGTTAAATATTTTTGCATTATTAAAAGAAACATGTTAAAATTTTCAAAGATTTCACATTTTTTATGTATTTTGCTTGGTCCAGTGGGGCAGTGTTTGTTTCCCTGGAAATTTTGATCTAGTACACGCATATTTTTTATAAGAAATTTGGCTCAAGGCTAGTACTAAGATTTTCTTAAATTTTCTATTGTTTTATATTGTTAAGGAGAACAATAGAACAAAATAATCTATTGTTCTTTATGAGAAATCCTAGTACTGAGTTTCTTATATAGAGCTTCTTATAAAAAATTGTGTGTAATCAGTGGTACAGCTGATGTACAGATTTTTTTAAAGTTACCATTTTATAAGAAACCTGGTACAAGGGTTTGGGCCAAATTTAAATAGATTATTGTATTCTTTTGTTTCCTAACAATGGAAAATAATGTAAAATGCAATAAAAGTGCCAAGCCTTAAGTTAGATTTCTGGTGAAACTTTCCTAAATTTTCTATTGTTTTTCATCGACAAAAGAAAACCTTGCTCCAGGTCCTACTTTGTAGTCGGTTCCTTATAAAGCAGTTTCTTAGAAATGAAAAATTTCTACCCAATGCTATGCATTGCCAAATAAACAAAAGATTTATTCTGGAAGATCTAAAGTTTTACCAATTGAAACTAAAATACTAATAATGTTGATAAAACTAATATATAACTCGTAAAAATCAGTTCTAAAAATGATATCATATGAAGAGCTTGTCCCTTATTTGGTACTTTTTAATAAAAAATCTGTGTAAAAGTTGGTTAACTTTGGCAACATTTTCTCTTTCCACAACTTGCTGTTGCAAAAAATCCTCTCGACAAGTAAATCGTTTTCCGTGAAAACGACGAAATCCATCCAGGTCAATCCAACTATATTCATTGTTCCTTGGCACTGATAAAAGTATGCATGCTTTTCTTTTAACTTTGGGCCATGTGGACTTGTTTCCATAAAAAACTGTTTGTCCTCACATGCTTCAATCACTGATTTGTCTTTTTTTGAATAAGGACACTTTATTTCTATTCCCCCAACAACTTTGCCATTTTCAATCAACAGTCCATCCGGACTTGCCCCCAACCAAGGCCATTTCGGATTAATTATTAAGCCGCACTCCATGACACTGCATTCATGTGGGGAATGTGATTCCATGTACTGCTGCAAAGCTACTTTTTCTTTATCTCTTCCCCATTGCAATGCAGCTGTGGTGAATGATTTGCCAGACTTTGACTTTTGAATCGTGTCAAGAATGGACTTTGGATACACATCTTCACGTCTATTTATAACACGTCCAAATAAAGAGGATGTTAGTCTCTTCGATCTCTCATAGTACCAAGCAAGGCTGTTACTTTGCTTTTGCGTCTCAAGCTCGATAACTTTACAGTCACCTAAAGAAACTCCAACTGCATTCTTTATACGCTCTGATATGGTCTCGTCCTCGCGTTCAAATTCCATCTCTTCCGACTCAAATTCGGCAAATATATCAATTCTTGTATACTTGGTTGATGGTATCTCAGGAGTCTCCGCTCTCTCTTTCCTATTGCAAGAGGTTTCAAACATAGTACAAGGTTTGTAATTGTTTCCCTTCAGAGTTTCTACAAATATGGAAGCCTTTCCTGCATTTTCAAATACATTGGCAAGTCTACTGATATCATGTTCTGTAACATTTCTTGCAAATAATGGGGTCGCACAAAAATTTTCTCGATTTCCAGTTACCATTGGCCTCTTTCTTTTCTTTGATTTGTCTTTCTCTTGATTTGCTTTTTCAAATTCAATATCGCCAAATTTCACAGCTGTTTGTGTACTAATTTTCCTTGATGGTACACTCCATTTTTGTAGTACTTGAGTACAAGTTACGTCATCTGGAATATAAGCAAGACTCAGATTGGAGTAGTCCAGAAGTGTGTACAAAACTGCAGCAGTATGCTTGCAGCAGCCTCCCTGACCTGCCTTGCAGCTACATTTAGCAAAAGTGACATTTCCAGTGTCCTGCTTTAAGCGAATATTGATGTTATATTTCATACTTTTCATGGCTGCAGAAACTTTTGCTTTCACGAAAAACTGTTCAAAGTCCCCGAAAACGATATTTGGTTTGACTCTCACGTCGGAAATATATCCCTCTTTCCAAAGCTTGTAGCCTTGCATTTTATGGCGAAAGGCTTTGGGAGGAAGTGTATCTGGCATAGTCTCGCTGTTTTCTATCAGCTTCTCATTCAGCAAAGCTTCTGTGAACTTAGGCAAGTGCTTCAAGTTCACAGTCCACCCCTGGTCGTCAGAACAAGCAAGTTTCGATTTAGGCCCATTAGGCCTGCCACCACCACCTCGCACTGCAACATTTTCTTCTCCACCGTCTTCTCCACGCTGCTTTGAAACATTGAATTCGTTCTCCTTCCCCGTGCGTGAGTTTTGAAGAAAACTAGGGTCAGGTAGATTTGAAACAGGAGCCAATACTTCATTATCGTTTACTTCTTTTTCCATATCTGCGTGCAATTTATGAGCGATTTTGATAGCGAACACAATTGTTTTACACGTACGGCGCCTCGCGTATGACTACAACTACCACAATGCATTGCGCGCGTCAAGAAAAAGGGGAAAGGCGAATTGCAGTTTTTGTTTTATCGATTTTCTCCTATTATTCTAAGCAAAAGCAAATAGTTTTCTTCCAACTTTGCTTCTACCAGCCTTGGTTGTTCGCAAATTACGAAGACTTCCAGTAGATTCATGCTCACATTTTCGCAAGAGTTTAACTTTTATGAACGATTCCTGATCGGCCAACGTCGCCATGGATGGGCCACCTGTGAGCAAAACGATTGTCAAAGAGTGGTTGATATCATGTGACAGACATCGCTCAAAGAGATTTATCTAAGCTCTGCGGCTCGCTCAAAAATTAGCGGCGTACTGCGGAGGCGCAGCGGTTATTTTGGTGCGGCCCATCCATGGCGATGGCCTAAAATATCGACGAAAAAATTGGGTCTCATATTAATGGCCCGTGTGAAACGAAAAGGAAGCGAAGTTGATTCATTTTATGTTAATGTTTTAAGAAGAGAAAGAGATACATTTTCACAGAATCTTTTTTTGCTAAGGTATGTTAGTTGTGTAAGACAATGCTGTTTAATAAAAAGTGGCACATCCATGGCGACAGTACTCTAGATAGATTAGATAATGTAGTGCATTTTTCGTAAAATTTTTATGTTAATACTCTTTTTTTCGACAAGCAGCAAGTTCAGTAAGCAACCAGAACTGGAATGACCAAAACGATAAGAAACTCCAAGGCTTGTTGAAACAAATTAAGCAATTAAGCTTTTGATGTCGATACTGGGATGATGTTGGTAGGCAAAGACACTTATCGTAAGCCAGGTTGGAAAGTTTGTATGATTTTGCGTTCATGCAGCTGTGAGCGGCAAGAATTTCTGAGGTGCGAGTAAGCTGCGAGCGGGCTACGAGCTGTAAGTAAAATAGCTACTTTTGGTTTTCTCTGAAAGATTGTGAATTTTTGGCCTGCGAGTAGAGCTGAGTTGAGGTGCGAGTTTCTATCCTGAAGTCTGTGCGCAGCTGCGAGTAAATACAAACTTTCCAACCTGGATCATAAGATACTCTCTGGTCTCTAATAGACGGGGGTCTGAAGAATCTCAAGAATCAATAAGCGGGGTAGGTTGGGCTGCAATTAGAATGTCCTTGGTGAAAAATTTTCTAAAAATTGATAAGCAGGAGGGGGCATCTATTAGAGACCAGAGAGTAGCTATAGTCAAGCTACAGGGGGGGGGAGTTATAAATGTACCAAATAATGGGTGTCGCTTTTGGGTGTGGTCTTCTTAATAGGCTGCGAACATTTTCAATAAAAAACCTGCTCCATGGAATAACTGTTCCTTTCTAGTGATTGCTACAATTTTGGCAGCACTAATTTCTGTCTCTTTGCTCGATCAAAACTTTCATGTTCTAGAAACTGTAAGTTTCAAATTTTTGATTTTCCTGTCCATTCTAAAGTCTCATACTTTTAAGGGTTCAGCATAGTCTTCAATGACCTGGTGCATCAAGGCATTTTAGTAGAGCCTGGAAAAATCTTGAATTATCTCGACAATGGCTGGATGAAATGGAGCTCAAGACTAATAACAAACTCACTGACCTGGTTTTGGAAGAGCGAATGGGTCTCAAATTCATCAGATGAAAGCAAGGAATTCATATTCTATGAAATACTTCAAGTAAGATTATCTCCCTAGGTATCTGATTTATTATTTCAGATTGTAAAACGATGTTTTCCAATTATTGCAAAGTGTTCAAAGATTATTAGCTTTATCAAACCCTTATTCATTTAAAAATTATCAAAACCTTGAGAATTATAATAGATGGGCAAATCCTTGCAATGGTAGGCTTTACATAGAACTTGTGCCCAACCTTGGCTAATCACAACTTTGGTTCTTCTCGTTACCCTTAACTGATAATTAAGTTATTTCTGATGATATTTTTCAGTTGATAATGATATTATTTGTGTTTTAGCTCCAGGTATTTGGTTTATATTAGCTTATATATTAACAGCTGCCTATTGCGTTACCAACTCTTAACTTAAAATTGTTAGAAAAGGTCTCATAATCAGTAGTGTTTTGAATTGTGAATTGATGTTATGGTTATCGATTCAATACGAATTGTTTCATAAGCCTGATAGTTTGTTTCAAAATTATTTATATATTAATTTTGTTACAAATTATTTCAGAATTATTTTGAATTTCTTTGTAATCATGATTAATCTTTGCAAATCATAGAAAAATTATCACACAGTTTTTTAAGATGGCAATAGTTTGCAAAGAAGAAAAAATGGCAAAACTGATTTGCAATTTTTTGAATTCCCAAAACTTTAATTATTAATGTTCTTAAGGTAATCTGTTCTTGGGAGGCTGAATGTTGATTTGGGCTTCGTTATGCCTTTCAGCAATCTGCAATGGAGTTGCTCACAAAACATCACCAGAGAGCAAAGGTTGATGGGACTGATCATGTAGTGCCATGGAATGTCGTCAAGGAATTATACCGTGTCAATAACAAGAGGCTTGATGACCAAGAGCTACTCTATGTCATAGCCTTCCTCAAAAGCAAAGGGCTTGCTGATCTTGCAAGCAATGAAATGGATGAGAAGGTACTTTTTTAGGAACCAAGACTTTTGTTAAATACCTTTTTCAGCACTCTAAATCCCACAATGTACTTCATATTACATCATAAGCAGTTCTGTAAGAAGTGTCAAGAAACATTTTTAAAATGCTGAAATTTTTGGCATTGGTTCTTGAAAGAAGTTAGTTCTTATATGTGGGGTATTACTTCAATGAACAAAACAGCTCTAAGAGTAAGGCCACGTTAAAGCCCCAGCAATTTAATGTCAAAATCATATCAATGAAAAGCCAATTATCTTAGAAATGTCTTGTTTGCAACATGACACCAACCAGAACTTCTTGCATTACGTTTGAATTAGGTAAGCATTCCAATAGCTTGGGCCATACTAGAAAATTGCTGGCACAGCACGGTTTCTGGGTTTAAGTAAGTCTGGTTCACTGGTATACATTTTCTATATCCTTATCCTTTTACAAATTAAAACAAAGATAAAAGACCTCTTGGTAGTTGTTGAGTACAAATGAGTTTTAGGTAGATAGATATATTCTATATTTGCGGGTCTCATTAAAGATAATGTTCCATTTCAGCTTGTAAAATTTGCAAAATCAGCAACATCATCAGTTGCAAAGATCAATGAAAATGACTGGAACATCGTGAGGTTTGTAAATTCATGATTTAAGTTCTGAAGTTGGTTATAGTTTTGGTCACTCCAGCCCTTATGTCATTCATTGAAAATGTATCCACTTCTGCCTTTTCCTGAACCATTGTCTCATTCTGTTCCAGGTTGAAGAAGGTAATTGCAAAATTAAAGCTGGAAATTGCTGATAATAAAAAAGAAATTGCTGGGTAAGAACAAAATTTCATCACTGTAGGATTGTGAGGAAAATCAGAAACAAAATGAAACTTGATATCTAGGAAAGCTTTGCTTCATTTTCGTTCTATTTCTGAAGTACTACTCTGACGAGTTTATGATACAATACTTTAGTAGTTATTATGTTTTGCTATGTCTCCAATTTCTCCCTTCATCCTCAAGTTCTGCATTGATCAAAGACTGTTGATTAAAATTTCATATTCAATCAACTCTTTGCCAATAAACATTTTTTATGATTCAAACAGTGTAGCAGATTATTCATTTCCTTATTCAAGGGTTTAATATTATCTCTTTTAGTGTAAAAAGTGCTGCCCAAGCATGCATCAAGACTAACGATAAAAGTCAGGTAAAATTTGGTTGATTGTCCTCCTATTATTTCTTAATCTGTTGAAATTGATAAAGTACCCATTTCTGACGAAAATGAAGCTTACAATGTTGATTTTCATAGCTAGTTTCATTTTCTATAAATTATATTGATCTTTTTTGATAAATAAAGCATCAATTTTATTTATATCAATATCCAAAACCCTTGACAATTTTTTTCTCTTGAAATAGAATGATTAATATATACTTCATACTTGATATTTCAAAATGAGAACTGCTCTGAAAAGAACTGCACTTGTGCAGGTAATCTAAGTAGCCATATATAGGTCAACTACTAAGACGGCACAAGGTGGTTTTGATCCCACATTGTTCCAAATCTTTAGCATTAAGCTACTGGTTTATAGTTTTGCGCCACTACAACCACTTACTTGGATGAGGGTTTTTTGTACGACCGCTGGTCAGGTTTATCGCACTTAAGTGTTCTCAACTACATTGTGACCAATTGTGTTTGCTGGAATGCTCTAATTCCAATTTTGAAACTGTTTACTAACTTTTTCTAGGCAAAGCGATTGATTTGTCAAAAGCAAAAGCTGGAGAAAACTCTCAACATCAAACAAGATTCATTGATGACGCTCACTGATCAGTTATGTACAATTCAAAACTCGGAATCAACCAAAATGGTGAGTTTAGAACTTTTCATGAATTAGATTTGAGGGCCATATAAAGATTGCAGCTGAAAATGAAATAAAAGTCTCATTCGCAGAAAGTGATAGCAGACAAGTGCGTCATGTGATTAACAATGCGACTCTATACAACCTATCCAAGGTATATTAGCTGGAATATGCTTAATAGGCTAAAACCAAAATGTATATATAAAGCCTCTTATATGTGGGTTTTTAATTGGATTATTACAATCAACATCAAATCCAATCCAATCATAATCTAGATGGCTTTCTGCTAATTGGGAACCCTCAGATTGATTCCCTTTTCAACAAAAGATCTAGCTACCCTTGCCAATTATCTAAAGAAGTACCCCCTGGTAATTAGTGACCTGAGAGAAAGCGCTATAAGCTTTGGTTTGGATTCTTATATCTAACACTGTAATAAATGCATCTTCTGACAGGCCTTAGTTAAAAAATATAGAAAGGAATAAATCCTGTCTGTGTATCGGGTTTCCCGTAATAGTGCTCAATACATAGAGTAGAGCTATATACACTAAGAAGAAAGAGACTCAAAAGACAAACTCTCCATTTTAACAAGCCTGTTTTGTAATTTCCCATTCTTCAGGAGATGAGCAGATGTATATATTCCTACATATAGCAGGTTTATATGCTGAGGGTGATGGAGAATTTATGCGGGGAGGTGTTATTTTATACTTCTTTGTTCTATATTAGAAAAAAAAATAGGAAGAAGAATTGTAAACTAACACCTCCCCTGCATACTAAACACCCTCAGCATAGGAATATGTTTATCTGTACAACTACTGATAGTGATAAGTGGGTAACCACGAAAAAGTCTTGTCGAGATGGAGAGTTTTGTCTTTTGAGTCTCTTTCTTCTTAGCGGAAAAAGGAATATAGAAAGATAAAGCCCTCCTCATATCAATGAAACAGTTCTAATGGCATTTGATTCCTCTGAACTTAGATTGTAGACGCCATCAATAGCAGCTCGTCTTTGCTGAACAACTCGCTCAGAGAAGATGGTCTTTCCCCTCAGAAGGTCGATGACGTTTTCGAGAGAAATGTCGCGGTAAGCTTTCATTAAACTCTCATACAGTATATTCCTTATTAACCCCCATGAGAGTTAATGGAATCTGGCACTTTTATGACATGGAGAATTATAAGAGAACAGGTGGTGCAATTTTCGTAAAGAGATAATATTACCAGTAGAGCTAAGTTTATATTGACTTCGGTGTTTTTTTCCTATTAAGTATGAAAATATTAGGAGGCAAAGTACACCAATAAGCGTTACAGAGATGATACCCTGGGAAGCAAAAGTTCATGGCTATCCCAGGGCCATTACATGAAACACATTATTATATCACAATTACAAGGATTACATTACATTTACCAATATTAAAGAATGTTAGGAATGGCTTGGTGGTTGCAAGTGTTGCTGCCAGAAAGAATACTCGGGCTGACTAGTGGAATTATATTTCTTCATAAATCCAAGAGCTATTAATTACAAGATATAAAGCGTTAAATATCAATATAAGTTGTACAATCAATAGTCAAACGAGGGTAAAAAATACAATACGCGATATAAATCGAGTAGGTAAACAAACTGTATCCAAACGAAGTAAACAAATATGAAAGGCACGAAGTAAACATAGCGAAAATTATGAAAGTCTGGGCCTCTAAGAAAGAAAATATACTGAAACAATAGGCAAAAATTCTACAAAAAGTAACTAAATAAGAAAACTTACTAGCACAATGTCTTCCATATCATCTGGCAGCCAACAGGTATCCTACTCTGTAGATCTTCTAGATCTGTTCCGAAACACCTATCAAAACTACCTGCTTAAATACTCCTAACGAATCCCCAAACGGAAAATACCAGCCAAGGGAGATACAATAAGCCTACTAAAACTAAAATGCCTAAAGCGGAAAAACAATGGGGTAAATCTCAGAGAGAGTACGTCAAGAAGCACAGGCAATCAGAAAACATTCTCTTGGGTAGTCTCTCTGGGATTCCTACAAAGCCTGAAAAAACCTAAAACAATGCAAAACCGATGAAATGGAAACGTTCTATAAATCACTCATGGGGAAAATCAGATTTGATTTGCCCTCGCAAACAACAACAATAAATAATTAGAATTTCAACAATGTTTTTTACAGTTCTGCTTCAAAAACTGGCTCCCCTCAAGATGCATCTTCATCTTGATCCATATCTCTCCTCGGCGGGGATTGAACTCCTGATTCCATAATCAAAATCAACTTCGTGATTGGACGCTGCAGTTTTCCTCCATTATTGCCAACTTGAATTTCTGCCTTTCGAATATTGCCACGTTCATCTGGAAAGACTTGTGTGATTCTTGCTAGCGGCCATTCACATCTCATCGCTTCATTCTTCACTAGTACGATGTCTCCAACCTGAAAGTTGCGCTTTTCACGAAGCCATTTGTGTCTTTCTTGCAATGTCACAAGGAATTCCTTTCGCCATCTTGTCCAGAATTCATCGGCTAGATGCTGTACTCTTCTCCACTGTTTTCTGCTATATTGGTCCGGTGTTGAGAAAGATCCCGGTGGAGGCATCACAACTTTGGTCTTCTGAGTTAGCAGGGTGTTTGGTGACAGTGGTTGTAAGCTATTCACATCGTTGATTGCTTCCACGGTTAATGGTCTTGAGTTAATTATTGCCTCTGCTTCTGCCATCAAGGTGCATAATGATTCATCGTTCAATGTACCGGGATGCGTCTGCATGATAGCTGTTAGGATACTTCTGGCTGACTTGATCTGCCGTTCCCAAACACCTCCATGGTGGCTTGCTGCGGGTGGGTTGGTTTTCCATATTATCCAATCTGCACCAAGGTTTGCCAAGAATCGCGTGATGTTTTCATGTTGCATCTCCTGGAATGCCTTCTGAAGCTCTGCCTTGGCACCGATGAAATTACTCCCGTTGTCTGATCGGATTGATCGAACGTTTCCTCTTCGAGCCACGAATCGTCGCAGGGCCAAAATGAAGGAATCTGTTTCCATTGAACATGTCACTTCGATGTGCACTGCCCGAGACGAGAAACAGGTAAACATAGCGCCATATCTTTTAAACTCGGTTCTTCCTTTCTTGACAACAAACGGACCAAACATGTCTACTCCACAGTATGTGAACGGAGGTGCACATTGCAGTCTTTCCTTTGGTAAATCGCTCATCAATTGTTCCCCGACTTTTCCTCTCAGATGACGACATTTCACACAGTGATAGAGAATGGAGCGTACTGCTGAGCTGGCTGACATAATCCAGAATCCTGAGCTGCGCACTTCATTGAGAGTCAAGTTTCTACCGCCATGAGCGACTTTGGAGTGGCAATTTCTGATAATCAAGGTTGTTACTGCAGTCTTTTTTGGTAACAGGATTGGGTGGATGACATCATATTCCAAATCTGCTCTTTTGATTCTACCTCCAACGCGTATAAGACCATCATGTCCTATGAAGGGATTCAGACTGAGTATCTTGCTCTGGACTTGGTTTCCGTTTTTGAGTTGCTTCAGCTCTTCTTTGAAATGTCTCTCTTGGACGAGTCTCAGTATTTCTCTTCCAGCAAACTCTTTTTCTTTTACGGTTGTTGTTTCACCGGGTGTCAAACGAAACTTCTTAACGAATCTCAGAATATGAACCATCACTCGTTTCATCTTCTCCCATTCAGATATGCGTGCTTCAAGTGACTGTAGAATATTTCCATCCTCCACTGCGATCTTGAAATTTTGTACCTCTGTCTTCACTTCAGGATCGTCTTCCAAAACTTCGTAACTCATTTCCCGCCTTGGCCACTCACTGGTTGCTTTCCACAGAAAGGCTGGACCATTAAACCACTGTTGAACTTGAGATTCGTATTTCGCACTTGTCTTCTTTGAGAACCCTCTGGAGCTGCAATCGGCTGGATTCATCTGTGACGGGATGTAGCACCACTGTTTCGGCTCGGTGTGATCATTGATGTACTGGATTCGGTTAGCTACGAAGATCTTGAACCGCTTTTCTGTATTCCTGATATAACTGAGTACCACCTGGCTGTCAGACCAAAACACTTCTTGGTGAATCGTATATTCAAGCTCTGTGCGAATCATGATGGATACCTTCACTGATAGCACTGCAGCAGTCAATTCAAGTCTTGGCATTGAGATGTACTTCAATGGAGCCACTCTCGATTTTCCCATTACCATGGAGCAGTGAATCTTTCCATCTTCATTCAAAAACCTCAAATACGAAACTTGGCCATAGCCTGATTCTGATGCATCTGAGAAGTGGTGCAGTGAGCAATGGATAACTCTGTTAAAGTCAGGAGCTTTGTAGCAGCGATCTATTTTGACGTCTCTCAGGTTTTCAAGTGTTGTACACCAGCTTAACCACTCATCAACGACAGCTACCGGTAACGGATCATCCCATCCGGCTTCTTGACGGCATGTCTGCTGAATTATTCTTCTTCCTTCCAATACAAATGGAGACACGAAACCACATGGATCGTAGACTTTACTAAGAAGCGACAGCATACCCCTTCTTGTCACCAATTTCTCTTTGAGCTCCACTTGGAAACCAAAACGATCTTCTTCTACGTTCCAGACGACTCCGAGGGCTTTCTCTGTTGGAAGACTTTGGTCAGTAATTTCGAATTCTTTCACGTTCTTTCTTCTTTTCTCTTCAGGGATGCTTTTGAGGACTTCTTTATCATTGGCAATGAACTTCGTTAGATTGAAACCGCCATCGGCACACAACTGGACGACATCTTTCATAAGAGCCATTGCTTCGGTTTGACTTTGTACTGACTTCAGTAAATCATCAACATAGAAGTTTCGCTTGATCGTTTCTTTAGCTGCCAATTTTGAATCTCCAACATCATCAGTGACTATTCTCTTAAGGGCGTAGTTGCTGCAGCTTGGCGAGGACACAGCACCGAAAAGATGGACATTCATCTCGAATTCGACTGGTTCCTGGTCATCAAATTTGCTTTCTGGCCACCATAAGTATCTCAGTAAACTTCTCTGATCTTCTGGGACGCGTACTTGATAAAACATTTTCTCGATATCTGCCATGAATGCTACTTTTTCTTGTCGAAATCGCATCAACACTCCTATGAGTTGATTGGTAAGATCAGGGCCACTCATCAAGTTCTGATTCAGCGATGTCCCGCCATACTCAGCACTGCAGTCGAAAACAATTCGGATCTTGCCGGGCTTGTTTGGATCATAAACACCAAAATGAGGGATGTACCACAGCTTCCCGTCACTGACATCCGAAGTCGATCTTTGGGCGTATCCTTTGTCGATCACCTCTTCCATGAAGGCTTTGTAATCTTTGAAGAAATTCTGATCGTTCTGGAATCGTTTCCTCAGCTTTTTCAGTCTCTGCTCTGCTTGTTTGCGGTTGTTTGGCAACTTGACGGCTGGATTCTTCAGTGGTAATGGAAGCATGTAGTGTCCTTCGATCTTCTTTACTTTTTTGTCCATAAGCCTCAAGAACTTCAAGTCGTTTTGCGAAACCTCCTCTGCCGCACCTCTTATCGTCGAGTTAGTCAATGGCAACTGGGGCTCTGTGAAATCATTTCGGTAAATCGTCTCCAGAAGGTCTGTTATGCCTCTGTCCTTTATTCTGGCGCACACTGCAAAACAATGCGGCTGGAACTTCTCCAAGGAGTCGCTCTCGTTCACCAAAATCTTGTTGCATGCCAACGAACTTCTCTGGTGAGTAGACTGAAGAGGGCCAACGACACACCATCCAAGCCTCGTTTTGAATGCGTAAGGACCTCCATTCTTGCTCGAGATTATCTCTGTAGGTTCCAGACCTTTCGTACAGTTCGCTCCAATTAAGATTCCAATTTCTCCTTCGTCAGTCTGACATATTTCCTGCTTGATTCGCTCCAAATATTTCCAGCTTCGGATCTTCTCTGGGATGGCTATTTCATCACTGCTAACGGAGAGGTCACTTTGAGCGTAGCACTTCGGTAACTTCACCCAATCATCCTGAAACGACGCTAACGAGCTTGACACCTCTAATCCAGTCACAGTGGTTGAATCGATAGACGTTTCTCCCGACAGTGTCTTGATCGTTATTCTGGTTGATGTTCCGGGGATCTCTAGTTTTCGCAGTAGGTCTTCTGTCACAAAGGTTCCTTGGCTGCAGTTATCCAGCATCGCAAACGTATGGAAATCTTGTTCGGTACCTTCTTTTCGGATCTTCACCGGTACAACGCACATGCTGACTGAATCTTCTAATCTTGTTGCATAGTTTGTCACTTGCTGTTCCTCTTTCTTCAACGGGACATCTTTCCTCAACGTGGTGTCGTTTCGCTTCTTTGGGATGTATCCATGCAGGCCGGATGGGTGTTTACCGTTGCAGTGTTTACATATGCGTCTGGATGGGCAGGTTCTAACGGTGTGGGTCGAGCTGATGGCCGTGTAGCATCCAAAGCATAACTTCTTCTCCGCAACAAAGGTACTTCTGTCATCAACGGATTTGGCGAGGAACTGGGTGCATTCATCAAGGTCATGGGATAGACCACAAAGAGGACAAGGACTGCCAACGGATATCGTTGCTGATTCAACTTCCGGGGTCTTAGAAATGGCGTAGTTTCTGAGTTTGTTTTTCCTTGGTTTTTCGTCTGATAATCCTTCTACCGCTTGTCTGGAGAAGAGGGGATCGCTTACCAACACCGATTCTTCATCTACGAAATCTACGAAATCCGCAAATCTGGGTTCTCTCTTTTGTCTTCTTCGGATATTGAGTACTTGTCTGTTCCATCTGTCAATCACATACACAGGCAACTTCGCTAATAGGGTGCAAATCATATCTTGATTTTCCAACATATTCCATGTTAAATTCGCTGAAATACTCTGACATTTGACAAGGAAAATGTGAAACCTTCTAAATCCGACAGCATCACCAGCTTTGATTGTAGGCCACATCTTTATTTCCTTTCTGTATGCAGAAATCACGGTGTAAGGACTGCCATACCTCCGTTGCAATAGATCTCTGGCTGTTTCATATCCAACCGTCTGGGGCAGGTGAATGCAATGTTGAATCAATTCCCTTGCTTCGCCACTGGTGTACTTGATCAATCGGGTTAGTCTCCCTCGGGCATCGATAACATTCTTTTCTACAACTTCTCTGAATGTAGCAATAAAGAAATGGTAATCCATCGGGTTTCCATCGAAACTCTCCATATCAACCACTGGGGCAGCTTGTTGTCTCAACAGTCTACAAAGCATCTCAACCATCGATTCAGATTCGGGTTCCACGTCTCTGTTCGAATTCGTTTGCTCCGCTGCTGAGGAATGAAAATCTTCTGGAGTTTTGCTGAAATTCGGGGTTGCATGACTACTGTCTTTATACTTGTACCCTTTTTCATCAAACCTCGCCAGTTTTCTTCCATGCAAAACATCTTCGTACTTCATATCACAGGGATCCAAAGGAACTCTCTCTTCATAGCTCTGGGCACAGGGGTTCAAGGGGGTCTTCTCTCCGTGTCTTCGAGCACTGGGATCCGAAGGGGTCTTTTCTGCATACCACTGGACATAGGGGTTCAAGGGGGTCTTTTCTTCATACCGCTGGGCACAGGGGTTCAAGGGGGTCTTGTCTTCGTGCCTACGAGCACATGGGTCCAAGGAGGTATTTTCTTCATACCGCTGGACACAGAGATTCAAGGGGATCTTCTCTTCATACGGCTGGGTATAGGGATACAAGGGAGTCTTGTCTTCGTGCCTTCGAGCACGAGCACAGGGGTCCAAGGAGGTCTTTTCTTCATACCGCTGGGCACAGGGATTCAAGGGAGGTGGTTTGCGATCGTCTTTTGCTATATCTCTGGGGATGTCAGGCTGTCTAAAATAATCTTCCTCAAGTCTTGTTTTCTCATGGGTCCTGGTTTCCTGCTTCATACTTCGTTTCGGTTCGGCTCTTTTCTCCTCCGTTCTCTCAGGGAGTGAATCCTCATCTGGTTCGTAGACGTTAACTCTTGCACGAGCCTTGGCCATGGCCTCGTTTAGCTTTATCTTTTCTGCTTGCATCTGTATTCTTAGTTTCTCGTCTAAAAACGCTGACTCTGTTTCCAATTCTACCAATTTTATCTTTTCTTCGATTGCTCTGTCTTCTACCGAGAATCGTGAGGAATATCTGCTGGAAACCTTCGACTTCTGAGTTTTGACTGTATTCCCTGATTTTACGGACTCTGTGCGTGATCCAACGGATTTCGTCCTGGACAATTCTGATTTTCTGAAACGTGACTCCTCGATTTCCTTGAAATAGTGATTCACCTTGTGCTTCAGATTGAATACCTTCTCATCCATCTGACTGATATATCTCTCTTCTGTTTCGAAGTCGAATTCATGATCGCTCATACGCAAGTTCAGGCATAACTGATCGTGTGTCTCGTTGATCATTTCAAGCACGTCATCCACTTGGTCGATTCGCTCTTGGACTGCACTCTTGATGGGCTCTGTTTGAAGCATTCTCTCTACCTCTTCGATTAGCCTCTCCAATCTTTTCTCTTGGCGTCTCCTCTGTCTGATTAGCCCTTGCAAAAGATTTTCCAGCCCCTTCGCAGTCGGTCTACGGGTTCTCTTCGGTCTCGAATCTTCTTCATCCGCGGTTGGCTCTACGTCTGCTTCACTATCCACACCTCGGTCAGGACTTCGGCTTTCTATGGGGTCTTTATTTTCCATTGTCGTCTACCGGACTTCTTGTGGAAAATTGTGCTACTTTGTTGCTGCCAGAAAGAATACTCGGGCTGACTAGTGGAATTATATTTCTTCATAAATCCAAGAGCTATTAATTACAAGATATAAAGCGTTAAATATCAATATAAGTTGTACAATCAATAGTCAGCCCGAGTATTCTTTCTGGCAGCAACAGCAAGGTGTACAGCAAAGGTTTTGATGGTAGCTACTATATTTTAAATCTACCTGTTTGGTGGATGAAAAAAGGAGTTAGCTAGAGTATATTTCTATTAATATCAATGGGAGGTTTTTCATCACCACATGATAAGATTTGTACGAAAGCATTGTTAGAAAGACTGTTGTGTTCAAAATAAGGCTGTAAGACTTCTGTGAACTCTAGTGAGAAGATCCTGTTGTTGAATGTCAAAGGAAGGGCAAAGCAATAAAAAGTGCTCTGTGTCCTCAACCCGTCATTTGTTGGGCACCTGGGGCTAACAGTGTCTCTAAAATTGTAATTGAATTTTTGAAAATATTGCTTTCTGAGACCAATCCTTAATTGAGAAATATATGATATTCTATGATATGACTTCGATGCCGTAATAACTATCCAGCCTTGAAGAATTTATTTTCAAAAGTATTTTTGAGGCCTAGAAAATTGAATTTTGAGTGCCGCACTGGAGTATAGGTAATCTCCTTAGATGGATGGCTGATTGATGTGTGAAAAGATGTATACAAATGTTTTTTCAGGCCTGTGAATTGGCAAAAGAAATTGACAGCTCGATCAGCGAAGGTAATTTTACTTTATATTCATGCAAGTTTTTTCGTCATTCGAGATCATTTGTGAGAATGAATGGCTCGAGTAGGACTACTCGGGTCACAAATCCTGTTCTTCTCAAGTTTTCAATTATTCTTTTTTGAGTAAGATTGTGCTAGAAGGATAGGCAACTAAATACTGAGTCTCATTGCCAGCAGGATCTGCGCCGTATGACATCATAGCTGTATAAAGGACCGCGTGCGTTAAAAATTCACAATCTTTGACTGGCTATACAATATCCTCTACCAAGTAGATTGCAAATTCTTATTCATCCCAGAAGAGCTGACAAATTGAAAACCTATTTTGATACATCTCTATTTTCCATGAGTTCAACAGAAAGCAGTTTTTATAACGCCAGTGTCTCTGCTCTTGTACGCATGTCAAAGTATACAGACCCTGAAAAGTGGGAATGTCTTGTGAAAATATTTGCTTTGAGTCAGTTTCATTGATCATTGGTTATAGAAAACAATCGTTTTTTATACCTTGAGGCAGGACAGTAGTAGTAGTAGGATTGTAAAGTTAGGGTGTATTAGAATAGCTTTCAAATGTGAATTGTATTTTATTTTTATTAATCATATAATGTTATTAATGATGGTTGGCATTGATAGAGCTATCTCCAACCTTGCTAGGCTGTTTCAGGCTGGGTATGGTTTGTCATGGAACTTTAGCATGTACTACAATTGATATAAAGAATATTTTCTGCCATCATCATAGTCTGAAAGAGATAGTATCAAAATATCCAATTTCGATTTGTTTTTTGTTTTTCTAGGTTTTCGGCAACTCGACGATGATATTGATTTAGAAGATTTAGAAAACGAATTATCTGAGTTGCTGTCAGAAAAAGGTAAATTTTACTTGAAGCCTGGTTTTCTTCAAAGCATAATTTTGTAGAAACTTTACTTCCAAGAGAGGAAAAGAACTTAACTTCAATCTTTGAAATATCTTTCAGCAAAAACTTTTTGATTATAGTATAAAGAACATTAACTAAGCTTTTGGGCACTTTTGGGAAAAAACTTTTGGGCACTTTTGGGAAAAAACCTAAGCTAGAAGTTAAGGTAAGCTATCGAACCATGTGCTTAGGTGAGCTATCGAACTATGTGCCCAGATAAGCTAACGAGGCATGTGCCCGGGTAAGCTATCGAGCTATGTGCCTAGTTAAGCTATCAAGCTATGTGCCTGGATACGCTATCAAGCTATGTGCCCAGATAGACTATCAAGCTATGTGCCCAGATAAGCTAACGAGGCATATGCCCAGGTAAGCTATCATGTTATGTGCCTAGATAAGCTATCAAGCTATGTGCCTAGATAAGTTATCAAGCTATGTGCCCAGATAAGCTAACGAGGCATGTGCCCAGGTCAGCTATCGAGCTATTTGCCTGTTTAGATAAGCTGTCAAGCTATATGCCCAGATAAGCTATCGAGCTATGTGCCTAGATAAGTTATTAAGCTATGTGCCCAAAACGGCTATTGACCTATGTGCTTAGGTAAGCTATTGTATACCAACGAGGTAAAGTCCGCAGGCTTTTGTTTAGTTCTGTGATGGGCACTGCGTGAAAGAGATCTATTCTCGTGAAAATTCTGAAGAAATCAAACCTCTTGTCTAATTTTGTCACGCATGCTAAAATCTTTGAGTCTCCATGAAGATATATTTCTTTGTGAATATGGCTCTGCCGATCAATGTCATTGAATAGAGCATTTTTTACCAAGCACAGACGAACGGAATGTAAACTTAATGGCTATTATTTTTGCAGATGGTAGCTACAGTACTGACGCAGCTGCTGTAATGGACTTACCAACTGTACCTATGCATTCTCCTGGACTTGGCAGTAAGCAGAAAGCTATTAAAGGCAAAGCTAAAGTATTAGCTTCTTAAAGTAGTTATAATTTGTTTTTAGGGCCTGTTTACATGCTGGTAGAGTCACCTTTATCCATTGTTTTCCCTGGTTTACTTTACTTGTCAGGTAAGGTCACTTTAGGGGTAGCGTCACCCTATCAGCTAGATAGGGTCAGCCTCCTAGGAGGGCCAACATTTTGTTGACTTAGCCATGTAAATGCTCTAGGTAGGCTGACCCTGGAGGGAGGACTATCTTTATCGGCCTTAATCCACTGTTCATATGTGAAAAACATAACAAGCTTACTCATAGCACTCCTCCTAGAGTCACCCTAGCTTGTCAAATTTTAATAGGGGAGAGCTGAGCGTTGGCCTCTCTCGTAGGGTGACCTTTCTAGGAGGGTGACCTTTCTGGTAGGGTGACCTTTCTAGGAGGGTGACTCTACTTGCATGTAAACAGGCCCTTAGTCATCATGTTTTTAAGTTAGTAAACGCAAAAAAACTTCTAGCAATGCCAGAGCATTTGAATGTAAAACAGTTCCGATTGCAGTAATGTTAGGGTTGTTACTATCGACCCTTGTGATAGTCACAACAACTATTCTGGGATAACATGTGACTATAAATGGAACATGACTACCTTGTAATTGCAAATTTGTGAAAAATGGGGGTATTTGTGACGAAATACCGTGAGTCTTGCCAATATAGCGTGATTTCTTCCAATGTAATATTTGTCATTAACAACATTTGCAGATGTTCACTTTCTAATTTTATACAAATGAAGTGAAAATAATGAAAAATAATTTTGCATATGATTTACAAGTGCTTGTTGATTCATTTATTCTTATTTATTTCTTTGGAATATCACAAGAGTGAGATGCATAATTTTTTAAACATGTATTTCTTTTCTGCCAATTAATATAAGTATTTAAACACTAATTGATAGAAAAGAGACGAGAAACTACTCATTCATCTCGACAAGCCTGTTTCGTGGTTTCCCACTCATCAGGAGATGTGCTAATCTTTTAGATTTTAGGATTAGCACATCTCCTGATGAGTGGGAAACCACGAAACAGGCTTGTCGAGATGAATGAGTAGTTTCTTGTCTCTTTTCTATCAATTAGTATATATCACGCTCTACTCCATGTATTGAGCACTCTCGCAGAAAACCGATACACAGACTTCGTTAATAATAATAATAATAATAATAATAATACATTACAACAGGGTTATTCAATCAGCTACAGTATCTTAGCTGCTATCAATAGAAGCCCTGTTATAAAAAGTAGATAAAAATAGATATAAAGAATGTCAGATCTTAAAGTTAAAATTTATCAGTCCATAAAATGTTCTTTTATTCCTTGTTTGAAAGGAACGTAAAATCTTTCAGTCTTCAAATGCGTTGGCAACGCATTATAGACCTTTACACCACAAAAATAAAATCCTCTTTTCGCGGTCTCAGTCTTTACTTTTGGAATTTTTAAGTTTTTTCCATTGCCTCTAGTCGCTTGTTGGTGGTCAACCTTCTGAAAATGTTCATGAAATACATCAGGGGCAGTTTTGTTCAAACATCTAAACACGAAATCAGCACACTGGATATTCTGCATATTGGCAAATTAGCGAAACATACGATCCTGTTGGCGGCGTGCTCCAAATATAATCTTGGTTGCTCTTGTTTCTAATCGTTCTAATTTCTTTCTATTTGTCTCCGACATGGATAAGAACGCTGTACTACAGTATGTTGTGACTGGCTGCACCATTGCTTTATACAGGTCAAGGGCTGCATGGATGGTAAGTATGGGTCGAATACGTCTCAGAAGCCCTAGTCTACTCGAGGCTTTTTTGCAAACTTTTTGAACATGGTCGGTCAGTGACAAAGATGGATCTAGATGGATACCCAAGTATTTAAGTTAGTATTTAAACATGTATTAGCTAGAAGGGCCAAAGCTGAAATACAAATTTTTCGAGCTAATTTGCTCTAAGAACAAGGAGATTTATCCCCAAAAGATGTTCAATTCATATTAGGATGATGCTTGCGAGGCTACTCTTATAAAGTAATCATACGAACTCCTCCAATTTTGATTTTTGAGACTACAATCAGTGTTGGGAATTTCAAGTTCAAGAACAGCCAAAAATACTACCTGGTCTGTAATAGGTACTTAATAGACCAAGTTCCCAATGACATGAGTTCTTAAGAAATGCGACATAGCCTCGACATGATGTGTGTCGCTAAGTCCCAAATCGTGCATTGCTCTCAAACGTAAAACACAGTCTTCTTTGGGTTGTAAAATGCAATGTACGCTTTGGGATTTAACTGCACTTCATATCCAGGCTATAGCAGTGGTGTAGAGCTAGAATATTAACTAGGGGGGCTCATCTCGAGTTGTGGTAGATGGGCCTCATGCAATGACATAAGTCATTGCCTAAAACAGCTGGAGGTCTGGGGGGCGCTGTGAGCCCCCAAGTAGGTCAAGGGGAGAGCCCTGGCTGGGGTCCAGAAGGTAGCACCCCTGGGAGCTCTTGAGATTTGCTCATTTCTAAGGCCTTAGAATGGCTTAAAGTACTGCAAATTCTCTTTGCGTTTAGTAATAGAAAAACGGAGAAAAGACAAGAAATAGATAAATATCCCCAGGATATAAATGCATAAACAGAAAATGAGAGTCTACAAGGCACTCTTGAATAACTAAGTTATGGTTATATGGTCAAATAGTGTATTTTTATAGCTTAAACAAATATCAATAAGTGATTTATTGACGGAGCTCAACAGGTTGTCTGTTCCAAACTGTAGAAGCCTACAAAATAGCTAAAAAACGTATTTGGTAAGAGCTTAAAGTGTGAAATTAAGTAAGATGCCTTATGAAAGAACACCATTAAATTATAGCATACTAACATCTTTCAAACCTTATCTTCATAACATGAACTTGAACTAACTGTGTTATAATTTCCTGGTGCTTATGTCTTCAACATCTTACTTAATAATTTAAACATATACATATTTGTTTTTAGCCGAAATCCTTCTTATGGGTTAAACATGTTGTAGCAAATGTATCTTCAGGGATGGGTGGTCGAAAGTTAAACAGTTTACTGCACTTTGAAAACGAGCGTATCTATGATTGGTTGATTCACTAGAAGTATAACTTTTTGTCATGGATTTCATGAGATCAATCATAAACATTTGATTTATGAAGAAAATATCTTTTATTTTACAGTAACTAGGGGGGCTATAGCCCCCCCCCAAAAATCCAAAAAAAAATAACTAGGGGGGCTGCGCCCCCCCGAGCCCCCCCAGCTCTACACCACTGGGCTATAGTTACTTTACTAAAGAGTATTAGGGAAATCAACTGGTCTATTGTCTTTTCAACATTTTGCACTATATTCTAATTTCAACCTTTACTATATAATTTTTGTTACAGTATATTATGTTTGTATTTTTATTTATCTATGTACATCGTATAAACTGAAATGTGAAAAGAGTAAAAACGGGCAGAAACGAGTATCAAACGAACGGAGACGAGTAGGAAACAGGCAGAGACTAGTAGGAAACAGGCAGAGACAAGTAGGAAACAGGCGGGAACGAGTAGGAAATTGGGAGAGACGAGTAGGAAACGAACGAAGACGAGAAGGAAACAGGTAGAGACGAGTAGGAAACGAACGAAGACGAGAAGGAAACAGGCAGAGACGAGTAGGAAACAGGCAGAGACTACTCTGGGAGGCTTATTCTTGGAAGATATCATCAGTACTGTGTAAAGATACCTTCAATACATTGAAGGGTGTTCCGTACTGTCAAGGGATACCATCAAAGGATTTTCAGTACTGTTGAGGGATACCATTAGTTACTGTGGAGGAGATACCTACAGTACTAATGCTATCCCTCCACATACCTTCAGCGCTAATGGTATCCCTCCACAGCACTGCCTTGCACAATGTGCCCTGACGTTTCCTAGGTAATAATCTGGATGGAATTGCTAGAAAATCGGAAACATTGTAATCCTTTTCTTCACATCTAAAACTATTTTTCCTGAAACATCATAATAGAAATTGATCTAGATAAAAAAGATATTAAGTCTCTCAAATAAATTGATTCAAAAATAAACCATACTTGTAAACGTTTCGATCAAATCTTCATCAGTAAACTATTCTTACCTTTGTTACCTCTGGAAACGTTTACAAGCACGGTTTATTTTTGAATTAATCTATTAGAAACGTAGATAAATTTAGAATTTATAAACTTAGATAATTGGGCTCCCGTATTATTATATTATATTTGTTGGAAAAGCAATGGAAGCAAACATTGATTTGGGATTTACACTAATTATTAACCAATTTATCAAATTAATTAAACTGGAGCACCACAAGGCGTTCGTCGAGTTGTGCCGTTTCATCAACATCGTTCCGCGCGGTCTTCGTGTGAAGCAGATACCATCTCAGTTCACGGCCCTGTTTCCAACGACTTTCAGTCCTCTTCGTCTGGGGTCATTCGAAAAGGCGAAATGTCCCTTCTCTTCTCTCGCTTATTGTCTTAAATTACCGGGAGAAACACAACGAAACGCTGGACAAATGCTACGAGGTGTAACCGGGACTCAAACAATTATTTAGAAAGGAATCATGGAAGGAATTAAAAATGACATTTGCAAACATTATACGGCATTGGAGACAAGGGCTCTATCTACACGAGAGCCCTAAAAATGCCCTATGAATGCCCAACACTACATTCCTGAACTTCCGTCCTTATTTGTAAGGACATTCCTCAGATCAAAACAGCATTGAGGTTTCACACATCTGTCATGAACTGTCATGTTAGTAATAATTGTTTATTAGATGCACACGATCATTTTGAACTCCTCGTGCTCGTTCTTTATTCTTGGGTGACGAGTTCGAAGTCAGAAGTGTACTGTGTATAGCCAACATAAAACGAATATAATAATGATAGATACAAGGTCAACTTGCCTATAGTAGGGGTTCAAGTCTTTGCTAATATTCAAGTCAGTCGAGCAAAATACATTACAAACTTTGCCCTGTCTGTGATACAACAACGCCTGCCTGTTGTGATACATGTTGGAATGCCTCAGTATTGCGATTCGTATTTCAGAGTATCTAGCCATGAAAGCCGCTGAAGAAAAATGGAGCCTACGCAGAATTCTATTTTGCCTGTTCTGTTCTAATAAATAAAAAGCAACAAGGAAAAACATGGCCATATCTTTGTACGACATTTTGATCATCAGTTTTGAATCAGCAAAAGTGTGCCACGTTTGTAAAGGCAAGCTGTGCAAGAGCCAATTGTTAATCCCTTCTGACAGCTTTGGGCAAAAAGAGCACCTCCAAGGCAGGCCCAATCTGCCCTAGCGGCGTCTGTGATCTGTGCCCTAACTTTGCGCTGGGCAAAAAAGTTAAAAATGCCGTCTACACGATCAGGCGAGGTGATAATCTGCTTAATCCCCTAAAGAATGCCATAAGGCAAGTTTAGGGTACTCGTGTAGATGGGCCCAAGACGATTCAAGAAGGCCAAGATGTTGTGTGACGAGAACAATATAACATTTGACTGATATTGTAAGATTTGATCGAAACGTTTACAAGCATGGTTTGCAATCTCGTTTTCAGAAAGAGTCAGGAAGAACAGTCTAGAAGAAAAACAATAACGTCACCAAGATGGCCTAACTCAAGTGAAAAGTTAAATAAATTTTCAGTCTCTCAGTTTTTCCAGGTTACTACCCAAAAGCCATGCAATAGTGGAAAATTATGGAGGAAATAAGTTATTAAATTTGTTTTCTTAACTCCAAAAGATGCGGCTTTGTGGAAGTGGAATCTCTGGCGTGATAAGATTTGGTTTTTGCATGTCGAGTGTTTTGCTTACATCTTGGGTCATTTCGCTCCATGTTGACAGCTATTATGCAGCAGCAAATGTAGATCTCAATGGTGGGGAAGAGTCAGATGAACTGCATGAAAATCCAACCCAATTGACTCATTGCTATGGAGGTAGAAGAAAGTATGTCCTGAATTTTGCACTATTTTTTTTACAGAAAATATAGATCTAGCTTTCTTCTGGGATGGATAGTCCCAGCAACACAGGGACAAGTATAGAATACCTATCCTAGATACAAGAAGCACTGATTTAGGAAACACCAACCTGATTTCTGATATATAACTGCCCTTTTTATAAGAAACACCTTTTGATTTCAATAAGAAAGCATTGTAAAGGCCCGAGACCTGATTTTGAAAACCAGAGGTTGGAATCTATATACCTTCCGCTGTGCTGGAGATATCCAGAGTGGAGTTTGACTAAAACAATGGATTACTTGTTTTTCTATTGTTCCCTTGCGTAATATCCAGCGTAGGCTTTACATGGATTCCATCCTGGGTTGAAAACAATGTTTCATATACGCACAAGCACAACTGTATCTATGAGGCCTTTGATTTGTATTTCAGAGTACTTCTAAAGATATTTGTCATCTGTACAGTACACATGTTTTTTTATAAGCAATTGCTTTTTAAGCAAGTTAGAACTCGACAAGACAAAAACTTAACCAACTCTAGATTTGGATAAAGGAATGCTAAGCAATTTGAAAATTTTAGCTCTGATCCAATTGGCTATGAAAATCTGCAGCAGCTATGCATAGAGAAGTGGGTTACAGTGGATATCAGTACCACGGCACACTTTTGTATGCAAAATACCATAGACATTTGTTGTACAGTAACTGAACTTGTGAGATAGTATTCTAAGAAACTAATTTTTAAGTAAAAAAGCTAAGCAATTGCTAAGTAACTTTTAAGTAGAAAAGATAAGCAATTGCTAAGTAATTTTGAGTACTCAAATTTTCCCTCTAGCTAAACAATTTCTAGTACTGAACTTGAGTTGAAATTTCTTATATAAAAAAATGCGTTAATATTACTTATAGCTATCAAAAACTTAGGTAGCTACCTTTCAATAGAACTATGCATGTCCAACGCACAATTTCGAATTTAAGTTTTTAGATATGTTACGATTAGGAAGTGGTTGACATAACACCATTATGGAAAGTATGTCAGCCAGACTTTATTTCATATTCAAACTTTTGGTGCAGGTAAGTAAGTGAGAAGAGAAAAATAGGTAAATTTTTGGAGAGCCATAATATTCTTTTAGGACAAAGTGATGTGAGGAAGATCTTCAAGTTGCACACCTACGACTAATATGATGATAATGGAGTAGAAAGATATAGCTATATGATAATTGCTCTTGCACATCCAAGATCTTAGCCAAAAGGGCCATAATTTCCATAGTGCATGTGTATAACTGCTCCCATATTTAGAGTTGTTTGCACTCATGATGCAAAAGGCCCTTTGTGGGTGCTTGTAGTTACTCAGTTAAATGAATTTCCATTAACGACCTTGAAATGTTCACCCCACTTTTTGGGGGTTATGCCAACAATCCAAAAGAAGATATCCAGGAGAAACCTAGGTGCAGCTGCTTTACGAGGACTCAAACACCAACTTGTCCCCATCATCTTGTCTTCAAACACCATCTTGCCCCAACTAAATCTGCCTCTGGCTAGTGCCCTGGCTACTCCTTTGCACTCTGGCCATTCTGTGTCAAGCAAAACTGATGAAATCTCTTTTTACAGACCTCTCACTTTGGTGAGCACACTTGATGGAAGATTTCTTGCTCTTGACTCGTACTCTGGAAAGTTGGAATGGAGTCTTCAGGAGTCTTCCGGCCCATTGCTGTCTTCCAGTCTTAGCTCAATAAAGGTATTACATATGATTATGATAATTAGCAGGTTGGCGAGCAGAATGGCAATCTTTTATAAGCCCTCCCTTTTGAAGCAGAAATTTGAAATAAGCCCCCCTCACTATTGATCCCCCTCCATTTTCATACAAGATAGACTACAGAGTAAAGTGGAATGATTTATTAATCGCTCATGATGTATTTCATCATAATATTGCCAGTTTGTAATTTCATGTGCTTGAGAGTCAAAATTCTCTTGTCCAGTTCTGTCTTAAACGTCTCTAGCAGCCCTCAAGAATCACTCAGCGCTGTGTAGGAAAGGAAAAAGAAACAATTCTTGTATCCTCAATCTTGATTTTTGAAATAAGCCCCCCTCTCTAATAAGCCCCCTCTATATTAAGCTCCCCATCTAGAACCTAGAATTGAATAAGTCCCCCTGGGGGCTTAATAGAGCTTTTTCGGTAAGCATATGTCTGTACTAAAGTGCAGTATGCAGGTAGGGATTCAGAGGGGAGCGGGGGCTTTTCGTGTTGATGAATTTCAGACATTTATAAATCAAGCAAATTAATTGATCTGGGAAGTCATTGCCCAAAGGTAGGTCTGGTGTCATTATTAGAGAAACCGGATAGGTTCATTTTTATATTTAGTGAGTGGTGGTGCAATTTTCTGAGTATGATGTGACTTGGGTTGGTGGCTTAAATCAACTACCTTGATTGCTGAGTGGGTAGACCAATGATGCGTCAGTGGTCATGGGTTCGAATTGTACCTGGGTCACTTTTCATTCTCCGATTTGTTATATAATAAATGTATCCTCTGAAAAAAGTATTTATGTGTTATTTTGTAGAATGCAAATGAGCTGGGTAGATTTAAGCTGATTCCTTCACTTGATGGTGGATTATTCCAAATCAAAGGAGATAAAATAGAGGTGAGACAAAGCATTTTCATTTTATGTGTTGTCTAAAGTTGTTTTTTAAGTATTTCTTTTATTTAGAACAGTTTTTAACATGGATCAAATTTTCAAATATTGGATGAATAAGACAATGGGAAATATTCAGAAGTTTTTCATTCTAATTTGATAACTCTATCAGGTATTGTAGCAAGATGTGACGCTGATTGCAAATTGCTATATGATTTCAAATATGAGTGAGTTTATATCTAACGTGGTAAGCTTAGGAAAGGCTACAAGTGGCCTTACTGCCAGAAGGGGCACAGTAGCATGCACAGCAAAATATTGAACGAGGACCTAGTAAATGAGGTCCTTGTTTGTTTGATGTTCCTATTTGTGTGACAGAAATCCATTATTTGAAAATTGACCCCCCTAGAAAAACCCAAAATTAAGTCTGATGCTTTTTTCGAACCCCTGCTGTCCAGAATTTCTTGTACCCAAGCAGCAGGTTTATAAATGTACCCCACTGTAGGCACTTATTTCTGCTAACAGCGGTTCATCTATATGGCTCACATTGCATGATGCATCGCAGACATTAATTAGGAAATCATTGCTTTGCAGACTGTACCACTTTCTGCAGACATCCTCTTGGGTGAATTTCAAACAATGGCAGATGGATCACATATCGTTGGTGGCAAAGATACTAAGAGTTATGGCATAGACTCTGCCAATGGAAAGGTAAGGGGCACCCATGAAATATGTGCAGTAAAGCACCCCTTTTACACCCTATTGCATTTCTCTGATATGGCTACCAACGAACTCCCTGGACTTCATTGTTTTTCAACAACAGCTCCACGATTATTCAGTCTCGTCCTGATACTATGCAGCAGTCCAGCTATTATTAGCAAAAACACACCAAATTGATCTTCCTTGAATTTTAATGCATTGAATTTTTATCTCCAATATGGCTGCCGATGAGTTCATCTTTTCAATAGCGGAGACATTCTTTATTTTGAGATCTTTGACATCTCCCTGTTGTGATGTCTTTATCTCGTTCTCTCCTTCAGCTGATTTACAAATGCAGCATGAATGGATGCAAACCCGTCAGAAAGGGAGCTGAACTGGCGGACAAAGATGTGTTTGTTTTACGAAGAAAACAACAAGTGGTCAGAGCTGTAGATTTGAGAAGTGGCGAAGAAAGGTAAAGAAACTTAGATTCAGTTTTATCATGATTGATATTTCATTTTTATTTTCAATTATTCAGTTTTTGTTTCATTATAATTCAATGCAATTAGTTTTGAAAAATCTTACGGGAAACTGATAAACTGACTTTGCAATTCACTCCAGGGTAATACGGCGAACCAGCAAAGACTCAACATCGGCTACTCGGTTAAGAATATTCCTATACCATCACGTAGCGATTATCTCCAACGACTCATCGAGAAAATAGAGCGGTTCCTCCGAAGAATGCGATGCAAAGCGTTCTTCTTTCTTAACCCGAATACACCTGGATCTTCAAAAAACACCTAGTATAGATTTAAGTCGACTAAGAACCCAACCCCGATAGACGAGCTGAAAAAATTTGAAGACGAAGAGAAGGGGGTTTTGCCTTTATATAGCTCTAATCTATGTATTGAGCACTCTAACGGGAAACCGATACACAGACTTTGTAATTCGCTACGAAGTGATACTTGTCGAGCACTCTATGGCGAACCAGCATGGAACGACTCAACATTGGTTAAGACCTGTACATCTCCTGATGAGTGGGTAACCACGAAACAGGCTTATCGAGATTGAGAGTTTTTTCTTTTGAGTCATTCTTCTTAGTGTATATAGCTTTACATTATGTATTAAGCACTCTAACGGGAAACCAATACACAGACTCAGTACATTTTCTTCTGCAGATGGAACTTCTCTGTGGGTAGCTACGACGTCAGTTTTATGGAGGCTGTAGACCATCGGCACAGTTCTTGCGACATGTACGGAGAGAAGAAAAATCTTGAAATCCGAATGAACATTGCTGAGGGTTTTGTTGAGGCCCTGCATAAAGACTCAGCTGATAAAGTCGAGTGGAGCTTCAAGTTTGATGCGCCGATCGCTGCCGTGTGGAAGTTTCATCACAATCAGCTGCAACCCATTGATATTTTCCGCCATGGAATTCTGCGAGACCCTGACAATGAGAGGTTCGCAGATGATTCGGTTTTATATTTGGGTGAGTCTTTGGGTAATAGGAAAATGCCTTCAGTATCATTTTCAGGATTTCATTTCAGGATCGCCCTTCATCAAATCGGATTTGAAAGGGGCTATCTAAAAACATAATCATTACAATATACTTAAACACTGCTCGATTGGTCTACCTATTCAGTGGGCCCTTTGTGCCTTGCGCATAAACCAATACCTTACGAAAATAGTAAGCGTGTTCTCCTCCAACTTTCCAGATATTGTTTACTGGACAATAGAACAATTTACGAAAAAACGTTTCGAATACTCTGACTCCTCGGTTTTTCAATATTTAATAAAATTTAATAAAAAGTAGGAGCTTTCGATATGGGCATATTTCCACAGATAAAAGGAAACTATCTTGAATTAGATTTGAACTTATTATACACGGATTGCGAGGGAAATTGGAAACATAGCAAAACATATAGCTACTGAAGTGGTATGTCAGAAATATAATGAAAACGATACCTTACGAAACATCATACCTAGATATAGAATTATTTGATCATATTTCAAGGGAGCCTAGATTTTCTTGTTTATTAAAGCAAGACGTTTTTTTACTTCAACTAAAGGTACCCATGAAGGTCAGATGTATGCTCAATCATTGGCTGCACCTCCTCGCTCATCTGCAGACCGGCCCTCATTACCAAAACAACCGTCTTCCGACTCGAATGAGGTAGCGGTGTTCGAACAACCGTATGTGGGAAGATGGCGTCCGTACATGTCCTCGTCTCCCTCACGAACTTCAGCGTTGATGAATGGAAACGGACTGAGTGTTTTAAACCAACTTGATTATCCATTTGGTGAGATTTGAGTTATTCTAAAAATATTTGCATCATTGTCCCCTTTTACTCAACCCTAGTGGGTCTGAGGCTGTTGATTCTCTGAGCAGTGTACTTTAACAAATAGGGCTATGACACTGATTTTTTATAGGTAGCTCAGTTGGTAGACTGAGCTGGTAGTATATCTAGGCTGTTTATACTACTTACCATATGTGCCAAAAAAAGTATAAACCTGTCAAAAAAATTTTGGCAAGCACGGTGAATTTTTTTCATACAACGCAAATTGACTGTTTATTTAATAGCAATTTTCCAGACAATGCAACAATGATTTGAGGTTTTTTTTATATTGACTGGATGGCGACAAAAGCAAAGTAGCCAGAAGTTCTGGAACCAGTACCTTACATGAAAAATTTCACAGATCTTTCCTGAACTTTTTACAGGTCTTTTTTTATCAAACTTTAGAATAATTTACCGTCAGCAATAAAAGCCAGCCAATATAAGCCACAATACATTTAAACATGATTTAAAAAAAAGATCTCTTCTACTGATAACAACCAAACACTTTATTTCCTGCTGTGGTGCAATTATTTATAGGCTCTGTTTGCTCTTTTCCTTTACCCTTTATTTTACATTCAGACGGACCACAATGAAAATAAAACCCACATTTTGAGCCAGTAGCAGTACTGTTCCCTGCTGCCACGTGGTCAACATCCTCGTTCTATTTTGATTTATGCTGTTTTACATTATTTCATTTAGATTTTCGGCTTTCATTCCTTTAGCAATATTCCTATTTTGATGTATTAAGATTTTTGATTTTGTGGCGAATGATTATTTGATATAGCCAGAAAAATGGATACATTGTGAAGTAAAAAAAATTGATTACTTAAACTTTTCGTCTGACACTCAACAGAGTAATACGTTAGAAAGAGAACGAAAAAAAAACCTAACGAATTATTATACCCAGATGTGGATCGAAATAGGCCCATAAGAAAAGAGGTGAATGATCGGTATGGTGTTGGAAAACCAATCATCGCCCACGATACATTGAGCTGACCAATAAAATTACTTCAAGAGTCCTTAGGCGAAAACAAACTCTTTCTGTCTACACAAAAGAGGATCCCTGGTTTTTATATAGACAGATTCCAAAACACCTACATGAAATGTAGATCTTGTTCTGCCAATTATTCGAAAACAATTCTCACTGTAGTAGGCTTTAGCATATTCTGGGTTGTCGAGCAAATGTTGACATATAGCAGAGTCATGTTTAAGAGATCTTTTAGTTTTAAAGGTTGGTATTTTTCTGGCTATATTGAAGTTTTGTACCGATCAAAGACTGTTCAATACCTACTTACTTTCTTCACATTATCAAAAAATGGGTTAAGTCATTGTTTTTATCTCGAGTGCAGAAATTATTAGTGTGAGTTGGGCCTCGTAGTATTGTATAATTTTTCCTGTGTTTATCTGGCTATCTTAAGATCTGTACCGAACAAACCTTTTAATGTACTAATTCGTTTCACAGATAACGGATTTTGCATGATTGCTTTGAAGCGAATAAGCTCTCTGAAGCAATTAGAGGGAAGGAAGCGCTCATCTTCCGATGGAAATATAACGCTTAAAGAAACAAGCGATAGGGAAATTCTGCCTATCTCTGTCATGGAACGTTGGTGAGTTTTATTTTAAAAACAAATGTCTTGCAAATCTATTGGATGTGCTGACGGAACTGTTGTTCTAATGTAAAGAATCTATTTCATATGACATTTTCCTTTGCATTTCCCTTGTTCGGTATACGTACTTTGAAATCAATTGTTTTGGAGCAATAACATCTTGGCCATTTGAAACTTTGTGAGAACGCATGCGCACTGAGTAGGTACTAAAGTGAGAAATGAAGTGCGCATGTGCAATCACAAACCCTTGCTTTCTCCAAGGAAAGTCGTTGTTCATATCCCGAACAATCACATTTAGTCCGACTCTGACTTCATAGTTGTTGTTCACGCAGTAAGCGTGTCTAACGCATTGAAAGTTCTTGTTTTGCCCACAGGAAAGAAATTATCGTGCTTGCTGTGCTCTTGTCGATTTTCTTGCAGTTTACTGTTTTCAGATGGATCAGACGAAGGTTGATGCGAGACGTGGTATGTCTTAAAGTTTGAAAACTCTATTTCTTAGGCAGATAAGTCCTAATGGAAAATTGTTTTAGTTTTTGTGGCGTGTATGGCTGAGTGGCTAGATCACTTGATCCTTGATCAAAGGGTCCTAGGCTCGAAACCACCTTCAGACCTGTCACAAAGCGCGAGGAGAGAATTTACCAGCTCTCTGTAATCCCGGCAAAATGGCAAAATGGATCAAGAGGTGTGGTCAAATAGAGAGGAAGGACCAGGATCGCACTGCTTCGAATAGTCTACCTATTAAGTTGGCCCTTTGTGCTTTGCATATAAACCAACACCTTACAAAGAAGATAGTAAGCATATTTGCCTATCAACTGATAATGCACTACTTCGAATAGTCTACCTATTCAGTTGGCTCTCTATGCTTTGTACATAAATCAATATTTTACAAAGATAATAAGCATATTTGTCTATCAACTATCAATACACTGCTTCGATTAGTTTACCTATTCATTGGACCCTTTGTGCTTTGCACACAAACCAATACCTTACGAAGAAGATAGTAAGTGTACTTGCCTATCAACATCCACATTAGTATTGTAAGTAATAGAACAGTCTTTGGATGGTACAGAACTTCAGTATAGCCAGAAAAATCGGAACCATAATGAAACGAACACATAGATACTACTTAAGCTTTTCGTCTGACACTCAACAGAGTAATACGTCAGAAAGAGAACGAAATAGAAACCTAACTGATTTATATACCCAGATGTGGATCGAAATAGGCCAATCAGAAAAGAGGTGAATGATTGGTATGGTGTGGGAAAACCAATCAACACCCACGATACAGTGAGCTGACCAATAAGATTATTTCAAGAGTCCTAAGGCGAAAACGAACTCCTTCTGTCTACACAATAGGGGATCCCTAGTTTTTATGTAGACAGATTCCAAAATAGCTAAGTGAAAGGTAGATCTTGCTCTGCCAATTATTCGAAAGCAATTCTCACTGTAGGCTTTAGCACACTCTGGGTTGTCGAGCAAATGTTGACCTATAGCAGAGTCATGTTTTAGTGAACTTTTTGGTTTAGAGGCGCGAGATGGTTGTTCTCGTTGAGGAACAGTTTTGTTGCGTATGCTAGACGGCACGTGTTGTTTAACCCTATCACATAACCGCTGAGATGTGCGACCTACGTACCTGGCATCACACCGGCACGAGTATTCGTAAACTACTAGGCTGTTTTGTGTGGTAGGCACACTATCTTTGCGGATGGATGGGATTATCTTCTTAGAGGAAAAGACGAGACGGGGGCTGACCGTAGCGTAGCACTTGGTTATGGCTGTTTTAATTTGTCTTTCGAATCGCAAAGAGACGTTGCCAATGTAAGGCAGTTTTAGATAAACAGGGCACTTTTGTGGACCAATCTTTTTGTCAGCCGAGAAACCTGCGATTTTATTACGAAAGCAAGCCGAAATGAGGTCTTCTGGGTAACCATTGTTGATGAGGGTAGATTTTATTTCTGCCAATTCTAAATTGAGTTTTGGTTCGGAACAGATCATAAGTGCCCGGTGAACCAAGGTGTTAATCAAATTAATTTTGATTTGTTTGGCACAATCCTTGCCATTTCTTGACGTTTCTGTGGAGAAAACTGAACCTGGTTTTCTTACCAGTGTTTACAGGAAACCAACTTTTAGCGGCCTCTATACACGTTGGGATTCCTTTTGTGCCAAACAAATCAAAATTAATTTGATTAACACCTTGGTTCACCGGGCACTTATGATCTGTTCCGAACCAAAACTCAATTTAGAATTGGCAGAAATAAAATCTACCCTCATCAACAATGGTTACCCAGAAGACCTCATTTCGGCTTGCTTTCGTAATAAAATCGCAGGTTTCTCGGCTGACAAAAAGATTGGTCCACAAAAGTGCCCTGTTTATCTAAAACTGCCTTACATTGGCAACGTCTCTTTGCGATTCGAAAGACAAATTAAAACAGCCATAACCAAGTGCTACGCTACGGTCAGCCCCCGTCTCGTCTTTTCCTCTAAGAAGATAATCCCATCCATCCGCAAAGATAGTGTGCCTACCACACAAAACAGCCTAGTAGTTTACGAATACTCGTGCCGGTGTGATGCCAGGTACGTAGGTCGCACATCTCAGCGGTTATGTGATAGGGTTAAACAACACGTGCCGTCTAGCATACGCAACAAAACTGTTCCTCAACGAGAACAACCATCTCGCGCCTCTAAACCAAAAAGTTCACTAAAACATGACTCTGCTATAGGTCAACATTTGCTCGACAACCCAGAGTGTGCTAAAGCCTACAGTGAGAATTGCTTTCGAATAATTGGCAGAGCAAGATCTACCTTTCACTTAGCTATTTTGGAATCTGTCTACATAAAAACTAGGGATCCCCTATTGTGTAGACAGAAGGAGTTCGTTTTCGCCTTAGGACTCTTGAAATAATCTTATTGGTCAGCTCACTGTATCGTGGGTGTTGATTGGTTTTCCCACACCATACCAATCATTCACCTCTTTTCTGATTGGCCTATTTCGATCCACATCTGGGTATATAAATCAGTTAGGTTTCTATTTCGTTCTCTTTCTGACGTATTACTCTGTTGAGTGTCAGACGAAAAGCTTAAGTAGTATCTATGTGTTCGTTTCATTATGGTTCCGATTTTTCTGGCTATATTGTAAGTAAGTAAGTCAGTTGGTCGACTGCATTCGGCAGGTAATCCGTAGGCTCCTTTTTCGTCTGCTACATCTCTTCGAAAAGAATGACAGCCATGACACTTATCTCAGGCCCGAGAGCCACTAACTCTCAACCCAACTAGTAATTAGTTAGATTAGTCTTTAAGTAGGTAAATGTTGATATTAATATATTTTTATACTATTGTCGAAACCAACTTTAAATGGATGATAATAATGATACTAATAACTATTTTAGAATTGATACCCTAAGTAAACAGATTAAAATCTAAGATGAATGAAACTATAATAATCTACAATTGCAAACAATAGTTTTACGTGCCTAATCGCACTAATAAATTTTGCAACAAAATTACCATTACCAAATGAATGTTTGATGATTATAAAAAGATGCTGAATATGAAAGTAACAGATAACAACACTTTTGTAGTAGAACTATCTTTGCAATCTTTGAAGATGACTTTTCCTGGCCTTGAGAATTATAGAAGCTAAAACCAAAATTGGTTGCTGCTATAAATGTAAATTTTAAGACAAGTCTGATCCCTGTATTGTTTACTTCAGGGCATTATGCACTGAGTTGCTTCATACGTATTCCGCATGTTTCAAAACTTTAGTTTTTCTTTATTCCCTGTTACTTGCTTTGGAATTGGTGTGAAGTTTGATTATTCCATTTCAGACAAAGATCGAAGAAGTTGAGAATGACATCAAGCGAGTTAGATCGGTGACTTCAAGTGTTTCGACTTCTACTGAAACGGCTAAGGTAAAACCGTAAATAGTTGACTGATTTTACAAAAGAGAGGAAAAAAGAATATGCATGTATCTTGGCAAGTGACATAATGCCTGCAACTTTACTCTCAAACTCTAAGGATGGGGATAGCGTTAGGATACCAAAGGTTTGGTGCCTTATGCACAAATGTTACACCGTCAGATATCTAAAGTATTGGTGAATTCAAAGGAATAAACTGTCCCAGTAGAATAAGATAGTGCATCGTTTGTGACGTATAAGAGATTTTGGCAAGATATTTTGATACCAGCTTTTTAGATTTAGCATGGAAAACTCGCATGTGAGAAACCAAGTAACCTTTGTCAGAAAGTTTGATTTTTGATAATTATTTGACCTCTTTTAGGAATCTGGAGAAAGCAGCTTCGCCAGAGTTCCATCAACTGATGATTTTTCATCCAGGTAAATAACCTATTTTTCTATATACAGAAAAGATTCCTGTTGATGTGAACCTTCTCATATCTTTATTTTGATACAAGCTGGGAAACATATACAGTTATATGGTAGACACGCTTACAATGGGTTGGTATATCATCTACACGTAGTGGTATTTCATCTTACTGCGGTGGATATACTTACAAGGGAAAGGTATTGCTTTTTCAATAGGACAGTTTATACATGAATTTGCATCTTATGTTACAGCTGTCCATACACTAACGAGAGATTGGTATATTACGCTTCAATGGGGTGGATATGCCAACAAAGGAGCGGTCTATTTCAAACATAGGATACATCAGTCAAGACAAGATTTTACGACATTTATGTCATACTGCAGCATGTCTACTTTTTCATGGCACACCCGTTATAATTCTAATTGCTTTATCAGGTATCTTCTGGACTTTGATCACCTTGAGTGTATTGGCAAAGGGGGTTTTGGAGTCGTCTTCAAGGCCAGAAATAAGATAGACGGGTGTGAATATGCAGTGAAGAGAATCTACCTCCCAAACTGGTTAGTAAGTCAGTCTTTCATCGGTGCAGAACTTGAAGATGGTGAGGGAGGAACATAACAAACATTTCCCGATGATTGCCCTACCCATCATATCCTGAGTTTGATTAGAATATTGAAAGCCCTAAAAGAAGAGAGAAAACCTTATTATTAGCAGCAATGAATTGAAGTAGTACTAGCAAGTAAAAACAAGTATGAAGATACTGTAATAATTTGTGCTACAGACGGATGCTTATTCAAATTGGTTGGTCTACTCGAGGAGGGGGGCTTATTCAGAAGTTTGTTATTTTTATCAAAAGTTGACACAAATAATGACAAAATGCTCTTTACTAACTATGTTAAAAATGATCAGCTAGGGATACTAAGCTAGAACGGGCTAATTTTTTTTAAATTAGCTCGTTCTGGCTAATTTTAGCCCGTTTTGGCTAATAAAAAATTATTTTCTTGAAAATTTTGAAGCCCAAACAGGCTAAAACGTCGATTTCTTGGATTTCCAGGAACCGGGCCGCTATTTTGACGCGATATTTGGGTTCTACGCGTCAAGAAACGGGGATTCCTGTAAAAAAATTTGGGGGTTTCTCCGGCGGAAGTTTGAGAAAAATGCGACTTTAACTTTTGTGACGTTTTCTATTGTTCTTTCTGATGCGGTTAAGTCCGCGTAATGACACCCGTACCGTGCGGGGAAGCTTCAGAAGCAAGGCTTTTATGAGTGCAACTTTAATTTAAACATTTTTGTAATTTACGTTGTATTGATAAACATCTTATTAGAAGACCTCATCATAGAAACGTACAAAGCTGGTGTTAAAGTCTGAATTATCTATTTTTTTCATTTCGCCGCACGGCACGGGCGTCATTACGCGGACTTAACCGCATCAAGAAAGAACAATAGAAAACGTCACAAAAGTTAAAGTCGCATTTTTCTCAAACTTCCGCCGGAGAAACCCCCAGATTTTTTTACATGAATCCCCGTTTCTTGATGCGTAGAACCCAAATATCGCGTCAAAATAGCGGCCCGGTTCCTGGAAATCCAAGAAATCGACGTTTTAGCCTGTTTGGGCTTCAAAATTTTCAAGAAAATAATTTTTTATTAGCCAAAACGGGCTATAATTAGCCAGAACGAGCTAATATCAAAAAAATTAGCCCATTCTAGCTTAGTATCCCTAGCTGATGATGAAAAAAGATATTTCTCAAACGAAACGTGTTTCTTTTTCTTATTTTGTATTCAAGTGAAGATGATAATACTCTATACCTATGTCCTGCGTTGGCTTTCTCAAAATAACATACTATTCTGCAATCATGCTTTCCTTGAATAATGTCCAATGGGGAATCTTTCGAGGGGGGACGCTTATTTACAAAATAAAATTTCATATGGGGGCTGATTCGAGGGGGTCTTATACGGAGAGGGACTTATTCGAAAATTTACGGTATATGGATCTTTAGTCATACTTACGGTATGTAATAAAATAAGATTGACCTTAGACTCGCATAACACTTCTACTCTTGGCCTTCTTCTCTGACGAGCGTCAGAGTGATTAATCAACTGATTTTTTGCGTTCCTGATATTCTTCCTTTTGTCAAATTTTGTTTTGATGTTTTCGAATTTCAGCACGGAAGCAAGAGAAAAAGTGACAAGGGAGGTGAAGGCTCTTGCAAAGCTAGACTACCCTGGAATTGTGAGATTTTATTACTCCTGGTGGGAAACACCCCCAATCGGATGGCAAGAGCAGAATGATCGAAATGTATTGATGAAAAAGTAAGTATGTTTACTTCCTTCTCAGAATCGCATTCCAATGCTTCCTTCCTGGAATACTTTAATTGATTTCCCAAAATCAATTAAATAATAACAATGACCAGGGGCATGATAACTCACCAGGATTCGGGAAATTTCCAAATAGGCCCCTATAAGTACTTCTGGTTGGCCCCTTGATTCTAAATTTTTATTTCTATTTTTGCTGATATTTCAGATATCCTTAAGCGCTCAAAATGGGGGTCTAGCCCTTGTGCCATTACCAGCAAGGTGGAAAAATGTTTTTCTCTAGCCAGGGCGTTTTTTCACTAAGAATTCATCCAATCAAATCACTGAAAAGACAATAGATTTTGAGGATTCAACAGCTCAAGTGCCGTGAAAATGGCGGAACGACGCGAAAGCTATGGAAAAAATAGCGTTCAGGGTTCTGTTTTTCTGCCGTACAATGTAAACTATTTGGTTCCATTCTTATATTTCTCAAATTTATCATATTTATCTAAATTTTTACCGCTTACGAGGTTGATATTTTACGTAATTTCTGTGTGCCCCTAAGTTAGATAGATTTTCGACCTGATATAAATTCCCACTAGGCCCCTACCATAATTCCGAGCTATTTTATTTACTAGCATTCCTGGAGGTCCAGACGCTGGGCTGTCGAAGCAATGGTACGTGCACATTCAGAGTGAGGAAGAGGAAACTACAGACGGAGGTGAATTTATTTTATTAGTACCAAATGGAACCTTGGGAAGTGATTTCATAAATTCGTTTTAAAAAGTTGCTCCAGGTCGTAGTCAAGTGATTCTAAAATATTTGCTTTTTGCAATCATACCTTGGAGATAAATCATGATAATCTCCCACTTATCTTTATTCTGATGGTGATGATGAGGAGATACTTGAGATTTTGGAACAATGTACATCCTGCCATGGCAGAATCGACAGCGTTAAGGTTTTTTTTAAGGTTTACCCTTAGGTATTATCATCGACGATAGGTGTTGTCATTTCATAATTCAGAACAGCCTTCATAAAGTCATTGCGATAAAAAATTAGCTTTTATGATTCATAAAAACTTATATAAAACTAGAGCAAATATACTCGTTACATTGCGATACCCTGGGTAGCAAAGTTCATGATTATCCGCAGGATTTAACATTCTACACTAAAGCTAAAAAACATTAGAGACAATAATATGATGCTGGTTACCTGACGTAGGGCAACGTGCATCAAAGCTACACAAATCTAGCAGCTATCAGTCTCCAAGCGTTTTCTTTTATGGGGGACTTACTCTATTATGTTTTGTTATTTTAACGATTTTCTGTGTAATGCTGTCTTTTGTAGATGAAGACAGTTCAGAGAGCGGAATCACCATCAAGCGCAGACGAAACAAGAGCAGTATGTCTTTCAACTCGAAAGGCTCCTCGAAAAGCATTGGGGACGACCCACTGGGAAAGAAAATCACCAACATCAATGATATAGACTCTGATCTCATCACCATTGACCTTAAAGAACACAACGATGTGTTTTTAGACGAGGCTTCCAGCGAAGATTCGTTTAACGTGGAGTTCAAAGACAGCAGTGGCTCTGATAACGAAAATAAAGACTCTGATTTTGAAGATAATGGAATTGAAGATCTGTCTTTAGATGAAGTTCATGTCTCGACGATGTCAGAAGTAAAGTCGACCCAATTGGAGACATCCTTGTCTGTTAGGCATGACATGAAGCGTCAAAATTCGGACGTCCGATCGCTGAAATCTAGAACATCAACAAAGCTTGTCGGTAAGTCTCTCCTTGTCTAGCTCTTCTTTTTGTTTGAATTTTCCCTTGTTTGACTATTCGGTTTGCTGGTTGATTTTTGCTTTTACTATCCAGAGCATGCCTAATATCTTTGAAAGGTATTGGTTAATTCATTAAGGAAGTGCAAAGGGCCCACTGAATAGGTATACTAATTGAGCAGTGTATCGGTAGTTGATAGGCATTCACACTTACTATATTCCTAAGGTATTGGTTAATGCAGAAAATACAAAGGGTCTACTGAATAGGTATATTAATTGAAGCAGTACATTGATAATTGATAGGCAAATACGCTTACTATCTTCGTAAGGTATTGGTTTATGCGCAAAGCAAAGGATCCAATGAGTTGGTAGTATAATCGAACGGTGCGATCTTGGTCTTTCCTCTTCATGTGACCACAACTTGTCTGCCTTTGGCCGGAATTACAGAGATAATTTTCCCCGTACACTTTATGTGTCAGGTCTGAAAGAGGTTTTGAACCCACGATTCTTTGGAAAAAAGTTAGACGAAATAACCACTTGGCCATCCCCACCACATGTTTATGTTTCTGCCTAGAGTATTGCTGTTCATATTGTCATTTCTTCCCAGGGCGATGCTGCTGTAAGTTGGAAACATGCATCACAGCCCCTCCTGTTTATTTATACATTCAAATGCAGCTTTGCATGAGCAGCACTTTAAAAGACTGGCTCAACGAGAATGTCAAAAGAAGAAAAAGAGCTTATACCATGGATATTTTCCGCCAGGTATTGTTAATTGCATGTAGTTAGATTTTTCCCTTGCTAGATTTGTCACACTCTACAGTTATTTTCTAATTCGTTACACTTATATGAAAATAACTTTATTTACTGATCAACAATATTATCTAATCATGTTAGGTTGAACACATGATATGAATATCAAAGTTCAATAAGGTATATTAGTGAAATCATCCAGACGTAGGGTTGAGTACCATTCTTAGCTTCCGAAACATATCTGCTGTCAAAAAACATGGTTTAAAACTGGGTAAGAGTGAAGGGAATCTGAACTATAAAATCACAATCGAACTGTGACACATCTTGCCTCGTGTCAACCTTAAATACAATATACTCGCTTGGGTCACTCTTATGCAGTGCTGCATTCTACGAAACTCCATGGGACATTTTTTCTTGCCTTCCATCTGCTGGGACTGGGATTATAAAATTCATTAGATTTAATGCTGACGCAAAATCTATCGCATTGAATACGCTCAAGAAAACCGTTCACGCCAGATAAATGTAGACTTGTTTGGATAGAATATTTCCTTGAATACCCTAAAGTAGGTTAAATCGATACCAAATAGACAAACTTTGATAGATAATTGTGGGAAATGTTTGCAGCATTTGTTTTAGAGCTAACGAATTTCTTTCAGACAGCCATCTTGCTAATTCTAAAAAATCTCAAAGCTACAGAAAACAAAACAAAGCAAGTAGTTCTTACAGTGAAACACGCAAAGTAGCATATAAATATATATCAAAGTCATATCAATTCAATTCAATATGATATTATTTGCAAATTACATCTGAATACAAGATACTAAAGAAATGTAACCGAAACGACCCAAGAAAAGCAAAGCTTATCGAGCTTGGACCGTAAATCAAAATTAAAACATTGAAATTCTAAGACTAATGATACACATACAAACAGTTGTGTTGAATCAATATTTTTAATATATTATTTATTTACTTTTATAGATATTGAATGCCGTTGAATATTGCCACAATCAAGGAATGATGCATCGAGACTTAAAGGTAGACGATTGTTGTTTAAAACAAACAGTTTCTCTCTATAGGTGTCATTTTATCTTAACACTACAGATTAAGTTCATGTGTCAAATCTTAGCAATGATTTGAATTGATTACTTTGATTTCAAATCTTGACAAGTAAGCAATTGTGAAGAAGAGATTTGTTGCGATTGATTCGCATAGCCCTTGCCTTGTTATGGTTTTTCTTGATAGGTAAATACGCATCTGCGTAAAGTTTTGATTTATGTGGGAAGCTCAAATAGCCAACTGAATTGGTAGACTAATCGAAGCAGTGCATTGATAGTTGGTAGGCAGATACGCTTTCTACCTGCGTAAAGTATTGATTTATGCTTAAATGGCCAACTGAATAGGAAGAATAATCGAAGCAGTGCATCATTAGTTTAAAGGCAAATATGCTTACTATCTTCGTATGGTAAAGGTTTATGTACAAATCAGAAAGGGCCCACTGAATAGGTAGACTAATCGAGCAGTACACTGATAGTTGATAGGCAAATAGGCTTACCATCTTCGTAAAGTATTGATTTATGTGTAAAGCACAAAGGGCCCACTGAATAGGTAGACTGACTAATCAAGTAGTACGACCCTGGTCGATGAGACCACACCTCGTGATTGCTTCTGTCTTTCCCTTGAGTTACAGAGACTCTGGAAGATTCTCTTCGTACACTTAAATAAACATTAAACAAAATATCTTCGATTCAGCATTCATGATGTTGCAGAATGTTTTAATTTCTTTCTTAACAGCCGTCGAATATATTTTTTGCTGCTGATGGAAGCATTAAAATCGGTGACTTTGGTCTTGTCACTGCTATCACAATGCCATCTGATGGACAAGGTAACCTTTTGTGATAATCATCTTTCCTATAAAATCTAAAGAAACGTTTTTTACTGTGGAGCATTGCGAAAACAACAAAAACTGAGACTTCTTTTGGAACGGCAAATGTTTGATATCAAAAAAAATTTGGTCATATGTCTAATCTCGCTTCATTACTTAATTTTTTTCGAAAACTTTCAAGAGTATCAACCAGTAGCCTATAAACAGTTGTTTCTATTGTCTACCATGGGTGGCCAAAGTAACCTCAAAAGCCAAAGTAGCCCCGGTTTACGGTAATAAGTATTTAAAACTTGTTTATCTGGCACTCATCAGGGAAGTACACAAGGAAGGAGAGCGAGAATCAAACATAACCAATTATCAAACTCATACATGGATGGAATTGGTCAAATCAGAAAGGAAGGTGAATGATTGGTATGGTTAGAAGCAACCTATAATCACCACCAGTCCAGTGGAACAAAAATAAACTGTTCTCTTTCTGTCTACACACTATGGAAAATGGGATGTCTTCATCAAAACTATGAATCCCATATTGTCGATCTGTTTTACCACTCAACTTTACTAATTATATGTTTTATTGATATTCATTAGGCTCATTACATAAGTCACAATTATTGCAAACAATTGCATTGAATTGCTCGCTGGGTTAATGTTGTTGTTGTTTTGCTGCTCGCTCAAACTTGTTGTGACAGTAAGTAGTTGTTACAGTAAAGCAGTTTATCACAGCTGAAACTACGGATCAGGTTTAGATGTTTACAAGGAAGTTTTCTTTGAAATATATTTTTAAACAAACAACATTTTCATTATTAGCAGAAGCTTTTCGATTTCATATAATGCATTAATTTAATGATTATGATATCAAAAGCTTCTGCTTACAATGAATTTTTTTTGTTTTCAAATGTCTTCCGAACCTGAGAATGGCTAATTTCTAATATTTCTTTCTAGTAAACAGTACTTCACCGATTGATGAGAATCATACTGGGAATGTTGGCACTCAACTTTATATGAGTCCGGAGCAGGTCGGTGATTTATGTAGCCCTTACCCATCGTTGCGACAATCCCAACCAAAAGTAGTTGGAACACCTATTTTTATAAGCAAATAAATACTTTCTTAGCTTTCCTATCATTTTATTCGAATAAACCCCCTACCCTTAAAACAATGTTGTTTTCCAAAGGAACTTTATCAGAATATACTATACATTATTTGAATGCTATTGAGCTTTTTTTTGTTATGAGAAACAAGATTATTAAGAGGGGAGAGGAGGGGGCAGAGTATAGGAAGCAGTAAAAATTATGCAAGTTTTCGAAGAATTTTGACGGGGCTAAATACCCTGCTAGAGGCCATTTGATAGGTTTTTCCACAGGGCCATCATAGAAAGACTTGTCAAACTGTAACATAATTACACATGAGAAAACTTACAGTTGATGAAGAATACTTTGCTTAGTGTATCCCCTTGAAACTGATGGTAGCTACCCTGGTCTACCTTTCCCAACGGTCCTGTGTTTCTTCTTAGTTAAAAACGAGTAGAGCAGAGAGAGAGTCAGGCAAACGCATTATTAAATTCTCGATGCGAAGATTCAACTAAAGATTGAAATAAAGAAGCTATTCACAATATAACTCAAAAACTTAGAAATGCATAACCTCTGACTACCTTACAAAGACTGAAATTCTACAGAAAGGCTGAATAAGAAAATAATTTCGTTTGCTGACGTCTTTAAATTGAATTTAGTGATTCCCCAAATTTATGAGTTTCTTACGCCATTTGTCATAAACTCTGGTGTTTGCACGAGGACAAATTTGAACGTTTGAGATGAGAAAAGGATTGATAATGAAAAGGGAGGTATCATTCATCAAGTTGATCACCACTGAAACTTGATAAGATAATTTCACATTGATTTCACAATCATTTTACCACCTCATTGAAGACTCTAGGTCAACATCAATGCATTGCGGTCACAATCTCAGATTTCTGCTGTGCGAAAACTTCCCCAAGCTTTTGTTTCAGAGTGAAATCATGCCACTTTGTAAATGAATTTTACAATAGAGGACAATTAAGGGTAAAACGTTGGAATCGTAGTAGATTTGCTGTCAGACTTTTAGGTTGAATGAAAAATGGAAAAGTAGGATTTATCTTGACTGAGGGTCTGTAAATCAAACGTTTAGCGTTTTTTCTGAGACTCCCATGAAATGCTCTGTAGAATTTTTGTAGGGTATTGTCCACAAGGAACACAAGGTATAGTAAACCGTTCTAGTTATTACTAAGATCTATTACGTTTTAGGTGCGCGGAAAAATGTACAATAACAAAGTGGATATTTATTCGTTGGGACTGATTTTGTTTGAACTATTACGGCCCTTCTCAACGCAAATGGAGAGAATGAAGGTTTGACATTCGTATTTCATATTATTTAGTGTTAGTTTGAGACATGGAATTTGCTGATTTAACATTAGACTAAGACTTACATAAACACCATCAAAGACTGCATTGAATACATCATTTGCTACAAAATGAGCAAACACATTTGTTTTTAAGGAACCACGTTTTCAAAAAACACGTTTTCAAAGAACCACATCTTCAAATTGTTAGTATTTGGACTATTTGAATACCATCTGGAAGTGCATTGCGAACTTTAAACCCTTGAAATATTAGGAATTTGATTCCATAATTTGTAGTTTTATTTTTTGGAATCTTTAGAGGGTCCTTGATACCATGATCATGAGCTGTTGTTCTTGTGAAGCTACCTTCTTCCAAGTTATCTATACTTCTAGTACATAACATTAATTCATAAGTCCTGGTTTGGGACAGTGGCTAGCGCGCTCGCCTGTGTGCGCAGAAACCCGGGTTCGCGACCCGGTGGTGGCATATGTCAATTGCAGTAGCCTGCTCTGGTATAATTTAATTCTTCTAGTACATAAGATACATTGTACTTCTTTTGCTTGTATGGAAATGATTGTAGTTACTGATGTTATTGATTTTTGCTCATTATTTTCTGCAGACCTTGATGGAGGTGAAACAGAACCGATTTCCTTCTGATTTTGAAAGATTATATTCGACAGAGGTGAGTATTTATAGAAATAATGAACTTAATATCAGCTTATACTAATACCTTAATGCTTTTTGCCGTTCATTTTTAACGGAATTTTTTACACGGAGCTTTTTGCATTTCATTACATGCACTGAATTTTGTTTTTTTTGCATTTCATTTCACACACGAAATTTTGATTATTTTTTGCATTTCATTTCACACACGAAATTTTGATTATTTTTTGCACTTCATTTCATATACGGTACAATTAATTGTCAGTAATACAACCAGAAGCGTTGTTTTAGGGAAAAAATGATTTTGATATTTCCTTTTACTATATGTATATTCGAACGTAAAAACAGCCATACTCAGAGTGAAGTTTGTACGTTCGGTATAAGTTGGTTTATGTTCTGTCTTTGAGGATGGACGTGTGTTGGCACATTTTTTTATCCAGTATGGGTTTAGTGTTCTTTTTGTAAGGGTTTCGTATGAGATTAGTGTGAAATAAGTAAGGGTTCAGAATGGCTCAATGTGCGTTTAGTAAGAGTTTATTACGGGTTTATAGTGTGTTTACGGGTTTAGTACGGGTTCAGTATAGGTTTTGTATAGGTTTAGTATGGTTTTACGGGTTTAGTTAGAGATAAACAAGAGTTCAGTATAGGCTCAGTATGGTCTTAGTATAGGTTTAGTATTGGTTTGTATGGGTTCAGTATAGATTTAATAAGGGCTTAATCATGGTTTCATCTTGGCTCTTTAGAGCGCTAGTAAGGGTTTATGATGAGATAAGAGTTCTTTTTAGGGCTTAGTATGGGTTCAGTATGGTTTTACGGGTGTAGTGAGGGATAAACAAGGGTTCAGTATAGGCTCAGCATGGGCTTAGTATAGGTTTAGTATTGGTTTTGTATGGGTTCAGTATAGATTAAATGAGGGTTTTATTATGGTTTCATTATGTTCCTATATGGCCTTAGTAAGGGTTAAGTATCGGTTTAGTATCGGTTTAAGTGTTCAGTACCAGTTTAGTTGTGGTTCTCACTATGGCTATATAAGGGTTTATTAAGGGATTAGTATTGGTTTTTAAGGGTTTAAGGACTCAAATACAAATTCAATATTGGTTCACTAAGACTTCATAATAGGTTCTTTTTGGGTTTAGTATGGGTTTTTATCGGTTTAATATGAGATTAGTAGGGGTTCTATTCTTAAGGCTGAAATACACGATCAGTTTTTTTCGTCAGTTTTTTCTCTTGAGTTGAAATTTGAAACGTTTTGGATGTTTTTTACTGATCAGTTTTTTCGAAAGAAGGACGTGTTAAAACTTCCAGTCAGAAAACGTCACGAAACGTCTCAAATTTTGACTGAAGAGGAAAAACTGACGGAAAAACTGATCGTGTATTTCAGCCTTTAGACTTCTCTGAGCCCAAATCTAAGAACAGATCATAATAGTGTATACTTGAAGTGTTTAGATCACAGGTCTATTGTATGTTTTTAGATTTTGGTTTTAAAAAGGTCTGCAAATTGAATCAAAGCAGGGGTGGATCCAGCTTTTATTGTGACTGTTGCAGGATGAATGAAAATGTGGGGTTTTTATCCCATGAAAAAATTTTTAAGGCCACGCCCCTTGACATAATTGGGAAACGCCTTTACAATGAATTTCACTCCCTTTTTTTGAAGAAAGTTTTCTAGTTATTTATGATGCTATAAAATATAGAAATCTGACTGTTGCAGCTGCAACTACTGCTACCGTTTTGATCTGCCCCTGCGAAAAACCAGTCTTACAAAACAGCAAGACCATGACGTCACGTCCTGAAGTTCTATATAATGTAATCCAGTGAGCTCTGCCCTTATGAAAAACACGTTTGAGATATTTCGTAATTTTTTATATCTCTATATGAACTATCTTATCAGGTCGAAGTGCTGAGATGGCTTCTACAGGAGAACCCAATAGAAAGACCCGAGGCCAAAGATTTCAAGAACTGCGAGCTGTACGAACAATTGCTAAATACATCTCCTTCGTGACGGAGATTATTAGCCCATCAAAAATGACACGTAGCTGATAACTTAAATTTTTGTTTCAGCTCGTTTGACTACTTCACTAAGCAATGGGTGCTCTACGTTTTGAAAACTCCAAATTTAAGAGAGCCATTGCGTATGGGAATGTGACTTGAATAGAATTCTACCTTTCATTATTGCTTTTTGAATCAATAATTGATGCATGACAGTAGCGGATTCAGACTACAGCAACTACTGATTTTTCAGGCCTAGTATTTTTCTTTATTCTAATTAGGCTCTAAGATAAAAAAAATGTAGAATTCTGCAACATGGACCTATTTGAGCACTTGTCAGAATTTTTCCTGGATCCGCCCCTGCATGCCTAAACAACAATGAGTGATTCAAAAGTGAACAATAAAATGGTATTTGCGTTCAAGGTCCATTTCCATTCACGAAACCGCCATTTTGTTTGAATAAAAGGGAAATGCTCTGTCTAATGCAGTAATTGTTACGTCATGTTGCCTGTCCCCTGAAAGTCTCGCTAAATGTCTACAGTCCCATTATTGCCATAAATTAACATGGATATTCCGAACGACAAGCATAGTCCCTTCACTGAGATTTAACAGAATTCCGCAGTGGCGTAGACAGAAGAGGGTAAGGAGGGACAGAAAATCCCCCAGTAGATCCAAATAGCCAGATTCTCGGAACATTTCTGAACTTTTCGGAAAAATAAAGCAAAATACTTAAGGTATGGGTGTAATGATAATGATTTTTGAAATTTTCCTTTCAAACTTGACAAACGTGACTCAACTCACAAATAATTCGAAATGGACAAGCTTACAGATGCCTTAGAATTATAAGCATTTTTGAATGTGCACCCCTGTGTCAGATGTCTGTTTATTACAGATCCAAGAAAAAAAATCCTGGAAAAATGCTCATCCTTGCTCCACCTAGCAAATTTTCTATCTACGCCACTGGAGTTCCCTAAGTATAAGATCGTTGAAGCACCCCTCGAGAATTACTGTAATAATTCGATAAAGCCAACTTCTCTCCAATAAGCCACCCTCAGGCTCAACTAACCACTTTCCAGTTAAATCTACCATCTTGGATTACTGCGAACTTGCCCTCTAGCACAATGGAATCTAGGAAATATCATAACAGACTCTTTCCGACCCCAGAGATAATGCAGAGAATTAAGAAATGCCAAGAAGGTCATCGTCATGATTGGATCCTTAGCCGAGGTGGCCGTGGGTGCAACCATGAATAGGCAGCCTTTCTCAATCCCTCCCAATCATCTGCTAATCTTGTCAAGTTAGAACCTCCTTCTCCACCCAATTCTCTATGATTTCCAATCCAATCACCCTGTGGTCTTCCCCTTCCATCTATTCCGCCTTCCATCACTACTCTAGCTGTCCCACCTCCTTGGACAAGATTACCAAAATACTCAAACTTTCTCTTCCTAACCACGTCTGCCACAATCCTTCTGGTTCATTTACGAAAATTTCAGAGATACCCAAGCGGATCGCACTACATTTAATTCATGATGGTAGAGTTAATTGGAAAATGGTTCTTGTAACATAACACTTTCCATAGCATAATACCACCTTCACACTGCCAGTTTAACCAGCTTCAACTAAACCCGGTTTCTAAATAAAAGACTCTGATTGGTCAATTCGATTATTCGAATGCTTTTGATTGGCTGTAAAGAAAGCTAGAGCTAATAAAGCGGTGTTTTCCCTGGCAGTGTGAATGAAACTTATGAAGAATGAATGAATTTTAGATATTTTGTGAATATTTTATTGGATCAAATTTTGTATAGATTATGAGAGCAAATGAGCTGTGCAGCTCAGTAGAAAGATATTCTTGGGTTATTTAACTTCATTGAACTTTTCAACTCGACCTTTTCTATGAAGCACGAAACATCATTGTGCTCCTTGAAGTAAATTCTTTTATTGATTTTGTTGTGGAATACTTGACATACATTGACCAAAGGGAGGGGCTCTGCCACAATTTTCTGTTGCATAACGAAATGTTTGCCCTATTCTTAGCTCAAAGCATATTAGTCGTAATTTAAGCGACCCAAATTCTTCTCAGCATCGTCAACATTTTCATACAATAAGCCATCTTTGATCAGTACAAAACTTCGATATAGCAAGAAAAATCGAAAGTATGGTTGAAACATGTATTACTTGAGCTTTTCGTCTGACACTCAACACAGTTGTAGCTACTTCAGAAAGAGAACGAAATAAAAACCCAACGAATTATTTTACCTAGATGTGGAACGAAATAGGCCAATCATTGACCTCTTTTCTGACTGATTTATACAATGAACCATCACAGAATTTGAATCAAGAATAAACTACAAGCATAAAACACCACCCTTTCTGCTCTTTAACAAAAATAATCGAAAATGTATTTACAATGATTGGTTGTAAGTAGAAATATTCATGTTTGGTTGACATCGACTGTGAGATCAACTTTGGTCATGTGCGTTCTCGTCGACTCACAGCCGCGGAGGCCGGCAATAAAGACGGACGGTTTCGGAACGTTGGTTGAACCATCCCTTTTGGTCTGAGTTTCGATGTTCCTGGAAAAGAGAAGATCTCTTGAGCATAGTCAATGGAGGGAATGGTCTGGGAGCCTGTTGAACTGGTCTTAACCGTGCACAAAGATTAAATTCATTAGCAAATGGCTAAATGCTCGCATAGAAAGGTTTTCCAGCGAATCATTTAGATTTTGAAAAATAATGAAGCGAGACATCGAAACAGGTAATGGCAAAGAAATATTTGGGTTTAGTTACTCAAAACGTCAAAACGTGGTATCTAGGCTTCACACTATGAAAATAAAATTTTGTGCACGGTAAATATTGGAAACGAGGACAACCTCGCTGTGCCAAAGAAAAATGGCCTAGCCTAGCCTAGGGCTTAATTGAAATTAGAAAGAGCCATGAATGGGACTAGAGCTGGTTCTAACTTAAATATAAAAGTACATGACTAGTAAATGATTTGAAATGAGAACTGCGATGAAAGAGCAGGTATTTGGTGGCAATGGAAAGATTCAAGAGGACAAAAGTGAGACATTTGATTATTGATTATATTCATGTTTGTAAACAAATACACGTTTTTTTTTTAATAAGAAACCGGTTTATAAGAAACTTAGTACTAGAGCCCAAAAAATTTAAGAAACTTTTAGAACTACATCAATATCTTTAAGAAACTCCGAGAAAATATAAGAGGACTTTCGAGCCGGAAAATAATATGTCAACAATACATTTTTGCTTGATTTAAGTTAGCAACACGTTTTTATTTAGAGTAACACAGGATGTTGAGTCTAATTGTATTAGTTGGTGGGTTTCACTTTAATACAAGAAATATGCGAGGGAAAGTGCAAAATTTAATGTAAAGTGGGTATCTAAAAATAAGAAACTTTTAAGAAACTTTTAGTACTAGAAACTAGTGAAAAATTAAGAAACTTTTAGTACTAGGACCCAAGCTAGGTTTCTTATAGAAAAAAAAACGTGTAAATGCGCTGATTTTATTCTATTGATTGGCTGAAAAAATGTCCCCCTCATCTACCAAGATTTTGAGAGGGCCTAGCAGTCTTTTTGTATCTGTAGCAAAGTTTATCTCCCCAGCAACAAATATAAGAAAAAATCAAGATGAAGCCATTAAAGAAAGAAATTGACCAAAACTGGCCATGTTCCATTATGGAAAAACCCCAGATTTTGTGTGCAAAAACCAAACAAACCAACAGCACTTTTGTGCCACACAGTCCCAACACCAGAAAACAAAGATTCCATACTGACGATTATGGCCTTGTAAGAGTAATCTTACCAACTACGACTGTGCAATAGAAAGACTAGTCATTGTAATAAAGCTCACTACAGCCCTACTGCAGCAGAGTGTGGCACTTTTCCACCTGAGTTTAAAGTGCTTGTAAGGTTCAATATTTACATTGTATCTTTATGGACTAAACCTGTGTGGAATTTATTTTTTTTGATGTACCTATTAACAGTTTCTATGATAAATACCAAGACTGCGACAAAAAAGGAAAACTGGGAGTCCTTTAAAAAATTGCTGATCAAACCCTGCCTTTGCTAACGACTAACGTCAAATCAAACTTTTCTGCGACTCCACATTTGAAGTATGTGGCAAGTCGGCAAGAAACTTTTTACAAAATGAAGAAAAATCTATGATTAATTATTTGGGCAGAGATGTTCGTCTATTCGGCTTTGACATGTGTGAGATCACGTGATGGTATGCCTCCAGTTACATCAGGATCTCATCGGTGAGGTGCACTTTTTCTCGTTTTACAGCACACAAAAAATTCAAAGTTTGAACTTCAAAAATTCATTCAAAATGAGAAAAGTTATATTTTAAGAGGGAGTTATTTTTGGACCTTACAACCACTTTAACAATGGAACGATAGGATTGAAAAATAGAAAATGGCTCATGCACACCTACGATCCCTTTGAAAACTACAATACTCTGCAAACCAGCACTACGCAGAGAGGTGAATGAGTAGAAATAATTCAAAGATACTAACCTTGGTAGATAGACCTGTGTTTCATTGTCTCGTTTGTAGTTGCTTAAATCTGTCTGCATTGAATGTGTTATCTTTGTCCTCAAGTTTGCCTGTAAAAGTAAAAATTTCACTTTCAATCCCTCAACTTTACCAAGGGTTGCCTAAATTACTGCTGCATGGGGGTTTGCTGTTGAGATTTTGTAGGTACTTACTTATAACACCAAATTGTAGCCCCGTTGAAAGATTTTTTTATAAAAATCTAACTCATATATATGGCTAGCGCATGCCCCTACCAATTGTATTCCTATGCACCCCCCAGTTTTCAGCAGCATATAAGCTAAGCAATTATCATCCATTATTTTTTTCAGACAATTAGATAATGACAGAGTTTGTGTCAGTGTCTCTTTAACAGAAAATGAGGAATGGAGGATGATATTTTACCAGTTTCATCGCTTTTCTTCGCAACTCCCATTCATTCCACTCATAAGTCTTCACAATGTTTGTCTCCATGAAATGCGTGTCAGTTTGAGTTCCTGAATCCGCTTTTGTTATTGGAGCCTCCAGCATTCCTCCTGGTCCTTTTCCCTGCAAATATCATATTTTTCACTGAATATATACACCCTTACTTTTTTGTTATAAACCACAATTTGTTTTTATACAAGGAACCAGTTAACAAGGAGCCTAGAGCAAGAATTGCTGGTGAAAAACAATGAATTATTTGGTTATGTTGTTTCCTTTAACAATAGAAAACAATAGGAAATTTAAGGATCTTTTAGTACTAAGGCTCGAGGTAGGTTCCTTACAAAATAAAAAGCCTGTATGTTTCATTATTTGGGGTTCAAGTTAGAAGTCTCGTAATGAATTATTTCCAAAACGTATATACAGTTTTTCCTATCATTACAATTTAATGGCCCAGCATGACCTTCATCAATTCAAGCCTCCACAAAAGATGATCAATTTATAAATCTATATGCCAGGCCCAAGATGGCTGAAGATAAAAAAGTTACCTTCGCGTACGGAGTGATGGCAGCAAACTGTTTATGTAGCTCTAACAGCTGAATTAGTTCCGGTGACTTCTTTGCTCTTTCTGCCACATTCATTATGAAGTAGTCAGGTCGGCTCGCAAAATCGTATGCGACTTCGGCAGTTGAAAACGCGTAATAGTTATCCTTGTATACTAATACCCCAATCTCTGGGTTGCTTGGTATCAGGAGGCGATCTTTGGTTACAATAGTCCATCCACAGAAGCCCTGAAGAAGAAAAATGCTTGAGATTTTGGTATCTTTACACAATCATCATCTTTAAGGGTCTAGATAAGAAATTTTCCTGGGGAAAATCATGCAACAAATTTCTTTTGATCTTGAGGAAAAGTACCATCTTGTTGATTGTGGACAGACTAGGAATATACTGAATTGTTAGACCCCCACACCTCCATGCTACGCCCCTGCGGACTGATTTCTCTTTCATGGGAACTCTCACTTCATATCAATGTCATATATCATTTCTGAAAATTTTAAAATTTCCACTCAGCTTCAGCACCTTTTTGTTCTCAATTCGTTTCTAGGCCAATTTGTCTCGACAAGGCTGTCCCCGCTTGCAACATCGATCATTGAAAATACCTATGGATTGATAATTGTATAGAAAAGACTGTCCAGCGACACGTCATAGATGCCCTGGTAAAGAAAGAAGCCATGGCCGTGACTGATGCGGTAAAAGATGGATTAGTTGGTGGGAAAGGCAGGATGAAAAGAAGACACAAAAGTATGATATTCTATTTTTTCTTTTACTTTTACCCATGCTTGAACCTAAGAATGAAGAAAATTTTGTTTTTTTATTCTTCAACCGGTGAAATATTTTGTGAAATTTTCCTGTAAAGATAGATGGCTGGTTTCTAAAATAGTTGACGATTGATGGTTGAGAGATAGATGGTTGATTTCTACAATTGGTAAAGGAAAATTTCAAGCTTGAAATAATTTTCATTTTGAGAAAATCTCTGCAGCAAGTAATGAATTGAAAATTTCCCGAAACCACCCAAGGTGGGTTGCCTGGCCTTATTATGTCAATTGTGCTAACTTGTTATGTGAAAATGTTGATACTAAACATTTGACAGACACAACCTCATCTAAGCATCAAAATTTGTATCACTTTATCATGTTTCAAGGGTGAATACTTACCTTAAAAAAACTATGGAAGAAATAGCCAGTTTCGTTTCTGATGAAAGAGAGACTGCATACTTACTCTAAACTGGATTGGGAGTTTCTCAAAGTTTTTCGTTGTATCAGAATACAAAACTTCTATTTCTTGATCTGGTATCCGAGATGTCTTTATACGCTGCTCTTCGGAACTTGTCTGAAATTCAAATTTAGGTTATGTTGGTTAAGTCTTATCATGATTGTTAGAGGGGGATGGTCAGAAAGCTTCTTGTTCTTTTTTTTCTGTCTGACTGTTGAACTGGTCTTCACCATGCCAAAAGTCTGTATGTTTGAATATAAATTGTGAAGGAAAGAGTGAAGAGACCAAAATCCGCATCTCTTTCGTGGTTTTCCACTTATCAGGAAAAATAATTCTTAGGATATCTTGGATAAGTACATCGCCTCATGAGTGGAAAACCTCAAAACAGGCCGGTCAAGATGCAGATTTTAGTCTCTTCACTCTTTTCTCCACAATTTATATTACGCTATCCAGCACCGTTTTACGGAAAGCTGAGATACACATACGTCATATGTATATATCATTTTCCCATATCAACGATAAAAACTAATTGCAGGAATGTAATAATTTAAAAGATACCAAACATTTAAAAGAAAGTGTTAGAGGCTGAGCGAGCGAAACTTGAAGAAATTTTGCTAAAAAGACTATGTTCATACGTCAAACTAAATGACGCAGCGAATTGAATTAAAGTTGAAGCCGGGTAGGTATGCTCCGTTTGCAACTAAATACAAAGCAGTATGTGTTTGTGAATAAGCTAAGTCACAGCCTCGCTATGTATTACTACTGAATTCATAACAAACCTCGTTTATGCGTTGGTCATCACTTTTAACAGTCACGTGTTGTAGCAAAGGCTCCAGTACACTGTCGCTAAAAAGTTCTTGCCGGATCTAAGGAATTGAAATAAAATGCATTAGGACCTTTCATAGTGACTTGCTGTCAAATAACAATTTTTCTTTTAAACCTGGAAAACCATATTAAGAGAAATTACGTCCTTTTGACGAAAAATTCGTAATATTCGTAAATTAATCTGTTAATAAGTTTAACTGTAATCTTACCTTACTGAACTGCTCGAGACTGGCAAATATGTTGCTAAGAACACTTAATAATATCATTTCATCTTGAAAACCGGTCCAGATATGCGCCAAGTTGATGAACTGCGGCTGCGAGATAAAATAGAAATAATAATTGAAAATATTTCTCTAATTAACTAAAACAATACACTATTATGATTTACTTTGATTGTTATATTCTGACCTATTCCACCCAACTTCCATCTTTCATCCCACCTTACTTCCTGCTTGAGAGAATGTTGTCCCATTTAGCTGAGATTCCACCTCTTAAAGGTCTCACTTGATAGGCATGAAACATTTTCCATGTAAACATAGGATGAAAAATACAAAGGTTTATATTGGAAGAGGAGATCTCGGCTCAAAGGCTGGAGAGTGGGATGATTTTGTCAATAGATCAGGCCCTTATTGAAATATTGCAACTACGTGTGCCGGGCGCACGAGATTTTCACGTGGATTTTCACGTGGATGATATGGTCTACTGTATCCGAAAGCTTGTTGGGGCTGTTGAAACAGAACATAAAATGATCGAAAAAGAAATTCAATGATAAAATTTTTTTTCCGTTTAAACGGGCTCTAAGAAAGAAAGATTACTTTTGATTACGTGTCAAGTTATTTATGCAATTATCAAAATAAGCTTACATAAACTTGGGACGTCGGAACAGCGGTCTTGGATGCGACAGTTTCCCTCAAAACCTCCATTCTCGCTCTGTATTGTGACTCCAGAGATTCTATTTGAGACTCGCAATTTTTGATATCATGCTAGAAGAAACAGAGACGGTTTATCCAAAGAAATCAAGAATCTACTACGTGTTTTATGAAATGGATAAACATTCAAGCGGTTGCTAATTGCAAAAAATGTTTAAAAGCATCGACTCGAGATAGAGAGTTTTGTCTTTTGAGTTTGTAAACTAAATCTCAGCCTGGATTTTCTTGCTAAGGTTGTTCTCATCAAAAAACGTTTATTCATTCTTCCAAACTTACCAATAACAGCCCTACGAAATTCTCATGCTGTCTGCCGTTGATGTGTATATCACGCAACGCATCCCAACTTATGCTCGTATTTATTTCTCTCAGTTCCATTACGTTTTCCAACAAGGCTGAAAGTCAAATGAAAACACTGTAAGATCTTTATTTCAAATTTCAGAGTGATATAGATGAGAAACAAGAAAGGTGACTCGCTCTCTGTAACTCAAAGTTTCATGCTTATGCAATCATTAAACATATATAGTCTGTCTGATGATTGCGTAAGCATGAAACTTCGAGAAAATGAGAGCCAGTCTCCTTTCTTGTTTCTCGTCTACATCGCTCTGTACCTTCACATTGAGCACTGTGATGCAGCCATAGACAACGCTATTGCTATAGATATTTTTTGAAATCCAAATTCAATAATAATGTGTTCTTTTAGCTAATAATGAAAATAAACGAATCACTTCTTGCTGGATCGTGTAGATGCCTATATTATATCTCTGTAGATGCCTATTTTGACGGAACTCTAGCAGAGGTTTTGGTCGCTATGCGTTGCTAAGGAGCGTATTCCTATAATGCATTGCTTGACATGAGATCCACCATCGTTCGTTGCAGAATCATAAAATGCAAAAAAGGTTGCGTTTTTCGTTAAGGGATAAAAATATCAGCTATTATGAATATACTGGATATGTGCATGCAACAATGTTTCACTATGGAGATTCGTTTGTTTCTTCAAGTCTTAGGCCCCGTTCACACTACTCCGTTTTTGTTATTATTCGTTTTTGTGGTGTCGAAGCTGTCTGTCCACATAAATACCTTCGTTTTTAATGTGAACACTTAAACAAGAGGTTTTTCTCTCCGTTTTTGTACAGAAACGGATTAACGTGACGAGGCCTAACTCTGTAATTCCGTTTTGCCCAAGGCAAAGAGGTCTCTTCTATCTAGGATAAGACATAGAAATACCGTATCAGTCCTTTCTGTAAACCAAACGTAAACCAACCAACCTGTATATTCATAAATAGTCGAAGAAACATCCTCATATTCCCCTCTCACATTGTCGATGGTCGAAGGGACAGCTTCTCGTAAAATGGCAGGTACTGAAAATAAGGTGTAGATAACGACTTTAAAATGTGACTGACGCATAAATGAACAATTCATGAACATCTTTATCAATCTTCATCAATAAGAAAACTCTCTTAAAGAATCAAATCATTGACTTTCGTCGGAAAATTCATAAGGAAACGGACAACTTTTGATTCTGAAATTCGGATTTCTGCACCTAATATATAATGTCCGAATTTGCTCAAATAAACTTCAGTTTTACACCATTCAGAAGAGCATAGAGCAACATCCGATGAAATCAAAATCATTCACAACTTCCAAGAAATGAACTTTCCATCCAGGCAGATTCAATCGTAAAATAGTACACAGTGCTGAAATTTTGTTTCTAAAAAGTTGCCAATAATTTGATATAATTAGGTTTCCTATGGTTTCCTGATGGGTTGGTTCCCCACTGGAATATATGTATAATACCCCAGAATTCCGATATTTGAAGCAGGAAACTGGATTCAACACCCCAAGTGTTGTCCGTATCCCCAATCGGTTATCAACCAAGTGTAGCATAATCAGCAGCATCACTGTGAGGGTATTGTTACAACCAATAATCAAACGTTCGAAACAATAGCGATGATTTGACAGTCAGATTACAAGTTTTTTTGATGAAAACTTTTGTAAAGAGACTGAGACTCGTTACTTGTAAAGAAATTAACTCTAGTTCATGCTGAATAATTGAGAAGATTTGTTCGGGATAAGAACATTGAAATCAATTGTTTTGAAACAACAACATCTCGGTGATTCAAAAGCTGGAGAAAACGCATGCGCACTGAGTAGGTACTCGAGTGAGAGATGAAGTAGGTTTGCAAACACCAACCCTTGTTTTCTGCACAAAAAGTCGTTGTTCGTATTCCGAACAAATATGAACTACATAGACTTACAGTCATCAATTCCTTCTCCCCCCTTTCCGCATTCTTTATTGAATAATCGTATTCCCGACACAATGAGTGTTAGCTCCACAAGCTGCCTCTCTTTGTCGTTTTTAACTAATGCCATGAAGGTGCCAAGCTCAGTTTGGGGGAACACGCTTTGAAGAGCGGCTGAAATGAAGAGGGATAGAAGATAAATACCCTAAACTAGATCTCAACAAAATCGTAGCCAATGTTATGTTTCAAAATTGTCATGAATGCTGCATTGGCTTCATCCAGCATTTGCCGCAACATTTCCTTGTTCGGTACGTCCTCTGATAATGGGGTATTTGTGAATTTTTACACAAGCGATGCATTGTGATGGAAGAAACTACGCAAACAATACATGACATTGAATGTTTGTGAAATTTTTCAAGCGTTTGACTAACCCTCGTAAAGACAAAAGACACAATTTTGTTTTGTAAAATGTAGAAAAATATGATTGTGCAAATATTGTAAAAAAAAGAGTGTTGCCCAGGGGAAGGGGTACTTAAACCAGTTTTGGGTAGGGACGTCCCGCCCAAGAACCAAATTCATTCCAATATTCATACCAGAATTTTGAAAAAGTTTACCCAAAGGTACAAAAAAACCTTGAAAAAAGATATTTAAATGTACGTCAAAACCTTGGAAATAGATACCCAAACCCACATTCAAACCGTGTCTTGAAAATTGGAGACCCATTCATAGTTATATCAAAATGGCAAAAAAGGATTTTACTCTATATTTGTACCAAAATGGCAAAAAAGTATAGGAGGCACATCCCCAGAACCCAAAATATACTGAGTACCCCAAGAGAGGATTCAAGCGTTTAGCTTTAGAATTTCATCACAATATGCTTATTACCTGTTGCCTCCCTGACAGCTGCAATATCAGTTGGTGATCCCAAACCAGATCTGAGCAGGATGTAAGACACAATTTTACGATACAAACCTACAATGAAGAATAACAAGAATTATTCATCAAGACCTTATTGCTCTACCAACTGAGCTGGTCGGGTGATTTTTCATTTTCACAAATGATCTCCATGATTTTCCAAATTCTGCTCCTTTTGAAATAACAGACAATTCTGCTAAAGATGGCAGATTTCCTGTTATGCACTTCATGAAGAGAATGTAAACCCATGAATTGATGCATTGTCCTGAATGGAAAATAGCACAGATATCATCCCTTCTTTTTCTTGATTTCTAACCCTTCTAGTTATCGTAGAATAACAATAAAACAATATTTTATTTATCAATGCATGGGACATTGGCTGGTAATTCTGTGCAGATTTGTAGAAAGGTGAAAAATGTGATTGTATCCCTCTCAATACCATAAGACTTTCTGATTAAATACCCACTTCCTTCAAGGCTTAGACTAAAGGGCCTCTTATTTCAGGATTTTTTCAATGAAATCCTTCCTCTATGAAAGGGTCCCTTCTAAAAGACCCCCAATGATTTCCCTTTATTTTGCCATAATTTCATAGAGAATGCTCTTACTTTCCAGTTCCTCTTTGGTTCTTGCTCTGCTGTCTGTTATCTCTCTTATGATTGGCTGAAGCCTTGTCTCTAAAACTCTTCTGTGTTCCTCTAGGAAATCATTTCTACTTGTGTAGTTCATGTCAAAATAGACCTGCATCTTGACTGTGTCCAAAGAAGCAGACTCTTCATCCAAGAGTTTTGAAACACAGATCTAGTAGAAATAAAACCATTTAATCATGAAAGCAGATATTCAGACATTGAGGAGGGGTACAAAGGGGTTTCCTGGGACAAGGTATCTAACTAATCTTAACTCTATTGCTATTCTGGAATTGACTGCAAAAATCATCTATTGGGTAAAAAGGCCCAATGGGTAAAGAAAGTTATGCCAAAATTGTCAAAAAAACATGGATGCTGCACTCCAATGCCCATAATGGTAGAATATTCTGCAGGCTCTTCTACATCAACTCCAAGAATGATTAAGAGGCTTGAAGTACTGCAGTCAGTTTTTAATGCTGGAGAAAAGCAGGTATTGAAGGGAGGAAAGGCAAAATTCACTTGTTAGTGGATTTGGAAAAATTGAGCAATTTTTGGACTTTCCATATTTTTCAGAAAAATCCATTAGAAATGTTATAAGCACAAATTTTTATTTTGAGAATTCATTTCCCAGTTTGTCATGCCTTATGAACTTGATTCAAATAACATATTTAATGTCATCTAACCTTGATAAGCCTTTGTACATCATCTTTTGTGAGAGTTCTATCCACGTTGAAACCATTATCAGGATCTAAAACAGCCGCTTTCACCTGCAACATATGATTAGAATTGATACATATAAGTTTTTTAAGACCTGGGTTTGAAACCTCATATGATCAAAATGCCCAGGGCTGCTGCTCTATGGTGATGGAATACAACAAATCATGTGGCCTGCATTGGTAAAATATTATTCCCCGTGTTAGACCATACCTTATGAACATATGAGTTTCTTGAAAATTTTAGCAAACTTGATGACTCCCACCAGTTGCAACTTCCCTGTCTTGGGGCTATCATAATATTTGTTTGCACGAGAAGGGTCACAGGGGTAATGACCCTTTTTAAGCCAATAATTACTTTTGGAAAATCATTTCATGCATGTGGTAATGTTAATAAAAAGTTAGTAAATTTTATAAGTTGTAGTAATTCATAAAATGTTTAAACTGACTATAATACTATAATGACTAGTGCACAGAATATACCACTTTCAAAAACTGCAGTTTTTCAAAGGATAGAGTCTATGACGCTGGCTAAAAAATCTACACACTATCGCTCATTTTCAAATTTTTATGTGTCTCCTTTTTATTCATGAGCTAAAGCAAGTCAATTTCAGGCCTGTCAGCATACTCAGTATAGAAAGCAGAATGTTCTTTATAGTGATACTGTATAGAAATAATTCACTTTTTATACTTTTGGTAATTTGGCATGCCTACCAAATACAATAGATGTATGTTGGACTTGAGATTTAGAGCAGCAACCCTGATTACAGAATGAGGGAAAACTTCTAAAATAGTCACATTCCAAATCTTTTTCAAAATGATAGAATCAGAATTTCAATTGATTGGAGTATTCTTTAGAAAAGTATTGTATCCCTGACTAATTTCAATGTGACATCAGCAGGAGAACAAGATTGAGAATAGTTGTGTCTGTGAAACCCAACTTGACGGGCTACAAAAGCTGACATTTTGATTCATTTCAGTGCTTGTTTTTAAGGAGGAGGTAATATGAAAGTTGATGATCAACAGTACAAACTCATCACAGAGTAGGGCAGGTTAGTCAAGAGATACTCATTTGCTCATTGTTTTTGTTACAAATAAAGGGGGCTTTGAGGTTTCGCAGTTTGCAGATTTTACCAATTATGGTGTTAATGCCTCGGACCTGCTCATAGATTTTGGTTTTACTGTCTTTACGCAATTAGCCTTGCCTAAACCTTCAGCAAATGCCACGGCCTTGGTAACAAACTAGAATGATCCAGGGTCGAAACCATATAGTTTATGCAAGAGATATCTGTCGTTGAGCATGAGTAAAGCAATGGACCAGGTGTTGTTCTATTTTCCTTATGCGTAATATCTGTCGTAGCCTTTATGTGGATTCCATACTGAATGTTGAGAATCATTCACATTTTAGGGTTTTCCTACATTTTCATGTGGGCTCACAGGCTCTATCCCACCTTGAAAACCCCCCTCTTAAACACTGCACTGTGTTTTTGCTGCAAGTCAAGCCATGTTGGACTTGGCTTGACTTCATCTACTCTGTGTACATTTTAATCCTGATGCTACATCTGTTGTGATTTAAGCCTAGGAGAAGGAAGGTTTGAGTCTGAAAATCATGAATTATTATAATTCTTCCCTATTCTTTTGATCAATTTAGGCCTGTTGAAATTATATCTAACCCTTACCATGAATGCAACAAGTGTTTCTGATACAACTTGCCGCTGGTTTGCACATTCTTGAGCAATTTCCCTTATAATATTTTTGATCACACTTTCTGCTTGAGCCCGCGACATTTTCCTCTTTGTTATCTCCAATGATCAACAGCAACAACAGCAACATCGTACGTTGCCAGACAACAATCCAGTAGCCTTAGCAACAGGAATTGTGGAATTGAGGCTACGTCTCACAACGAGGCTTTGTTCTCGCGGAAAAATCAAAACAACTTTGCAGAATTCATTGGTTAGCGATGCACAAAAACAATGCTGGGTAGCGATTCTGCTATGGTTTGTGGAGCCACTCAGCAAGAATGTACTACTTCCACAAAATATGAAAAACAATATGGAATTCATCAAGTATATCTTCGTTTAATCATCTATGCGGAATTATATGACATTTTATTCCTCGAGTTATCTCCTGTAGGGTAGCCACGCAGTTTTTACAAGATGATTTTTGATTTTCAACTCCGTATACTGGCGACGTTTTGCGACTGAAGCTTCCACGTTCTGAAAAGATGTAGTTAACCTTGCAGAGATGTAGATTCCAAACTCTAGCTATCTATGGGATTTTTCATGCTATAAAATAAAGATAAACATATCAAAGAGTACTAAATGGAGTGATTCTGTGCTAGGGATCATTCTATTCAACAAAATGGCAAACTACTACAGACTTCCAAGATGCAAATCCGAAACAAACTTGATGAACTTGACTTTGTCGCGAACGCAGAGGTCCAAAAGTCTCAATGATGTCCAATATTCGGCAGCTTTGGAGGAGCAAATGCGAGGAAATCTGCATCGATTGAAAAATGATTTACAACAAGAACAGCAAAATGTTGCAGCTATAAAACGCGATAGTGTTTTGAAGATTATGGCCGCCCGTGAAGAAGAAATAAGCCACGCTCGGTCGGCCCATGAAAACCTGGCCTTGAAAATGTTGCAGGAAAAAGACGAAGCTGTTAGGATAGTTGAGGAAAATGCTAGAATAATGCTGTATCAAGAGATTGATAAAGTCAAGAGGGGCAAGGACGAGGAGCTGCGAAGATCAAAACGAGAATGGGAATACGAAAAAGAGATTTTACTGAACTCGCTAAACGATCAAATGCGCTCTGATATACGCAGTGATTGCCAAGATGAATTCGAGAGAGTGCACAAGAAAAACGAAATGGAATATTTCAATTTGGCATCGGAAAACCGAGCTCTCAACGAAGAGCTTAAGATCGTCAGAAAAGCGGACCGAGAGAAGGCGGAGGAGATTCGCAGGATTCTGCAGGAGCAGGGCAGGGTAGTTGCCGATTTGAAGAGGGACGCCTCCAAGGACAGCCGGCGGCAGGTGAAGGGAGTTTGACCTTCTAGTGGCGAGATTGTTCAAGAGCGCGTGAATTCCTTGTTCGTTTGATCTTTCCATATCTGCAGACTTAACCTATTTCATCCTGAAATCCAGGGTTTTGGATCTGGTTCTACACATATTTTCTATAAAAAAACAAATTACGGCCCAGTACAGAAAGTTTCCTAATCATTTCGAATTGTTGATACTGAGAATTTCTTAGGAGTTTCTTAAAACTACATATGAGATTTTGCGTATTACGAGCCGCATTGACCCATACTATTTTTCCCTCTTTGCCTTGTGGCAATTTGAGCACTTTTTAGTACAATGACAATGTGTAAACAAACCGCACATCGTATGCCCAGATTTACGCACAACCAGTGTGATGATAACTAGGAGAGCACGTTAGATCTCTAGATTACATATACTTATATTCTGAGCATTCTTTGGTTCTTGAACACCAACAATGTGTAACCGTACATCGTAAGTTCAAGTTTACGAATTGCTGCATAGCCAGTGTGGTGATAGCCAGGAGAGCACATTAGGTCTATAGATCACATTCTTATATTTTGAGCACTATGTGGTTCTTGAACAGCAACAATGTGTAATCGTAAATGGTGTGGACAAGTTGAAGAGTTACTGTACAACTAGTGTGGGGATAACTGAGAGGCTCATGGGTCTCTAAATCATATAGCTAGATTTTGCTTGTTGTTTTGATAACTTTTAGGCACTCTCTGTGTATCTTGAGTCATTTACTACAATTCCACTTTTTGCTCATTGTTTATTGCAATTTGAGCATTTTGTGATTCTTGAACACTAACAATGTGTAACTCTACATCCTATGCCTAAATTCAGGAAATGCTGCACAGCTCAGCCAGTTTATGGACAACCAAGAGGCATATTGGCTTTCTTGATTATAGCACATGAGAATCTTTGATTTGAATCCATTTTCAGCTTGCTGAGATGAAGCAGATGCAGAAAATAATTTCCCAGTTGGAAAAGAAGCTCGATCTGGAATCTGGAAGCTGCCTGCGTCTGCAGATGGAAAAGGAATCTCTCGACGAAGCTCTGTCCAGGTTGAAACTGGCAGACTCGTGGGACAAGCGAATATCCAGATCCAACATCAAAGGAATCGGGGACGCAGAGTATGAATCCGAGATAACGGCAGCTCTCCCCTTAAGATTGGTGGGTACAGCTGACATTTTGCAATTATTTGATGTTTGGTCAGTGTCTGTTTAATGTGGTCATCTGACTAAGGTTTGGCTTTGTTTCTAGCAAAGCGAAACTCGACTAAAGCTCCACGTGTCACAATCACTACAGTATCATATTCATCCAACTTTTCTGGTCTCTTCTGAAGGACTCCAGTCGTTTGACCTTCTTTTCAATTGAGTGGGTTAGTTTCTGGGGCACGGTAGCATGCAACATCACTGCATATAGAATAAGGTCCTAGTTTATTTATTGCACCAATTCGCAAAAAACATTCGCAAAAAACATGTCGCACTCTCGTCGAGAATCTCGAAATCGAGGAAGAATTCCAAAATATTCCTATCAAATGGTAGGTATGTAAGGTTTGATAGCATTGTTAAATGGTAAATTCTACCTGTATTGAAGTCTTTTGTTATACTCATTCAGGTTGATATGTAGGAATGAGTTTAATCTGTCTCTTTTTACAAATTACAACCTCATCTTCCTAGCATATAACCCAACCTAAGTAAGCGTTGATTACTGGAAATTTACCCGGGTGAAGTTTGAAGAATTTTCTGGACTCTGCCCATTTGTCACTGCATGTAGCATAAGGTCCTGATGTGTTTATTGCACCCATCTGTACAAGGAAAGTTTTCAAATAGAAAATTACTGTCCACTAAACAACCACTCAATTTCATGTCCCATGCACGGTGGTTTACACTGTCCAGAATCTCCAGCAAACAACTGGTTTAGAAATACACATCACTTTGGTTCTTTACAACATGGGATAGATTAGTTTCCATGCACCAGATGAACCTTTCTAGTTCCGGATTTTACACCAAACATTTGAATCTGATTCTAAACCTGAGTAGTCTAAGGACAAAGCCATGAAATTGACAAACAACAATTGCAAACTGTTTCTAAACTAAACCAAAAGACAGTTTATCGATGCAACTCCTCTGTTCCTGGATCTTGTACAAATATTTGAATTCGAGATAATTTGTGAGAATGAAAATGACACCGAGTAGGACTCGAACCCACGACCTCTAGATTCGTACTCTAGAGTGCTACCGCTGTGCGACCGGGGCTTCGAGGAACCCAGGCCATTTCATTCACACAATAGAGGTTGTGGGTTCGAGTCCTACTCGGGTCATTTTCATTCTCACAAATTATCTCGATTGGTTTTCCAAATCCTGCTTCTCCTCAAACAAATATTTGAGTCAAATTTTTAGCATAAAACATTGAACTGGAAAGGTTACTCTTGTGTATGGAAACTAACATTAACCTTAAATCATTGGCAAGTATTCTTGGGATGGGCTTTTGTCATATGTTCTATGCGTCCGGACATGCTAAATAGGTCCGTCAACCCAGATCATGCTCAAAATATGACAAGTTTACTTCGGGATCAACCTAGATAATATTCAGGCTACGGCTAATATGTCATTCCATTATTCCACATTTTTGTCAGATTTAACAGTCTTGTTAATTCTTTTCAGAGTACACGTCCGCATAACGATCCTGAACGTGTTTTACACCGAAGAGTGATCGAGCTGAGCTCCCTGGTACGAAGACTTGATGAGCACAATCAAGAAATTGTCGCCAGGAACCTAGAACTAGTAAGTCTTCAAATGTTTTCCGAATTTTAGTAAACGGATGGGTTTGTAGTTGGTAATTTGCATGTTGCGTGGTAATTCAGTTCAATTTGAACAACTTGCTGTGGACAGACAGAAGACCTTGAATCTCTGCTGATAACCAATCGGTTTCCAAACATCCTCGCTAGATTGAAAGGGAAGCAAATCATGTATTTCTGATTTTCCTACTCATTTTGATAAATCATGAGGAATTAGAAAAACGATTTTTCCTTCGTGAGCAGAGATTTCAGCCCATCCATATGCGCCTGTAAGGTCGTATTAGCAACTTAAATTGAGAATTATACTTTAAGGCAATAGACTTAGCTATATCGACAAGCTACTATGAATATTCTCAAAAAACGCTCAAGAAATGCTTAAGAAACGCTCACAAGCCCACTGCTTCCATCACACACACATTCACAATGAAACCTCACCACAGGCGTCACAGTGTTGTATATGATGAATATTATCTTGGCACAAGCCAACTTTATTCATGCTGATCCTTTTCCAGCACTATTCTGTACTCATAACTCCTTGTGCTCTGACTGCTTGCGTGCGCCAATTATACAGTGGTAGCACACCAGAGTACAAATCTAGAGGTCGTAGGTTCGAGTCTTCCTTGGGTCATTTTCATTCACAAAAATTATCTCGATTAACTTTGATACAGCAAACTTAAGCCTTTCGAACTTAGGTCCTTTCCTCTTCGGGGTGATACAAAATTTTTGTTGATTCTTATCAAAATCGAAATGATATGTGCAAGATAACTCCCAGCACAGCATTTCTGACAGTGACGAAACTGTTCGTAGATTTCTTTAGTTACGCTCGGAAATTATTCTACGAATCTGACCTGGAAAACCTTTGAATAAATTCCTTATAAATTCAAACAAAACGAAAGTAAAGAATGGGAATTAGAGAGATCTAGAGCGCTTTTCATCAGGCTTTGAAATAATCCTGAGATTAAATTGCCCATTTACCTCATCTAATTATATTTACTTCTTAGAAAAGGCAACGAAATGGCCTAGGCTAACAATGAGATAAACATTCACATTTGTGAATGAAGGGTCTTTTGAGATTTGATTTACTACAGCTTTTGTAAATACACGTTTCTTTTTATAAAAACAACTTTTATAAGAAACACCGGGTTGAAATTTGGATTAGAATGTATTGCTAACTCCAAAACAATTTGAGATAAACAAAAGAAAAGTTTAGCAACATTATGGCTCTCATCAGAGATGCATTTCAAACACTTTGAGATGGGTTGGGGGGTTTAATAGATTAGTGAAGATTACTTCAAGAACAAGAAATAGGCAGGTTGAAATCGAAGTCAAGTGCTCTTATAAAAAAGCGTGCATCTCGAATTCCTCCCTCTTCGTGTAAATCACTCTGCGATGGAAAAATCCCAAGAGACGAAACGTTTTCCCTTGTCATGTCTGTAAGTTTTTATGCTATCATCTTTTGAAATTCAGTTTATGAAACTAAATTCAATCTTCTGAGAGTAGTAGAGGGGATTGTATTTAGTTATTTTGAAATTAATGTCGTCATGAGCAACATAGAAATGATTTTATATTGTAATAATTGCTGTAAGAAAAGTTTCCACGAGCTCAAGTCTAAGTTTGCAGCAGGAATGGGTGCAGGCCCAGAAGCTCGCCCAGAAGCACAGGTTTTTATTGTTGTTGTGATTTCTTCATTTAACTTTGGCTTCTACTTAATCTAATTTGGAAGTGTTACACATATGGCTCCCTTAGCACTTGTAAGGGCTTTCTGGCAGTCGTCTTTTCGATGCTTTCTTGGGGGCTGGTGATTTCTAAACCACAGGCTTCTTGGTGACTTTACAGAAGATTTCTTAGCAGCTGTTTTTTTCTTCTTTGGATTCTTCTTAGCACTTGCTGGGGCTTTCTTGGCAGTCGTCTTTTTGGCTGCTGTCTTGGTGGCTGTTTTTTAGCAACGGTCTTCTTAAAAGCAGCCTTCTTTGGGGCAAAAGGCAGTTTGAAGGAACCAGAAGCACCAACTCCCTTTGACTGGACCATTACATTGGCAGTAACCAGCTTAGAAATGTTTATTGAGTAAAATTGCAACCTCTCGTTATTCCTTTTCTGATCAATATCTGATTTTCTTTACATAATCCACGAATATCTAAATTTCTTACGAAAATCAAACATTTATTTGTTAACAAATTCTTAATGATGCCCAAACTAAGATACATTTTAGGCTAAGTCAATTTTTGGATATCAACCCTGTAGGGTATTCTTTGCTCCGACTTGCTTTGATTTCACTGCAGTGGCTGACCCATTGCTTCTTTGATGACCTTTCTTGCCATACTTTGATATGCATTATTATACAAAGAAATTGATAGAACAAAGATGCAAAGAAACACAACTTTGATACCACACACTTAGGCCTTTCGGACTTATATCCTCCACAGAATGTATGATTTTATCTAAATTGAAAATAGAATTTTAAAAAATTAAAATCAAAATATTTTCATAAAATCTTAAGTCACACTCTGAGGAGGACATAAGTCCGAAAGGCCTAAGAGTGCTGTATATGAGTTGTGTTTCTTTGCCTCTTTTTTTCTACAAATGTTTAGTAATTCTATCTAACCGACACTATACCAAGATGTGGATAGAAACTGGTCAATAAGGAGGGAGGTGAATGATTGCTATGGTGAGAAACAACCAATTATCACCGGGAGTCCAGTGAGACGTATGTCGAAAGAGTAATGTGAAATACAAAAAGTTGTCACTTTATTTACTGCATTTTCCAAACTGTAGTCACAACAACTAAGATTACGACATGTCAGATCAGATGATACTGAAAAATATGCATCAATCCTCAGCTATAACTGGCAAAATTAACAAGCTGTCCTGCTGCGTTTAAGGTTTTTGATTCAAGATCGAAGTATATTACGACGAACACAAATGAATTAGGGATGGTAAACAAAATCAAAAGGTAGCCACAGTTTGTTGTTGTCCGTATTTTTGTTTGTAACCGTAATATTGATACACATGTTGTTGTTGTGGCTTTGTTGTGCATTTTCTGCAAGCCGACTTACTCTCACTTAATTAGAATTCAATACTAAAAATGTTTTATTTCGTTGATCAATGAAATATGCTTTTTCTTTTCAGAGGATCAAATCCTTTGTAAACATGTATTATTTTAGTGACTTCTTCTCTCGTGGTTTTACACTCCGCTGCTTGTAATTTCAGTTGGATGAAATCGAAAATGCTAAAAATGACAGAGAACCACTCCAACAGAAGGCAAAGAAGCTTGGGACGAAAAATATGGAATTGGTTCAAACAAATCGAAGACAAGAAGAACGAATTACACTTCAGCAAGAAGAACTCCTCTCAACTGTGAGTACAGCCTTTTATTACAAGAAACTGGACTTTAGGTCCAAACCTTCGCTGTTGCGTCACGTTTAGCTACAAATAACTGATCACTAGCCTACCCCTACCCTTAAAATCCCTGTATTTATATTTCTCCGGTAAGAGGAAGCTCCAAAAAGTGCCATAACCTTCATTTCATGAAGAAATACTCTCAATCCAGGGTTTGTTGCTTACCGACTTGTTACTGATTGGGGAGAGTGTAATGCTTTTCTCGTATTGAAGTTATCAACTATGATATGTTAACAAAAGTTTGAATTGCACGCATCAAATACCAAAACCCATCTAGCCACCTTGTCGCCAGGAACCAACCCCTCGGGCATCGGTCCTAGAAAGTCTCTTGTTGACTTTTTCTTATGAATTGTAATTAAAAATTTGTGTTGAAATTGTATTAGTATTCTATTCTATTATTCTATTCTATTCTATTCTGTTTCACTTAAGCTTGATTTCCATACTGTCCCAGGGGTAATTAGCAGTAGGTACAGGGATGTCCTAAACAGAAACAGAATTTTTATGAATCATTTCATTCATTCAAATAATATACCCAAATATCATATTTTTGTTAGTAATTTTTTTACTTTTGAATACCATTCTCTAAAAGAGATTAGATTTGCTCTATGCCAATACCTTTAGATTTGAATAGTTTTCAAAGGTGAAACTTTTCACAACAAGATGCTTGATGAAAACCTGTGAAACCATTTTCGAGTTTTAGATGAAACTCAACACCATATTGAATTTCTAATACCAAAGTTCAATTTCGTTTACAAAAACATCAATTCTTCCTCAAGTTGTTATTAGATTTCCATGAATGAATGGAGGCTGTATGTGCGATCTGAAAATTGTTTCTTGAATTTGGGGTCATCTATCTTGATTTTAATGAAGTGAAAACTTAGAGCATAAAATCTATGAGCACTGAAATACAAGTTTAACTTTTGCAGAAAGAAAAACTAAAGCTATACGAAGACATGATTGGAAAAAGAGATAAAGAATTATCGAAACTGAGGAATAAGTTAAAGGTTAAAATTGACGTGGAGACACAGGTCAGTTGCTACGAAATTCATACGAAATTCATACGAAATTCATACGAAATTAATATCGCTTAATGATTCCCTTCTTCTTCTCACTGAAGTCGTTATTTAGATGCTCTCTTTTCAGCTTCTGTCATGCTCTCAATTAAATGCAGTATTTCATTTCTTCTTTAAATTCATTGTTATTTCATTTCTTTATGAACAGTATTTGAACGTAGAGAAACGTAATTCCGAAGCTTAGCAAATTCAACATTTCACCTAGGAATTTGTTGGTCCGTTTACATCATAAACATGGACTCCATATTGTATAGGCAGCAGGACTTGGTTTTCCCACAAGGACTCTTTCATTTATTTGTTATTTGTCCTGATAAACTTTCGGTGATGATTGTTTGTTTTTCTATACAAATCATTCACTCTCTTTTCGATGGGCCTATTTCGATCTGCTTCTTTATTTTCCTTCTATGTTAAGTTATTAAGCTTAACATAGAAGGAAAATTGGTATCTGATAATAAAAAGGTTGCAAATACTTTTAATAAATATTTCACAAATATAGCGAAGACGCTAGCCAAAAATCTAGGCCCAGCCAAGGCAAATCAGTCATACGTATCAAATCGAACTCAAAAAGTTTGTATAAATGGTATTTTATCAGAACCAAATAACATTACTCATGGTGTGCCCCAGGGAAGTGTTTTGGGACCTCTCTTATTCCTTTTATATATAAATGACTTGCCTTCGTGCTCCAAAATACTTAAATTTCATCTTTTTGCAGATGATACCAGTATCTTTTTTTCTCATGAAAATGCAAAAGAACTAGAGTCAATTGTGAATAACGAACTTAAAAACGTTTCAAAATGGCTATCTGCTAACAGATTAACCCTCAACATTGATAAATCTAACTTCCTCACCATTTCAAATGAAAGAAAAATTGACACCACAGTTGATATCAAAATTGATAACCTTTCTGTAAAAGAAAAGGACTGCATAAAATATCTTGGTGTTCTTATTGACAACAAATTAAGCTGGAAGCAACACTCACAATATGTCAATATGAAAATCTCAAAAGGTATTGGTGTACTTGGAAAAATGAGACATTTCGTACCATCTGATGTACTAAAACAATTGTATCATGCTTTTGTATCCCCGCACTTAAGCTACGCTGTTATAAATTGGGGTAATGCCCCAAAGTGTGCAACCATAAAACTGAATAAAAGTCTTAAAAAAGCAGTTAGAATTATGACCTTTTCAGGTTTTAAAGAAAGCTCAAAGCCTTTATTTGCAAAGTTAGGTATACTAAATTTTGATAATATTTATAAGTTAGAAGCTGCTAAATTTATGTATGACATTAGTAACAACAGTTTAGCATCCCCCATAAGTGGCTTTTTCCAAAAAACAAAAACAAAACACAACTACAAAATCCGCCAAGCTACCAAAAATGAATTTTCCTTTCCTTTGGTAAATACAGAATGCCGAAAAAAGTCTATTGCTTTTAATGGCATTAAAATATGGAATGAAATTCTACTCGAAATTCGCTCAATGTCAAATAAAGCATTATTTAAAAGAAATCTTTTTCAATGGTTACTACAAAACTCTTAAAAAATATCCAAATTCTGCAAACCTTTGAACCCGTCTCCCCCTCCCCCTCTTTTTACTCTGTTTTTCTTTATTGCCATATTTTTTATTATATCATATATTGCCGTTATGTTCTGTTCAAATTTTCAATTCAAATCTTGTAAAATGATTTACGTAATAATTCAATCTATATGCGTGTAATAATTTTGTTTAACTTTAGCTTCAAACTTGTTTATTCTTAACAGTTCATATCAAAGAGGGCACTGGGCTCGAAAACCTTTATGGTTTATCTCAGTGTCCTTGACAACATATATTGTAATTTTATTAATATTTCAGTACTTTGTAATACAAATTATTTTTTATGTATACTTAAATGTTTACCTGTAAGATTGTTGTTCAATTAAATGGATTTGATTTGATTTGATTTGATTTGATCTGCTTCTTGGTAAATAACTCAAGAGAGGAAAAAACAACAGCAATCGGCATTGTCTTCTCATTTCGACCAGGTATCTTGTAGTGCAGAACGGTAGTGCCTACTCAAAAGAAAACAATATAGAATTACATCAAGTCGTATGACCTGTTTGTTACTAGAGCAGAAAGAGAGTGGACAAAGAGACAATGAAAATTAGTACGATTCAAGCCCAAAAGGTAAAACGAATGAAATTGTTAGTTTCCAGAACATGGATAAGTGAAAGTTAACCAATTGATAACCGAACTAAACCGCAAGAATTGCTTTTTGAGTAACTGAAGGTTATCTTTAACCGATTATTCGTAAATTTACATTGCAGAAAGAGCATATTGAAACTCTCGAGAATGCTGTTCAAGAACAACTCCAGATAATATATGAGCTGAGGCAGCAGTCAGTTGTGAGTTTTTACATTTACATTTAGTTTTTACATAGTTTTCAAAGTGTTTTTTCCAAATTTAAAGAAACTAAAGCCTAATAGAGTTTTATGGGGTATGATTCGTCTAAAGGAACAGAAATGGCATTGAATGGTTGAGAATGCTGAAACAAACCCCTCCTCCCTCCATCATCATTTTCATTCATTGCCATGATTTTCAAAACTCTCAATAACCTATCCCGTCTCAATTCCCAGTGTGCCTCGAAATGGACCGCTTCTAGTGGTGCATGCAAGAGGAAAATGGGGGATGACTTAAAGTGTTATTTAAGTGGGTTAAAGGACGATGCCTTTTAAAATTTACTTGATAATACCCATGACCATCTCGCTGATTGGAAGCTTACGGCACTGAAGACATTGCTCCTAGCTTGCTCCTAATCTTTGAAAAATTTGAAACTCAATTTCTGATGAAATTCTTCTTTTGAAAATGTTTAGGAGAAAGATCGTCGTATTGATGTTTTACGAGAAAGAAAACAACGAAAACACGCCAAGAAAGATCGAAAGGTGATTCGCCTTATGGCTCCTTTATTGCTACCAAAGATTTTGATGCTTCATCAAATATTTTTTCCCAAGAACACGCCACCCTTGAATTCCATACCTCTACATTATCTGAGCAGATGGAATTGTACAATACCCGGTAACTCGGTAGCATTACCCCTCAGTACGAGTAGGCTAGGTAAGGCTAGGGACGACCAACTGCTTGACTAGATGTTCCTGGGTTCAATTCCTTTAAAAGATGATACACCTTGGATCTCCGACTTCAACCTTTTCGTATTTCATGTCATTTTAGAATGAATCTGAATCGAACCAAACTAATTGATCTGAACTACTATCTTTCAAAAACCTAGGGTTGTTTCCACTTCAAAGTCCTTCGTTGTCATATTGATTTGGCTAGGGCTGTTGTCAATTATCCCATATCTCAGTATGAAGGGCGAATGTCGCGAGTCCAAATCCTACCTGAGTCTTTTTCATTCTCACAAATCATTTCGAACCTCTGTAGCTACTCCACCTGGGGTTCTTGTCACGTAAAATAAGCATTTCCGTTCGCTATGGTCCGAATATTATTTTTCAAATAATTTTCTCTATTACGCTAAGTGTGAACTATTTTTTTCAGAAACGAGGCCGTAAATCTGCTTCTCCAGACAGTTTGAATAATGGTTGCCTCGAAGAAGACAGCCTCTCTATCAGTTCTGAAACCTCAGCTGCTTCGAATGCCGAGGAACTAAATGTGAGTACCCTGAACTTGTTCTTTGCCTTATGCGCATCGGTCAAAAAAACCCCTCGTTTAAGGCCTCAAATAAAGGGTCGAAGATTTTACGAATTGTTCAATAGACGCCTCCCTCTATGAAATGCCCCCATCTGATGGAATCAAGGGCAGTTATTAACAATGTATAGTAATAATTATCAGGGATTGCCGAGTGGTCAGATCAATCGACCCTTGCACGAAGGGCCCCGGGTTCCAAACCGCCTGTCGCAGAATGTGTGAGGAGAGAATTTCCCAGCTCTCTTTAATTCCAGGCTAAAAGGCAAAAAGAAAAACGAGGCATATAGTAGTCATATACTAGTCACATCGAGAGGAAGGACCAGGGTCGCCCTGCTCAATTAGCAAGTCTATCTATTCATTGGGCCCTTTGTGCTTTGCACATAAAATAATTCCTTACAAGGATAGTAAGCCTATTTGCCTATCAACTATTAATGCACTGCTCGATTAGTCTACCTATTCAGTTGACCCTTTGTGCTTTCCACATAGGTTGATACCTTACCAAGATAGTAAGTGTATTGGCCTATCAATAATCAACTTTTCACTATTAACAATGAATATTGTACCATACTTTTTTAAGCTTTGCTTTGTGAAGAATAGGGACATTTACTATGTAAACTCTCGGTATATACGACTTATCTAGTTGTTTCTCAGAGCTTCAGCCCACGCTTGCAATTATTATCAAATGTTTTATGATTATATTGCTTCTGAAGGTTGAAAGAAATTCCATTAAAGCCCCCAGGGGTGGAAAAGATTTTGCTTTCTTTGACAGTAGGAAATTTCCAAAATGATATCTGCGAGCATATCGAGCTAAATGAACAAAATAATCATGGAAACTATAATAATTTCTAGTTTTCACAATTTATTTTGTTATTCAATTTCTTTCAATTTTCTATTTCTCCGTTCCCCTCTTTCTTCCTTTCCTTGCTTTTCTCCTTTCTTCTCGAATTTTTTTCTGGAGACCCAAATACATTTTTAGAACCATTTGTGCCTTTGTTCGCTTTATTTCCCACTGGTGAACGCCCCCTTTTTCAATGCCCCCTTAGAATCTCAAAATATTCAATAGAAGACCCGGCTGTTTAATCGAATCATTACGGTAAATTGTTGTGACTTTAGCATCAAGCTAATTTGAAACTCATCTAAAACCGTCGAATACAGTGCAGCGGTAGAGCTACAGTTCATGTTTTGTTTCTGAACAACGGGATATTACACTGAAGAACGTGTTCTTGTACAAATAACTCTGTTTAACATCGTCTGTTTTATTAAGATAAGAGCAAAGTTAGAATTAGCATTTGAATCCAGCAGAAAATGGTGGTTAGTTCACACAGGCTGAAGATGTTGACACTTAGTCTCCACTGAGCATACAATCGCGAATGGTTTTAATTTGTGTGACTCAAACCTCCTTGATAAGGTTTGGGTAGTCAGTGCTTCTAATAAGAGAATTTTTTGAAGTTTTCTCGTTCTGAGAGATAGTTTGATTAAAAATAGCTAGGCTATAGAATATAAATTGGATGGGTTTAACCGACAGCCGAGAACCAATTATTACTCTGCAAGCACTTCAAGAAATATTCGTAATTTCTGTCACCTGGCCTCAGATTTGATCTGCTTTCTTGATGAAGTGGTTTCGTTTGCGTTGGAAATAACATTTTATAAGACTACATTTGCGAAAATAATGATATTGGAATAAACTCTGTAAAAGCAGGAAGGAATGAATCGATCCAGTTTCGGAGTGTTAAAAAAGCGTTTGTTACGGAATTCGGATAAAGCCTTGTTGACATTTCCAATCAAGTTGCTGATAAAGTTCGTGGATACTTCTCGCCTATGTATCTTGATTTTAGCATTACTCGTTTGAAAATCATGCAAGTAGAACATTCTACTTGTTCTGGTAAAACTTTGAAAAGTCCAATTTGGAATCAGACATGGTTAATTGTGATATGTTTTATGAAAGAAATTCGTTAAAGAGACTTTTCTGACTGATGAAAATGTGGAAGTTACCATGCATTGTTGTGACAGAGACCGAGATGGTATGTTTCAGAATACCAGACCTTATGACCGTAAAGCATTGAATAGGCTTTATGATTGGAGACACAGGTGGTTACTGCCAATGACTTTATTAGATCCTGTGTACTTAAATCTAGATTATATTCAGATAGTTTGATACAGTGTTTCAAAACCATATCATAACACGTCTATAGTACTGAATCCTACGATGTTAAACCATATCATAGAAACACACTTATCCTCCGTCGCACTGAAGCTATCTCTCCGCCGTGCTGTAAATACCCCTCCACAGTACTGATGAATTCAATTCTGCATACTGATGGTATCTCTTCAAAGAGCTGATGGTGTCCTTCCACAAGACTGATGGTATTCCCCACAGTACTGATGGTATCCTTCTACGCTACTGGTGATATTTCTCCACAGTATTGGATACCCTGCACAGTACTACACCTACATTACTCAGAGTGACATTGTTTTTACTAGAATTCTCAAATATTAGTTTTATCATGAATAGGGCCTGATATGGCTTAATGATGAAAATCATGAAAATCATGGAAAAAAGCTAAAAAAGAGCTAAAGAGGAATCAAAACTTAGTAATCGATTTGATTCGTATCATTGTAATAAAGTTTCTTTATGGTCTTGTCCAGAAAATGATTAATAATGCTCACTCCAGTCTTTATTTTGAGATCAGTGAACTTTTATGGATCAGATTTTTCTAACATCTTTGGTAAGGTTTGATTTGGTGAGGTAAGTGAGAGTGACGAACAGATTTTGTTTTCTCTAATGATAAACCTGTACCGTTGAAACTACCTAAGATATTTATTCAATTGTTGTGTTTCCCAATAAAGCGAAATACCCTTTATGTCTTACAGTCTTGTAGTTTTACCGTGTATTCATTGTTACATAACTGATCTCTTCATTTTATTATTCTAACATCTAGCACTGAAGATGATTGTTAACCGATAAGCTTTTGCTAATTCTTAACATGTTGTATATACGTTTTCCAAGAATTTTGTAATGGCAAATTTTAATATATTTTACAGTCTTCTTTCAATGGAAATGAAATTGCGGCTGAAGGCCGAGACGACTTCACTCGACTTTTAAAAGAGAAGCTGGATTTGGAACGATCGTATACGTTGTTGCAGCAGCAAGTTGCCAGCTTCCAGGATCCAGAGCGCAGTCAGCTGGTGAGTTACTTCACATATCTTCTACTTGTGCCAAATCAATCGAGATCCTTCGTAGAGGTGAAAAGGACCCAAGCAGGACTCGCACCCACGACATTCACATAGTCAATGTTTTATATCATAATCTCTTTGGTTCCGATTTTCAATGGTTTCTTCTCTTTTTAGCAAATAGACGTTGTTCAGTCGGATCTTCTTGTGGCGCAAGCTAAAATCCAAGACCTGGAAAATCTGCTCGAAGATGCGATTACAAACAGCAGCAACAACAACAACAATGATAACCATAAACCACAGGTATGGGTTAAGCGTTTTAAACGAGTCAGATTTCTTGTTTCGGAACGTCAACTGGAAATGATCTGTTTTGCAAAATCAACAACTAAAATAGTTTAGTGCTATTCAAGTAAACTAAACTAACTCACCAACTAACTCAACGACTAAAATGATGCACTTTGAGTTCGGGTAGAGGTTAGGGTTAGGATTAGGGTTAGGATTATAGTAAGGGTTGCTGCCGGGGTTAGGGTTAAGGTCAGTTAAGTCAACAGCCCCAACGTCACCCATCTAGATACGACCTTACACGACCAACCCTATCTTTAGTTGCATATAACAAACTACTCAAGCCGATTGGTTATTCATCCCACTGTCGACCAACTAACTCACATTGTTATTCAGTTGTATTAAAATACACGTATCTACCTCGTTAGATAAACCCTTTTGAAGAAGAAAGAGAGAAGCTTCGAATGGCTAACAAAACTATACATGAAAAGGTGAGTTAGAGTTGAGTAATACAGAACGAGTAGCTTTCGTGTTCTGATAAATATAACAACTTTCGACAGACCCTTTTAACGGTAACATTGGATGGAGGTTAATGCCCCACCATTTCACAACTCTACCCATCATCATAGTGTTTTTAATCCCTTTTGAAAACAGTGATTAAATCATTTAGAAATCAAAGGGTTCTAAGCCTCAGAAATGGCAAAATTGAAGGAGCCTCTGGGAGCTTTACCCCTTACACCCATCTGGGCGTTACGCTGCACCTGTGGAAGGGGCTCACAGCACCCTCTAGACCCCGGCTTTGTTAGGCAATAAACTCAGGCATGCCATGTACACCTGAGAGATCACATCTAGGTAAAAGGATTCGTTAAGTTTCATTTTCATTCTTATCCTGATGTACTATTCTAATGATTGTCTGACCAAAAGCTTCAGTATTTATTTTTTACAATGCTTTCTATTTTCCTTGCCATTTTCAAGTTTCGTACCAAACTATGCTCATGTTTTGGAATGCTTCCGACTTTTTCTCTCAAAAAATAAGATATTTCTTCTTGTTTCTAAATTTGTTTTATTCAAACCTTTTTAGCTCATCACAGCAGAGTCAGAAATTCTTTCGAAGACTTTAGAGATAACACGACTCACGCAGGTAAAACGTTCTATTGGAGTAGTAACTGATTCGAATTATTACAGTGTATTGTGTTGAGAGTCCAGAAAAGTAGTTAATCTTACTCCGGGTTAAACAACTAGAACCTTTGTCATACTAAATGTGTAAAGTGTTAAGCCCCGGCCAAACAATGCAACATTTGAATGCAACATCTGTTGCCGACCCGACGTTGCGTCGTTTGGCTAGCCATTTTACACTTGCAACATTTCTTGAAAGATGTTACAAGAAGTTTGGAGACCGTCAAAATTGTTGTAGCGTGCAAAATGATGTTACATCGTTTGGCGGGGTCATGCAACATTTGATACGTTAACAGATGTGCACAGTAAGTAGAGTAATTCGGGACAAAACGGGTCAGGGGGTAAAATGGGTTATTCTGTATAAAATGCTTCAGAACTACTGCAGGCTATGCTGGGGAAGCAAAATAGAGTTACCCCACGTTATTTGTTATTCAGCAGTCTAATGGAGGCATGATACTTTTTCTTCGTGGAGCAGTGTTGTGCAACATTTTTTACAGAATGACCCATTTTACCCCCTAAACCGTTTTTCCCCGAATTACTCTACTTTTTTGCGCAAAAACCATAGAAACAAGATCGTCGATTTGTTCCTAGTTCACTTTCTAAAAACGCAGACAAATGCTGCACTAGAAATGTTGCATCGCTTGGCCACCAACCCAAATTTAACCTTACAGATCCGTGCTGGCAAGGGTTTTATAGATTGTGAGTCCTATGTGTTGAATCTATTCATTTTTTTTCTCTATAGGATTTGAATGACGTAGAAGAACAAAGAGATTTGCTTGAATTTCGCATAATGGAACTTGAACATCTTTCCAGGGTTGGTAATTTTGTTTCTGTAATAAGGCAAATCACTGTTCATAGCACGCAAAACTTAATGCCCGCCCAGACTCTTAACGATAACCAACTACGAGGAGACAACATGCGAGTTGCGAGTTGATCGTTGGATAGTGCACATTTGTAATTGTTGATTTGTCTCTATAGCGATTGCGTTGCCCAACTCCGCATCACCTTGCTCAATATGCACAATTGTATAGAGCGATATAGAAGACAAACAAGATAGGAGACTGGTTCTCTGTTACTTAAAGTGTCATGCTCACGCAATCATCAGAGAAACTATAAACGATAATAGTCTGTCTGATGATTGCGTGAGCATGAAACTTTGAGTAACAGAGAGCCAGTCTCCTTTCTTGTTTCTCTTCTGATTGCTGATTTGTTAGGATTTAAGTTTTAGGTCTCTCGGCTGGACTCATTTTGGCCTGTGGTGCGTATTGTGTGCTATTTAGAGGATTTTTTCCAATAGACGAACACTAGCAAACTAAACTTATACGCTTACCCCGGCTCACACACTTACAAGGGGCTTATATGTCGCTCACAAAAGGTGGGATGCACTGAATACTCCTACAAGGGTGGTATATTATCTACAAGGGGTGAATATGCCTACAAGGGGTTAAATATTGAGGGGTCATATATAGGGTGGTATATTATCTTGCGATGGGTAAATACTCTTACAAGGGTGGTATATTATCTACAAGGGGTGAATACGCTTACTACGGGTGGTATTTTATCTACAAGGGGTGAACACGCTTACAAGGGGTGATATATTGTATATCATCTTATAAGGGGTGAATACGCTTACAAGGGTTTTGTATATCATGTCATAAGGGGTGAATACGCTTACAAGGGTTTCGTATATCATCTTAGAAGGGGTGAATACGCTTACAAGGGTTTTGTATATCATCTTATAAGGGGTGAATACGCTTACAAGGGTTTTGTATATCATCTGATAAGGGGTGAATACGCTTACGAGGGTTTTGTATATCATCTTATAAGAGGTGAATACGCTTACAAGGGTTTTGAACATCATCTTATAAGGGGTGAATACGCTTACAAGGGATGGTATATTATCTTGCACGAGGTGTCCACCACAGGTAAGATGATATGCTACTGCGTGTAAGATGATATACTATCTCTTTATAAGCGTATCCATCCCTTATGACACAATAGCGTATCCACTGTTGTAAGCGTACCGATCTACTTGTATAAGTGGCTGCAAGGAAGATGTAAATATAATCGATATTCATGTTGCTTCTTTCTGTGGTAGTTTTCCATGAATGGTGAAGTTTGAAACTTGATCTTACCAAAATGCACTTATTCAACAAAACAATATTTTAGAAATATTTCATTGTTATATTCATTAAATTTCGTTATTAGCCGAAGTCTCCTGATATTGGATCGATGCAGCTTACAGACGATGACAAAATTCACCTCACACAGGTAATGCTTGAATCCTGTTCAAAATCATCAGGGCAAAACTTTGAAATAGCCAGAAAACGGAAACATGATGAAATTGTGTAAGCTTTTGTCTGACAACCAATGAATTTAAACGTGAAAGCAGTCTTTGAAAGGTAGAAAACTTTGAAATAGTCAGAAAACAGAAATATGGGAAAACACAATATACACTAGCCTTACAAATGTGTTGCACCACTACATTCAAAATACTTTCAAAAAATATTGACACAGACCCCCACATTGAAAGTAAGGAAGTACTCCCTGGGGACTTGAGCCTGAAATTCGCTTTTTTTCCTGCAATCACTGATAGCGAACCTCATCCGGGTGCGACATTAGCAACTATCCCATAGAAAGCCTCATGGTCCATTTAAAGCAAGTCATACCTCTCTTTTGCGAAGCTAAAGCACAGTTGGAAACAGCTGTTCATGGTCGATCATCTCACCTCATGGCATGGTACAAACCTGATGGTACAAATCTAGATTTCGAAGCGATCTTCCATTCGCCATCTTGCAGAAGAAAATTAATCATGACTTATGACTTTGCAGGAAACGGAGGAGGTAGACTGTGACGTCATTTCCGTTCGCATCGCCCTCAAGGAGCTTGAAATCAATAAGGTTTGTATGGAAATCGATGAATTTCTATTGATGAATAAAACATTTTACATTTTATGACCTCCAAAAATTCAATGATTTCGCCACAACAGACTTTTATCTGTGAAGGATTAAGATTAAAATCTTTACTTATCCAAGAAAAAATCACTCATCATAGAACAGTGTAATCCCACGTTCAATTTTTTATGATAAACTTAGCTGCTTACTTCTAAATCCACAGCTTAACTAAGAGGTTGAACATACTTATAGTATGGCTGAAGGATGGTTTGGTGATTTGAATTAATGCAACTCTTGCAGACACAGACATCAATCACTTAAACATTGGGCTAAATTTTTTTGCTTCTCTGTAACCACAGACGGCCTTTGGTCAATCATTGCTAAACATTTAGGGTAGGCACTACTTCATAGTAAAGATATGAACATACTCCGCAAAAATGGTTCTCTGATCCCCGGGAGATACTCAGTATATTTTGGATACAGGGGACGTACCGCCCCAGTTGGTGTACTTTTTGCTTATTGGTTTAACCGATAACTATGGGTATAACTATTGGTATAACTATGGGTATAACCGGGTGTAACTATGGGTCTCCAATTTTCAAAACATGGTTTGAATATGGGTTTGGATATCTATTTCCAAAGTTTTTGTACATTTAGGTATAGATTTGCAAAATTCTAGTACAGATATGTTTATAAATTTTCAGAAAACTGGTATAAATATGGATATGAATTTTGATTCTTGGGCGGTACTCCCTACTCAAAACTGGGTCAAGTAGCGCCGTCCTATGGTCTGATCCTTACCAAACACTACTCTAGACTCAAAATTCAAGAGCCTAGCATAGATTTATAACGCTTTTGTCTTGCTTCTCGCACGCTTTTGAATTTGGACTTTAGGGTAGTTTCCAGGTTTGTGTCAGAGATCGATTATTGTGAAATAGTGTTCATATTTTGACTATGACGTAGTTTTGACAAATACCTGGCATTTAAATGAAATGTCTTCCAATGTCTCGCAAATGCACTAAATAGCAGTTCTGAGGACTGCACCATACTAATTTGACCCACCCAATGTTTATACCAGTCAATCTATACCTTACAGCAAAGCCTGCTTTCGCACAAGGAAAAGAATGCATTGGTTCAAGCTATCAATCTTGTAGAAAAAGGAGAGAAGGTATTACTAATTATTTACCAGCTGACTCAAATGCCCTCCCGTTTGCTTTTGGATAGCAGAAAATATGTCAAATTTATAATCTTTATAATAGCATTAAAACTATAGTTCTACATAGGTTAGAGAAACATACGATGATATCGAGAATTGGCTTGCAAAATCGAAACGTATACCAAGGCGGAGTGGTCCTTTTATGCGTGCGTGAATTACTTCTACTCTCTTTACAAATTATTGGCTGGAAGGCAAAAGAGACAGTGTACTCCATTACTTGTCTTTCAGGGGTCTTTTTAACACTGCATCATTGTAGTGTCGAGTTGCTGGATGTTCCCTTTAACGTTTTTGTTCAGGAATCTTTGCTTACATTTCTATGATTGATTTATCCCAGAAAATTGCAAATTTGGAAACTTCTGAGAAGCGACTTAATAGACGTGTTAACGAGGTTCAAGGAAAGGTTGGTTGAATTTCACATATACATATATAGTACTGATAATGAATTGGATTTACTCTAGAAATGAATTGAAACAACTAACCTTATACAAAAAATCGTTTTATCATCTGTATACAAAGTTTTGTGGACAATCATGATGGAATGCTTCGAGAATGTACTGCTGTTTATAAGTGACCTCGTGGATGATTTTTATCGGGATGGCCGAGTGGTTTGATCACTCAAACCTTGCTCGAAGGGTCCTTCGTTCGATCTCACCCTCAAAACTCTCACATTTAGTTTGAGAAGATAATTTTCCAGCTCTCTGCAATTCCAGGTAAAAAGTCAAAAGAAAACACGTTTTAATGTTATCGTGTTCTATACGGCGACATTAGACAGGACTCATAGAAGCACACTTTTCTACCAAACAAAACGTACAAGTAAATACATTCATACACGGTTCGTTTCTGTATACCAGTGATTATATACAATTACTCACAGTATGATTATACTCATGGTAATCATGTTGATTTATGCTAACTTATGTAACAACATCATAGCTGTCACAAAAACAGGAAGGACCGGTTCCAACACAGTGAAATACCAAATGAAAGAACCTTACATTTTGAGATTACCCTTTTTCGGTTCTTATGTATATTATGAGAACCTTCCTCGGATTTTAGGTTCTTATGTAACGACGGTAATAAAACATGAAAGGCCCAAGTCATGCAGAAAACACTTAATTACGTCTCCAAGAGAATAAATATGCACGAAAAGTAAGGTGCCTCTTGATGCAGAGAGTCCCACACAAAGGAAAATGGCATTGCCATACCGTTGTCGTTTAGGGGCTTTTATATGAACATGATCATCCCACCCTCTCAAGGCCAAAAGCTGAGAGGTAGAATGAGAAAAGCACGCGTTTACTATATCTGAAATTCCATTTCAACATACAGCTTCATCTGGTGGGATGAAATTGCGCATATGAATGCATCCGATTTTCATCTCACCTTTCAGCGTTTGCATGAGAAATTCTCACTCCTCTTAGATGCGATCCCACCTCTCAATAAGGGAGATCTCACTTGACAGGGATGAAAGATTTTCATATAAACAGAGGATGAAAAATCAAATGTTCGTAAAGGAAGGTGAGATCTCAACTCTCGGCTCAAGGGATGGGAAGCTGGATGGTTTCGTCTAGATATAAGCAGAGGACGGGATATACAAAGGTTTGTATAGGAAGGTGAGATCTCAACTCTCGGCTCAAGGGATGGGAAGCTGGATGGTTTCGTCTAGATATAAGCAGAGGACGGGATATACAAAGGTTTGTATAGGAAGGTGAGATCTCAACTCTCGGCTCAAGGGATGGGAAGCTGGATGGTTTGTCTATAAATACAGACCCTAAAGTTTGTTTCCTGGCATTTTTTTCTAGCACGAAGGAATGGTAAGTAGTATATTTATGTCAACATGCATTAATTGAGTGAAATTTCTTTTCAGTACAACAACTTGAAGATAAGATATGCTGAAATGATACAAAAGGTAACGAAAAGACTTGAATGCAATCATAGTTTATAGAAGGAAATCGTTTTAGGAAGCTTTTTACGTCTTTGTTAGTTTTTTTTTCAACTGTGACAGTGGATTAGCCTTTTGTCTTATCATTGGTTGTAGAAGCTTCGCTTAAGTGGTGGAGCAACTGAAGCCAGATGTTGCTTCTCCGTTGCTTATTCAATAAATTTCTATTGAAAATCAGTCATATTCGGATATTTCAGTAGATGATCTAAAATTCAACATTTCAATTCATCATTCATCAATTCTCTAATAAGATTAGCTAAAATTGTTGCACCATTTACACATTTCAACATCCAAACTTGATAAAGAAATGAAACTAATGGCTTCCTAACCAGCTAAATCAAATACCTATGATGTAATCAAATTATATTCACTCTCGAAATCAATGCAGGAAAATCTTGGTGAAAATATTTTCTGGTTGTCTAATTTGTAAATTCAAAGGAAATGTCGTATAATTCTGCATTCGAGGATGGCATGGAAAATCAGAAACAGAGCGAAAAACAATAACTACTAAAGCTATGTATCTGACACTCATCAGAGTAGGAATTGAGAATGGCAAGAAAAATCAGAAACTTTAGTCAAACTAATTAATTGGTAAAACATGGTCGAATCTAACGTTTTAGCATTAACAATCACCCGAACAATCTCAGCATTGAAATTAAAACAGCGAATCAAGCCAGATGTCAGATTATTAGAAACTGCCTTTTGTATTAATCTGCTCGATGTTATGATTAAATCAAAACAATACTTTTCCTACACGAGGCTTTATTCTACAGCCTATTAAAGACCCGTGGTTTTAGTAGATGCTAAATATTTATGATCTTCACTGTTTTAGCCGTTCTAACTGATCGCGATTACAAATTTGATTTCAGGAGAACGAGCAGGTAATGCTGGCTGCAGTCAAGTCGAGCAGTGAAGACAATAATCCTGAATTCGTTGCAGATAATGATATATTCTCAAGTAAGTTTATTTGCGCAGTTTATAGGACTTTTCACTGGTGGGCCATCTGAAAAAAGAGAAATTTGAAAAAACCTTGAAATTTGAAAAAAAAATTGGAAAATTTGAAAAATCTTGACAATGTATCACTAAAGAGTTTGCCACAGACAGTAGAAAAGTGAATTTAAACTAATTTACTATCTTTTAGAATTTCCCAACTAATATTCTCCATATTTTCTTTATTGATGTCTTCTGTCGGTTTCTAAATTAGTAATCCAAAACATCAAGACAAGAGCTCTTTTATCCAAAAATATAGAAAGTGAGTAAAATATCTAATTTCGTTAAACGAAAAGTCCACTAAAGATGTAGGGCAAAAGTGTTCCGCTGGTGAGGCAATGGACTGTATGTTGGGTATGTATGGAAGTAGGGTATGTAGGGTATGCGTAAGTACAGGGTGTCCCAAAATTGTAAGCACGTTACAGAATCTATTCTAATCACCTTTCAACACGTTTTCACCTGATTTACATAGACGTTAAGGCTGTTTTAACCTCTTTTAACACGTGTTTTAACCCGTTTCTTTTGCTCATTTTCCCTTATCATTATAATCTTTAAAATTCTACCCTTACCCGCACGTCCCACACGTCACCCCAACGTTGTCAGGGGAACAACTCCCTGCTCAACGAAATGATAGTTAGTTACTTGTGTTAATAATGCTCTGGGGATTTTATTTGAACAGTTTGAGTTCGGTATAGATCTTCAGGACAGCGAGAAAAATTGGAAACACAGCGAATCATAATAACTGTGATAAGCTTTGTGTGACACTGATCAAAGTACTGCAGCAGGGGTGGAAAAGATATTTAACCATCTGGGACCATGAATTTTTTTCTAATTTCTGCGAGCATATTGAAGAAATTTAACAAAAATTAGAAAAAAGGATGTTAAATGCAATAGTGCCAATAATCATCAATCTAGTAACAGTAAAGAGTTAGATGCGGTATGGCCGGTTATTATTTATCAAACTAAAAATAAAACAAAGACTAGGCTGAGAAAACAAAGAAAAGTTTATAAGTCCAGAAAAGTGACGAATTTAGAAATTGGATTAGAAATACTTTGAATTCCTCGTGAATTCATCTATTCATCAGTGTAGTGTATTTGCACATAGTAAGATGAATCGGAAAACCTAGTCAAACATAATAACTACTAAAGCTTTTTGTCTGATGCTCGTCGAGGATATTTTTTAATTTCAGACCTCAAAATTCAACGATGTGGTCACGTCGAGCTCAGTTCTAGGCTAGCTTTGGGCTGGTGCCTAGATTAGGGTTTCAGGGCTCCATTTGGATTTGGCTTTAGAGTGTTAAGGGGATGGTTAAATTAAAGATATATGAAGCCTTGCAGGGTGGTATAAAACATTGGTCAGCTCACTGTGTCGCGGGTAATGATTGATTTTCCTACACTATACCAATCATTCACCTCTTTTCTGATTGGCCTCTTTCGATTCACATCTGTGTATAATAATTTGTTAGGTTCTTGTTTCGTTCTCTTTTTGACGTATTATTACTCTGTGTCAGACAAAAATCTTCGGTGATCTATGTTTTCAATTCACAATGCATTCGATTTTTCTGGCTATATTGAAGTTTTGTACCGATCATAAACTTATAAAACCTAGAGTAGAACGACCTCCCCCAGGACTACAACAACCAGTACTTTCTATCGTTAGTTATCGACGAACTTCTTATAAATATGACCCAGTTATCTGTCCTGATTTCATTTTGGTTAAATTTAGTTTATTTTTCTCTAGTTTGCGATCCTCACCCAGTGAAAACTGAAGAAAAACTAATCAGAATGCAGGAAGATCAAGAAAACAAGTTGAAGGAAGCAAATCAGGTGAAGAACATTATCTACATCAGCTTAATTCGGTAAAGAATAATCGGCTTTAGGGTAAGGAATGCCGTCAGGATTGGGGTTAGAGTTAGGAATAGGGTAAGAATTAGGATTAAGAATATTGCTGGGGATAGGAAAAAGGTTGGTGTTAGGGCTATGGAATATGGACTATATGGATGGGGTTATGGGTAATGTTATTGTTAAGATGAAGGCTATTTGGTTGCCTATTCGGCTATAGGCTATGTGGCTATTGGCTATTATCTTAGACGTAGAGCTATTGTATTGACATTCTAATTGTGAAACCACAAGCGCGTGAATAAGGGACTCCGTCAAACCGAAAGAAATCGCACATATTGTAATAGCGAAAAACCCTAAAACATCAAAAATTATAAAGAGATGACAATAGGTTGGTGCTATCAAATCAATGCTGTTTTTTTCAATATATTGTTACAACGGAGACACACAAGGTTATAGAGGGATACTGCCTTAATTACTTTATTCGACGCCAGATTATGATAACATTTCATTTAAAACCACCAGATGGATTTTCCAAACCAGGCTTCTTCTCAGATTCATATTTCGCAGTTGAAGTTTCGTGACAATTGATGGATGCCAACTAAAATCTTTTATCTTTAGTTTCCAATCAAGAGACCCTCCTATTCATTACCACATTTTTTTACAAGTATTTCATCATTTTTACAAGTATTTCGTCATTTTTTTACAAGTATTTCATCATTTATTTACATGCATTTCATCATTTTTCAGAAAATTACAGAACTAGAAGCATCCAATGCCTCACTGCAACAAGCTATTGAAAAACATGACGTCCAAAAGGTGCGTGTAATAAAAGTAGAACCTTTCTAAATAGATTCAGACATGGCTTTCTGTATTAAATAGGCTTTATTCATCATAAATTAGTTTAATACTCATGCCTACACGGCAACTAAACTCAACAACTAATGAATCGCCTTTAAAGTTTCAAGATGGCGGACAGTCTCGCTTCCACAATGTGATCGAGGCGAATTTTGATAGGAACGATAATCTTAAGAAATAATTTTATGACAGTGCGTAAAGTGTAAACATTACCTATAAATTTGGGTAAAGTTTAAACGAATCAATGATCATAATTTAATCATGGTTAATGAAAATGGCTTATTCAGAAATAAACTACGCTTCTCAAACGTTTCGATATCATCTTCATCAGTAAACTATTCTAACAATCTGAAATCGAAGATGAAATGGAAACGTCTAAGAAGCGAAGTTTATTTTTGAATTGATCAATTAATATTCTATAAGCTTAGGAAATTAGGCTCTCTTGTATTACCATAATGATAAAATTGAATGGTTAAGAAGACCTTTGCTACATTTCATTGTTCTAGTCAAGATGTTGAAATTATGTTTAACTGGTCGTAATCGTGCACAAAATTTGTTTGAGTTTATTAGAAGTTGTACATGGTTGTATTGTATTAGTATGAATGAACTGAAATGTGTTGTACAGGATTATTTTTCAAATATCGAAACCTGATGGAAAAAATGTACAAAATCTGCAACCCTTTAATCCCCAAATCTCCCCTCACTCTCGGCTGGCTACTAAATCATCATTTGTTTTTCTTTGACTGTTGTGTCATTCCATTGCGTCTTCATCCGAATATAAAGGTGTTGCTAAACTTGCAAAATGTGAAATGAGAATTCCCCATTTTTCGCCAAGGACTCGGAACTGTCAGATGATGAAATAGAGATATTGAGAAGGAAAGTCGAAGAATTAAAAGATGCTAGCAAGGTAAAGTGGCCTTCTTCATTATTTCATTCATTTATCTATTCATATTCTTATTTATCATTCTTTCTATGTATCTAACGGTTTACTGACTTTGGTCACTGAGTTATTAAGTCCAAACGAACGACCGTGCCAATTAGGCCTCAAATAATCGAGAGACATTGTCACCTAAGCCAAAGGTAGTCGAGACACTTCCTTACACCTCCAAACTACAGCTAATATTTCTTGACTCGAGCTGTTGTCGGATTTTTAGGCCTAGTATTTTTCTTCTGATTTATGCTCTAAGATAAAAATCGATAACTTTGTCACTTGGACCGATTTGAGCAGAATATCCAGTACTGGGATCATTTGAGACTTTCTCATAAGACAATAAAGTGTACTGGCCTAGCTGTGTTTCGCTTAGCTACAAATGATTAAAGGGTCAAACAGGTGATAAAGAAATCATGAAACATTAGATCTGAGAATTTTCTATTTTTCAGCGAATCAATGAATTGGAATTGAAGAACTCCAACTTAGAAGATCGTGTCAAAGAATTTGAATCTGAAAATGTGAGATCTGGTTTATAGTTCTGCTTTAGCTATATTTTCTAAAACAAGCTGCATTTAGGCTAGCTTTATAGATACAGGATTTCTCAGATAAAGATACGCCAGTTTAAGAATAATGATAAACTAGCGGCAATTTTAAATCTTGCCTAGAGATGAAAATTATCAAGAGATGCAGTGGTGAAATTTCTTTCAGAAATAGATATGTCATGTTTCCGAGTACAGATTCTGAAGCCAAACCTCCTTTTACCCAAGAGTCTTGTTCTGTCATATTGACTTGTTTTCTTGCAGGAGGCAATGAAGATTATAGAAGAACACGTGGACTCAGAAGAAATACCAAGAAGCATTGCGATGGTAAGAGAAGCATTACAGACCATCCGACTTTATCGCTAGACATCGCTTATTTGCAATCGATTGCTCTTCCATGCTTAAGATAGAAATAAGCCATGGCAGACTATAACCAAGGGAATGCTCTATAGCCAGAAAAATCAGAACCATCGTGAAAACTTCGATTTCTGACACTCTCTCACAGACAATGTTGATGACGATGATGATGATGATGGTAATGGTGATGATGATGGTGATGATGATGGTAATGGTGATGATGATAATGATGATGATGATGATGATGATGATGATGATGATGATGATGTACTGACTGTTGATAAAGTGAAATGGGTTTAAGATTCAGATTCTTGGCAATACAATAGTAAGGGAAAATTGCTAAGGATCCGTGACCAAATCGGGGGGACTTTGGTTTGACACTTGTTTCGACATCAGAATACATAGAGGATCAAAATGAAATCGGGGGTCCCTCTTGAAAATGCCAGGAACACCTCCGCAGCGGCTCAAATAGCTAGGTTGCGGCTCAAAAAACATCAACTGCACATTTTGGGGCCATTAAAACAAAAAGTGGAGCAAATCAGATCGTTTCGTATGTAATCAATGCCAAGGAATCCATTTTACACATCAAAACACGCATAAATCCTATCTGAATGACACTATAGCTACTATTTTGACTGAAGCGCCTCCGCAGAGGCGTAAAAATTTGAATTCTCAACATTCTCGACGCTAGAGTTTTTCAAATGCAATCAAGGGGTCCAAGACAGCAAGTTTTCCATACATTAAGATTGTTTCAAAATAATTATTACCCACTGGCGTTGCATTATGGGATATTGGGAGAAAAATAACAAAAACTGACTTGCTTGTCCTTGCCTCGAAAGTCGATCAATGATTCAATAATCCTCAACTTCTTCCTCTTCATCTTCACTACTATCTTCGTCTTCAGTCTAATTCCCCTCATCATCACCATGTTTTTCTCCATCGTCAATGCCCTCGTCAAAAGTTGATTCGTTTAGTTTTGGAGCCATAAGCCTCAATGATGTTGGTAGAGCTGCTTTTAAAAACCGCACCGGGCAGCATTTGAATAAAGTAATAAAAGGAAATGGTAAGTTGAAACTTTTAGAAGACTGTAGATAGCTAATATACCAATAATGCTTACCCTTTAGTTTGAAGAGATCGTACGGCTGTATGGATAGAAGAATACAGAATGAGGGGTTAGGGGGGGGGGAGAAAGAAATTATGAGGTCAAAATATAGATCAACCTACCTTAAGTTATGGTCCATCCATGATAGCTTGGTGGCGGTGGAGTGTTCTTTCTTGCATAGCTGCGATAAACATAGCATTGGTAGTTTACTCTTAGTGCTCTCAAGTCATGTGAATCCTGATCTGGTGGCAAACATTGTGTTGATTTCTTCTTCATTTTCTTCCACCTTGATGATCGCGACTCTGCGAGCGACTCGCTCTTTCGATCATTGTACACATGTCGTACTGTGAACTTGCAAAGTGTTTTGGTCAAATGCTGAGATAATGGAAGACAAGCACCGACACCTAAAAAAAATGTGATTAAAGTTAAGAGACAGCATAATTCCGAATGCCTTATTATTAGCAAGACGTTACATTTTTTAGGATAGATAGTAAACTTAAAATCATATAAACTCAAATGATGAAATCGTACCTTCTAACGAAACATCATCTCCACTTTTAATGACATTCTTCGCCACAGACATCTTTCCATGTCCAAAGAATCCACTGACTGCATCTGCTCCTGTGTTTACATGCAACTGGACAAAATTTTTTGACATCTCTTCAGAACAAAGGTGATGACAATCAAACACTTCTTTTTTCCGTCGAATTCCTAATAATCCTTGGGTTTCGTGGGATACACGTGCCGATAAAACAACAACATCTGTATCTTCAGCATCGATTACAACAGTTTCTTGTTTTTCCATCTTTCGTAACTGAGCATAGATGAAGAAGATGATAGTGTCAGCTTCAAGGTGATGGCACTCAAATTCTCGAACCTTCTCTCTGAGGGTAAGGTCAGAGCAGTCGCTTTGTACAGAGTACAAAAGATTCAATAGCTTTGATTGATATGGGCTTCATGTGAAGACTCTCAACGCCAAGCTCAGAAGATAGAGAGAAAGGAGATGAATCAGTATTTACATGGAGAGATTATGCCACAAAAATGTTTTATCTCATCACATCACGTCACCCAGAGGCAAATATCATCATCCTCGTCAATCATCCATATGACCTTGATTTTACCATTAAAGACTGCAAGTATGACAGACGAGCAAAATACACTGGAAAAAGCAGAAATGTCTACATAAGACGGCACGAGAAGCTGCCAAGCAGTCATGACTTCAATGACTTCTTCAAAAACAAGATTAACAAGATTCGTCTACAAGAGTTTCTGAAAAATGAGTTTACAGCCATGGTTTCCGGAGAGAGCGTAAAGATGCTATACTCTGTACAAAGCGACTGCTATGACCTTACCACCAGAGAGAAGGTTCGAGAATTTTAGTGCCATCACCTTGAAGCTGACACTATCATCTTCTTCATCTATGCTCAGTTACGAAAGATGGAAAAACAAGAAACTGTTGTAATCGATGCTGAAGATACAGATGTTGTTGTTTTATCGGCACGTGTATCCCACGAAACCCAAGGATTATTAGGAATTCGACGGAAAAAAGAAGTGTTTGATTGTCATCACCTTTGTTCTGAAGAGATGTCAAAAAATTTTGTCCAGTTGCATGTAAACACAGGAGCAGATGCAGTCAGTGGATTCTTTGGACATGGAAAGATGTCTGTGGCGAAGAATGTCATTAAAAGTGGAGATGATGTTTCGTTAGAAGGTACGATTTCATCATTTGAGTTTATATGATTTTAAGTTTACTATCTATCCTAAAAAATGTAACGTCTTGCTAATAATAAGGCATTCGGAATTATGCTGTCTCTTAACTTTAATCACATTTTTTTTAGGTGTCGGTGCTTGTCTTCCATTATCTCAGCATTTGACCAAAACACTTTGCAAGTTCACAGTACGACATGTGTACAATGATCGAAAGAGCGAGTCGCTCGCAGAGTCGCGATCATCAAGGTGGAAGAAAATGAAGAAGAAATCAACACAATGTTTGCCACCAGATCAGGATTCACATGACTTGAGAGCACTTAGAGTAAACTACCAATGCTATGTTTATCGCAGCTATGCAAGAAAGAACACTCCACCGCCACCAAGCTATCATGGATGGACCATAACTTAAGGTAGGTTGATCTATATTTTGACCTCATAATTTCTTTCTCCCCCCCCCCCCTAACCCCTCATTCTGTATTCTTCTATCCATACAGCCGTACGATCTCGTCAAACTAAAGGGTAAGCATTATTGGTATATTAGCTATCTACAGTCTTCTAAAAGTTTCAACTTACCATTTCCTTTTATTACTTTATTCAAATGCTGCCCGGTGCGGTTTTTAAAAGCAGCTCTACCAACATCATTGAGGCTTATGGCTCCAAAACTAAACGAATCAACTTTTGACGAGGGCATTGACGATGGAGAAAAACATGGTGATGATGAGGGGAATTAGACTGAAGACGAAGATAGTAGTGAAGATGAAGAGGAAGAAGTTGAGGATTATTGAATCATTGATCGACTTTCGAGGCAAGGACAAGCAAGTCAGTTTTTGTTATTTTTCTCCCAATATCCCATAATGCAACGCCAGTGGGTAATAATTATTTTGAAACAATCTTAATGTATGGAAAACTTGCTGTCTTGGACCCCTTGATTGCATTTGAAAAACTCTAGCGTCGAGAATGTTGAGAATTCAAATTTTTACGCCTCTGCGGAGGCGCTTCAGTCAAAATAGTAGCTATAGTGTCATTCAGACAGGATTTATGCGTGTTTTGATGTGTAAAATGGATTCCTTGGCATTGATTACATACGAAACGATCTGATTTGCTCCACTTTTTGTTTTAATGGCCCCAAAATGTGCAGTTGATGTTTTTTGAGCCGCAACCTAGCTATTTGAGCCGCTGCGGAGGTGTTCCTGGCATTTTCAAGAGGGACCCCCGATTTCATTTTGATCCTCTATGTATTCTGATGTCGAAACAAGTGTCAAACCAAAGTCCCCCCGATTTGGTCACGGATCCTTAGCAATTTTCCCTTACTACAAGTTTCTTCATTAATCCAAGTATTTAAAAAATTATGGAACAAGATCCCTTACATACCCTTCAAAATCTTGCTCGATGCTTAATTTTTGATATTTTATTGATGTGGTTATTTTAGGAGAGGAATTCGGTAGTGGAGATGCCGCAAAGTTTGCTAACTCACAAGGATACGCAAACCACCTCTGAAGATGATATACCGTGGAAGTAAGTGACACTGAACATTTCGCTGAAATTATTTTACCTCATTTTGTTTAGCTTGAAAGATCGGGAGGCTTTAAACTAAAATTGTTTTTTAGTTGTTGATGCTCATGAACAATTAGGTCAGTCATTGCACAACTTAATCCTCAACATCCTTTGATTTGTTTTCCCTCCTGGATGTCCCTGTCCCCTCAGTTCTCACCGCATTTCCTTCTCGCGGTGGGACGTGTGCATGGTCACCAACCTTAGAAGCTCGTTTTGATCAGACAGTAATGGGCAGCATGGCTTAAGGGCCGGGAACCAGGGGGTATTCCCTATTTGTGGTGGTTATAGGGACTGGAAATTCTCCAGGCAACGCTCTTTGTCCTCAGGAGATATATGCTCTGTCCAGGTCCTTGGAGGCTGCTCATAGAGTGGCTATAGCAGCCCAACTTCCTGATATCGGTAACGGGATAGGGATTATTTGAAGAAAGTCACATCTTTGCAAACCTTTTTCATTATGTTGTTATTTCCGAAACATTGCATACTGTATGTTATTCCTCAGCAAGTACATGTCGCCACGGTCTGATCGAAGTTTGTCAAGAAACGAAAGCGTGTTTACACCTAGATCACAATGCGACGAAGGGACACAGACGCCAAGGATATATGAAGGCTCAAATCAGACAGTAAGTTTTTAATTTTTTTTTGCACTTGCATAAGGTTTAAATTAACTTAAGATTCGCATCCACATAAGATTTGCATAACATACTTTTTTCAATTACATAAAGTTTACCTTTGCATAATGTTTTCATTTCACGTTTTCATTTACATAATTTCTTAATTTAATCATGTTGTATATTTTCATATGGCTTAAACTAACACAAGTCTTATATTATTGTATTAATAAAAGGGTTGTATTTACATAAAGTCGATGTTCATAAAAGGATTGAAAATATATAAGGTCTGCATCTATTCGTCAATATTACGAAACTGCCTTTGCATCTCATGATGCTTAACTTGGGGAGCTGTTAGTATTATAACTAAGAAGAAAGAGAGACTGTTTCACAATCGATTGTCATTCTTATACGCCTGATGAATGTGGAAACATCAAACTCTGAGTTGTGTAAAATAGTCTTTCTTTCTTCTTAGTTCTAATAATAAGGTCTGCATGTATATAAGGTTGATATTAACGAAAGGTTTACATTCACATAAGCTTTGAATTCGCATAAGGTGTTCTTCTATATAAGATTGACATTAACCTTGGGTGCATTTTCATATGGCTTGCATTAACAGAAGGTTTACATTTACAAAAGGTTTGTATTTACATAAGGTTGATTTTTAAATAGGGTTTGCATAAGGCTTTATTTAGATAAGATCTTCATCTACATAAAGGTTACATTTATGCTACGTTTGCGCCCTAGAAGAGAGGTATAGGGAATGCTGCATGCTCTACATTTTAACTTCCTCCTAACGTTCCTCCTAACGTCACTCTTAATGCATCATGCTTTCCTCACCCTAACCGTTATTATTTTATTTGCAAAGGAGCGTCTGACCATCGAAGAGCCATTGCAATCTGCTCCTGTTGTAGAGAGATTGAACTTCAACATCGAACCAAGCAGCCTGCCAACGTTCGATGAGAAAACCAATCATGACACGTGGTCAACGGAGAGTATAAAAAACTCGCTAGAGGCCTCATCAGTGGAGTCTCTATTCCGTTTTGCTGACCAGCTTGTAAAGGAGGCTACAGATGAAGCGAAGGACACACTGAAAGAAGAGTTGAGCTTGTCGTTTCATTCCAACTCACTGCAGTCACTCGACTTCACTTCTCCGAAAGATATTGGGACTGCCGAAGAACCTGGGAAGATGATTGATATGTACTTAGAGAAGGGTAAGAAATATATGTACTAAAATCTGCCATATAAAATGATTTTAAATCATATATATTACATATCAAAATTAGCAAAAGCGGTTATCGGTTAACAACCATCCTCAGTGCTAGAGGCTCAAATGATAAAATGAGGAGATCAGTTATGCTACAATATGTACACGTGAATGATCAATTCTTACTACCGTATGGTATTGGGAATTTATCCTATCCTTTTTGTCGTGTTTCTTTTAATAACTTTCGTTTGTGGTTTCTTTCACACTTAATATTGTCCTATTCTTCTCACTGACAACTCAACGTCGGGACAGAATGTCTTTCAACAAGGAGTCTTGTACCCTCTGCTGGAAATATGCCATCGACTGACTAGCACTTTAAACGTTAGAGTTAATTAGTTACTTAGCTTTCAAGTACACAAGGAAGGCTACAACTAAAACTGCCCCACTCCATTCACCTGTTCCGGCTGTGCCTTAAGTTCCCCTGTCTAAATATTCTCTCTATTTGCTTTGAAGGTTACAAAGCATGGAGTCTACAAAACCAGGAAATTTGCGGCTCGCACAATCGAAACAATATTCACAACTTATCAGAGTCACCGCCCAGTGACGCTCACGGAGAAATGTTGCCATTAGAATTCGATCCTTTGCAAATCGAAACGTCTTCTGTTGACGAGAATTCATATGTGTATAGGAATATGCAGGCTACTGAAGGACATGGTCGATGTGTTACTTGCACTAATACCACGGTGAATACCTCGATATGTGCTGCAGTGCATTCGAATGCAGATTTGGAAGCATTGCAATCTGTTGTGCCAGGAGAGAGCAATAGACAGCAACCTCTACGGTCGTCAAATGTTAGTGTCAGTTCAGGAAATCGTTTGGAAGCTTCAAGCAGCTTAGCTTCGAATGACATTGATGAGTTGTTGTGTTACGGTGCTGCGCTGCGAGATTACCACTGCGGTGGCTATGTTACGTCATCTTACGAAGAAGAGAGTACATTGATTGATGCTGGCTCTCGGAATAACGACCAAAGAACTCCCATGGTGAATTGTGATACTGGTTTCGGTAACAGTAAAGGATGTGATGCTAGCCACCTCAGCATGCTTCCTGGCAGTTATACCACGTTAGCATCCTATAGCCCCCATACACAAACATCAAGGCTTTCAGATAATACTGGCGATAAGAAAATACTTGAAACGTGTGGAAAAATCTCGAGACCTACTGTTGGAAATTTAGACACAGATACAACCATAGACAAAGAATTCGATTGTTCATTTGATAGCTCTCGTGAAGACCAACTTGTCTTGCCGACATTTAAGATATCTCCTGTCCAAGATCTTCGTAATGATGATTGTCAGAATAAGGATTCGCCTGCTATTAACTACCACAACAAGGATATAAACAGACGTCATTATTACAGTAAGGATCCTGATAAGGACACCTGCATTAGCTATTTCAACTCAACCTCTTCAACCTCCGATGGGCCTGTGACGCCTAAAAGATACGATTCCTGTCAAAGAAAGCTTTTGCAAAATGCGAATGATTCTCTGAAAATCAGTAACACAAGGAATCGGTTCCGATCTCGTTCGGTATCCCCGATGCGTCGTTTCGGCTTGAGGCGACCTCGATCGTACTCGGCTGGATCTGTCTATACCTCGTTTTCAGAACAGTTTCCTGGAGATCAATCGGAGATCGTCTCACGGAAAGGTACAAAATCGTCAACATATTCTCGTCAGAATAAGTGGAAAAGAAATTCATCCTTCGACTTGGCAGAGTATAGTTCTGATATATTTAGGCAGCGTGGTGATTTGATTTCCCCCCGAGATGATGAAGTGTCTTACTCAGCGACTAGCATTTCAAAGCATGGATGGAAAACTTCGAATTCGTTACAAAATAGCAAATATGGTCCAAATGAGCCTGACAGGATGAAAAGGGACATGAATATGCTCAGGGAAGAATGCGCCTCACTGGAAAGACAACTCAAGGTATTTGTTGTTGTTGTTTTATTTGTTGTTGTTGTTGTGCAACTCAAGGTATTTATTTCACTGTTTTCCCAATTTCCCTGGTAATCCACAAATTTGATATTTGGTTCAGATTTCTTTGTTATTGTAAGCCATGCAGGTTTAAAGAATTTAGCACCTGATCTCGAAATAAAGAATGGGTTTGTTGTTGTTGTTGTTGTTGAGCAAGTGAAGCCATTTCCTGCCATATTGAAGGGATCAAATCTGTACATGATAATTTACAGAGAGTTCAAAAGGGAAGTTTTGTTTGCCTTTGTAATTACTGGAATACTGTGAGCGCATAGTACGATGTAGGATTAGGGTTAGGGTTAAGGTTTGGGTAAGGGCTATGGTCAATGTTAGGTTTAGGACTAGAATAAGAATTAGGGTAACAGTTAGGGCTATGATATGGGTCAGTGTCAGGATTAAGTCTAGGATGAAGGCTAGGGTTAGGTTTAGGGTCAGGGTTAGGGTTGGGCTTAGGGTTAGGACTAGAGCTAGGATAACGTTATGTTACTGTCTCGAATCGCTAAACACCGGCCTAACAGAGCTGGGTTTTTGTGTCACCTGTCTATTTGATATTGGGTGTCAATAAAAATTTAATTTAGAATTATTGGTTTCCTTAACATTTGGAAACAGCCTTTAACGATATCCATGATTTATTGTCTATCATCCTGATTTAAGTAAATCTCAATTCTTTGTTAAGGCCCATCTATTTCATAAACCATTGGCATACAAAACATCATTTGTTTGAGAATGTTGACAGAAAATAAAAACCAAATATTTCATCGTTAAACATCGTCTTACATCATACATTTAAGAAATTCGATAAGAAAATATCTTGAATCACAATTTTTTCTGCGTTTAATGAAATTCTCAAACATCATCATACCTATTGATACCAATGCTATTCTTAATCACGCTATCTTGCGTTAGTGCAACTGTTTCGTATACGCATTTGCAATCATGTCAAGAGTGACCATTTCAAGTGCATGATATTACAATTTACTCAAGGCGTACGAAGTCATCTTTAACTTGCTAAAGCAGTATGCTTTGCAGACCTTTTCACGAAGAAAATTGCACCAGAGTGGCTAAATACTCTGGTCATTTGGAGGGGTGGATCCAGAAAAAGCTGAAGGGGGTAGGTGTTTTTAGGGGTGCAATGAATGCTATTTTTTTATCAGAAATATCAAGAATCAGCTATTCAAATGGACTTCTGGAGAGTGGGCACTGAGAGGTGCTATTATCAGCAGGGGGGGTAATACCAGCAAGGGGGCCCCCAATTGCACTCCCTTAAATCTATCACTGCCCTAATAAAACACTTTTATAACCGGGTAAATGAGTGAATACTGTGATCTTTGGAATTTTGATGTTCAGGTTCGTGCTCATTCACATTGTAGGAATAAGGATTTTCAAGTTTGATAGCCAGGCCCTTTTGGTACAAGGATGGCACTTTTTGTCTCTTGTAAAATATTGCAGGAGATCCGTGCCCCTGTCTTCTAGTACCCAACCCGATACCTATGTTTCTGATAGATGGTAGATATGCATCTCGCATATTGCATGCTTTTATGTGTAGTTGATGATTTTTCTGGAACTTGATTCTTTCCGCCTCTTCTATGTATTTTGATGGGCAAAGAGTGGTTAGATCACTCAACCCTTGTTCGTAGGGTCGTGGATTCGAGCTCAGCTTCAGACAAATCATATGTAGTGCGAGAAGAGAATTCGCTAGCTCTCTGTAACTCTAGGCCAAAAGGCAGAGAATCATAAAGTATGGTCACATCGATATGAAGGACCAGGGTTGGACTGCTTGATTAGTCTACCTATTCAGTGGACCCTTTCTGCCTTGCACATAAACCAATATCCTACGAAGATAGTAAGCGTATTTGCCCATCAACTATCAATGCACTGTTCGTAGTCAACGCATTTTCATATCAACTATCAACAACAACCTGGAAATTTATAGATTGCTTCAATTCTTGTGAAATACTACGTTGGATGATTTGCGTATACCTATTTTCCACTTGCACTCTTGTGAATGTGAAATTGAATAGACAATCAAATCAATACATCTCAATGCCCAATGTTACCTAGCAACAGCATAGAGCTAAATCGAGGCTCAATGGATCTAGACCTCTCATTAATAATGCAAACGCTTCCCTTGGGCGTTAATAATTCATCGTTGATGGTCCTTATTTGTTTGAGTAGGCTCTGGATAGGTAGTTGTTATACTGTATCATTGGGTCTGAGCTGTTTGTGCGAATGTTATCGAAGTTTAGAAAATTCCAGCTAATTTGAAGAATCTGTTACTGAATATATCATTAGTCGCTGTGTGGGTTGAATAATGCATTAAGATGGCTGCGAGCTACTACACACGGAAATCTCGCCTGAGTAGTACTTCGTATAACGAGGGAGGATACTCGTCCGATGGCAGTTACCGCGGTGCTGATAGATTGAACAAGTCTCGCTCGGTGGAGGATCTCAGTTTGGCACGCTCACGTGGTACCGATACTGGATATTTGTCGTCACGATCACGCCTCAGTTCATACCGGGACATGCAGTATAGTGGTTCTTCTAGGGATAGGCCTAGCCATGCGCAAGGGTCGATTAGTAGGGACGCTGATCGGTATTCGAGCTCACGTCGATATGGCAGCAGAGAGAGCCTAGATGGTGCCGTTGATGGGAACAGTCGGGCTGGTGATCGGGAAGGCATTGTTGGTATACTGAAAAACAGGGGATCCAGCCGTTTGTACTCGTCTAAGCAGAGTAGCAGAAGCCTTGCACGTGACTCTCGTGACACTACAAGACTGGGCGGTTCGTTGCAAGCTAGTAGCTTCGGTCGCTCTCAAAGCGGAGAGGGTTCAAGCAATGTGAAGTACCGCATTTCTGGTGAGATAACCAGAACCGATTCACCGGATGACCGCCTAAAAGGTTATAGCAGTGACAGTGGTGTTCGAGATAGAGGATATGCGAGTGACCGTGGCTATAGTAGTGAGGCAAGCCCTCACGCGCAAAGAGATCGACAGCCTGGTCTTACGCTGCCGAGGTTTGGGGAATCCACCCGAAGATATTCCGAGCAGAGGTCTATGTCACTGGAGAGAAATCGGTCATCTGAGGGCCGAATGGGGAGACCATCTCACCGAGATGATCCCAGAAATGGGCCACTTGGTCGTGATGGCTCGATGGTGCACGATGATGTCGCTCCTTATCGAGGCCGGGCTCGCAGTGCCAGTCCTGGTGCATATGCCAGTGGGGGCCGCCCCAGAAGGATGGACTCGCCAAGTCGGAAGCTTAGGCGAGCATCGAGCATGTCGAACTTACTGGCAGAGCGAGGACATCGAATCGGAACTCCGGCAGAAAACAGTGCTGGGTTTCCTGTCTGTAGTCGATGGCCTAATTGTACTGTTTGCTCCATTGATATTCCTTCAGCCCAAGTGGTGAGTGCTTTGTGATTGAGTCAAACGTAGCTTAGCAGGTTTATTTGCCTATTTTTGAGGAGGTGATCCCCTATCATATTTTAGCTGAGTAGTTGGCCACTCTTCTAGTAAGCTGAAGATAGTAGAAATTCCTATATGTTTCACGTAGATGTTTCTTTCTACCCTTCTACTAACACCTTACTCCTGAGTACAACAAGTTTTCCCTTAACAATGTAAACAGTTTCCTGTGAATGAAATAGAAGCTCATTCGTCAGACAATCGATTACTCAGTTAAGAGCTGATGAAAATCAAACGACTTTTTCGGTGCAATTTTCTATTAGTGCCTTGTCTTTTGGCTCTCTGCTTCGATCAATGTTTTCTTCCCAAGGTGTCTTTTTCAAAATATGGGTGTTCCCCTTACAAATACAGCCTCTCATTTTCCTAATTGTATTTCCAGCACAGGTTTTCTTCTCGCTGGTTTCTGGCTGTCTGCAGGGCCGGATACAGCATCCTTAGAAAGGGAGGGGGTTTTATATTATAATATTTGCATAGGAAAGTCACGTTTAATGGACCTTAATGTGCATCTGCAAAAATATGGGGGGGGCGTACACCACCTTGGATTCAGTCTTGGGTTGCACTATCAAGAAATCTTTTGGATTGTTCAACTCCTTGTTAGGCTGTCTTACTTCATCTAAAGTTTTGCCTTGCAAAACCTCTTTTGCCTTACAAAATGTTGGATTCACTTCACCCGAAAATTACGTCTTCAAGCGTTATATACTCCGTTGGCCTACACTAGGGCTTTACGAGTAACTTCTTCGCCCTGGAAATTCAATGTTGAATAACACAGTACTCAATACTTGCTAAAGTAGGGAGCAACCGTATTTCTCATCGCTCGTTGTTGGGAGACGGATTTCTCGCGAAATGTTGTCCCTACTAAATATCAAAGGCTTGTCATGAGGAGTGGTGACTATCATATCGCACGTTGTGTCAGCCTTGATAAGTCTGAATGTATTTACTCAATACTTGTTATCAACATGATATGGTAATTCTCAAAATTATTCGCATTCAAAATAGTAATGTACCCCCCCCCCCCCCCCAGTTTGAGCTATTGACCCTTTATTCGAGCTTTTATTGCTTCAATGCAGAATAGGAATACCAGTAAAACCTGTTATCCGGTGTAAATACCTCAACCTCAATCATGAGCTTTTGCAGCCTCGTTTGCACATTATTTTAGCTCATTAAACAACAGCAACAACTAATTCTGACTTTCCCATCCCCAGTTCCCAAGACTAGCTAAATTGGCCTACATTGATGTGGTCCCATACTACTAAGTAATTGGAAGCAGGAAGTCTTTTCCCTATTGATTGCTCACACTGCCTCAGGAAAATACAATGCTCCTAATCCCATTTCCAGACAAATATTTCAACTGAAGGAATACCATCGTAGTGGAATGTCTCCGTATTTGGTGTTCACACTGAAAACGGAGCATATTCAAATACGTACCGTATTCGAAAGTATGCGTATTTGTTTACCTATCCGAAAAGCTCCGTATTGGAAGCGTATCAGTGTTAACTCAAGGCCAAAACGAATAGGTTTTGCTCCGTTGTCATTCGAATACAAACAGAGCTTATGGCCTAGTTTTCACACTGAAAACGGAGCGTATTCAATGCGTACTGTATTAGAAAGTATGCGTATTTTTGCGTAGCTATTCGAAAAGCACTATATTTGAAGCGTATCAGTCTGAACGCAGAACCAAACAGATATTTCCTTTAAACTCTATTTTCATATCTGTACCCTTTTTATTTTCTAGAACAAAGATGCCATCATGAGAACAATGAAGGTGAGATCAAAATGATGCACTTTCTTTTTTACTAGCAGCTCTTACAAGGATCATGCTAATTTTTTCGCACGTGTTATCAAAAGCATATTAAGATAGCACTGAGGACATTGAAGGCTATTCAGCGCAGTAAGATGTGTATTTTTTACGAAAAATGATTTCTAAAACTGCATCTCTTTTTAGGCGGAGTTAAAAGAAGAGGTAGAAAACATAGCACTCGTAAGTTGCTTGAATTCCTTTTGTTTCATTCTGAAAACAGATAGAAAAATTGGCACCAATGTAAAGCTCGAAAAGATTTTATTAAAACCAAACTGTGGTCGTAAAATGTTAATGTAGAATCTATGAGCTGTCTTTGATCGGTACAGAACATGAGGATGGCGTGGAAATCGGGAACATAGCGAAAAAAATATCTAGTACATCAGATAAAAGTATTAAAATCAATTCTAACGAATCATCATGCCCAGATGTGCATGGTTTCATCAGCATGAATTGCGCAACAAATAAAGATTTAACTAGGTTTTCATCTAAATAGACCAAACGGCTCCGCTATTTGATTTTCCAAACCGAGTCTACATTTGCTTATCTTTGTCATTTGATAAATGTGATACAAAATTGATATTTCTTGACATATAATATGTTTATGCCGCCTGATAAATCCGTCATTGTGAATTGAGTTGATTATGATATCTTTCTTATAAACTAAAAAGACGCTACTTTCGCCTACGGGTGATTTAATTCGTGGTCGGCTACAATTGAGAAAATTGACTTTAATCCCATCCAGAAGTGATTGTCTGCTTCTCTATCCATAACCGTGTTTGAACGTTGAATTATTCATAGAATCAATTGGTTTCAACCACCTTAAAGCATAGTGCCACCTTAAGCACACAGGGTGCCCATATCTGTATTCAGCTCTGATAAATGTTGGTATTGCCCTGCTTACCTCTCTGTGGGATATTTCATTCGTGTTTTTCAATAACTGCTGGACAAGATGAATCTTTTATTGGTGATGACATATTTATAACCAAGGCTAACTCTTTCCCACAGTCCCTGCAAACGTTTTGGTTCTAACCGGTGTTCTGAAGTATGAAAGCTTGATGTGGTTTCGGCCATCTAAAAATGTTTATATAAAAGTGGGCTGGGCCAGAAAACCAACGAATTCATCAGCTGAGATGAATGCTCCCTATTTCAATAAAAACTGATTAAAAACTATCCGTTTCGATCTTGTGCGTTCAAACTGCTCATGTTAAAATATTTAACTCTTCGAATTCGCAAATGAAAAAAATTATTTTGGAGACGGCGCTTTATGAAAATTTCCCGCTGCAAGCTTTTTTTTAACATTCTTAAATTTTTCAGCTTTGTGAAGTATTTAAGTCTGAAGTTATTGACAGAAATATAATTTAATTTAGGGGTTTACCTTTTAGACAATATTTTTCAAAAGTAATGATATTACTAACTAATCTGCAGAAAGAATGAAATAATGTAGTAGAAAAGCTCTGTTTCCGTCAATACCTGGCAATATCCATGAAGTATCTTCCCTGAAAATGTAACATAATTACCTAATATAACTTTGAAAATAACACGTTTAAGTTCACAGTTCAAACTCAAACACTTGCCAGCACTTTCCTATCAGAATCCATCTTCACCTCCAATATTTTTCCTACTTTCACCATAGAAGGTGGATAGGCTCGCCATGAGGGGATATTTAGAGGACATGTTGAAACGACGACCCATCCTTTATATATCAAGCCTTTTTCTAAAATGCTGATGGTATCTCACTTGAGAAAAGAAATAGCTTAGGGGTTGTTTTCTTTGAAAACGATATAGTTCGTACTGAGAGTTTACTTTGATTTTGATCGATTTTCTTCCGAAAAGTTTCCCCTTCTTACCCCAAATCTAATACTGCTTGATTTTTCGTTTTGATGAAAATATTTTCGATCATTGACTATATCGCCTGCTTGAAGCGAAAGCTCTGAAAGCTCAATTGGGAGACATATGCTAAAATTGGTCGCACATTATATATTCGTTATGTCACGTAAAATTTCTTACAAAAGTGTCCTTCATTTTAAAAATTTCTGCTCGATTATTAGCCCTGTATTCAATAGGAAATTTTTTAGGGGCTGAACGCACCTGCGCAGTTTTGGGCCTAAAAGTCTTGCCATTACCTCACTTCTTCAACTGGTTGTATACAGATTAAGTAAATTGGTCGGTTTCCACTGAATACAAACACTAATTTGGTTTAGTCTTCTTTAGATATGGATTTAGGGCCTGCTAGGGTCACCCTGATGAGATGGGTCATTTGCATCAATTGTTTTCCTTGGTTTACTTTACATGTCAGGTATCGTCACCCTAGAGGAAGGGTCGGCCTCCTTCGAGGACCAAAATATTGTTAATTTAGGCCGTGTAAATGCTCCAGGTTGAGTGAACCTGTAGACGGAGGACTATCTTTATCGGCCTCAATCCATTGTTATTGATAGGATAAAAACCACAACCAGCTTACTCATAACCTTCCTCCTAGGTCACCCTAGCTTGTCAAGTTTTCGTGTAAGAAAGAGCTGAGTTTCGGCTCTTCTGGTAGGGTGACACTCCTATATGGCTCATGTGAATAGGTGCTAAATATTGATTTTTTCATTAATTGTTCTTCAATTCTTTCAGCTTGAGAAGAAGGAGAAGCTGATTCAAGAAAAAGTAGAAAGCAACGCATGCCTCACGCAAGAGCTGCAGAGGTGTCAAAAGGAACTAGATGGCAAGGTAAGGCAATGTGTCACTACGCAACTTGACAAGTATCATTCTTTCGCCATAGTCGTAATGTAGATTGTGAGAATGTGTATTTCCCTTGTTAGACCATGCCTTATGAATGTATGTGATATCAATCATAACCTTAATCATAATCCTAATCATAATCATAATCTTAATCATAATCATTATTCTAATCATTATCATTAACTTATTTAAAGCTGGTTAGCTGCTAGTTTAAGATAACTACTTGACACCAACTGTTTACAATCTACTAAAAATGGAATGAGGTAAAAGCAAAATAATAAGAAGTTAAATCAATTGCAAATGTGTCACTTGCAGGAAGCTATTGGCATCCCAAATTCCTATTTCTCTTTTAAATATGGACACGATGGTTTTGATTCATCACTTAGACTATTCCATAATAGTCTGAATGAAGAAGGACTAATCTAAAGAAGGACTTAATCCGAAACATGAATTGATGCCTCAATATGGATAGGCCTGTCTCAATAGCGGTAGTACACTTGCGAGAGGTCGTAATAGAGAGATAGGTTATACATCTTTTTGCTCTCTCTCTGTTTTTTTGACTAAATGATTAATTCGTTGTGACACTCATTGTAATGATTGTGAAGCCAATACATAGAATGTGTGATATTCTTTAATCTAGCCAGAAATATTGGAAACATAGCAAAACGGACACATGGATTACTTAAGCTTTTCATCCGTGCATGTGTTCGTTTCGCTATGTTTCCGATATTTCTGGCTATTTTGAAGTTCTGTACCATCCAAAGACTGTTCTATTCTTTATCTTTAATCCCTTGAGTCCCCAGGCATATTTTAATTATATTTTTCTGTTATCTTTTCTCTGCAGAATTCAGAAATAAGCCGCAAAGATTACGAGGTGAGTTTCTTCAAAGTCTGTCGACTCATATTTTCTATCATCAACTCAATTCATCTCTAGTGATAGGTCATTGATATTGTTCTATCGCTTATTAGTCTCATGAATGAAATACTCTTATGAAAAGAGTATCTGGAGCTTAAACTGAATTTAATGCAGAGAAAAATAAGGACTTACCTCAAGAAATATCCCGGATCCTTTTGCAATCATTCTAGCGGCATCATAGTAATGAAACAATGAATCTATCTTTAAACTTATTCAATTCGCAGCAACAATATTGATCTACAACTTCTGTTCGAAAATTGATAAAAAATTCTATTAAAAAAGGTACAGCTATCATTCATTAGTATGAATCGCAGAAAGTATACAATGTTTTTTTTTTACTTTCTGGGTGTCACAATTATTTCTGGGACCAATATTTCCGTTCCCTGAGATATTTCCACCACTGAAGATGCTAATACATTTACTTTGTTAGTTTGCCCTTGAATAATCTTTTTATTTCTTTTTCCATGAGAACTTGTATATTTTTTACCTCCTTTTTTCCATTTTCTAGATAAACAGGCTGAAAACAGAGATCAAGAATTTAGAGATTTCTAAAAAGCACACGGAGAAATCGTATACAGAGATTCAGGTAAAATATAGAAGTCAAAATTGCTTATTTCTTTTAGCTAAAACGATTTAAAAGGATTAAATTTCAGATTTTGAACAGAAAACAAATTAACAAGATAGAGTAGAAATTATCGTGGTCTGGCACCACATGTTGTTTTTGATTCAGTAATCAAATTAAAGTCATAATTATTCAAGTAAATCATTGCCTGAGCCTTAAAAGTAAAAAATTCGGTCTGTGATAAAGAATCCCTGTTCGGATATTATAAAATCAATAAGTCACACACTTTTGACCACAAACTTATTGATCTCCTCCCCAGTAAATCTTGGTAGAGCTGCTTTATTTTTCTTGCTGTGCACTGCAGACTATTTGCGCAGTGTGTCCAAACTAGACCCATTGCACTTATGACTTGGTTCTATCAAATATTTGGATCTAGCACAATTGTTTTAGGGCCTATCGATTTTTTGGCTTTTCCATTATGGGTCTACAAAAAGAAGAAATTTTGGTATGCGGAAAAAATATACCGAAGTTTGATTGAATTTAGCATATCTGTTAAAATCACTGTATAGAACATATTATCATTCTGATTCATAACAAGAATTGGATGATGTTAGAGTTTGATGTAAATGGTTGCTTCAAGTTCGACTGCCAGGTCTGTCAAAAACTGCCTTGAACATGGATCTACATCTAACTCTATAAATCTCGTCTTGGTCTACGTATTTTGGGTTGGACTTGGGCACCCCGTTACTTATGATACTAATGACGAGGGGGTAACTAATATAGGTAACCTAGTATACATGTGTCTATGACAGTTCGAGGTATGATCCTAAAAGCCAGGAAAAAATTTGCCATCATGAGAGCAAAATTTTGGAAAAGCTACGTATAAAGAGGGCAAAAATTTAAAGATTCAGCCTAACATTCAGTTTACTTGACTATCTTTTAAAGTTCTTGTATATCAGATTCATAATCAGGGTTTAAGCCTTTTAAAAACGTATGAAACGAAACATGACCCATAAACCGGGCAAAATATCGCAAAAAAACCCATAAGATGTATGCCTGGTCGTCTATAGAAGCTACCCCCCCCCCCCCCCTAGGCTAATGACCAAAAAAGACACTTTATATAGTAAAGGTAGCCATCACATTTAGATCATGACTCTTTGTTCAAACCAACTTGCTATTACTCCATAGGTGCAAGTAAATCAAGTGGAGATAACCGAGCGAAAACTGGCTGATGTTCAAGAACAACATGATATTGTTTTGCTAAAGAATAGAGAGCTGATCGACAGGGTATGATTTGTGTATTTTCATCACTTCACCTTCCCATTACGAGCAGTTTTGTCTCTAGCTGTATGGAGATACCCTGCTTGTACGCACATAGCTTCTGAGGAATGTCTGTAGTTTATCAGACTTGAAAGTTCATGCGTATGTTGCATAAGAAATTGATTACCAGTGGTATTATGTTATAGAATATACATACCACGATGAGAATCAAGTTTATGTTTTAAACACTTATTGCTTTTGTTTAAGATCTTTTAGGGTATGGGCTGGGATCAGGGTTTTGGGGTTCGGAGTTCAAGGTTTAGGGTTGGAGCTAGGATTATGGTTTAGGGTTTAGGTTAGGGCTAAGTTTTGGGTTATTATTATGGTTATTGTTAGGGCTAGTTTTAGGGTTAAGGCTAGGTTTAGGGCTTAGATTCTGGGCTTTAGGGTTTATGGTTCAAGGTTTATGGTTAGGGTTAGTTTGGGGTTAGGTTTAAAGTTAGGATTTGTAAAAATGCTGGTTGTGTGAATTTGCTCATTTGCTGGATATGGATTTGCGTTTATGTGGATCTTGTCTGCAGCTCTACCTCCCTTTAGCATTGTTCTCAAGGCATTATGTTCAGGCTTATTGATTACCATTTTTTTTGTAATAAATCAAAAATGTACAATGATAAATGCAAAATTTGCAGTGGGATGAAAATGTGTAGATCATAGGAGTCATAACGTAAAGAATAGCAAGAATCAAGCAAACTAAGTAAAGTACTTTTTTTGAATGGTACAGAGCTTAAAATAGCCTGGAAAAAATCGGAAACATAGCAAAGCGAAAACATGGATTACTTAAGCTTTTCGTCTGACACTCAACAGAGTAATACGTCAGAAAGAGAACGAAACAGAAACCTAACTGATTTATATACCCAGATGTGGATCGAAATAGGCCAATCAGAAAAGAGGTGAATGATTTTTTTCTGGCTCTTTTAAAGTACTTTTATATACCAAAGAACAAGAGTTTCTTGAATAATGCCCCTGTGGTGGCAAAATCCCGATATGATCTCACATGCTTCCCTAGACCCCTACTATGTCTCTACCAAAGTCTCCATACGGTATTAAACTGCAATGGAACCCCTCTCGGATGTGCAGTGATACAATATTATGAAAATCATTGCTCTATCTGCACATATGATTTTAATAGCATCTTTGAACTAGTCTCAAGCTAATAAGCAACTAAAAACTTCTTATAACAGATATTTGCATGTGATAAAGAGCCTTTGTTCGCCATTCTTGATAAAATATGTTATTTTTTAGATCAAGCACCTGGAGGTTGCAGAAAAGGAATTCATCGAGCTGGAAAGAAATGTAATCGACTTACAGGTTCGTTTGCTTTGCACATAACGAAAATAGTAAGCATGTCTTCCTATAAATTATCAATACACTACTCGATTATTCTACTTATTGAGAGGGCCCTTTGTGCTTTGCACATAAACCAATACCTTACAAGATAGTAAGCCTATCTGCCTATCAATTATCAATACACTACTCGATTAGTCTACTTATTGAGAGGGCCCTTTGTGCTTTGCACATAAACCAATACCTTACAAGATAGTAAGCCTATCTGCTTATCAATTATCAATACACTACTCAATTAGTCTACTTATTGAGAGGGCCCTTTGTGCTTTGCACATAAACCAATACCTTACAAAGATAGTAAGAGTATCTGCCTATCAATTATCAATACACTGCTTCGATTAGTCCACCTATTCAGTGGGTTCTTTGTGCTTTGCACATAAACCAATACCTTACGTAGGTAGTAAGTGTATTTGCCTATCAAATATCAATCCACTGCTTCGATTAGTCTACCTATTCAGTGGGTTCTTTGTACTTTTCACATAAAATAATACCTTATGAAGATAGCAAGCGTATTTGCCTATCAACTATTAACTTTACGGACTGATTGCTTCAGCTTCCTTGAAGCCCTTAGCCATGCGGTCTTAGAAACAAACTACCTATGGCCTGACAGTGTTTGAATTAAAGCAGAATATATGTTATGTGAATGGAAACCATTGATTCTCGTACCATTTAATTGTTGAATTTGCTTCTATATGTTTCATTGAAGGAACAATTGCAAGTTATGGAAACGGTTGAAGTGGACAGAGACGAGCTTTACGAGAAATTCCATCACCTGAAAAGACAACGAGATGATTTCTTGAAGAAAGGAAGAATGGTGGAGGAAGAGAGGAACGACTTCTTGCGAACCAATCAAACTATGGAACAACATTTGGAAGAGTACAAGAAGAAATTCAGTAATGTCAAGAAATCAAATGGAGAACTGAACAGAAGGGTATGAAAATGTTTTTTATGATTTTCTGCGTGAAAGGAGTACTTATTCAAGCAGTCACTGGATATTTGATACCTTCTTTCTAAACTGAAATCCTATCGCGATACACAGTATAGGATAAAAAGCTTGTAAATTAGCGCATCTAGGCTCAAATAAACATTATTGAGTATTAGATGGCAACACAGCATAAACGAGTCAGTAATATGGCAGGCTTGATGAAGGTCAAGAAATAACTTGAAGTACCATGGACATTATGTATAAAACTATTTACAATAAGACTATTTAAAACTACAAATGTTAACGGGTCTCAGTAAAAGTGATCCGGGCAATACAACAGCTAACGATTACCAATGGACTTAAAAATAAGACCTAACAACATACAACTTAAATTCAAAGTTATATTGACGTAATAAAGCAGATAACCGATTGAATTCAAGAATAACAGGAAAACCTAAATAGAACAAATAAGAATGACACAAGCTAATCCCAAAATAACTAACAACATACCAAACAATGGTTGAACAGTCAACTGAACTACGAATCTAGTTAAGTCACGTGAGAAAGGAAAGAGTATGGAATGATGCTAAAACATGACAACAACTGCGAAATATGAAACTATGTTTTTATGGAATCAACCTAAAAAGTGAATACCTTAATGATGCTTGTCAAAATTGTTGGAACACTTGTCTCATTTTTGCAAAATTTTCCCTTCCCCTTCTACACAGTGTTGATTTAAAGTTAATCATGTATTTTGGATTGAAAACTTGGTCGCAAAGGGGAAAGTGACCTTTCAGCTACAGTGTTATTGGGCAAAGAAGGGGGGCTATGATTTTTATGAGTTCTTAGATTGCTTTAATTTTAAGCTAAAATCAGCTATTTTCATCTGGATGTTCCAAGCAACTGTGGCATGCATTGTAGGAAGGTAATCTCCCTTTTGTTGTTAGATGTTGACCCTGGGGGAGAGACTTGACCTACCTCGAACCATGGATGGTTCCCCCCATGCTTTTCCTAAACGTCAGTGCTGATAATTGTGGATGTTTTTTAGATTCTCGTTCTGGAGAGAGAGAAGAAGGAAGTCGAAACGAAGATACTGGATGTTCAAAATGACAGGAATATCATGCAGACTGCTCTGGGAAAACTCGAGATCGAGAGAGATGATTTGATCCGGGAGGTGAAAGAAGTCACCTCGGAAAAGATCCTTCTTGAACAGAAACTAGCAGAAATGGATGATATGCTGAGGTAAGAAATACAGATAACGACTTTATTTTAAGGTATTTCACGTTATTACTAATTGTTGACAATTTGATTCATGATCCCAGTACCCTGCCTAAGAAGAGGTCAATTTCAGTATCAAGAGTACAGGACTTACCATCTTTCAGTGTTCACAGTTCTTCATTTATCTAACACTTTCAGTTATACGTGTTGCTTTAAAGCCACTCGAAAAATAAACTGCAATTAAAAATGTTGAATGTACTGAGTGAACTAGAAAAAAGCACTTGCTAGCCTAACAATCACTCCAAACTAGCAAATATTACCTTCAAGTTCATACCTAGATGTTGGCATAAGACTTGCTATTTCAAACATCTCCGGTTATTTCAAACTGATTTACCTGGGAAATACCGGGTACCTGAGACGGTTCATAAGGGCACATGGCTCGATAGCCCGTTTGAATTCTTTATATCAAAAGAGTGGATCAATTGATAAGTTCAATCTCTGCGGCTATTGGGACAATCAGAATCAACACATTGATATAACCTATCTAGCATACTTAGTCTTTCAACTTACCACTTGGCGATTATGCTGATATTACGTCCTTTAATCACTAGGCTGTAATACTCATATTTTTTCTATTAACCATCTTGCCACTAATAACTTGCCTGCAATACGGATATTACTACTTTTAACCACTTGGCAACGATATACTGATATTACTACTTGGAATTCTAGAATGTTGATATGCTAATGAAATATTTAGAGAATTATTTGCAGGATGTAGCTAAGACGTTTTTAGATAACAATTAATTCTCTGTTTCATCTGCAGTGATCATGATCATCTCGAAGAAGGTTTCCACAGTTTGCGACTAAAAGTAAGTTTCTCCTGTATATAACAGATGGTGCAAATTGGTCGGTTCTCATCTTACCAATTACAAGTGGTTCTTTATTTTGGTCAATAAAGTTACAACTACTTGACATTGTTTCAAACGTTGATATTTCATCCGCTTGTTCAATCATCAAATGAGCTAATGATAGGCACATTTTCACCATGTGATTTTTCCTGTCACTCACTGCAGAAATAATCTGATGTATCAGTTGATAACATTTTGAACAGACGTGAATTTAGAAGAAGACTGCCTCGATTTCTCTCCTAATTTTTGCCAACGAACAAGCATATATGATGAAAGATATTGCACAACTATATACATACTTCGAACTTTTCCTGCTTTCTTTCCTCCAAGGGCCCTGCCTCTTTAGCACTCACGAAGTTGGCTTTTAACCTCCATCCCTATTCCATCTGGATCTCCCAGTGTTGAACAAACCGGGTCTTCTAACTCCCCCCCTCCTCTTTTACTCCAGAGTTCCACATCCATCACAATTGAAAATTCATCATTAAGAATGTATTTAGCGAACGCCCTTTTTGTTCTCTGTCTCAGTTAGTGCAAAGTATAAAAAGAAATTTCGCCTTTGCCGATGTTTTCCTTACAAAAATAGGCAAAAATTCCCTTATACCAAGCAATAAGCCTTGGTAGCAATAAACCTTGTTGCACTAAATATTGTCTTTTCTTCAGCTTGCAGAGCTTACAAGGCAGCGAGATGATGCGGAGATGTTGATACCATCACTGAAAGCAAAGATAGCCCTGCTCAAAAAGTCGTGCAGAGAGAAAGATGAAACTGTCACTCGATATGTTGAAGAGATCAAACAACTTAAATACAATGTGTCTACCTCCCATGCCAGTGATAAATCCAAAGTCCTGTATGAACTCAGCCAACCAGTAAGTAGATGTTAAAAGTTTTTGAACGATCAGATAATTTGACATGGTCAAAATTGAGACACATTTGTGTATGAAGATGGTTGTATTTAATGAAGCAATCTTTGTCTGATATTTTACAGTTTAGAACGGCAAAATGGTAATGAAACAAAATCGATTTTATCTGCATTTATATGATTGATGATTGTTGGTGTTAGTTATTGATAGCTGCTAGGCAAATACTCTTACTAGTCTTGGTAAGGTATTTGTTTATGTGCATAGCAGGGCTCACTGAATAGGTAAACTAATCGAAGCTGTACATTAGCATTGATAGTTGATAATCCAATACGCTTATTAACTTCGGAAGGTATAAGTTTGATGTTGAATGAATAAAGATCCAACTGAATAGGTTATTGAATCGAGCAGTGCAACCCTGGTCTTTCCTCTCGATGTGACTATTCCTCGTAATTCATTTTGCCTTTTTGCCTGAAATTATAGAAAGCTCACTTTGTCCTCTTTTTACACTAAATGTGACTGCTCTGAGGGTGGGCTGGAACCCACTTCCCTGTAAACAAAGGTTGATTGACCTAATCTCTGGTCGTCCCTGTCAGTAATGTTATATAAGGTATCTATTTATATTTTTGCAGAACTCTAGGTCAAAGCACAAGTCTTCATCCTTCTTCGTAGAGACGAATCGAGAAGAAAGACACCGTTCCAAGGTTTGTGCAAACAATTTGGTTTTTCCGTTAATCGATTCTTCTGGTTCATGTCTTATGTCTCATGCGTCGGGTCTTATGTCTCATGCGTCAGGCTTTATGTCTCATGCGTCAGTCTTTATGTCTTATGCGTAAGATCCTATGTCTCATGCATCAGGTCTTATGTCCCATGCGTCAGGTCTTATGTCACATGCGTTAGCCAGTGAGAGTCAACCTGCCCGTACATGGTGAAATTTCTCCGCTAATTGACTGCCTTACCAACTTTTCGATAACCTAATCGATAGATCTACGCTTTCTAGTGTGCGCAGTAAATTGCATACTGTTTTTTGTCTGTTCAGGATGGTCAAGAGAATATAACCAGTGATTTATCGAGTCTAATATATTTTTTTTGAGTCACTCGTTTCGTAAAATTGAAAGACTGCCATGCAAATGCTTATGGATAATTCCCTAAACCCTTTATCTCAAGTCCGAATGTGTTGTACCCTACCTTGCGACCAACTCCTTACTGCAACCAATGTTTTCGATCTGAAACATACATTATGAAAAAGACTTAATAAGTGTGGCCACCCCTTTATTCTAGCCAATATTTGCTAGCCTATTAGTGGCCGTGTTAACTCGGCTCCCTTTTATCAATTAATGAAGAATTGATGTTTCATAATTTTCTTTCTCAAGCCGAGAAGAATCGAGTACGAACTCGTGGATGACAGCGTGCAGTTGTCGGAAGAAGATCAGTCGATAAGTGAAGATGGCAGCATAATCCTTGACCGGCGTCATCTTGCTGACACGAGGGCACAATCTGGTCGAGCTGTGAGAGTCTACGAGCAGAGAAGCCGTCCTGTCGGCCGTGCAAAGAATTACAAAGCCATTTTCGACTATGATCCTTACAAGTCCAGCTCTTCCATCCACCCTGAAAGAGAACTGCGGCTGAAGGAGGGGGATTACATTACTGTCTATGGTGAAATGGATGTTGATGGCTATCTTGAAGCTGAAGTCGATGGTACGTGTGCTAAGGTACCAGGGATGTAGGAACTTGTGGGCATTTTCTCCCCCAAGAATTTGTGAAAGATGATGAAATGTCCTTTTGTCTTCAAAAAGTGTTCCTTGAACTTAGTGAGAAAATTGCACTAAAAGCGTTATGCCCCCAGGTTGAAATGCTTGCTACATCCCTGTAAGGTGCCGATCATGTGTTGTGGGGGATCCTTCTAACTACTCTTCACGCAGGCTCTATGAGTTGTGCGAGGTTCTTTAAATAGAAAAAGGACTTTTGAGATTTTAGGGATTTTCAATGAAAGTATTAGGAGCCAAAGGTGTACTGAAAACAGTTAAGAAATATTTCAGAGATATTGATTTAGATTATATTGAAAAATTAGCCGCCGCTACAGTGAGAAAGATGGGTACTTGGGTAAAAAATGGGTAAATTATCCTTGTTTCCATAATATTTACCCAATGCCCTATATTTCTCCATGATAGTCCTTTTTTCCCGTGTCCCCCTTCTTATTCCTTAATTTCTTCTGATGAATTTTAAATCGTGATGCAGTGAAGAAATGAACCTTTACAGATGAGAGACCCGTTTTCGAAATCCAAGAATATTTGTTCCTGCAGACATTTTGGCTGCAGGTTTCGATCAAAATCAGATCAATTTTGAAGTAAATGTTTTGTTTATAGCTATAAAACTGGATAATGGATATAGCTTAACGTAACATGACTCTAAAAGACCAATTGATGAAGAATTTTTACTATATATTTGCAGGATAATGTATTTTCAATATTTCGTTTTTCACATTAGGTGAGACTGGTCTCGTACCAAGTATTTATGTCGAAGAATTCGAAAATGAAGGCAGGGACATCTCAAGAGCTAACGAGGTCTTGTCTTGCTTACCTTTAATGATTTTTGTGATCAATATTCAATATTCCTTTTGCTACTTATGATTATCAGAAGTGATTGAAATTTTTTTGTAAAGATATGTGATATGCAGAAGTTTCCTTTAAATACCTCGATTTTGGGACCTTTTTGAAATAACCTTTGTCACAATTTTGATTGTCATGTTCTCCAAATTCGTCTTCACTTTGACAGTTGTTTGCCTCATCGATCTCTAAAAATGTCAGGATTTGAATCCTTATTGAAAATAGACCAACTATTCTGTCAGTTGCCTCAATGTTTTATAAGATCCTTTGTTTGATATTTTTGAAATTAAGAACTGAACTCATCTTTTTGGATTTGATAACAACTCAAATGAACTCGTGTATTTTACTTCAATTTTTGCTTCAAACTTAATTTTTTCTAATGATATTTTCCTATTCTAGTCTCGAACTATGGTGGCTCGCAGTGCACATGGTCAAAGACAGAGAAAATTCGTGTCCTTGTATGATTACGACCCATTTACAATGGGAAAGACGGGAAGACCAGAGCAACAACTAAGCCTACGAAAAGGAGATGTCATAACTGTTATTGGTGATATCGACATTGATGGGTATTATACTGCCGAGCTTAATGGTATGCCTCCATTGATTTTGTTAAAACCAAGTTTCTGCGTGACAAATAACCAGGTCTATCAGATCGTGTGTGCCAGGAATTTTAATTAGACCTCCCAATATAGCCGCCAATGACTGCATTTTAGAAGGACAGGTGCTCGATCCAGTCTTTCTTTTGAGATCAGTGATTGAGAAGCCACTGTCAATCTCATATTGATCTAGACGCACCAAAGGTACTTCATATAAATACCAAAGTCCGGGTCTCTCAGAAAAGGGGGTTTCTCAAAGTCCGTTTCTCCGCTTCGATCAGGATTGATGAGGAGAGGACTAGAAACGATTTCAAATCTTAGCCATGACTTTGTCAAATTTTAAGTGGCTTCATTGGTCTGCTGGGTAAAGATTATTTCGATAATTTCGCTAGCACTGGATACCTTATGCTCTGCTGATTCTGATGGTTAAACTTTTTGTATAAGCTCTAAAATCTCGATATCTATAATTGATAGGCAAATACACTTGCTATCTTTGTAAGGTATTTGTTTATGCTCAAAGCACATAAATGTTTATGTTCAAAGCACTCACCGAATAGGTAGACTAATCGGCTTCAGTGCAACCCTGGTCCTTCCCCTTGATGTGACCAAGCCTCTTGATTTCTTTTGCCTGGAAAGAGAGCTGGCAAATTTTCTCCTCACACTTTGTCACAGATCTGAAGGTGGTTTCAAACCTGGAACCCTTCGAAAAATTGTCGAGTGATCTAACCAGTGAGGCATCCCCATATTAGGAGCAGGAGAATGAATTTGAAACACAAAACGCTTTCCATTTTTCTAAAATCTCTATGAAAATATTTTCGATATTTTAGGACGTAGTGGATTGGTTCCCTCGAATTTCATACGAGAAATCGGTGGCTCCCAAACGACAGCAGCGTCTTCATATGGAGGCCATAAATCTTTCGAGCAACAACAACAACAAATGTCAAGATCTGTTGAGCAGCGAAACAGCTCTACCAGCAGAACTGGAACAATGGAAGTCATCAGAGATGACGTCGTAGGTAAGATGATGCATGGTTGAGTTGTTCTACCGTTGAGTTACAACCTTACTCGCTTTGAGGGACGTGAGTAGGTTGTTTTCTGTTATACTTGCTAGCCTAGCCAAGTCTTTGCCTTGTTTCCATTACGGGGATGCTTGTATGCACTACACACTTTTTTTATAAAGTACCTAGCTCAGGGCCTAGTTCTTTAAGTTCCTTATTTTGAGATCTCTTTTTACCACTCTGTATTTCTAAAATTTCCTTAATAGTTCCTTGATTTTAAGTGCTCATTTAGTGGATAGGAATTAGTACCGACGCAAAAAAGCATTAAAATTCAACATTTTGCAATAAACTCTGATAACAAAACATATTACAACACAAACAAGCTTTGGCCAGGCCTATATAACGTAGAAGTTGATAAGAGTCATTAAAGAAGTTGTATATCTTCACCATTTATTATGATATTACAATTATAAAGTTCCTTAGTGACTAGATCTTTAGTAGTAAAAAATCCTTAATTTTTTCGAAGTTCTACATGTAGGTTCCTTATAAAAGGTTCCTTATAAGAAAAAGCGTGTACATCACTAACTATAATGATATGCAGTCATACCATCAACCTGGGAAACGTCCATGAAATACTTAGTGGGTGCTTAGTACTGTGGACGATTTTCAGTGCTTTGGAGGGGTACCATCAGCACCATGGGGTGGAAGATTTTCAGTACTGTGTTGGGATACCATCAGTACTGGAGAGGGTGTAAGGTATTGTTAAGGAATATCATCAGTACTGTGGACGTAATACCGAAAGTGCTTACAGTTTGCCTCCTCCACAGCACTAAATATCTTCCACAGAACTGAGCATCCTCTGCAGTACTGTATGGCATCCCTTTACACCTACTGATGGTATCTCTAAACAGTACTAAACATCTTCAACAGTACAGTACAGACGTGCCCCATGATGAGCATGTTTTATTGCTCTCATTCGTGAGTAGGTTTCAGTTTCAAATGCTAGCCTGGCTAAAGCAAGGCCTGGTGTCAGTAGAAGCACTGTAGCTTACACCATATCATTACATGGAGTAGTAGGGTCCTAATATGTTTATTACTTCCATTTAGGATTGAGTGGGTGAGTTTTTGTTGAACATGCTAGCCTTACAAAGGCAATGCCTTGTTTCCAGCCGAGGCACGGTAGCATAACCATATCATTACATGAAGTAGTGAGGTCCTAACGTGTTTGAATTATTTCGTTATCTTTCAGGTCCTCCTTTTCCTCCGTCGAATTTGAAAATCATCAGAGTAGTGAATAAGGACTCTGCATTGCTCACGTGGAAACTGCCACCAATGGATAAGTCTGGAAGAAGCAACGGTGCTCTCATCACTGGCTATAAGGTTGATTTTCATTTTCTCTTTCTCGGTTCAACATTTTGCCTGGTTTACTAAATGTTTGTGAAGCGAATTTGTACAGATAATTTCGGAACAATGTGTAGCTTGAGATGTTATACATATTAAATGAGACATTGTATGGAAATTTCAATATAGCCTGAAAACTCAAAAGCAGAGTGAAGCAAACATATGTTATTTATGCTTTTCGTCTGACACTCAACAGAGTAATACGTTAGAAAGAGAACGAAACAGAAACCTAACGAATGAAGTATTTTGGAATCTGTCGACATAAAACCCAGGGATCCTCTATTGTGGAGGCGGAAGTTCATTTCCGCCCTAGAATCCTTGAAGTAAACTCATTGACTCACTGTATCGCGGGTATGATTGGTTTTCCCGCACTTTATCAATCATTCACCTCTTTTCTGATTGGCCTATTTGGATCTAGAAATGGGTATAACTCTTTGTTAGGTTTTTGTTTCATTCTGGTTCTGACGTATTTTTTCAAAAAGGGATTTTTGGAGACGTATTTCTTACGATTGGTCATTTTTTGTGCAGATATGGGTTAACGGCAGGCCGAAGCAGGAAGTGAAAAGCCATACAATGACCAAGGTATGTATGAAATTATAACCACCTTCCCCTGTTTTTGAATACTTAATTTCAAATAATTTGACTTTTATCTAAACTTGATCTTTAATTCATCTTTGGTTTCAATATTCTTAGGCGATCGTGAGTGGATTGAATTTACGAGACAAACTGGATTTGGATATCCAAACTGTTGGTGAAAACGGATTCTGCTCTGAGAAATGCAACTACAACATCACGGGAGCTTACTCTCTTTTGGTAAGGGAAATACCAGTCATTGTTCAAATCATTCGATGGGGGATAGGCCGAAACGATCACTAGAAACTGACTTAAGCCGTCCATTAAGTACTTGTGTAATTAGGGGTGAGATCAAAAGTGTTTATTGCTTGCAGATTAGGAGGGGCTGTGCTGGCCTGCTTACCAACAAATCATCGGAGAGAACGAGCTTTAACAAGCTTGAAATTGCTAAAAGGCTGTTTTATAACTGGTGTCGACCCAACTATTGCCAGACCAATTACAGCAAGGCTATTTTTCGGCACGTAACTCTCTTCAGATTTTTAATGTATTTGACCCCAGGTTGAACCGATCTTAACAGAAAGCATGTTTTCCCTTGATGTTGCTCAAGCCCTTCTGATTCAGATTAAGAAAAGTATGTAGCACTCACTCTGACCCTAATCCTAGCCGATTTTTACAAGTCAAACTGATGCACGCCCGATGCATCTGGGTCTGGGTATATATTAGGGATAGGGATAAGGGTTAGGGGTAGAGTAAGGGTTAGAATAAGGGTTAGAGTAAAGGTTAGAGTAAGAGTTAGAGTAAATGTTAGAGTAAGGGTTAGAGTAAGGGTTAGAGTAAGGGTTAGAGCAAGGGTTAGAGTAAGGGTCAGAGTAAGGGTTAGAGTTAATCGATCAATTGAATGAGGTGAATGTATTCAACGTTTTGTTATACTTTAGATATTTATCTAATAAGACACTTATTTTTAGAACCCTGTCTACGAAGAATTCTTCGCAAAAGCACCTGGCAATTACAGAACGGTAAGAAGGCATTACTCTGTTTGAAAACCTCCCAGCTTCTTTCGGACTGAAATCTTTGGTTGATCTATTACCAAGCGGAAGTCTATAATTTTATCTACAACCGGATGAAAATCTACGCTTTATCTTTATATCTTTCATTAATGACTGGAAATCTATAATTTGCGTGAAATTAAACTGTTGACAGTGGTATAATAATGATAAGTAATCCTTCATTTCTTTACTGTATACATAACAGATTGAAGGGACTCTACCTCAATAGTGGATAGACCTGGAGCCAGGGGCTGTTGTGCCATGGGTGGGGGGGAGCGCTTAAATCGTGGATTAGGGCATAATACAATAGTGTTACATACTATTTTTATTCATGAGAAAGTCTCAAATGATCTCAGCACTGAAACTTTCTTGAACTCTCTATCGTTTAAGAAAGTAGTAGAACAAACGAATCTATTGTTTTCTACGAGAAATTGCAGTACTACTTCATGATAAATATGATTCGTGTAGCCTTTTTGTGAGTGTTGAGTTTGATAATTCTTTTTTTTTAGTTTGTTTCTCTGTACGACTACGACCCTTTCAAGAGCTCACCGAACCCCAACCCATCTCTTGAGCTTGGATTTACTGAGGGGGACCTACTTAAAGTCTTCGATACTTCAAGAACTGACGGCTTCTACCAAGCAGAGGTAGGTGTAATATTCTTACATTTCTACAAGAATAATCAGTACTCTAGATAGAAACGACTGCACGCTTTCGTAGAATCATAACAACTAACAAAATAATAGTCTAACAACTACAACAACATTAGGTAAATCACCGGGTGTCCATATAACAGTCCATATCTATTTACACTATATTACAGTAGGCAAAAGTCACACTTCAGCTGGATAACTAGACAGATGTTCTATCTAAGGGGTCCTCCGCATTAATCGCTAATTTTTCAAGTTATTGTGTTTTTAAAAGCTGAAAGTGTAATCGCTGAAAGTAATTAGAAACATTGCTTATTGCATTTTCCAATAAGGAGAAATCCCTTATCTACGGTCTACCGTGGCTTTTTATCTTTGACCTTGACAAATAGGCAATTACGAATAGTTTATTTCTAGCAATTAGCCCTGATGGGCCCTAATTGATGGGAATCCCTCCAGAGCAAACAAAGCTGTAGTTGATGTAAAATATTTCTCTACCCCACACGATCGAACACACCGCAGGTCCGTAGCCACGGGGTGGCATGGGGTGGAATCGCCACCCCTGGTGCAATTTGATAACCACAATGATTTCCTAATTGCCCAGTGTTGCACTCTTTAGAATATAATTTGAATAGAAGAAAATATTGATGAGAATAAGTATGAAAAGCATATACTATGATTGAAATATAAATGGGACCGAATTCTGAAAGTTGTCGTTCCTATAAAGTCCATATCCGTTATTATGTTTAGACTTACCCCTCCCCTGCGAAATATTTTTTACTGATTTCGAAAAGTCGCCACGCCGGATCTTGAATTTACGAAATTTCCCCCCTATTTTAGATTCTTTTGCGAAATTCTAAGAACATGCAATGCATTCAGGGATAGCCAAGGGCCTAATTAGCATTAATTTAAGATGGCATCAAGCTTTTACGAGGAAAAATAGATATTGCGAGACAGATGACCAAACTACTTTAATTTTTTCGATTCTCAACTGTGAGTTATTGACTTATACAACGGATAAGTACGGTTCTGCTGAACACAGGAACGCATGGTACCAGCAGAGAATAAGCAGTGAGATAATGCAAGTTGTAGGAGTTCGATTGTGAGTTCGATTTTTACCACCTACAGAGGACCAAGTGTTAGGAGGTGTATTATTTTCTGTTATCTTGATCTTTCAGCTTCGTGGAAAGAGTGGCCTTGTTCCGTCCAATTTCCTGGAAGAAATATCAGTTCCTGATAGGCTGTATACAAGAGGAGGTGATAGCTACAGCCTTGGCGGAGAAACATCCCAAGGACTGCGCAGTGGCTTTAGCCAGTCTACCTCGCATCAGCATCAACAGCAGCGTCATTCATCTAGCTCCGAGTATGAAAAGAGATCTAGCTTATCCACTGGCAATGGGGCCAGGAAGAGAGTAAGTCTGGTCTTTTACATGCATCAATTTTGTTCTTACAGGCTCTTTACGTGAAAAATCTCAAATTTTATAGACTTCTCTTATTTTCCTTTGAGTTTACGTGAAAACTCAACACGGGCTGAGACGAGATGGGGATAAAGTCACATGATCGAATTGATTCTATGAAAATTTCAGACAGAGCAGAGAAAACATGGCGGCTCCACGGCCGTGAGCCGGAGGAAGGTCATCGAAATTTGCCGAATTCTGAGGAGCGTTTTTAGGATGAGGAATTTTTTGCCGCATGGAGTGATGAATCGGATACCCGGTAGCGAGGAAGGTTGATTAAGGGAAGAATTTCAGCCGCTGAAAGGTTTCGCATTTTTCTGTGCTCTGATTTCAGACTGTGTTGAAATCTCAGCACGGGTTAAAAAACCGACTTGAGTTCAGCCCGTGTTGAGAGTCAACTCTGCCTTCTTCATGTAAAAGCAAAGAGAACTTACACCGTCAACCGAGTTGAACTTAGCACGGGGGAGATTTCTCATGTAATATAAGGCCACTAAAATGCTGTGTTGAAAATCTGAATTATGCATATAAGTTTTGATTAAAATAAGGGGTGCGATACTGCCCAAAAAGATGTGCTTTTATTCCTAAGTTTTGGGGATTCTAGAGAAAAAACCTTTTAGGACTCTTAGAAATTCATGGGGATTCAGAAGGTATCTAGAGGATTCCAGAGATTTCTAAGCGAGTGATCTCATCTCCTGAACAGAATATAACTGTAAAGTTAAGAGGTGTACGCATAGAAAGCACATGCGTGTGGCCTAAGTATCCACCATTATGCTGATTACCAATAGAACAACAACTGCAACATTATAACGTTATAATAATGTCTCCTATTAACAGCAACCCTGACTTAACTTGGTTTACCCATTTTACCCCAGTAGACCCCACATTTTGCGACTCTAATGACTATTGCATAATCTAAAGACTTAATGTCAATTGCATAATTTAAAAATTTAGTGACTATTGCATAATTTAAAGATTTAGTGACTATTGCATGATTTAAAGATATAGTGACTATTGCATAATTCAAAGATTTAGTGACTATTGCATGATTTAAAGATTTAGGGACTGTTGCATAATTTAAAGATTTAGTGACTATTGCATGATTTAAAGACTTTGCATAAATTAGTGAGTATTACATTATTGAAAGGGGCAATTTTCGTAACGTTACCAATGCGATTGGATAAAAATTCGAGACAAGATGTTCGATTATTTCAGAAAATGGTTGCCGTCTATGATTATGACCCGATGAGACAATCGCCATCGAAAGACAAATCGAAAGAACTGAATCTGAGGAAAGGACAGTATGTCACAGTTATAGGAGATATGGTAAGTTGTGTATTTAGTCTTTGATGTTATGTCTGTGTACTCCTGTATGTTTACGAATTATGAAATGAGAGGCTGCTGTAAATTGTCGAAGTAGTTGATAGTTAAGCAATTAGGTTTCTATTGTAACGAGATTCTGGAAGAACTCAGTTACAATAGAAAGTATCTACACGTTCTAAATAGATATACACATCATTCTGAATTTTAGAACAATATCTCGGCAATAATCTAGTAGTAGGTTCATCTACCGACCCACTCGTTAGGTAGGGGACAGAGTAGGCTCACCTGAAGCACAAATTCGCACTTTAGTCAGAAATATGTCCATTCTTGCATTTGATACTTGATATTGCTCAATCGTTTTTTCAGAGTGAACACAAGAAAGGTTGGGAGTTATTTGGATTGTTGTGTATTGTCTATATTCTAAATAGATGGTTACCAACTAGTAATGACACAAAGTTGATTCTAAATTCTGGAAGAGTAGTATATTACTAGTTAGAACGTGCAGACCCGCTGACTATAGCACACGGAAGGCCACAAGACGCCTTATTTACAACAGGGGCATAGAAGCATGCATTGCACCAATTCATACAATGTGTACTTCTGCACCTATATGAAAAGATAGGTTCAGCAGCGGCGGATCTAGCTCGATCTGTAGTCTTTTGCAAACCTAGTATTTCTATTTCTATTTCTTCTAAATTAGGCTCTAAGATGGGTAGTTCTGTCACTTGGACTAATTTGAGCAGTAAACCGAAATTCTTACAGGACTCACCCCTGCAGGACTATCATTTCACGAGCATATTTTCTTTGTTTTCTAGCGACCTGATGGATTTTATGTTGGAGAGATTGAAGGTCGACAAGGCCTTGTTCCTGGGGATTTTCTAGAAGCTTATAAAGATGATGATTCGGTAAGTTTGAGTTTCACGACGTCTTGTATTTCTATTGAATATCAGCTGACATTGTGAGAGCTTTTGGGTAATACCAAACACAAATAACTTTCTTACGCGATTCATATATCTGATATTGCAGGATTCAAGAAGAGTGCAATTTGCTCCTGGAGAAGAGATGAAATAGGATATTCAGCAAGATTTTATAGTCAAGAGGTAAATATCCTTAATTTCTTTTTGCTCTATTGTTAAGTATGATATATAGTTTGATATCTGGTCTCATAGATACATTAACAGAGCCTTATTTTTTTCTACGTAGCCTTCGAAAGCAAACAGACTCGTTTCCATGTAGCCTTAGTATAAATTCTCATAGAGGCAACCAACCTCGTTTCTAGCTTTCTATCGGCTATTTCTACGTCACCCTAATCTTACTTCCAGCATCATTTCTGTTTCTTGTTTGATGTTACCCCCGTCGCATTTGTAAATGGAAACAAAATGAAGAAATAATAAGTATGCGATGTAGAGACCCAATCTACCCTGCTGGTTGTCACCACACTTGCTGTGCAGCAACTCGTAAATTTGAGCGTACTTACGGTATACGGCTACATCTATTTGGTGTTCTAGAACCAAAGGGTGCTCAAATTGCTGCAAGAGCGATTAAAGGATAGTAAAATGGTAGAGTAGTAAAGAAATAAATAAGTAGGCAAGAAATTTGATGATTAACTTAAATTTAGAGGGGTTGGGTCCCTATCAATCAAGACTATTTCGTAATTTCCCATTCTTGCAAAGGGGGGCTAATTAGGGAGCTTATAGAGGGGCCACAGCTCTTATGGCAATCGAATCTTGATATTTGCTTTCCTTTTTTCAGTGAGAGTATTGGATTCAAAGAGGTATTTGTATCGATTTCTTAGTTCGTTTATTTGTGCTTTTTTAATGGTATTTTTAAAACTAGTTTTAATTGGAGAATAGCAAAAAAATCATTAACATGGTGAAAGATACCGGATAAAAAATCTTCCTCTAATGAAGATCTTTTGGATTAATACATCAGAGAGGATGAGCCAAAATCCTTGGATCAAAATCAGTCAATCAAGGTCTCATTCACACTGCTCCATATTTGTTTGTCTCCGTATCTGAAGACGAAGTCCAGTGCCTGTTCACACTTCTCCGTTTTCTAGCAAATACGCTATGAATACGATGAAGTTTTCACGATGCTCCTAATACTATTTTCAGACTGACATTTCCATTGAAAGAATGCTGTCGTATTCAAATGTCTCCGTATTTGGTTGCGTATTCGGAAAGCTCCGTATTTGAAGCGTATCAGTGTGAACGCAAGGCCGAAACTGATTGGTATTGACCCGTTTTCATTCAAATACGGAGCAGTGTGAACTAAGTTATGAGTGAATCTGATGGATGGAGCAAGGCAATGATTGGTTCAGTTTGAACGATGGGTCAGCAACGCTGGCTCAGCGGGACAACTAATAAGATCACAGAAGTACCGATATCTCTTATTTCCGAAATAAATGTATCTGGTATTATTCGCCATGTTTTTGATTTTTCTTGCCATTCTAAAGTTTGATTCATAACAATTTTTAATAAGAAATTTCTTGTGCCAGCCCTCGACGTTGCTTGTATATTTTGGACTAGAAGCTTTACCCAGAAATACCTAGGTTGTTGAAACACATGCAAGGACACGGACTATTGGCAATTAATGATTAAATATTGAAAGAAAAGTCAACAAAAGTACATCATTTGCTACAGCCTTTTCAGCATTGATACCAGCTAAATTGCCTGTTTTGATTTGATTAAGGAACTGCATATCGGCAGGAGAGGTCGCTGCCATTAGGAATCTTACCCCCTATCCTCTCAGGTTTCCTTTCCACCTTGTCTACGCTCAACAATCAGAATGAGGGTTCTAGTGATTTCAAGTGAATCTTACCAGGGATCTCTAAGCTGTCAAGTGGGTAATGAATCATAGCAAGCTCCAAACTTTGGTATTAGTATGCACAAGGATCTATGCACAAGTGTTGGCACTGGCATGTTAGAAATGGGAGAATAAAACCTGTAAGGACATATTTGCTGCCAGAGGCCCCAATCAAGATCCTCTTTGAAGCCCCGTGGGTTCTGTCCTCCAAGGCTCTAGAGCAAAAGTAAAACACCTCTCTCGTTCCCAAAGAAATTTGACGCTTTCAGGATTTCAATATTTTCTCTCTTAAATCTCGTCTTTTCCTTTCTGTGACTTCTGTGACCTTTACTTCAAGAATAGGCGTAACTCGTTCTCCCGGGGGTGCCGGAGAGCAAATGATTGTACAAGATTTGCTGAAAATTATACCTCATAAGAGTTTGTATTCAAAATAAGAGCAGTTGTGAGGAAAATGGTAACTTGTGGGTCATCAAATTGTTAAGAATGTGATAAAGCATGTGGAGAGGGTGAAATACGGTCACAGGAAAGCTTTACCGTCAGTGAAAGTCCCCCCTAAGTTAATGCCTATAACCTCAAGGGAGCTTCTTTGCAAAGACACTGTTCATTTCATTAAGAATATTGGCCCAGTTCGAATGCCTCTAAAAGCAGCATGTTTATATGATTTTGTCCGACAGTTTTTCAGAAACTTAACTCATTTCTTGCAAGGTGTAAAACACTCAACTTTTATGGCTTTTTCTATGACGTAATTAGAACTTTGATATGGAGCTCATAGTTATTTATTTAATTTATTCATATTAACTAAGAAAACACTGAATTATTTAGTGTGAAGTTATGAGATGTGTTTGTATATTTAAATCACTCAAGGGGTAGACTGTAGATTATTGCACTTAAGATGTTAAGGAATATGAAATTTGTTATCCTTAGATTTGCTCTTTCTTTCATATATCAAGATAGGCCTGGTTTCCGTAAATTCGCTTCCTTGTCACAATATGAGAAAGCTTCTCACCGTATGAAAGGTAACAAGATTAGATCAGAGTGTTTTTTAAGGATTCGTGGCTGGTTGGGAATTTGAAAAAAGCTCTTAATCTACGAACCAAAAACACAGCAATGAAACTCAGAAGAGTTTGCTACAGACAGTACAGGAAAACAAATTACACCAATTTACTAGTTTTGAAAATAACCAATTAAAATTGTCCATATTCTCTAATGAACTTTGTTATGCAGTATACTGATGTCTGCTGACACTTTGAAATTGTAATCCAAAACATCCGAGACTAAAAATCAGTCATCAACAAGTACACAAAGAGGGTAAAAAATATCAAATTTCACTGAATGAAAAGTGCATGAAAGTGGTGGGCAAAAGGGTTCCTCCAATGGGGCATTTTAAGAGGAATCGCCCTACCAATTTTTATGTTAAAAAATGCCCTGGATTAGATAGAAGAAAATGTTTTTAGTATGAACCACTTCATCATGCAACTTTGAACATCATCAAACATGTGTTGGATATTGTTCAAGAACAAATGTTTTATCGTGCGGACCACTTCATCATACAACTTTGAACATCTTGAAACTTGTGTTGGATGTTGTTCAAGAACAAATGTTTCATTGTGTGGACCACTTCATCATGCAACCTCAAGCATCTTGAAACATGTGTTGGATGTTGTTGAGCTAAACCGTGGTGTGCAAAATAAAGAAAGAAGACTATTTGTTGATATTTTAGATGTAATAGGAATATCGTTTTCATTTACTAATAATAACATTTTAACATAATTTAAATTCATCATATCGACTTTAAACATTAACAATAAATATTCACAAATTAATGTACACAACAATACGTAACTGATGACAGGGGTTGATAACAAACCATGCTTCGAGGGTTGTTGCTTTTTTAACTTGACACCTAACATCGATTGTGATAAATCTACCTCATCATTTCATGATAAATCTAGCTTACAATATACCAAAAATATAAGTGAGCTAATCTAAATAGATAGTTGACAAAATAGATAGAAATATTTCTATTTTTAGCAACAAATCATTTAATAGATGACCTGACATAAGTTTTGCACGTCTTATGCTTTCTACATTAATAAACTGTTCTGATTGTTTGTAGATTTAATCTCACTTGGTAAGATCTACAGCAAAGTATCTAGAATGCAACGTATGCCCTAATAAGGAGACCCCTGGCTTCATCCCCCTTGGGAACGTTTGTGCAGTACAGTTGAGGATTTCCGGTATTGTGTGGGAATACCATTAGTCCTGGGGAGAATGTTCAGTACTTTGGAGAGTAGCCACAAGCAGTTTGCGTATTTTATCCACAGTGCTTGTGATTTTTCTCCACAGAACTGATGGTATTCCCCGACAGTAATGAATATCCTCTACAATCCTGCCAAGCCGTTCCCCAGGGTATTTGTATGATGCTCTTAATGGCATCTTTGAAAGGGGTTCTAAGCTTGTCTGCAGCAAGAGTTAGCCAAAAGTTTTGGTTGAATTTCATGCGTCTCATCTTTAGAGCAAAATGTTAGTCCCGTTTTAAATCAATCAAATAAGGATTGACAAGTTACTTAAACGTTATTCAAACTGTGTTTGAACCACAGCTATATCGACAAGAAGATTGACAGATTTCTAAATTATCTGGCCCATAATCAGGGTAAAAATGTTAGAGTTCATTTGCAAGACCCATATGGCCATAAACTAGACAAATTGCCAATAGACCCATACCCTAGGTAGGCATATTTTTTGCAGGAACTGAAAGAAGCCAGCCCATCCTGCAAAAAGACATATTCAGTGGTGGAACCTAGCAAGAGGGCTTGAAGCTCCGACAGAGTGGCTATTTACAATGAAAATACCAAATATTTGCTCAGAGACATAAATCTTGAATCATATATCTTCAAATGGGGACTAACCTGCCCCTGACCCCCTCTGGTGCCACCACTACACCAAATTTATATCTCTCGTAAAGAAAGCTTGGGTGGGACCGCTCTCATCAACAAAGCTTGGATGGGAGAACTTTATTTGATCGATTCGATCCTCAAGCGATTGGACTAAGGTAAGGGCTTTAGTTATAAGGGCAAAACTATCTATTTCTAAGATTTTTTCCGACAGTGAAAGCGTTCTTCTAATAGTGGTGATACCAGAATCATTTTTCTTTAAAAGGAAAATACCTTCAAAGTGAAAGCACTTTCATTTAATTTGGTACGTTTTCAGGTCCTATAAATGCCTAAAATTGGTTCTTGTAAAAACGAAAAATTTCTTGCCCTTGGCTTAGTCAACTCGACATTCAAACTAAAATGACTTAAGGGAAACAAAAATGATTAGAAGGAAATACTACATAAACGATCTTCTAACTACAATCCTGAAAACAACAGAATATTAATTCCTTCAGCAAACGGAAAAAAACTAAAACGATGATCAAATACTTTTTATAAGTCCATTCAGTGAGTTTGTAAGTAGAACGTTGCCTTGAATTAATCACTTAAGGTGTCAATTAGCTCTTGGAGAGGCATTGCATTGTTCAATTTTCAGAATATGTGGGGTACCTACAAAAGGTAGATTGTCTACCCCAAACCTGGGGTGAGCTGGCCCTTCGAGAGACATCAGTGGTAGATCTACCAACATTTATCATGTGACTGAGAAGATACCGTATTGCGCATTGATGGTTTTCTTAATCAAGTTTTTTAAACCCATGATTGAAGAATAGGCCATAATGGACCTACATTGTTTATTTCAAGCACACATTTTGGTACAATATGGTCCACTTTTTGGTCCATTAGAAAACCATTATTGTTTGAATCGCCCTTTTCAGGCCCAACCACAGTGACGTCACTAGTTCTCAAAACTTGGGAAGCTGATTGGTTGATTCAATTTGAGCAGGGGAGTTTGAGGAACATTAGGCCACTCAAATTCAAAACTTGGCCTGCGAAGGATGTTTCTGCGAAGAACTACTAATCTAGATTGTTCCTCAAAACTCTCCGCCAAAAGCACACAACGGCAGATAAAATACACACTGAAAAGATGGATTATTGCGTAATGGATAAATCTACCACGTGCTAAGAGCAGAAGAGTTCAAAATTGCCGAGAAAATGTCTTCTTCGGAGAATTTCGGTATTTCATGTGCCTGGTCCTTGTCATTACTTCAATATCCTGTCTTCTAGAATGGAAGGGCGAGTGGTTTTCTTAATGGTTTGTGTTTCAGTTTGCTTAGGCCCAGGGAAGTATGCAAAATTCTCTTTTTCCATGACAACAAGTTTCCCCCCTTTGTCCCCCGTAAAAACTCTCGAATAAGCCCCAGGAAAATTAGGAGATAAATAACAGCCTAATTTTCTTAACTGTGTATAAATTGGCATGTTTGGGAGTCAGTTATTCTCCTTCCAAAAATATATACTCCTTTGCTGCTGTTTCAGATCGAATCGGCAATTTTGTGAACGACTACCAGGCCTACTTGGTCAATATTAAATTTAGGTTGATAGGCGACAATCAAAAGTCAGGGGTTCCTAAATTGTCAAAAATGTACATTTCGTGTGGGGACTGATTCGAGAGATGAGGATCTTTAAGGATTTACGGTAACAAAGGGAGAGATTGAATTGATTTGAGGTGGCTACAAAAGTACGATTCTATCCAATGCGTTTTAGTAAAGTTTTACAGCTCCCGTAAGTTGTACCAACAAATGAACAGAAGTAAAATATGGAAAAACAAAGATTAGGTTGAACCAAATTCAAGATGTTGGTTTGTCAAAACAAAAATCCACTGATTAGGGAGATGATAGTATTGGCTCATTGGGGCATCATTTTTTCAGTTGTAGAATCGTACCGCTATCTAAATTTTGGATAGGGCTCCCACATCCCTAGCCACAGGGAAATTAATTTGTATGGTGTCATTTAATTTAGACAGCATACATGAGCCTTCACGATGCATCACTGTGCTGCTTAGGAGGTATCATGAGGATTTTTGGTTACCAGACTTATTTGGAATCTCCTTGATAGCATTAGCACATGATGATAGCCTCTTTCTCAGTTGTAGAGCCTCGTCATCACATTTTCTTCGTTTGCAATTTAGTGATTCAACTTCTTGGTTGATTTTCTCAATTTCGTTTCGCTTGTAGCGGATTTGAGTGTCAAGGTCTGTGAAAAGCAGATATAACCAAGTCAGTAATACAATAAAACCCCAGCCAAATTTACATCTTTCAATCAAATCTCCAAATCTAAACCAATCTCGGGTTTTGATTATTTTGAGTATACTTGTGTTAAAAAACCTTGTATGAAAATGCTAGCTCTACAAAGCTGTTTCAGAAGGACATAAATCAATGACAGAATTTGATGATAAAGCCTTTGAATATGATCTAAATTAGAAGTGGGCTTCCACATGCAGTAGTGCACGATCACAATTTTGATATGCTAGGACCAAGTCTTCAATCAAGGCCTTGCTCACCATGTGAAAGCCCTAATCTTCCTGGGTGTGTTTTTCCCTTGATAGATTTGGCTTTGTAAAGCAACAACCAGATATTTCTAAAGCAAAGCAACAACAATCAATTTTCTAGAAGGATTCAATGATCAGAAAACCACAGCGTACCTTTGGCTTGCTGCTGAACCTTCTTTAAATGACTCTCATCGCGCACCTTTGCTCTTAGCAACAAGGAAGAGACTTCCGTGAGCAAACCAGCTTCTTGCAGGTGTCTCAGTAATGGAGAATTCGCAGTTACTATAAAATAATCAACAGAAATTTGTTTATGAATTACAGGTGTTCATGACATCATTTAAAAATAGATTTGAAATAAAGGTATGGGCATCTTTAAAGTACATTTTTTAAGAACATTTTCCACTAGGAGGTAGGTTGGTTAATTTTACCGATTTTTTCAAAAATGGATTTTACTTTGTTACAACCAGCAGGAACATTCAGAAATCTGGTTTGGAAGGGGGATTGATTTTCTTGGCCGTTTTTTACAACCCTTGCCCAAAAAAGCTCCTTTTCCCAAATTGACCTCCAAATATTGTTTTATAGTCAAAGAATCAGAAATTCAGTACACTGCATATCTTAGGAGTTTTGCAAATCAGATCTTTTAAGGCGAGAAGATTGCAAAGAGTTTCTTTGATCAAACATTTGCAATTTCAGTCCTCTAGATATTCATCCCTTACAGTAGTCTAAAAGTAGACTGTCGTTTCGGCATGACTCTCTGTCAAGAGCAACATTCGAAGCCTGAATGTCATATTGTCCACTACTTTCCGGGCAAGTCTGAAGATAACACTATACAAACAAAATAGCAGGGTGGACCAAAGAAATCAAATAGATATATTCAAATAACAAACTCACCATCTTCAAGTAGTTGGTGTGCATCAGCGTGTGACATGCCACTCATGGCAAAGTCTCCAAGGCTTTGATGCTGCAAAAGATTGATCTAGCTCATTGGTCCATATGATAAACAAAGTTAATTTACTAATGTCTTGAATTTTTTATGAATGAATATTATTTTTGGAGTATAGTGTGCAGAAACAAGGCTGATGGCTCTCAGTGGTAGTTTTAGAGATTTGGGGGTCAAACACCCTGATTTGACCGAATTTGATGTTTTCTTTACAGTATTTGAAGTTTTCATCATTGTGCAGGTCCTTTTTGGCTACATGAAGGGTGGGATGTGGGGCCATGGCCTCTGTGGCTCCCCTAAAACCACCAATGCTGGCTCTACTTCTACTTCTTTGGTGTGTACCTTGTTGAACTGTTCAGTTTTAAAACAATCACAAAGGAATGCTGACAGAATTACGTATATTCAGTTATTCTCCATTTATTCTCTATATATTTTTGTAAATTGTCTATGAAAAGTTTGATTCAGGCCTAGGTTAAACGTTAACGGGTTGCTTTTTGCATCAGATTAGTTTAACTGATTTGCTTCAAAATCCCACCATTTTCATTGCAGTCACACAACAACATCGGATTGCCATGTACCCACTTTTAATAACAGTTACACGACCCTGTGTCACTCTGCAATGTCTAAATTTATTTTCAACACCAAAATGGAAATGAGGCTTTATGGCAAAAGGAGGTTTGGAGTGAGGTCACACCAAATTAGTGCTTACGTGAGAGGAAAGAAGAGCGAACTGAATCAGATTCATTTTCACCCCACCTCCAGAGCAGAGTGGTTACACAACACTCTGCAAAAACAGAGTGGAGTGACACCCAACTGCCTTGGTGTTGTGTAATTGCATCCCCCAATGCTATTATGCAAAAAGCATTTCAGTGTGTGAGTATGTGTTGAATTCAGTATCATGTAACTGGGGCTTTCAATGATTTCAAGTGCTTCATCATATCAGAACTGTTTCTTACAAGCTTTTTTTTAAAACACTTGACATTGATTCCAGCCAACCTGTTTCTAATATCTGAAGTGATTTTACACAAACTTATCATCCTCTTCTCTAAAATGAGTTAAATGTGTATTTACAAGTACGTCTTCACATTGAGTTTATATCAAATAGTCTTGGTCTTGGAGATAGCAGAAAAATCTGACCCAAAATGTAGCTTGGTCTTAAAAGAAAATAGGTGCATTAGAAATTAACATACATTTCCATTGGGGGATTCATCTGATGGTTCTTCCTTAACGTTAAGAGGTGACATGTCATTAGCTCCAGGTGCAGATCTCTCCGTAGAACCCTCTCTGCCTCTTGACGAGTATCCGTTCATCTCTGCTGGGCTGACCATGGTACAGCTGCCATTACTGCTCGGTCTCGGGGAGCCTCTGTCGCGGGACACCATTGATAAAGGGGGGCTTGTTTTGGAGTTTGGAGTGGATTGTCGACTAATCGACGAAAGCGGCTTTGATGGAGTTATCTGAAATTGAGTAGGATGTAAATTACTAGGTTTGATTCAAAGGACTCCCTGTTAGATCAATTATCTTCTTTATTCAACTCGTGTAGAATTCAATTGATTTTTGATTAATTCAATTGAATTTTCAAATCCTGTTTCTTCTCAAGTGTAATGTCAAAAAAATGTATTTTTAGAATTTCCATAATTGAATTCCATTGACTGAAACACCATCCAAAATAACATTGAACGAACGTGAAATCACCCTTTTATCTTGAATATTGGGTAAGATATGACCATTTTAAAAATTGGCTTTCAATATGAAATCACTGTATTTTTCAGCTGGTTCAAAACATTATGACCCAGGCGAAAAATGCAAAGATTTGACGGGAAACTTCAGATATTCAAATTGACATATTTCAGTCATTATTCAATATAAAGAGGTGAATTTATGTTCATACAATGCTGTTTTTAACTGTCTTCTAGACAATGCAGTTTTAATCCTAAATTCTAAAAATAGAATTTATGACGTCATCACTTTAAGACTCTGTGGTTCATTATTATATTAGGCTGAGAGATACATGAAAGACTCGGGAAGAGCTTTCAAGTCATGTGCAACTGTACCCCTGGTGACATATCAACACAAGATAGATTATCATGCGTTAGTTTTTAGTTAAAAACAGAAAGAGTATGATCAAATAAAATAGTAGTAGCCCAGGCTGAAAACTCTAATAGTTGGCCCCTTACCCGATTTTGCACTTGTTCCAGGAGATCTTTCAATGTTCAATTGTGTATTTTTATCACATGTTATTACAAACTTAAGAGCAAACAGGTCTAAAACACTGTCAATCTATAAATTTGGCCTATTTGGCCTTTCACATTTTCTATCAATAATTTAGCATTGAAATATCCTCTACTGCCATAATAATAAGGACTCTCTACTTAATAATGAATTGGCCAGCATGTTATAGGGGTTATAACTCCTGGGAAACTTAGTCAATAATGAGCAGAAACGTCTAAACCAAAGCTAAACTACCCTGAAGTAAGCATTACTTGTGGTAGAGTTTCAATGCACTTATTCCAAGTATAAGAATAGGTTACCCTCTTTGAAAAAATTCCCAGCAAGTGAAAATTCATTAAAAGATGGCTAGTTCGATGTTGCTAAAATGTCCTTACGAGACTTTATGCGCAGTATAATAGCAGTCATTTTGAATAATTATCGGCCAGTGGCCTCGATTTCAACAGTTTTTCAGTTTCATGACACATGAGGTACCTGTGGCCTTCTGAAAACACAATGGTTTCAATGGTAGATCGCAAACATTGGATGTAGTGGTAATTTCAATTTGTGGACGAGGAACACGTGTTGTCGTTTCGGAAAAGTAATTTTCGATTTGAAATTCAATGCTGGACTGTAAGTAAAGATTTTATATGCTCTAAGTATCTTCCTAGCTTCATTTACTAGAATTTCATTTATTTTTTGCAATATCTTTTTGCTTTGGAGAGTATTTTAGAATTTACGAAGCCGGGGTAAGATGGGTAACATGCCGCCATTTTTTTTTAGGCCCAAACAAAGATGCCAAGAACATATGTTAAGAAACGAGAAAAAGCATACACAGAAGAAAGGTTATTGGAAGCAGTACAGAAAGTAAAACAAGGTGGCAGTGTCCATAAAATAGCCAATGAATTTCAGATTCCAACAGAGACATTACGAAGGTGGGTGATAAAAGATTCGAAAATTTCATTTGGTGGAGGCAGATCCGCTGTTTTGAGCCAGAATGAAGAGGAGTTGATTGTTGTTGCCCTTGAACAATGTGCCAAAGTTGGTTGGCCTTGTGATCGCTCAGATGTGAGGACAATTGTGAAAACATATCTCGACAGCTTGGGTAAAACAACCAGATTCAAAGAGAACATACCTGGGGAAGATTGGTTGGCCTCTTTCAGTCAAAGATGGATGAATCGGCTGACAACCAGAAAACCAGAGATCTTGACAAAAGGAAGGGCTGAAGGGCTAACTAATGAGGTGGTTGATACATTTTTCAACATGGTGGAGCAAGTACTCAAAGAAAACAACTTAGAAGATGCTCCAGATTTAGCAAAGAGACTGCACAACTGTGATGAAGCTGGCCTTTCCACTAACCCCATTTCAAAAAAAGTGTTTATTCCAAAAAGAGAAAAGAATGCCTACTTGAAAGCACCAGGAGCTGGCAAAGCTAGTTACAGTGTCCTGTTCTGTGTATCAGCTGATGGAGATCTATGCCCCCCTTTTGTTGTTTACAAAAGTAAATATCTATACCAGTCATGGACAGAGGGGGGTCCAAAAGGCACAAGTTATGGTGTTACGACAAGTGGATGGATGGAGGGGACTGTGTTTGAAGACTGGTTTTGCAAGCATTACTTGAAATGGGCTGAAAAATTTAGAAAGCCATGTGTGCTGTTTCTTGATGGCCATGGAAGCCATCTGACATACAAAGTGGTGGAATCAGCAAATGCTAATCAAATCATTATGATATGTTTGCCACCACATACCAGTCATGCGCTACAGCCATGTGATGTGGCATTATTTCGACCACTAAAGGTTTGCTGGAAAAACGTTCTAAAATCATGGTTCCGAGAAACCAGGCTGCAGAATGTGGACAAGGCAGTTTTCCCAACACTTCTGGCAAAACTGTGGACAAACATCAACCCAAATAATGCTATCGCAGGCTTTTCCGGAAGTGGACTTCACCCACTTAATAGGAAAAGGGTGCAGCCAAGAATTGTTGAGGTAGCTACAGAACATCAGGAAAGGCAAACTGCTCCAGATACGCCAAGAAAATTGATGAGGAAAGCTGTAATTGAGGCAGTCACACCTTCCCCATCAGAGCAGACAAAAGCTGCAATGCTAAACTCTAAAAAGAAAAGAAAGAGAGTACAAGCAAGAGTAGGGGAAGTTTTGACGTCCGATGATGTTGTCGAGAGGCTGAGGAAAGAACATGTTGAAAGAGAGGAAAAGAGAAGCAAGAATGAGAAAAAAATAACCTCCAACAAAAGGCAACTAAGTTTTGAAGTCATTGCTAGTAGCTCCAAATCAAACACAGCAACAAAGACAAGGAAACAAAGAAAAAACGCTAAAGATTCTGGAAGAAAAGTAAGATGGGAAGATGACAGCCAGGAGGAATCTAATGTCTCTGACTACTCATCCACAGAAGACCAAGATGAAGATCAAGTACCATGCATCAGTTGTGGAAGGCTTTATGGAGATGAAGCAAAGAAATACAAACCACACTGGGTTTCCTGTGATGTTTGTACTGTTTGGACTTGTGTCAAGTGTCTGCCAAATGATTTTGATGTTTCGCGAGAGTACTTGTGCCATGAATGCTTATCTTGACTGTGACATTTTAAGAATATCATGCCCTTTGATGAGGAACATTACCAAGAATAACTCAATAACTGCTAATTTAAGTTCAATATACACCTAGTTCTTCTGTTCATATGTATATGTTGATGAAAACTGTTGTTACCCATCTTACCCCGATGCCGGGGTAAGTTGGGTACATAAAATGGTACATATATTTTGTCGAATTTATGGCCCCCTTTAAAAAAGTTTTGCTTCATCTTTCATATTTCTGATTACCATACTTAGAATGTTATTTCTACCAAATTTCAAGATTATATGTCAACATTGAGCAAAGATATGCCTTTCTAATCTTCAAGAATACCCGTATATTACCCAACTTACCCCGGTAGACCCTATAGAAGAAAATTAAAAATTGAATTGTGAAATACCTTGACGAGCTCATCAATGACATTATCAAATCCCTTGGCAATGGCGATATCCAACGGCGTCAAATTCAGATTATTCTTCATCGTCTTGTCGGCGTTTGCTTGCACGAGGGAGCTAATCGCACTACACGCGTATTCGATCTTGGAGCGATCACTCGCGCCTGCGAGAATATGCAGTGCCGTGTCGCCGTCGTCGTTTCTCGCGTCGAGGATATCCGAACGCTCGACGTCAGACAGTCTATGGGAGTACACGGATATGACGTCAACGGCGACTTGGAAAAAACTCACGCGTACGTCGGTGTTCAGAAGCATGGACGCAGCCGTGTGCAACGGCGTATCCCTGTTCACGGTATCAGGGAGACTAAGTAATTGTGACAGTAGGGAGACGATCTTCGAGAACTTCGGTTTGAGCTCTTTCACTGTGAATTTCGATCTGGATTTGTATAAACACAAGATTGAACGATGAAGGGCGTTTTCGCCTAAACCGGTAACCGTTACGCAAGGATCAAAACCACTGTTCACCATCCATTCGAGGGCGTTGCATTTCCCGAGCGAGGCAGCCCAGTGAATAAGAGGATACCGGTTAGATATGACCGGGTCCGGTATGTCGTCGTTTTTACTCCAGCCAATTGACTCGTACTTTTCAACGCAGTTCTTCAGGATTTCCAGGTTAGACAAGTGGCCTAGTTGGTCGGTGCAGTTGACGATAGCTTGCAGCAGCTCGTGGTGCTCGGGACACTCAACCGACTTCTCGCAAAATGGCGTGCATCTTCTCCACACCACAAGGGATTCTCCTGTTGCCATCGAGACCATCTAAAAAATAATACGAATTTTATACCGATGTTTTACACCGCCTTCAGAAGTATCATATCAAGCAGTCGAGAGTAGGCTTCTGCTAAATAAGGGCTGGTGGGTTTCAAGACCACTGGTGCAATACCTTCACAGGAATGACTAAGTTTGTCTGAAAACTAACTATTCATTTCCCCATCATTCTTCGCTCTCGGGATGCCTATGCCATGAGTAAGTTTATGCTGAAAGTGCTTGCCCGTTTCCAGCAAGGGTATGGGACCCCTAGTTGAACTTTCAAGGGACGGTGGAATGAGCTGTTTAGTCAACACCTTAAAAGGTCACCCACCGAAGTTGCCCTCATACGACCAAGCTTATCTTCAGCTGCAAATAACAAACTGGATAAGCCAGTGGTGGCGCCAGAGGGGGGGCAGGGGGGGCTACAGCCCCCCCGTCGGAAGATAAATTATGCTTGAATTTTTTTTTTCGGAGTGAATTTTTTAAGTTTTGGCAGTTTGCCAGTCTCTTCAGCCGAATGTGAACGCAGCTTCAGCTCTATGCGCCTCGTCAAGAGTGATCTGCGCTCACTTATGAAGGACGAGCGTCTAGACAGCCTGATGATGCTAGGTATTCATCGTGCCCGTGGAAGTGCTCTTGACTTGGACTCAGTAGTAGACAGATTTAAGGCTAAGTTCCCGAAGAGTAGAATTGCTCTGTGAAACAATTTTGATTCTTGGACTTGAATTTTCGATATGTAGAAGTGCGTATTCCACCGCTTAGGTCTGTTTCTATAAAGTTACGTTGTGTTCCAGTTTTCCTTAAGTTCAGTTGGTTGCTTTTTATTTAAATTCATACTTTTCAAAGATAGGCCCTACTTGAATTGGCAACGTTTGATGAGTTGTAGAGATTTAGAGTAGTTTTAAGCTTGTCTAGAGGCAGCTTTCAAAAAAAATTTCCATGGACGCCGGAGAAAGGAGGCGCGGGGGGCAAGCGCCCCTCCTGCTCTTTGCTAGGAGGGGCAAGGGGGGGGGGCAAACGTGCCCTTAGTAATATGTCAAAAACGTAGTAAAAAACACGATTACACCATTTTGATAGCATTTTTAGCCAATCTAACGGGTGTAGCCACCAAAATTTTCCCGGGGGAGTACCCCTGGACCCCCCAATTTTTCGGCTCGCAACGCTCGCCTTCGGTCTCCAGTGCCCTTACAATTCCTTGTCGCCCCCTAGCCCTATCGTTCTCTAAAAAAATTATCCCCTCCGTCGGAAGTGCTAGCCCCTTTGTCGGAGGAAACCTAGCGCCACCACTGGGATAAGCCACTCGGACCCTCACCCTGCGAACCGTGCTCTCAGTCCGTATCGCTGCAGGCGCTGGTCTAGAGTTGGTCAATAATCGATGGGTGTGTACTTACTAAAGTAAAGAACGACCCACCCTCACTTTACTAATTACCCGATCGCTAAAATGAAATTAGGTAAAAGTTATGTGTAGCACTTTCTACCAACCTTTTTCCTCTATTTCTCTCACAAAATGATATGAAATGATGATATGTGTATACTTGAGTGATATGTTGTGCTATATTTATAATACCCTGACCCATTTTAATGACTCAAAGTCTCATTTCGTTTGAAATTTGAATTTCTCAATTTTGAATCTGCTATGATGGAGGCCACCGCGATAAGACACTACTTCGTTTGTGTTAATAGGGGAGGGATTTCTAACAAAGGAGGGGACAATATAATAGAAAAGGCATCCAGGTGAAGAATCTATTATTTCATACGCAATCAAATTGCTCACTAGTAGACTAAGATATAGTGTGTAGGTTTTTGGCCTACATTCTGGACCAAAGGCCCTGTTTATAAAGGCAAAATTACTTCACCTGCCAGACCCGGGGCTGGCAAGTGATACCTCACCTTCCTATCTATAGAATGCAATTGAAATCTCAGTTTGCGTTTATATGAAACATAAAACTTCACTCCAAGGTGAAATTTCACTCAGGTGAAGTGAAGTTTTTTCCATACAAACGCAAAACTACCGGTGAGGTAAAGTAAACTCTTAAAACCTTTTTTCAATAGAAAATCAATGATTGCGTTAAACATTAATGACGTCTTGGGATTTACCTTGCCTTTCAGCCCCGGCCAGGAAATCCCATAAAAACAGTGCTTGAAATTTAATGCTTGTCAGCCCCGGGTCTGGCAGCTGAGGTATTTCCGATCATATAAATAGGCCCTAATAAGTCTGTATTCCACTCTTCATAATGCCCTTGGAGTCTACAAAATTCCACAGTATGTAAATTATTCCAGGAAGTATACCAGATGAGATGAGATAGGGTACTGTGCGTTTTTGATCATCTTTCTTGTAAAGACATCCGGTAAAGTTTAATTATCTGTAGAGCGCGACAATCACCTATTCTTCTAGCAACGAGCTGTCTGGCAAGATATTTCATGATCCCTCACTCCTCTCCAGTTTCGGCTCGCAACCCTGGGCTAGATCCCTCGCCCAAATCTCCTACGCTAAGAGTATATATCAATAATCAATATTCACATTCTTCTCATTGTACCTTATGTTGTCTTTAATTTATGTTTAAGGTAGCTGGCTATCACATACGAGTGATCTGTCCCGCAGATTGTCACTCTCCCCTTTCATAGCGAAATCTTCTTCGCACCCCATATCTTTCCAGATTGGAAGGAGGGGGGCAAATCCAGTGAAAATAGGGAACTATTCCTGCCATGATTAGCTCAGAACATGTATTTTTTGTTATATTTCTTTTTATTACCTTGATAACAAAAATGTGGAGTTCCTCAATTCTTTTGATTCAAATGAAATACCTTGCCGCATTTTTCTTAAGTTTTGTGTCTTAAAAACAGTTAAAATGATAAGTCAAGAATTAACCATGCTTTCAGGAGTTTCGAATAGATATCTCCTTCAGTAACTTTTGATGGATGTTTAAATAGGTGTTATTCGGTTGCAATTTCTAAGCTAATCAGTTGAAAGCCAAACGAGTTTGATGAGTGGCTAATGAATGAAGATGAGATTGATCATTAGCTAGAGAACGAAGATGAGTTTGATGAGTGGCTTGAGAACGAAGATGAGTTTGATGAGTGGCTAGAGAACGAAGATGAGTTTGATGAGTGGCTTGAGAACGAAGATGAGTTTGATGAGTGGCTAGAGAACGAAGATGAGTTTGATGAGTGGCTAGAGAAAAAAGATGAGTTTGATGGGTGGCTAAAGAACGAAGATGAGTTTGATGAGTGGCTAGAGAACGAAGATGAGTTTGATGAGTGGCTAGAGAACGAAGATGAGTTTGATGAGTTGCTAGAGAACGAAGATGAGTTTGATGAGTGGCTTGAGAACGAAGATGAGTTTGATGAGTGGCTAGAGAAAAAAGATGAGTTTGATGGGTGGCTAAAGAACGAAGATGAGTTTGATGAGTGGCTTGAGAACGAAGATGAGTTTGATGAGTGGCTTGAGAACGAAGATGAGTTTGATGAGTGGCTAGAGAACGAAGATGAGTTTGATGAGTGGCTTGAGAACGAAGATGAGTTTGATGAGTGGCTAGAGAACGAAGATTAGTTTGATCATTAGCTAGAGAACGAAGATGAGTTTGATGAGTGGCTAGAGAACGAAGATGAGTTTGATCATTAGCTAGAGAACGAAGATGAGTTTGATGAGTTGCTAGAGAACGAAGATGAGTTTGATGAGTGGCTTGAGAACGAAGATGAGTTTGATGAGTGGCTAGAGAAAAAAGATGAGTTTGATGGGTGGCTAAAGAACGAAGATGAGTTTGATGAGTGGCTTGAGAACGAAGATGAGTTTGATGAGTGGCTTGAGAACGAAGATGAGTTTGATGAGTGGCTAGAGAACGAAGATGAGTTTGATGAGTGGCTTGAGAACGAAGATTAGTTTGATGGGTGGCTAAAGAACGAAGATGAGTTTGATGAGTGGCTTGAGAACGAAGATGAGTTTGATGAGTGGCTTGAGAACGAAGATGAGTTTGATGAGTGGCTTGAGAACGAAGATGAGTTTGATGAGTGGCTAGAGAACGAAGATGAGTTTGATGAGTGGCTTGAGAACGAAGATGAGTTTGATGAGTGGCTAGAGAACGAAGATGAGTTTGATGAGTGGCTTGAGAACGAAGATGAGTTTGATGAGTGGCTAGAGAACGAAGATGAGTTTGATGAGTGGCTTGAGAACGAAGATGAGTTTGATGAGTTGCTAGAGAACAAAGATGAGTTTGATGAGTGGCTAGAGAACGAAGATGAGTTTGATGAGTGGCTAGAGAACGAAGATGAGTTTGATGAGTTGCTAGAGAACAAAGATGAGTTTGATGAGTGGCTAGAGAACGAAGATGAGTTTGATGAGTGGCTAGAGAACGAAGATGAGTTTGATGAGTGGCTAGAGAACGAAGATGAGTTTGATGAGTGGCTAGAGAACGAAGATGAGTTTGATGAGTGGCTAGAGAACGAAGATGAGTTTGATGAGTGGCTAGAGAACGAAGATGAGTTTGATGAGTGGCTAGAGAACGAAGATGAGTTTGATGAGTGGCTAGAGAACGAAGATGAGTTTGATGAGTGGCTAGAGAACGAAGATGAGTTTGATGAGTGGCTGGAGAACGAAGATGAGTTTGATGAGTTGCTAGAGAACGAAGATGAGTTTGATGAGTTGCTAGAGAACGAAGATGAGTTTGATGAGTGGCTGGAGAACGAAGATGAGTTTGATGAGTTGCTAGAGAACAAAGATGAGTTTGATGAGTGGCTAGAGAACGAAGATGAGTTTGATGAGTGGCTAGAGAACGAAGATGAGTTTGATGAGTGGCTAGAGAACGAAGATGAGTTTGATGAGTGGCTAGAGAACGAAGATGAGTTTGATGAGTGGCTAGAGAACGAAGATGAGTTTGATGAGTGGCTAGAGAACGAAGATGAGTTTGATGAGTGGCTAGAGAACGAAGATGAGTTTGATGAGTGGCTGGAGAACGAAGATGAGTTTGATGAGTGGCTGGAGAACGAAGATGAGTTTGATGAGTTGCTAGAGAACGAAGATGAGTTTGATGAGTGGCTAGAGAACAAAGATGAGTTTGATGAGTGGCTAGAGAACGAAGATGAGTTTGATGAGTGGCTAGAGAACGAAGATGAGTTTGATGAGTGGCTAGAGAACGAAGATGAGTTTGATGAGTGGCTAGAGAACGAAGATGAGTTTGATGAGTGGCTAGAGAACGAAGATGAGTTTGATGAGTGGCTAGAGAACGAAGATGAGTTTGATGAGTGGCTAGAGAACGAAGATGAGTTTGATGAGTGGCTGGAGAACGAAGATGAGTTTGATGAGTTGCTAGAGAACGAAGATGAGTTTGATGAGTGGCTTGAGAACGAAGATGAGTTTGATGAGTTGCTAGAGAACGAAGATGAGTTTGATGAGTGGCTAGAGAACGAAGATGAGTTTGATGAGTGGCTGGAGAACGAAGATGAGTTTGATGAGTTGCTAGAGAACGAAGATGAGTTTGACCATTAGCTAGAGAACGGAGATGAGTTTGATGAGTGGCTAGAGAACAAAGATGAGTTTGATGAGTGGCTAGAGAACGAAAATGAGTTTGATCATTAGCTAGAGAACGAAGATGATTTTGATGAGTGGCAAGAGAACGAAGATGAGTTTGATGAGTGGCTAGAGAACGAAGATGAGTTTGATGAGTGGCTAGAGAACGAAGATGAGTTTGATGAGTGGCTTGAGAACGAAGATGAGTTTGATGAGTGGCTTGAGAACGAAGATGAGTTTGATCATTAGCTAGAGAACGAAGATGAGTTTGATGAGTGGCTAGAGAACGAAGATGAGTTTGATCATTAGCTAGAGAACGAAGATGAGTTTGATGAGTGGCTAGAGAACGAAGATGAGTTTGATCATTAGCTAGAGAACGAAGATGAGTTTGATGAGTGGCTAGAGAACGAAGATGAGTTTGATCATTAGCTAGAGAACGAAGATGAGTTTGATGAGTGGCTTGAGAACGAAGATGAGTTTGATGAGTGGCTAGAGAACGAAGATGAGTTGATGAGTGGCTTGAGAACGAAGATGAGTTTGATGAGTGGCTAGAGAACGAAGATTAGTTTGATCATTAGCTAGAGAACGAAGATGAGTTTGATGAGTGGCTAGAGAACGAAGATGAGTTTGATCATTAGCTAGAGAACGAAGATGAGTTTGATGAGTGGCTAGAGAACGAAGATGAGTTTGATGAGTGGCTAGAGAACGAAGATGAGTTTGATGAGTGGCTTGAGAACGAAGATGAGTTTGATGAGTGGCTAGAGAACGAAGATGAGTTTGATGAGTGGCTTGAGAACGAAGATGAGTTTGATGAGTGGCTAGAGAACGAAGATGAGTTTGATGAGTGGCTTGAGAACGAAGATGAGTTTGATGAGTGGCTAGAGAACGAAGATGAGTTTGATGAGTGGCTAGAGAACAAAGATGAGTTTGATGAGTGGCTAGAGAACGAAGATTAGTTTGATGAGTGGCTAGAGAACGAAGATTAGTTTGATGAGTGGCTAGAGAACAAAGATGAGTTTGATGAGTGGCTAGAGAACAAAGATGAGTTTGATGAGTGGCTAGAGAACGAAGATTAGTTTGATGAGTGGCTAGAGAACAAAGATGAGTTTGATGAGTGGCTAGAGAACGAAGATTAGTTTGATGAGTGGCTAGAGAACAAAGATGACTTTGATGAGTGGCTAGAGAACGAAGATGAGTTTGATGAGTGGCTAGAGAACAAAGATGAGTTTGATGAGTGGCTAGAGAACGAAGATTAGTTTGATGAGTGGCTAGAGAACGAAGATTAGTTTGATGAGTGGCTAGAGAACAAAGATGAGTTTGATGAGTGGCTAGAGAACAAAGATGAGTTTGATGAGTGGCTAGAGAACGAAGATTAGTTTGATGAGTGGCTAGAGAACAAAGATGAGTTTGATGAGTGGCTAGAGAACGAAGATTAGTTTGATGAGTGGCTAGAGAACAAAGATGACTTTGATGAGTGGCTAGAGAACGAAGATGAGTTTGATGAGTGACTAGAGAGCGAAGATTAGTTTGATGAGTGGCTAGAGAACAAAGATGACTTTGATGAGTGGCTAGAGAACGAAGATGAGTTTGATGAGTGACTAGAGAGCGAAGATGAGTTTGATGGGTGGCTAGAGAAGGAAGATGAGTTTGATGATTGGCTTGAGAACGAAGAAGATTGACGAGTGGCTAGAGAACGAAGAAGAGTTCAATGAGAACAAAGAGTAGTGATATTTGAAAGAATAAACGTGATGAATATTAATGAACATTCCCCCTCTCTCTTGTCAGTGTATTATTCCATTCTCCTCAGCTTATGATCGGTGGGATTTAGAACCCACCACACAGGTGGCACCACTGCTCTAAGTTGGAAACTACCTGCAATCAGCGAGCTGCGATTAGTAAATTCAGGGGGGCTGGATCGAATCAACCACAAGATCTTAAGTTGCACAATAGCAGAGAAAACGAAACTCGACGGCAACTACGACGGCGACGCCACTTTTCATCGTTTGCTTTTAGCAGTTTCAAGTGATTTTTGCTTTTCCTGCAAAATTCGTTTTCCCTTATCATGCAATTAATTCGCCTTTTTATTGTTCATGCCTTAAATATCTTCTTTTTGGTGTACTGTCCTTGACGATGGCGGGGAAAATCGGAAACATAGCGAGTCGTGATATCAACTAAGAAATCCTAAGGTTCGGCAAAGACTTTAATGTCCTTCAAAACTAAGCAGTCAATGCAATGCAATGCTGGCTTTTTTGGAGACTTAAATGGTCTTCTAAATAACAAAGGCAGGGTAACGTTTATAAAATACGCTAAAGTATAAAATGAAGTGGCATTCTAGAACAAAGAGGGAAATTTGCCTTGTCAGTTACTTCGTTACCTAAATATGTAGCCAGGGAACCGCTCTTTATTATAGAAAATCAAATGCGTTTTTGCTGAAGTTGCCGTTGTAGCTTCGTTAAATCCTTAACCCTATTACTACCGGGCTTTTTTGACCCTTGTACTACCGGGGGGGGGGGGGGGGGGGGGCACAGAGGAACGCGATAAAGGCTTGAAACTTGGTAGTACTATAGAACCTTACTTGCTCTATCGATCGATTGTGTTTTTAATACCATAATGGCTACCAATGACGTCACCGTGACGTCATAAGTCTGATAAACCACAATAACTACTTATAGGCATTTAGCTTATAATTGAAGCTATTCTTATGGTTTTTGCCTCTCAAATGGTCTATTTGTGAACAAAAATCATAATTTATCAATTTAATTGACATTTCTCTATATTTTAACATATTTTTACCACTTTTTCATAAATGTTCTAGTCGATAAAGTTTACAATGAAGAAAATTAGATAAAATCACCATTCAGATTGAAAAATAGAATTTTTTCTAGTTTATCTCTATTCAGAAAAGCCAAAAAAGAAATTTTTGATAGAAAAAATAATTGTCTTTTATAGATATGACGTCGTGAATATTGATGACGTCATAGATTTGAAATTTTTCTTACGTCAGCAAATACGAATAAATTATATATCATTCAAAAGCCCTTATCAAAACAAAGCCAAAGGTGCTTTTAGCAAGTCTTTATGTGATATAGTTGCAGGAATATGGGTCCTAAAACATTTTTACACCTGACTGAGTGTTGACAAAAGAAGTGTCACGTGATCAACGAAGGTTTGATAATAAAAAAAAATTATTTTGGGTGCTCTGATAATATTGAGGAAAAGTCAAACAGGTTCCAGTAGAATATTACATATTTTCTGGGAGATACAGCATTTTTAATTTGCTGTGCCCCCCCCGGTCTTAATAGGGTTAATGGAGCCAGAGACAGGTGATTTAGAAGACCACTTAAGTCCCCCACTCAAACAAACCCCTATCCCTCTGAAGCCTAGAGTTTGAGATAAATGGAAAATTAAGGTAAGCTTACCGGTCCCATTTTAAGACGATATCTTGAAGACTTGGAAAAAAATGAAGGGTATTTAAGCAAAAATGGCCAATTCAGAATTGAAGTTGCATTTTTAAATGAAGTTGTAAAGAGACATATTGATTATATTTAATAGAGTAACAAAACTATTTTAGCCCCCCCCCCCCATTCTAACAAGCTCCCACCCCCTCTTGAGCATAGAGTTTCGGATAAGCCCCATTGGTATGCTCAAGAGCCACTTGTTTCTAAGACGATATCACTTTGAAACAAACAGACGAAGGGTATTGTAGAAAAAACGCCAATTTAGAATTGGGTTCCAATTGTTGAATTAAAATATATATGGCAAAGACGGTCGTAGTTGAATTTTAGTTTTAAAGGGACAAAATTGGCGATGTTTAGTAGATTAAGTAGTTGAATTTTAGTTTTAAAGGGACAAAATTGGCGATGTTTAGTAGTAGATTAAGAAGACCATCTAAGGCCCCCATTGAAATAAGCCCCCCACCCCATCTGAATCGTAGCCCAATGGGTACGTTTAAGGGCCACTTGTTACTAAGATGATATCAATTGGAAAACAAATGGACGAAGGGTATTTGAGCAAAAACAGCCAATTCAGAATGAGAGTCAAATTTTTAAATTGAAATATCTACGGCAAAGACGGCCGTTGTTGAACTTTGGTTTTAAAGAGACAAAACTAATCATGTTCAGTAGATTTAGGAGACCATTTAAGTCCCTCATTGAAAGAAGCCCCTATTCTCTCTAAAGCATTGAGTTGTAAAAAAAGGGACGCTTTGGTAGGCTTCTTGGTCACTTTTACTAAGACGATATCACTTGGAAACAAACGGACGAAGGCTATTTGAGCAAAAACTGCCAATTCAGAATTGAAGTCGCATTGCTGTATAAAAAAGCTCACTTACAGAGCATGATTGGTCGATGTTTCGCCACGCGTGTCGGAACCAGGTTTCACGCAAGATCATATCGGCAGCTCGGAGATATCAGCTTCAAAGGAAAGCACACTCGGCCTCAACCATCAGGAGGCTAGAAAGAATTCTCTGCGGTCGACCGCAACTGACCAGCGATCAGCACAGCAGGGCTAGGATCGCAGTTACCTCCTTCGTGAACGCAAAGATATACAATTGGAGATTTCACACATGACGTGAATTATTCATGTTTTATTCTTCGCTGTTATCCGCCTACGCATTGAGAGGGAGGAACCCTCATGACCATCTCCATGGTAGAATCGCAGATGGCCGATTCGCTTACATCGACATTCCCAGTGAAACAATCAGACTTAATAATTCATGTGTTTCAACGCGACTGCCGTTGGTCTAAGCGGGGGTGGAATAAGAAATGCCAGTTTCCAACCCTTTTCTAATCACAACTGTACGATTATTCGGAAATGAAAGTGATCCTGCTGTCCAGGTTGTTTTATTATTTCCCAGTGTCGTTTCTCTTGCCGGGTTAGGTTAAACATCTCAATTTCTCAGCGCAGCGGCTATTACAATCTCGTCTTTCACCGAAATGTTTGGGGCCTACACTCAATAAGGAATCGAGGCCAAGACCCTCAAGGTTATTTTGCTAAGAAGAACAGGCTAGCTACCAACTCCAAAACCCGTTTGTATGCACGTTCCTGGTGAGAGTAACAAATCTCAGCCTGTCGTTGCCTTCATTAAATTTCGTCGTGAAAAATTCCCTCGATCCAGGCTTTGTTGCATGGTGACGTTTTTCTTAGACCAAATGTATTGGGACCTACGAGTTGTCAACGCCTGGTCGACTCTGACGGGAATCGTGGGAGATTTGCAATCACAGGGTAAAATCTGTTCAACCCTACCCTGTGTACGTCTAGTGCAGATAGACATCTTAGAGCTCAATCAGTAAACGAAACAATGTAATTCGTTTCTTTCGTATTGGTGTTTTGCCTTGCAGGGGTAGCTAGAGTAAAAAACTGCAGTTCTCAACGTGTTTCAGCGGAATAGTACCTGCTATAGGGACTGATGGGACCATCATTATTTTCGTTTGCTAAGGCAGGTATTTCACAGCACGAGAATTAGGATTCAGCTTGTTACGACGTGTTTTAACTCAACATATTTTCATATTTCAATAGTAATTCAATCAAGCAAAACTATTTTCAAATTTCTTCTAGTTTTTTACCAAGGTTCATTTAAGCCTCTCCCATGCAAGCTTCCAGGGCGGTCCTCCCTCTTCCTCTGATCAGGCTAGGCTGAAGGCGGGAGGAGGCCCATCCGACCATCAATGGCCTTGAGCCCCATGCATCCGTGACGAGAATTGTCAGAAGACAAAAATCCACTTTATGAAACACGTATAAATAGCAAGAATAAAGGATTCGTCAAGTTTGTATCGATTTATTAAACATGAACTAATTAAATTCTGTACAAAGATCATCAGACTGTGTCGGCTTTCTCCGTGCCACGCAAGGATCGATTCATCTCCTGCGCCTACGTACGTCGGACATCCTCTAGATACAACTCATCCTCGCATATAGTACGAAGGACTGTACCGTACGTTAGCTACGCGTTCAACTAAGATGTATACAGGAAAGGAAACAACTTTTATAACAGTGGAAAAAAAGTTTTAATATTATCTTTACCATATCAAATGAAAGATACGGATTAAAGTTGGAGAGGGAATAAAATATTTGACTGACTTGCTTTAGGCCACAAACACCAGCAGTCAGCCTCCACCAAAACAAAGGACGGTTTCAGCAAGCCTGTTCAAGTTTAGCAAGAAGGTCTGTTCAAAACAAACTTGTTCCCTACCTTAAGATATCTTTATAAGCAGGAACTACGTAGGCTTTTCCTGTTATTCTGCTGTCCAACTCGATATTTGCCTTGTTCCTCGAAGCAACTGCCCTCGGCTTCCACGGCGTTGCTGTCGCAGCCAGTCTCTGGTCGAGAACAGATGCTGCTGAGAAGGGCTGCTTCGTCGTTGCTTTGTTTTCCTGCGCACGTGACTAGGTCCGTGTCAGTCAGATGCATCGGAGCTGCTGATTCGCTGTTGATGCTTCCCGCCAAATTGTTCTATTCTTGTCTTTTCAAACATGTTCAGCTGATGAATGAATCCGGCCTCCCACGAGAACAATCCATCCTCGCAGGACCGCACTTAGCTAATCTGCTTTCGCCGTATATCTCTGGTCTGTTAAGTGAAGGAACTGAAGTATAATGCTTATATAATTATTTTCCTGTTCATGTTTTTCATTCCGGCTTATTCCCTGTGAGGGATGTAGCATGTATTTACAGGCCCGTAGGAAGCGGGGGGGCAGGGGGGGCATTTGCCCCCCCAATAATCCTAAAATTCAATTGTTCACAGCATGGTCCCTAGTCTTCCTTTTGTTCTCTAACAATGGTTGCCCCCCCAATAATTCTACCCAAGCTACAGCGCTGTGTATTTATCAAAGAAAATCAGAGAAGACATCAGCTCGCATCAGATACATCTCTCTTCTTTTTAGAGCGAAAAGGCCTACTCAAGGAATCCTCCCTTCGATCGCTCTCAGGGAATCTCCCTGTATTCTTTTGAGGCTGAAGAGGTCTTCCCAAATGGCATTGAAATCCGAGCCTACATGGCTCCGAGTATAAACATAAACGTTTTTTTTATAAGAACAACCTTTATAAGAAACATCAGGCTAAATTTTGTTTTAGAAATTTTTCTATCTCCGAGACTATTTGAGATGAATAAACAATCAGAAATTGACCAGTGTGAAGACCTTGGCCTAAAAAGGCATTTTGATAAGTTTTGAGAAGGGTTGGGGGTTGTAAGTTGGTGGAAAATCACTCCAAAAATAACAAACAGGCAGGTTGAAATCGAAGCCAAGAGTCCTTATGAAAAATAAGTGTATTTCTGTAGGAGGTCAAAAGAGGCATGTTCCTCTCCTCACGACTCCGGTTTGGGACGTGTAGGAACAGGGGGCATGGGGGCACTGGATCTGATTTAATCTACCATTAAGCGTGTCTCCTTAGTATCTTAGTCTCTAAAATGTTTCGAATTTTGGACGCTAGAAGTTTTTCACGAGTTCATCAAGCCCTTTCTTGGAAACTGGGAATGATGCCATATCGCATCAAAATACAAGACTGAATGTCTAACCGCTTGAATGTTGTGTTGGCCTCATTTAGTGTACTTTTACACAAAGTAACACATGAGCAGTCACAGCCATCTTCACTTCAATGATGGCAGACGGAAAGCTGGGAATTTCGCGACTTTCCGCGATCGATCCGACTTTCCTGATTTTGCCAGAACTTTTTGGCCAAAGTTGAAAGTACTAAGACCTCATTTATTTACTAATGGATCTTCTACAGAAGCGATGTAAGGGTTTTTTGTGTAGATTCTCAGGAGTACTGTACTGTTCTCTAAATATTGGCCAAGGTTTGGTTAACTGTTATGGCCTAAAACTTCCCTTCTAATAGCGTCTCCGTTCGCGATCTGAACTTCGTATTATTAGCTCCAGATTAGTTTTAATTGATAAGAAAAAGTCAGGATATTCATTTGGAAGCATCAAAACATATATACAGCGTCCCATTTGGTCACAGCAGATGCTTGTTTAAAACTGGACCAGTTTGATATAAAACTGATAGCCTATTAAACTTATATCAAACTGGAGGTCACGCAGTTCAACTCTACCTATTCAAGACCTACCTGTGAAGGGGTCCGATACTTCAGGGCAAACTCTTGAAAATCAAACCAGATACCCGAGAATTTTTCTCGACCTGTTTGGAAATGTATCCTTGGCCCCCACCTACTTATTTTGAAAATCTAGGGATTCTTTTATACGGGTTTGTTGGAGAAAATTTAAGCACAAAAGACAAAGGTATATCTATTTAAGTACACAACTTGAATATGATAAGAACACAGTACAGAAAATCTATAAGATATTTAATCTGCAATATAGAAATTTCTTAGAAAATTTTATTAGGAATGCAGTTTCCTGATTCTTTGGCTACTCTGTAACAAGTTTTCTACAAAAGATACGTGTATTCGGTGTTCTACATTTGTAGGGTGAACAACCAAAATAGCTCTGAATTGAATACTTCCAAAAAAAGGAAGTTACATGGAATGTAGAGAGAAATGAGACTATTGTCCCCCAAATTTTCTGAAAACAGAGTAAATAAATAAGCAACTATCAGAGAAAGTACTGGACATCCTGCAAAGCACTAGATGGTATCCCACCAGTACTGATGATGGTATCTCCCCACTGTACTGAGCACCCTCCACAGTACAGCACAGACACTCCCTATGGTTAGAAGAGAGTCCAGAGACTGAGCTCTGCAAATTTAAAAGCCTGCTTTGTTGTTGCCCAAAGATCCATAGTGTTGTACGCAGGTTAGGGGCATGTTTTAGTTTTTTTGAGCTTTTAGGAGCTTAATCGATTTCTGTCACTCTTTCTAGGCAATATATTCAAAAAACATTTGATGATAATGGTAAAAGGCACTCAAGTGCCACAGTATTAACAATACAACAGGGAAATAATCACGGCAGTATTCAAAAACGGTTTTCATCATCAAAAAGAGCATGCTGAGTTCTGTGGAAAAAGGTAAGAAAATATTTTCATTTCTCTTACAAGAGACCTACAGTATCAACCTAAGATCCTATTCTGTATCTCATACACTGATCCACTAATTAGGGAGGGGAATTGGTTTTACTGGATAGAGTTTTTGGCTTGCTCATCTCTATAATAACTATGATAATGCAGGCCCGGCAGAGACGGTCCAGTTGGTGCAGCTTTGGCCGGACCAATTTTTCGGCTAAGTCATGCGTTTTTAAAAAAATGATATTCCTCCATAAAACATTTGATTTTTACCGTAAATCCTGGCTTATTTTTACGTAAATTCTGATTTGAAAATACACCAAAATGCAAGAGAATCTAGATCTAAACATTTTTCTTGGGTACGCTCTAGACATACAGGTTTATCCCGAACCAAACCATCTGTGGACAGCTTTGCCGGGCCTGTAACAATTAATTCACTGTAGACACCAAAGTTGCTAAAACTATAGGCAAAATACTTACAGGATACAGTTTGACTACAACGATACATTTAACTTAATATCTCGAATAACAATAAGTGGATAGTGAGGGGGAGGGATTTGGAAATATCATCAAAAATTACCAGCCTGCGGATCTTTACAAACACTATACTTTGATTAGAAATATAATAGTTGCAGCTATTGTAACAATGTTCGTGTTGCCAAGCATTTTATAAGAAACTATGCTAAACTTGTATGATTATATCATAGCTTTCATCCCAATTATTGGAATTCGCACAAATAGAATTTGTATTCCGGCTGTATTTTTCTGCAAGCACTGGGTTGACTGATCAATGGATTTGTCAGACAAATCCATGTTTTTGGTTTGGAGCAAAGTTTAATAGCAGGATGCCCTTTCTGATGCCAACCCTTTTAGTCGCCTCTTACGACACGTAGGGATACGGTGGATGAATTCTAACCCCCTAACCACAGGCACTGGTGTAGAGCTTTGGGGCTCAGAAGGTCACAGCCCCCCTAGTTATTTTGAAAACAAACAATAATTTTTTCTCAAATTGAATCTCTATCATTGCATTGATCTAATCGAATCAGTCACAAAAAGCTGTTTTTCTAGCTGTTCATCGAGACATGTCCGTTTTTCAAACTAAGATGAAAACTGTTTTAGGATATCAAGAAATAGAGTGATATTCCCCATTTGTTTTCAGCTATAAAAGGATACTTCTTCCCCATGTTACCTTTGCTTTGGTATTCAAAAAAGCATTTTAGACTCTCATTTTCGGTTGATGCATTCATGTCTAGATGATTTATATTTATTTCTTCTGTTTTTTCAATCACTGAATGCAAAGACAATGCCCAAGATCCTCATCAATTTTAAGGCCTCCGAAACAGGAAATCTCAGGAGCTTGTAGTGCTGCTGCCCCCTGAACCCAGGGGCATACTGGCACACGGGGAAAATTCCTTGGTGGGCTCTTGAAAAGTGCTTTTGTGTGGGCCCTTCTAGCTGACCAAAATATGCGATGGAGGGAAATTGGCACTATAAAAGGGTAAGTGTGGATTAGGGGGTTTCCTTTCCAGAATATTTCTTAACAACGTTAATATTGTAGCTCCCACTTGCCGCATCTAGAAATGAGCCCCCCTAGTTATTATTCTAGCTCTACACCACTGACCTGAGGGGACCCAACCCCAATTATGATACAAAAAGCTCTTACCAAGTTTTGTTAATCCCATAACTTATTTTATCTTAGTTTCATGTTCATAAGAAAAAATGGGTTTGTTTTATGTAATCACACCCCATATTTGAATAGAAATTCTAGATAAGATGAGGTAGGTTACAATTTCTGCTGTTAAAGAATTATCCGATACCTATAACGAAGGATGCGCTGTTATCATTTTAAACTGTATCCTGCCAATATTTCTTTAGCGTCTAGCTGTAGGGATTCTTATAAAAGTTTTCTATAAAAACTATTCCTGAGCACTGCTTAGTATGAAGGGGCGGGGGTTAAAAAACCACGTTTTGAGGAACGTTCAGATACAAGAGGAGAGACCCCCTGAAAATCGGCTTTGTGAACTATAAGGCGGTGCTTAATCAAGTTTGCCCTTTGGTGCTGACCAAGCTGGATGCGCCACGGTTAAAGGATGATGGTATTTAGCATAACTGTTAGAGGGATTTGAATATCATTAAACATCTAACATCTCGGAAGTGAACTAGAAACTACGAGGCTTATGCATTTTTTATGAGAACGAACACATTATTTTAACAAAAGCAGGTGTTTTGGAAGTTCCCTAATCATTGCTTCATCTGTAAATCATCGCTGAAATATGATGAATCATTAAAAATAGCAATGAGGCAGAATTCGATAAACCTTTACCATGCTGCGCTAGGGGGGGGATAGGGCTCACTTTTGCAAAATATGGTGCTTGTGGGTGTGTTTGTGGTCCTAAAAGTCTTGAACGCGTCCTGTTCCTCCCCCACTTTTTGAAGGCTGATGCCGCTACTGATTTCATGGAATCAACTAGAGCCTACGCTCAGACTTTAGTTTTGGGCTGCGTTTGCACTGTATTATCTTAAAGTGGAGCTTTCATCTGTGGAGGGAAACGACAAGAACTTTAGGTATTATCCCCAAAGTGCTTGTGGTATCCCTCCAATTTACTGAATATCCCCTTCAGTAACAATGGCATCCCCCAGAGTTTTGATTGTATCTCTACGTAGTACAGGATAGATTAATTCAAAAATAAACCATGCTTTTCAACGATTCGATAAAATCTTCATCAGTAGACTATTGATAGTTTACTGATGAAGATTTCATCGAAACGTTTAAAAGCATGATTTATTTTTGAATTAATCTATTAGAGTTTTATAAACTTAGGTTATTGGGCTCTCGTATTACTGATAGTTTCTCCCCACAATACTGGTGACATCCCTCACAGTATTGAACATTCTCTACAGTAGGGCAAAGACGTTCCCAAGGGTCAAACTCGCACTAAAAATGCTAGACCACAGAGCATTGATTTGTGTTTTAAATAGCAACATCAATATAGGAATGCGCTGAGTCCTAGTACGATAGAAATTATGCATGCAACTTGAACAATGGTAATTGATGATATACATCGTTTAAATCACCAAATAGCAACTATGATATATTTATATGCAATATGATAAAATCATTTGATACATGATAAAACTGTACTCGCACGTAAGTGCCGTTCTGAGAGATTTTCGGGCCTGGGCTAAAGATTTCGATATAGGCCCTTTATTTGACATTTTATTTGGCATGCATTTCTTTGCTCTGTTATGGAGTGGTTTTCTGTAATAAGCACCAAAGTAGAATTGGTTCTCGTATCAACAAGCGAGGGAAGTAGTCTCCTCTAGAGGGAATGATATCTGAAAGCCTTCCGTTGTGTATGTTTGTTAGCTTTTTTCAACCGTCACCTTGCTCAAATCTTTTGTTCTATCATTGCTTCGTCTAAATTGACATGATGGAGCAACTGAGCCTAATGTCCTTTTTTGCTGATTGTTCAATGAATTCTTGTTAAAACCCATCATATCTGGTTGCTTCAAGAAATATTACGATGAAAAACCTCTCTGTTCCTTCACATAGCCATACTCTAACGAATTTAGACAAAGTTTGTGCACGGAACAGACCAGTTCAACATTCAGAATAAAACAGAGAGGAACAAAACGGAAGGCTTCCAGACCAATCCTCTCTATTGACTATGGTGTTGTGGCAAACGTTTTCTTGTTCATCATGGATAACGAGTAACCTTACAAACGTTCAAATGTGTGACCTCGTTGTCAATTCCTAGCAGGGTCGTCACCAGGGGGTGGACTCGGGTAGACAAATCCCCCAAGTTATTCTAGACGCTCATTCTTTTACTTGATAGAAAGATTTCTTCATAAATTGGAATCTCGAGAAATCTCCCCAGTTGTTTTAGGTGAGAATTCATGCACTCTATGCCTGCGTGTCTTCTAGGCAACTTAAGGGATAGGCGTCTGGCCATCTGGCCATAAAACTTCGCTCCACAACGAAAATCGTGGGATTGTCTGTAGACAAATCTATGGAGCGCTTACTTCTCCTAGCTGGGAAAACAGCCGGAATATAAATTCTTTTTGTTTGTGTGTGCATTCAAATTTCATGAAATATAGCCTACATATACATGCATGTTCAGCATTAGTCCACTAAAACCTTTTTCCTGCAAGGGTATCCTCCAAGCTTTGAAGGGTGAGGACAATAAAGTTTTCTAGGATTTTTATGACCCACGAAGAACCTCAATAATTTTGTCCACCTCAATAAATTTGCTCTGGTGACGCAACTGACTCCTAATAAAAGAATCCTGTATCCTACTCGTCTGAATAGGCCATGATGGCCACCCCACAAAACAATATAGCCAAAAATATCGAAAACAAAGCGCAACGAACACATAGATTACGTCTGACACGTAAGCTTTTATTCTGACACGTCTGACTAAGTAAGTAATCTTATTGGTCAGCTCACTGTATGGTGGGTGTTGATTGGTTTTTCTACACCATACCAATCATTCACCTATTTTCTGATTGGCCTATTTAGATCCACATCTGGGTATATAAATCAGTTAGGTTTCTGTTTCGTTATCTTTCTGACGTATTACTCTGTTGAGTGTCAGACGAAAAGCTTAAGTAATCTTGTGTTCGTTTGGCTATGTTTCCGGTATTTCTGGCTATATTGAAGTTTTGTATCATACGAAGACTACCCCACCATAACTATTGTGCAACCTGAGTTGAAGAATATATACATCGAAAGATAAATAACTGTGTTTCCACCAAGCCCACATTATACATGAATGGTGGATGTTCGTTAGTAATTGAGGAAATCTATCACCGCCTTTGCAGTTTTTCCGGTCAGGACGTCGACAGCAGTAACTTTCAATTCAGTATCTCCGAACAGCATCGTCGCTTGCAGTTCGCGCGGTTTACTCCGTTTTTCCACGGGAATATCTTCAATTTTCAACTCTGGCATTTCAATCCTCAATTGACCGCACCGCTTCACCTTCTTATCCGTCGTGTAAAGATTCTCCGCTTTTTCGCTACAGTATATATTGATGACGGTGGATTTTTGCCCTGAGCGGGCCGGCGCATAGCTACGCGTAACTCTATCACCGAGACCTACTGACTCATCTATGGTGACAAACGAGTCGAAGATATCCTTACACCATACCACGCCATCTTTCACAACGCGCTTTGAGATATCATGCCGCTCGCTGTTGAATTTATTCAATACGCCAACGCCGTACGTAAACGCCGATCTCCGCACTCTAACAACAGTGGGATCGAGGCCAAACAAAACAGCACCTTTTAGTATAGTCAGGCCAACATCATGCGGTATTACGACCCGAACGCGGTCTCTGAACTGTTGCCGCACGGCGGTCTGCAAGAGAGGGGACTCGGCAAACCCACCAACCAGAAAAAGATGCCTTATCTCCTCGAGGCTTGGCTTCTCCAGCAGGCTTCTTATGTGGTCTACAATCTGTCTGAGGACCGGCTGGAATAACTCCTCCATTATCGAGGGAGCGATACGCAGCATCCCTTGTGACGACCACTTGATGTCCGGATTTTTGAATTTCTTGATCGCATTTTCGACGTTAGAGCGCCGTTTCTTTTTATAATAGTCGATAAAAGAGTAAGGAAGCGATATGTTTAAAGCGGTAGTTCCACCAGGTCGCGCGGTTCGTTTCTTAGACTCAAATGCAATGATTAAATCGACCCAACCGGCTGGCCGTTTGCTTTTGAACCGCTCGATGAAATCTGCGTCAAAGATTCGCTTTAGCAGGTTTTCGAACTCCTCGTCGACGCGGATGGCTCCGCAAGGCCCTCCGGTGCCGCGTTGTAATTCTTTCAATGTTCCAGAATTGACGTCAAGCTCATGGACGGTAAGGTCAACGGTTCCTCCTCCACAGTCAACTACAATATACTGCGTAGCACCTAAAATTTGAAAATATCTCATTTTTTACTGGAAATAAGGTGGTTATGGAGGGAGTAACTTGGAACATTTTGCAGAACAAGGATAATCATAATTTTAGACTCCGAGGGAGGAACTCGGTATCTGACCCGGGCATACCTGTCAAAAGTAGAATTTATGTACCAATGTTTAAAAAATGTATGCCCATACATATACCGAAATCAAGAAAAACTATACCCCAAGAAAGGTATACCCCAAGGAAAAGTATACACCAAATGTTTGAGAAAGGATACCGTTTTTTTGCATACCGTTTTTGAAACTTATAGACCGAAATCGTTAAAAAGGCATAGCCATACTGAAACAAAAATCATAAAAAGGCGAAAATAGACTTGGAGATGTTGCACCTGCTAGGAAGGATCGATCAGCTAGGAATCGCGAAAAGACTTGAGGAAACATCTCTGGCAACGGAAAGCTAAACTTGATTATGCAGGCCTAGTTCATTGTAATCTACTGTGCACTGTCCGAGTTTTCAGTTTTAACAGTTTTGCAGCTGACCATGTTCTACTCAAGTCTAGGTCAAAGTATGGCAAATGACGTAGTTTCAAACTGAATGAACAAAGCATCATTGATATATGGGCGACAAGAGACTTTTAAGGGGCACAGGTAGCATGTATTCATCATATTAGTAATGTAATAGATACATATATATTTGTAAATAACGGCTCTAGTATGTCTAAGGCGCCAAGTTGTAAGTGAGATGATGTTTAACGTGCTAGCCTTCGAAAGGACACAAGAGGTCTTATTTCGAGAACGGGCACGGTAGCATGAACTTTACTTCAACACTACATACATTATCAGTAAATAAGGTCCAAGTTTGTGAAATGCTCCAATCTGTACCATAGAAGTTCACATTTGAAAATGACTGCCCACTAAACAGCCCCTGAAGATGAGTTTGAAGTTATTTCGAACCCACGATGTGATAGATCTCCATCATCCTAAGTCAGTTTAGCACATGATCACCGCTGCACGCCCTTGTTGTCGGAATACGCTCAACCCTTTTAGCATTATGTACCTATTCGATACACCATAATAAGTTAGTTTCAAATCACAGAGATGCAAAAGGTACTGCTCGTTATTTAGTTATTGGTGGAATTATAATGTCATTCTGTTATGATATTCTGTAATTTGGTTTTTTTTATTTTAAATTTATTCACAAATTTTTTATCAGTTATTATTACTTTTCTAAACAAATACTTGTATTGCACTGTGTATTAATTTTTGTAGCTTGTTTTGTTAAAAAAGGACTGTTTAAATAACTACCTAGCAGAAGTCCTGGTTTGTTACAGTGGTTAGTGTGCTCTAAACTTCGTTTCATCTAAACCTTGAGAACATTTGTGACACGATTTCATCCAGTACAGAAGAAATAACGCTCTGAAAATTGTCACCTTTGTGCATTATTTCATTCAAAATTAGTTTTGGGGCTGTAATCTTTTTTACATAATATTTTCTAAAATTATCATATAACCAACCATGGTATCATCTTTGGAGATATTTTTGAAAGAAAGAAATAATGTAGAAAACTTCTGTTTTTGTTAATAACTAGCAATAGGTGTAAGCTATCTTCTCTGGTATTGTGATCAAGCCATCTTCAATTACTCTGAAAATTACACGTTTTAAGTTTACTGTACAAATCCAACCACTTTCCTATCAGGACCCATTTACCTCAAACAAAAATAGGAAAGTTACCTATGAAATCCTCTGAGATGAGTGAGTCATCCTGTGACCTCATTCGCACGTCATCTTCAATGATACAGTTTCGTATTCGCAATTTGCGACAGAAAATCGAGGCTGCCTCTGGCTCTAAGGCAATCAGCAGTCGCTCCGAACAATTCCAAGACGCTATCCCTGCCTGTAATTGGTAGAAAAATTCACAGAGATTAGAATATGTCGCGAACTTTCTCGTACGTTTTTCAGTCCCTGATCTCAAAATCTTCGTTTTTCTGTAACTGTTGATTTAAACGAATTCAATCGATCTCCCCAATTTCACATGACCTCTGCTCAAACAATTTGTGCTGCAAGTTCACCAAAAGGTCCGTTATTTCAGAGTATAGACAAGAAATCAAAGGATCTACAAATCCCCAAAGTTACATTATGAAAAGCGTAGCTTGTATTTCTGTGTTGTAAAAGAACTGGAGTGATATCCCCACAAGCATTCGGAAGAAATAATATATCGCTCTTTTTAATACAGGATTTAGAGAGTACCTCTTGAACCAATGAACAAACGACCCAAGCACGACCCCGGGAGGAGCAGCATTTTATTTATAGATATTTTTGTAGCTAATAATTTCGTAACTAGACACGCCTATGTAGTTTGAATTTTTGCTGAAAGATTGATAAAATCTAAAAAATCGTTTTTACAGAATCAAGCCTGTGAAAGCATTTGCATAAATAGAAGACGGCTATCTAAGCAAAGCTTAGTCGCAAAATAACAATTTAGGCGCGGGCTTATTCAAAAATAAAGCTGAGAAAACATCACGGTTGCACAGCCATTGCACAACCACTAGAAGAAGGCGAAATAAGACATTTGAAAATAGGAGATGTACGTATTTGAGTCATTTCCATCCGACTTCGGCTCAATTGGTATTTTCTTTACCTTTATTTATATCGTCTGCGTTATTAGAATTTTCATCCGTGGGATGTTTGATTAGTTTATCATATCTAGCCCATACACTTGGAGAATTCAAGGGATCTACTATGACGTTTGAATATTTTAGGGTATGGGGTTTAGAGTATTTTTCTGAATGGGGTGGGGGTTTATTCGAAGATTGATGGTAAGCTACAGTTCATTACCTCGTGAGCCGCCGTTCTCATGAATTGCTTTGCCGGTTGTCGCCATATAGCAGGAACTGTAAGTACCCACGTGATGTCATCTTCAAGAATCTTTGCTGTTGATTGGTCGGAGAGCTCGGCCAACACGTGTTCTTTGAAGAAGCGTAGAGCATGCGCAAACACCTTCACTGCAGGATATGCTTTTCCATTCGCTGCTTTGAGCATCACTGCTGGGTTCAAGACCTGAAATTTGATAGAAAATTCGAGTAACTTGGCAGAGAATGGAGTTCTAAGAAAGATTTCCAGGTCCACAAATGTTCAAAATAATCAAAATAAACTTGTAGCTAAATAGGGTAATCTGAGGATGATGTCCTGGAAATCAAGAGGAGAGCCCCAATCTAGACCCTGAAACATTAGTTTAGAAATAAAACCATATGAAACAAAATAAGATTAGCGTTTATACATCCAGTTAGATATGATAACGAGGCTAGAGGAAGTGACGTATATGAAGTGCAGTAAGTCTTCAGAGAGAGGGAAGCGGGTGGCCAGGGTAGTTACCATATTAATAATCCTAGGGGTAAAGTTTCATCAATGGGCCTAATTTCCCTTGAAGAGAGCTTATTATGAAACATTGATAACTTACATTTTACTTTGAGACCGGGGCTCCCTGGTAACTACCCTGGCCACCCCCGTCCCTCTCTCTGAAGACTTACTGCACTACACACACGTCACTTCCTCTAGCCTCGTTATCATATTTACCCAGGTGTATAAACTCTAATCTTATTATCTTTCCTATTGTCTTCATTCGCGTATTTATTGCATGTGATAGATTTATTTGTCAATCAGTAATATTGCAACTTTCACAATCACACGTCTCTTTGCTGGCACTGTGTCTTCAACTTTCTGCACGTTGAATCCAAGTTTACGTATGGACTGACTCGACCGACTCGCCGTTACTGCTGCAACAGCATATAGCGTGACACTATTGTCCACATGCTAAAGACCTACTTTAAACTGCTCAGAAAAGGTTTAGAAATTGTGGTAGATTTAAGTAGATTACGAAACATTCTTAAACCTTATGAAAGAAGCTACACTCTTTTTTATATAAGAACCAGTAAGTTTGATTTGAGGCTGGCTGCTCTTAAATTCTATTTCATTTTCAGGCTGAAATGTTCTTAAATTGTTCTTACTTTCATAATGCTTTGGAAGCCAATGTTTGCTGTCATTTGCGTTGAATTATCAACAATTTTTACTTTCTTGTCCAATCTGACACACGAAGTAACACCAATTCGTTTGTTCTATTTATTTCTTAGTCTTATGTTATTTTTAAGACTTACTTCCTTGAGCTAAAAAAGGCTAGCCTCGGCTTGTTCTTAGCTTGTTCTTAAATTTCACTGGTGTTCTAATAAAAGTGTTCTCAAATAAAAAAAAGTGTATTTAATATGAAAGAAACCAAACCTTGTAAAAGACCCAAGAAAAAATTTCATGAAATTGTGCTCAGCCATAGTTAGTGAGAGAGAGGATTACAGTATTGGTGAAGGCAATGCAGATTGTAAGTGAGCTAAGAAATTGATGGTCTATGTTCGGTATAAAAAACGGACCATAGATGTGGTTGGTCTGATTTACCTCACCAATGTTCGTTGTAGGATCATGTAGTGGCTAGTTCTGAAACTTTTAAGGAGATTTGCTAGTTTTGGCTGATTGAGATGATTCTACTGATTTCAGTGCTTTATTCAAGGGGGTCTCACTGTGGGGTTAACCTTTCGTCTTTTAGAGAAAGAGGACGATAGACTATTTTTCGAATAAACAACAGGAAGACTTAAGGGTTTTGTATTGTTTTGAAAGAGGCCCTGGCCAATTTCCTCACCAACGATTCATATAAATACTGCTCATACCTCTGAGTAATGGAGAGTCATCTTGAACTTCTCGAAATACAACCATTTTTTCGCGTCGGAAGGGTCCAAGTCGTGATAGAAGTCTCTTGCTCCGAACCCGAACGAGTGAAACTGGCCATCGGGCTTCAGCAGCAGTGTCGTCGGTATCTTCTGGTTGTTCACCCCAGGATCACCACCCTCCCACTTGCGCATCATATGAATGCTCTCTGGGTCACGGGTGAAGGCAAAGGCGTAGCCACTGAACGTAGTACCGAAGTCGATAGCTACCACGACGACTGAGGAATGAGGCTCCTGAAAGCCCATTCGCAGTCCAGAGTCGATTGATGCGGGGATGGAGCTTGCATGTGAGCGGATGGAGCTTGACCTGGACGACAAGGGGGATGTCATCTTCCTCTCATAATCAGATGCATTGGAGGAAAAATGTCTCTTTCGGTATGCTCCAGTCATCGATTGTCTCTCTCCGAACTGGTTCAGCAGTCCGTCTTTGACCTCGTCTCTCGGTGAGGTTGGGCTGCGGGAATTCGTACTCCCCTGGGAAATTCTACTCTTGTTGTTTATTGGCAAGCCTTGGTCGTCCATTCCGCTGTCCGTAGCAGTCTCCTCCGGGGACTCGTCATACAAGTTATTCTTCCGTCTCACCCTACGGCCATTTTTTCCGACCTTAACGCTGTCGCTGGTTGAAGATTTTGTACTTTCTGCAACACTGTCAGAATCAGTAATTTCAGGCGTTTCGCTACAACAGCCTTCTGAAAACTTATCAGCCGCATCTAATTCCTGACCTCGGCTACAATAGTCCACTGTTTCCTCATTGTTGATGTTCATAGATTTATTCATGTTTTTCATTCCTTCGGTCATCTCGTCCATTGTGTGACATTCCTTGCTAAAATCACTTTGTTCGTCCATTTGTTTTGAACTTCCACTACTGTCATTGTATAGGGAACAATCAATGATTTCCCCTGCATTCATTCGCGACCCTGAAGACTGAGACGCAGTGAGCTCGCTCATCGAAGATGCTTCTCCTGTGTTACTTTGCGAGCTTACAAATTGTCTTGAACCAAAATCTTCTATCGATTCATCAAACTCATCGCTGTTTTTTCCCGCGTTGCTTCTCGATCTTTCAGAGCCAGGGCGTCTAATCCTCACTGACTCGTAACCTGTATAATTCGTCGATGCCACAGATTTTCCAGAGCTATCCCCAGAGCATTCGTTCTCCGTCGGTTCATCCCCCAACGGCACGTCTTCAACTCTGACGACGGGCAACTCGCCATCCGTCCTCACAGACAGTTGAGACATCTCGCTCATAGTCGACCCCTCCGACTCGTAACCGTCATTCGCACTCTCCCCCAGTAAATGCCGGAGTTTGGCCGAGTGTTGTCTCAAACTTTTCTTCTTCATGAACTTCTTACCGAGTATAGTGAAAGGACCAACCGTTCGGTTCTCGTCCTCAGCCATGATATTTGAAACTGGCACGCAAAACAAGTGAACTTAATAAAATCTTCCATAAATAAGACGCAGTCAACAATACATATGATATAAAGGTTGTTTGTTGTTGGGATCCTGGTGTTTGCACACTAAACACGATGTTTCTTGGTCGTTTGTGATTAGACCTAATACGTCATAGAAATACTTCAGTATTATCCTGTGCAGTAATCTTCAGATTGAACCCTTCATAACGTTATAATCATGCCAAAATATTCAACTAGGTTAGGTGCTGTTACCTCAAATGCCACCAATTTTTGCAGCACTACATTCTTTTTTTATAAGAACCAATTTGGTTTGGAGCTTGCTGTTCTGAAATGTTCTTCTACTCCAAACCGGTGACGAATGTTTTGGCCATGCAGGTCCGCTATACTTATGTGAAACAGTTGTAAAACAATATCGTGAAAAACATCTGAGACATAAAAACCGAGTACATACACGTGCAGAGTGTAAGAATTCGATCAATTGTGTATTTTTTGATAAAAAACTTAAGAAAAGCAAAGGACTATTGTCTATTCATGAAATCATTCCATGAAGACGATAACTTTTTGGGACACTTGTAACTTGAGGTGCTTTCCTTGCTCAGTCTCATGAGTATACAAATTAACACTTTAGTCAGGGGAAGGTAGTTACCATTTGATCTTGAGTCCCGATTTCATCAGATTTTGAAAACCGGAATTCAGTTGCCTTTAGAAAAAAGCGTATTCAACAAACTTACAATTCAAACTTCCTACAAGATTCAGCAAATACAAGACGTATAGAGTGTGTTTGTTGAGGGCTTTAGACATAGAATGGCGTCAGCAAACGTTAGCTTTGTCAAAGCACGGTAACAATGGTCAGGAACCTCGGGGATTTAAATATTAGGCCGGAGAAAAACAAACTCCATTCACCAATTATTTTGTGATGAAGCTGAGTCATATTAGGTGGAGAAAAGACAGTTTAGTAAAGTGATATGCGATGTAGGCCTCTTGACACCTTCGAACGACGCCATTTTGGACAGGGACAGAGAAAGTAAGGTAGGCCATCTAGTGCGTCACATTTCATGCCTGCAAAATATTTACGCACCGGGACGACTGGGTCTGATCCCAGTGAAATGTGAATCACAAACTTGGAATTTGAAATCGGATAATGACTTATTTGGCTTTGTTTTCAGAGAATCAAACTAAGGTTTAGCATCGTAAAAAATCTCGCTGGATCTAGGGGCGTAGGAAGCATTTCAAATTTGGTAGGCATAACACTTCAAGGGCACTATTTTCAGCACGGAAGAGAGGCAATTTACGAAAGTAGAAGGGGCACTTTTTTATTTTACAAAATATTTGGGGGCACGTGCCTCCGGTACCCCCCTGAATTTGAAATCTGACAAAGACTTATCTGGTTTCGACAACAGAGCGTTTAGAATCAAACTATGGTTTAGCATCGGAAAAAGATCTCGCTGCATGCAGGAACGTAGGAACCATTCCGATCATACTTCAAGGGCACTATTTTCAAGAGGGGAAATTTCTTAAAGTGAAAATGGTACTTCATTATTCTTTGCAAAATCTTTGGGGAACGTGCCCCTGGTGCCCCCCGGTTCCAACTTCCCTGGCTGCATGTGTTTCTATAACATTCCATTTTGATTTATACATTGTCCTGTGACCATGACAGTCGTTAGGGTACCAGGAAGCCTAAACGCAAGGCCCTCCCATCTACTTCTGTCTTCAGCCAATTTGATACACTCGCTTAGTTTTAGTCCTGTCCATTTATCTGTTGACTGCAGAATTGTATGATATCTACTTTGTCAAAATAAAGATGAGACCACGCTACCGTTTAGCCTTGCTGTTGAGATACATTATTATAAATTGGCTCTTTTATGAAAGCTTCATTGATGGGATCAATTAACTAAGCATGTGCAAATAATAGGTACCGATTGGTGACGATTCTTGTTTGCCATCGACTGTTTCTGGCTATCGTGCATACCTGTGGCACAAATAAAGAGCGCCAGACCTCCCTTATTCTGTTCCATACAGTGGAATTTCGATAAAACAAACCTCGGATATATGGAACAGTGCAATATGGAACAGCGGTATAACGAACTAAATGCGAGCCTGTGTACAGACTCAACTGGTTTTTGTTTTTTAAAAGATTGAGGAGAATGGAAATTCCGAGGTTTCTCTCCGGTAGTAGTTCTCCCTACCTGAGAAACCTCAGAATTTCCACACACCTCAATTTTCCAAAAACACTATCCCAGTTGAGTCTGTACACAGGCTAACTAAATGTCTGTTCCCCTGGATTTTGTCTTATAAAATATAACTGGTGTATCGAGCTCCCAACGTTACGAACAGTTTTCAGGTTACCTTCGGTATTCGTTATTGCGGGATTCCACTGAAGTAGCGAAGAATTAGTTGATGTCCTTTCCGCTAGCAGGACTTAGACGGTTCTCATAAAAAATATTTTTATTTAATTAAACGCTTAATTTATCCGAATGAGAAAAGAGACCCTCTAAATATGTACTGATTCGACCATGATTTGACCAGCCCTATTGATCACAGTAGGCTAGTGGATAGAAGTAGCTCAAGGCTGCAGCTACGAGTATGTCTGATTTTACCGAACTTATCGCTCCGTTCGTATCTGCTCGAGTCCCTAACAAATTCATGAAATCAAAACAAGAGCCTAACCACCGGCATGACCTATATTAATTGTTTTACTTCCATTTCAGAATGGCAATGTTCTCCGATTCAAAGAAGATTACAAACAGCACAATGGCAGAGAATCAGTCAACTAAATCACGGTTGAAAACAAGAAATCTGAATAGGCCGGTGATTTCGACGAGAGATCCCAAAGAGATATTCTTCAAGAGGCCTGAACCAGTGCAGGGAACTGGGATGAAAGGACTGAAGATGGAAGACGAAAGCAAAGAGCAGGAACGCGAAGCTGAGGTGAAAAGACTGAAGGAGAAGCTGACAGCTGCCGAGTCAACGATCAAAAAGCTAATGAAGAGAGATAAAGAGATGACTGAAAGGTAGATGATTAGCAGCGAATTTTCAATCCATTCGACCAATGCGTATTTTTCTGTTTTTCTGTAAGAAAGTCGCTATGCAGGGCCGTCGAGGGACCGGCTGGACCCAAGGGTAAAGGTGAATAAAACGGGCCTAAACTCCCCTTAAAGAGAGCTTATGACCAAAAATAATGTATAACTTAGATTTTACGGGCCCCTAGAAGCCCTGGGCTCCCTGGTAACTACCCTGGTAACCCCCCTCTCTACGGTACTGTCAATATAAGAAACCCAGACTCTCGCTGGAATGGCTATAGATAAAAAAACTCCAGTATTTGAAAAATATTTTGTTAGGAAACTTCCTCATCGTAAGTAAGTTGAGAGCATCTGATTTCTGATTTTACCCTGGGGAACGTCAGTGTAGTACTGTTGAGGATACTCAGTACTGATAGGGGATGTCATCAGTACTGTAGAGGGATACCATTAATACTGTGGAAAATTTTCAGCTTTGGGTTACCTCCGCAGTGCTTAAGGTATCACCTCATGTTTTGCAAGGAGTGGAATCCAGACCCCCATCTTTAAAATATGACCCATATAAGATTTTTGCAAAAATAAAATGATTTATTTTCTTGAAGGATTTAAGGGCGTAGCTTTAAACTTCCCCGGGAAATGCCCATGACTACCCCATTTTTGGAGGCTCTGTACGCAACTGTGAAATACTCAGAATCCTTGCCGTAAACGTTGAGGGACCTCAAAGAACCTAGCAAATATTCATTGTGAAACTTGTGACAGTAAAGCTTAATGGCATAATATTATCATCATTATTATCATCATTATTATTTTAACTTCAAACTGTTTGGATAGTCTCCAGAATTGTAACGCACTGACGAAGGAAGTGTTCCGAAACATTTGAAAAATGCAGTCTTAGTTGTAAATACGAATTTTATCTGTAAATATTGAATGTGGCTTTAATGATTTTTATATTATTATTATCATTATTATTTGAATCCTTTAGATTGTCGATCGAAGTGCAGCGTCACGTGAAACAGAGCGGAAAATTCGAGAACTTATCGCACGGTGGCCTCCGTCTGACGCACCTGATTGAGAGGTACGAGATGTTATATTCGCAAGGGAGGCTGGATGCGTTGGACGAGCTGGAGGAGCTTCCGCAGCTGAATAAGATGAAGAAGAAAGAAGATATCAAGCATAAAATCATGGCTGGAATTATGGTTGTAAGTTAAGTGTTCGAAATGTACAAAAGGAGTTAACAAATATCCATACAAGAACCAAGGGGGGTTCTTCCATAGTTCACATACCTGGGAATGTGCCTCTGTAGAGGATGGATCTTTTTGGAGTTTCAGTCTAGCCATAGGTATACTTTTTTAGTTCTCTTTCTGACGTGCAACTCTGATGAGCGCCTTAGTAGTTATTATATTTCGCTATTTTTCTGATTTTCCCGTCCATTCTCAAGTTCTGTATCTATCAAAGACTATTCTGATCTACTTCTTGATGATGTCAGACGCAAAGCTTTAGTGGTTATTATGTTTCACAATTTTCTTCTTTTCCTCGTTATCCTTAATATCTGTACCGATCAAAGACTGTTCTGACGTACTACTCTGATGGTTGTCCAGCGCAAAGCTTCAGTAGTTATTCTGTTTCGCTATGCTTTTGCCAATCAAGACACCAATCAACAGCCTTCTGCCCTAGCCGAAAGCCACTTTGTAAGCTGCAAAACAAAATCTATTTTGATCAATGAAAATAGATTAACTCGATGGTTAAGCTAGATTAAATATCAAAAACCTGAAAATATTTGCATTCCTGTTTCTAGCCACGTCACAACGACTCCCTCTACTATTTGATTGTCTGTTTTTGGTGAAACTCAACTTTCGACGCCTTTATAGATTTGTAAAAAGTTTGAAATTTGGAAAAAACTTAAGATGGCCTCATACTGGTGACCAACTACCATTTCGTGCTAAAATCTTTGGCTGGAGTCGTCCTCTAAGATCTTGATTTAAGGAGAATAAAAATTGTCGGTTTATAGTTCGTCTCCGTTAACTCCTGGGATAGGCACGAACTTCTATTTCATATGGTATATACCCTTCTGATTTTGTTTGGTTTTAAAATATTCCGAAAAACCCGAGGAAATACTTTGCTCTGGAAAAATATTTGAAAAAACTTCACAGTAAATTCTGAATCTTACCCTGATTTGCGTCTTATTTGCTACTAATGCAGTTATTTTCGATTCTGCTTTACCTCCTTTCATTCAGGCCTCGCATAGAATTTGTCGTGAATACGCTGATCTGATACGCAACTCCATACTGAGGCTGCTTGGTGTACCTCAAGGGGCAACCAAGGCCACTGATGACCACCCTCAGAATCAAATGGAATTGAACATCGACGAATACTTGCAATCCAATGCAGATAAATATAACATCGAACAAATGGTCAAGGTTAGTGAGACTATTCCACAAATATCAGTTTGAGAATAGAGGTTTCTGCGTTAGATAAAATAGTTATCTATAGGGGGATGTGCCCATTAGTTTCATTTAGCAACATTTTATACAGAATGACCCATTTTACCCCTGACCCGTTTGCCCCGAATTACTCTATAGGGGCCAGGGTTTGATTTTGGGTCATTTTTGCTATTTGGCTATGAGCTACTTAGTCAGGGTTAGGCCTATGGTTAGGGTTAGGGTAAGAGGTATTTGGCTATAGGCTTCTCTGCTATTAGGCTAAAAACGTCGAACCTTGAATATTAAAAAAGTTCTCCAAATTCAGAGTTTTCGTAAATCCATAACCAAGTCAGCGCTGATTTTTTCTGTGTGTTGTTGCTACTACAGAGACAAATAACTAGCAGAAACTTGAATTTTTGTGTCAATATTGTTTTAGTAGGTCTAGAGGCATCTTTTCAACTTTGCTAATACATTCCCAAAGAGGAGTCAAAGACGAAATCCAAAGTAGAAAATTGGCCCCAACTTGGTTGTCATCCAGGCAAAGATAATAATCAAGCAGTGAATGCATGATTTATTGGTTCTGATTTTGATATCAATTTTGATCCCAGTCTAAAACACATGAGATTAATGTCTCCCTTCTAACTGCGAACAAGGATAACAATTTTACCTTTATCGTGTCAGGATGTTGAAGAGCAACTGAGAGAGATCCTTCCAGAGTTCCCTGACCTGGCAAGCAAACCACACATTGCGTCATACATTTGCGAATGCGTTCGACTGTCGTGGACAATCGTCAACCAAACGCCACCCATGGAAATCGAATATACGTCAGAACGCCTCAGTTCAGTAATGCACAATCGATTTCACACGTCAGACCAGAAAAACCAGTGGATTAAACTCTATGTATGGCCTACTCTTGTTAACTCGAAGGACAAAAATATTTTATCAAAAGGGGTTGTTGTAACATGATAAGTCGGTATGTATGGATGATAATAGCCAAGCTGATGATTTCAGTAATCGTAATTATCAGAATTCACCCTAGGATTTTTGCTTGACTCCCAGGGGGGTGTACTCGGTACACAGACACACGGGTCAGTCTAATAATTCAACAAGCAACCCAAAAATAGCAAAATCGATGTTCTCCTAAACCCAAAAATATCAGTTTTTCTGTATCTTGTACCAATAAATACAGCACCGTGGCTTGGGGGGTGAACCATTGTTCGAGAACATTAGGAAGACTATGGACCATGAACAATTAGGAAGACTGTGAACAATTGGATTTTAGGATTATTGCCCCCCCCATTCTTATAAAAATGAAAAAGTCAAGGATGAAGCATCATGAGACCTATTTTACAGGGTGTAACAGAACACCTTTTTTGGGCAATAAAATCCATCCCGTACTCCGCTGTGGGCATGGGGGCAAAGATGTACTCCGCTGTGGGCATGGGGGCAAAGATGTGTAGGGGGTTAGGGCAAGTTGTCAATGCCTCTTTTGGGTAATATTGATGGCAGCAGGCTCGGTCGAATGGTATAAAAAGAAAGCTTACATGAAGTACTCAACCACGCCATCAATTTTGAATTGACAACAATATGTTCGGACCCAAAAAAGATGTTTCTGACAACTTACCCCTGTGACAACTTGCCCCTCCCTCCCCTACTAATCAAGCAGTGAATTTACGACTTGTTGTTTCTGATTGTAATTTCAATTTTTACCTCGATCTAAAACACCTAAGATTAATGTCTCTTTTCTTCCTTCTACTGCAAACAGGGTACGAATTTCTACCTTTATCATGTCATGGACATAGAGGCATGGACATAGACAGGGGGCTAACCTCTCGCCAAAATTGCCTTGTTACAATATCAAGATTTTGGTCATAGACTGATGAGTAATAGAATAACGAATTGATGCTTTAGCTGCTGATAAGCCTCGAGCTGTTAATCACAAAACTGACCGCTGATATGTTTTGCCTTCGAAGGGGCACATGCAATTGACTTCTAATTAGAAGTGGCAAGGGTCGGATATTTATAGTTCTGGACTTAGCTTCACACAGTAAAATTGACAACCAGAAATATTAGAGAAAACGGTTTTTTCCACTTTATTAGTTTTGTCACTTTTTGTCTATAAAAGGTCCTGGAATCGTCCATAAATTAACGACGATTTTCCCTAATTTAGGCAAAGAGTGTTTCCGCCCACAGCTTAGGCAGAGGTGCTATTTACCATGAAAATACCAAAACTTTACTCTGGGACAAAGATAATCTAGAATCATCTGTCTTTTGACAGACAGGTGGCTAACCTCCTTTGACAGAGGGGCTCTACCCTCTGAACCCTACCCCACCTAAACTTTTCAGCACCGTACAAAAATAGCAGCTCTCTCATCAAAAAAGCTTCTAATGTGAGTGGACTACATACGGACGGACCTTGACTCGAATTATCACAAGGTTGGACTTTTTATTTCTAAGTTCCAAGATTCGTGATTTTTTTAAAGATTATACAAAAGTGATACCTCTGTTGGCCGAGTGGACTAAGCCCAGGGCACTATATGCTCTGTTCTGACCGTTCGATCACTCGTAAGATAGGACCTTTGGGTTCTAAACTTTAAGCCTAAGGCTTTTAAAGGAACTGAAAACAAATACAATTCATAAAAAACTGTGGCTACATGACTTGGCAAGCAATTTCAAAACAATTCAAAGTTTTTATCTGAGGTTTCCTGAGAAGAAATTCATGAAAAGAATTTAAAAGGAAACTTGAGGGAAAGGATAAGGAATTTTGAAGAAAAGGAAGGGAAAACTAAGGAAATTTTTTCTTGACACAGTGCATTCTGACCCTGGTTCCTTACTGACTTGTTGGTTATTGGAAAAAAGAGTAAGCAGTTTCAAGGATAGGTTCAAAACTATAATTGCGCAACATTTAAGATAAAGATAGGTACTAATAAGAGTATAAGACGCTTTCACGGTTACAAAGTGTAGAGAGTTGTTGCTGCTGTTTTGTCGTCGCCGCTGTTTTTATTGTTGCTGTTGTGAAGAATCTAAGCGCGCGAGAAATGACTGAAGTTTTAACAAGGCCTAAGATGTCAATGGCGATTAAAGAAAAAAATGGCGAAAAGAGAACTTTATAAACCTGCCCCATCAACACTGGAGGCAAACATTCAGAATTCTCCACAGTAAGAATATTATGCATTTCTAATTTCATTAAAGTTTCAGTGATTACAAGGTGTTAGGTATATGCAGCAGGCAGCAGGCAGGCCTTTTTCAGAGGCCTCCACCCTTCAATAAATATGGAAACGTTTATGAGGCTAATATGGCGGAACAAATTTCAATCAAAGTGATGACAGAAATATGACAATAAGTTTCTATGTAACCAAGCCTCAAATGATTGTGAAATGTGAACCAATGAATGACAGAGAAAAAATCTTTTATTCAGAAATTGTATCGTCTCGAAATTCCCCCTCGATTCAAAATTTCAATTTTTTCTGGAAGCTTTTCTGGATGCAGTTTTGAAAGTCTTGAAAATATTGTTAATGTTTGTCAATAAGCCTTTGTAGGTCACCGGCCATTCTTAAAAAATTTTTGTTAGGGATTGTTCTGTAATCCATGGCGAGTATATTTAAACCTTTTTTATTCCAAGAATTTAAACATGTTCAAGGTAATTGATATCAAGTTGTATCAAGTGATTGACTAGGCCCAAGTCGACGATTCATGGTAAGATGGCAAGTATCTAGCCTGGTAAGGCCAAAGTAGGTTATTGCTGCTCCTATCGCTAGATGTACAATCAGGAGGGCTAGATGAAAGAATGCCCTGATACAAAATCCTAAAAAAATGAATTTACCTTGCTACCATATCTGGCTTACAATACATAAAATATAGGTTATGATCTGAGCTCAAGCTATAATGTGTGAGAATGAAAATGACACGAGTAGAACTCACACCCAAAACCTATAGATTTGTACTCTAGTGCGCTACCACTGAAGAGTGATGACTGTCTCACACCTGGAGGACCATTGCAGTCCCAGCACTCGATATGGTTGAAGAAGTAAACTTTAGAAGATGTAGGATTTTAAAAATAGGGGTCCCCCTCAGCCATTAGGTTTTGTTCCACAGTCAGAAATCCTCAGGAATGCTATGACTGGTAGGTTGAGTGTGAACTATGTTTATATTTGGGATGCCAGGTTGATGATTCTCGTATGTGATTGGTTAATCTCTACATTTAAAGATGATATTTTCCTGCAACATGCACAAAGTTTCTGCCCTACACTTTGAGTAACATTTCATACCAACATTAAAATTTCCTATGTGTTGCCTGTCCTAAATAGATGGTCTGACTGAGGTAATTCTGCAAGTCTGTGACTGGCTCTTTGCCTAGTTTTATGAGAGTATTAAGATTTGTTGTACTTTCTAGCTCAAAGTCTTTGGCACAAGGAGTCCTCTCAACTAAGAATTCGTCTTGGCAGGAAGAATTGAACAAGTTGGTGTTTATTTATTGTTATTTAAGAATGTCTTCTCTGAATCTGTGATTTAGGGGAGCCTCCCTATTTTATGATAACTTTCTTTAAAGTTGATGTATATAATTATTGGTAAATAGCGTCTACAGCCCTGTTTACACTACACAAACTAACCTGGGTTCGCCCCGGGTTAAACTAACCCAACTCTGGAGGTGTGTTTGACCTGGGACAAACCTGGGTTAGCTTTCATGAAATGTAGTGTAAACGCAAACCTGGGGCAAACCTGGGTTAGTCCGCGTAGAACGCATGCACGTTCACGAAGAATAAGAATTCAGCGCCAATTTCACAATTATTTCCTCATGTTATTTCGATGCGAGTCGGTGATCTTCGAGATTCTGAATTTTAATAACCATGAGCGACAGCCAAAGTATAACGGATAGAGGGTCGACATGGGATGATGAAGAGGTTTTAGAATTAATTCATATTTGGGCTGATGAAAGAATTCAGCACTCAGCAGCAGCTTGATGGCTGTACTCAAAAGAGGCCTATTTACGCTGTCTTTCCTGACACCCTCTCCTCCTTAGTGATATCATTTTGAATATTTGATTTATTGATATCACAATTAACTTCAAGAGAAAGATTTGTCTGGAGAAATGCATTCCCCAAAGCATATTTCCTTGTTATCGTTACTGTCGGCCATTGCATTTTTTGGGAATCTATGGATCTTGACATAACTGCCACGCTGCGCATGCGTGCATATTAACTAACCCAGGTTCGCCCCAGGTTTGTGTTTACACTGTCAAATGTGCAAAAGGCAGTGTAAACAAAACTGGGGCGAACCTGGGTTAGTTATAACCCGGGGCGAACCCAGGTTAGTTTGTGTAGTGTAAACAGGGCTTACTATATAATAGAAAACAACTATAAAAACTATGATTTAAGCAATAATATCAAAAGCATATCAAACAAGAATAGCACAGGAAGCTTTGCGGTATATCACCAGATATCCAACACCAATGGGAGAGCCAGCGTAAGAGCGCACATAGGGACATAGGAGCTAGGGCACCAAAGGCACGTACCCCCAAGACTTCACAAAAAACAGGAAAATGCTCTTTTTAATTTCAGGAATTGCTCATTTTACTTAATGAGGGGATTGCTGAGTGGTTAGATCACTTGACCCTTGTTCGAAGTGTCCCGGGTTCAAAACCACCTATAGACCTGTCAAAAAGTGTGAGGAGAGAATTAGCCAGCTCTCTGTAATTCCAGGCAAAAAGTCAAAAGGAATCACTAGGTGTGGTCACATCGAGAGGAAGGACCAGGGTTGCACTACTCGCTTAGTTTACCTATTCAGTGGACCCTTTGTGCTTGGCACATAAACCCATACCTTGCAAAGATAGTAAGCGTATGTGCCTATCATCATCAACAACAACAATGAAAAAAGCGTAACTGAAGCGTTGTTTCCCCCCTCCAAATTAGAGATGTTTCCTCTTTCCCTAAGCGCTGACAACATAGGTCTTATGCTAGCATGAAATTTGGGTCTGATACAAGCAAGAGCAGAATAAAGCCTCACAGCTCATTCCATCTCATCAGATAATTTGTTGTAAGAATTCAGTTTAAGTTTGGGTTCAGAGTTCACCTGGACCCTAATTCTAATCCAGGCCAACTTGGGATAATATGTAAATATATCTGATAGATAACCAATTTGACCAGAATTGTTAATTTTTTGCAGGTCAATAATCAGTCAAGATACCTCTCATCAAAAATGTAAGGATGTTGTCTGTTCATTTTGTTTTACAGTTTTGCTGATTTTGAGCCAGGAAAATATTCAGCCTGTAATAGTTATGATGCAACAACGTTCATCTGACTTCAAAAATGGGAGAAATATCAAACAAGATCTTTAACTAGACCTACAGAACTTTGCCCTTTTAAGATCTTCAGATCCCAAGAACAAGACTGAAATTACGAAGAATGGCTTTCATTGTGCAGCTCTCATCCTGGAATGCTACTCCTTTTGAAATTTGTCAGCAACCTACACTAGATCAACTATTCTTGAAAATTGTATAAATGACAGGGTCAGTGTCTGTGTGCAGCTTAATAATTCGCTACAGAGAGCTTCAGCAGTACCGAATAATTTGTTTTTTAATGCTCAATTATCTCTTTACGCAGCTACAGATTTAAGAAGGAGCCTATTGTCTACCATTGAAAGAGAAGTCGATTTTAGAACACCTGAAAAGTGAGTTTTTCAAACTAATCTACTCAAGCAAATTTTGCTAGGAATTTGAATTTCTACATTTTCTTCTTTTATGATCTTTGTTGCCTCCCCATATCTTAATTCATTAATTATTATATCAGTTCAAATAAATGAGAACATAGATGTTTGAACCAGTTCTCCCTGTTTCAAGAATGCTAATCATGCTTTCCAATTCCTCGATTTATGCTTTATATATCTTGTGATTTCATATCTAATCTAGAAGATATCCACTAGGTAGGGGGACACCTATGATTTGTTCTTTGTGTTTTTGTTCTCCTTATCTTGAAAGCTATGATTGAAACTACAGAGTTTCTCAGATCAGACAAACTACCCCCCCCCCCCCTCTCTGCTTGAAGTCAAAATCAGAGTAAAATTACAAATCCCTTCTTGTTTACTAGCTTTGAAATCAGCCTAGTTGTAGGTTTAGTCAAAATCCGAACTTTGAATGGATATTTGTTACTATCGGCCAATTTCAATGATCCAGGTATCTTTGTCTTAACACAAGTGGAATTTAATTGTTTCTTAGAAGATTTGAAATTCATTATTTGGTTTAATTTTTACATGATATAATCACCTGCAGCTAAAAAATATATCACAATTTAAAGATAAGTAAAACTTTAAGGATTTGAAAATTTAACAATGAAAGCGTGAGTACAATGCGTTGGGAGTGCTGATCTTCTGTGGATTCTTGTTGTAGGCTAGGGACTAGCTCTTTAAATACATTTTGATTCTTTTAAACAATTTAAAGCTGCTGACTCACGTATTCGAGACTCTCGTTAGCAATCTCATCGTGCCCTTTAATTCAAAATTATTTTGCTTATCACTAGACTCAATGAAATCATTTGGTTTACTCCGTATTTTAACGAATTCGAATTACTTATCCAGGAGGATTTCTTTGGAGAGGTTGGAACGAAAATCCCATTCAAGTTAGTATGGTATTATGTTCTATGTACAGTTTTTACAGGTTTTATGATCGAATCAAACATGATATTTTATGGTTGAATTAAGATTGATTGCGCATTTGTCAGAGTAAGGGTAACTGATTCCCCTTCAACTCTACATCTGAGGGAAAACGTTTAGTTCTATGATGCCAAAAATTGTGTTTCAACGAATAAATACACTTCCTACCTTTGATTTTGTACACATAACATGATTGTGAAAGGAAAATTAGAATATTGGCATCGATTTAGAAGCGAATGGAAACCATTTTCCACGATTTGGGAACGATTCGCAATGGTCTCGTGTTTATCGACAGTTGTTTTAAGGAAAAATACCGGGTGACTTGGAAAAATATGATGGTGCTGGCAGACCTATATTTGATTTAATGCACTCATGATGAAGTTTAGTTGTATCATCGCACAGAGAAAAACTAACTTAGATTTCGAGACGTTAGACGTACCTCTATTCTATGAAAACTTCAAGTTTGCATTGCTTGTTTATGCTTAGCTTTGACTTTCGTTTGGATTTCGATGTTTTCGTTTTAGAAGCAAAGTCCAGTAGAACTCCCGATGTAACAGTTCCGCAAGATAGACTCGATGACCAATCATCAAAGGCAAGGTTAGTTATGGCTAGAAAATTAGTTATTCTGGATTCCGTACCGAGTCTGTCCACATCAATACTGCATATAAGAAACTCAGATTATCAAATAAAGCTGTCCAGTTTCTTATAAAGAAGGAATTATCTGCTGATCAATTGTGGATCATCACCCCATGTAATGGTTCTTACTAAAAAGTCTCTATGCTTTTTGTAATGCAGCAAATAATCATACCAGGGGATGGAAAACTAAATGGCTCTGGTTTCTTCTACATCTCTTTCCTCTATACGGGGACGTACAGTTCCTTTCAGCCACCTCCTTTCTATTTGGTCAGTGTTAATCCAGGGTTTAACACTAAGTTGGGTTTCATTTTCGTTTTCTTTCTCCCCTTCTACATGACTGTTACACGCAAAGCTTAAATGGATTTTACTCTATTAAATTGGGCATATGCCTACAATATCTGTGTTTTTCAATATCTGTTCAATGAGAAATCGTCTTGACAGTAAACAGGAGCCAATCAGATCACAGCTTATCAATTCTATTCTTAATCACGATGTCTTATTATTGTCTAATGGCTTTAACTTGTCATATTGTTTGGCTACGTTTCTGATTTTGTTGCCATCCTCAAAAAAAAGAGCGGGAACAAAGTTATTTCTCTGTTTTCCTACAGAACTATATTCAAACTGAAGAACGAAGTTGTGGTCGTAGATGCCTCTGGTCCTGTCTTGAATCCCCAGCTCAGGGAGGTTTCAACGACCTCTCACACGGTCTTTTCGCCTGCCAAGGTCGTGTGCCATTCCCCTTCTCCAGGGAAATCGCCTAGAACTGAGGGGCAAGGAATGGAAGAAAATGTCACAGTTAAAATCAAGTCTCCAAAAGAAATTATATTTGGCGATGAAAATGCGTCAAAGAATGGTAAGTTATGGTTGATATTTTTGTAGCAGTTAAACATATTTCATTATAGGATTATTTACTATCTTTGTAAGGTATTGGTTTATTCAAAAAAAGCATATGGCCCACTGAATAGGTAGAGTAATCGACGCAGAACATTGATAATTGATTGGCAAATATGCTTACTGTCTTCGTAAGGCATTGGTTTATATGCAAAGCAGAAAGGCCCACAGAATAGGTAGACTAATCGAAGCATTACATTGATGGTTGATAGGTAAATGTGCTTACTATCTCCGCAATGTATTGGGTTATGCACCAAGTTCATATGGATCACTGCATAGGTAGACGAAAGACCATTCGCAGCAGTACATTGATAATTGATAGGCGAAAACGCTTTCTATCTACGTATAAGGTATTGGTTTTTGTTCAAAGCACAAAGGGCCTATTAAATAGGTAGACTAAGCGAATAGTACGACCCTGGTCATTTCTCTCGATGTAACCACACCTCGTGACTCCTTTTGCCTTTTGCCCCAAGTTACAGAGCGCTGGCTTCCTGCCCTTCTCACTCTTTATGTGACGGGTCCGAATACTGGCTGCAACTCACGAGCATTTTCTTTAAGGCTTGAATTCTATAACCACTTGCCATCCCCATTATATTTATTTTTACATGGTGAATAGTTGACAGTGAACATTATAAGCGTATTTGCCTATCATACTATCAAGGGTAATAGCAATTACAGACTTTTATTTACTCTATCCTTCATTGCAAGCTAGAATTTTACACATCACTCCATTATGTCGTTTCCCCTTAATCAGGTGTTGGAAATTCCATCCCCCTACTTTTTCTTTTTTTTACCTCTAGCGTGCATTAGGGATCACATCAAGTTATTTGTTTTTTTTCATTTAGATTCTGGTGAAATCCACAGTCAGACGTCTCCCAGTAAAGATTCTTCAAGTCAAATGTTCGTAGTTGATTTCTAAGTACCGAAATAATCTGATTAAACCCTGTGGGGGTGCAGAAGTTGATGCTTGAAATTGTGAGCTTATTCGAAAGGGGGGCTTATTCAAAACTGAAGAGATTAGACACCAAAAATTCATTTTCAATGCTTTATTAAGGAGGTACTGGTCTACTAATGAACCCACATCTCCAGCTCTGTTCTTGTAAGCCTGAAGCTTAATTACGTCAGCCATTTCTAAATCTTCGTCGTAAATATTTTCATAATACATGGGCTCTCTGACTAAAGTAAGACATTTTGCCTTTTAAAGTCTGCATTACTAAGAAGTTGAATACACGAGAGCTACTCAAAACTGCCTGAGCTTGCCCAAATCGCCACGAGCATCAGTCTTGGTGAGGGTTTAACCCAATAACGTTCTGACAGGGGGGTCTAATCACGTTAAAAGTTGGCAAAGGCAAAATTTCAACCTTGAATGTTGGTTTATTTTATGCAATAACCCTCAGATGGTAGTATAAAGTCATATGCCATTGAGTAGTGTCTTATCAACATGTTGTTGCAGAAGCATCAATTTTGATTTAAACTCTGATGATAAGACTTCATTTCTGGAATTCAACTACCCTCCTTCAACAATCCTCTGTGCTCTACCTGAATGCAAAATGATATGGATATTTCATAACATTTCAGTTTTATAGAATTACGGTTTTCTAAATACTTCTAGAGGTCAAGATAAAGTCAGCCAAATCAAAAAGAAGAAAAAGGGTAAGTGTTCAGTGCACAGAATCTAGTTTTGGATTCCGCGACCTAAACGTTCCACCAATCATGTTGTGGGGCAATCCATTGAATCGAGCAGCCCGAGCCGTACCAATCACTTAAACTATACCATACCTCACCAAATGTAGAGACTAGCCTACCTGGGTTCCTCAACAACTACACTGGACCTACTAAAGAACCTGCATAAAAACTACACCAGACCAACCAAAGGACCTACATTACAACTACACCAAAGCTACATGATAACAATAGTAATTACCACAGCTGAAGTAGTTGGCAAAATTTATGTTCAAGGATTATGTTTTCCTTCCACAAAGTATGAAGAAACCCAAGAACCACTTCTTGCTGGATCGTGCAAGTACTCGTATATAAGGACTAACTGTAGACACCTATTCTGTAGACACCTATTTCTGTAGACGCCTATCTCAGTAGACACCTATCTATGTAAACACATATCTCTGTAGACACCTATCTCTGTAGACACATATTTCTGTAGACACCTATCTCTGTAGACACCTACCTCTGTAGGCACATATTTTTGTAGACACTTATCTTTGTAGACACCTATCTTGTAGACACTTATCTCTGTAGACACTAAACTCTGTAGACACATATATCTGTAGACACCTATCTCTGTAGACATCTATTCTGCAAACATCTATTCTGCAAACACCTATTCTGAAAACACCTACTTCTGTAGACACCCATCTATGTAGACACCTATCTCTGTAGACACCAATTGTAATGAAACACAACCAAAACTCGGTCAATAGACTTTTGTGGTTGAGGTAGAATGACAAAGCAGTAATAAGGAATTTATTATGAGTAATGATTTCGCCGTCAATGAAACCTTCTCTGGTGCTGTCAGTTGTCCTGATAGAATGAGAAGTTGAATTTCGTGATGATGATTCTTGAAATTAAGTAATATTTAGTCATTCTTTTCAGTTATTTGCAAACTTTGTTTCAGCTCCTCGAATCGTGCAGTCTCGTTATAAAAACCCAAAGGTAGGAAATCATCATTTGTTATAGAGATATATCTAAAAGCTTTTTGCCTTGAGATATTTTCAGTGCACAATAAAATGGGCTTTGACATATATTCTCATAAATTATCTTCAAACAAATTTTATCATGGCGAATACATTGTATGAGTTTGTAGTCATTTTACAAGTTTAATTTTGAAAATGAATCAAACTCTTTGCCTTTTATTGATAGCTCCTGGCTAGGTATAAGACTATAAAATTACACCTTTCTATTGCTAATAGTTCTTGACGAGGCCATAAAGGAATTGGTCAACAGTTTGACTATGAAAAGGGCCTTGTACGGCCGGATCTTGAAGATCTTAAACTAAATCTAATTTGCAGACGGAGTTAATCTTGCGTGATCTTTTTGATTCATTTTCTCTAACGTATAATTTCACCTTTACCTTTACCATCTAAGAATTTACTGGCTTACTTTCCTACATATTGTTTTTAAGGAGCAAAAACCCAGGCTGGACAGCACGACCAAACCTTCACGGCCTTTAACGCAAAGCTTTTTCAATGACATCAGCGCAATTGCTGCCAATCAATCAGCGCAAGGTCAGGTCAAAGGTCAAGCCGGAAGAACGAAAAAGGCTAAAGTAACATCCACTCCCTTCAATCCAGCGCAGTGGAGTGAGAAAACGTGCTATATTCCTGATGGTAGTTACTTAGACGCGTCTAGGAGTATGACTTTCGGAAAACATGACGTCATTCAGGAAAATAACAAAAAGCACAAGGTCACAAAGGACAAAGATTCTGTTACTGCAGCTCCTATTAGAGGTGTGTATGCAAGGTTGCGTGTTATTTTCCATATACCTCTCCGGTTCAAGGTTTTATGCTAAATTTTCAGTCGAGATAGTTTCATTTGATCCAAGATTGAGGCATTATGATACCGATGGTTCGTTTGTAAATCATTTTTCAAGAATGTGATCAAGAGAGCAAGTGTGCCCTCCCGTACCACACTGGCTGTGCAGCAACTCATGAACTTGAGTAAACGGTGTAACACATTGTTGGTCTTCAAGAACTAATGAGAGGAAAAATAGAAGATACATCATATGCTCAAGTTTACAAGTTGTTTTATTTTTGTAAACCAATCTTATTACTTCGTTCTTAGATGACTTGTCATAATAACGCTATCGCCCCTTTTGTCTTTTAGGCAAGACACCAAAAAGAGCTGACTCGGGAATCTCGGTAGGTAACTACGATTGTTGAGAATAGATATCTTATATATTTCGGTTTTCCTTTACAAGACCATGGTAATGTGGAGGGATATTCTTCAGTCCTATACAGTTTTCTCTGTTGAGGGGTATCTTGAAATAATGTGGAGGGAGGGCTGTGGTGTTATTAGATACCATTCAGTTATGTGGAAAGTCATCATTAGTATAATGTGGAGGAATGTCAAAAGAAAAATGGAAATGTACAGAGCATCCTTCACATTACTGCAAGATATTCTTCCACAATACTGAACTACCTCCTGATACAGTAAAAACCCGCGAATAAGAACTAGCCTGATTAGGTTGTTATACAATTGGTATAAAATGAGTAGCCAGGGTGTTTGGTTCTTATTTCAAGGTTCTTAAAGACAAAAACATTACGTAGAGAAAGCTACAAAATAAAAACAAAAGATATGACTACATCACTCACTCTAATGAGAGGTATCTTGAGAGGGTTTCTACAAATTCGAGGAAAATCAATGAAGAACTTAACATCACAAATATAAGGAAATCAGAGTTATATTTCAGATATCTAAAGTGACCAACTAGCAAAGAATTGAATTTGAATGAAGAAATTTGTAGATTTTTATCCAAAAAATGTGTTACTACAGTTCTCATTTAATTTGATTTTACTACTATGAGTTAAGTCTTTTTATTTCACAAATCAGGAACCACCCCAGAAATAAGAACCTACATTGAATATCAGCCTGAGAAAGGTTCTTGTTTAAAGGGTAAATTTTTATAAATTTCAGCCTGAAGGTTCTTAAAACATAAGATTCTTATTCGCGGGTTTTTTCTGTAACTGCAAGATATTTCTCCATATTACTTCTAGATATCCTTCCACATTACTGAACATCCTCCACATTACTGATGATATCCCTCCGCATTGATAAAAAACCTCCATGCTACTGCAAGTTATCCCTCCACATTATTGCACACCCTTGACATTACTTCAAGATCCCCCCCCCCCCACATTACCAAACAACCTCCACATTACTGCAGTATAAACACCATCCATGTTACTGCAAGATATTCTTTTACATTACTGAACACCCTCCACATTACTGCAAGATAACCCTCCACATAACTAAAACAACCTCCACATTACTGATGATATCTCTCCACATTACTGCAAAACCTCCACATCACTGCAAGATATCCTTCCACATTACGAAACATCCCTCATATTACTGCAAGATACCCCTCCACATTACTGATAATATCCCTCCACTTTACTGAACACCATCCATGATACTGCAAGATATTCCTTTTCATATTTCAAGGGTATACCTTGCCACTATTATCAAAAATGCTGTAGGTCACTCAATGAATGAAACACCTAGACTTTCTTTGTAAACAGAGATTAAAAACAAGTGCTAGAGATGGTAACACTGGAGTATCAAAAGCTTAACGAAATAGGAAATTTCGTAAAAGCCTGTTTACTATATACTGGAATTAACCCCGATATTTTTCACAGGCTGTCTTATTCATTTTGAATGACACATTCACGTTGCAAACATTGTCTCCTTAGACTGCTTCAGAAGTATCTGACTGGCAACTGGAGATGCAGTACTGTCGGATGTTGCAAGCTATGCACTTGCATGCCAAAGTAAGTTTGTTTATTTTATTTAGAAGTACAGTGGAAACCTGAACACGGCCACCGATGCAAAGGCTAGTTTTATTATGGGGGGGAGCTCTTGTCTGAATTTTGGGTAAGACACTGCCATTGCTGTTCAAAATGGTATTGTTGGCCAGTGTAATTTTCATCTCGACTATTCATGAGCTTCTCCAGTTCTGGGGTTAGGGAAAAAGGACGGCAACTTTCATCGAGGAAAGTTTCTTTTGTTCCCAAGGCACTAGTTATATGTAGATAATGTACTTTCATCACCTTAGAGAGTTTCTGTAGCCCCCTGTAGAGCTGTTGATGGGCCAACCTGATTTAATCCAACTGGCATAGTAAAGATTCGTCTTAGTTGCTCAGTGCGTTTTCTATTGAGCTTATCTTTTCCTCTCACCCCTATGCAAGATTATATAGATGAATCACCTCACGCAGGATTATATTAATCCACTCAGGGTATAAAAGAATGGAAACAATAGATTCAGGCCCCGTTCACACGATGCCGGATTCACTTTCGTTTCGGATTCCACAGCCCATCCGATACGAAATTTTCTCCTGTTCACACGATGCCGGATTCACTTTCGTTTTCTGTTCACACGACTACGCTCCGCTCTGCACCCCCCACAAGCCCTAAACAATGTCTATTGTTAAAACAATTGCCACTTGACAGCTAAGCATCGCGTGCTCTTGAGGGGTCGATAAGTTGGCGCCAAAAAAGTTCGCACATCATCAAAAAAGAGGTTCTGGAGCGCAAAGCGTATCGGATTTATGCGTTCACAAGAGCCCAAAAGCTATCCGATATGAAAAGCGATCCGGAACGTTTCACCTTCAGAGCGGAGTGATTTGACTCCGCAAAAACGATGCGAAGCGTTCCGGATTGGCATGTTGTCGCGTGAACAGAAGGGCTATCCGATATGAAAAGCGATCCGAAACGATATGAATCCGGCATCGTGTGAACGGGGCCTTAAGATGGCTGCTACTGCTATGACAGCCTAACGGCTCCCCAATTTAATTGACATTTTGGTCCGTAAAAGGACTTTAAAAGGTTGAATTTCAAACACTTGCGTACTGTCATTAATTTGTTTTATGATATTTGCAAAGGTAGAAAATAAACAAAAAGAGTTAATGGCTCAGGCTCAGTTTGCACAATGAGCTGTCATATTTATGTAATTGTTTCCATACTTTTGTACTTCAAGTGTATACCATCCCAACCAAGATGATGTATCAGAGCCTTTTATACCACTAGTTACTGCCATTTATATACCACTTTATGTTGTAAACCACTCCCTTGTAAGCGTATCCACAACTGTACAAGCTACATCCAGTTCTTTAATTTAATGATTTTAAGACAAATTGATGAATGTTTCGTAATTTCCCTTTATGAAAGGGGTTTATTGGCTCACAATGTGTAGTTGTTGGTTAATCTGTGACATTCTACTAATGATTTATGATTTTTCAGGCCAGAAATACTTTTGCCAAGCAAGAGAAGTCAGCAAAAGTGAGTTGGATTTTTTTTCAAATGGGTCTGCACCTTTAAATTATTAATGAATGTTGACAAATACATATTTAATATGATAACACCATTCATACATAGCTCGCTGTAAATGTTATGAATTTAGAGTAACAAGAAAAATGGGAAGTTATTTAAGAAATAATAACTTCAGATGCTTGCCAGAATGTGCAATACCTGATTGAATTTTCTAAACGTTGCAACCATATCCCCTTACCCTTTTTGATTTGTAGTTTGTGAGAAACTTGTGGCAAACTCAAAAGCAATGATCCAGCTACACAAATCAACATTGTTATTGTGGGGAGAGGGGTGAACTCATTTGAAGTAGTTTGCTGATTTTTCTGGGTCGATCTAAGCAATATTTGCATGTATTTTAGGTACTAAAGCTTTTCGGGTGAGACTCATCAAAGTAGTAGTACCACCTTGGAACGCCTGTGCATAAATGTGGAGGGTGTTCCGTACTATTGGAGATACCATCAGTACAGCGGTGGTATACCATCAGTAAATGGAAGAGTGTTCAGTACTATAGGGATATACCATCAGTACTGTGTGGAGAAACCATCAGTACTGTGGGGATATAGTATCAGTACAGTGAGGGGATACCATCAGTATTGTGGAGGATATCCAGTAGCGTGAAGGGAAACCAGAAGCCATGTTGAAATAATGACTGATAATGAATGTGGGCTATAAATCATGATGCATCTAAGTTAAAGTCAAGGTGTATCTGATTGGTAGCACTTTTCAATTTTAAGATATCTGTAGTGCAAATGGAAGGAATAAACACGCTTAGGAACTCTTATTGATATAGATACTGATCAAGTGTATGCTACCGTCTTCCTGCGGGCCTATCGTATTCAGGCTAGCACGTTAAACAAAGACTCCATCACTCAATAACAAATGGAAACAATAATAACACAAGGACCTCTTACAACTAGTGTATGCAGTCATACCCCGGCTGGAAATAAGGCCTTGCTTTAGTCAGGCTAGCACATTTAACAGAAACTTATTGACTTAGTCACAAATAGAAATGATAAACAAACTAGAAACTCTTGCACCAACCTGCGGGTTATGAGGTGTGCACCACCGAACCTGTGAACAAATATCTACCACAGATAATGAAATTCTACTCATCAAGTTCCGTAAAGGGGATTCCACCGACTTTCACGCAAAGTGGATTAATTTGCTCTGAAACAAACTGGAATGCTTTTTCATATTAAAAGCTGATTCGCTGATTTACTTCCAGGATCAAATCTACAAAGTTTGGCAAGAAAATCAGAAAGTGAAAGCTGATGTTAGAAATTTAAAGAAGGCCATTCGTGCAAAGAAACACGCAATGATGTTAGATCAACTGCTAAAAGCACAGGTAAGACTTAGTAAGGGTTTCTTGTAGTTTGACAGCAGCTCTGCTAATGAAATTCTGGACATGAAATTCTGGTAAGATGTGTCTGGTAAGACAGTAGCATACCTAGTCATGAGTATTTGAGCGGAGGTAGTAATTCACATTTTTCATTTTTGGTGGGCTATTTTCAGGTGGGCTATTCTTTTATTTAGACTACATTTCGAGGAAGGCGATTCCCTTAAACTTTGGTTGGAGGAATTAAAAAGATCACACACCTCAGGTGACTGAGAATCAATGCGGCAATCACCCAGTTCAAATGGAAAATTCTTAGTACAAGCATCATCGAGCAACAACAAAGATTATGCCTTTAGAATAAGAAATTATGTAAAATTAAAACAAAGATTCAATTAAAATCAGTCACAGTTTAAAAGCCCCAGACTCAACAAGATTTGAACATTACGTTAAAACCTGAAAAATGAATAAAATTTGAAATAAAGAAATGTATCGAATTCATATAAATTGCGGGCCCAATAAATAGTTTTATTTTCATGATACTTCAAAGTTGCTGTTGTTTTGCATTATCTGTGTATTTCGTCTTTGAGTTGCTACGTACCCTTCTTAGAGTAATTAGGGTGCATTTCAAATGAGCAAATCGTAGCTGTGTGCTGATATGACTGATGCAGTAGCTATGAGCTTCTTCTTGGTTGGCACATATCAGGTTTGCCAGAGCAGTCGTTGGGTTAAGGCTGTAGGTTGGAGCAAAGAGGACCAGCCCACGACAAGTGGAACAGAAGTTCCTTTTTCTGATTACCCTTATCATCCTTCCGAAACATACCTGCCTCGGGAAAGTTTTATGTTGGTTCACAAGAAACTAGGTAGACTATCTGAAAACCTTTTTTAAGTATGACTAGAGCTTTATTAAGAACGAACCGGAATTCTCGCTCCCCTGCTATTACCTCTTCAGTTGTTAACAGTATTCTGAGTAGTGTGGGAAGTTTGGAGGGATATCTCTGAGCAGTATTTAGTAGTCTGGAGGGACATTGTTTGGGAAGTTTGAGATATTCAGTAGTGTAGAAGGATAATTGTGATTAGTGTGAGGGATAGTCAGTAGGGTGGAGGGATATCTCTGAGCAGTTTCAGGAATATTTGGTAGTATGGAGGGATATCCCTAATAAGTGCGGGGGTATTTAGTAGTGTGGAGATATATTTCTTGAAGTTTGGAGGGATATCTCTGAGTAGTATTTAGTAGTGATGAGGGATATTTTTGAGTAGTTTAGGAGATATTCAGTAGTGTGGAAGGGTATCCCTAATAAGTGCGGGGGTATTTAGTAGTGTGGAGATATATTTCTTGAAGTTTGGAGGGATATCTCTGAGTAGTATTTAGTAGTGATGAGGGATATTTTTGAGTAGTTTAGGAGATATTCAGTAGTGTGGAAGGGTATCCCTAATAAGTGCGGGGGTATTTAGTACTGTGGAGATATATTTCTGAGAAGTTTGGAGGGATATCTCTGCGTAGTATTTAGTAGTGATGAGGGATATTTTAGAGTAGTTTAGGAGATATTCAGTAGTGTGGAGTATGAGGGATATCTATCCTATGGAGTATGAGGGATATCAAGTAGTGTGGAAGGATATTTCTGAGAAGTTTGGGGCATACAAACCAGGCTGCAGTTAACGGAGTTAACGGATGTAATGAGTATACTATTTCAAAAACTCAAAAAGGTTTTCAGAGCTTTTAATGAGTTTTTATGGTTTCAGGACAGTGGTCTTTGTTCTGTTGAAGAATCGTTACATGAATTCCACAACAATTATCTGACTATGGGTGAGGTGTTAGACAGTACACGGCATTACCTACCGGTAGAGGGCGTGAAGATCCAAAGCGAAGGTAGGCAACAAATTAATGCTTATTGCTGAATAATTCATCATTTTTTAAACTAAACTAGAGGAGTCAAGAAAGAGACGAGTCTGTGGATACTTAATGCATCCTAAAGCTTGCTCGTGAAGATCAGAGTGAAACTGATTTCAAAAGTATCCATCCATTCACACTATGAGAAAGGAGCAAGCAATTAAAGTGGCTAGGCAGTGCGAAATGAAAGTTCGAAATGATTTGCAACGTCTTGCAACGATAAATAATGGTCTTTAACCATGATGAAACGATTTGTAACGGTTTTGAACCGAATCGCAAACATGGTGAAACGATATTCAACATATATTACACGATTTGCCTCCACAATACAACGATTTTTAATGGTTTTGAAACTATTTACAACCATGGTGAAACGATTAGCAACAATTAAGACACGATTTGCATCCCCAACGCAAAGATTTTTAATGGTTTGGAAACTATTTACAACCATGGTGGAACGATTTTCAACCATTATTACACGATTTGCATACACCATGTAACGATTTGCCATGGTTTTGTAACCATTTACAACCATGGTAAAGCGATTTGCAACCATTATGACACGATTTGCATACACCATGTAACGATTTGCAATGGTTTTGAAACTATTTACAACCATGGTGAAACGATTTGCAGCCATTATGACACGATTTGCATACACAATGCAACGATTTTTAATGGTTTTGAAACGATTTACAACCATGGAGAAATCTTTTGCAACCATTATGATACGATTTGCAACCATACTGGAACGATTTATAACTCTATTGGACTTTTTGCAACATCTTTATAAATAATTTTTAAAGATTAAGAAAAGATTTGCAACCATTATGAAACGATTCGCACCAATCATGGAACGATTTTTAAGCGATTTCTTACGTCTATGTAGGAATTTGAATTGTTTAAATCTTTACAACAGTTGCAGCATCAACTGTGGATTATCCCTAGATTGTTAGAAAATAATTATTACCTTATATTTCCTTCAATTTTTATTCTATTTTTTAGAAAAACTCATTTCAGCCCTCAAAGAAAGCCAAATGTTGCTTGCCCAGATATCTTCTTACACTGGAGGTGGAAAAACAGATGTGAGCCCAACTAATTAATAATTCATTCCAGTTTCAAATTGTTGTTCAATGAAATGTTGTTATATATTTCATTTACAGTTTACATTCTACTTGCCTATAATCTACATGCAAAATATGAGAAGTTGCCTCGAGTAAGAAACGTCTAGAAATATTTCTGTATTTTTTGCAAGCATTTAGGTGTCCATTTGCATGAGGATTGAATGAATTTCATTTAAAAATTCATCCATTCATATTTTACTTCATTTAGCCAATGACCTTTGACTTTATTTACCCATTCATCCAATCACAGTTGATTTCGTTCACCAATACATCGAATCATGTTTGACTTCATTCACCAAATTATCCAATCACGGTTGACTTCGTTCACCAATTATCCAATCATATTCGACTTCTATTGCTAATGTGATCACCTTATTTTTCCAGGTCAGCAAACTATCAAAAGACATGAATTTGCTCGTCGAAAAATTGAGCTCCCAAATCACAGAGCAAGACAAGTAAGCAAACCTTTTTCTTTTCTATCTACTTAATTTGTTAGGCCATTAGAGTTAGAGATAGGGTTCAAATAAGAGAAGGGTTTAGGGCTCGGAGTGTTAATGTAGGGGTTAGAGTAAGGGTTAGTGTGGGGGTCAGGGTTAGAATAGGGTTAGAATAAGGGTTAGGATTAGGGTTGAGGTTAGATTTAGTGAGGGTTAGAGCAAGGGTTCCGTTAAAGAAGATATTCCCTATTCATGTCAGCCAAATCTTGATAATCTAGATTACTTTAACCAAATCATTTAAAGAACAAGGAAACGAGGATGAATGCATCTTGTACCAATATGTGTCGGATGGATTAAAAATGTTTAGCATTGTTTTCTTTTCTTTTGTAGCTGTCAAGAACTTTTACTGGCCATAAACTCACTGACGAATCAAGAGCGGTCATTGCAAGCTCAAATTCTTCAATGATAACTCTTTGTGAAATGTAAATATCACCCCTCCCTCGACGAAGGATACCTGGTAGGAAAAATGCTTTTATGTTGATTTGTTTAAAGCCTGAACCGATGTTGTTATGGCATTTTCTGATGCTGTTATGCTGTATTAATGCTTTCGGGATCGATTAAAAGCTTTTTGAATTCATACATTTTCGGCCAGTTTTGACCAAAAAGTGATAGACTAACCATCTTAATTTCTCCAAGATTTTTTCGGTGATTTTATATATTTTCTGATGGTATATTGTGTGTTTTCAGGTATAGTATTGGAGCCAAAAAGCCCCCTATTTGGATCTAGAGCTTATCTGGCTGGAACCATTCATTTTAGGTCATATGATCTTCGTGCCTTTTCTGTAGATGCTCTTTCACTTGCCACCAGTGGTTAATACATCATTCTACGTAGTAAATGTGCTTTAACATCAAGGCAAGGCATTTGATCCTTGCCTTGGTCCTGTGCACACATTCCTAAGATTATCCCCTCTCTATCCCCAGTCCTCCCTAGATTTGTGCATGTTACTCAAGCATCCTCAATCTCTAGATGATTTGTGCTAGTCACAAGACATCAAATATTTCACTCCTCCTTTCTCAAGAAACATCTTTAGAGATGATTCGGAGATATATCTTTCCCTTTCTTTGTGATTCCTTTATCAAGGTGGATTAGGGTCGTATTGGTTTGGTTGGTCACTATTTCGATGGTGGCAGGTCTTCTCAATAGACAGAAGAGAAACCCCTACAAACTAAAATGTTCCTAAGTTGTATTTAGTGTTAATTGCTGGCAAAGTTAAAACTCGTAATTAGATGTATTTTGTAGATTTGTGTATATATAATAAAGCGAGCCTGTAATTATTCTCCATGTCTCTACTATGATTATTAAAGCACAAACCAAACACGACCAATCAAAGACTGGAGATATTGTTGTTGATTAAAAGAATGTGAAGTATTCCATTATTTGACTCCCGTTACTCACCAACCTGTGTGCCTTTTTTGTGTGTTGCTCCAGATGTAAATAGTTCGAAAGCTAGTTTTGGATCCATTTAGGGAGTAATTGTTGCTTTAATAGCACAAGAAAGCCCAAAAAACAACCAAGTTTCCCTAAAATCAGCCAAAAAGTGGAAAAAAGGATGATGTTTATGATTTTTGACCAAAATTGACTAAAACTAAATGTTGCTAAAAAAGTATTAGATCAACTCAGAGATCAATATTAGGCTATTATAAGCACAGAAATTACTTGAAAACACAAAAAATCACCAAGAAAGGGACCCTCAAAATAAGCCAAAAATGGAAAAAAGCATGATGTAAAGTGTCCATGGTTTTGGGGAAAATTGACTAAAGCTAAATATTGCTAAAAAAAGCTTTAGATCAACTCAGAGATCAATATTTGGCTATTATAAGACCAGAAATTAATAGGAAACACAAAAAATCCCTAAGATAGGGTCCTTCAAAATCAGCCAAAAATGGGAAAAAAGCATGATGTAAAAGTGTCCATGGTTTTGGGGCAAAATTGACCAAAACTAAATATTGCTAAAAAAGCTTTAGATCAACTCGGAGATCAATATTTGGCTATTATAAGACCAGAAATTAATAGGAAACACAAAAAATCACCAAAAAAGTTTACCACAAAATCAGCCTGAAATGGGGAAAAAGCATGATGTATAGTCCATGGTTTTTGGCCAAATTGGACCTAAACTAAATGTTTCTAAAAGAGCTTTAGATCAACTCGGAGATAAATATTTGGCTATTATAAGACCAGAAATTAATAGGAAACACAAAAAATCACCAAAAAAGTTTACCACAAAATCAGCCTGAAATGGGGAAAAAGCATGATGTATAGTCCATGGTTTTTGGCCAAATTGGACCTAAACTAAATGTTTCTAAAAGAGCTTTAGATCAACTCGGAGATCAATATTTGGCTATTATAAGACCAGAAATTAATAGGAAACACAAAAAATCACCAAAAAAGTTTACCTCAAAATTAGCCTGAAATGGGGAAAAAGCATGATGTATAGTCCATGGTTTTTGGCCAAAATTGACCAGAACTAAATATTTCTAAAAAAGCTTTAGATTAACTCGGAGATCAATATTTGGCTATATAAGACCAGAAATTGATAGGAAACACAAAAAATCACCAAAAAAGTTAACCTCAAAATTAGCCTGAAATGGGGAAAAAGTATGATGTATAGTCCATGGTTTTTGGCCAAATTGGACCAAAACTGAATGTTTCTAAAAAAGCTTAAGATCAACTCCGTGATCAATAAAATGCGAAGGTTCGAGACATGGGTAAGTGATAAGGAAAGCATTTGGAATGTTATGTTTGGTAAAAAGTGGTACAAAAGTAATCAAGAGAGCTTTTATTATTGCCAAGTGCATTAAGCTAAGGGCTTACGGACCGTCCTTTGATTCCTCGCAAGGTAAGACTTTTTAATTTCATGATTTATAATGGATGACAAAAATGATGCAAAAGTAATACATTTTCTAAAAAGGAAAGCTTTCGATGGCCAAGTGGTCTCGTATAATCGAAGGGCTTTTTTTCCAGGACCGCAGTTCGATTCCTGATAAGGTAGGACTTTTGATTTTTAATATATATGATGTTTGGTGAAAATGATTCAATAGTAATATCTCTCTCATTAAGAAAGCTCATGTGGCACAGTGGATTAAGTGAAGAACTTTAGATGCTTGTACCGAAGTTCGATTCCTCGTAAGGTATGTCTTTTGATTTCTAAACTCTGAATAAAGATGATATCTACTTCAAACTAAATCTGGTGTTCTATTCTGTCGGTGAGCTCCGGGTAGCGTGCAGGCAGATTACTTGTCTCACAGTCGAAGGGTCGAGGGTTCGATCCTGAGATATACCTGGAGTGAACCATCCCCTGGCGACATTCCAAAAAGTGGCGTTGGCTCCACAGGAATTGTCAAGAGGGGCGCCAGGGGTTGGGGGTCTCCCCTGGCGGCTCCATGAGATTGGAACTAGGGGGTTTTGAACAAATTTTGAAAATTGTTGAACTCAATTAATCTAACTAACGAAAGAAAACTAATCTAACTAACTAAAGTAAACTTAGCTAACAAACGAAACTAACTAACTTAGTTCGTTAGTTAGTTTCGTTTGTTAGTTAAGTTTACTTTAGTTAGTTAGATTAGTTTTGTTTCGTTAGTTAGATTAATTTAGTTTAGTCATTCAATCTAGTTTCTTCATTTTCAAATTTTAGCAATTTTCGAAATTTTTTCAGTTAGTTCAAGTTTGTTCAGTCAATCTAGTTTCTTAGTTTTCAAATTTCAACAATTTTCAAAATTTGTTCAAAACCCCCTAGTTCCAATCTCATGGAGCCGCCAGGGGAGACCCCCAACCCCTAGCGCCCCTCTTGACAATTCCTGTGGAGCCAACGCCACTTTTTGGAATGTCGCCAGGGGATGGTTCACTCCAGGTATATCTCAGGATCGAACCCTCGACCCTTCGACTGTGAGACAAGCACTCTGCCTGCACGCTACCCGGAGCTCACCGACAGAATAGGTTTGAAGTTGATATCATTTTTTATTCAGAGTTTATAAATCAAAAGTCTTACCTTACGAGGAGTCGAACTTCGGTCCGAGCATCTAAAGCTCTTCACTCAATCCACTGGGCCACACAAGCTTTCTTATAGAGAGATATTACTATTGTATCATTTTCACCAAACATCATAAATATTAAAAATCAAAAGTCCTACCTTATCAGGAATCTAACTACGGTCCGAATAGCTATATCCATAGCTTAAGTTCACTGGGCCACCCAAGTTTTTATTCGTGTATTTGTATTGCTCTTGTATCATATAAATCAAACGTCATAAATCTTAGAAATCAAAAATCTTATCTCACTAAGAATCGATGTACGGTCCGAATATCAAAAGTCCTTGGCTTCGTCCATGCGAGCATCCAAGCCTTCTTGATGTGAGAAGTATTATTTTCTATCATTTTCGCCAAATATCATCAATCTTAGAAATCGTGTAAGGAAAAGTGAAAGCATTGTGATATACGCAATGTATCTTTGAAATGATAGTGCTTTCACATTGAAAATTTTAAAACACATATTGCACGTTATAATAAAAATCATCATTCGTGTAGCTACTATTATGCACTTTATAATCAAAAAAATTCTTTACAGAAGATAAAGCATGTGTTACAAGACTATTTGGGGTAAAAAACATGAAGATGATATTCGAAAGAGTTTACTGAGCTATTGCGAGAGGAAACTACTGTCAGTTCACTAAGATTTAGTGGAGTTTCATCACAATTAGATCGATAATTACTTGAACATTGATATCAGTCATTTGTGTTCATTGATCTTGTTTTCCTTTCACAAAGCATAAAGAAACGTATGAATGACTAATTGGTTATGCAATTACCCATTTTGAGTCTCTATGTAACGAAACTCCGCTAAAATCCGGCGAACAGACTGTAAGGGTTTTTACTGAAGTAAAAAAGATTAAAACTATTTAATAAATAGTATCTAAATACATATGAATCCATCTGATGCAATGCAGTTGTTTACAATTTACAAAACGTTCATTAGATGCCAACCAACATACCTTTGTTGGTTATGATTGTTCAAGTCAAAGCTCTCTTGCATGGACTCAATCTTGCCTTCCTTGAACCGTCGATTATGTCTTGCCATTCAAAGCGAATCTGAAAAATGAACGCCGATTTGGGTTATGATTATAAAACGCAAGCAGACAAAGAGGGAACTCTCTTTACATCGCATTTGCAACAGATACTTAATCTTCAAAAGACTATGTAAGATTTTGTATCAAAGTGGGGTGTCGTGATTTTTTTGAATATCATATTTTGAAGAAACTTTTTTCAAAAGCTACTGCAAAAACCTAAAAAGGACATTTCATTTCCTTCTGGCAATATTTGGTGTGCCGATATGAAGGTTAGAAACCCCCGTGAGACGAGTGACTTTGTTTTTCTACCTTTTGTCCAAAAACCTTAAAGTTTCTTCTCGCGAAAAATTCTTCCCTAAAGTAGTCATCAATAATAAACAAGTGAAAGCTTACCTGTACAGAGGTGGTATAAACACCAGATTTAGTAAGCATTAAACGAATCTTTATACACTTTTAGTCCATCTCCTAAGGTGCCATCCGGAGTGACGGCCATTTCGAGGAGCGATGCAGCGTCTGAGCCACCGTTAACCATACAATGTACGACAACCTTTGGTCGGGCTGTTGGGTTTCCTGGAACGTATCCTTCCCTGGTGGAACAAATAACTCCTTAAGTGGCCTTGTGAACACTTCTAGGTACAGTAGAGCCAGTGATTTAGAAAAAGAACTGGAGCGAGCGTTATGTTTCCAAAAGGAATGGAGCGAGCTTTGTAGGGGAGGGAGAGGCAATTTGTCACAGGGGTAAGATGTCACAACCTCTTTTTTGGGTCCAATCAATATTTAGAACCAAAAGAGGCTGTGACAACTTACCCCTGTGACAAGTTGCCCCTCTCTCCCCTATATTTTAAAACCCATTTTGAAACGGTCATGGCAGTCCCACCCTAGGATCAATTACACGGGAATGTCTGCATGTTTTTATTCCACCTAGGGTTGCCGTCAGGCAGAATGCGCCCATGGCTAGGACATTGATGACATTGAAGACATTGACCCCATTGGCAGGGAATCTCAAAAGCAATTCCAGAGAAGTATTTCAAAAAAATTATACAATAGTTATTACAAGTGTTTTAGGAACGAAATAACACCAAATAGTTAACAAATTCACTAAATGGACCTTAGACCAAACACTAAGCAAGAAACACTAGCTCTGAACGGACCAAATCTGCTCCCTCCCTAACGCGTACATGCGTGTTTGGACTGATACAAAATCTTGATGCGAAAATGCGTGGCACCGCTTCTAAATACGTGGATGCGCTTCTGGATACGTGGATATGTTTCTAGATACGTGGCATCCACTTCTGAATACGTGGATACGCTTCTAGATACATGGATATGTTTCTAGATACGTGGCACCCGCTTCTGAATACGCGGCACAGTTTGGGAACTATTTCTGCACAGCATCAAAGGTAGGCCTATGTGCGTTCTTGAATCCACCCGAGTGCGATTCTTTGTATAACTCTAGGTATAATTCTGATTACCAACAACCTTTCCAACGGAACATTGTGAATTCACTTCAAACAACAAGACTCAAACGCTTCGAAGTACTGTATTCGCCAGAAATAAGTATCTAGTGTCTACTTTTTCTGATGAATAAGTCAGGTTTTCAGTTTAGAAAATAAAAGAGCTGGATCATATTTGCAGAAACATACCTGAAATATACGTTTGAGACTTGCGTCATTGGTCCAAGAACAGCTTGAATCTAAAAGGAATTTCAAAACATTTACTCGCAATGAAAATTTCATGCGATTCTCTTAAAAAGCTTCGATTCTAGAAATTTACATTAACACAAGACACAGAGGCGTAAACAGTATCGGGACCTTGGAACTAACTTTTGTAATGACCCATAATGACTCAGGAAGTGTTACATGAAGTAGTATGGGCGTTGGACCAAACAGACAAGGAGCTCTCACGGTTAGAGAAAAGAAAACTAGTCAAGTAAATGACTGTACCTATCGTTTGAAACGTTGCATTATTCTTTTTATCAGCTTGTTGCGTTCATAGTTATTATGTGGCTTAGTCACAGTTGCTATTTTCAAATCTATGAAATATCCAACAGACCTTCCAACTCTGATAACGAACAGGCTGTATATGGTTATAGATAAAGAAAAGTTGGTTTTCCAAGAAAGCACGCCTCAAATAAAGATGATTTCTCTGAATCTAATATTCAAGGTCAAAGTTGATGGGCTGGTTGATTGGCAAATAAGCCTACTATCTTCATAAATTATTGGTTTATTCGCAGAGAACTCCTTCGGTTTGCGCACTGAAAGGTAGACTAATCGAAGTAGTACATTGATAGTTGATAAGCAAATGCAGTTATTATATTTGTAATGTATTTTTCTATGTGCAAAGCACAAAAAGCCTACTAAAGAGCTAGATAGACTAATCGATCAGTTCGACCCTGGTCCTTCCTCTGAATGTGATCACACCTCGTGACTTCTGTCGCCTTTTAGCCTTGAGTTACAGAGAGCTGGTAAATTATCTCTCTTTTTTTAATTACTTTATTACGTGACAGGCCTTATTGTGGTTTACAACTCAAGACCCCTAGAACAAGGGTTGAGAGATCTAACCACTTGGCCATCTCATTAAGGTATGCTTGGATCACGTATGAAAGATAGTCTTTAGGTCTTAGGTGGGTCCTCTGTAATTTTATGTTTTCATTATTGCATAATCATCAATTGCATAAATCATCAATTGCATAATCATCAATTGCATAAATAATCAATTGCATGAATAATCAATTGCATAAATCATCAATTGGATAAATAATAATTTGCATAATCATCGATTGCATAATTATCATTGCATAAAGCCATAATTCTATAAAGAAAACAAAGCCACTCACAGCTCTCCTGATGTTTCCTTCTAATATTTGGTATCCAGGTGTCGTTTGATCGAGATATGAATCAGGTTCCCACTTCTGCATCAATTTGAATGTTATTTCACCTACAAAAAATCAGTCTGAGATCAAAAACATGTTGATATCATTTTCATTCAGATTTTAGAAATCAAAAGTTTTACCTTACGAGGACTTGAACTACGGCTCAAACATTTTACATCCCTGGCTGAGTCCACTCGGTCATCCAAGCTTTCGCGATGGTAGATGTATATCTTATGTATCATTTTTACCAGACATCATCTATCTTAGAAATTAAATCTTTACTCTACAAGGACTCGAACTATGGTCTGGATTAATATAGCCATAACCTTAGTCTACTTGGCCACCCAAGCTTTCTTTGAATGTGAGGTATTACTTTTGTATCATTTTACCAAATATCATAAAGCAAAAGTCCTAGTACAGTCCGAAAATATATAGTTATAGCTTTAGTCTACTTGACCATCTAAGGTTAATTTGTGTGGAAGGTACAAAAAATGTTAATAGGAATCTACAGAAAGTTCAAAAGAATGATAATTTGAACAATCAGCTATATATTTTTGAGCTATATGCTTTTCGAGAATCGCAAGGATTGTGAAGAATAAGGGTAAAGTTGAGACTGAAAACAAACAAACAAACAATCGTCCCACCTGGGTATGGAGCGAAGACGAGTGGTTGATTTGCGGGCATCTGTCCAGGCTGACAGGGATTCATGCAAGTTGGTGCAGGCATGCAACAAGGTGCTGGAGGGGGTGGAGGTGGGGGCATTGGAGGGGCACATGGGTTCATGCATGATGGACCAGGAGTGCAACATTGGGGGCTAGGGAAAGGGTATGGGTAAGGGAATGGGATTCCTAAAAGAGACAAGAAATGAAGTTGTTAAAAGAAAAATTTAAGTGAGCATACTGAACGGTCTTCGATCGGTACAAAAATTCAACATAAAAGGAAAGATCGGAAGCAAATACTTCCGAAGCAAATTCAAATACTTCCGATTTTTCTGGCTATATTGAGGATACTGGGTAGAGCCATAGTTAACAGAGTTGAATGGTTGAGAAGCCTCTTGTTGAATGACTGTGATTAAATGTTTGCATTACGCTCGTGCACAAATCTTTTATTCCTTTATTGTCTAGCCCAGACTATGATGGTTAATCAAGGGGAATAGAACGTTTCTTTTCTAGAATAGTATAATACGTTAATAAGATAAGACTCTAAAGAGCAGACTCGTCATCTGAACATACCAATTCCATCTTTACCCACTCATCAGGAGATGTACAAAACTTAAGATAAACAGAGGTTTTGATCGTAAGCCCATGTCTAATAGTTGCTACATACTCAGTTAGGTGATGCTCAACAGGGTATATTGGGTATTTTGTTGATTGCTTAAATTTTGCTCGTTTTTTTTGCAACTTCTTGAGCACTCTCTTGTGTATCTTGAGCAGCATTCTAATATCTTACATACATACCAGGTCTGCATCCAGCACCCACAGAAAGGGGGGCGTAACATGTATATCAAAGGATAATGTAAGGGAAATAGGGTATTATCAAGATAACTGTATTGTTTTTCTACCAAACCCCCTTGATTCCAACCCTGTATACATACATGTTTCATTTCATTTAGCAGGTCAATTAGTGACAGCATGAAGCTGATGTGGACCTGCTGTGCTACACAAATTAAAAACTAATACGATAAAACCTGCCAACTGTATAATCTCGGTACAACGAAATCAGAGCTTAAGCCCAAATCATGCACCATACCAAGGGTTTCAACCACGCTAGACCCAGGAACTGGGCCCAACAATTGTTATAACGTTTACAAGGACTAGTGCACGATTTCACCATACCGAAATTATACCGCTTACCCTAATTAGTTACAAATACATGATTGAAATTGTGTGTATGAACAGTCAGAATTACCTCGTACTAATGTGACTAGTAGTGCGGACAGAAGCGTCCTTATCCAGACCATATTTGCAGCGCCTAGAAAAAACAGAACAAATTAGGGGTTGTCTTAATTTGCTTTTTATGATATATGGGCTGGACAACTAATTGTGGATAATTCGTTACGAAACCACGTACAGTTGGGAAACTTGGTTATTTTTATTTGTAAGTTGTATTTTCTCCAAAGTAGGCCATTTAGGCCAGCAGATAACTTCTAACTCGCTGATCAAAGCTGATTAGTGGGTACCAGTCTCCATGCTATTGTTTTCTAGTATACTGACTCCCTGTCGTCCGTTTTAGTGATCTGACTTGACCCCCGTGCTTGAATGCATTTTGTAACGAGAGACTGGGAAGCATTCTTCGATAGTTCAGCCGACTGGAAAAATTGGCAAATTGGAAATTTTTAACTTGTTTAATTGTGAATTTCATACTGCAACGGCAGAAATTTTTCACACTAGTTCCCGCAAAGGCAGAAAGAAAACGAGTATAATATTTGCTGACATTACAATCGAGAGGGTACAATAGGAGGCAATACCCCTTCACTGACGAACATTGCTTTTTTCAGCCCCCTTTTGAAGTTTAATGCCCCTTTGAATATCATAGATGATAAGTTATTGCATTGAAACTCTTCGTAATGACATGTGCTGAAGGTCCTCCAACTAGTTGTGATTAATACTTATACCGGTTTCATAACATTCGTAATGGCCCAGGTGATGAAACTGCCCCCCTCATATTTCCTCTAGATCAGCCCCTAGGGGAAAAGCCTCTAACCGTCTTACACTCTCTAGGTTGGTATCGACATTTTAAGAATGGGAAATTTTGATCGGTTCGGCCAATTGGCACATGTAGGTTAGGGCTCTCAGTCTTTGTAGCAAATTTGCATCCAGTTCGTTTACATGGTAAGTAACATGGGTCTATAATAGCATGCTAACGAAGCAATTGGAAAACGGCGATGAAAGAACTTGGCAAACTCTATAAATGCAAAATAATATATAAACAGCCAAAATAATTTCTCAAAATTGATGGGCAAGGCTGTTTTGAAATTTGAAAACCATAGTCTCGAGATCCTACATAGGAAGCATATGACTTAATACTTCAATATTTGAGGTATCATTCTACCATAAAAAAAGTCCCTTTTCAGATGCATTTCAACAACTAAAATGGTAATAAATAATAATAGCATTTACTTTACCTTTTTCAGCACTAAAAACAAGGCTTTTCGAAGCAATAAAAACAGAATCCTCTGGCATAGAAATCTTTTACACGGTTCAGATATTTCGTCAAAGGCTCACTGGTTTCCGTATTCTTGCTGCGGATGGCATCACTCTCTCTTCCCATTTGCGTTACCTAAGCTGCCCATTGAGTGACCAATCAGAACGCGCGTTACCTAAGGAGATCAATGATCAGCCAATCAGAGAGCGCGTCGCTTATTGGCCGCCAAGCGAGATCAAAGCAATAACAATAGGCAACCATCCCATGAATCAACGGGCGTTGCATAATTTATGAATTGCCAATTTGCCGGCCCTGACCTTTGCGAAGAGATATTCTACAAAACAATAATTGCCCGCGTTAAATATTATTTTTCGTATATGGCTAATATGCAGCAACAAATAATCGAAACGCCTGCCACAATACAGCTGCTAATCTTGCTCAATCTAACCGGGAAGCTTACTCTTTTGCAGCCTCTTTTTGGAAGTTTGTACCTTGGTGGCTCGTCTAAGGTTATGAAATTAACGTCTGGCCTTCTGCAGTTTTAAAAGGAGGAAAGCGCGCAAATCAGTTTTCTGTTTCATAGATTTATCAACTGCATTTTCAGAAATAACTCGGATATGCTAGCCTGTGTCAGAGAGCCAAACGAAAAGGAAATCGGAAATACGAATTCGATTTCCTTTTCGGTGAGTCTGTGACGCAGGCTGGGATACGCAGGTGCAGGATAATTTGATGTCTTCCACGAAATCGCGGCTTAATTCAGAACAATGTTTAAAATAGGTGGGGATTTCAGCTTCTTTTTCAGATTTCCTGTTTGAACTTAGCTGCTATCAGAGTCGTTAAGAGACTGGCTGGGTCCAAGGGCAGGGCGTGATGACACATACGGGGGTAAAATTTGCTTACCGGGATCCCATTGCCTACTGGGGCTCTGAAAGCCCAGATCCCCTGATAAGTACCATATCAACCCCTCTTTTCGATGGTCCTTCTGATATTAGTGCAATGCCTATATGATGTTGCAAGTTCCTAAGGTTATAAATTGAAGTTTTGCCAGAAATTCCCTTTACAGAGCAACTGCACCTATCACTCAGAATGAGATCCCAAAGTTCATATGCATATTTGAGGAAGCATAAGGCTCGAGAAGCATAAGGCTGTTGGCCTCGTATACTTTACGTGCTCAACTATGTAACATATGCCAAACAAGGTCACTATCCAATAGCATGTCATTTATAAAAACGTTGCTTTGTGACATTTCATGCTTTGGCTGCAATACAATTTCTATTTCGTTCGATTGGTTTACACTAAGATACAGTTTGTTGCCGTAGAGCCAAACTCGTTTAATATTTTCTAAAGCGTAGGAAATAGTAAGTTTTTAATTAACGCGTTTGCCTATGACTGGGCCTTGGCTACAGGTAGTAACTCGAGGGGTATTTCACATCCTTTCAAAGAGTACGAGAATTTTGAAGAACAAAGAGAATCCTAGAGATTTTCATTTGAACAATAGGACTTCCAGGAAAAATGTACGGAAACACTAGATTCAAGATGGACTATGAGCTATCATGTTTATGTGAGTGTTTCCATACTTTTGTACCTTAACTCGTAACAGTACATCAAAACAGTATAAGAACAAGGAAAAAGCCCTGCTTTCCGACAGGATAGGATAGGCACATACGCTTACTATTTTCGCAAGGTATGGGTTTATGTGCTAAGCACAAAGGGCCCACTGGATAGGTAAACTAATCGAGCAGTACGACCCTGGTCCTTTTTCTCGATATGACCACACCTCGTGATTCCTTTTGCCTTTTTGCCTGGAATTACAGAGAGCTGGCTAATTCTCTCCACACACTTTGTGACAGGTCTGAAGGTGGTTTCGAACCCGGGACCCTTCGAACAAGGGTCAAGTGATCTAACCACTCGGGAATCCTTGCCACTAAGTGACTTTTCTTATGTGCCAGCATGTACCCCAGCATACCCCAAATAACATATTTCCAAACAGAGTAACATACCCAAGGTATGGGTAACATACCCAAACTCCGTACGTAACCCTCCAGCTATTGCTCCCACAACTACACCTCACCCAGCTTTAAATGCAACCCCTACGTCAAGCAACCCCCGAGCAGGTGTCGTAGCAACAGTCTCATTTTGACAATTGTAAGAAAAGCTCGATGCGCACGATGGGGGCAAATGGCCTAGCTTAAAAAATAGGTAGAAGGCCGATAGATATTGTTAGGATGCACCAAAACAACCTAGCCTCGTTATGCTGGCTAATTATTTGAGTTTTGTGAGGGCATGGGAAGGGTTAAGGTAAGTTTGGGACAGGGTTGAGGGTAAGGGGTAGCGTTACGTTGAGTCTTAGGGATAGGGTAAGGGTTAAGGTAAGGGGGGTTTTGGATGGGGTTAGATTTAGTTTCAGAAAGAGGTTTCGAAAAAGTTGTTTTGATGCGTCCTAACAATTGCTGACCGTTTGAACCACAAGCACCTGTTCTGATATCAAAATAAAAGCCCAAATAGACTTATTCACGCAAAGTTCTGAAGAGAGCCGCCAAGAAAACGGAAGAGAAACCTTCGAGGCTTGAGAAAAAGATATGACTGAAGCTAAAGGGGAAGGGAAGGAACACGTGAAGATAGCTGTTCAGGGCTGCTGTCACGGCGAGCTTGACAAAATCTATGAAACTGTCTCCTTCATCCAGAGGTCAAGAAGCATCAAGGTGGACCTGCTGTTATGTTGTGGGGACTTCCAAGCAGTAAGAAATCAAAAGGACTTGGAGTCGATGGCAGTGCCCCCAAAATACAGGAAGATGGGGATATTTCATGAATATTACAACGGTACAAAGATTGCCCCCGTGCTCACAATTTTTATTGGAGGAAACCACGAGGCTGCCAATCATTTATGGGAGCTTCCGTTTGGAGGCTGGGTTGCTCCGAATATATATTATTTGGGGTATGCTGGGGTCGTGGAATTTGGTGGCCTAAACATTGGGGGTATTTCTGGAATTTATAAGTCACATGATTACTATAAAGGTCACTTTGAAATGCCTTCTTTCAACGAGAGTACCAAAAGAAGTTTTTACCATACAAGAAACTATGAAGTTTTCAAACTGAAAGTGTTCCAAGACAAATTAGATATTTTTCTAAGTCATGATTGGCCGAAAAATATATATCATCATGGAAATGTTGATGATCTTTTATTAAAGAAGACCTTCTTCAAGAAAGAAATTGACGAGAACACCCTTGGGAACCCTGCGTGCGAGGAGCTACTCAACCAACTAAAGCCTTCATTCTGGTTTGCTGGCCATCTTCACGTAAAGTTCTCTGCAATTGTTGAACACAAGAACAATGAAGATCCAAATAAGGCAGAGAAAACAAAATTTCTGGCCCTAGACAAATGTCTGCCCCACCGAGATTTCCTGCAAGTTCTTGATATGGGTCCAGCAAATGCCCCTAAAGAATTAAGGTACAACAAAGAGTGGTTGGCAATTACGAAACTGACGTACCCCTTGTATAATGCAACACCAAGAGCAACTTGGCTACCGGATGAAGAAACGGCACTTGAGAAATACATAGCATCTCAAGAGAAAATGGACGAGATCTTGAAAGAATTTGAAGACAACTTCCAGGTGCCGTTGAATTTCAAGACCATCCAAGCCTCACCTGCAAAATCAGGCAGCCTGAATAATCAGACCGTTGAGTTTTGTGAAAAGCTTGAAATAGAAAATCCTTGCAATCTACCAATCGCCAGAAAGATTGAGTATTTTGGCAAGCCAAAGAAGCAATTTCAACAGCCAACAGAAACTGAATCAAGCAGCTCAGACGAATTTAATGATATCCCGAAAATTTCAGGCGATCCTAGTGAGATTTCTTTGGATGATTCTTCAGATGAGGACAGTGATGATGCAGAAACAAGCGGCTTCAGTAGTTCTAGCTTTACTAAGTCTTCTGAGGCTGATTCAAACAACGATTTTCCAATATGTATCAAGAGAAATCTTTCAAGTGGGGAACAATCAGAAGAATCTAGCTCTCCAAAGAAACCAACATTTCTTGTAAGAAGGAACAAAGCACTCTACGCTTCCTTAGATGACGATAATTCAGGATCTAGTAGCTCTGATTGTCTTTAGTGCTAAAGCAGTTCCTTGATTTGCGTTAGCTTTTTTCACATCGTTTTGTTCTTTGGAGCAGTCATTGGCGTTTAGGGTAAATACCTCCAACTTTTCCTTTTTAGAGAATTAACCCCCCAGAACCAAACAGTCTAAATACTCTGGCCAACGATTAGTTAGAAGTCATTACCAAGGAGGGACAAAAATGTTTTCAAACTTTTCCAAAAATGTATGCAAATCGGATTTCATGAGCAATCCCTAAAATTGTGCTTTTCATTCATTGTTTCAAGTGAATTTTCTGATTTCATATTTACTTTAAGTTCTGGGGGCAATATACCCTAATAAAAGTCTGATAGGGGATCCAGTCCCAGTAAAAACGGCCAAACTAAAATATCAAGATTTATTGTCAAGTAATACCAATGCGATAACCCTCAAATGTTAGTGAACCAGAATTTTGCCATTTGATGAAATTGGATGAAGAATTTTCTTGTGACTTAGAGCAGATTTTTTAATGATTTCATCGCTTGTAGGCAATCTATAGAAGCTTTTGAGCAGTTATTTATGGAAAGAATCAACTAGCATTGCTGCTTAGGGAGCTTAACAGGAACTACACAAAACAATCCCAAACTAAGGGAAATTTCCCTAAATTATTTGGAAGTCATTTGAGTAAATCCTCAAACTGATGAAACCCTCCTGTTAGGTAAAAATAAGAGAACCTTCCCAAGTGGTTGACTTGAAAGAATTGCAAAATATTTCCAAATGAATATCCATTCATTAAGAATTTTTTAGCGTTATTTTGGTACTAGAGAGAAGTTTCATTTTATAGCACCTTTGTCCTAAAACTCTATGCCTTTCAGATAACTTCAAGCTCCTCCCTCCATTTATCTAAATCGTATAATGTATTCTCAGGACTCAAAAGTGGATGAACTTGCTTCTGTTCTTTGTGTTACTTGAATTGCCACCCTTACATACAGATGTCTTCTGCTCATGCATGGCTATTATGTCATATCATGCTCACAAATAGCAAAGTTAAGGAGGTCCAAAATGCATATAGATCCAGCATTCTACTATCTAAAATATTTCAATACGAGGTACATTTATGCAGTAGAGAAAGGGGGGTTAGGAGAGGCAGAAAACCCCCCTGTAGATCGAAATAGCCAGTTTTTTGAAAAATTTCTAATTTTATTGGTAGAACAAAGCAAAACTTGTACTTAAGGCTTGGGTGTAATATGATATTTCAAATTTTCCTTTCAAACTTGCCATACAACTCAAATTGCACACAAATGTTAAGTGTAGTTAGCATTAATTTGAAATTACAGACTTACCAATGCCTTAGAATTATAAACATTTTTTGTATGTGCACCCCTATTTCAGAGGTCTGTTTATTAGAGATCTAAGGTATATGTGTTTGTCAGAAAATGTTCATCCATGCCCTGCCTAAAAATGTTGTATTAATGAAAACCTGCACATCCAGGATCCCGTCTAGGATGCACAGGCTGAAATAAAGAAGATAGATCGGAATATAGAAGATGAAATGAAATAAAGAAGATAGAACTTTAAGCTTCTCTCGTCCTATTCATTGTTGAGCGGACAAATGAAATTATTTCCTATGGTCGAGAGATTATGGACGTTGAATAGTTACTTTCTAAGGTTTATATTGATACTACTAAAGATTGTTAGATTTTAGTGATTTTGATTTAACAAAAGTGAAATACAAGTTTTTTGTTTGATTTACTGGTTTACATCTACATCATATTTCACCAGACAATTGTGCAATTAAGGAAGCATCTAATACGTCTGTTTTTGCAACTCAAACTATTCAAAATAAGTTAAAATGAGATAAAAAAGGTAAAATTGGAAAATAAAAGATTGTTTTCTCAAATTCTTTAATTTCCCTATTGTTACAATTTTCCAGATTTTTAGCTATGCTTGAGGAAACTTATGCGAGCAAGATGCTTCAAACGGATGACAAACCTCTTTCTTCAGGGTCTTCAACAGAACTAGTTTGAGAAAATCTTTCTTCTCCAACTTAGAGACACCAAAATCTCCACTGATCCTGACTTTCCACAAGATCAATCATCCCAAATTGTTGATAGAACTATCAAGAGAACGACAATATTTTTCTGCCAAGCAAGAGACAACTATTGTGGCCATTGCTTCTAACTGGCCAGAAGATTGATCATTCCTGATCCGATCTAATACCAATTTAAGAACGACATTACCTTGCTTCGTGCAGACCTGCAGCCAGCAACAAATTCCCTTGCGAAAACTGCATTTCTAGAATGCTGGTTGACTTGGTGGAGTAGGCATTGATAAGGCAAGCAAGACTGTCGTTACTTGATTGGTTCGTTGATGCTATTCCTTGCTTTAGTACTGCCTCTGCATTCCAAACTCGTATACTGTTATCCAAGCCACCTGACACTAGTAGCGAGCCGTCCTTACTGAATGCCACACTGAATAATGTATCTGAATGTCCTTTTAAGTCTTTCAAGATTTTCCCGTTTCGTATGTCCCATACCAGAACTTTGTTGTCCTCGCCTGCAGATGCTAAATACGTGCCATCTGGACTGAAGCAGGCAGCGTAGATTGCAGCCTAATAAAAAAGGAGGCATCGAAATGCATTCTCAGAAATTCAAATTTAAAGTTCAGGTGAAGAAAACAAAATAAGAGTGGCAAAAAGCTCTGGTGATTTTGTTAGAGCCGAGCTTCTTGGCTGGTCCACATTTTATAAAACAAAGCGCCAAACCGAGAGAAGTTCGCACGAAAGAAGCTGATTACCTGAACATTTAAAAACGTTTTAAGAAAAAACTGCGGGTATTTGGGAGTGGAAACAAGCAACAACGCTCTGATCAGGTAAAACACGCTAGTTTACGTACTGTACAAATATTAGGCATGAGGTATGTCCCACGGAACTGAACGATAGTCAAACACAACAAATGGCCTATTTGGTTTACCAGAGCGATCACTCTCGTAAAAAAATCGTATCATAAATATATCTCCAGCCGTCTAATGAAAGAAGTGATCCGTTTTATGATATCTGCAGATGAATTAATTTCAAAAAGCTAAAACCAGCAATTAGATGTATAGAATAATAAGAACACGATATTTTATGATATTAAGGTGGTATTTAACGAAAGACTATAAAAAAACTTGAAATTGAGAAAAAGATTTACAGTATCAAATCAACAAATACTGACAAGATTTAATCAAAATGGGGCATAAAGGTCATTATATAGTCCCTTTTCATTACTTTCCGGTAAATTCGGAAAATTCCGAAATATCCTCTGATTCAAATTCAGATTCTTCTGCAGCTCTTTTTTTGCTTTGACCCATTGATGAATTTACGTAAGTCCTCCCTTCCTCTTGTATAATTTCGTGTCCGATGATATCCAACTTTCCGTCACTTTGAAAATTTTCAGTTTCGATTTTGTTTCCCTTAGTGGTCATGATACCCTGAACTGCAACAAATACTGATGACGGCCACTTGGAAATATACTTAAACAGCTATCAAAGGAAAATCATAGGAACATCTAGTTCGTGGAGTTGAAACTAGGAGCTCTACAAGGTTCTCTTTTTCGGGCCAATGCTATTCAAAATATCAATAAATGATTCGTTGGCATTATAAACATGGAATAACAATAATAATGATAATCACCTGGTGACCCACAAAGACCCTGACGAACTGTCCAGCTTGCATATCCCAGAGCCGGCAGGTTTTATCTGAAGAACCACTGACAATGTAATTACCGTTCGGATGAAACTGTACACACTGAAATTAAGAAAATAGTCAGGACTTTTTATGATGCAAGCTGTTACCTAATACTGCTATACTAAAGTAGTGACGCATTTATCAGACAATCAAGGATGACTAATTTTCTAGACCAATCAGCTTATTGGTGAAAATGGCTCATTAACCAATCAATATGCTTGAAAAAGCAGAACGAAGCTAACTGCCATTTAGCCCACCAGCAACAAGAAAATACCGAATTAAAATCATTAAATATATTACATATATTACCAAATTTAAATTTAGAACCCAAAAGCTTTACTCCGCTCATTTTCAGATGAAAATCTTCAGTTTATGGTGCTTTACTCTATTCCTGCTAATTCTAGGTATCTCGATGTTCTGCATAAACCAAATACAAGCCGTATCTACATAACATTAAGTGTATGATATGATACCTACATCGACACTATCTTGGTGTCCAGCGAATATCCGAAGAGGGAAGGCATACTCGGTAGACCAGAGGCGTGCAGTGCGATCTTGTGAGGCAGACACAAAGTACGAGCCCTTGCATCCAGTGCTGACGTCCCATACTGGATAATCGTGGCCTTTGTATTCAACCAGTGATGTTTGTGATTGCACACTCCACAATCTCACTGAGAAATAAATCAAAATTAGTTGAATGAAATATTACGATTACTTTCGTCAGGTATTTTTTTATGCGCAAAGTATGAGAGCGTTCGATGAAGTTTATGTTTATTGACATTTTAATGTCTTTCAAATTGAGTTTGATTTCATAATTAATTCTGGGTTCGAGGCTAGTAGAGCGCATACTGGTGAGTGCGAAATCCCACCGGTCTGGATCACTCCAGCTTTTCAAAGCGAATCTCCGCATGCGTTAGGGTAAAAGTTTAGGTAAAAGTCCAACAAACGGACAAAAGTAAAGTTATAGTTCTCTGTTCGTCAAAACACAGATATACTCGGTAGGAAGGTGATAGTAATGGCTCCCTCAAAGCGATATTTATTTAAACGCACAGTCGGTAATATTTCATAAGTATTCAATATTGGAAAGTGGGTCCCGCCAAGGTGTGACCCAGACCGGTGCGGTTTCATGCTCACTGTGCCTACTAAACTGCATTATAGCCTCATAAACATCTGGTATAAGCTTTTGATGCAACGCTTGCATTTTCTCCACTATATAGCCAGTCTGGTAGAGCAACCCTGCTCCTTCTCCTCAATGTGTGACCACACCTCGTAACTTTCACCTTTGGTATTGTTGCATGGAGTTACAGAGCTGGCAAAGTATCTCCTCAAACTTTATGTGATGCGTCTGAAGGCGGTGTCGAGTCAATGAAACTTCAAACAAGAGGCGAGTGATCTGCAACTCTGCCATTCCCACCGTAAATGAACTCTGACAATTGTAAGTCGCCAACAGGGACGTAGGTAGAAGCTCGAAATAGGGGGAGTCGTGGAGTACTTTGAGCGTTCATTTGTGGATGAAATCATCATCATCACCAGAAACGGTTAGAAGGATTAGATTTTCCTTTTGTAGGCTTGCCCCGCATACTGCAACCTGTGTTGTCACTCTTTATATTAGTTCTGTTACCATAAGCACTTCGCTCATCTCACAGACCAACTAGATTTCGTTGAGATCATCTTGTAGCGTATTCATCCAGATGTGTTCTGGTCTTCCTCTCTTCCTCTTCTGTGGTTCAACAGCTACCTTAAAAGCTATATTCTGGCTGGTGTGTTATTATCACTTGTGGATAAAAACCCACAAAAAATTGATGACAACATTCAAGTCATATAGAACAGTCTTTGCATGGTACAAAACTCCAAAATAGCCAGAAATACTAGAAACATAGCGAAACGACCACATAGATTATCTAAGCTTTTCGTCTGACACTCAACAGAGTAATACGTCAGGAAGAGAACGAAACAGAAAACTGATTTATATATCCAGATGTGGATTAAAATAGGCCAATCAGAAAAGAGGCGAATGATTGGTATAGTGTAGGAAAACCAATCAACACCTACGATACAGTGAGCTGACCAATAAGATTACTTCAAGAGTCCTAAGGTGAAAACGAACTCTTTCTGTCTACACAATAGGGGATCCCTGGTTTTTATGTAGACTGATCTCAAATGACAATCTCAAATCTCAGAGACTGATTCCAAAATAACTAAGTGAAATGTAGATCTTGATCTGCCAATTATTCGAAAACAATTCTCACAGTAGGCTTTAGCACACTCTGGGTTGTCGAGCCAATGTTGACCTATAGAGTCATGTTTGAGAGATCTTTTGGTTTTAGAGGCGCGAGATGGTTGTTCTCATTGTGGCATAGTCTTTTAGCTTAGCTTAGCTAGACGGCACGTGTTGTTTTATCCTATCACATAACCGCTGAAATTTGCTGAGATGTTTCTGACGTATCACTCTTTTAGGTGTCAGACGAAAAGCTTAAGTAATCTATGTGTTCGTTTGGGTATGTTTCCAATATTTCTGGCTATTTTGAAGTCATATAGACTGTTCCCAAAAGGGGAGGAGCTGTAGTTCCTATACTTCCTCTCTGGCTGCATCCCCGACGATATACGATTCTGCAAAGGATGATGGTTCTCCTTTCACGCAATGCATGATAAAATATCCTCCTTAGCAACGAGTACTTTTATCTTCATTTTCATTCTCTTCGTTTTTACAAATTAGCGGCTTCAGAGTTATTAACCGGTCTTGGGTTCGAAGCCACCTTCAGACCTGTCACAAAGAGTGTGAGGAGAGAATTTGCCAGCCAGTTCTCTTCAATTCCAGGCAGGAAGGCAAAAGGAATCACGAGGTGTGGTCGAAAGGAAGGACCAGGGTCGCACTGCTCGATTAGTCTACCTATTCAGTAGACCATTTGTGCTTTGGGCATAAACAAATACCTTATAAAGATAGTAAGTGTATTTGTCAATCAACAGTCAAGAACTCGACTTTTTGCTTTTAACCAGCATTATATTATTCCCTTCAAAGTCAAACCCTTACCTGAAGTATCTTCTGATGCAGACAGTATGGCACTCCCCTCTGGCAGAAACTCAACAGCAAACACAGTTCCTTTGTGACCTCTCAGTCGGATACTTTCGTTAGCACTGCTTTCCGTGTTAGAGCTTCCTGGAGAAAGGTGCAAAACAAACATTAATAAAGGAACAAATGAGATCGATGGAACAAATTCGATTTCAATTCAATTCGATTCAGTATTATTTACAAATTACATCTGAATACGGGATATCAATCGAGATAATTTGCAAGAATGAAAATGACCCGAGTAGGACTCGAACCCACGACCTCTAGTTTCATACTTAGAGGTAGTGCGCAGTGGTAACGCACTAGAGTACGAATCTAGAGGTCGTGGGCTCGAGTCCTACTCGGGTCATTTTCATTCTCACAAATTATCTCGATTGATTTTCCAAATCCTGCTTCTCCTCAAGAATACGGGATACTAAAAATATGTAATCTACACGACCCAAGAAAAGCAAAGCATATCCAACTTGGACCGTTAATTAAAAATTAAAAGCTATTATAAGAAAAATAAAACAATACAATTCTAAAACTAATACAAAGAAACAATAAGTATGAACCAGGGCTCAATTCACATGCTGCTATAAAAAGGTTTTGGGGTCCTAACAAAATAATTGTCCTAAATCTAATAATAATGCTAATATATATCAAAAGCAAGACCCATAAACTCCTGCACATCTCCTGATGAGTGGGTAACCACGAAACAGGGTTGTCGAGATGGAGAGTTTTGTCTTCTGAGCATTTTTCTTCTTAGTGTAGATAGGTAGATAGATGGGTAGATAGATGGATAGATAGATAGATAGATAGATAGATAGATAGATAGATGGATAGATAGATAGATAGATAGATGGATAGATAGATAGATAGATACATAGATGGATGGATGGGTGGATGGATGGATGGATGGATGGATGGATGGATGGATGGATGGATGGATGGATGGATAGATAGATAGATAGATAGATAGATAGATACATAGATGGATGGATGGATGGATGGATGGATGGATGGATGGATGGATGGATGGATGGATGGATAGATAGATAGATAGATAGATAGATAGATAGATAAATAGATAGATAGATAGATAGATGGATAGATAGATGGATAGATAGATGGATAGATAGATAGATAGATAGATAGATAGATAGATAAATAGATAGATAGATAGATAGATAGATAGATAGATAGATAGATAGATAGATAGATAGATAAATAGATAGATAGATAGATAGATAGATAGATAGATAGATAGATAGATAGATAGATAGATAGATAGATAGATGGATGGATGTATGTATGGATAGATAGATAGGTAGATAGATGATAGATATCAGGTTAAGTCTGTCTGATGAGTGCGCAAGCAAGAAACTCGGAGTAACAGAAGGACATGTCTGTTCTTTAAAGTGTTCATTCTGCTTTATGATTGCTCTATACTAGCGTATATCGAGCACTATCACCAGGATAGCCACTCTCTTCTCCACTCGAGTCAAATAGTAAGATGGATAGATGGATAGATAGATAGATAGATAGATAGATAGATAGATAGATAGATAGATAGATAGATAGATAGATAGATAGATAGATAGATAGATAGATAGATAGATAGATAGATAGATAGATAGATAGATAGATAGATAGATAGATAGATAGATAGATAGATAGATAGATAGATAGATAGATATTCTTACTTAGGTGGTATTTTGAACCAAAATCCAAATAACTTGAAATTCGCAACAATACCTCCTGGTTTCATGGAAGATGCCTCTCTCTGTTTAGTTTGGCCAATTTTTTTGACATTAAGACTCCACAATCTAACAGAAGAATCCTCAAAGCCGGCACAGATGACATTGTTACTTGGAGAAAACTTCACAGCAGACAACCTTGAAAGCGAAAATGTTTCGTGTTTAAACTTAGTTGGACATTATTGTATTGTGTTATGCATGATCCTTCTAGAATATCTTCTCAGGACAATGATACATCTTTTAAAATAATCAATTACTTACAAACTTCCTTTATCAACATACAAATTCAAGGGCGCTGCAACTATCAATGACTCACATTCCACTTTTGAATCTTTTTGGACTAGCATGTTTGGCCGTGTTGATATTCGTTAGGAAAATACTCTTACTACCTTCGTAATGTATTGGTTTGCGTGCAAAGCACAAAAGGCCCACTAAATAATCGAAGCAGTCCATTGATAGGCAAGTACACTTACTATCTTTGTAAGGCATTTGTTTGTGTGCAAAGCAGAAAGGGTCCTCTGTATAGGTAGACTAATCGAGCAGTGAATTTATAGTTAATAAGCAAATACACTTACTATCTTCATAAACGTATTGGTTTATGTGCAAAGCACAAAGGGCCCACTGATAATCGAAGCAGTCCATTGATAGGCAAGTACTCTCTTACTATCTTCGTAAGGTATTGGTTTGTGTGCAAAGCACAAAGAGTCCTCTGTATAGGTAGACTAATCGAGCAGTGAATTTATAGTTATAGGCAATTACGCTTACTATCTTCATAAAGTATCGATCTATGCGCAGAGCACAAACGGCAAACTGAATAGTTAAACTAATCCAGCAGTGTGACTCTTATCCTTCCAATGTTACCAAACCTTGTCACCCCTTTGCCTTATTCATCGAGTTGCAGAGAGATGGTAAATTCTATTCTCAAACTTTATGCAACAAGTCTGAAGGTGGGTTCTCACCCAGGACCCTTGGAGCAGGGGTTGAGTAATCTAAGCACTTGGCTGTGAAAGTTGGAGAATTGGCATATTGACATTAAATCTTAGATCATTCTACATTAATCTACTATGGCCTTTGTTCACAGCCTTTTCCATTTATTTGTTAACTCTTCAGCCCATTTTATATAAAATTGCAGTACATTCGAAAGAGTTGGATTTTCCAAGAACCAAAGATGGCCAATTAACGAAAGCGTACACATTCATTTTTCGGCTAGACTGCACTTTAGCGGACAGGGTTTTGTTACCTGATCGGTTATTGAATTGCATTTTTGCTGCATAGCAACAACAGGTCGGATAGCAGTTGAGTTGCAGAAGAAGTTTACGAGGACTTAAAAACAAACACACTTTGCGAAAACTAGATATCAATTGCTGAACTTAACAGGGGGTTTGGAGGCTTGCCCCTAAGAAAGAAAGAAAACTAAAGAGCAAAATTGTCTAAACTGTTATTTAAATTCCGAATTTTTGATTGTCTAAAATGATGAATCAGGGCAACGGTTTAGAATTCAATTCAATTTTTGTAGGTAACAAAACTCTGTCCACTAAAGTGCAACTGTCCCCATTTTTCTGTTTGTAAGAAACCGTAGGGCCAGATTTTCAAAAAGTAGGAAATCTTAAAAGGTTTGTAAACGCCCTTCATGGGCACTCATCATTATGCATCTTATCTCATCCTTTTTTGGCTCAATTTTATAAGATCAAACCTCAAGTTTTTCAAATCAAGGAAAACTCAACGAAAAATAGGATTGGGGTTTGGAAACTTGGTAAGAAACTTTTCGTAGCTTATTTTGTTAGCCAATGACATTTATGTCAGTAACCATCTTGTTTGTGTTTGTTTTCCATTGTTTTGGTTAGTTTAGCTATTTTTTTGTTTAGATATTGTTTAGCTGTTCCATGTTACAATGCCCTTACTTCACTCTTCTGGCTTGTTATCGTCTATGTGACCGTTGTGTTTAGTTAATCGAAGCTAAGTTAACCGTTGTGTTTAGTTAGGCTTGATTTTCCAGAGTTGAAGAGACTATAGCACCTAGACTGAGCATAGTTTCTTACATAAAAGAGTGGTATCGAAGAGGAAACCTACCCTTGAAATGCATTTGCAAAAGAGTACAATGTTATTGACGGCTTCACTTTATTAACATGCTCAATCTTTTCCAGAGATTCTCTTAGACACCGTACTTCAACATCATCATCATCATTGTCTGTTGGTTGATTCTTGTCTTCATTAACATTATCATCTTGATCGTCAATGTCAACCTTTGACCCCTCAAATGTCCTGATATCCAAGTTCTTGTTGATAGCTTGTAGCAATAAAGAGTGATTATTATTCCTGAGATGTTGAATTAAATATCCAAATATTTTCCCACTCAGATCTAAACTGAATCTCTTACTTTTAATCTCAGCAAGGCTCACATGAGTCGAATCATTTCTGTTCAACAACCGCAGAATTCTTTCAAGCTCGCTTTTGTGCAACTCTTCGTGGTCACAACTGTACTTATTGAAGAAGGTTATCGCGAGTGTTTGTTGTTCCAATTCCAGCAAATCGATGACAAAAACAGTGAAAATTGGGAACAGGATTGACAGAAGTTCTGCACGGTAGGCCCCGTTACAGGCAGCTAGGAACGTTTTTAACGAGACATATTGTTCTTCATGGACGCTCAAATCGTTTCTCTGCGATGCATACGTGACTAGATTTTCGACTGAGTCTGTAAGATTAATTGCAAAATTCTTTGAAATTCCGAAAGATTTATCCGACTTGGAGAAAGATGGAGACCCATTTTCAACATCTTCATCATCAGCGTCCAAGTTTCCAATCGATCTCCCCCTGAGATACAGCTCAACGATTTCATCGACTTCTGCTCGCTTGCCATCGTGCCAGGGAATAGTTAAAGCACCTTTTTCTTCAACCATTCCGTTTTGAGAGATGCATTTTAAGTATTACTCTGTGAAATTGACTGCTATATCGATTTCTCAAAACAAGATACACTAGGCCAGAAATTCTTAGTATTAAGGATGCACCAAAACCACCTTGCCTCGTTGTGGTGTATTGTTGGGTTATTCGTGGGGTCAATTGGAAGGGTTAAGGGTTGAGTTCGGAGATAGTGTTTGGCTAAGTACAAGGAATAGGGTTAGGTTGGGGTAATGTTAAGGATAAGGTTAGGAGTTTTTAGAAGGTTTGGAAAGGTTGTTTTATTGCATCCTAACGTTTGCTGACCTCTAATTAGGCCAATCAGCCTCGTAGTTATCAAGAAACGATAGCGAAAGTGAGGATGGCCATGTGTGAAACTCAAAGTCATGTAGAGACGTGATGTTACTGGTCTTTTTTGAAGTCCAACTCTTTTTATATTCCACTCTCCCTCAGCAGAGATCACTCTTATCCAGAGAAGACAGATGAAATACCACAATTTTAAGTTAATCCATCCTTCCACACTCCTAATATTAGCAGAAGGATAATTGCATTCAAATCCTTTACTTCTCCATCCACACCAATCTTCTCTGACTTAAAAATCGTTAAATTAGATTATCTGTTTTACTTAAAGCTACTCATATTTGTTTATGAATCAGTGAATAAAATTTCTCCTGTCTGTTTTCACAATTTTTTCAAAACTGTGTCATCTGTTCATCAATATAATACACGGCAGGCTTCTAAAGGTGATATCTTTATGACTCAAGAAGATACCTATCTGTATGGTTTAAGATCAATAGATATGCAGGTGCCAAGGCATGGAATGACATTCCTCATTTGATGAAGCTATCCCCGACAAGCATGCTTTTTGCTTCAAACTAAAATCACACCTATTCTCTTCAAATTACCAAGTGAACTAAAATCTGATCTGCACAATTCAACCTCAAAATTTCCATTTAATGCTCAATAAACTGAAATAGGTTTTTATCAACAGGGGGTGCTCTCTCCTCGATTAGTTTAGCTACTGAGAGAGTTCCTCCTTAAGAAATTCCCTTCATACAATAGCTGTTGGAATTGATCAATTTTCTAATTATATACTTGTATTTTGTATTATTTAACTTAATTATTTTCTTTATTGTAATTTATATTATGTTGTATGATGTGGAATTTTAAAATTAAAATGAACTGAACTGAACTGAGCTAATCAAGAATGCTTTGCCTTATGATGAGTTGAGCGCTTTTCGAAACTTTCTGAAATTTTTTCCAAAATCTGTCACTTTGAAATTTACAATAAAATATCATACAAAAATATATTAGTTATAATGTACAGTTTACAAAGTTATAAGTGAATTTGTAAGAAAGCGTTCTTCAGACGTTGCTGGTAGCGTGAAATTGAATGTAGATCTCAAATGTGTCCTTGTATCATCAATTCTTGCATTTCATGAGAAACGTCCAAGTCCATTTCTGCTGCCTGTAATGAAGATAAAGATTTTATGGATTAAGGGTAGAGTCACCCCGAGTCTCCTGCTTTCCCGGGGTAGTTTTCCAGGCGTCTACATAGTCAGGGATGTAGGTGCCGGGGGCATTGGAGGCACGCGTCCCAAGATTTTGCAAAAAATGATGAAGTGCCCTTCTTACTTTCAGAAATTTCCCCTCTTTCTTAATGAAAAAATTGCTCTTGAAGCATCGCGCCGCCTCAAGTTCGGGTTGCTTCCAAAACCCCTGTATATAGACTCGCGACACTTCACCCCACATGCGTAGAAACGCTCTCTATCCCGATTTGATGAGACATTCTTTGCGAAATCATTCACATGAATCACATGAAATACTTTTGGTTTCTTCTTGGAGAAGAGTGTCCAGCATGGCGAGTCACCTTACAGTGCGAACCCAGCGATTCGGGCTGCTGAGCCATTCCACCAGTAGAGGCAACTTTTCCTTTCTTTTGTAAATTAAGATTTCCTTACTGAGCTGGTCTCGACTAGAATTACGAGAAACCCTTTAACTCCATTGAAGGCAGGTTGCCCTGGCCCGAGATTTATCATCTCTATAGTCTATGACTAAAGCACAGGGGCGCATTCCCTAACTTTCAATTAGAGGGGGGCGGGCTCCGTGTCAATATTTTGGGTCTGAAATTCTATGATAAATCAATATTTCGGGTCTGAAAATTTCACTGTCAAGATCAAGAAGTTCAAATCGAAATTATTCAAATACAATATAGGGGTCCTAAAAACAAAAAAATATTTGGGGTTTCGGAGTATATTAAACTGAATATTTGGGCAGACTTAATGTTTAGGGGTCAGCAAAAGATAACCGTGATTCGAGGAAATTTATTCAGCCCCTCTCTTAATAAAAGCACCCTATCTAGTAGGTATCTCTCCGTAATAAGCCCCCTTAAAATGTGCCTGATTTCAATAAGCCTTCAGAGGGCTTAATAAAGAATCTTCAGTTACTAAGTGTCTGTTTACATTAACTGCTAGAATAAAGTGGCCAGATATACCTTTGAGTAATACTCCAACGCTTGTTCTTTGTTCTTCTTAATGCCGAATCCCCTGTACAAACAGCGGCCATATATGAAGCAGCCCAATGCAATACCTTTCTTCACGTAATGCAACAAGCAGTTGGTATCTTCTGCAACGGTTTCAGCATCAGAAATGCACGTCACTCTGGAGGGCAAAATATAAGTCCTTAATGTTGCGAGTTGTGAAGTGTTGCATTAGGATGAGCTTGCTATTAGTTGTGCTGAGTTAAGTTCATATATATACCTACGATACATGCAAAGCGTTGTGGGCCAAAATGGTTACTGTCTTCGTAAGGTGTATGCGCCAAGATCAAAGGGCCCATGGAATAGGTAAACTAATCGAAGTAATGTATTGATAGTTGGTCATTAGTAGGTAAATATGCTTACTATCTTTTAAGATATTGCTATATGTGCAAAAAGCACTAAAGAGGCACACTGAATATAGGTAGAATAATCGAAGCAGTGCATTCATAGTTGATAGGAAAATACGCTTATTATCTCCCTAAAGCATATTTTCATGTGCAAAGCACAAAGGAGCCCACTGAGTAGCTAAACTATAGTCGGAGTAGTGCGTATACAGTTGATTGGCAAATACACTTATTACGCTATCTTCGTAAGGTATTTGTTCATGTTAAAAGCACAAAGGGCCCACTAATAGGTGAACTAATCAAAGCAATGTGACCCTGGTCCTTCCTTAAACAAAAAGCTACAAAACAGATAAAAAGAACAAACCTTTGAGAAAAGTCGACAGCATTATTGTAGAGCTTCTGTTTGTAATAGTAGAATGCAATATTACCAATGGCGTATATGTTTCCCCTCTCCGCAGCACTTTTGAAGCATTGGTATGAAAGCTTCAGGTTCCGCTGTACACCCAACCCAAAGTTATACATCACTCCTAATGCAGCTGTATACGAATGAAATATAAGAAACCATCAAACATAATTCCAACCACACCATATCAATTTGCTTAAGCAAAGTGTCATTCTTACCGTTTTGCTTCAGTTATTTTATTCAGTATGCTGTGGTAAAGTCGTAACCAAGTTTGCTTTTCTATCGGAAAGCAAAATATCTGAACATGTTTGATATTTGTTGGCATTCGTGCCAACTTGGTCACCATTTGCAATGTTGTAAGCAATTTTGCTCATAGCAAAAACATAGCAAAAATACATTTGCTTATAAGCAAAATTAATACTCCTGTGTGTGGCTTAGCTTAAGGGAAATAACCATCATTATAAGCAATGATGTAAGCAGAATAATAAGCAATCAAAACTATTCTGCAACAAGAATCATTATCTCGAAGCTCTAAAACTTTAAAAAAACTGAAACATGACCCTAATATAATAAAACGAATGAAGCGACGTACGGTAATAGCTGTGGTGATATAGCTAGCAAATATTCCCATTATATTAAGCTAAATAGCCAGATTATGAAAAACTAAACATATCTGGCAAAGCCGTTCCTCTAATATAGGTCAAAAATTACTTAACAATCAAGGATATGATCAAAACTATACAGCGAGAACTGTTTTTGCATCTTTGGCAGAGATATGATTAAAACATTTCACTTAGGAATTGAGTCAGTCTATATCAACACCATGAATGCCATATTTGAATAATAGATAAAAGCAATTTTTTCTCGCTGGGGATCTTTCAATAATTCATTATCCTTTCTTACTATAGCTACCAATCATTCGCCAAATTTTGGATTGGCCAATTTTGATCTACCTTTGGGTATAGCATTTTATCAAGATTTTAATCTCATCTGTAAAAATCGCAGAAAATACCATTTGGTGGCAAAATTTTCAGCCATCAAAGCCCTTATGCATTTTGGGCAGAATGGTAGAAGTTTTTTAGGAATTTGTTTCTATTACTGGAGTTTCTTAAATGTCAGTCTATTTGAGAGTCAAGGTTTTTATGATTCATGATTCATGTTTGTAGAGCTTCTTAAGTTCTATATTGAAGGGAACAAGAGCGAGCCAAGTCTGTGAACAGCGCAACGCTTGATTCTGGCTTAAGAGACAAGTGGTGATAAGTTTTAAAAAAGAGCCTCACCTTGGGACTCTAATGAGCCATTTCCAGTAGCCTCTTGATGCCAGAAATAGGCCTATGGAAAAAATAACGCGAGATTACATTTAATCTGGAATGGCAAAATAGATAGGTTGAAATTGTCTTGAAGCTTAAGTCAAACTTTGTAGTGGCAGCGCTAGCTCTGGAAAAATTGAAAAGGAGTGGGGGATTTTGACGTAATTTTTCCATCTAAAAGTGCGCCCAACTAATTTTATGCCATCCTAGTTGACAATTTAGCCGACATTTGGAAAACGCGTGCCCAATCCCCCCATGGCACCCCGACTACGAATTTGTATCTAAGTTGAAATAACATTGTAAAGAAAGTTTTTCAATATTGCATTAAGAAAGTATGATTTGATTTGAGATTAAGGTAGGCTAGCCTGCATGCCAACCAAAAAAGTAAACTGCAGGCTAGACTAAAACTGCGAGAAAGTAAAACTTCTAAAGCAACACATTTCTTCACTATAGAAGAGCCCAGACCTTTTAACCTCTGGAACCCCTTCATCTTGAGGTCCCAGAAATTTCCCGTAAGAAAATTTGAGATTTCAGTCATCAAACGCATATAATCCCAGCATGATTATAAAACCTTGATGTAACCATTTATCTCACCTTATCCATTCCATAAGAGTTCTCTCCGATTCTTGAATAAAACATTCCTAATGTTGACTGCGCCTTCACAGAGCCATCAGGGTCCCCATCCTTTGCCGCAAGAAGCCACCAGAACTCTGCTTTCTCATCAGACTGCACAACTCCGTAACCTTCATAGTATGCTTTGCCTAAATTATATTGGGCAGAGGGAATTAAATGCTCCCATTCGGGGTCATCACTGTTGGCTAGTAGCTCCATCGTTGAAACTGCAGATTCCTGTAAAGGAATGAATTTGAGAGTATTTTTCCAGATTTGTGAAAAGTGACTTGAAAGTGGTTTGAGAACAAAGAAGGGACTAAAGATAACGTAATAAAATGAACTATTTTCTTATCATAGCACTTCATCCAATATCTAATTAGTTTATTTCATTGTTATTCAACACCTATAAATGTCACATCTGGTTTTAATAGAATGGAAGGCAGCTAGAGATTCAGATGGGGTAGAGGGGGGCTGGTTGTTTTTGCCAACTAAGAAATGAAAAGCTGCAATTTTTCAAATGAAAATGAGTGATTTAATAGAAGAAGGATTTAGCCTTTGACTTACACATTTTCTATGATTGGGGAGGAAGGGACAGGGGGCATGGCCAGGATTCATCAGAAAGGGGGATTAAGCTCCCTGATTGAATGGGTAGAGTTTGATATTGAAATTTTCAATGAAATAATTGCGGTACATTATTGTGAATTGATAAAGATAGATACCAAAGAATTTATTCCATTTCTTTGAGAAACCAATATTTCAAGGACCGTTTTTGGGCACTCGTAATAGCTCAAGAGAGGGCAGAACTCACTACTTTATTTGCTGTCTTTTCTCCCTTTACCCTACACCCTTTTCCCGTGCCCCAAAACTTAAGGGGGTGTAAGATAACCTCAAAAGCACAGCATAGTAAAAACAACACAATGCAAAATATTTTTGGAACCCCCTTGGGGGCCCTTAGTTTTAAGTGCACTAAACTGCATTAGACGCATTTCTTTATAAGAAACTTCTTTATAAGCAAGGCAGTACTGGACAAGACAAAAACTTACGCAATTCTTGTACTGGATAAAGGAATTCTAAGCAATTTGATGAAGTCGCGCAGTAGCTATAGAGAGTAGCCAACATACTTTGTATGCAAGATACAATCGATATTTGTTATACAACAACTTGTGATATATTATTCTAAGAAACACATTTTAAAATAAGAAAGCTGAACAATTACTAAGCAATTTTGAGTACTCAAATTTGCTCTCCAGCGAAGCAATTTCTAGCCCTGAGCTCGAGCTGAAATTGTTTATAAAAAATGCGTGTATGCCACTGCCTGGCCAACTGGCATCATTGCTAGCGCAAAAATTGACATATCAAGTTGAAGAAATTGTAAGCACATGATAATTACGTAGTCAATTTTGCCACCCAGACCATCAAATTTCATGACAGCCAATTGGTACTTCGCTTGCCAATCTTTTTCTTCAATCTCCCCAAACCATTTTCGAGCTTCTTCATATTTCTTTCTCGTAAAAAAAACTGTCCAAGAAGAAATTTGGCCTCTTCTTCTCCATTTCTGACACGATCTAGTAAACTCTCCCTGGCAAGGTCCTCTGTTATTTGTTCTTCCCGAGCCTCGAGTTCCACGTCTCTCAACGACAACTTTGAGCTTAATTTCGGCCTATCCGAAACGTCTCTTCCATTTTCCGAATCTATCAGACTTGAATTCGGCAGACCTTCACTTCGAAGATTACCTTTTATTGTTAAAGCATCTTCGTAATTTTCTAACTCCATTAATACTTATGAGTCTACTTCGATACCTTACTTAAGTTTTATTTAAAATTCAGCAGAAAAAGAGCAATAAAGCATTTTATTACTTGGCAACAGATCTTCCTCGCTTCTGTTGCTGTTGTTGTTACATACAGGGTGTCACAGAAAATTTAGATACTTTCTTGAGCTTTTTCTTGTTTCCAACTTTCGAAACATTTTACAGAGCAGTGAAATAGTCAAATAACCTCCTACGAGGTTAAAATAATGAGGGTAAGGGAGGGGTAATTTAGGAACTGGGGTTTGTCTTTTTATTGACTGGGAAAATGGGGTGGGACTTCTCGGGGACAAAGATTGTGGAATAATGAAAAAGCATACACTCTTTTTTCTATAAGAACCAGTAACTTTGATTTGAAGCTGGCTGTTCTTAAATATTCCTCTATTATCAGCCTGAAATATCCTTAAATTGTTCTTACTTTTACAATGATTTGGAAGCCTGTTTTTGCTATCAGTTGTGTTCATTGGTTCAAATGTGGACTCTCTTGACCATGTGATATACATACATATCTGTGTGCTGCCTATTTGCTTGTTTTGTTATTATTGGTCAGTCTCGTGGTTATTTCGTATAATTCTTATATTGCCCATGAAATGTCCAGCCTCGGTTTGTTCTTAAGTTGTTCTTAAGATTTGGCTCGTGTTCTTATAAAATTGTTCTTATAAAAAAAGAGTGTATTGGAATTGGTTTTCTTTAGACCATCAATATTAGGAAGTTCCCTATTTTCTTCATTAGGTTTAATCAAACTATGAAAAATCACCCTTATTATTTTTTTTTCTATCTTTTTACTTTGAAACATCTCTGTTCTTTACATTTTTTGAAATCTTGTTCTGTTCTTATTTGTATTGTTAATTGCTGTTGTTGTATTTCGTAATTCTGTCATTAGCTATAAAGATACAATTTACATTGTAATAAGGCTAATGATGGAATAAAAAATTCAAATTCAAAATTCATTAGGTTTGGGATTTTTGATCATTTCTGTGCTGAGAGTTACGATCAGTACTTAACCTTCAGGTCCCTTAATAAAGTACCCCAAAGATGCTGTGCAATATTGATTGATTGGTAAATATGCTTACTTACTATCATCGTTAGGTATTGGTTTGGGCCTAAAGCATGAAGAGGCCACTGAATTGGTAGATCAATTGAGGAGCGCGACCCTTCATCTATTATTACATATTCCTTAGCTAGTACTAGTACCACACACATCAAATAACTTAAACTACAGCAAGTCATGAATCTAAATGTAATACTGTTGTAGTAACGTGCTGGCCAAGGGGCTAGATCTCTCGACCCTTGTCTATAGAGTCATGGGTTCAAAACCACACCCAGACCTCTAGATGTGATCACAACTTGGGGTTTCTTTAGCCCGGATATACAAAGAGCTGGCAAATAGATACCTTTCACAATGACGTACAATGTGTTTGAGAGTGAGGATAGAGATTTTATTCCCTACTGAGCAAGAATTCTTTACTTCTACTTCTACATAATTTATGTGCAAAATCTCATAAGGACATACTGCAAAAGCTAAATAATAAATTAATATTAAACCAAAATTTTGATATTCACTATATTTCTCACATCAATATGCTAAAAGTACAATTACAAAACGAATCTATCTGTTGCTTAGAGCAATGCATGCCTTTGAGATTTGGACCCACATGAAAAAGAGGATAGTGATGCTTCTATATGTATTCCAAAGAAAATGTGAAAGTGGTCTATTCTCTTCTCACACCTTATGAACCTAGTTTTGAGACGACGACCCTTTGAACAAGGGTTGAGTGATCTAACCGCAAGGGCCATCCCTGTCAACTCGATTTAGATAGAAAAGGAGTGATAGATAAAGAGAAATGGTCAATGATCCATCACTTAATCATTCATCTTAATTCATACTAAAGTTGGCACAAACAAAGAGACATGTAGTTCATGTTGAATTTCAAATTAAAACAATCACATTTGAGTACTTGCATTAAACATTGTCAATTTTCAACTGTACATGACTTTCCAAACAGCAAACTCAGGAAAACGCAAGTCATTCATCACTTTTTTGAACTTCTTGTCAATTTGTATATCCCGTACATTGCAAATAAACTGCCATAAACAGCAAAGACGACCTAAAAATCAAGAGGAAATTACCATAATATACAAAACACATCAATAAAAATACACAAATTTGTTTCTATGAGTAACACTTTAAATAAAACAGAAGGTGTCTATTATTCAAAATTATTAGCGAATTCCACGAGTTTCTAAGCTTATTTATTCAAAAAATAGAACCCTTCCTTCAAAAGCTATCTTTTAAGCAAAAGACCATTGCAGCTACTTGAAATTTGGTACACTCTAAGATTAGGCTTGCGCAAAGCAAAGTGTGTCTTAGAATTCTGAAAAACTGAGGGATCTGTCTTTATATCCTTTTAAAAACATATGAGGGGAAAAATACATTGATCATCTAGTTCTGCAATATATACTAATTGGCAGAAAAGTAACAAGAAACTACTCATTCATCTCAACAAGCCTGTTTCGTGACAGGGTGGTTGAGATAAATGTATCTCAATGACACTTGTCAAGATGAATGAATACTTTCTTGTTTCTTTTCTGCCAATTAGCATATTCATGTTCTACTTTCATGTATTGAGCACCATCTTCTGAAATCGAAACACTGGCTTAATGATTATCTGAAATATATATGCGCTTTTTAGCCATGTGGATAAATGGTGTAAATAATGCTTTTAACCGTTATCATTGACATAGAATACTTTTAATAAAAACAATATAAGCAATGTGAGACACACATTATATTTTAACGAAGAAAGTCCACAATACTAGGCTTTGTGCTGGATCCTTTACGATGCTTGCGGCAAAAAAGGAAATATAGCGAGACAAGAGAGTGCAAGGGGACACAAACAGAAAAGCGTAAATGGATTAAAAATTATTTATATAAAAATATTGTCTTTTAAAATTTTTATATATATAATATTTAATCCATCTACGGTTTTTCTGTTTGTGTCATCTTGCGATTTTCCTGTCATCACTATATTTACTTACATTGCCGAGCTAAAGATTTGCATTTCCAAACGTTGCTGAATTTGCTATGTTGAGCATAAGGGTAGAATACACTTCTGCTTACATTTCTGCGTCCAGCAATAGTATGGGTATTCAAGTATTTTTCCACTCCTTTCAGATTTTTGGCTGCTTCTGTGGCATGCTCACCTCCTGACATTCTAAAATGTACAAAAATCCTGTTATCAAAACCACTTGGTCAACATTGTCACTCCATTTTCACGCTTCTAACATTTTAATTCTAATTCCAAATTTAGAGGGAAAATTTTTGAACAAAATAAACAGAAAAAATTCCCTTTTCTAAATTTGCAAACACCTGGTATTTTTCAATTTCTTGTACAAGTTAATGTTTTCATGTGAAGAATGATTTTGTGGTAGTTGGAAAACAAACATTTTCATGGTTACCTTTTCTTTCAGATTATTATATTTTCTCAATACATCAACTATATCAAATAGCATGGCAGAGGACTGCTTGCTAAAATGTGCATTTTCTATTACATTAAACTCCTATACAGCGTTCCTCTCTTGACTGAACTGCTCAATATACACAAGTATAGAGCAATCATATACACTCTTTTTTTTGTAAGAACCAGTAAAATTGATTTGAAGCTGGCTGTAAATATTCATTTATTTTCAGCCGGAAATGATCTTTAATTGCTCTTACTAATACAATGATTGGGAAGCCTTTTCTGTTATCAAATGTGTTAATTTCTTAAAAGTTTGACTCTCTAAACAATCTGACATTGTCTGTGCGCTGTAAATCAGCTTGCTTTTTAATTATTTCTCAGTCTTACGGTTATTTCTTAAAATTTTAATTTTGAGCAAAATATGGTCAGCATCTGTTTGTTCTTAGCTTGTTCTTAAGTTTTGGCCAAATTTGAGGCTCTTGTTCTAATAAAATTGTTCTTAGAGAAGAAAGAGTTTTGTAGGATCTACCACAACATAGACATAGGGAGACATTTGAGTTTGTTATTCTCAACTCAGACTTACAGAAATGTCTTCTTATTAGATCCATTGCATTCTAGATTAAATTACACTCTATCTGCACTTTTTTAATAGTTGTTGCTCCAGGACACTTATGCAACACCGGAGTATGCGGCGTAGGACGTTCCAAAACACAAGCATAGCATAGGCCTAAGTTAAGGTGACGCATTCTGTTCGTCCTACTCAGGTCAAACTAATTCTTGCTGTGCAATCTACTAACTCTGTCTATCAAAACACGAGGTAAGATGACAAACAAATAATGATTGAACAATTGGTTTCAACGTACTTGCCTGATAAAGATTTTACAGTTCGAGAGCTGATGTATCAGGACGGCTTTATCAAAAGCAAGCTGGAGGGAAAGGTGGCAAGTAACGATATCGAGACTGATCAGCAGTCACGCTCGATAACTTTACGCATGCGCACTATTTGTTAGAAACAGTGCTTTCTTGCCCAATTTCTTTTTACTGTATCAAGGGAAAATTTCCTTTGGCTTCTCTGCCTATTTTCCAAATGATCGAATCAGAATCTCATCTCTCAAATTCAAAATTCTTCTCAAAATACTTTTTTCAGGAAACCTCAGATTAATACTTAAATTGCTGTGTTAGTGCGTGTTGAGTCTGCCACAGTCTTGTGCGGAGTCTCGTACTCCCAAAACCGCTAAAACTGGAAAATAGAATCTGCCAAAAATTAGGACAAAGCATGTTGGTTAGTTTTTGGTTCAAAAAACAACGGCCCGTTCTTTCGCTTGGTTGGACCAATCGGCAATACAGCTTTCTTGATGAGAGAGATATTAATTTTGTACCACTCTTACCAGACATTCAGAATCTCAGAAATCAATTCTTACCTCACGAAGAATAGAACTACAGTCAAACTTTCAAAAGAGCATACCCATACTAAAACCAAAGTAACTATTTTGGTAGCATCCTCCAAGTACACAAGTATCCGAGGGTGACACAGAAAACTGCGATTTGATGTCCAACTAATCTACTAGTTAACACTTTATACAAATATTTATAAATATATAAAATATTTTCTTTATCGCCAGACTGCCGTGGAAGCAATGTTTTCAAGACATGATTTGACCAATTTTTCAAAAATAATGGCATTTGTTTAGAAAGAAAAAAAGTATTTATAGTGTTGGCAATTTCCAAAATTTCAGATTTCCGAAATTCCCTTAAGCAACTGTTCTTTACTGTACATAGAAGGAGTACAATCTCGTGCAAAATCAATGGATTAATTGGAAATTCTGAGCGAGAAGCATATGTCCTACACAGTAAAAACCCGCATGTAAGAACCTACATATTTAGGAGTTTGTCTAAACAGGTTGTTAAAAAATTGTAGTTAACAGTAGTAATAATGGTTTTCATGTTAGAATTTCAGCCATTTCAGGAGAGATTTAACTCAGAAAATATAGAGTAGTTGCAGAGGAATATTAACGGCATCGTTGCAAAAAAACTCAACGGTAAACAACACAGAATGAAAAACTTAACACATAAATTATACAGTTCAATAAACAGTTCAATGGTTTAAGAATAAAAGATTCAATTTCCTCTCTTCAGCTAAGCGTGTAAAATTTCGAGTATGAAATACAATTATGATGCTAATCAAAAAGTTCAATTCTCAACATTTCAATGGTTTTTTGTAGGTCTTTAGACAGTCCTTATATACCATTATTATTGTTTGCAATTGTTAACAATCTTAAAACCTAAAATTTGTAATTTGTGCCCTTCAAATACGGTAAAAATGTTAAAATCCTAGGCTAAGAGGATCTTAATTTCTAGGTTCTCAGTTGCAGGTTTATACTGTACAGTAAAGACCTGCATATAAGAATTACTTTTTAAATAAGAATCACTTTTTAAAGAGACTCTGCCCAAAAATCTCTGTGATTTGGAGTCTTTCTTCCTAGAGAGTTTTAGGTAACTGCTCTAACTCAAAATAAAATCTGAAAAGAAAGCAGACAACGGAGGTATGCATAATAATGTAAGTTCGAATGAGACAAATACATTGAATCATTTATCATAAGATGAAATGTTTATTCAAGTTACTCCTCCGTCTTCTGGGGACTGGGAAGCACCATGATGTCATTGACTGGAGTGGATGCCTTCTTCGCAATTTTGCTAGCACAAGCTGCATCATCCTCCGACTTGCTCTCAGGCATGCCATCCATTACAGAGTCAGTCTCTCCGATGGACCTCTTCCTCCCCTTCTGGATGGTGCCTGCAAATTTCAAGGATGAAGCATACGTGTGGGAGTCATCTCGGCCGTTGTTCAGTTCGAGGTGCAGCCCATCCCTGTTCTTTTTGCCATCATCTGCTTGATTGTCAACGACTGTGCCTTTGCTGCTATCTTTACTGGCTGCTACGGTAGGCGTTCTACTGCGCAGGGAAAATGGCTCACGGACAGCAGCGGCCTCAAGCTTACTGACCGATGCATTCAATTCCTTTAATCTGCCATTTCCTGATGACAGAACAACATTCTTACTTCTATTCTGAGAATCAACGTTTCCCTTACTTGTGTCTCCATTTGTGCTTTCTTCCTTGTCAGAGTGCCCTGATGTTTCACTGACGGAAACTACAATCGGTGGACTAGCAACTTTAGGTCTCCCACCTTTTATTTGTAACGCAGCAAAGCGTTCATTCTCATTGTCACGAAGATGCACCACTGCTGGTTTATCTGTGGACTGGAGGCTCGGTCGAACGTTTTTGACAACAGGAATATCCTTTACTGTGCCGACAACATGCCCATTAACGACATCTATATCTGCGACATGTCTAGGCAAACTTTTAACAGTCTGTGCTTTGACAAGACCTACATTCTTGGCTTCTTGGTTGTATTTCAACCCACCAATTTTCTCGTTAGCCCGATTGAGACTCTTGGTTGAAAAAGTTAAAGACTTTGTGGCATTAGTAACGGGAGAGTTCGCAGAGGTTTTCATTCCTTGGTTTTTCAAAAGGGCAGTGATGGACTCTTGCTGTTGCGGAGATAACGAGGCAGCAGTCAGCGATTTTATCAGGGCAGTCTGTATGGTAGTCGGTTTTGTGAATTTCACGGCTTGCTTCAGCTTCCTCGATATGGCCATGCTGGCGGTGGTGTAACTCGGCTTGTTAATAACTGATTTATTGTCCCTTACACCAACTTTGGTGTCTTTAGAAACAGCCGAAGTCTTGGTATCTTTAGCAGCAATAGGTGCATTTCTCGTGGATTGATTCGAAGCAGCTGTACTTGTGCTAGTCCCTGATACGCTGCTATCAGCTGCGTGACTGTCTTTTGGGTTACTATTTGTGGGGGCACCATCCACAGGATCCAAATCTATCTGAGTTATTGACTTAGAAGCTGGCTGATCCGACTTTGATGAGATGACAATAGTTGGGCTTTGACTCTGAGGTGAGCCAGGTGCACTTTTGTTTTGCACCGAAAACTGGATAGGTGATGACATGGGACTTTTCCCTTTTTGGTTCAGTAAGCCTATTAGCTTGATCTCCGAACCACTTTTTCCAGAGTCTTTGAGCACTGCACTGTTGGGAATATGTAAAGTGATGGTCTGCGGTGTTTTCTTATTCGACAATGGTGACGATTGTATCGACCTTCCGGCAACGGTTAATTTTGACGAGCTTGAAAGATTGTATAAATTTCGATGGTTGGCAGAATCTAGAACCCCTGATGAGGCTGGTGTGACTTTTCTGATAATTTGGGACATTTCTGAAGCAGTCTTTCCTGTGCTGAAGTTTTGGTTGCTGGATGTTGAGGATGTAGCCTTGCGTTGCTGAGCAACTGAAGAAGGTTTCGTTCTGGAATCTACACCACTTTTCAACACAGTTGGGTTAATGTGAGATTTTGTGCTTGTGGCGGAATTTGTGCCACGGCTGCTACCATGAGCTGGCATCGTCGCCGTAACAAGTGCATTGCTAGTTTGAAGTGAATTTATTTGTGAAGTAACGTTGGGTACACCAGGTAGATTCTTTGGGCTGTTTCGATTCTTCGTTGACGATTTTTTGAGGTCAAAAAGATCCCTCTTTGGGAAAGGCTGAACCTTACTGGCAGCAGTGTGAGTTTTTGAAAGCAGCGCTTTCATCTTAGGGGCTTCAGGCAACGGCGGTATGGGCGCATCTGATGGAGGAACTTGCTTAGAGCTAGGTGATGCTCTCGTTCCTGATCCGGGAGGTGAGCCGTCAGAATTTGGCAAATTGGTCAGCGTTCCGATGCCGATCTTTGCAGAGATGGGGCTTTTGGGGATAGAAGCTCCCTTGTCATGTACCTTGTCACTCATGATTGCGTCACCAGACTTAACAGTCGACGAATCATGGCTGGTTTGCTGGAAAAATCTGGCAAGGTATTTCAAATCTGTGGGAGTCAGCTGTGTGGTCTGCATAATAGTTGTTGAGCTTGCCAAGGCTGTATTGAGCGATGCAGTAGTTGAGAAAGGTGACGAAGTGATCAAGTCAGTGTTTGTTGCTGTTATTTCCTCGGATGAGGACGCTGCAGGAGCATTTGTCGCAAAGTTCTTGAATCCAGTAGAAGGTGGCGACAGTACAGGCTTACTTAAGGTCATCGAGGATGATGAAATGCAGGGTACATGTGGCTGTTGAGATAGCGGCGTGGACGAAGGTATATTAGAAGAATGGAAAGCAGACGAATGGTGAATATTTGACGGTTGATATCCGACAGATGGAGATGTTCTTGCAAGCAAGGAGGACCTCAAGGATGAAGAAATAGCTGAGGTTTCGACCTGAGAGCCAGACGTCCTTGAATCTGACCCTGCAACGTACAGTATCCTGCCATCTTGAAGCCGCACTTGTGCACCAGAGCTGGACAGTACAATTGAAGAGGGGCTAGGAAGCTGCTGAATACCAGTCATGTTAGAGTTATGCGAGTGATGTGGAGAGAAGGGGCGCGGCATTGGGGTTTGCTTTTTGTTGACCTTCAGCTTCTTAATCATCTTCTCATTCATCTTCCCATGAGGGTTCTTTAATGGCCTTCCAATGGCAGGCCTTCCGATTTTGGGAAGGGCGACTGAAGAGGGATCTTTAATTGGGTGGGTAGACATCAAGCTTGATATGATGGAGGGTGAATTGGCAGCTAAAGCTCTTGACAATCCTAGCTTCTTCCCTCTGCCCACTGGAGATGCATTTGACGCCAGGTTTCTGGTGGCGGCCTTTGTAAGCTCTGAAGGCGTCATTAGCCCACCATTAATATCGACATCACCTGCCTTGAAACTGCCAGGAGCAGCCAACCTTGCTCTTGATGGGTCATATATCATGCTTGTTGTATCACGCTTTCCAATGACGAGAGGCTTCTGAGCTGCAGGTGATACTTTTTTCTTTTTTCTCTCAACAACTTCTTTCTCTGCTTCCAGCTTCTTGTGCTTTCGCTTCTTCTCTGCTTTCAGCTGTTGGGCAGTAGATGGAGTGTTGGGTCTCTGGGCTTCTTTCAGCTTTTCAGCTCTCTCGTGTAGGCTCTTTATGAAATTTTCAACTTCATCCTAACAGAAGAAAGCAGCAGCAGTAAATACAAATAATGTTAAAGACTGTCTTTTTATCAAGCCAAACAAAAACCAGACTAAATATGTTTTCTGTTCACTCAGTTAAGACAAATAATCCATTACTTTCTCTTTTTGAATGTCAATGATGGACAAACTCTTCTAACAAAATTTACAGCAAAGGAATACTTTCTGACGTATATTACGTTTATTCCTGTCTAACTATTTGCAAAAATTGTCTTTTAACCACAATTCCTAGTGTACTGCGTTATAAATTATAGGTGCCGCAGGGCTGTTTGACTGTGGTACTTGTTCGAGTTATGGCCCTTAATCGATCATTCACAGTTAGAAATAAAATCGGTATGAATAGCTACTCACCATGATGAGTTGATCAACCATATTTTGAGTCATCTTAATTCTTTTTTTGTGAGATGACGATAGCTTTAGCTGAAAAACAACATAAACATTTAGAATAAAACAATCAACACATACCATACCGAGTGAGTGCCCAAAAATAAAATAACTTAACAGTCTTATAGTTGGTACAACAGTTAGGCTGGGGAGAAAATTCCGAAATAGGAGAAAATAAAGATGACTGCTGTTCTGACTGCTTTTCCCGCAAAGATGTGGGAGGTTTTATTTGTTCATGCAATCAAATAAAGGAAAAGATAAAACAATTGAAGGCAAAGTATAGAGAATACAAGTGAAGCTGAAGAGAAAGTCGCAGCCGCTCACGTCCCTCACGTCCCTCACAGTACAGAAGTATCTTAGCACTGGCGCATTCACTTTTGGCTTTATGGAAACCAGGCTTGACGGATCGCCACAAAATCGTAATGTGCATGCACCACATTAGAAGGCGTGTACCTTATTTGGTCTGCAGCGTGATGTGCCGTAATGAATTATATCCAGTATGAATCGAGCTTATTAGAGGATGGGTTGGAGTTTGATACTCAAGAAATGCTATCAAGAAAGGATGAAAAAACAACACGATAAAGGAGTATATCAACTTACAACTTCATCACCTCCTGGAACTACTAGTAGATTTGTATCCACGCGCATCTTTTCTCGAAGTGCCTGAAAATTCAACATTTCCCTCATCAAAGCTACCTAACATATTCTGAAATGCATCATACAAACATTAATATAAAGCATTTTCATCAATTCAATTCAATTCAATTTTTTTCATAGCATACAACCCTAATACAAGGTTACAAAATATTGTATACTTAAACGACCCAAGAAAAGCAATGTTTATGATGCTTGGGCCGTTAAATTAAAAATCGAATTGATAGGTATCTAAGTTTTAGATTTAAAAGATAATAAAGAATATTAACCATAATCTAGTGCAAAATACTTAAGAAAATACATAGCCAGAAAGAGAGTGCATGGGGTAGGAGATATACACGATCAAATTAACAAATATATCTGAAGATAAGACGAAAGAGTACGCACGGTAGGGGAGAAAGACCGACCTAACCATAACCAACCTAGGATAAAACAAAAAAAGATAATAGAAAGATAAGCAGTGGTCTCACCTCAACATATTCAGTTGAACAAGTAGAGGAATGAGTGCCAATAACAAACATCACAGGACATTTTGCATCCACGCAAGGATCACTTTCAACCTGTAGAAAATTTAAACAGTGAAGATAAAACAAATCTTTTCCAGAATTAGGATTCTAGAGGGGGGGGGGGGTAAACACAGTAGTCGATGTTACCATTTACTAACTTGCCATTTTCAGCGTACCTCTTTCGCTAAAATTGGAAGATTTAGGGTTTCAGGTTTGTGAAGATATTCCATATTCATGGGCATGCTTTATCTAGAACTTTGCAGATTGACCTGCGCTTTTAGAAACATCCAAAAGTTTGGGTATTTTTAAAATCTAATTTCTACCTTAAAAGCCACTTGCAATATCAGGAATTCCCTGTATCATTTATCTAAATTGTACCAATTGACAGATTTCACAGTTTGTCGAGATCTTTAAATAAAAACACTATTTTGGAAAGATTAATATGATATATTCTTCAACTTAAATATTGAGATATCTCCTGATGAATGGGCAACCACGAAAAAGGCTTGTCGAGATTCTGAGTGTTCCTTGACTCTTTTCTTCTCAATATACATCACGCTCGGCATTAATGTATTGAGCACTCTCTTAAGGGAATCCGAAACACAGACTTCGTATTCTTTAACTTAAGTATATCAGATTCTTTTACCGCATCGTATATCTTAAATCAAGCTTCAAATTCTAATGAAACTCTCTACAAAAGTATTAGGAAGAGCAGCAATTTCAATATTTTCATAAGCAGTATTTAAATGCTTAATTCTTGATATTATGATGTCATGATAATCACAACAAACACAAACAGAATTTATGTTCTAGCCGTTTTCCCTGATAGCAGGGGTTGACCGGTTTGGAGCATAGTTTTATGACCAGATGCCCTTCCTGACGCAAACCCTTTTAGCCCCCCTTATGACACGCAGGGAAACAATGGATGAATTCTGACCCCAAAAACAGAGGGTGACATCATGATAATAATTTGATGAAACAAATGTAACAATAAAAGTTTTCATCAATTTTTTGCCCTTTTCAAATTTCATAGGTGTGATGACATGGGCAAAAGTAGCAATCTTTTGCAACAAAAATGACATCGGCCGGGCTCACCGGCCGGGCTTTCCCCTGAGTAGAGCGTATCATAATGCAAGTTCAAGCATACCTCTCTAAGTCCATCCAATCCATAGCACGGATAACCAAGACATACAACAGCAGCAACATTATCAAGTAGTGATACCTGTAGATAAGAAAAAAACCGATGATTCAACCCAGAAAATGTTTTGACCTTGAACAGCAAGGCACAGTTTTTGCAAAAATTGCAATAATTTTGATATCTACTGATGCAAATCCAACACATCTACGGCCACTTTTAAATGCAATTTCAAGAAGTCGTAGCAGCTGGAAATTGCTTAAAAAACGGAACTTGGGCCACAAGTAAATCTATATGCAGGATCTTAGTACGGTGTATCAAATTTGAGCCCTCCACATCTCCAAGTACACCCACTTTTCAGTCATTGAAAATCTTGAAACTTGAAGATATTTTGCACCTTAATATTTTAAACTTTGTTTTTAAATCCATAAATAAAATATCTCCATCTTACTTTCACAATTATTTTCAACCTAATGCAGCTATTCATAAGATTGGGACTCGTCAGGCTTCTAGAGGTGATATCTTTCAAACAATTAGCAATACTTCTTTTTATGGTCTTAAAACAATTCAATATTTTGGTTCAAAACTTTGGAACACTATTCCACTGTTCTTACGCGTTTCTAGTTCTGTTTCTGCATTTCGTTCAAACTTGAAAACTTTTTTCCTTACTACTTATTGCCAGAATTAAGATTGAATTGAGGTTCATCGGGTTATCATCTTTATCTTTATTTTAGAAAATTTTAGTTTTATGTTATTTTTGGTTTTGGGGGGCTCTCTCTCGATTAGTTTATCTACTTAGACAGCTCCTCCTTAGTTATCAAATCTTAAATACAAGTTTGAATGTAATATTTTTATTGTCAATTCTGTTAATTTTGAAATTTGTTAATCTTGTAAATGGTTTAATGTTGTATTTCTAAGTTATTTATTGTAGTTATCAAATTATATTTAGGATTGATTGATAAAATAAAAAAACTAAAACTAAAACTAAAACTTAGTAACTTTGGTAACAATACCACAGAGAATCAATAGTATTGCTTTGTTCTTCAATAATTAATGAAATTAAATAAATCAAAAGAATAGTGCAGACCTCGCATCTCAACGTTCTTTCCGACTTTGTTGAAAAGCAGTGGGCAAACAATTGCAGCAAACAACAGCAGCAAACAATTGCAAACAATCACGAGATTAGGAATTTATGTAACTGTAGGCTTTGCACAGAGTTCATACCAAACCTAGGCTATGTCAATGTAACCCATACATAGTCTATTTCGTCGTTTTCATCAAATTAGATATATAATTTAATTAATTATGACGTTATGGTTTTGTTATTACAACAATTATTATTGTAATCTTCAATTATTTAGTTAGTCAGTTGGTTTGAATTAGCTTATGTATCCTATTGATTAGCTATTGTTATACCAACTTTAAATAAAGTTAATAAAAAAAAACATGTACCACATAAGCATGTGGAAAGAACTGGAGTCCGTTATTATATCTTTTGCTCTTCATGGTCCGAAATATAGAAAGCCTGACGGTCAAAATATAGAATTTGAAACAATTTACACCTCCAATTAGATGTAGCTGCTATTTGGAGGTTTACAGTTTGATAAGTTAAGTATTTAGAACAGGAAGGTAAAGGCAATTACTTGGCAGCGACCACTGATAGGAGGTTGTTGCTGTTAGAGGTTTGTCTGGAATTTGAATAAATTCGAATTGGCTTCAAGTATAAGTAAGTAAGAAAGTATTATTTGCCACAAAAAAACCTATTTACAAGAGATAAAAAGGCAAAAGTTAGAAAACTAATTACAATTCAAAATACAATATCTTTACCAGAGTTAAAAAGTTCTAATCATAACTTATAAAAATGCTCCTTACTACGGTGGTAGGGATAGCATAATAAGGTCATTGGGGATTTAGATTTAACAGGACTCATTGACCATGGAAAATTTTCTAAGGAAACTAGCCAGCTTTAGAGAAAGGAGGCGATCAAATTTTATTATTTGCAGGGATTATTTGTAAGTTACAAAAGTTGATTTTTGTAGAACTTTCAAAGCTTTTATTTTGACAAAAAGAAGGATAATAGAGCAAAAAATAGCACTAGTCTTCAAAAAGAATGCATTCTTTCGAATCTAAGAAACCAAAATATCATGACAATGCCTTTTAAACTAGACCAACAAAACCAGACAGAACAAGAAGAACGATGGCATATTCAGAGGCTTCATAGCTGGATAATATATGTTGAGTTTCACAGACATGTAAAAACAAGTTTTGTGGGTCAAACGAGTTTGGAGAAAACCAAAGAATTACCTGACATGCCAGCAGAGCTCCAATAGACCAACCGAGGAGAATAACAGGACGACCAGGTATCTTGGCATGCACCTGATTAACAAAAACATTTTCAGAGTACAGACCAAATGGCAAGGTGTAAAAATATCACTACTCTTCCACTAAACGTATTTAGCAACTCTCTAAAATTCCAGAAAGAAATTGTAAAAGTGAAACAAAGTAATGCATGCAAATTGGAATATGAGAGATTTTTGTTTATCTCTTAAGAGTCCTTAAATATGAGGAGAAGGCTGTGGTGGTGTCCTTGCCCTGAAAACCCAGAGAACAAAGCTCTCTTTAGTTGTTGATGTAGACAGAGAACACAATTTTAGTCCCTAATTTAGCTTAAACCCAAGACAGTGGACACACTTTCCATCTAAAAATGGGGGCCAGATCAGGGGTGGAAAAGCCATTTTCCTTTCTCGGACTATAGAAATTTCCATATCTGGAAGTACATTGAAAAATATAATAAACAAACACAGTGTTACCACAGAATAAGACGAAACGAATGAAGTTTCGTCATTTTCTTTTCCTTAGAATGGCTGCGTAAAAACTTGTGATATGCGTATAAATTCAATCTTTGGAAGATGGGAGTTTCAAAATGATGAGCATTGGATGAAGTCAACATGTGTTCAATTCTGTCTCTAATGTTAATGAATTGTTTGACACTCAGTTAATCAACAATCAATACAACTCACCAGTGAAACTCTGGTCCTTGTGACACCAATGATATTTTCAAGATAGGCTGTGCTTGATAAGTCTGTATCAATATCTGGAGTGTGCACGTTTATCAACGACGTTTTTGCTGCATTAGACAACTGACGTTTCCAAAACATGAATCTTTTTGGGTGCATCAAATTCAGAGCTGGACCACGGGGAAGCATCAGCAACAGAGGTTTATTCTCGATTTTATTCTCAGCTTTATTTTCAATATTTTCAGCAACAGTTTCTTGAAATGAATCCTCTTTCTTTTCCTGGAACAAAAGAAATATTTTACATGACAGACGATAGATTCACTTTATTGAAATTTTTTCTCATTTAGCAAACTTATGGTGAAAAGAAATAGTCTGTGAGAATGAAAATTATTTTAGGAAGGTTTGAGCCTACAACCTCTTAGTCTGTGCCTCAGCCACGCTACTAGCTGAGTTACCAGGGCAATCCATTAAACTGATCAACCCAAGCTATATCAATCTCACAAATTATCAGGCCCGGCAGAACCAGTCCGGTTGGTGCGGTTTTGGCCGGACCAATTTTTTGGCTAAGTCACTCTTTTTAAGAAAAAAATAATATTACCCATAAGACATAAGCTTTTTACCGTAAATCTCAGTTCATTTTTACGTAAATCCTGATTAAAAAAGGGACCAAATTTCATCTGTGAGAATCTAGATTTCAAAATGTTTCTTGGGTATGCTCAAGACCTACTGGTACATCTCGAACCATAACAACTATGGACAGCTTCCACCGGGCCTAATTATAAGCTACTATCTGGTGGCAGAGTGCTCTCCACCGTGTCAGAAATGGTGGCTTCAAACCCTAGCCGAGTGGAGTCATACCACAACTTCAAAGATGGTACTCGATGACTCTCGGCTTAGCAATCTGCAAAAAGAGACAGGAAAGTGACTCTCGGGCCAGGAATGGGAGCTGCGCCATTTAAAAAATAGTAGCGAGTGAAAGAGGTGCTTCCAGGTCACCTCAAACTGCGGCCGTCCAATATTTCATATACAAGCATTAAGATTTCACTCATATCATCCCCTTCCAGTGCAGACACCTAAGCTTTGATATCGGATAATTTATGCCAAAGTCTTTGAGCAAGAATTGAAAGGAAATATTGAATGATAAAATGTAAATTACCTTATCTCTTTTAGATTTTATAGCAGGCGTCGGGTCGAGTGGTTTCTTTAGGCAGTTCATGATAGATGCAGATTTCAATATAGAATTTCTGTCTCCTCGTGGTGTGGAGTTTATCATCATATTTTCAACCAGAGACGGTACCTAACAATTAATTTGTTTGAAATAAGTTTTGGAAATTAAAAAGAGTAAAAACCTGCAACTAAGGACCTTTAAGAAGAGTTAGATTTTAAAATGTTGATTGTATCTTAAGGGAATGAGTACAGGCCTTGTCAGCAACAAAAAAGCAGGGGCTTGACAGCTTTGGGATCTTTAAGTTTCCAGGCACTTAGTTGAGCTCCTAGAAAATATTATAAAACTCAAAAGAGTATCTAATTAGTTTTATGTAGCATAGTGGTCAACAGAAAATTTTCATCTATGCTGACTTAATACATGACGTATTTATCCTGACACCCAAGGTTCACAACGAAAACTCATTGTAAACAAGTCAATATACAGCTGATCTTTGTCTGTTGGATGCGAGTATTGGTATTTCTAACTAGTATATAAAGCCTGTGTTTTGATTTAAGAAAAAAGTGCTCAATACATAACAGTGACGAAGGCAGTCGGGGCCCTTAGAAATCAAGTACAAAAGGGGTGTGGGATAACCTTAAAAAAACTCTAGCTATTGTCAAAAACACTCAATAAAAATTTCTAGGGGCCCCTTTGATGCCCATTTTGCTCAGGAGCCCTTAGTAGTTTTCAACTAAGGTGCCTTAAACTACGTTACGCAATTTTATACAAAATAGTTGAGCGTGAATATACGAGTATATCTAGAAAATATGTTTATAACAAGAGTTCTCCACAATATGGATTCAGGCTTATGTATCAAGCACTGTTCAAAGAAAGTCGGATACAGACTTCATAAAAGCGAGTTCTTTATTTCATGTTTGGTAATATGTTCTGGGTATGACGGTTGTGTATTCAGCATTGAGTTATTGGTTTGGTGGGAATTAGTCTTGTTGGGCATTTGGTCTTGGTGGGGGTACTATGGGGAATACTGTAATTTAAGATGGGGTAATTTGGGCCTTGGTTCATATGTGGATGAGGTATTATAAATTAATGACCTCCCCCCTAGGAAGGTGGTCTAAAGCAGCAAACGTGAAGTTAAGTGTTTTCTTCTAGGTCTGCCTAGATGAAACAAAGCTTAAGACAAAAACTGATATCAATTACCTTTGCAATCAAAGCTTGTAATAACTCTAAATAGCAAAGGAACAAAGACGGGTTCAGCCCATCTATCAGCATCGAATGCAGCCATGACATCACTTTAGCATCCTAAGTGAGAAAGCAATAAATGAAATCAATAACATGCTGCTCAACCTACTGATTTATGGGAATAAAACTTATGCATTCGACCCTAGTCAACGATGCACCAGATACAAAATGTTGTGATAAATTGCAGTTAGTTCTAAAATCTCTGATAAATATTAAGAAGATGCCTAAATTCTTGCAGTTATTAACGTTTGCAAATTTAGATTGATCAAAGTAAAAATCTAGCTTAGAAGACGGAGGATCTCTAGCGCAAATGAATCTCTTGCTTTTAATTGAAGGATTTTTCCTCACAAAAAGAAAAATGAAATAATTTCCAAAAACTCACCCAAGTGACCCCAGCAGCAACATTACGAAATCTCTTTGCTGCTTTATTCATGGCCACGTGCCTCAGTATTTCTTCACTCTCATTCTATGAGGGAAACAGAAGGAAATCAATTCATTTAGAGAATGGATTCATACAATGCAATCATACGGATAATCTTTTGGATTAAAAAATCCTTAATAAGTAGGCAGGCATTCAAGGCTAAAGACACAAAATTAGCAAATCCTGAGTAGTTTGGACTCCAAGAGATAGCAGAAGATTTTACTTAAAATTTTTAATACAAATATTTTACAAATTTTCATTTTTATTTTGGGGGGTTCTGAGTAGAAAAGTTTTTTTTTTATTCTATCTGTGATGACTTGTTTTGAGGATTATGTTTTAAATCATTCTTTGATATGTTTTTTATCAGATTTGTAATTTATCATATTTTCAGGGCCATGTAGTGGAACTTTTTCATATATACTTCTTGTGACAAAAATTTGTTTTGAAATGAATAATGAGCTTCAACGGATAAGATATAGGTAATCAACATACGGGTCATTCCATTTGAAATCAGCAGCAATATCAAGATTTTTTAACCATATCTCTCAGATTTCGCTGTAAATTGATATTAAGGCAAAAACCCTCATAATAAACACTCTGGCCAATTTTTTTTCAAATATTCCAACTTTTGCCAATTTTATGAGCCATTGAATATTTGGCCAATACGCCAAAAAAATCTGGAACAAAGTGAGCGCGATATTGATGCGAAATTGATTAAAAATAGTAAAACCACCTTGAAACTCTTGAAACTTGCCCTACCAGGGTATTCAAGCATGCAGAATTCAAAAAACAGGTCAGAATTGACACCAACGGTGCCCCTTCTGAGATATTCCTCCATGAATACTTCAATTTTGTTGCCTAGCAACGGACTGTGACTTAGTTTTGACCCCCTCCCTCCAAAAGCCCAACTTGGACCAAAGTTACTTCGGTCCCTATTTGATGTTGATGCATAAATGAACTCACCATGCAAGTTCAGTGATGGTCTCATCTTCATTTCTTGAAAAAAATAGCATTCAAACTCACCAAATTTTCACCATGAATTTTGCAATTATTCATAAATATTCACTATCATAGAAAATAATTTGGTAATTGAAACTTGTACAGGGTTGAATTAAAAGTTTTGTTACTAAAAGAAATCCACAAAATTATTATAAATGCAGCATTTTCAAACATTATTATAGCAAATTTTCTAACAATTGACTCTCTGTCCTGCCTGCCCAGAATATATGTTCTGCCACTAGTGGTAGTTGGTATATCTGCTTTGAGCAAAATATGTGCAAATAGCACTAAGCATTGATCATCTTTTGATGGCCAATAAAAGGATCTTGCTGGACCACAGGGGTGCATAAGTTTCACTAGAGCATCGCCCTCCTCTTCATTTACATCCATCACCATCCCAATCCACCATTTCTCCTCGTACTCACAGGCAACAAAATCAAATTTGTCAAAGTTTATACGAGAGTCTGGTTTCCCCAGCAAATCATGATGCAGTGTAAACAATGCATCCTCACTGCATCTCTTTGTAGCTATGCAGCTATTGGAAAATGGTTGGAACATGTGGAAGGACTTTGTCCCTGGAAATAGAAATAGTCCCTTCAAACCTTTGTGCAAAAGCCTCTCGTGTTTCTTGGAGTTGATTCTTGTCAACAGAGAGGAAAACAATATCTCTGATTTGTGTTTTACGAAATTCAAACATGACTTTGTGGTCCAGAATTTGATTGGGCACATCTCTTTGTAAGCTGGCTTTCGTAAGTGACCGCTTTACGATACCGCCAATACCATCAGATGGCTGTTTTTCGTGGCTAGTGGCAAAGAATGCCATTTTGCAGTTATTCAGAACTCATCCTTATGCTGGCATAGATTATAAAACTTTTTGCGGTTTTTATATTGCCCCTCAACCATCTGAAAAATATTCGATATTCTTAATTTGCGTCAAATTAGTTTTCAGATCATTTTTGACCAATTTCTGAACTTGGAAAACAAAAGAGACATCATGGCTCAAATCATCAGAAAGAACACAATATGACTTATGCCTCAGTTCGCCATTCTCTCGATAGTATATTACTACTGGTTGTAAGGAGCATTGCATATTGTTCAAGTGAAACCCTCAAATTTCATTTTGAACACAAAATTTGTAGTTCTCGGCAAAGTCACCTAGAAATAGGGCAGTTTCTGCATCAATTTCTTCCTTTCGTAATTTTAAATATTTTGTTTGGGATTTTGCAATGTAAGAGTGTGCTGTTAGCTTTTGCAACTGTGAAACTACAAGCTCAATAGAATCCAGAAGAGATTCTTGATGATTAATTAGGTTGGCACGATCCGTTGTTGTCCATTGCTTAAAATCTGTTTTATCATCTTCATCGTAATCTTCTAAAAATTCTAACAAATACTCTCTGCGATCATCAGAATTTTCTGGACACTTTGGGTATCGTTGCACCATGCACTCTTGGTTTTCAGGATCACGAACTGCATATTGGATAAGCTCCTTGTATGTGATTCCGATAGTTGCTAGTAAAAGTTTCATATTTTGGTGAATCGTGCAAACACACGCCGAGTGCGTGCCAGCTGCCCCTGGTAAAACGCACCATTTTGGGCGCAATGATTTAAATTTTGAAAACCCCACTTTTACTTCAGGGAATTTTGATTCATAATTTGCTGGGGAAACCAGACTCTCGTATAAACGTTGACAAATTTGATTTTGTTGCCTGTGAGTACGAGGAGAAATGGTGGTTTAGGATGGTGATGGATGTAAATGAAGAGGAGGGCGATGCTCTAGTGAAATTTATGCACCCCTGTGGTCCCGCAAGATCCTTTTATTGGCCATCAAAAGATGATCAATGCTTAGTGCCATTTGGAGGCAATTGTTAGAAAATTTGCTAAATAATGTTTGAAAATGCTGCATTTATAATAATTTTGTGGATTTCTTTTAGCAACAAAACTTGTAATTCAACCCTGTACAAGTTTCAATTACCAAATTATTTTCTATGATAGTGAATATTTATGAATAATTGCAAAATTCATGGTGAAAATTTGGTGAATTTGAATGCTATTTTTTTCAAGAAATGAAGATGAGACCATCACTGAACTTGCATGGTGAGTTCATTTATGCATCAACATCAAATAGGGACCGAAGTAACTTTGGTCCAAGTTGGGCTTTTGGAGGGAGGGGGTCAAAACTAAGTCACAGTCCGTTGCTAGGCAACAAAATGGAAGTATTCATGGAGGAATATCTCAGAAGGGGCACCGTTGGTGTCAATTCTGACCTGTTTTTTGAATTCTGCATGCTTGAATACCCTGGTAGGGCAAGTTTCAAGAGTTTCAAGGTGGTTTTACTATTTTTAATCAATTTTTGATTTCGCATCAATATCACGCTCACTTTGTTCCAGATTTTTTTGGCGTATTGGCCAAATATTCAATGGCTCATAAAATTGGCAAAAGTTGGAATATTTGAAAAAAAATTGGCCAGAGTGTTTATTATGAGGGTTTTTGCCTTAATATCAATTTACAGCGAAATCTGAGAGATATGATTATCTTAGCTGTTGATTTCAAATGGAATGACCCATACAGGTTGATATACCCCGGCTGAAGTAGCGTCTGCAGGTGTCCAACTGTTGAATATAATTTACCTCATCCTGATTTTCCCTGAGCCAGCATCTAGTCTTACCAATCCCCTTAAAAATAACTATTGTTACTTATGACCACAAACCTTACAAAGGCTAAACTGTGCCCAGAGTTCTCAGTTTTGGTATTGCACAAATGGGGAAAATTAAGCAATAACCTATCTTGCATCCTACTAGGGGCGCAAATTAGGGGGTGTGACACCTCCCCCATCATTTTCCCAGTTGGTCCAAAAAGTCGGTCCCAAAATTTCAAACATGGGCAAATATTACTAGGTATGTTAGAATCGTTCTGGGAATGTAATTTATATACTGAAAATTCTGACTTCTGAAATAATCATTCACCTTGATGGACTGCCTGATTCAAAATAGCATACAGTATAGAATTTCACTAATAATAGATCTTCAATTTTAATCAGTGGTCTTGCTTGCACTTGGAAAAAGTATCAGTGGGTTGAACAAATTTGGATTAAACCTTTCAAATTGTATTTTCAAATTGTTTTCGAAATGTTTCCTTCAGTGGTAACCATGTTTCACCTAGGGTAGCCAGGTAGTATTGTTTCTCTAATGTTCATACAATATTTCAGGGTTAGTTAGCTCTGCGTAGGTGTATACAGTTCTCTTAAAAAAGCGCAGATGAGTTGGGTTGAAAGAAATTGGATAAAACTTCTCAAGATACATTCTCTAGCAATCTGACTGAAACATCAAAACAGCAACCAAGGTGCCTCCCCAGGTAGCCCAACAGTAATTTTTCTCTGAGCATACAGTATTTCAGATTTAGCTAAAGTAAGATAGTGAAGAGAAGCTTTTAGGTTGCCACAATAACTTTCTCTAAAATATATTTCTCTTTGGTAGCTTTAAAACTTTCAATGGATCAATCGATGAGTGTGGTATCATCCCTTTCTAGGATGGAACCTATTGCAGTCGGTCCAAAAAATGAGTAATGAAAAAGTTGGTTCCAAAATGTAAACAACCCCCTAAACTTTAGTTAGATTTGCGCCCCTGCATCCTACTATACAGTATGAGTGAAGTAGCATATGCTATGGTGCACCTACTGGGAATAAAACTTTACCTTTGGCAGGGTAGCATATTAAAAGTTGAGCAATTCACTGACAAATGGGAAAAAAATGAACATCAGCACTTTGGATCATCCTTAGAAGAATACAAAAATCAACTTAATTATATTGGGCACCTTCCAATAATGAATTTACAAAAAACCATGTGTCGGCATAAAGTAAGGCCTGGACAACACAAGGATTGTATGTTGAACAGAAACCCATTCAGCCACAAAAAATCATTTAATACACAACTAGGACATCAATGGTGCGTAATACCCAATTGTTGGGTTTTGTACATCATCAGATAGATAGATAGATAGACATCATTTAGAACAATACACAGGGAAAAAGGGCATGCTGCCAACCATATGCTGGAAATAAAGCCAACCATTTCTAGGGCTAGCATGTGAAAATGAGCTCAAAGTGTTTAAAAGTTAATCATACCCCTTCATAGGTACATCTGGCCAGCTGGTAGGTAGAGAGAAGCTTTACCACTTGATCATATAATTTTGATTGGTCTCTGCTCCAACCAACCCTGACAAACACATAAACACATTGTAAAACTATTTTAGAATTGATTTGATTAGTCAGACATGCCAACTTCCTCAGTATAAAAAGCGGAAGATTCTTTTATCTTTTCCGCCTTCTATTTTCTTCATTGGCAGTGCATTTGATCTATAAAGGACAAATCGGGAGTCTCCGGGCAGTGGCTGTTCTAGAGAATGTTGGGCCGGGGCCAAACCCCTTGATTTGAATAATTGGATGTTTCTAATACCATATTGTGTACATTTTGCGGGGACCTTATCACCTATGTGAAGCGTGGGGCCTGGCCCCCACCTAAAACCACCACTTTGTCCTGGTGAAATCAAGAATTAAAAGGTCTGGCTAGTGGTGAAATTTTCTCAAACAATTTCATATCAGCAATATTTGAGTGATAGCTAATCTGAACTCAAACCAGAACACTCCAAAACACATGAAAATACATTTAAAACTTACCTAGATAGATTATCCTCTTCCTGCCATGATTCTTCCTTGAGCAAAGTTTCAAAACATTCTTCTAACTCTGAAAACTGTTCCTTGGCCGATGATTTATCATAACTAACCAAGGGTTCTTCGGGCTTCTCATCTTCCAATATTTCAATCTCTTCATTCCTTGCATCCTCGTGTCCTTCAAACAGTTTCCTCTCCGCTCTTGAAAACAGCAGAACCCTTGTTGAATGTGTCCGGTTAAAGTCAGGGTCAAGAGAAAATGGCTTTGCGTATGTGTGCTCTGAGAAGATCAGCTCCAAAAGTCGTCTTCTACTGACAATTCTTGGAAACTGGTAAATGAACTCTGCTTGGTATGAATCTTGGCTGTTTATGCTGTCGAATCCTGACATTTTCAGTAGATCTGTGGAGTGATTGAACTCGAAATAGCTTAATGCAATACAGGCAAACAGAATGAAAACCCAAACTGTAAATCCTTTATTCTACTAAGGGGAATGGGACAAGTGGGGTTAGGGTTAAGGGCATGGTCACGGTCTTAAAACTCTTGCACTGTGGGAAGACTAATTAAAAGATGATGTTACATGCAGCATATATTCAGTTAACAGTGGCAAAAATTGATTGTTGGTAATAGTGATAGAAGTTGAGAAGGTTTGCCCCTATCCAAAGATACTAGATTTTAATTGTTTTGGAGCAAGTTGTTGAATTTTTATGAGAAACTGCACCCATCTGAGCCATCAATATTGATGATCCAAAAGAAATGAGAGCAATTAGGAGGCACTAATCTCAAAATAAAGACTGGATTGAGCATCTGATGTTCTAAAATGATGTTTTTGGCAGCCATATTGGTAGGCCGAATTTAATATATTGAGATTCAGCACCCTAGCGCAGGAAAAATTATTGGGGGGGGGGGGGCACCCATTGTTCGAGAACAATAGGAAGACTAGGAACCATGTTATGAACAATTTAATTTCAGGATTACTGGGGCAAGCAAATGCCCCCCTGCCCCCCGCTTCCTACGAGCATTTTGAGATTCCACTGCGGCTATCTTTTTTCTTATGACAATTATTGAAATGTTACGAATGATCTATACGAGACTAAATAATCGTGCAGCTATAGCTAACTAACAATCAAGTCAATATAATTTCTTAGGCAGCCGTATTGGGAGGCCAAATGAAAGCTGGATCAATTAGCTTCAAACATTTGACTCCAGAAACCAAAGAATACTCGAACCAGTCTTTATATTGAGATAAGTGTTAGGAGGTTGGATTGTTTCTGCGGGTAAATCAGACCAAAACTTTTGCGCATCCCACAGCAAGGCAATCTTCTCAAGAGGTTGAGAGAGCCCCATATAAATTTTGTGAGATCTCGCAAATCACAGGGTACTCTCAAGATACTTTAACTTTACATATCTAACCCTCTTTATTATTTATTCTGAATTAGAGCTTCATTTCTTCACCAGAAGTAAGATTTTTCATGCACAGAGATTTTCTCAATTTTCGGTATATCTCCTTTAAAAAGTATTTTCATCTTCAGAGCAAAGTTTTCTTGAGAAGTCAATTGTGACGTCAATCCATTCATTGATTCTTGAGATATGATCTATTTTTCTCAATCAAGAGAAGAGTGCCTTAGAGTTGCATTGCAACATTCCTTTATCATCATCATTGCATCATAAACATGCTTAGGCACTTTGCACTTTTATACATATGGCAGCAGTAAACATAAAGTTCAAATATCATAAAGTAAAATTACAATGGGTTTTGCTTAACAAGTAAAATAAACATGGCAAAGGTAGCGAGGTATACCCAAATAAATACCTTACATAAGAATAAATATACACTAGTCTATCAAAATTATAGCATTGAGGAAGAAATCATTTATGACCCGGGGATCAAGGGATGTTCAAAATGACGGCAAGGAGCGTTTGAAGGAGTTGTCATCTAAATCAGTGCACAAGTGTTTTTAAAGATCATTGATCAGGTTAAGTGCTTTGTTATTTTCTTGCTATTGCTCTGAGATCAGACTGCATTCTTTGTTTTCACTGCGGAGAACATAAATTTCGGCAAAAATTTTGCGTGGATGAGACATAAAAATTGCTTGCCTATTTTGCAATTATACTACTAAAATAAAACCTTTTACACTAAGAACTGTTGCTTTTTCTTCTTTTTTAGCATTGATTTTCAAACCATTGTGAAGGAAGATGATGCACAAATTCTTTTTGACCTTGCAAATCTATGCAGATCTCTAGCTTCAGAAATTAATTGCGCCAATGACTTAACAAGGACTGAAAGTCTTGCAGAGAATATATCCCCTTCGCATGACATAAAATGCAGTCTCACAGCTGTTACGCCCCATTGTATTCGCGGAACTCAAGTCATGTATGTAACTATGTTTTCTTAACCATTTTTAATCAATAATTGAACAACTTACCTCCTTTTGGGCTGAGTTTTGGCAATGTGGTCGGTTATCATTTTGCGAATTCTGTTTTCGCGCTTCATAAAAACTGGTGAGGTCAACTTGAAAATTTGTTTTAAATTTCCATGTTAGGTTAAACGCAAATATTTGGACTCATTTTGATAGATAATTTAATACTGAATCTGAATCTTTTTTTGATTTTTTAATATCTTAAATAAAACCAAAGCTACAATGAAATTTCTGCAAGGAATAGCAAAACGGGCCTAAAAGGACTTGACTTCCCGGTCGTAACAGCTGTGGTCTGGCTCTAAGAGGATCCTCATGAGTCTTGTTTTATTATGGGTTATTGCAAACAGGGAAAATAGGGGAGGCTTTGTTATTGTTCATTGATATGAAATATGGCATTAGCAAAATTCCAGAAATTTTCCAAAGAAAATTATGCTATTGTGCCCTCTCTGAAACAAGTTATGGGAATCTTAGTCTAGGCCTAGCCCTCACAGCTTTGCAACTTTACCGCCATTTTGAATCTACCAATGCATATTTTCAATAGCCTAGTGTATAAAGGCCTTGGTTGGTCGGTTCTGGAGATGATGGAGAAACTCACGTTCAATTTGAGATCCCAGCCTTTCTTTTAACTCTCAGACAGTTTTAAAGTCTTGGTATACTTCCATGATAGTTCCTGGATATTTTGAAAACATCAAACTGGAATTCTTCAGCTATGAATCAGTGAAATCTGAGTGAAATAATATGCAAGTGGCAAGACAGCACAAGATTCCATAAATTTCGACTGGACGGTCGGTCGTGCGTGTTTGCGTCGTGACTGCGGTGCAGGAAAACTCCTCCGCAGTAAGAAAATCTCCAAACACCAACAGCAACAAAAGCCTACACCATTCAAAATGGCGGCCAATGAGAGTTCAGCCATCATCAGTGTAATCGTGAAATGGAGTGGAAAAGAATACTGTTTTGAAGGCCTCCCTGACTCAACTACGATAGGGGAGTTTAAAAACCAAATTTTCAAGAAGACAATGGTTCGTCCAGATCGGCAAAAGCTTCTCGGTTTGAAATATAAAGGTTAGATGAGTCTCAAAATTTTTGTATTTGGCCTAAACAAAGTTGGCGGCCTAACTCAAAAGGAAATACGAAATCGTACTTAGTGGAGGAATTCCTCATTTTTCAGACTATAATTCCCAGATGATGTTGATAGTTGATGTTGATTGATGAACTCGATGTGTTTGCCATAACATTAAGCAAGAAAGGACCAACAGAAACCCCTCCCTACAGCGGCTTGGATCAATGCGCTTAATAGTTGATCCATACTGTCTGTTGAACCCCATACCTACTTGTAATTTAATGTTTTGGGATTTCTTAATTATGAGCATACCTCCTGTTCCTCCTGTTCCTTCCCAAACGCATGTGCCAAAGAAATAAAATAGATGTTTTATTCACTTTTGAAAAATAGCTAAGTGCAAATCTTCTGCAAGGCAGTGTGCAAATCTTGCAGTCTGGTCATTGGGCAAAACAATGTTGATGTCTGTCAGTGTGCAAGATTTTGACTGGTAATACAACTTTGCAGCAAGATTTCTGTTGATATTTAGAAGGGCAATGATTTGATAGAGATCTATCTCTCATCATCAGGCAATATGGCTTCTTCCTTTTTCATTGCAAAGCTGAGATCCAAGGATGTGGACAGTTAGCAAACCTCAGAGAATGTTAATAGTTTCCCACGTATAATGTCTTAAAATCTAAGTTACCCTTTCCACGGAACAATGATAGAAAGGGTATGGATTTGCCATGCATAAAGCTTCCAATAAAGCACAGCAAACTGTAATAGGCCTCTCTGTATCAACTGTAATTTGGTGCTTTGGCTTTCCTACAAAGAATATAATCTGAGCAAACTTTATCTCAATTCTTTAACAGGTAAACCACCTTGTGACGAAATAAAGCTCCAAATGTTATCTTTGAAGCCTGGTTTTAAAATCATGATGATGGGAACTGCAGAAGAAAATTTGGTAATTTCCTAACTCTATTAAAAGTATAAAGAGTTTAGTTACTTAGTCCAATTATTGGTCCTTCCAAATAATCAACTTAAATTCTATTCAATAGAATATACTATTCAGTCCTTTGAATAGGGACCTGTAGGGCAGGATCATGAAAATCACACACTAAATCTGATTTGCAGTGTGTCAAAGGAGTAAAACTTGTGTAATCTTTTGGTTTGTTTTCTCTAACATAAACTGAATATTGAATCATTATATGCATCATAATTGGTTCACATAACTTTGTTTTGCAGGAGAATGTCATTCAGCCTCCTCCTGAGGTTCTCCAACTGAAGATGGCTGAAGATGAGGATGTAGAGGATGAAGAAATTGCATTTGAAGAAAGGTATCCCGAGCCCTCTACTCTAACAATCCTCCCCTAAAAAACAGGGTGATTTCAAAAAGCTATCAGAGGCTTAATTATGGTATTTAGGTTTCTGTTTATTGCCTCTTGTTTCAAAGATGAGGCCATTGATTACAAATTTGTATGTAAAGTTTTCAGTCTTCATTTATTTATCAATCAATCTCAAATACCATGTAAAACTATAACATTACATACAGTCAATTACAAACTAACATTGATCAAATTTTAGTCACATTGAATTAGATAGAAGATACACAAAATAGACAAGAGAAAATTAAAGATTGTATTTGAGACTGATTGACTAAGGAGGAACTCTCTAAATAGATAAACTAATCAAGAGAGAGTCACCCATTGTATATTATCTTTTACAAACTTTTCTGTAGATATCTTCATAGCATGGGCTATCAACAAATTTATTCTTTATCTTATTATATCTTGATGACTCCTGAAATGTCAACTTTTCATGTAATATCTTATGTACTTCTTTGTAGTATGGATTTGGTTTCCATTTTTTCAAAATGAGTAATCGTTTGAATTCCAGGGAGGAATACCTCGCCAAGATAGCAAGAAGAGTCGCATCATATGATATCAAACTAATCAATGAACCTAGACCAAATAAAAAGCTGTTGGTACTCGATGTGGATTACACCTTATTTGGTAAGTCAGTTACTTTTTACGCCAAGAGACAAAATCAAGGAATGTTTTACTTTTGCATTCTTTCTTTTGTAAAATGTCTTGATTTTTCACAAATCATATCTAAGTTTAAACTCAATGATGCAGAATTCTTCCCGCTCTGCTATCAAGATTGATTAGGTCGGGTATTGATTGTGACAGAAGAACTTAGCAATAACGATATATGGCTGCCTATACTCCTCTTCTGACAACTGCATTGAACCATCCCCTTAACAATACAGCCTATGTAAAGAAAAGTGGGATATAGGGCCACTGAGTGACTGGCTAGGCCCCAGGTTGGGGCTCGATTTTCCACTGTAAGAAACCTTGCGCATAATAAAGAGAATGCATTCTTGCTCATCTCTTACCGGCCCCCTAAAGCCCCAATCCCCTGATAACTATGGTTGTCCCTCTTGCGAAGGTCTTATCGGGAATGCTTCCCGCTTTTTTGGAGAATGAAATTCTGTATTTGAGAATATCGTGAGAGGTGTGCTATGTCCTGTGTTGTGTCTTGTGGAAGTCTCTGACCTGAGTCCTGTCGAGTCCTACACGTCATCAAAATGTATTTTTTGAATTTCCCCAAATAAAATTCCATAATCTCAAAGAACGTCTGAAGTAACATTGTATGAATGTGAAATCACCCCTTTATCTTGAATATTGACTGACAGTCTTTGGATGGTACAAATCTTCAAAATAGCCAGAAATATCGGAAACATAATGAAACGAACAAATGGATTACTTAAGCTTTTCGTCTGACACTCAACAACGTAATACGTCAGAAAGATAAAAAAAACAAAAACGTAAAGAATTATCATATCCACATGTGGATCGAAATAGGCCAAACGGAAAAGAGGTGAATCATTTGTATAGCGTACTGGTAGGTTTTCTTTCGTTACCTTTCTGACGTAGTACTCTGTTGTCTGTTGAGTGTCAGACGTAAAGTAATCCATGTTTTCGTTTCGCTATGTTTCCGATATTTTTGGCTATTTTGAAACATTGACTAAGATATGACCATTTGAAAAATTTACTTCCGATATTAGATCACTATAGCTTTCGGCCGGTTCTAAGCATCATAAACCAATCGGAAAATTCAGGGATTTGACTGGCAACTTCTGATATTCAAATGGTAATATCTCAGTCAATATTCAACATAAAGAGGTGATTTCACGTTCATACGATGTAATTGAGTTTATCCCTGAAATTCCAAATATAAATTTTCAGAACGTTATCACTTTAGGACTCTATTGAATATATTTTCAGATCATAAATCTGCGGCTGAAAGTGGGTTTGACCTGATGAGGCCATATCTGCACGAATTTCTAACATCTGCGTATGAAAACTTCGATATTGTGATTTGGTGTAGGTATTATTAAATCGCTTCTTACAATCTGCAAAGATGTTCATCATGCATCTTAGGTCTTGCTTAATCTTTGATCTTAACAATGCTACCACTTTGTCTTTTGCTAGTCAAAGTTTTTATTTATTTGTTTAACCAAAAACATTTTGTCCTAGATGTTTTTTGAGTTGATTAGCAATCATTGCTATTTCCTTTAGCTAATGATGATAATAATATCTCTATAGCATTTAGCATTAATTTTTCCAGATCCCTGTATCACAGTGCTTGGTGAACAGAAGTACAGAGCGATGGTAGATAAGGAACAAGGGGGAGACTGACACCTCTTACTAACAGTTTCATGCTCGCATAATCTTCTGACAGACTATAAGGCAGATACGTCAGACAGATGCTAGTTACGTAATAGAGAGCCCGTCCTCTTTTTTATTTGATAGTGATAATATACATCTTATCATTATACCGCTGTGGTTGGGAGTCGGAATTCATCCTTTGTAACCCTGTGTGTCGTAAGAGGCGGCTAAAAGGGTTGGCGTCAGGAGGGGCATCCGGCCATAGAATTCTGTTCCATAACAAAAATCATGGATTTGTCTGGAGACTGGGGACTAATGGAGATTTGAGACAGTATGGAGACAAATCCGGGAAAATGGCCATAATAAACATTATGTCTGTGTTTTGTATGTGATTATAGATCTTACGCCAACGGATAATATTACGCCAACGGAGCTTACTTTGAACAAACAAACAGAACCACTGAGGCCTTGTCTGCGAAGGCGCCAAAACGTTGATGCCGGATAGTCCCAATTTTCGATAAGCCCCAGTTTGAGCAAGATGAGTTGAGCAATGAAGATAAGCAACCACAACAATAGTTTAGCCAGAAATTCAACTCAATGAACTGTTAGTTGTGATATTTTCTAGCTGCAACAAGCATGAAGTGGATCGAAGCGAAAATGCAAGTAAGTATCCTCTAGTTTATTGCTGGGGAGTTTCAAAATATATCTTATCCCAACTGCAACTCCAAATTGCCCCAATCAAACACGGGCAGCAAGGGAGGGGGTAGAAATTACCCTAAAATTCAACCCATACTTAATGCAAGTTAAAAATTAGATAAGAGATATGCAGCTGTCTTTTTCCAGTCAAGGGTGAATTTCAGGACGGTTTCCGAATTCGAAATGGTCTTGACCAAGGAACACGACAAAGAAATTTCATTTCATAAGATATCTCGGGCAATAACCATCCCTAGCACAAATTAGATTCCACCATAAAATGTTATCATTTCTAGATTTAGTATCTAGCCTTCCTGATTTGGTACAGTGGTTGGCGTTCTCACTTTCGGTGAACCAGTTCCAGGAATTGAGTCCTGAATGAGGCATATTTTCATTTTGGTACCCCACTTCTAAGAATATGTTTCCCGGTGTAAGACCACGCTATATGAAATTATATCACAAGGAAAACATTTTGGTCGCACTGTCATTGACCGGCGGACGGTTAAGAAAAAACAGAGAAATTGAGGAAGGATTGCAATATGTATGGTATTCAAATGCTGTTCAATCGCATCTTATAGTGATAAATTCTAGCTGTAATGGAGTATTTTTTATGCTCGTTCTGGCTTATTAGTTGAATGAGTTTTCTCTTTCTCTGTGTAAATATTAAAACTTAATCCTCCTATTTTATAAGCTGACATAGAACAGTCTTTGGATGGTACAGAACTTCAGAATAGCCAGAAATATCGGAAACATAATGAAACAAACACATGGATTACTTAAGCTTTTCGTCTGACACTCAACAGAATAATACGTCAGAAAGAGAACGAAACAGAAACCCATCTGATTTATATACCCAGATGTGGATCGAAATAGGCCAATATCAGAAAAGAGGTGAATGATTTCTGTTTGGTTCTCCTTTTGACGTATTTTTGACGTAGTTTCCGATATTTCTGGCTATACATGTTTTTTTATAAGAAACCGGTTTATAAGAAACCTAGTACTAGAGCTCGAAAAATTTAAGAAACTTATAGAACTACATCAATATCTTTAAGAAACTCTGAAAAAAATAACTTTCAAAATTAGGAAAAAAAAGTAATATGTCAACAATACATTTTTGCTTGATTTAAGTTTGCTACACGTTTTTATTTAGAGGAACACAGGATGTTCAGTCTACTTGTATTAGTAGGTGGGTTTCACTTTAATACAAGAAATATGCGAGGCAAAATGCCATTGATGTTAAGTGCGTATCTGAAAATAAGAAACTTTTAAGAAACTTTTAGTACTAGAAACTGGTGAAAAATTAAGAAACTTTTAGTACTAGGACCCAAGCTAGGTTTCTTATAAAAAAAACGTGTAGTGAAGCTAATATAAGTGAGGACGAAAATTGGTTACTGGAAATCGTACCCGGAGGATGGTTGAGGACTTTTCCGGTCACTTGAGTTTTATATATTGAGGGGGTGAGATTGAGAACCATAGTAACATACTTTTCAGTGGACAAGCTCTCTTTCAGAATGGGTTTGCATAGCTTGCTCTGACGTTTCAGAGTAGGACAGCTACAGTTTACATAACATTTAATATTTGACGAGGCGTAGCTTTGTCACATGGAGATTCAGTAGACATGAATCATTCGCTAAGACAACTAAACCAAATCATCCTCCAATACCAACACCCTTGGTAATCAAAACCCAATCCTTATCCCACGTTGTTTACTTCACGAAGCGTGACGAGAACGTCTAATTCAATCTCTCATAAAACATCACAGTGGAGATTAAGTTATTTGGTAGAAATTGTAAAGGGAAATTGTTTTTGAATGATCTGACCTGACTTTCATATTCCTTTGTTCTTTTCTTCACCTGTGAGTGGGTAGTACAGGTACGTTAACTTTTTAACAGTACTCCCTCGCCTACACATCTACTCCATTCTTTCAGTTGTCTTTAGAGTACTCTAGAGGTTTTCGTGTAATCTGTTGTTTACCAATCATCCATAATGCCTTGCGTACCAACCATCCATAATGCCCTGCGCACTACATCGAATCATGGTTTGTTTTAATCATGTTCACCTGTAGTCGTATGGAGGGCCTAAAAAGATGAATTATTTGTTTAGAGAACAATGCCTTAGACCAGGGACCACGAATAACGAACTTCAAAGATCATTTAGCGGTAAGGAGATTGACGTTCAGACCCCAGGCTCGAAGGTTCGAGTCCTAATCGAGTCGTGTTTTTTCAAATAAACTATTTCAATCAATTTTCGAAATACCGTGATGATTCGATTACACGCATTTTATTTTATAAGCAATTGCTTTATAAGCAAGTCAGTACTGGGCAAGCCAAAAAGCTAAGCAATTTTCAGTACTGGATTGAAGACTGCTAAGCAATTTGAAAAATTTCGGTGGATTTTGGGAATGGAGATTTGGGCAGATCGCTAAATAACTTTAGAAAGAGCTAATATCTTGAATAAAGATATTTTATTTGGTTGAGTTGGTGTTCATGAATAAAAAGCGCAAACAAAATCAATCATTAATTTGTTTCAACATCTTGCATTGATTGTGCCTTCTGACATATATGTGGCCCCATATTTACCTTTTTCTAATCTATTTCCAAAAAAACACGAACAAAAAGTTAAGCAATTGCTAAGCAATTTTGAGTACTCAAATTGGCATTCAAGCTAAGCAATTTTGAGTACTGAGCCCAAGCTGAAATTGCTTATAAAAAGAAATGCTTGTAAACCCAGGGGGCTTATGCAAAACTTTGAGAAGGAGGTACTTATTCAAACTTCTGTCCCACTTATCTACCTTCGCATCTTCAGTTTTGTATTTTAAACCTACAACTGAATTATATCCTTATTTCTACGTTTTCGCCTTGAATATTCTCATGATCCCAGGGCTGGGCTTATGCAAATGACTCGATTAATTCTGGGGGACTTATTCAAAACTTGATAATAATAAGTGGACTCTTATTTGAACCACTAGACCACTGATCTACCTCAACATCATCTGTTCTGTATATTAAACCTACAACTGTACTATATCCTTATTCATATTTTTTAGCTTTGAACATTTTCGTGATAAATTGATTTTGTGACCAAAGAGATAAAGAAAGAGCCTTATTCAAGAGGGGGCCTTATTCCACTCTGAAAAGGGGGGACTTGTCCGAGGTGGGTCTAGATTGAACTACTACTGGGGTTCTTTTTTTAAGAAATGTTTATTAATTGCATCTATATTGATAATTTTTCTCTGTTCTTAAAAGGAGTTAGGGGTGACGAACAACCCGAATTACAAGATAATGTTCATGCTTGATAGTTCTGCCATGATCACCGTTCATTCGCCAACATACGGAATCATCGAGGTAAAGTACCACAGTTGATATTTTTAACTTCCTGATATTTGATATGAACCTAATAAATCTTTGTGTCCCCCTTATTCTTTTCGAAAATCCAATGTTCAAACAAGAGCAGAAGAAGAGTGGGGTGAGGTTTGGCCAAAAATCTTTACGATGCCATGATATCTATGTTTAAATGAAGAGTCTTCGTAATGGACAATAAATGGATAAGTAAGTAAATTAATGTTTAACGAGCTCGGCTGCGACATGCAACGAGCCTAATTTCCAGGAAGGGCACGGGACCCCTACCTTAACGTCCCTCCCATTCCAAAGGATGATGGAGTGAGTTGTTGAGTCAACACCTCGGAGGTCACCCATCCAGACCTCACTCACACAATGAAGCTTGACTTCAGCTCCACAAAGCGAACCGCTCATTAGCCGCTCGGAAACCCACCCCATTATATGTATCTTATGCCGCGAGTTACCTAAAGGCTTCTTTCTTTGTTACAGACAAAGCCCCTTGGCGTGATTTGGGGCAAATACCCACAATATTCGATGAAGAATTCTATAATATTTGACGACCTGAGACGGAATTTCCTGATGAACCCTAAAAATGGCTTGAAGGTACGTTAATGTATTTCAGCTCTTGTAATATGTCTATTCGTGTCTTTCACATTTTTCAACCACTTTGATCTCCTAAAGCTGGAAAAGTTTAAAGAGTAGGAAGTGCAATATGTGTTCAAGCTTCTAAATAGAATATTGCATTCCGTGCTTCAAAAATATAAACCCAAAAACGCCACTCTGCTATGGGTCAAAATTTGCATGACAACTCCAAATGTGTGCAAAACTGAGAATAGAATAGTTGTCGCATAATCATCAGAGCATCAAGGGTTACATTTCATTCAGGGATTCTGGAATCCGTTAACACCGAAACTATTGAGTCCCCCTCGCACTAAACTGTTTCTTTTCGTTCTAGATTCGACCATTTCGTCAAGCACATGTGAGCAAGGCCACGGATCAGGAACTGCTCAAGTTATCTAAATACCTTCGAAAGATTGCCACGTTAGATGACATATCTTCGCTAGATCACAGAAACTGGGACAGGTAGATTAAAGTATAAACTTACCTCTAATTGAACGAGTTGACGAACCATTGAATAGTGCACTCTGCTACACCTGGATGATTGGTAAACGATGACCCCACATCTTGCAACGACCATCTTAGACGAGAAAGAAAATCCGTTTAATCTGTAGCATATTGGTATAATCAAGAAGTCAACGTTCTTTCTTCCCACCATATAAACAGTGTAGTGTGTGCGCACTGCTGCATTATACAATGTTGCATATTGACATATTTGATCAACAACTGAACGTTGTTCCTCTCCCTATAAACACCGCCTAAAGCTTCTAGAAAATATTTAAAGTTGTTGTTCATAACGTTGTTATTTATGAATTAAGGAGTATAATGAAGATAAAAGAATTTGGAAAATCAAAACGATTTTGATTGATATTATTTTTCAACCTAATTGCATGAGGGTTTCATGAGATAGTGCATGGGCGTTTTCGGTGAAATATTAGTTAAGCTGACACAAAGGGGAAAAGCAGTGAGGCCGCCTTTGAAATATAGGCCTACACGGTGCCCTCTGTTAGAGTGAAAATACACAATCTTTGCTGTTGATCAGGCGAATAAATTGAGATTAAGGTTCTTAATATTTAGTATACGTAAAAAAGTACATTCTAAGTTTGACTTTTAAGAATAATGACGGTTTATGCAATTCAAAACACGGTATCAAAGGACTGTTATTACGCCACCTGCAGATAAATGCTTGCAATTATAAATCAAAGACCGCTAGAATTACTCTCTCACTGACCATATCTTGTCTTTCTTAGACAGATAATGGACGTCAATTTGCTGCCTTAAGTACCTTTTCGAGTTTTAACGAGAGAAAGAATTACTTCTAATCTCAAGAATCCACAATTCTATAAGAAGGAGAAATTAAAGACTAACCACGACAATGAAGAGAATCAGAGTGGAACATGAAATTATTTTCTGAAGGAGAAAACGAAACAAACATTCCCCCACATCCCAGACTACTACTGTTGAACTGATAGACAAGCCATCTGGCCTAACCAACTGCTACATTCTTGTAAAATAAGAGCGCACAATTCTCATACAATCTCAAAATCCTCTACTCGGTACCATAACAACAACAATCGTTACTGTATAGCCGGAATTCGCAAGCATAGTGAAGCTCTCTTTCCGAAGTATTACTCTGTTGAGTGTCAGACGAAATCCATGTTTTACTTCACTTTGCTTCCGTATTTCCTGGCTATATTGAAGCTTTGTACCCATCAAAGACTGTTCAATGATTACTGTCTTCCACAGCGTCCATACAAAACTAGTAAGATATAGAAGTCTACTTATTGCGCAAGCTTACCAACTGCCATTTCGAAACAACGTGATGATCATTTTGTAAGAACAGAACGCACAATTCTCCTACTATCCCACAATCCTCTACTCGCTACCTTAACAACAACAATAATTGCTGTGTAGCCAGAAAAATCGGAAGCAAAGGGAATTTCTGTTTCTGACGTATGACTCTGTTGATTGTCAGACAAATAGCTTAATTAATCCATGTTTTCAATTTACTTCCTTTCCGTATTTCCTTGCTATATTGAAGTTTTGTACCGATCAAAGACTGTTCAATAATTACTGTCTTCCACAGCGTCCATACAAAACAAGTTTGATATAGAAATCTTCTTTATTTCGCCATCTAACCAACTGCAGTTCCGTAACCACGTGAAGTCACATCAAAATATTCTCATTCCTATATATTTCTACTTAGGGGTATCTCTAAAAAAGAGGATTGGTAACCCCACAAACTTTCAAGGCTATCAAATAGATAATAATTCAAAATACTATTACCATCAAAATATTTTTCTTGAATTTCGTTGGTTTCTCGGCAGCAAAGACTATTGATGTCTCCATGGCTTCGAATTTAAACCCCAAAACACACCATTCGTTATAACCTTCCCTTTCGTTCTCGAGCTCTTCTTCTTAGCCAGAATTCAGGAAAAGGTTGCTATCAAGCTCTTCGAGCTCATTTTCCTCAAATTTTCACACTGCTAGAATTCCGAAAGGTTTTAAATGGATCAAATTAGGAACTTCTACTTTGTTCAAATTCCTTTAACTACTTTTTCATTTTCAGCTATTTTGTGTTCAAGTTTGGGTTATTTCTATTGATATTACAGTTTTTAACTTATTTCTAGTTGTAAAATGAATATTTAACACATCACATTGTATGATAGATACAAAGAATGATTCAGGATTTTCAAGTGTTGTCTGCAATAGCTACGTGTTTCACTTTTACTTTTAAACGTCAAGACGTCAGAAACAACAACAACATTCTTGTTCAGATTTTCGAGAATGGCGGCCTAAAATCATGCCACTTCTCGTAACGGATATTGGTCGATTATCGACTTTGGGAGGAAGGTAAAATTTAAGATTGTATTCTAGATCCACTTTTGAACACATCTACAACAATGTTCGAGATTATTTTTTTGACCAAACTTCCCTAAGAGTACTATAATGGTGTGCCCCAGAGTACTGATGGTAGCTATCCCTCCACACGAGCCTGCACAGTGCTAAACATCCTCCCCGTTTCTAAATGGCATCTCTCCACAGTACTCATGTAGAGGATACTTTTTACCGTTGGAAGTCTTCTTTGAGTGAGTGCTCTAGGGATGCTAAGAACAATTCGCTGGTAGGCGAGTACCATGGGATACCTGTAGTACCTAGGAATCTTTGAGCACTAGGGGGATGCTTAGTTAAGTACCATTTGGGCATCTTTGAGTACCAGACAGATACTAAGTAAAGCTGATTTTTGTTCATAAGTTATCTTTGTCCATCCAGTCTACTTTCGAGATTCTACATTATCGATGTTTGTAATAATTATTTAACACCAAGGGGTACACTCTCTATTTTCTACAAGAATAATTTTTCAATAACTCAAGCCTCGAATTTTGCGAAAATTGAGGACAAGCAAGTAACAAACCAAGGCTGACCATTTTATGCACAATAAGAAATTCAATGAATAACCATAAGACTTATAAATAATAACAGATTGATAGTACACTGTTATGTTAGATGGTCAAGAGAGTCAAAATTTGCAACAACTAAAAAACTGATAGCAAAACAGGCTACAAAATAAGAATTTTAAAATTTAGAACATTTCAGCCTAAAATAAAGGAATGTTTAAAGAACGGCTGCCTCTAACTAATTCTACTGCTTCTCATAAAAAAGTTTGTATGCTAGGAAACCGGGAAGCACACTTTCCTTGATTATTATGCAATTTAGCAACCACAACAACATTTCTCCTAATTTGATTGACAGCCCTCAAGCAGAAATAATTGTTCATTCTTAAAGGCGAAATTCGATTGGATAATCGAAATTGGCATGACAATCAGCACGCCTTATTTGGCAGATTTGATGGCGACATGAACTTCTGATATAAAGATTCACGCCCAAGCTTCCAGAGCAAACACATCCTCAACTCGAAAGCAAGCCAAGTAATACAACGGGTCGCAGGCGACACCGATTGGAAACACAAACCCAAAACATAGGTATTGCTGGTCAATAGCCTAGGGTTCAAAACAAACTCTTCTATCGACGAATTTTTCAAGTATTTTTAAAGTAACCTCGAATAGAATAATCATGGATTGCATCAACAGTTTACTCCAGGCCGCAAGCAGCGAGCACTTCTTCAACAGTTACGATGCTCTTACAAGCCAACTATCCGAGACTACCAACGCAGGAACCTACCACAACACAAGATCACCATGTGGAGACATCAACAACATGTCTCAGACAGTCCCTAGTGTGGATGATATAGAGGGGTACAACGACGCCGTGCAGTTCGCTGACGAACTGAGTGCTTTTGGTAGGTTCTGATATTTTTTAGCTTTCAAAATGTCGGTTTCATCACACAAACAAACACGCTTGGCCTCGATCGTCATCTCGCGGGCAATTACGATGCTTTATCGATCTTCACATGGAATTCTTTAGTATTTCTGAATACTGTAATAAAACTCATTCTTGGTGTTTTCCATTTCGAAAAAATTACATAGTTTGATTTCAAGAAACCAGATGATATAAGCGCCGTTTGCTATCATTTTAGTTTTTAAGCCAATTTCATTTCGTTCGTCTCGTTTCTCGGTGTGGTTTTTTAATTGTCTTTTTCGAAATGTCTACAAAAAGCACAACTACTCGTCGAAATTGAGATCACCATTTCTCGATTTGAAAGTTTTGTATATTTTGTAGTAAACTTGAGTATTACAAATTTGTTGTTTTAGTGTCACGTACGAAATATTAGACTTGCAGCGCCCTGATGTTCGTTGGCTGAACGTGTGGGTCCTACGAGGGAGCGTGTGCAACGTGATAACTCGGTCGTCCGGCAATTATGCTAATTTTCATGATATTGAATATTATTTGACTGTTCTATTTAATTCTTTATTGAATTGTGCTAGATGTCGAGCTGTCTATCGAAGTGCTAATTGCTTAACACCTCTAAAGCCTTGCCCTGCCCAGCGCAGACAATATGCAAAGAAATGTACAGCACAAGGGTTTCGCTCCTGCTGAAAATGGCAGCTTAAGGGTTTCCCATTTTCATGTTGGAAACCTTTGTTCTGCAGTTTGAAATTTAAAACTATCAAGTTCTGATTGTTTCGAGACATTTCTCCCTTTGAAACCTGATAATTCCTCCATTGTTCAAGCTAATTCCCCGTGAATGGGATGGTAACATAACATCCTTTCTTTCTTCACCACGATTGCGTCACCTGATTGGTATTCTCGTCATCAATGTCCACTTTTTTTATAAGAATGACCATTACAAGAAACATCATCCCAACATTCAAGATGATTTTTCTTAATGCAATATATAACAAAAACAATCAGAAGTTGTTTTACCAGAATTCACTAATTTCATAAATGAGCAGTTCCATCCCACCCCGTCAGCACCTACCAAATAGCTTTTCGAGAACGTAATAGTAACAAACATGTAAACAACAGGTGCCAGCCCTTTAAAACAATTGTCTTTTGATGTGTGGGGTATTCTAGAATCTAGCTGCTAATGGTGCTTTATAGAGGGGTACTACATTCATTTTTATAAGGAACTGTTTATAAGGAACCTATGTGTAGAAAGTGGAAAAACTTAAGAAACTTCTACTTTCATAGGTCTAATAACTAAAGAACTTTATAATTTTGAATATTGTGTCAGAGGATATAAATGGTGTAGATATGCAACTTCTTTAATGACTTTTATTAACTTTTACGTCAAATAGGCCTGGCTTGAGCTTCTTTCTGTTAGATGTTTTCTTATCAGTGTTTATTGCAAATTATTGAATTTTAATGCTTTTCCTGCGTTGATACCTAATCCTATACATTCCTATCCACCAAATGAGCACTTAGGTTTTTGGGTGTTATTTTGCCATGCTTGTCATTGATGCATCTTAAGATTTGATGCCATGATCTTTGGATATGCATGGCCTGAGGATTAACATGCATTTCTTTTACAATATGGAACACCATCATTAACAGACATCATGTGCCATTATTGATACTCAATACTTAATGATTCAGAAATGGGAAACTAGTTGGCCTGAATCAGAGCCATGTGTATCTAAAATAATTTTGTCTTCCACGATTCATTTTGCTGAGTTTGGATTGCCTCAAAGGGTAGTGTATAAATGACCCTCTCCCTTGATAGAATGTAAAGGGAATTACCTTTCTAGATATGTGAACTCTCAAGCTTTTACAACAGCAAATAGGCTGTTAATCTACATTCCACCTGCTCAGACTCAGGCCAGGTCTGTTTCTGAATTCGCATTCTTATTTTCAATTGTTTGTTCAGGTGATGAATTTTGCTGTACTGATTTGAAGCCTGACGTCCAAGCCTTGAAAGCCTCACTTCAGAAAGCTCAGATTGAGCCCCCAACAGTATGCTATCAAGACTACAGCCCTCCGGCTTACAGCTCCCCCTCGTACAGCCCGCAGCCCCAGTCCTTTAGCCCACAGCCGCAGTCATACAGTCCTCAACCAGATTCTCCAGCAAGCTCTTACTCACAGCTGACACCATCCCCTGAAAACTGGTGGCTTCAAGAGCGACAGGTCATCAGTCCCATGCAAAGTCAAGAGTCGTGGAGCTTGCCCCAGGTTAATCTCCCCCAGGCTACCAGCACGGATGACCTTGGCAGCAAGGGAGCTCAAGCTCAGTTGCTTCTGGGCATTCAGAAATACCACCAACAACATTTGGTGGAGAAAATGTATCAAGTCCAGCAACAAATCCTCAACCAAAAGCAGCAGCAGAACTTCCGCGTTTCTGATGTTTACAAGGCCCCAGCCTCAAACCTCAGCATGAAATGGCCTGGCGTCTCAGAAACCTCAGCATTTGAGCCTCAGAGTTGCTTCAAAGTCAACACCAAGATTTCAACTGAGTTTTTCCCTGCAGTAAACAGCAAGTCTGGCCCAATCAAGTCAGGTTCCAATATTCTGAAAGAGAAAAGGGTCAACCCAATACAGAATGCCGCTGTGAAAAGCAAAGTGCCTCTAAGTGAGCGCCCTTATGCGTGTCTTGTGGAAAATTGCCCAAGAAGATTTTCCCGATCCGATGAGCTGACACGTCACATGCGTACACATACCGGTCAGAAGCCATTCCAGTGCCGCATCTGCATGCGTAATTTCTCTCGTTCTGATCATCTGACAACGCACATCAGGACCCATACAGGTGAAAAGCCCTTCGCATGTGACGTCTGTGGTCGCCGATTTGCACGATCTGATGAGCGCCGTCGCCACATGAAGATTCACCTTCGTGAACAGGCCAAGAAGGAAGAGGAGCGGAAGAAGACTCTGGCAAGGCCAAATCCTGGCTCTCCTGGGCAACAAGTTCCATCCTTGTCCCCTCTGGCCATGCACATGTAAGACTGATCATAGAAAGGGACTTGATACATCTGGAAGGGCTTAATTTGTAGCATAATCACAACAAGAACTTGAACTTTTTATTGCATATGGTAGCGAAACTTTTCATAACCGTTTTCCTAAGTTTTTAGTATTTGCAACACAATTTCAGGCATTTCTATTTTATTTTCAAGGTTTATTATTAGTGGTATGGAATTATGGGGGTGTAAGAAATTTGTTCCTGCAACCATGAAAAGTTCAAATCCTTCATTAGTTGCAACTAATTTGAAGCAAATTTTTATCCTGCCTTCAGATAGGGTTTTCCCTCAGTATCATCTATTAAGAATTAAGGAAAATTTCTTTATTAGAGAAGAATGAGCTAGGTTATCTTTATGAAACAAAATGTATAGTGATTATCATATGCTCTGTACTTCATTTGATCTATGTCCAGCAATTATTGTCTACTTTTACTGTCCCTAATGAGAATTCTGCAGTACAGCAACACAAATTTAGCCTAGGTTTTTTACAAGGTTTCTAGGTAACTATAAGAAGGGATGAAAAAATATTTTGATTTATTATTTTTCTTGCAATGTGTGGGGTATAATTTTATTAGGAAAACGGTTAAGAAATCTGAGCAAGTACCTGACCTATACATAACGTAACTTGTAAACATGCTCTTGGCAGTGCTGGTAACTGTGAAATCATGACAAACATTTGTTTATTTTCCAGGATATATCCTAAATTTTACGATTTCAAGATATGATTTAATGAGGAGTCCTGATTATCATCTTTACTACCTTCGATTTGAGTGAGTGAGCTTGTGTTTACTGCGCCAGCTTATGAAAGGCGAGTAGAAACCTCATTTTCAGCGGGGACAGGATAGAAAGCGTACTCTTTACTACATACTATACAAACAGCTGGCACACTTCAGTCCCAGAGTTGAATGCAGGCTCTCTCTGATTGAATGTCACTCCACTGACTGGTTATTATGATGAGCCCTGGAATTTTTCATTTGAAATCCAGTGGTGGAAACTTGATTTTAACTGTCATTTCCAGGACGAAAGTATTGATTTAATAAGATATTCTAACTGCTTGCAATGAAATTTACATCTATTTTTGCTTCTATGCAATTTATGGAAGAAAAATTAGGTTTTTATTTTCAGAAACTTGTTAAGGGACTATTTGTTGGGTGAAAACTAGGAAACTCTTGTGCAAAGATTTAGCACAGTTTCTTAAAAAGAAAAATGAGTGTAAGTGAGTTCAACATGGCAGCCAACAAAAAATCACAAGAGGCCTTATTTCCAGCAGCAGGGGCAGGAGAGCATGTACTACTATGCTCCATCCCTTGGGTTTCATCACATAATGATAAGGGTGTGAAAATTCAATTTTGTTATGATCAAGATGTCTAATCAATTGTTTTCATGTTTTCCTTTCACAAAACAGCACTATGAAGCCCTGTCAGTCACTTCTTGCATGATCTTGTATGTACACCTATCTCTTTAGACACTTACATAGGGGCAAATCTCTGCAGAAACCAGGGATGTTGAAAGGACCTCAGATGCAGGGGTCGCTTCGAGGCTTCGAGGGCACTTTCTTCTTATGTGAGTGTGAGGAGCAATTCTTAACATGTTTAATGCTCCTTTTTCTGCAACCTTTTTCTTGAGGAAGTTGACAGTTATGATAACAACTGCCCGCTAGAAATCCCTCAGAATTGATTCTTTCGATATTTTATGGTCCAGAATTATATCAGCGAAGAAGCTGGCTAAACAGATGCATACAACTAACGTACAGTGTTGAACCTCAAATGCAAATTTTTCTACCAAACATGAATTTGGACGATGGTAAAACTAGGAATCAGTGAGCTTCTTTCCCAAACAAGAAACCATCCGTACCGATCTCAAGCATCTTCATTTCTTAAATAAGATTCGTCAAGAACTTTCTCACCTCGTTTCTCAACCATACAGCGTCATGGGGCAAGAACGCCTGCGCGGTATAACTTCTGTAGCATCGGGCAGGAATAAACATAAAATAGAAGTAAGACAGCAAAATTTACCTTCAAGCAGTCGAAAGGCTGATGATAATTCCTGCTATTATTGAGAAGAAGGTCGCAGTACATGTATGCTGGATGGCTGTTGCCCCTTGCTGGCTGAAGGTTGCCGAGAGGAAAGAAAGGTCAACTAATTAAACAGCCTCTATCCAAAAAAAATCAGTAGGAGGCGGAACATGTTTTCCTACATTTGGTGGACATCAGCTCCATGTAAGGGTCACCCAAAAACCTATAGAGCATAATGTGAAAACTACAATCCTCGCCAAGGTCTTGAGACAATGGGTGTTAAATGATAAAGCTATCAAACTGTAAGATGATGTTGGAGTTTTTCTACCCTCTAACCAGTGTCGATACTGCTAGGTCTGGATGTCACCGGAGGGTGTTGCAGATGCATTTCAGCACAAAAGCGACATCTGAAACAGCATTGTTTAGAGAGGAGATGGGGGTCTTTCGTCGACAGTCGGTGTGTATCGTATGGCAATCAAGCATTGTCTCATACCTTTTTACGAGGATTGCAGGTTTGAGGGTTGAGACTCTAAAAAACCTAATGGTGAAAATGTATACCCCGGAATGCCAAAAAGGGTAACAGCAATGTTTGGACATGGAGTAAAATTGTGTAAATCCACTTTTTCTAGAAAAATATACTTTTTGTAGAGAAACCCACTTTATGTGAGTAAAACCATCCATCTCTGTTAAAAAAGTGGGGTTATCACAGATAATTTGGTGTTCCAACAGATAAGATGGGCTTTTCCAGAAAAGGTGGGTTTATCTGTAGTAAAAGTGGGGTTTTCTGACAATGGAGACAACCGCTTGCGCTTGCTATAGAGCCAAATGCTAGGTTTCATTTCGTTCACTTTCTTCTAGCGTAATTAAGTTTTTCTATAGTACTATCCATACATTTCAACAAGAGGGCTTTTCTCCCCTGCACCCCTCTAAGAAATTACTACTGATTTTATGTCGGGTGCCCCCCATAGTACCCCTGGATAACGGATTCACGCGTCAATTTTTCGTTCATCACGCCATCACGGACCTTAAATGCTTAAATCAGAATTTTCACGATCTTTTTCATCTAATTATGCAAAAAAACATTTTTAACGACCAGAACGCGTCACGCAATCACGCACTTGAAAACTCCTTATCACAGAATAACGAACTCGTTTTCAACAAATCACGCTGCACGAAGGATTCTTTGATCACGGATTCACGAACCAAAAATATCTAAATCACGAAATCACGCGCGAAAATATGCCAAATAACGCTTCACGTACAAATATGGGGGGGTCTCCTATAGGGGCTAGCTACTATATTTAAGTCTGTAAACTTTCCGAAATGCGTTGTTCAATTAGACTTACTTATGTATATTTTCACTACGTCGTTTGCAATACTGACTGGAGACAGATTGTCTTACCGGAGGTTTGAATTCAGATAAAATTGATAAAGAGTTATCTTTTCTGTCATTGATAACTGTAAAAATCTTCTCATTCTTCGCGTTAACGATTCGCCCGTTTACGAGAATGAACCCTCTGCTGTTGCTTTGTTTACTCAGATTTGAAATTTCAACAATTTTCTGGCCAGATTTGTGGGGGGCATGGCCCCTGTGGCCCCCGGTGGCGTGGGCCCTGTCCTTGTTAGGAGATGTCAAGAGTTTTCGAAACGCCAACGTATCCTTGGAGACTTGTGTGTCATCAGAAATTCGTTTCAACCGCTGCGGCGTAAATTTATGGGTACAAGCAAAGATGAAAATTTGAAGCACCGATGTTTGCAGAACATGATATGCCGGTGATACGAATTCATTGAAGCTGTAACAAACGAAAAAGACAAAATGTCGTCTATGAAATCAGCAAGAATCCCATTTTGATTTTATTGTCTGTTGACATGGGAGTTTAGTCATGAAAACGTTTTCCTTGAATCTTGTCTCAACAAACATTAATGGAAATATCAAATATTGAACTTAAACTTTCCGCATATAACCATCGCTTTGTTAACCTTACGGATACAAAAGATGAAAAATAAAGAAACACGATAAGTAATTTCAATCTCATACTTTCAGCCACACAAACAAGACCCAATCTCCTTCGCAGGGGACATATTGTTGAGGGGTTAGTTTCATGCAGCCGTCTGAAGAGGGGTTTTGCCAGTGGGTTTTGCGCAGCCACAAACCAAGCCTCTGCGAAGGATAGTGAACAGGACAAATGGTAAAAATTGTTATGAAGTTTAAAAGTAAATCATATCTCTTCGCAACTGAGAATTTGACTGATACAACGGATAAGCGCGGGATCGAACTCACAAACCAATTGCGCAAGCCATTGAGCTATACAGCACACAGCTAAGGCTGGGAAGGAGCCGAGTTTATCTAGTTGGTGTGATCATTATTTGATTTTTCACTTCTTAACGTCTCAACTGAGAGTTTTAACTGATGCAACGGATAAGTAGCTGCTATTCTGCTGAACCTGGGAAGGCCTAGTACCAGCAAAGATCATGCAGGAGGAAGAAATCGAACTCACGACCTCTTTATTAGAAACAAAGCCCTTGCGAGAGCTGAATGTGCTTCCCAAACATTCAATCTTGGAATTCTAAATAAATAGGTTGTCTGTATAATAAAAAACCCCGAAACTGTACATGTACATTATAAACCCCCTAAAAACAGCCAGCGAACCCCCCTGGGTGGGGAGAACAGAAATTAGTGTAAGTCCTTTTAGCTACATAGATTCCAGGAAATTGATTCATAAAAAGATTCTTTGTTTTCTTGCGCAACCGTTAAAGTGGGCTAACGCCAGATCATGGTTACGTCTCCTAAAAGTTACACAATAATTGTTTTCTGAATTTAAAAACTGTTTTCATATAAGATATTTTAAGAACGGACCATATATATGCAACTATTTCGGCTATTATACTAATTCCTTTAATGAGAAGCTGTGCTGAAATCTTAGTTGCACAGTTTCTTAGCTTTACCCTTATTATGGCGTGGAAAGTTTCTTAGCAAGTTTCTTAAACACATTACTTATTTTCAAATTCTGGTTCATGTGAAAAAGCACCCCCTGCTTATCATACCAAGACGGTTCCATAAAGAAAATGAGTAATGTACACGATCCGTTCTTAAATTTGGAGTTGCAAATAGAAATTAGATCTGCATTATAAGACAATTATTCGTAACCATACCATGTACGTTAATTGACCAAGATGTAGAGCTGGCCCTCAAATGATATACATTAAAACCCACTTCTTTTACGCGTACCCTAAAATTTCAATATTTTGGATAACAGTTTCTTGAAAATTCTCACAAAACTGCCTGATGAAATATGAGAAATACAGTGAAAGGGAAAGAGTGCTAAAAGTCACTCTAGATCATCAGTCCCAATACAAGCGTCCCCAATAATTAAGCACTTTTCAACTACAATGGTTCTTGTGTGTAGGTTCTTATGTAGTACAGAATTACTGAAACAACTCACAATGTAACCTTTAGTCCAAAGCGAAATCGAATCCTAATTCGAAACCAAATAGAGTGACATGTCACAGCGTAAACGAATGAGACTGTCGCGTTCTCGATTGCTCAACATCCTCCTTCTCCTCCGCAGTAGACGTTTCATTTGCTTTACAACCAGGCAACGCAGGCAGCCATTGCTTGGAATTTCCTATTTTCAAGTTCATTTCGCTGACACTACGTTGGAAAATCTTTTCTTTTCTTGCACGAATATCACGCTTTGGCTTCGAGTCCCCAGTTTCTTTTAGAGAAGAATCAAAAACGCTGGTTGCAGGCAGTACGGGATATTTTGAAAAGTTTTGAGTCGGAAAGCCAACAACAGGAAAATCTTCTCCTTGGTCTAGCCCTGAGACTTTTGACGGACTAGTGACGAACGTGTTCTCTCTTGGCACACTTTCGCCTGATGCTTGTTTCGTATCTTGAGTTGCAATAGTTTTCTCTAGTTTGTTTGGTGACGATGCGTTGGACTGCATGTTAACTTTGCTTCTCAGCCCAGGATTGAGAAAAACCTCCAGCTCCCTGGTTCTTGCTGGGTCTAGACGCAGCTCTTTCCGTTTTTGCACAAGTTTCCACAGTTTAGTCTCAAAATGGTGGGTTTCGTGTAATAGTTCTCGTTCTCGCATCGATTGCTCTTTGTTTACAGCATTCACGAGCTGGGAACATCGAATTTCTTGTCTCTTATTTTGGAACAAAGCAATGGCTTCTTTGTCCTTGTCCATATCGATCGCCCACTGTCCCAGTGCTACAGTTATTCTGTCCGAGTACTAGTATATAACAGCACATGTGATGACACAGGCAAATGATCCAGGGCTCACTGCAGTTTTTTAAAGCAACTTCTGCTGTGACCTTAGTTTTAAATGTCAACAATGAGGATTTAACTCGCCAATGCGGCGTGAGATCTCAAGGGAAGCGAATCAAATTACCATTACTGAAAAGAGTCTTTATTTCGTATTTGAACCAGGATGAAAGGATTTTGCCTCCAGCCATTATTCTTTGGTCGTAAGCTTCCATCTGATTGAAGCAGGGCTCAACGAATTCAACAACACAGCCCGCTAATTACTCATCTTTGCAGTTGTAAAATTGCAATCCCTCTGTTTCGATTTTCAATTCCATTAGCAGCAAAACAGTACGGCTAGTTTGCCCAAATCACCCAGCCCCAACCACAAATCGAGATGTTGCGGGATTGAATATCCAATTCGAAGTCATTTGTAAACGAGAAAGATAACATGTGTGAAAAGAGGCGATTCAGACTTACCTACTTTGCGAAAGTTTAAACTTTAATGACAAGGATGACATTCTTGAAACGTATTCAATGTCATTAGTAAAGATCGCCTTGTCAACGCCTTCCGAAAAACAAATACAGTGGCAAATATACCATGCCTCAATGTCAGCATTGTAGTGTTTGACTAGTACAGAACTTGAGGATTGCGAGGAAAATCGGAAATATAGCGAAACATATAAATAATAGAGCCGTTTGACACTCATCAGAGTAGTACATACGAACAGTCTTTGATCGGTATAGAACTAAAGGATGGCAAGGAAAATCAGAATCACAGTGAAACATAATAACTACTAAATTTTTGCATCTGACACTCATCAGAGTAGTACGTACGAGCAGTCTTTGATCGGTATAGAACTTCAGGATGGTGAAGAAAATCGGAAACATAGAGAAACATAATAACTAGTAAAGCTTTGCGTCTGGCACTTATCAGTGTATTAGCTACGTCAGAGAAGTTTTTGACAGGTGTAGAACTTGAGGATGGTGAGGAAAACGAGAACATAGCTAAACATGAATATCTACAAAAGTTTTGCGCCTGACACTCGTCAGAGTAGTACGTAATCATAAAAGATTATAACGGTGTCCTAAGATCAACAACTATTCCCATTTGGGCTTATGTACTTTGAACTTTTTTTGGCGAATGAAGTACTTGTTTGTGAAAGATTTAAAGGATTTCTGCATAGATTTAGGCCAGATTGCTGTTCTGTCTGTTCAGGGATTTTCGCAACTGCGCGATAAAGTGTTCTGTAAACTTGTGCGTAGTCAATCTATTGAAAACTGTGCACTATATAATCATACACTAACACAAAAACAACATCATAAATAAATAACAACACAGGTAGAAGAGAAACAAGGAAGGAGACTGGCACTCTGTAACTTAAAGTTCCATGCTTACGCAATTATTAGACCCTGACGTTTGGTCTGATGATTGCGTGAGCATAAAACTTTAAGTTACAGAGAGCTAGTCTCCTTTCTTGTTTCTGTTCTATATCCCTCTGTACTTTGATACATTGAGCACTGCGATGCGGCGTTAGACAACGCAATCGCTATAGAGATAATAACATAGGTATGTAATCGGTTCTATCGGTTGTATTTAAATAAAATGAAATGAAATGAATGAAATTGCCAATATAAACACATCTAAACATGGTGATACCTTCTATAATATAAGATTTTAGATGACATTGAATTTTGTAAAATAACTATTTGATTTGTAAAATAACTACGATTTGAAGACCTAACAAATATACACGAACTGGTCAGGTGAATTTGACCTCGAAATCTACTTTATTAAAAGTGAACATGAAACATCGAAGCTACTCAAAACTTGCTATTAAGATATGTGTATGGCGGGCTGTTGCAGCAAAAACATTGAAACTTTCGTTTATGTCAAAACTCTTTTTTGTGTATGCTACTACTATTTAATACTTTTGTAGATGTCAAATTGAAAAATTGAACATTTTGTGCATGTCAAACTTAAACTTTTTTGCATGTCAAATTGAAAAATTGAACATTTTGTGCCTGTCAAACTTAAATTTTTGTGCATGTCAAATTGAAAAATTGAACATTTTGTGCATGTCAAACTTAAACTTTTGTGTCATGTCGAAATTGAAAAATTTAAAAAAGGATTTTGACATGCACAAAAGTTTCAACGTTTTTTGCAGCAACGGCGTGCAATACATGTGACCAACCTGTTTAGCCTGTTCGGTTATCCATGTTCTTGACACCGATGGCGTGCCTTCTACCCTCCAAATACAACATGTACTCTCCATACGTCATCGGTAAGACTTGCGGGAACTCTTTTGCGCACGTGAAGTGAAAATGGAACACGTTTGTTGTGTCAATATGCCCTGTCTTCGGGTCAACCACTTCTGCGTGCACTCTTGTTTGTAAGTAATTCTCGTTCGTGTAAACAACCTGCAATCAAAAAAAACATAGCAAAACATGATAACTACTGAAACTTGGCGTCTGTCATTGAGAGTAGTACCTCAGAACAGTCTTTGATTGGTACAGAACTTGTGAAAAGAGTAGAACTTGAGGATGGCAAGGAAAATCAGAAACATAGTGAAACATGATAAAGCTTTGCGTATGTTGATAGTTGATAGGCACATACGCTTACTATCTTCGCAAACACCTTGTGATTCTTTTTGCATTTTAGCCTGGAATTACAGAGAGTTGGCTAATTCTCTCCTCACACTTTTTAACAGGTCTGAAGGTGGTTTTGAACACGGGACCCTTTGAACAAGGGTCAAGTGATCTAACCACTTGGCAATCCCCGCCCCCAATGTAACTCATGTAACTCATCAGAATAGTACGTCAGAACGATAATGAAACCTAATTAATTTTCATACTCAGAACGGTCATTAAAAGCAAATGCTATCCCGCAGTTAACCCCCCCCCCTTGTGTTCAGTGGCATATCCCAGCCCTAGCAGCAAAGACAGTGTAACCAGCTACCAAACTGAAAAGTCTCATTGTTTATGAATTCCCATGCCGTGTGATTCCAGATACGTAGGGCTTGCAATTTGGATATTAGGATCAAACAACATGTGCCAATTTCCACATAACTATTACTTGATTAGAACAGCCATCTCACGGCTATCAGACTTCAAAAACACTGAAACACAACTCTGCCATAATAGATCAACATTTACTCCACAACAAAAATCTGCTCACAACTACATAGTATTGAGGAATGATTTCGCATACTCAGCAGAGAAAGGTCAATATTTCAAATAGGAATTTTAGAGTCTGTCTACATCAAAAACCATGAAGTCCATATTGCGTAGATAGAAAGAGTTCTTTTCCCACTACTGTAGTGTTATTCCAAGCAAATACCTTGAAAGCTGGTAAGTCCCATACCGGTACAGAAACTACCCTCCCCAGGTTACACATAGACTAAGAATAGAACGTACCACATGTCGCTGATGAATTTCTCTACTGTATTTAACCGCATATCCAGGCCCTCTCTAATTTGCTTACGTCAGGGACAATTTTCACTATAACCCACATGCTATTGCTCAGCCTAACAGCCACTTATCAGCTGTGCAATAGGCTTAAGAGCTGGGAAGCTGAGCAGGAGGCTAAGATGCTGAAGAGAAGCTGATTGTTTGTCTGACGTCAGATATGGTATTACAAAAAATTCCCAAATAGCCAAAGATAAAGAGCAAGACGTCATGAAGGATAGATTTATGGCAGGAATATTTCAAGTCTCCTTCAGAAGTGATTTTGACGTCAGAAACCAGAAGGAACCATCTTTTATCAGGAAACCGCTTTGATATAGTGAGGCAGAGCGACATGCAATTAATAAAAGAAGATGAAAAACAGAATACTGGACTAACCTGACTTGAAAGATAAAGCAGCGAGCCTACTTCCACTGGCTTTCTGAAATTGATATCATCCATGCAGACGACTGAAGGCCTTGCCTTTGCATAAACACATGTTGTTGCCCATCCCAACTCAAAAGCTTCTCTCATCAGGAACCCACCAAAGATTTTATTGTAAACATTTCTGGCCTGTAAAAGAACAATTAGGTAATCATAATAAAATTGAGCCAAATCAACCACCCTCCCCAAAGCTGGGCAAATAGCATCACTGCACCATTTTCAAACATTATTCACACTAATCTTGGCAACTACGATGCTTTTAGACAAATTCAATAGATTTGAAGCATAGAATGCAAACATTTGTCTCGCGTTTGTCCTGACGGTTTCTTTTTACACTCCAACCAAGCAAATTAGTCTCGTGTAGCGTCTCATGACAAATGTTGGGTTTCTAACAGTTTCAATTCCAGAATTCTCTTCTCACATGTGTGTTATAATACCTTAGTCAGGCCAACAACCTCACCACTGACTTTACTAAAATTTCAGAGCCATGCGGAGCATCTGCTAGTAAAAATATTCATCATTGCCAATGCGCAGGGCAAATAGCATGAAGGCCAAAACCTTGCAACATGATTATTTTCACGCCTTTGGTCAAAATAATCGTAGTAGAACTAGTGGAAAAATACATTAGTCTCTTAAGAAAACTCAAGACGTCTTCTCCTTATTTAAAAAGAAAGAAACCAAATGATTGTAACAAAAACTTGATAATGACCTGTGGGTGGCAAATGATTAAGTTCTTTAACCGTGTGCTTTCCATCCATGTAGTGTTATCTGGCTTCACTCTACTATGAAAGGTTGACTTTGTTGGATCCAATGTGTTAAGGAACAGCCCATGGATGATTTCTCGCTCTTCGGCAGTTGGCGAGACCTTAAAAAGAGACTGTCCAACGCTCCATTTTTTCTTTTCTCTGTTCTCAGCACTTCTTTTGAAAATTGACTTTTCTTCCTCAGTTTCAGGAACAAGTCTATTAACTATGGCACCTTTTTGTTGAACGGGGTCTCTTGCTACCATTACAAATGTTGCTTCTGCAATCTGCTTCGTCTCTGATGCATTTTCGGCATTTTCTTGATCTAATGCAAGGAAAATCAAGGTTTTAAAAATTACTGCCATAAAGTTTGATATTGGGGAATGTAGGTATACAAGGTAGGAATTCATAATTTTGTGGCAAGAACATATTGGGGGAAGAAATATTCTTGCCCCTTGAATCTCTGCTTAGGGCTCTTATATTACCTTTCAGCGGTATTGGGCGATGAACAAGGTTACAGTTTATGGTGCCTACAGTCTATAGGCAAAATTTTACAGGAACCCTTTACAGGCTCAGTAATCTCTTATTTATCATCACCAATCTTTTGGGTTTAGCCATATTGTTGAATATTTGCCTCAAATTCAGCTTTCTTTGTCTACTAAACAATAGGCATTGAATTAATTGTCAAAAAGGTGTAACCTTTGTAGTGGTCCTATTTTACATTTCCAAAGAATATGATTTGCCTCTTCAAAAATATAAACATTGAAAGTGGTATATAGCATGGTTCTGGGTACAACAGCCCTATCCAAAATGTAGACAGTTACGAGTACAGGAGCAATGCTACACACGCCCTTCACAACAATGCAGAATTCTTAACAATAATTTCTGCCAGATTTAAAACTTAAATTACAAATTTCAGTTTAAGTACAGCGATGATGTATACTTTAATACAGATCTGCTGGTTAAGGGATAAGCAGTCGTCTCAAAGAAATATCATTCATACACAATGTTAGAAATATTTCCAAAGTATGCAATATTTTATCTGCTCATTTATGTATTATGTACTCGTGACTTTCTACATTTGGGGTAACTGGGCTTAATGGATATGATTTCTTACCGATGTGAATAGTAATTTCAAGAGAAGTCTTTCCAGCCCATGACACAAAACCAGTCATTTTGATATTTCTGTCTGATCTAATATTGCTCTCCATGATGTTAAACTTATCCACACTCCCGGTGACTAAAGCAAATGGGGCTTTTTTGCTTGATGAAGGACCTTTGTAATATTTGTATCCTACAAGTCCTGCCAGAGTATCCATATCTTCTAGCAATTTGCCGATCCTCACAGTCTTATAGAATGTCAGATATTTATCCCTGACAATTGGATCGTTACCAAGAGGTATAATTGCTTCCTTGATGCTGTCTTTCATAGATCTAGGCACTAGTTCGTCTTGGCTTTGCACCATTTTGCCTTGTTGAGATTTTTCCACTTCGTCGGATTCGTCAAAATTTTTTGTGCCAACATATTTTTTCAAGACCTTCCTCAGTTCTTTAGATGTCAGCACACGATCACTGTCAACATCGTCTGCTAAACTTTTACAACTACTACTACTGCTCGAAAAGTTTCTCACAGTTTGCCTTTTTGATGGGCCTAGTAGGCCTCCTATCAGCCGGCCTAAGTCGGCATCGACTGAGTCCAGCAAGGGTCTTCTTCCTTTAATTTCGTCTAGATTCCCAGAATGCAGATTTCTTTTGAAATTCACATTGTAAGTTGAAAAGGCAGTCCTGCATTTATTCAGCCTTGCAAGGTGTCGACTAGACAGGCTTATGCTCTGCTTGTAGCTCATTTTCTATATTCCATTTCCCTTCTAGCTACGCAGCTATACATTAAAATGTTTGATGATCTTTACTATGCATCAAAACTTATCTCTTGAATTTGAGTTTTCAGAAGAATTAGCTTTAAGTGCCCTTATTCTTTATTAGAAATAAAAGGCTATACAAAGGGATGGGGTCAGATTTAGGGGTCAAGATCGTTAAATGGGAGGGTTTGGGGTGGGGTCAAACAACCGAGATGGCAGGTTTTGGGGCATAGTACAAATAGCAATTTAGGTCATACCCTCATTCCTCATCCCCAATCCCCATTCCGGCAAACGCGGGAAAAGGGCGAGTAGACTCAGTACCAGTCTCCTAGGTTGTCGTCCCCTATTGCCCCCAGAAAAGCAGTTCTTGAGCGTGCTTTACATAGAAACATTGTTAGGAGGACAACCATGGTGCGTAGCAAACACTTAATGATGACCCTTATGGCGCTTAGTACAGGTCTTACCTCTCATTATAGACTTATAGTCTCTCTGAAGAAATCTAAACTCTTGATAGAAACTCAATACACGTTATTAACTTTATGAATTATAATTAATCTTTAACGTATAATACAGAATATGGATATCAGATGATACAGACAACTAGAAAGGGGAGTCTGAAGTAGCAGCAAGAATCGACCATTCAACTAATCATATAACATCCTAATGAAACGCGTAGTACTGTGGTAGTTGAGACCACTGATCTCAAAAGAGACTGGATTGAGCATCTCTCATTCTAAAGTGAAGTCATTGGCGGCCATATTGGTGGGTCCAATTCAATACATTGAGATTCCACTAGGGGCTGCTTTTTTCTTTGACGATTGCTGGAATGTTATGAATGATCAGCACGAAAGAGAATAATCGTGCAGCTTTTGTTAGCAAAGAATACAGGCAATATAATTTCTTTGGCAGCAATTTTGGGAGGCCAAGTGCAAGCCGGAGCATTTGGCTTCAACATTTGAATCCAGAAACAACAGAATGCTCAATCCAGTCTTTATTTTGAGATCAGTTGTTGAGACCGTTAGGATTGGAATTGTTTCTTAATTTTACTTTCTTTGGCAATTACAATCTACTGTAAATGATTAATTTTCTTCTTCAAGTCTTATATCATGACTGTGTTATTCTCAAACCAATTTCAGTGCATCACAAAAAAACTAGAGATCTTTCCAGTACTGTAAGTTTTCTTTGGAGCTTCTTAAAATCTCACATTGGTTTTAATAAAGGATGCTGATGAAATTGTTAGATTTAGTCTAGAAGAAAAAGCAAGAACACTCCTACCTATTTCAGAAATAAAAGACAGCTGAAATAAGCACAGAAAACAGCAGCAATTGCAATAAAGTAGTTTCTTAGCAAATATTTTCAAGTACTGGAGTTTTCGAACATTTGGCCATTCGAGGGTGCGGGTTATTGATAAAGAGCAATTTTAAAAGAACACAAGCCTCGAATTTGGCCAAAAGTTAAGGACAACCTAAGAACAAGCTGACGCTGACCGTTTTTAGATCAAGCTAAAATAATAAGAAATAACCATGAGACCAAGAAAGGAACATAAAATATTCGAATTGGTAACACCCTTGTGTGTCAGATAGGACAGCAAAGTGAACAATATTTGACAACTCGACAAAAATGACAGCAAAATAAACTTACAAAGCATTGTAAAAATAAGAACAATCTAAGAAAAATTCAGCCAGAAAATCGAAAAAAATTTAAGAACTGCCAGCTTCAAATCAAATTTACTGGTTCTTATATAAAAAAAGAGTGTACGTGTCCTACACTTTAAACTTTTTTGTTGATGAGTTTTGCTCAGAAAATTTTCCATGATTCTTTTCTGAATTTCTTGATCGAGATGGTAGGAGTCGAACGCACAATCCCTTGGTTCGAAACTAAGTGCCTTAGCGATTGTGCTTTACAGGCCATAAGCTAAGACCATACTAGGATGAAGTCGAGTTTATCTAGTTGGTTTAATAAATTATTAAACATTTTTGACAATAACATTCTCAATAATAATTAAATTACCTTCACAGTATAGAGCAATGACGAAAGAAAAACAAAGAAAACATTCCAAACAGCGTCACGTTGAACTAAATCTACCACAATGCATTGCTTGACGATGAGCAGATGGCGTCATAAGGGGGGAATCGGAATCAAAACAACTGCTCTGAATAACTAGCTCTTTGTGATTGTTGAATTATTGACATCACGGTAATGATAGCAGATGAGCACGCATGGCAAATAATTAAAGTGCATGTTTAGCACGCACATAATACACGCATGACACATAATTTACCACTAGGATTAGCACCTCGATGAAACCCCATTCGACTTCAATGTTAGCTTTTACCATACGAATCATAAATTATCGATTACAAGTATGACCCTAAATTACAAGTTATTTGGCACGTTTGCACGTACCAGACTCAATTTAGCATTAGAGATCTTTAATGACTGTAGACCTTAATTGGTAAAAGATTTCTCTTTAAAGCCCATTGATATCGTTCAGTGAACCCCTTTATTCTGCAAGCCGTGCAAAAACTCGTCCTACTGGAATAAGAACCAGTTTGGAATTGGAGAAGCTAAATATTTTCCCGGTTCAGTTTAAACGTAGCTGTGGCCTACAGTGTTAAATTGTGAGTGATTTGAACAATAGGTTAGTTATCCTTAGTTACCCGTTGTATAGTCGTCTTATCAGTTATATTCAATGTCTCAGGGTAGTTGGGTGTTCAGTCTGACAGCTTCTCTTCCTTTATGGGCTGCCTGCCCTCCGAAGGCCAGTTTGCAGCACTACTTGTGGATGTTAGAGGACTGTCCTGAAAACTACCCTCCTCTTCTTTCACTCCGTTCGAGGCTACGTATTGTGTGTTCTCCAGCCTGCAAGAAAAACAAAACAGTCGATGAGAAACGACCAGTTTAAAGATACGGACAACATTTGAGGTTGCAAAGTTTGTTCCTTGCTCCTAAAGCCGGAGGTTTCATGCAATATACACAGATTGAACAGCATCACAATCTGGAGACCCTGGGCAATCCAACGACCTTAAAATTATTGGAAAATCGCCAGATTTAATCGTAAAATCGCGCTTTAAAAGCTATTTTGTACCCAACAAACCATTGCAGCTCGACCTTCTAAGTATAATGCCCCACCTCCAAAGCATAGTGCTCCATCTCCAAAGTATGGTGCTCCACAACGAAAGTATAGTGCTCCACAACGAAAGTATAGTGCTCCACAACGAAAGTATAATGCTCCACCCCCTAAGCATAGTGACCCATCTCCAAAGCATTGTGACCCACCTCCAAATCATAATGTTCCACCTCCAAAATATAATGCTCAACCTCCTAAACATAGTGACCCACCTCCAAAGTATAATGCCCCACCTCCAAAGCGTAATGCCCCACCTCCAAAGCATAATGCTCCACCTCCAAAGCATAATGCTCCACAACGAAAGTATAATGCTCCACTCCCTAAGCATAATACCCCACCTCCTAAGCATAATGCCAAACCTATGAAGCATAATGCTCCACCTCCGAAACATAATACCCCACCTCCAAAGCATTATGCTCCACCTCCTAAGCATAGTGACCCATTTCTACATCATCAATTCTTTAGAATGATTTCATAAACCGACTTATCATGATATTTGATCCACACGCTGGTCTTACCCAAGAGTATTTGTGAGACGTACACAATGCCAGATGCATCATTCTGCAATATCCGAAGGGCTGCAGATGTGTCTAGCAGCAGATGTGTCTGGCAGCAGATGTGTCTGGTAGCAGATGGTTTGCAATTAGTCTTACCTCGTTATTATTCTTTCATCTTCTGCTCCGAACTCTCCGCCCATGAGTGTCGGCTCCCCTACTAACATCACATCTGAAGAAGACGAACCGCGGTCAGTCGGGGTTGATGTCTTTCTCTTCGTCGACCGCTCGCAGCCTCCGGTGTTCCCCAATTTGCTGTTGTTTTCGTTTGCCACAGACGATGCCTTGCGCTTTCGACGCTTTGTTGGGGCCTTTTGGCCGCTTTCAGCTGCAACAGAAATGCAATTAATCTCAAACTGGGCTTTCTGATCCTCTGATGGGCCGATTTCAAATGGATTCTACCATAATGGATTATAGCAAACATGCATCCTAGTTCAAAGGAATCTGGGAAAAACTGCCGATCCTTGGCAAGTTCAAATACAATGCAATACATCATGGGATCATTAGGGGGCAGAAGTACATTAATCCAAGATGGTAGAACTGAAATAATAATAATAATAATAATGATAATAATAACCAGTACTTAAGAACAATACTTTGCGATAGTCAAATAATAATATATGAATATTTATACAGGATAAAAATACTTCAACAAATCATCGTCGTTATCAACGTGTGTCCTGTTAGAAATAATAAATCAAAATGAAACTTACAAAATTTCCTATCAACAATTTTTCAATGAAATAAAAGGTTAATCATATCTACAATGGTTCTTTGAGTGTTCGATCTAACTAAAATAGTCTTTGAGGCTTTTCTCATATTCAGTAGCATTCGTAATCTATCTGATTTTTAAAGGCAGTCCACTGAAGATCTTTGTAGATCTTCGCTCCTGTATGATAAGAGGAAAGTGGTCCGTTCATGGACAATGGTGCTCTTTACGGGATCATGAATATATATTCAATTTCGTGGTGCTTCAAATCGAAGGAATATTAAATAATAAGTTAGAAGTATCGACATAAGGCAAGATAACAAAGGGGTCTCTCTGTTATTTAAGAGACGGGCGAGAACTGATATTTCAAAAGGAAGCAATGCATTTGTTGAATTTTTGTCTGTTCCTAAACCTCTCTTAAACTCGTCTTGGCAACATTTCTGGTCTTAACTAGCTCTAATGGTAAAATATTACGAAAAAAAACAGAAAAACATTTCATTTCAACCATCATCAACTTTAAAAGATTTATAATCATAATCCAGTTGTGGAGAACTCTTCTTGCTCGTCGAGTAGCTTCTTAAAGGCCCGTCTATTCGATAAAACATTGTTATGTTTTCAAAATATCTTCATACACATTTTTGTTGTTGCATAAATTTGAAAGATACCTAGACGGGATCGATGATTTCGAAAGAACACAATGCTTATCTGAATATAGAATGAGGGCTCGTGAATTAGAAATTGAAGCAGTAAGATTTGGAAAAAAATTCCAGAAACGAAAGGTATTGCAAATATTGCCTTTCAATGGGAACCTAAATACTTGGGGATGAAATGCATTTTCTTTTAATTTGCCCATTATTTGAAAAAGGGCGACATGATTTGAATTAAAAAAGTTGATGAAAAAAGGTTCCCTCTGTTAATAACTTAGGACATGTAATATATTTATCTGGTTGCTCAGCCAGGAAGATACAAAAATATCTTAATTTCCTATCTTCCTACAGTTTAAAGGGCAACAAAAAGAAAGAAAAATTCATTTTCCAACTTTTAGTAGTGTATGTATTTTCAAACTGTTAGTAGTGTATGTATTTTCAAACTGTTAGTAGTGTATGTATTTTCAAACTGTTAGTAGTGTTTGTATTTTCAAACTGTTAGTAGTGTTTGTACTTTCAAACTGTTAGTAGTGTTTGTATTTTCAAACTGTTAGTAGTTTTTGTATTTTCAAACTGTTAGTAGTGTTTGTATTTTCAAACTGTTAGTAGTGTTTGCATTTTCAAAATGTTAGTAGTGTTTTTATTTTCAAACTGTTAGTTGTGTATGTATTTTCAAACTGTTAGTAGTGTTTGTATTCAAACTGTTAGTAGTGTATGTATTTTCAAACTGTTAGTAGTGTTTGCATTTTCAAACTGTTAGTAGTGTATGTATTTTCAAACTGTTAGTAGTGTTTGTATTTTCAAACTGTTAGTAGTGTTTGTATTTTCAAACTGTTAGTAGTGTTTGTATTTTCAAACTGTTAGTAGTGTATGTATTTTCAAACTGTTAGTAGTGTATGTATTTTCAAACTGTTAGTAGTGTATGTATTTTCAAACTGTTAGTAGTGTTTCTATTTTCAAACTGTTAGTAGTGTTTGCATTTTCAAACTGTTAGTAGTGTATGTATTTTCAAACTGTTAGTAGTGTTTGTATTTTCAAACTGTTAGTAGTGTATGTATTTTCAAACTGTTAGTAGTGTTTGTATTTTCAAACTGTTAGTAGTGTTTGTACTTTCAAACTGTTAGTAGTGTTTGTATTTTCAAACTGTAAGTAGTGTTTGTATTTTCAAACTGTTTGTAGTGTATGTATTTTCAAACTGTTAGTAGTGTATGTATTTTCAAACTGTTAGTAGTGTTTGTATTTTCAAACTGTTAGTAGTGTATGTATTTTCAAACTGTAAGTAGTGTTTGTATTTTCAAACTGTTTGTAGTGTATGTATTTTCAAACTGTTAGTAGTGTATGTATTTTCAAACTGTTAGTAGTGTATGTATTTTCAAACTGTTAGTAGTGTTTGTATTTTCAAACTGTTAGTAGTGTATGTATTTTCAAACTGTTAGTAGTGTTTGTATTTTCAAACTGTTAGTAGTGTTTGTATTTTCAAACTGTTAGTAGTGTATGTATTTTCAAACTGTTAGTAGTTTTTGTATTTTCAAACTGTTAGTAGTGTTTGTATTTTCAAATTGTTAGTAGTTTTTGTATTTTCAAACTGTTAGTAGTTTTTGTATTTTCAAACTGTTAGTAGTGTTTGTATTTTCAAACTGTTAGTAGTGTATGTATTTTCAAACTGTTAGTAGTGTTTGTATTTTCAAACTGTTAGTAGTGTATGTATTTTCAAACTGTTAGTAGTGTATGTATTTTCAAACTGTTAGTAGTGTATGTATTTTCAAACTGTTAGTAGTGTATGTATTTTCAAACTGTTAGTAGTGTTTCTATTTTCAAACTGTTAGTAGTGTTTGTATTTTCAAACTGTTAGTAGTGTTTGTATTTTCAAACTGTTAGTAGTGTTTGTATTTTCAAACTGTTAGTAGTGTTTGCATTTTCAAACTGTTAGTAGTTTTGTATTTTCAAACTGTTAGTAGTGTATGTATTTTCAAACTGTTAGTAGTGTTTGTATTTTCAAACTGTTAGTAGTTTTTGTATTTTCAAACTGTTAGTAGTGTTTGTATTTTCAAACTGTTAGTAGTGTTTGTATTTTCAAACTGTTAGTAGTGTTTGCATTTTCAAACTGTTAGTAGTGTATGTATTTTCAAACTGTAAGTAGTGTTTGTATTTTCAAACTGTTAGTAGTGTATGTATTTTCAAACTGTAAGTATTGTTTGTATTTTCAAACTGTTAGTAGTTTTGTATTTTCAAACTGTTAGTAGTGTATGTATTTTCAAACTGTTAGTAGTGTTTGCATTTTCAAACTGTTAGTAGTGTATGTATTTTCAAACTGTTAGTAGTGTTTGTATTTTCAAACTTTTAGTAGTGTATAAGCTTTAGTTTTTGCAGTAATGTCGTAAAATTAGGCTTAAGGCTATCTTAGCCTAGATACCTTTATTGAAAAAGAACATATTCAGTTTGGGAAATCTCGTTGGTCAATATCTTGAACATTATCTAACGTCGTTAGATTTTTGCTGCATTAAACGAAACTCTCGAACATCATCAAATATGTTTGACGATGTTCAAGGTTGTATGATGAAGTGGTCCACGCTCTATAAATTTAAATAAATGAAATTAGCAAAAATCTTTTAGCAAGACCATCGTCAGTTCCCACTGCAATCACGAGTTAAACAGAGCTGAAGACATTTTACCTGAAGTTTTTTTATCACCTTGCACATATAGTTGTTTTAACATTTTACTTTATGAATCAAAAAACTTGAACAAACCTGAGCTATTCTTCCACATTCTCTGCGCTCCTTGATAATCTTGAAGAAATCAAGGAAATCATGATTAAGATCATATGGAAGGCTTAATGTAAAAGCACATGCAAAGAAAAGCAGCAATAGAATTATGAAATGATGAGAGTTAAGAATTTATGCAATATAAGGAGACCTCACGATGTGTTGGCACATAAAAGTGTTCGAAACAGCCAATCTCAGCCAAATTCAATGAATACTATTAGGCCGAACGTAGCCCCGAGCCAATTCACTGATTCAGTTTGTAATGAGAAGAACTAGACGACAGGTGAACCGGACCCCCAATGGTTTTCAGACGAAAAATTCGCACATTAACTGCGTCCATTGTTGACTTACTTAGTTACTGAATTAATTCGTCTTTACTAGTTGGCTAGCTTTATTCTTGATCGTGTGCTTTTCAGCCAGATGTTCACTCTCATGTTGCCGAAGCAGCCTTATTGGTTTGCCAGGGCGCTTTACACCTGAGTAAACTGCACACGAAGAAAGACTTGTAAACTTCAAAATATTGCGCAACAAGGATGCTATCGGTACTTATCGCAGCCTATAGGAAAGCTTACGGTACGCAACATGTTTTAATTAGAATGCTCGAAGACTGGAAAACCGAATTTCAAATTAGAAAATGATTATACTGTTGGGGCGATATTAATGGATTTATCTAAGGCCTTTGACTGTATCCCACATGATTTACTTATAGCAAAACTTAACGCTTATGGTTTCGATGAAAATTCTCTTATCTTCATTTATTCCTATCTCAAAAGACGCAAACAATCTGTTCGAATAAACAATGTTTACAGCGACTATCAAACTGTTTTATCAGGGGTTCCCCAAGGATCCGTTCTTGGCCCTATTCTTTTTAACTTCTATATAAATGATTTGTTTCATTTTATCAAAGACGCTTCCCTTGTGAATTATGCAGATAATAATACCCTCACATACTTCTCGAAAAGTCTCCCGCAACTAATCAATGTGTTAGAAAAGGAGGCATCCATTGCTCTCACGTGGCTCGATCAAAATGAGATGATCGCTAACCCTGAAAAATTCCACGCTCTTCTCGTAAAAAAAGACCGAACAGACACAACAGGGCATACAATCTCTATTCAAGGGAAAACAATCAAGTCTGAAGATTCAGTTAAACTGCTTGGAATTAATCTCGATCATAAGCTGAATTTCGATAACCATATATCTGATCTTTGCAAAAAAGCAGCAACCCAGCTAAATGTTCTAAAACGACTAAAATCTTTTCTTGGTTTCGAGGAAAAAAGGGTACTTGTCCAAAGTTTTGTGTTTTCGAATTTCAACTACTGCCCTTTAGTGTGGTTTTTCTCCTCATCCAAATCAGTAGAAAAGATCGAAAAAGTGCAAGAAAGGGCACTACGTTTTCTTTATGATGACTACAACTCTTCGTATGCTGAATTGCTTGTAAAATCAGAAAAATGCACGATGCATGTAAATAGACTTCGATATCTTTGTATTGAGATTTTCAAAACTTTAAAACAGCTAAACCCTGAATTCATGCAAACTATTTTTGAAACAAGAACTTCTCATCGACCATCACGTCACCCCAATAACTTGAAGCACTACAGGCCAAACCAGGTAACTGTCGGTTCAAATAGTCTGCGATCTCTTGGGCCACAGATCTGGACAGGTGCAATGCATGCCTTCAGAAATAATAAAAGACTGCAAAAATAAACAATTTTTTCTTTATTTCGTATACCATTTTAATGTAACTAAATAATCGAGGTAGACTAGACTAGTAGACTCTTGTAGCTAAGTATTTTTTCGATTTTAAATAAAAGACACACACACACACACACGCGCAGCAACTTGACTAAATGAAGCAAAGTTTAAACAACTGCATGTAAGATGATATACGACTTCCTGTAATATGGTATACAACTCCGTGTAAAGTGATATACCACTATATGTAAGATGATATACCACAACATGTAAAATGATATACCACTACGTGTAAGATGACATACCAATACATGTAAGATGATAAACCAATACATGTAAGATGATATACCAATACATGTAAAATGATATACCACTACGTGTAAGATGACATACCAATACATGTAAGATGATAAACCAATACATGTAAGATGATATACCAATACATGTAAAATGATATACCACTACGTGTAAGATGACATACCAATACATGTAAGATGATAAACCAATACATGTAAGATGATATACCAATACATGTAAAATGATATACCACTACGTGTAAGATGACATACCAATACATGTAAGATGATATACCACTGCATGTAAGATGATATACCAATACATGTAAAATGATATACCACTACGTGTAAGATGACATACCAATACATGTAAGATGATAAACCAATACATGTAAGATGATATACCACTGGATTTAAGATGATATACCAAAGAATGCAAGATGATCTGCCACTGCATGCAAGATGATCTGCCACTACATTCAATATGAGAGATGATATACCACTACATATAAGATGATATACCACTCCATGTAAGATTATATACCACTAAATATAAGATGGTATACCATTCCGTGTAAGATGATATACCAATACAAGTAAGATGATTCACCACTACAAGTAAGATGATATACCACTACAAGTAAGATGATATACAACTGCATTTAAGATGGTATACCACTACATGTAAGATGTTATACCACTCTATGTGTCACGATACTCACTTTTTCAGTTAATTCCATAATTTTTTAGTTTCTCTGTTTGCGGTTTTTTTCATGTATTGGCGTTGTTCTACGCTCTTTCCTTTCGCAAATCACGCAAAGCGTAAAGTAACGCGAAGCGTAATATAGTGGCAGGGAGTTTACATCTGCAAACCTTTCCTTAAAAGTTCAGCTCAAAAATGCATTAATCTTCGAAAAATATCATCACAGCTACCACTACCATATTTCAAAACTACAGAGGGGGTTTTGCCATCCCGTAGCATTATCACACTGGTTTTACTGGTAAGCTTCGCCCTCTCTCTGCTTCCTGTCCTTGGGTGACACTTCCCAAGACCAACAAATATTGAATTTAATTAACGTATGATTCATGTATAGTAATTAGTAATTAGTTATGTTTATATTCAAATCACAAGCTACTGAAATCCTTTTCAGTTTTCACCTTCATCAACCCAAAACTATGTTCTTTTGTATGCTCTCCGGATAAGAATATTTGCTTTACGCCACTACTGGATTTCTTGAATTACTTATTACTAAAAATCCTAGCTTTTACTGGCCTGGGCATCCACAATTTTCATACTCGATCAAAACGAAGTTAAAACCTCTACCTTTAAAGAGGGAGAACGTGGAAATTAATTTCCCACATGACTCAACTAGATTCATATTTCCGTTCGCTGTTCAACACTTATTTGGTATGTTGTTGATTGTTTTGTGACGTCATTCATCATTACTAAGCTTATGTCGTACATATTTGTGCTTTTTAGGTATTCCTGTTATTCTTAAGTTTGATAAGTTCTTTGCTTTAAGTCTTACTTTGAAGTTAACTGGTACTCGTCAGCTGTTGTTTCCCGCATCTCTGTTGCCGAGACCCGTTAACAATGGTCTTACTGGTAAGCTTCGCTTGCTTTTTGATTTTAAAATAGTAAATAGTAAATAGTTTTGCTGTTTATATATAATCTTCATCGATCTTAAAGTTATTTCTCGACGAAGCCCACCATATTATCGACTCGACGTTTATTCCATTTTGACAACTCGATTCTCACTAAAGGTTCAGTTGGGCCTAAGCGCCCTGGCGTTGAAAATATTTTGTATTCTATACTGTGTATCGTGATACATGCGAGATGTTGAAAAAACGGGGTTAAAAGTAACTGTAATTTTGAGGAAAACAAAAGTGTATTAATACCTTGACGTCCCATTATGCGAGACTGCCACTTTTGGAACAGAACGGAATTGAGACACTCTGAAAAATAAGAAATTTAATCTTAGATATATCACAAGACGTCCGATATCTAAATATTAAAAAGCAAGTATTGGTCATTTTAAGTGGTAGTGGCTGCGTTGGAAAACTATTTTGGAGCAGTCCTTGATAAGGAACGAACTTCGGGACAGCAAGAGAAATCGTAACATAGCAAAATAATAAAGCATTCTGTCGAAAATTTTTCTTCGAGAACAAAAATAAAACTTAACGAATCGTCATCACCCTGGCAGAGTAGAGTTTACAGAGTAGAGTTTACAGAGTAGAGAAGCATAGAGAGACGATCAGATTGGAGAAGAGAAGAGTAAATTACATTAAAGTAGAATAGATTAAAGTTGACTAGAATAGAGTTAAGTAGTGAATGAAGTGTAGAGTAGAGCAAAGCAAGGGAGATATAATTAGATCAGAGTAGATTTAAGTAGAGTACTGTAAAGAAGAGTACATTAGGGTTGAGAAGATAAGAGTAGAATAGAATAGAGATGTGTAAAGAAGGGTAGAGATGTGTAAAGAAGGGTAGAGAAGTATAGAATAAAGTAGTGTAGAGTAAAGTAGAAAAACAGAGTAGAGCAAAGTGGAACAGAGTCAAATTAAGAAAATGAAAATTTCCAAACAATTATGTGATTAATCTCAAAGGTTTAGTAAAGCAGCATATGTCCTGTAGAAATGAAATAACTACCATATCATTGAAGATATTGCTAGATTCCATGGGGAAGGTTTATTTATTTTTTGATATTTGGAAAGATCTGACAGTGTATCTATATCAGCTAGAATATTCTCTAAAAGGTGAATGACAGCCAACGAATATAAGAATATAAGCTTGGTTTTATAGGGAGGAATCTTTTTTAGGGATTTTTTTCCTTTTCTAAGACTATAATGGCTCAATATTGCTCTCTAAACACTCCTAGCTGGATTTAAAGCCTATTTGGAGCTATAAATTTTGTTCCAATCTTGGCAATAATCTACGGGCTTCTTGCCAATTTTTGGCTGATTTGAAAAAAAATACTTTTGGTGATTCTGTGCCTTTTCTAAGGCTATTTTCGCCTAATATTGTTCCCGGAACAGTATCGAGTGGATTAAAAGCCTATTTGGAATTACTCACTTTGGGCTTATTTGGTAAAAAGCTATGGGCAGGGCTTTTTTCAATTTTTGCCTGCTTTTGAAGGAAATCTCTTTGGCGATTTTGTGTATTTTCTAAGGCTTTTTTGGCCTAAAATGGCTCCCAGAACAGTATTGAGTGGATTAAAAGCCTATTGGGGACCATTTATTCTTGGCAAATCCTTAATCCTAATTTGTATTTCATAAATTCAACAGATTTTTCAGGGCTAAAAAAGAGTTTTAAGTTAAGTGGTTATCAGAATGTAGTTAAGAATATATTGGAAAATTCATATCTGGACTAAAGTTTTTTTTGAAGAATTTATTTCAGGAGTAAGATCTCTAAAATTTCAATAATTTCCATGCTGGCAGGTCTCAGTGAGTAAATGTGGATTATAAAATACGTGTCCACCTTTTGAAAATGAGAGAGTAGATCTCTTGGAGCAATTTTTAAAACTTTTATCCATCTATCCATCATTTGAGTTGTATGAACACATTCAATTGGTTGTTATGCCAAGAAAACACAGTGTCTGCTTTTAATCGCTTCTTATATTACAAAATGCTTCAAAAAGAAAGAAGAATTTAAGTTTTCAGGAGTTCATCAAATTTTACCAATTTTATTTCAGTTTGATAGGTTTAATCTTTGTCGTATTAATAACGTATACAACATTTACCCATAACTTTCTGTATATAAATCATAATCTAACCTTTTGAATTTTACATAGTAACTAGCTACGTCATATCTGTAAATTTTGGATCACTTTTAATCCTTGATTATTACTGCTATGTTACTTATAGAGGGTATCTTGGCCTAAATACCTAATTCAAAAAAAGAAATAAACATGGCTCTGAAGAAGGATTTAGTCCGAAACAGGAACGAACAACTCACTGTGGATAAGCTTGAAGTTAGATACACCTAAGGTTACTGAGCTAACTTAAAGTGCTGGTTTTCGACAAGGGTTAGCGTGCTTGCCTTTGGTGCATTAAGCCCGGGTTCGAGAACTGGTGGCGGAATACGAGAATTACGGTAGCCCTCTTCGTTGAATATTCAGTAAAGAACATCATTATCATTGCTATCACTATGATGTCCCACCAAAGTCTCGATTCCGTCCAACAACATCCGAGGGGGTGAAAGAGAGGCAAGAGCGATAACTGACACAAATAACACTGATTTTGCTTACACTCATACAAAAACTTACAATACGATAAACAAATACAACATATAAACACGATATAATGGTGAGCAAAATTGATCGAACCCATCATGCCCACTAGATAGATATACATTGAAGAAAAGAAACTAAAAGAAATGTCACGAAGAAGAGAAGATGAATAAACAGAAAATCAAAAATTCCAAGTTTAATTAAGGTAGTGTTCATGACTGAATTGAATCGACCTGTTTCACAATAAACCCGTAGTTTTCTTGAAGATAGAAGCTAAGGCACAAGTCAAACGTCTCTCTTCTCATGCGCCGAATACAATTATCACATTCGGTACATGAGAAGATCGACGTTTGATTTGATCAAGTGCAGCAGAATGAATTAAGAGCGGCAGAACGGGTTTGGAGCGACAGGATGAGTCGCATTATGCCACTTCAGAGCGACATTCAGTCATACGCCGATCTGCTCATGTGCCGAGTCTAATGCATTAGTTAATTCTAATTAATTTCTATTCTAAACGAGGCTGAGCATGCGCAAACTATGAAAATGCACTGGCTCCAAAAGTCGAAGAATAACAAAATGGCTTCTTATGCAAAGTCCATAGCTGACTGCTCAATTTGTATCAGAAATACAAAATATATTTGTATCATTTGTGGTATTCCAATAAGCAGCATCTCTTGTGTTCCTGAATAAAGATGTTTGAGGCTGGAAGCCAGGACGAAGTGTGAGCTATTGTGTTAATTGCTCCCATAGACATGAAACAATTGCCTCATTCACTTCATGTGCAATTGTACAAACTATTGAAGGACCCAGTCCCACCATCTCGGCAATCCTATAGAAAAAGACACCCTTCCAAGTCGATAAAGGCATATTCCTAAATGAAATTCAGGGCATATTGGTTCTTCGGAAAGCCCTTGTCGTTCTAGTTTGTGGCAAGTTTCTGATAAAATCAAATCGAAAGTTTCTCTTGAGACACGACAAGTTTTCTTAAAACGTTGATTGCTGTAGCCATTCCAAACCAAATCCCACCAGCTTCTGTTCCTTTCCAACCGTTTACATGACCTGTGATACACTTTTGTGTTTTGTTCAGCCAACAAAAGCAAAATTGCGACAAAAATAGCCTTCATCATTGCCCCTTGATGTAGCAAGACACATGCAACTTCTCTCTCCAACAACTTGCGACGTCTACAGCTTTCGGAAATCATCTTCTTCAACAACATAACTCTGCTCATGTTTACGGGCTAACATTTTTGAGAAACTCGCCAAATTCAATTAATATTTCGATTCGGAGCGACACAGAAGCGACGTTTGAATCAGAGTCGCTCTTGTGTCGATCTTGTGTCGATCTTAATTGCATTAGGTTCGGCACATGAGAAGAGCAACGTTCGACCTGGGCCTAAGAATCGTCACAGTTCTCTTGAAGCTAGAAGCTAAGATCAGTCTAACCAACATTTAAAATCATCGAATTGTTTGTAAAAGATAGGAATATAAACTGAGAATACATATAAAAACTTTAAGTTTTCTTGAAGATAGAAGCTAACAAAATTCCAAATCATCGAATTGTTTGCAAAGGATTAGAATATAAACTGAGAAGGCATATCAAAATTTACAACTTTCTTTAAGATATTAGCTAAGAAATGTCACAGTTTTCTAGAAGATAGAAGCTAAGAACAGTCTAACCAACATTTCAAATCATCGAATTGTTTGTAAAAGATAGGAATATCAACTGGGAAGGCATATCAAAATTTACAGCTTTCTTTAAGATAGAAGCTAAGAATCGTCACAGTTTTCTTGAAGATAGAAGCTTAGAACAGTCTGATCAGAATTTCAAATCATCGAATTGTTTGCAAAGGATTAGAATATGAAATGAGAAGATATATCAAAATTTACAACTTTCCTTATGATGGAAGCAAACAACAGTCTGGTTAGCCTATCAAATCATCTAATTGTTTGTGAAAAATTAGAATGTAAATTCATAAGATATATAAAAACGTACAGCCTCCTTGAAGATAGAAGCTAAGAACAGTCTGACCAAAATTTCAAATCATCGAATTGTTTGTAAAAGATGATAATATAAACTGAGAAGATATATGAAAACTTCAAGCTTTCTTGCAGATATTAGCTAAGAAATAATACAGTTTTCTTGAAGATAGAAGCTAAGAACAGTTTGAAAAGCATTTGAAATCATCGTATTGTTTGTAAAAGATAGGAATATAAACTGAGAATACATGTAAAAACTTAAAGTTTTCTTGAAGATAGAAGCTAAGAACAGTCACAGTCACAGTTTTCTTGAAGATAGAAGCTAAGAAAAGTCTGACCAGCTATCAAAATGATTGAATTGCTTGCAAAAAGACTATAAACTGAGAAAAAGTATTAAAACTTAAAGCTTTCTTGAAGATAGAAGCTAAGAACATCACAGTCACAGTTTTCTTGAAGATAGAAGCTAAGAAAAGTCTGACCAGCTATCAAAATGATTGAATTGCTTGCAAAAAGACTATAAACTGAGAAAAAGTATTAAAACTTAAAGCTTTCTTGAAGATAGAAGCTAAGAACAGTCTAACCAACATTTCAAATCATCGAATTGTTTGTAAAAGATAGGAATATAAACTGAGAAGAAATATCAAAATTTACAGCTTTCTTGCAGATAGAAGCTAAGAATCGTCACAGTCTTCTTGAAGATAGAAGCTTAGAACAGTCTGATCAGAATTTCAAATCATCGTTAAGTTTGTAAAAGATAAGAATATAAACTGAGAAGATATATAAAAACTTAAAGTTTTCTTGCAGATATTAGCTAAGAAATAATACAGTTTTCTTGAAGATAGAAGCTAAGAACAGTTTGAAAAGCATTTGAAATCATCGTATTGTTTGTAAAAGATAGGAATATAAACTGAGAATACATGTAAAAACTTAAAGTTTTCTTGAAGATAGAAGCTAAGAACAGTCACAGTCACAGTTTTCTTGAAGATAGAAGCTAAGAAAAGTCTGACCAGCTATCAAAATGATTGAATTGCTTGTAAAAAGAATATAAACTGAGAAGATATATAAAAACTTAAAGTTTTCTTGAAGATAGAAGCTAAGAAAAGTCTGACCAGCTATCAAAATGATTGAATTGCTTGCAAAAAGAGTACAAACTGAGAAAAGGTATTAAAACTTAAAGCTTTCTTGAAGATAGAAGCTAAGAACAGTATGGTCAGCCTATTACATTATCTTAATGTATTTGTGAGAGATTAGAGTGTAAATTCAGAAGATATATAAAAACTTACAGCTTTCTTGAAGATAGAAGCTAAGAACAGCCTGTTCTGTCTTTCCGATGATTGAACTGTTTGTAAATTACCTCCACATAAGACAAGCTTATTTATAACGATTAACAGACAAGACTAATTACAATAATTAAGCCCATTGCTTTGTACACATGCCGACGAGCAGGTGAATTTGGCCCCAGCAGCAAATCAAAACTCAATTTGCTGTAAGGGAAGGAATCCACGAGGAAGGATGTCATGGATAGAGTTGCTTTCACGACATTTAAGGGGGATCTAACCCGTTAAGGCTAATTGCGGGCGTGAATTATTCATGCGTGGAATTGGCGAGCAATAAGTAAGAGACAGGGGACTAAGAGAGTATGATCAACAGATAAGTGTCTCCAAGACTCAAACGTAGGGACACAGCCAGACGCCGGCTTTGCAAGAGGCTTTTCAAATCATCTGACTGTCTTCAAAATCACGTGTTCGAGAGCTAACAAGACGAGCGTCATCTAAGTGAGGCCAAAATAGCCGTTGTAGGTTTACTAATACACACAGAAATTTTCAGCAAGGGGGGGCTATTTTGAAGGACCTTTAAAAAACCCCTACAAATCGTCAGAAATCGCGGGTTCGAATACTATCCACTTCCATTCTCATAGATTATCTCGAGTGATTTTCCAAAGCCTCCTCTTTCTTTCGAAATCCTCTTTAGGAAAGAAAACGGTTTTGAAATTTGAGGGGAGTTTGCAACAACTACGAGGATAGTCAGTACTGTGCACGGATACCTTCAGGACTGTGGGGGATACTATCAGTACTTTGAAGGGATACCATCAATTCTGTGGAGGGATACTACCAGTACTGTTGAAGATATTAAATACGATGTGGAGGGGTAACATTCAGTACTGTGCAGGATTAGTAGTGTGGAAGGATATCTCTGATAAGTATGGGGAATATCCAGTAGTTTGAAGGATAACCCTCCACTGCTCACTACATCCCTCCACACTTATCATGATATCCCTGCACACTACTGAATATACCCCAAACTACTGCACCCTCCACACTACTGTACACACATGGTTTGGAATGTTGATATCTGCTTCAGGATCCAACAATCCTGATTGCAGATGAGACCACATATTTCAAATTCTCACAGAAAAAATTCAAATTCTTACCTCTTGGAGTCATATTGTAGGTCTTGTACCGCGACATCATCTCTTGCATTGGCTCGAGAATGACACACAACTAGAAACGGAACATTGTAGAGATAATCATAGAGGCTAGAAAGAGATCAAAATAAAATGGGAGAGATATCCCTCCGATTACACTCTTTTTTATATAAGAACCAGTAAATTTGATTTGAAGCTGATTTTTCTTAAATTTTCTTTCATTTTCTGGCTAAAATGTTCTTAAATTATTCTTACTTTTACATTGCTTTGTAAACCTGTTTTGCTGTCATTGGTAGAATCGTAGAATGTTCTTTATTTCCTGTCCTGTCTGACAGACAAGGGTGTCACCAATTTGCGTGTTTTATGTTTATTTCTTAGTCTCGTGGTTATTTCTTATCATAATATCTTGATCTAAAAATGGCCGGCTTAAGCTTTTCCTTGGGTTGTTCTTAACTTTTGGTATAATTCGAGGCTTATTTTCTTATAAAATTGTTCTCATAAAAGTAAAGTATTTGAATGGATATAGGAATGTTTCAGACGAATGCTCCTTCTGTCATTTTTCCTTCCGCACCCCTAGGTGGACAATATCTTCGTTACATAGCCTAACAAGCTACAATGTCTCTTCTTACATCATATACATCATAAACGCGATCTGAAATAATCCTCAAAGTCAAAATCCAGATTTGAAAACAAGCTACCGTTTAACGGACACGACTATGATTGGGTTGGGATCGTCTTGACGAAGAGTATGGGCTTTCGATTCTTGCCGGAGTAGGAGCAAGAATCTCCCCTTCAAAATTTGGCAATTTCTCCCTTATGATAAAAATACAGTTTCTTCCTTCCCTTACGAAATACTCGTAGTTTCTCTCTTTCCCTCTTAAAGTTTTAGCAATCCTCCCTTATCAGTACAACCTCTGTAGCCTTTCTGACGCTTCTCAATTAAAATAGACAACTGTTTCTTATATGCATCAGAAACTAGGTTTGCGTCTCTAAACTCGTGTTTCTCTTATGCAGTGGCTCTGAAGCAACACACAATGAAACTAATATGAAATCAAAGAGGAAAAAGATACCATACTTGGCTAGAAAGATCTTCTCCTTTATCGCGGCCGGGCATGAACGTACAAAACCAGTATGAAAATCACGTACTGAAGTTGCAAATGCTACAAACTTATACTGGCTGAATGGCATTGAATAATTGATATTTTTTGTTCGACCATATGTTTACCTGACGTGCTTAAAAGCTGATTGAAAGAAAGTGAAATCGTATTCACGACCGTGACAGTGATGTATTCTCATATAGAACTGTTGCGATAAAGAAACAGGTGCAGCCGAATGAAAAATGAGGTTTTTGAGAGAGCAGCACGTATGTCAGGACGCTTGTTTTCTGCGAGAGCGAGGCAAACCGAACAAAGAATCGCCCCTTATAGCTGTGTCAGAGACTCGACTCCTGTAGAGATAGCGCCACCCAGAAGCGTTTTCACAGTTAAAAGCCAACGTAGAATTGCTTTTAAGGAGAGGTCGTCTTCTGCAAGTGAGACTTTCTACAAAGTTAAAACGCTTTCCTTCCAGCGTGAAGCGCTGTGCTTGGCAAACGATATTTGGGGGGTAACCTTTAAGAACATTATCAACACCAAGCAACATGCTGCGAACAATAACATTCTTTTTTCGATAAGCAACAAGCCTGGGTTCTCAGGGCGTTCCACATACAAGAAACACTGTTTTAAGAAACACGGACATGACTTTTGATGCATAACTACCCGCTTAAAAGTAACAACTTTATTGATTTCAAGTGAGAAGCATCGAACCCGTTGACACCACTCCATTTGTCTCTACCCAAAACTAGTCAATGAAGGATATGCCTCGCTTCGATTGCTTTAATCAACTAGAGCTCAGATCCACGAATTAGAAACAGATTAGGGCCTTTTGGGAAATATGGTAATGGTTTGTTGAATGGCATTCTGAAAATGCTCGAAATTCTATAAGAAATGGAGTTGGCTGCAAGAGTATAGGCATGGCTGCATCGCTTACGAATTTTGTACAAGCACACCGCAACACCCACACGAACATAAACATTGATACACTAGGAAATGTGTATATAGACAATCAACGAATATAGCAAACAACTTGCACGTAATATTTGTCAGAAATTACTCATTGGCTTTCTTCAGTTGTTTCAACAACAGTTAAGAACATCAGGTCAATCTCTTGACCTAGCTATGAAGTAAACATGATATATATTTAGCATTGCAACTGTAGGCATCAGAGTATGACGGAGAAAAAGCATGCAGGAATCAAATTAATCAGTTCTCAATCTCCATCACTGTAGATGAAAACCAACCAACTCGATTCAGAAAAAACAAAAATATTGTTAATTTCCCTGACAATCTTTGGAATAAGCACCGCAAGGAAATAAGTGCGGCACTCAAACCCCAACAACTTTAATAATGGGCACAGCGCACAACTGATCAATCACGGCGATCATTTTTACAAGCAGAGTGTCTCGTGATCACTTGCAGGCGCCATTTCCCACAACAGAGAGCTGAAACTGTCGTAATCAGCAGCAATTTAGAAAATCCTGACGAGGCTCGTTACAGAGATAAACCTGGCGTTTTCACAAAACAAGGAAATGCAGAATGGGTCGAGTTGCCCTGTTTAGGCCTCGTTAAAATCAAACGCAGCTGCAGCTCTCTCAAGCAAGCCAAGCAAGCAGAGATCAAAGGCATCCTTTCTGCCTCATCTCTTTTCCGTGGTGATTATTTTCCACGAGAAGCATGACAGGGTTGGAAAAAGTCTACGGCAGTCTAAGGCATATTTTGAAATCTACCCTAACAATTTAGGAGCTGACTATTTTCATTAAGTCAAACCTTTTGCAGAAACATTTCCGATTCTTCTTAAGTCAATTGTGAAGTTTCTTTAAATACCCAAGATACATTACATGGCATCTTACTTTAAGCTTTAAGCATGTCTGATAAGAGCATCTATTTGGAAAGTGAAGAAATAATCGAAAAGACTTGCATCATTGACATGGAAATTGCACATAGACGAATATATGGACGTAGATGAGCAATATTAGAAGTATTGTGACCTTCACGGAAATGTGATCCGAAGTTTGACTTACCCTAGTTTAAATGATAACCCCCTTCAAATCTTTGAGATTTCATCTTGAAAATTTGCTTATTTTTCAATCAAGCTTACCGAAGAAGAGCGTACTGCAAGCAAAACTGGTTGCTGAACTATAAGTTCGTATATTCCAAGCTACTACTGCAATGACCACGGCCTGAGTCTTGAAATTTCGACAGCAATGCATTTGACATGGATTATTTTCACAATACGTACATCAAGTACTGTTTTCATGCAACTGCGCGATCACGGTGTCAAAATCCTACATGAGATACCCTGTTTGCAATAACTCGCTATTATAATTCTTCGCTATGATTCATTAACACTTCTGGATCCGATCAAGCATGGAACCGGGCTAGATCGCTTTCAAAAGCAATCCCAAAAGTGTGCAGATAGCGGACCAAAAGTATACGGATACAATAGGTCCCGTGTAAATGCGAGGCCTATCCATATACTTTTCGATCCGGAAAGTTTTAGATCCGATCCCGTGTAAACGGAGTCGGACTTTCTTTCCCAGAAATTAATGTGACTACGTAGCCGCCGTGTTCATAAACTTTGTTGGTTTGCGAAGGGTCTTTAAATAACTTTTTCAGGGTTACGTGGGGCAAAATCAGAAGATCTTCAACATTTATTCTAACATGAACAGGTGAATATACCAAAGGCTTTAACAAGATGTTTAGAGTTTACAAATTACAATGTACTAAACCGCACCTAAGAAACTGAATGTTGAAGTTGCCTAGTTTCTTATAGGTTAACAAGAAATAGATGGATGCTTTGAGATATATTTAGCAGGACAGCCATTGAATTTGCATGAAATGCCAAATCTTTTCCTTCAAAACTGTTTCCGAAGCAATATGAATTCTCAAGCTCAAAAATCTATAAATCCTCTTATATCTGGCAGCCTGAAGTTTCTTTCAAGTCAGTTTCTAATTGGCGGGTTGGCACTGTAAAGTGCAATATCTCTCGGACATGTTTTAACTTTATTTGCAATAGGCCGCTTGTCCAATTTTACCCCACAATATATAGCCTAGGTACCAAACTCTCTCGAAGGAAATTGATAATATATTGAAATGTACTCACTCGCAAGTAGTTCATGGTGAAGTTGGTCAGGCCTTGCCTCGTGATGTTCTTGGTGAGTTTCTCAAGTGTCTCGTCGTCAGAAGTTACAACGGCGCGTGGGACCATCTCTTGGTGCTGTTTTATGTCAAACAGCCAATTGCGTATTCGGAGCAGGTCGTCTAGTGTGAACTCTACAGTAAGGTGTCCCTCGGTGAAAACCTGCGAGAATGATGATATTGTTAAGGCATATCAATTACCGAAAGTCCTCGCATACAAGCAACTCAGATTATCTAATCCAATTTCGAATGTTGTAATATTTTAGTAATATTGTGATAAAATTAGCATAATTATGAACCCTTATGTGACTGGACAGTTTTAAACTAGGAATTTAGGTCTAGGGCGTGTTTAGACTGCATGCTCGGGAGTTGGTTTGGAGATATTAATGTGCTTGGAGATATTTTTGGTTTTTCACGTTTATGGCTTGCAGATAGCTTCAGAGAGATTTCTTATATATTGTATAAAGTGAATATCCGTCTTTATCTACTACATTGCTTAAACTTGGATCGCACCATTACGCGATGGGAAACATATAACACACACACAAAAGAAATAATTTCTTCATCAAATGCGGATCACTGCCCAAGGAAATAATATAATAACGTCAATATTTAAGGAGGCTGATTTCTATATCACAGAGAAGCTTTTGACTGGGGGGGGGGGGGGTGGGAGGAGGGTTTGATTAGAAATACAGAATTTGCTAGAAACAACCTTTGACGGCTTTAAAAATTTTTCAACTAGTAAAATGAACTAAAAAGTTGCTAAATCTGCTACTGATGGTTCAAAATTTAGACTCTGCAAACCTGCATGGTGACTACAATTGACGAAATCCATGCAACCTTAAGTCCCCCTCATTCAAAGGGCATTTGGCATGGTCATACACAGATCTCTGGTGTTTATCTCGAAGCCATGTGAAAATAATTCTGTGCACCTCAGATCTTGTATCTCAGTGAGAAATCGAGCATCTAAGCTTTCTAATCGCAGGCTTTATCGGTGATTACAAAGCATGCGGCGTGATTCGTTCCACTTTGAATCATTAAAGAATCATGAACAGTACTTCTGATGGGTGCAAAGTTTCCCAGAGGGTTTTAAAGATATTTCTAGTTCATCGCCATCCACATGTCCCCTAGCTAATTGTCATCGTGGAAGAGCAATGTTTGTGAAGAGCCGCCAGTCCTGACCCAGTGGGGCAAACGAAGCTAGGTCACCATCCTAAGTACAAACCTTGAGAGAAGAATAAACCATGCTTAAAAATTGTTTCCATAACAATATCTTCTTCACTTACTTTTCATGTCGAGTAAAGTATAAACTAAGGAACTGAAGAAGATATTATTATCGAGACGGTTTATAAGCATGGTTTATTCTTGTTTCGTCTTTTAACACACCAGGGTGAACTAAACAGAGAACATATGATCAGGGAGCCAATGAAGGTCACAGAAGTGAGTAAGAAGATCCAACATAAAAGACTGCGGTGGCATGGCCAATACTGAGGAAGGAAAAGGATGACGTGGCAAGGAGAGCTTTAGAGTTGAGGTTGACGGGAGAAGAATGCAAGGAAGACCCGGAAGAAGAGAGATGGATTGAGTACACAAAACGAGAGAAGCAGTAGATCGTCTAAGGTTGAAAACCATCACCAGTAACTGTGACCCCACATTGTGTTGAAAAAGCTAGGGAAAGAAAAGAGTTTTTCTCTCACTTGAAAAAGTTAAAACTATGGTATAGGATCGATAACACATCTCTGATGAGAAAAATTCTCACTCCACGTTTAATCATTTATTCAAGTACAGCCAATCAATACATGAATGGAGAAATAAATGAACCAAGACACGCCTCACTCAGTTAAAACACACCTAAAGAACCATTTATGAAATCATCTGATATATCTATTATAACATGATGTTCAATTGATGGAATACCTTTAATGAGAAAGTTTCTCACTCAACGTTTAATCAAGTACAGCCAATCAATACATGAATTGAGAATTAACTTAACCAAGACACGCCTCACTCAGTTAAAACTCACCTAAAGAACCATATATGAAATCATCTGATATATCTATAATAACATGATGTTCAATTGATAGAATACCTTTAATGAGAAAGTTTCTCACTCAACGTTTAACCAAGTACAGCCAATCAATACATGAATTGAAAATTAACTCAAACAAGACACGCCTCACTCAGTTAAAATTCACCTAAAAAACCATATATGAAATCATTTGATATATCTATAATAACATGATGTTCAATTGATAGAATACCTTTAATGAGAAAGTTTCTCACTCAACGTTTAACCAAGTACAGCCTGACAATACATGAATTGAAAATTAACTGAAACAAGACACGCCTCACTCAGTTAAAACTCACCTAAAGAACCATATATGAAATCATCTGATATATCTATAATAACATGATATTCAATTCATGGAATACCTTTAATGAGAAGGTTTCTCACTCAACATTTAATCAAGTACAGCCAATCAATACATGAATTGAAAATTAACTGAAACAAGACACGCCTCACTCGGTTAAAACTCACCTAAAGAACCATTTATGAAATCATCTGATATATCTATAATAACATGATGTTCAATTGATAAAAGGACTTTAATGAGAAAGTTTCTCACTCAACGTTTAACCAAGTACAGCCTGTCAATACATGAATTGAGAATTAACTGAAACAAGACACGCCTCACTCAGTTAAAATTCACCTAAAGAACCATATATGAAATCATCTGATATATCTATAATAACATGATATTCAATTCATGGAATACCTTTAATGAGAAGGTTTCTCACTCAACATTTAATCAAGTACAGCCAATCAATACATGAATTGAAAATTAACTGAAACAAGACACGCCTCACTCGGTTAAAACTCACCTAAAGAACCATATATGAAATCATCTGATATATCTATAATAACATGATATTCAATTCATGGAATACCTTTAATGAGAAGGTTTCTCACTCAACATTTAATCAAGTACAGCCAATCAATACATGAATTGAAAATTAACTGAAACAAGACACGCCTCACTCGGTTAAAACTCACCTAAAGAACCATATATGAAATCATCTGATATATCTATAATAACATGATGTTCAATTGATAAAAGGACTTTAATGAGAAAGTTTCTCACTCAACGTTTAACCAAGTACAGCCTGTCAATACATGAATTGAGAATTAACTGAAACAAGACACGCCTCACTCAGTTAAAATTCACCTAAAAAACCATATATGAAATCATCTGATATATCTATAATAACATGATGTTCAATTGATAAAAGGACTTTAATGAGAAAGTTTCTCACTCAACGTTTAACCAAGTACAGCCTGTCAATACATGAATTGAGAATTAACTGAAACAAGACACGTCTCACTCAGTTAAAACTCACCTAAAGAACCATTTATGAAATCATCTGATATATCTATAATAACATGATGTTCAATTGATAAAATACCTTTAATGAAAAAGTTTCTCACTCAACGTTTAATCAATTACAGCCAATCAATACATGAATTGAAAATTAACTGAAACAAGACACGCCTCACTCGGTTAAAACTCACCTAAAGAACCATATATGAAATCATCTGATATATCTATAATAACATGATGTTCAATTGATAAAAGGACTTTAATGAGAAAGTTTCTCACTCAACGTTTAACCAAGTACAGCCTGTCAATACATGAATTGAGAATTAACTGAAACAAGACACGCCTCACTCGGTTAAAACTCACCTAAAGAACCATATATGAAATCATCTGATATATCTATAATAACATGATGTTCAATTGATAAAAGGACTTTAATGAGAAAGTTTCTCACTCAACGTTTAACCAAGTACAGCCTGTCAATACATGAATTGAGAGTTAACTGAACCAAGACACGCCTCACTCGGTTAAAACTCACCTAAAGAACCATATATGAAATCATCTGATATATCTATAATAACATGATGTTCAATTGATAAAAGGACTTTAATGAGAAAGTTTCTCACTCAACGTTTAACCAAGTACAGCCTGTCAATACATGAATTGAAAATTAACTCAAACAAGACACGCCTCACTCAGTTAAAATTCACCTAAAAAACCATATATGAAATCATTTGATATATCTATAATAACATGATGTTCAATTTATAGAATACCTTTAATGAGAAAGTTTCTCACTCAACGATTAACCAAGTACAGCCTGTCAATACATGAATTGAAAATTAACTGAAACAAGACACGCCTCACTCAGTTAAAACTCACCTAAAGAACCATTTATGAAATCATCTGATATATCTATAATTACATGATGTTCAATTGATAGAATACCTTTAATGAAAAAGTTTCTCACTCAACGTTTAACCAAGTACAGCCAATAAATACATGAATTGAGAATTAACTGAAACAAGACACGTCTCACTCAGTTAAAACTCACCTAAAGAACCATTTATGAAATCATCTGATATATCTATAATAACATGATGTTCAATTGATGGAATACCTTTAATGAAAAAGTTTCTCACTCAACATTTAACCAAGTACAGCCAATCAATACATGAATTGAGAGTTAACTGAACCAAGACACGCCTCACTCAGTTAAAACTCACCTAAAGAACCATATATGAAATCATCTGATATATCTATAATAACATGATGTTCAATTGATAAAATGACTTTAATGAAAAAGTTTCTCACTCAACGTTTAATCAAGTACAGCTAATAAATACATGAATTGAAAATTAACTGAAACAAGACACGCCTCACTCAGTTAAAACTCACCTAAAGAACCATATATGAAATCATCTGATATATCTATAATTACATGATGTTCAATTGATGGAATACCTTTAAGGAGAAAGTTTCTCACTCAACGTTTAACCAAGTACAGCCAATAAATACATGAATTGAGAATTAACTGAAACAAGACACGTCTCACTCAGTTAAAACTCACCTAAAGAACCATTTATGAAATCATCTGATATATCTATAATAACATGATGTTCAATTGATAAAATACCTTTAATGAAAAAGTTTCTCACTCAACGTTTAATCAATTACAGCCAATCAATACATGAATTGAAAATTAACTGAAACAAGACACGCCTCACTCGGTTAAAACTCACCTAAAGAACCATATATGAAATCATCTGATATATCTATAATAACATGATGTTCAATTGATAAAAGGACTTTAATGAGAAAGTTTCTCACTCAACGTTTAACCAAGTACAGCCTGTCAATACATGAATTGAGAATTAACTGAAACAAGACACGCCTCACTCGGTTAAAACTCACCTAAAGAACCATATATGAAATCATCTGATATATCTATAATAACATGATGTTCAATTGATAAAAGGACTTTAATGAGAAAGTTTCTCACTCAACGTTTAACCAAGTACAGCCTGTCAATACATGAATTGAGAATTAACTGAAACAAGACACGCCTCACTCAGTTAAAATTCACCTAAAAAACCATATATGAAATCATCTGATATATCTATAATAACATGATGTTCAATTGATAAAAGGACTTTAATGAGAAAGTTTCTCACTCAACGTTTAACCAAGTACAGCCTGTCAATACATGAATTGAGAATTAACTGAAACAAGACACGCCTCACTCGGTTAAAACTCACCTAAAGAACCATATATGAAATCATCTGATATATCTATAATAACATGATGTTCAATTGATAAAAGGACTTTAATGAGAAAGTTTCTCACTCAACGTTTAACCAAGTACAGCCTGTCAATACATGAATTGAGAATTAACTGAAACAAGACACGCCTCACTCAGTTAAAATTCACCTAAAAAACCATATATGAAATCATTTGATATATCTATAATAACATGATGTTCAATTGATAGAATACCTTTAATGAGAAAGTTTCTCACTCAACGATTAACCAAGTACAGCCTGTCAATACATGAATTGAAAATTAACTGAAACAAGACACGCCTCACTCAGTTAAAACTCACCTAAAGAACCATTTATGAAATCATCTGATATATCTATAATTACATGATGTTCAATTGATAGAATACCTTTAATGAAAAAGTTTCTCACTCAACGTTTAACCAAGTACAGCCAATACATGAATTGAGAATTAACTGAAACAAGACACGTCTCACTCAGTTAAAACTCACCTAAAGAACCATTTATGAAATCATCTGATATATCTATAATAACATGATGTTCAATTGATGGAATACCTTTAATGAAAAAGTTTCTCACTCAACATTTAACCAAGTACAGCCAATCAATACATGAATTGAGAGTTAACTGAACCAAAACACGCCTCACTCAGTTAAAACTCACCTAAAGAACCATATATGAAATCATCTGATATACCTATAATAACATGATGTTCAATTGATAAAATGACTTTAATGAAAAAGTTTCTCACTCAACGTTTAATCAAGTACAGCTAATAAATACATGAATTGAAAATTAACTGAAACAAGACACGCCTCACTCAGTTAAAACTCACCTAAAGAACCATATATGAAATCATCTGATATATCTATGATTACATGATGTTCAATTGATGGAATACCTTTAAGGAGAAAGTTTCTCACTCAACGTTTAACCAAGTACAGCCAATAAATACATGAATTGAGAATTAACTGAAACAAGACACGTCTCACTCAGTTAAAACTCACCTAAAGAACCATTTATGAAATCATCTGATATATCTATAATAACATGATGTTCAATTGATAAAATACCTTTAATGAAAAAGTTTCTCACTCAACGTTTAATCAAGTACAGCCAATCAATACATGAATTGAGAATTAAATGAAACAAGACACGCCTCACTCAGTTAAAATTCACCTAAAGAACCATATTGGAGATAATCCTCAGCTACCTGTATCAACCGAGATGTTTTGAATGAAATCCTTAATCAAGCTAAAGAGCATTTGCGACCAGCTGTCTCTTTACATGGTCGCAGAGAGTCAATTAAATTAAGATTTATTATTTTGTATTTCTATTGCTTCAGCATTGATAAACATTTGACGAACAACCAGCTGAATCAAAACGCTTTCTATCAAGACTCCGGACGAAGACGGAAAACCAGTTAAGGGGAGCGTCATGCAACGAGAAAACTGTTGTCTTTTATCTTGCAAAACAATTAGCGCATAGATGAAAGGCGGGGTGGCGTGATTGCAAGGGTTGTCCTAGACAGCAGGAGAGCACTAACGTTTCCGAAAGCAATTGTACGTGGTAGCAACTAGACTTATCGCATGGTTTCCCTGTTGTTTCACTCTACTATCTTAACAATTCAATTCAATCAAAAAGCTTCACGACTAGTAATAATTGCACGTGGTAACAACCACTAGATATAGATGGTTATGCTAAAGATGGCAGATAATTCAACGCAATGCATGATAGTAAGATGATCCCTAGCAACTTATAACCACCACAGCTAACGACTGCAGCTCGGCTGCAGCCACGAAAGATTTAGGCAATTTTTATAACTATGTATTGTCGTGAAATTGTGTCATTATTGTGTCATGCATTGCAATCGTTTTATGGAGTAGGTTCTTAATAAGGAGAGGCTTTGTTGGTTTTTTACAGTACTAGAGTCATGTTCGATTAAGCAACTCCACGTGGAAGCATAGTAGAGCTGCATCAAAAGATCCATGTCAAAAGTCTTTACCTAAATATATGATAGAAATCCTAAACCAATTCTACACTGTAATCTTCTGAAAGCAATGACCCAATGGGTGGAGTTTGTGTCCTATTTGTGTATTCGTGGAGAGTGGTTGAGGGTGGGGAGACGGGTAGTAACAGGGAGAAGAAGATTTTTGATGGTAAGTAGAGAGGCAGTGGGACTGATGAAAACCTTTATTCTGTGATCTTTTCGATATCTAAGATTCTTTCATCTAGGAAAATGAAGGAAGTTTTACATCTTAACATGAGGCAAGTGGCTTCGTAGGTTGAAAATCATGTTAAGGCAGAATCGCAGTGAGTCACCTATAGGTTGCGCTCACTGTACCAGACTGATGCTCGATTATGAAAGACAAAACCACATGGAAGCCTGAAAGCAGTTTAACAAGACGAAACCCGTGCTGGTTATTCCATTACTCCTGGTTGGTATATTATCTTAAAAAGCAACTTGTCAATTACGTTTTTAATTAAGGACACAAGTTTATTAACTGTGCATGTTTTTCATTTTCTCCCTCACCGCATTCGGGTCTTAAAATTAAAAACTTATCTACGTTTTTGTTACAAGGTCTGCCAATCCAATCCGCCACTCATTTTGTAACAGCAGATGATTAACTTTAAATCAACAGGATTTTTTATAAGAAAATACCCATATTTTTCTTATAACAAACACATTATAGGGAACCCAAACTCTCGCATAGTCAAAATTCAAGAAACTCAAGTATTAGAAATATTTTCTAAGAAACTCCTTAATTAATTAACTTAATAACACAGAATATGCTCAGAACTACAGTGAGAACTATAGTGAAAACTAGAGTGGGAACTACAATGAGAACTGTTTTCTCATCACCGACAGAGCAAGGTGGGGTCTGTCTAAAGAAGCGAGGGGCATTTCACCTTTCAAAGCGCACGAAATTTCTTCAAGAACAAACGGATTTCCAGTGATTCACAAGGGATTTTCGCTAGAACAATAGGATTTTCGGGAAAGGTGAACGAGATGTTTGGGAGTTATTTTCTCCTCGTACAAGACCATAATGTTGTGAAGATGGAAAGAGTTCATTTTCCCACTAGGCTCTTTCGATGAAATTTTCATCGCGTGTCTCATTAGCAATGCTTGGTTGTTTCTCGCTAGCTGTACCAATCATTTACTTCCTTTCTGATAGGCCAATTCGATCCATATTTGGGTATGATAACTCGTTTGGTTTAATTTTCGTTATCTCTCTAAGGAACTACCATATTTTGGCCATTTTAGCTAAATATAAAAATTTCAAGAAAAAACTAGGGTCTACCGGGGTAAGATGGGTTGCCGGGGTAAGATGGGTGGATTTACTATTTTGAATAATTTTAGATTACAATAAGATATAAGATTACAAAGAGATGAATACAAGCAAAGTTTTAGCTCAATGGAACGTCAGGCGGGAGAGTCTAGATTGCAATGATCAACAAAACTGATATAAAAATAGGCAAGCAAAGAATCATCGCAGTAAAACTTTTTCTTAAAAAAATGAGTGCGCATGCAGAAAACTGGCTTTATTATCTAAAATGACATTTCTAAAAAGAGGCTCATTTTCATAACGATTTATGAAAGAAAGAAATTAAATTCTTAATCAGTTTAACGGCTAATAGCCTAAAGTATTGCACAGTTATTAACCGTCGTCCAAATTCCGAAATTCCACATAGATCCCAGTTAGGGTGTGGGAAAAATATCGCAAACGCAGTGCAGCCTCAAACAACGGACACTTAAATCGAACGGACGTCTTAATAACGTGGACACCTCTATCATACAGAAACCTCTCGAACCCTATTACACAAACAACTGTATCATACGGACGCTTGTATCAAACGGAAATTCAGAGGACTTCACAAAAATACTCGATTGTACGGACACTTCTATTAAATGGTACATGCGTACAATTATATATATAACATGCGTACAATTCATTTCACAGAAACCTTTATTACAAAAAATCTATTAAACGAACAACTCGATCATCTGGACCCTTGTATAACGCAGTGTACCAAATCCAAACTGCTTTTATTTATGATTCAACATCGTTTATTAACAATTGTTGCTTACAGTGTAATTCATTTCATCTAGCCCTAGAGTTGCTTATTGTTTTGGTCATTCAGTCCTTGTTGCTTATTGACTTGTGAGGATGATATAGGGTTTCCAGGGAACAGGGGAACATGCCCAAAATTAAAAAGGGAACATGATAAAATTAAACAGGGGAACAAGGGAACGTTGACAACCTGCAGGGATCAGGGAACACAAAATATTAACATTAATGATCAACAAATTAAATGATCAACAATGAGGGAACATTTGCAATTTCTATAATGGAACAGGGGAATATGACCCCCCCTATACATATGACCCTCACTTGTGGGTCATTGACGAGTTGCCTATTGAAAAAAAGTGTAAAAACCTTCAGCATAGTTGCTCAAGTGTTTGGTTGCTTGATTTATTTCATCTATCCCTGCATTTACTCATTGTTTTGGCCATTTCATCACTTGTTACTTATTGACTTGCTTTTTATTGAAAGAAGTATGGGCCTGATAGACATGAGTTCAGAAGGCCTCAACAAAGATTAAGAAGAACTCAAAGCCACTCACCTTACACTCGTGAATCCCAGAGCAGAATGACTTGCGTACTTCTCAACTCGCCTCACCGTCCGAATTAAATTCACACAAATAAGTCTCTTACAGTTTAAATTATTCACTTTGTGTATAATTGGATTCAAGATTAAGGAAAGAAAATCGAGTCGCGCTCAGCATGAGCACAATCCCTGGCCAAAACTTTCATCAGCAAAAGACCACTTAAAATTTGGAAATTAAAAACGCATTAATCCTCGCCTTCTATGTATGCATAGAGCTTTTGTCAGATGGGAGAAGCAAAGCAATTTTAATTACTTTTGCTGTGACGATTATTTTGCCGGTGCGCATGAATAATACGTGATTAATAAGAACTCAGTTAGCTGTAGTGCTGCACACACACGTCATGCGTTCTAAAACACGTGTTTTCATTTCAATTACTCTAGTGCTGATCATTAATTTACTGACCCATCATCAACCTATAGAACACGGACCTATGGACAGTAGAAAATAGACAATCGAAACTTATTAAATCTTATATTCTGGTGCTGATTGTTAATCTACTGACCCAGGGCTGATTCCAACCTGGATTTGGGCCCGTGGAGCAGGAACTGCAGGACATAATCCCCAATTTAACGTGTTTCTCAATTGAGCTATTACTTCATTATTATTATTATTATTATTTGTGGTGCTTGTAATTTTCTTTAGAACAAGTCCTTGCTGACATATTATTAACCTATGGAGCGTAGACCTATGGAGAATGGAAAATATACCATCAACCCTTATTATCGTGCTTATTATCAATCTACTGACACATAATCAACCTAAAAAACACGTACCTATGGATAGTTGAAATAAACCATCGACCCTTAATAGATCCAAATATTATGGTGCTTATTATCAATCTACTGACCAATAATCAACCTAAAAAACACATACCTATGGACAGTTGAAATAAACCATCGACCCTTAATAGATCCAAATATTATGGTGCTTATTATCAATCTACTGACCCGTTGTCAACCTAAGAAACACGTACCTATGAATAGTTGAAATAAACCGTCGACCCTTAATAGAGCTGCAATGATAAAACTGACCTACTATCTAACTATCAGAGGACCCTCCGTCCGAGCCCTCATCAAACGACAACTAATAAGGGTGGAGGTAAAAGATATATAGATATGACCCTCTTACAGTCCAGGGGGTCAGTGAGCTAAGTAGAGATGTGTACACGTACTGCAGAGACTAAAAATTCTCTTAATACATCTGCTACAAGGGCAATATGACATATTCATCTGCTACAAGGGCAATATGACATATTCATCTGCTACAAGGGCAATATGACATATTCATCTGCTACAAGGGCAATATGACATATTCATCTGCTACAAGGGCAATATGACATATTCATCTGCTACAAGGGCAATAGGACATATTCATCTGCTACAAGGGCAATAGGACATATTCATCTGCTACAAGGGCAATATGACATATTCATCTGCTACAAGGGCGATATTCATAATCCTCAAGAACAGTGCAGGCCTAAAATTTCTTTCTTCTGTTAAATGTCGAGGAATGCTTGCTGTTGCTTTGCCTCAATTACTCGAGAAAATTTGTGTTAATCAGAATGACCCGAGAATGAGTAACCTGTCAATATATTTCCACTTTTATGGCCAAGAAGTTCATTAATTGGCAAATACACCGTCATATGTTTTCATTACTCCCTGTAACCAAGAAAGGTTTCTTAACAAAGAGATTCTACTGAACCCTTTAACTGATTAAAACCAACATTGTGATTGTAACCGGAATTAGGTAAACACTGCGAGACAAGTAAGCCTACAAAGGAAGCCCCAGCTCTGCATTTGAATTGACTTAACCATAAGCTGCGGGCTTTAACTGCCAATGTTGCTAAACTCCAGGAAAACGTGGTTTTATAATTTCAACGGTGGAAGGTCCTGAGAAAGGTCACTTTATGACGCGCCCATCTACAATACGTTTAGAAGCAATACGCCATCTTTTTATGAGGAACTAAGCCTAAGATCTCATGCTATGCCTTATTTTTGAGCCTGTTTACATTATCGTTGCAAAAGAGTTTGAGGAGAAACAGCATTCGGAAAATCAATCGAATTATGTTTCATGATTGAAAAGGACCCAGGTAGGAATCGAACCAAGAACCTCTGAAACCCATTAGGCAAATCAATCTAACAAATTGCTCCACCGCTCATCCAATTAACACGAACCTATCTGCGGTGGTGTAAGCTTACGAGGGGTTGTATATTATTCTATCTGCGGTGGCTTGCTTCCAAGTGGTGGTATACACGCTTCTTTTATAAAGAACCTATCTCAGGGCCTAGTTCTTTTAGTTCCTTATTTTGAAACCTCTTTTGACCACTTTTTAGTTCTAAAAGCTCCTTAACAGTTCCTTAATTTCAACTGCTCATTAAGTGGATAAGAATTAGTTTTGACGCAAGAACATCATTAAAATCAACAAAACAAAGAAGCGCAGTCCAGGCCTATACAACGTAAAGGTTAATAAGAGTTATCAAAGAGGTTGCATATCTACACCATTGATTATATTATGTTCATTATAAAGTTCCTTAGTTAATGTACGTTTAGTAGTAAAAGTTCCTTAAGTTTTTCGACCTTCTACATGTAGGTTCCTTATAAAAAGTTCCTTATAAAAAAGCGTGCAGTATATTCAATACCGAGGTTATGGGTACGCTTACCAGAAGGGGCATATCATCGAGTGGTGTCCCCTGCAGGCAAGATGGTATACAGCTCTCTTGTAAGCGTCTCTTCTGCGGTAAGCGTAAGTAAATCACAATAAAATAGGTACCGACTCTTAACCAAATAATATAGGCAAATCAAAATTTAATCTATATAGAAATAGAATGGTTGAATAAACGTGAATAGTGTTCAAGAAGTGTTGAAAAATGTTAGGCTCCTAATATGACGCCACGCTCCACCCATAGGGCCAGTTCCTAAGTGTAACGGAAATTTCTACGAAAAACCCCTAAATTCACAACTTTGATTTATCAATCTCAGCAACCACAACTCTGATCATAAAATATTTCTGACCTTGAGATCAGAGCATTGAGCTCTATCGAATAAGATTATGAAAGAATAAGGTGAAGAAGAACATTAGACGCCCCCCATCCCCTTCCAACTAGCAGCCTATGTAAAATGTTCCATGAGCTTTTAGGCTAAACAAATCTAGTTAATAGTTTGCCCTGATGAGGGATCGCGGGGGTCTCAAGTGACTTAGACTGGGGTTAAGATTACCCTCTGTCAATAGTATTCCTTTATCTCCTCCTTCTGAATTTCATCGTCAGTTTTGGTTTAATGTTATATTTCACTTAATCATTCTTCTGTCAAAACAAAACGCTCATAGGTTGTTTAGAGATATCAAAGGAAATGCTGTTCGCTCTCTTTAAGATTGGTAGCCTTTTGCTGGCGTTAAAAACAGTTATATTTAGCAAACGCGATTCCCTCATCAAAGACAAATCCAAAATATTGATTCCTCCTGTCGACAATTCTTTTAATGCAGTGGTTTTTCTTACACAAAACGTTGCATTTTCCGATTGGCTGTACCACTTAATGTTAATTCATAATACTGATTTATTTTGGTTTGTGCCTAATTACATTTAAATGAGGAACAAAGGGGTGGAGAGTTAAAAGGTTTTCCATTTACATCTGGTGCGATAATTCTGTGCAAGCGAAAACCGGCCATTGTCGCTTTTAGTAGCCCTATTAGGCTGTTCACCCGTATAAACTGATAACACGATAAAAGTCATTACAGTATTTTTCTTATAGACACGAAAATGTTTTGATTTAAATCAGTGGGAAATGGTAGGGAAGAAAGTAGAAGCATTCGAAGCTTAATGGGACACGACACTATTAGGGTGTTTCGCTTATAAGAGAGTATATTCGATTATGCTGGATTGACAAGTGTATCTGCTATTTACGATAGCGAATGAGGCAAACTGTTATTTATACACCCCAGAGTTCTTTTCCACTTAATAAATTAAATTACAAAGAAACGAAACGAAGTTCAGAATGGTAATAGAGACCTTTTTGGATGAAAAGAGGGCATTTTAAGAGACAAAAGGGAGCTTTTTGTCTTTGCAAGATCTTGCAGGGGCACTTGCCTCCCCAAGTGCTTCCCGGTCTCTACGTCCATGTTGAAGCAAAAATTATTTTTTAACGTGGAAGCCTGATAATGACAGAGCTTGCAAAGATATGGGGTTAGCTCCGGCGTGTAAATGGCACCATCTGTTGGCCATTTCAAATGCTGACGAAACCTGATTTTTAGAAAACATGTACTGCTACTTTTTTGTCAGAAATGATCTGTCATGGGATTGGCAAGACTTGATGTAACTGCTTGTTGATGAATCGCCATAGGCTCTGAATGAATTACCATATGTCTACTTTTGAGGACATTTTTATTTCAAAGAAATTTTAATTAATTTCACTCTACATAAATCTTTCATAATTTTTCTTTTCTGTCTTTAATTGTAAGGTATGTTATGCGCCTATGAGCCCTGAGGATATACTGCGCAATGAAAGTTTCTTTACTATCATTGTCATTATCATTATTATTTATTATTGTTATGTTACTTTATGTTGGTTTAAATCAGTCCCTCGTAGCTACTATTTGAATGATAACATCAAATAATTCATTATTATCATTATCATATAAATTAGATAAAATGCTAGGATTGCTTAATTTTTTCCATACCTACTACTGACCTTCAGGAAGAAACATCGATTACTCGAGCTTTCTGCAACTTTACACATTCTACATATTAGTAATCCTGTTAAAATAGATAACTAAAACACAACAACGCTTTTACCTGCACTTCAGTGTTGTGCCTTTGTCAGCTGAGAAGACACGAAGCCAGTTAAGTAGATATCAGCTACTTATTCTGAAAACTTTTTATACTAACCAGTTGGACAGCCAAATCAGTAATGAGCCCATCTCGCCTATCACGTGAGATTTCAAGCTCCTTTGTACAAGGAAGAACACATGCGCCTACGCATTCTTTGATTCTAGCAACCGCTGCCCAAACGCCATTAGTTATGTTTTCATTAGGCTGGTAGCTCACGACTAAACATTGATATTGAATTACTCATCATTTGATTATATTGCCATAGTGATGACGAGGATCAAATAGTTTTTAATAAAGCGTTGAGAAATTAACGAGGCCACATCAAAATTACTGGAACTTTATAATCAGGAGTGCATTGTCTCCATATTTCTAAGTTCGTTCAAATCTAGGATCGGTGGATATTAAAAACTCCTAGGCAAGTAAAGTGGAGCAGCAATGCACTTTAAAATTTTACACCCTTCAACTAGTTTTTACTCATTCAACCAACCAACAATATTCATTAAAATTATCACATGCACGCTTTTTATAAGGAATCTAGCTAAAGACCTAGCCTAATATTGCTACCTGGACAGTCCTGAGTGGATTAAATCTTAGGTGAACAAAGAAACATAGGGTATTAAGATTAAAAGGGGTATGCATAATTTTCGGATGAAAAGTGTTGGGGGTTGGGCACCCCAGCTACTGTATCGAAGCAACAACCTTACCACACAGTATGATATATGAAAATATGAAAAATAATGATCATATATGTGTAAAAAGTAAAAAACTGAAAAATTAGTACTTCCTTTGATAATGGTCGAGTCTAAACAACAACAACAACACTAAATACAAAGTTAACAGCAACAGCAACATCAGTGACATTCAAAACTAATAATCAGCATGCCGGAAATAGATTAATTTACAGAGATACATCGGTAAAGATTAATTACATTTTCGCAGTGACAATGTGTTACCAGCACACTGATGGAACTAGCGACGCGTGTTGGCTTCACGCTGCGATATTTAAAATACACGAGCTTCTACGGCTTGTGGCAAAACTAATTTACGATAGTTTAAGCCGCGCCTGGTAAATAAATATCCCCCTCGTAATGAGTTTTCTGTCAAGAAAGCAAACTTCAGAGTGGATGTGGATTTTGGTTAACGAATATGTGCATTGAGAGTGTGCGGAGTAATGAAGGATAACGTTCCATCAATCACAACCATACATAATATGAAAATAACACAACCCGACGTTTAAGGCATAAGAATATATTTTCATCTTCTTTTCTATGCCATCCTAAATGTTTAACTTTGAAACTGTTTTCCACAAATATAACTGACAGGATTACTCTCTGGTTTCTAATAGGCGGGGGGCCGGAATAGTAGGGGGGGTTGGAAAATTCCAAAACATTGATATGCGGGGGGACTGGAAATAGAAGACGTTAAAAATACAGTGAAATAACTCCACTAATTCAACTCCAAATTCTCAATCTCATAGATTTTTGGTAGTGTAACTCTTGTTTTGCTTGACTCGTTACAAGAATCTATTAGCAGGGGGGCTAGAATAAGAATGTCCTGGAAAATTTTCTTAAAATTTATAAGCGGAGGGGGGACGTCTATTAGAGACCAGAGAGTAGGTGTCTACCTCCTCATTCTATAAATACTACTAGGTCATATGACCTGTAGATACTCACTCTCTACAAAAATTGTTTTTGCATGGGTATGTGTGAATAAAGATTGTTGACATCCATAGGTTGTATGGTTAAGGTTAGTGTTATGGTTAGGGTTATGATAGGAATAAGGGTTAGGGCTAGGCTTTGGATTTAGAGTAAGGGCAACTTACAACATGTGTGCGAGTTAGATTGAGCCATAAACTAGGATCTACCCTCTCTATTCTGTACTGTAAGAAATGACAAAATATGGACTTCGAATCATGTATGTCTGAAAATTGTTGAACATTACACACACAGAACGAGTAACTAACAAACGAATTCTAATAATGACGCAGAAAACGTCCAAAATGGCTGTCATTTGGGCTATCCAGCCTTCTAGTTGATGCCAGAAGTGCTTTCCCAGCTGCACTAGGCACTGGACGTATAATCAGATAATACTTATTTCTCTTGCTACACTTTTGTTTTTATAAGAACCAGTAAATTTGATTTGAAGCTGGCTGTTCTTAATTATCTGTCCATTTTCAGCCTGAAATGTTGTTAAATTGTTCTTACTTTCTAATGATGAACTCTCTTGACCATCTGATATGTCTGTGTGCTGTCAATCTGCTTGTTTAGTAATTATTTGTCAGTTTTATGGTAATTTCGTATGATTCATATATTGACCTTAAATTGGTCAGCCTCGGTTTGTTCTTAAATTGTTCTTAAGATTTGGCAAAATCTGAGGCTCGTATTCTTATAAAATTGTTCTTATAAAAAAGAGTGTACTTCCTAGCTACCCCTATCAGGGCTAGTGATGAACACTCCTTAGATTTTACCTGTTTTGGCTATTGAAAAACTAAGACAAGTCCCTAGGTAAGTTAAGTATAGCCATAAATACCGGAAACATAGCGAAGCGAACACATGGATTACTTAAGCTTTTCGTCTGACACTCAACAGAGTAATACGTCAGAAAGAGAACGAAACAGAAACCTAACTGATTTATATACCCAGATGTGGATCGAAAAAGGCCAATCAGAAAAGAGGTGGTATGGTTGGAAAACCAATCAACACCCACAATACAGAGAGCTGACCAATCTATTCAATAAATATCAATAAATTGGTTAGCTCTCTGTATCGTGGGTGTTGATTGGTTTTGCCACACCATACCAATCATACTATACTGAAGTTTTGTACCATCCAAAGACTGTTAAGTTAAGTAAGTGATAAAAGAAGAGGTATTTGCGGCAAGGGGAAATTCAGACGGCAAAGAGTAGGCTGATTCACAAAGTCTGGCTAATTAGTCAGGCTCGAGCTTGAAGGGAAACAGCAGCATGAAAACGAGTGTTATCGAGATAATCAAACACGATCTTCTGCAGCTGTTGGATGTTATTTCAATTACGCTAATTAGACTCAAAAGCTATGAGTAAAGATTTCGCACCCACAGTTTGATTGATCCAGGGGTCCTCAATGCATTTTGATTCAAGGTGGGTAGTAACACACAGGTCATCCTAAAGTTTTCCGTTTTCCGAAATGAGCAGCTCTATCTCGAATTCAGGCAACTCTCAATCTGACAGTAGGCAGTTCTAAAACATTATTTTTAGGTTCCTCATGCCCAATTTTCCTTCTAATTGAGGCTCCTCATATATCCCAAAATGTTGTCTTTGAAAACAACAAAAGTATCAAAGCATCAACTTTTATAGGACTGATATATTCCAAGGCTGCTGTATTACTATAGTAGTTCTGATATACAGTAGTATGGTATTACTATAGTAGTACTGATATACAGTAGTTCTGTATTACTATAGTAGTACTGATATACAGTAGTGCTGTATTACTATAGTAGTACTGATATACAGTAGTACGGTATTACTATAGTAGTACTGATATACGGTAGTACTGTATTACTATGTAGTACTGATATACAGTAGTTCTGTATTACTATACTAGTACTGATATACAGTAGTACGGTATTACTATAGTAGTACTGATATACAGTAGTGCTGTATTACTATAGTAGTACTGATATACAGTAGTACGGTATTACTATAGTAGTACTGATATACGGTAGTAGCTACTGTATTACTATGTAGTACTGATATACAGTAGTTCTGTATTACTATACTAGTACTGATATACAGTAGTACGGTATTACTATAGATATAGGTATGTTGGCAGGAAAACGTATTTTGATAAGAAAACGAAGAGCCAAGACTGCGACGATAAACATGACCCCTATTATTTTGCATTCCATTTCTCGGCAGGTACAGTCTACAGATGAAAACTCGAATTTGTAGACTTGTTAAAAAATGCTACCCTGGTATTCAACTTAAGGTTATCTTCCGATCTTCCACACGCATTCAGTCTTTTTTTCCGTTTAAGGATCGCATTCCTTCTCTCATTCGCTCCTCTGTTATTTACAAATTTCAGTGCCCTGGCTGCCATGCCTGGTATTATGGGAAAACATCCCGTAACTTGATTACTCGTTGCAGGGAGCATTTGGGAATTAACAAGGCTGGTCAGCAGAAAATAAAAGTTACTGCATCGGCCATCTGGGATCACCTCAACGAATCCGGTCACACTGCTTCTTTAGATGATTTTTCTATTCTTGATCGAGCAAACAATGATTTTGATTTGCTTATCCATGAAAGTTTATTGATCTTGCGAGATCGTCCCTCACTTAACTCTCAACAATCGTCTATTCCCCTAGCTCTATTTTAGGTATTGTCTTTTTGGCTCACTCAATTCTTATTCTCACGTGCTTTCTTCTTATCATATGCATTCTTAGTAGTTATTGTCCTTATTAGTATAAATTCAGCCTCGTGCTTCATTGACTTGTAATTTCTGAAGATGGAGCTAAGTGCTGCTCCGAAACGTTAAACAATGGCCTATCTTTAAATGTATTAAGTTTCTCAATTGGATTTGTCTTTAATGTAATGATCTAACTGGAATTGTCGTAACGATGTAACTGGAATTGTCTATTAAATTATGAAGTGTCGCTTATCATGTTTATCGTCGCAGTCTTGGCTCTTGGTATTACTATAGTAGTACTGATATACAGTAGTGCTGTATTACTATAGTAGTACTGATATACAGTAGTTCTGTATTACTATACTAGTACTGATATACAGTAGTGCTGTATTACTATAGTAGTACTGATATACAGTAGTTCTGTATTACTATACTAGTACTGATATACAGTAGTTCTGTATTACTATACTAGTACTGATATACAGTAGTACTGTATTACTATAGTAGTACTGATATACAGTAGTGCTGTATTACTATAGTAGTACTGATATACAGTAGTGCTGTATTACTATAGTAGTACTGACATTAATTCATAAGGCATGGTCTAACACGGGCAATTAAATTGTACCAGAGCAGGCTACTGCAATTGACATATGCCTCCACCGGGTCTCGAACCCGGGTTTGATCGGACACAGGCGAGCGCGCTAACCACTGTCCTAAACAAGGACAATAAGTTAGCACAGTAACCTTGATGTCTTCACAACTCCAGGCTTATCCACGGTGGGGCATTAATTCGTGTTTCGGATTAAATCCTTCTTCAGAGCCATGTAATATTAACATTAATTCATAAGGCATGGTCTAGACCCGGACCATGGTCTAGACCGAGACCCGGTGGAGGCATATGTCAATTGCAGTAGCCTGCTCTGGTACAATTTAATTGCCCGTGTTAGACCATGCCTTATGAATCAATGTTAATATTACATGGCTCTGAAGAAGGATTTAATCCGAAACACGAATTAATGCCCCACCGTGGATAAGCCTGGAGTTGTGAAGACATCAAGGTTACTGTGCTAACTTATTGTCCTTGTTTAGGACAGTGGTTAGCGCGCTCGCCTGTGTCCGATCAAACCCGGGTTCGAGACCCGGTGGAGGCATATGTCAATTGCAGTAGCCTGCTCTGGTACAATTTAATTGCCCGTGTTAGACCATGCCTTATGAATTAATGTTATAGTAGTACTGATATACAGTAGTGCTGTATTACTATACTAGTACTGGTATACAGTAGTACGGTATTACTATAGTAGTACTGATATACAGTAGTGCTGTATTACTATAGTAGTACTGATGTAGTTCTGTATTACTATACTAGTACTGATATACAGTAGTACTGATATACAGTAGTGCTGTATTACTATAGTAGTACTGATGTAGTTCTGTATTACTATGTAGTACTGATATACAGTAGTTCTGTATTACTATACTAGTACTGATATACAGTAGTACTGTATTACTATAGTAGTACTGATATACAGTAGTTCTGTATTACTATACTAGTACTGATATACAGTAGTACTGTATTACTATAGTAGTACTGATATACAGTAGTACTGTATTACTATAGTAGTACTGATATACAGTAGTGCTGTATTACTATAGTAGTACTGATATACAGTAGTACTGTATTACTATAGTAATAATGATAAAGTCCAAGGCTGCTGTATTACTATAGTCCGTAATAACAAGTTGTCCTTGACTTCAAAATTTTGCCATCCCAGCTCCTATAAGGTCCTACTGAAGCATAAAAACCTCATAAAATACTGATAAATAAAACAACCATGATGTATTACTATATTCCGTAACATAAATGTTGTCTTGGAAAAACTACTAAAGCATTTAAGCATTACCTTAGAAAGACACTGGTATTATATTCAAAGCCTCCTGTATTACAATATTCTGTAATACAATGTTTACTTCTGAAAAATACTTTGATATTCAACATCCTATCAGATCAACATCCTAATAGAGGACTGATAGTCTCCTGTATTAATATACTACGTAACTGGAACATTGTCTTTAAAAACTACTTAAGCATTAAAGCATTACCTTAGAAAGACACTGGTATTATATTTAGTATCCTATAGAGGACTGATAGTCTCCTGTATTACTATATTTCGTAACAAAAATATTGTCTTTGAAAAAAACTTCACAGTATGTTTGTATTATCTTATAAAGGCACATTCCAAGACTGATAGATTCCAGGTAATAAAGATTTTGTCTTTATAAACTACCGAATGAAGCATTGAACCATTACCTTATAAAAGGACTGATACATATAAGGCTATTGTTACTTAATTGGCCACTAAATTCCGTAATAAAAATGTTTAGCTACTTCTGAAAAATCTTGCAACACTAACGCATTATCTGAAAGAAGACGGATATATCTAAATCTCCTGTATTAATATATTTTGTTACAAAAATGTTCGCTTTAAAATCTGTGGAAGCATAAAAGCATTTTCTTATAAAGACTGTTGTATTACAAGCCTCTTGCATTACTTTATTTTGCTACAAAAATGTTCGCTTTAAAATCTGTGGAAGCATAAAAGAATTTTCTTATAAAGACTGTTGCATTACAAGCGTCCTGTATTGCTATATTCCGAAATAGAAATGCTGCCTTTGAAATCTACCTAAGTGTCATACACGATAAGACACTGATATATTACAAGCCTTCTATATAACTATATATTCCACAATATATAGGTTTTCTTTGAAAACTATATAACGATCAAAGCATAAGGGCCTTATAAAAGATCAGCATAACCTTAAACACTGTTACATTTCCATCCTTTTGTACTGCTACCTATATTCAGTAACAAAATTTTGTCTTAAAAACAAACTACTGAAGGATTGAGTTTCAACGTTACAAAAGACTGATATATCAAAGCCTTCTATATCATTTACATTCTGTAATAAATATGCCGTCTTTTAAAACTACTTGAGTATCAATTCGTTATCTCTTTAAAAGACTGATGTATTCCAAGACTCCAGTATTACTATATAGCGTGTAATAAAGAATTTGTCTTTTAAAAATACTAGGTATTGAATTATCATATTAAGAAACACTGACATAGTGATGTATCCTAACCTCGTCCAAGCCTTACATTATATACTCCATGTATTCCGTAATAAATATGTTATCTTTTAAAACTACTGGAGTGTCAAAGCATTACCTTATAAAGACTTCATATTCCGTAATAAAAATGTTCACGGCTTATTATTAACACACAACCTCCCAGTCCAAGTTCTGCATATCCTGTATACTCTGTAATAAAAATGTTTTCTAAGAAAACTACTGAAGTATCAAGTCATTACCTCTTGAAAGATTGAAGTATTCCATGACTTCTGCGTTACTATATTCCTTAATAAGAAGGTAATGAATTACAAAATTATTTAAGACTGATGTAGTGATACAATATACTAGCCTCAGCCAATCCTTCTATCTTTATTGTATATTTTCCGTAATAGATATGCCGTCTTTGAAAACTACTGAAGAATCAAATCATTACCTCTAAAACCCCGATGTATTCCAAGTCTCCTGCGCTCTGTATTCCGAACAACACGAGCATACAGCTTCGTCGCACACGCAGCGGGCTGAGCGGCAAGTAACCAACGAGTGGCGAGCCAAGGTAGTTATAGTACCTGATATCTTAACCTGCTGAGTTACGGGATTGATCTCATTTGCATAGTAATTTAATGTGCAGACAAAGTCAATTTCGACTTTCAGTGAAATTTATTAATTTTCAATCCTATTTATTCGGCTGGGATTTCGATTAAAAAATCGGAGTGTTGTATTAAATTGGATCCTTTCTTTCTCGTCTTAAGATTGAAAGATACGAGCAAATATTTGACGTTAGCTAGTATTTGATAAGCGGACACATACATCAGCGTGTTCTGCATCCGAAATGTTTAATTATTTTTCAGTGCGCCCTTTCTTATTTGTAACAAAGGCGAACTGAAAAACAGGAGCACGAAAGCCGTTATTTACCGACGATTACATCAACTAAACAACATTTTTAATTTTGAACATGACAAATCAAGTGATCCCAATCTTTTATTAATACGCATATCTTTTTGTTAGGAAGCCCTGGTACGCAGCGGTTAGCGCACTAGAGGACTAGACGTCCTTGGTTCTAGTCCTACTCGGATAATTTCCATTTTCACTGTAGTTGTATTTTCATAAGAAACTAAGAAATCAAGACAGTTCTGAAGGTTCATTAGGATCACAGATCAGTTTAGGTTATCGAAATGATTCTAAACGAGGGGCAAATCACTCAGCTCGTTCACTTTTGGCAAAAACTCTTTACAAATTTTTCAAAATCTTTCAAAATCTCAAAATTCCTTGAAAATTCTCAAAAATCTTTACAAAGTTGGCCTGAAAGATCTGAGAGAAATCCTGAGAAACTCTGAAAATCTTGGAAATCAATTAAAATCTCTGTAAATCTTAGAATTCTTTAAAAACCTCGCACGCTTTAACTGAAGTAATTTGTCCCTCGATTCTGGACATATTTTTGGGGTTATTTTGGAAGAGTGAGCACAATTACTCTCTTTTAACTGAATTTAAATATAATACAGAAAGCAGCAGCTTTTATCGTCATGAATGTGGCCAACAAGACAGAAGTTTCTTAATAAGCATCATTCCAGTACTAGAGTTTCTTAAATTTCTGACCAATTGAGAGTCTAGGTTACGAGTTTCTGATAAAAGTTACGTGTGTGTCGATAGTTACGTTTGATTCGTACAGGGATTCGGAAGGCCGGTAGGTTGATTTTACATGATATTAACATTGAAAAATTGCAGCTCTGTTGATACACATCTAAGATTTCCTGCTCTACGTCAACTGAACTATACGCTTTCAATTTTTAAGGTAGGTAGAAAAAGTGTATTTATATTATAAACTCGGTAAGCAAGTAGAGACAAGTAAACACTTGCTGTTTAAATCAGAACTACACATTAAATATTTCATATCCAGACCGTATGGCGAAAGTATTTTCAACAGTCCACCCTCTACTCTATGTCCCTTGCGTCCCTGTAACCTGACAAACGTCATCACGACACATTAACAAACGCATTTCATAAAAGAAACAAAAAATTCACCTAGAAATCAAAGTCTCTTAAAGGTCTTGAATCTTCAGTATTGAGAGTTTCTTAAGAGATTCTTAAATCTACAGATGGGTTAGAGTGAAATCTGATTTATACTTTTGCCGCTGTATAGAGCTGTAAATCTGGCATTTGAAGTTGTGATTTATACTTTTGCCCCTACAAAAAGCTGTAAATCTGGCATTTGGAGTTGTGATTTCCGATTTTGCCGCTATATAGGTGTAAATCAGGCACTTGAAGTTGTAATTTACGATTTTGCAGCTATATAGAAGTGTAAATCAGGCATTTGAAGTTGTGATTTACGATTTTGCCGCAATATAGAGCTGAAAATCAGGTATTGGAAGTTGCGATTTACGATTTTTCCGCCATAAAAAGCTCTAAATCTGGTATTTGAAGTTGGAATTTATGATTTTGCCGCTATATAGAGCTTCATATCAGGCTTTCGAAGATAAGATTTACGATTTTGCCGCTTTATAGAGGTATAAATCAGGCATTGGAAGTTGTGATTTACGATTTTGCCGCTATATAGAGGTGCAAATCTGGTGTTTGAAGTTATGATTTACGATTTTGCCGCTATACAGAGGTGTAAATCTGGCATTTGAAGTTGTGATTTACGATTTTGCCGCTATATATATGTGTAAATCAGGCACTTGAAGTTGTGATTTACGATTTTGCCACTATGTAGAGCTGTAAATCAGGCATTAGAAGTTGTGATTTACGATTTTGCCGCCATAAAAAGCTGAAAATCAGGCATTGGAAGTTGTAATTTACGATTTTGCCGCCATAAAAAGCTGTAAATCTGGTATTTGAAGTTGGAATTTACGATTTTGCCGCTATATAGAGCTTCATATCAGGTATTCGAAGATAAGATTTACGATTTTGGCGCTTTATAGAGGTGTAAATTAGGCATTTGAAGTTGTGATTGACGATTTTGCCGCTGTGAAAAGCTGTAAATCTGGCATTTTAAGTTGTGATTTACGATTGTGCTGCTTTATAGAGCTTTAAATCTGTCGTTTGAAGTTGAAAATTATACTGAAGTTATTGACTTTCTTTGTTCTTCACTTCAAAACTAAGTAAATTTTTTAAAAAGAAGAAAGCAAAAACCTTGAAATACTACACTAAAAGAGAATACTAAAGCATAACAAATGAATGATACGGTCCTGCAAAATGATTGAATTCCTGAACTTATGCTGTCTGCTTTGCCTAGGCCTTAAAATCACTTTCTTCCTCAGCGTATACACCCCAAAGGCGTGGTAGAGTTCCCTAGACTAATTTTGTTCGGGTTCTCGCTTTGTCAAAGACCAAATCAAATGATTTCAATCATATCTATATATTCATGACTCATAATAAGCCAAATGAGTTTATCTTCCAATGACAGTTACACATAGTAGTTAGATACAATATGAGGGATAATGCATCCTTAAAGATTTAGCCAATGAATGAAAATTTCAATAAAAAGGAGTTGATGAGGTGGAGCGAAGGTAATAGGTGGTGGCAGAGCTTGCAAAACGCTATCTTGCAATGCTAAGACAACAAAACAAACAAAATGAAAATTTATATAAACATAGGAAAATCAATGTGCTTCCCATTGTGTTAGGCCTATCAAGAATTCTTGAATTTAATTAAAAAAGATAAGAACTGTTCTTATTTAGCTGTATTTACTTTCAAAATTACTCTGGCTTGACACGTGGATAGAAGAGAAGCGGGTTGCCAATCTATTTGTACATTCATGTAAGACCTGTAATTAAATTACAGACTCTTTGCATGGCATTCCTTGTTCCCTGTGATCCCTGCAACACTAGCAACACACGTTACAAAAAGTCAGGTAGGTGTTGGATCGTACCCTAGTACGTTGCAACAAATGCTACGCAATAATGTTTAAAATGGCGAGGAAAATCTGAAACATGAAAACTACTAGTAATGCTTGGCGTCTAACACTCACAAGAGCAGTACGTCAGAAAGAGAACGGAAACGAGATCTAACGAATAAGTATAACCAGATGTAGATCGATATTCGCCAATCAGAGGGGAGGTGAATGATTGGCGAATATCGAATGGTGAATGGTACTACCTTACTTAAAGTGGGGGTGTCGTGATTTTTTTGAAATTGAAATTTGAAAGAGAAAGTAATTCTAAGACTACCTTACCCAACCGGTGATGAACTGTTACTGAACCCTCACTTTCACCTTAAAATACTAGCACTGAGGATGCCGAAGAAATTCGGAAACATACGTAACATAATAACTGCTAAAGCTTTGCGTCTGACACTCATTAGACAAGTACATCAGAAAGTGAACGAAAATGAAACCTAGCGAATAATAATAACCAGTATGAAACAACCAATTATCACGAGGAGTCCAGTAAGACGAGCAATAAACTGTTACTGAAAGAGTCCTAGCTGTGTATACGGTAGTTTTTATTTATCTCGTAGTTATCATTATCATTGTGTAACTTGTGCTGTTTGTGGTTCATTATGTAGACATCCCCTTGGCCAAATTCAAATGAGGTTTATCACACTGAGATCATTGCTCCTATCAGTGGCGGTGCCAACTCTGAAAAATTTGAAAGAAATGGGGGATTTTGATAAAATTGTTCCGTCTAAAAGTATACCTAACTAATTTCATGCCATTTTCTTTGACAATTTTTCCGACTTTTGGGAATGGGAGACAATTCCCCCTGTTCCCCCTGGTACCGTCACTGGACGTTGTATCCTAGAGTGTTTGCGTGGGCATAGTTGCAATTTGCTACAGTGGCAGTATGGTGATAACCAGAAGGGCATATGGGTCTCTTCTCAATCATAAACGTATAAGGGAACGGTATAATGTTAGGGGAGAAAGTAAGGGGGTGCTCCCTCGGGTCCCCTGTCTCTTACCCCACGGAGTGCCTACCAAAGCTCCCACTGGGAAATCGGTCCTAAAGATGAAGCGTGAACGTTAACGGAGAAAATAATATCCAGTCGCAATTGCATCACAGTTGATCAAGGAGATCTTGAAGAGATTAGGCCTCACAAAAGAGCAGAAATATTAATTAGATTTTTCAATCACTGAGGCTTTGAGATAAATCCTCCTGAAAAAGACAATTCCTTGTTAATTGATAAAAACCCGATCTCCTTGCTTAATTTAACCGTGGCTGATTAAATTCTTTCAAAGATTCAATTGATCTCCTTAGCTTGTGAGCTACTGAGCAAACAACAGTGCACGCGTTTCGAAATTACATTTACTTAAGATCGTGCAGGAGCGAGCCAGGCTGCGTCCATTTAGATCGTGCCAGATAGAGGCAGTGCAGTTCTTTTTGAATCCTTCGAAATTCAAAACCAATCTATGTTGGCCTAAATAAGCATCTATGGTGTAAGAGGATACATTATGCTAGCTGTTTAGGGGAGTCATCCAGTGTGGCATATATAGGGTTTTTTGAGAAGATGAAAGAAATTCAGAGGGCGTCAATTCTTCTGCCATTTCAAAAACTTCGGAACCAAAGTATCGTCTCATTAATAAGCACGTGCAGGGTAAAAAGATGTAAGAAAGGAAAGTTCTATATTGAATTCGCTATCACGGGGGCTAACAAAGGTGCTAACCCGGGGGCAAACTCGCGGTCTATGTCAGGGACAATGAGAAAGATATAAAGCGATCGAATGTTGATCGAATTTCAGAAAGTCACAGGACTTTGGCCGTTTCCAATACATCTAAGAGAATATTTGACATCCAATCCATTAGCAAGAATTATGAAACCATTATATCAGTAATGGAACTTCTCTATTCGGGCTGCTTTCATGGGGACACACTAAGGGGTAGTAAGAAAGGGGATCTCTTAACCCTTCATCCTAAAAGTTCTAGAAAGTTTGAAGTCTCTATCATTCTTCTATCAAGAATCATTTGTAAAAAGGTTGAAAAGCCCGAGGATATTATATACCCAAAGTTGGTTCAAAATGGACCAATCAGAATAGGATGGGCCTGTGCTCACTAATCAAACTAATCATGCAAATGTGAAGAGACAAATGAGTTAAAATACCTTAAGAAATTAATGGATGGAATAATGATGAATATCTAATATTGGTATCTGAAGACTAGTCGTTAACACCACAAGCACAACGATAAAAAAACCCGCACCTAACACCAGCATCGTTAAACAGTGAAAAATTGTTGTTGTTTTTGGTGCTGTTATTGTTGTTATTGTTGTTGTTGTTGTGTATTTAGTAGCTTACCATAATAACCACCTTCATATTTCTAACAGGAACTCGCATATCAACTAGCCTAAAACGCACTTTAGTCTTAAAGCAAACATACATTTTCATGAAGTTAATTATCTTCGTTTTACTTAAATATGTGCACAGCTAAACTAATGAAGGCGCTGAACATTTCGTCCTGCGTTGTTTTTCATTTCTAGCACAACATTGACAGTTTCCTGGTTTTCATGCTTCCTTCTTTTCGTCAACCACGTGCTCGCCCGATAGTGACTGAAGAATCGTAGACTAGCAGAGACTAAACAATGTACTGTTCCGGCGACCGTCACGTTTTTCATCTAATTTCCTTTTGACTCATGTCCTTCCAATGCCCATGACCCAATCGTGCTGACTAGCGTATTATGGAACTACCCTCATCAGTATGATGCTCGTTTGGTCTTTACTGATTATGTATATAGATGTAGATGTAGTTGTAGATGTAGATAGAGAGGAGGTTACTGCAGTAGTACTGACCCCGATTCCCAGCACTGGAATATTCAAAAACCCCAGTCGCAATGAGGAAAATAGAGAAATTCCTAATATCGGCGTGTTTAACAATTCCGGTCCCGATTTACTTTTCCATGCCTGAATCCTGGTTCCAAGAAGTCCAATGCCATTTTCCCAGGTAAAAAATGCAAATCCCATCAGTTACTAATTCAAAACTTCAAGAACCTCGTATACTTGCTACCAAAATACACGGGTGCAAAGAGCTTCGGTTCACTCTAAGATGCACGTATAATTACCCCCACACAGGCTAGACGAGTTTTCTTTCCTCCGGTTATCAAAACCTTACCACTAGACCTTCCACATTTCAGATGATAAAACTGGACGTAGTCTATATAAAGGGTGGGGCTTCTGCAAGGTTCAGTTATGCAATTAATGAAATCAGGGGTTCATGAAGGAAGTTGTTTGGGGGCATTTTAATAACAGACATTACACATAATAACTATGGAATCAACCATTGCTGCAGTTGAATGCCTCTGATGAAAATAAACAAAAGAATAAGTACGTGCCATCTAATTCTATAATAAATGCTGAGTTGGTTGCAGAAAAGGTTCTATGATATGTACACAGTTTATGGACCATCTATTTCCAAATTTTAGATGTTCCTCTATCAATTTTCAAAAATAAACTGAGCATTTTCCTCAAAATATTTCCATCTACAGGTCACAGTAGTATTTCTACGTACATATTTCTTTTTACCAAGTTATCAAAACCTTCCTCAAAAGCAAAACCTTCCCCCACCTCACAGCCGTAACACCGTAAGGTTTTCTGAACACTGACAACCCTGCTAAAGTGCGCATCCCGCCAGAGCCAGACCTCGCGGGGGAAAAAAAACCATTTGTAACCAGCAATCACATTTAAATTTGCCTCACTTCGTATTTCACAGCTATTTGTTCGCCTTGGATTTTAATTAAAAGACTTTTTATTATTATTACATAGATAACACAGATAGCATGATAGCCATAACATATTTATTTTGATCAACTCCTACTAGAACGCTGATTCCTGCTTTTTAATTACAAGAGTACCACCTGTTTTTAAGCACTCCACATGGAGGGAATTAAGAAAAATCAAACTCGGTTCTGAGCGCCAACTCTAAGGAATATCCTTGACAAGATACAAAATCTGTGGGTCGGTTTCCCGTTAGATTGCTCAATACATAGAGTAGTAGAGTATTAGAGTAGAGCTATATACACTCTTTTCTTTAGAAGAACAACTTTATAAGAACACGAGCCTCGAATTTTGGCAAAAACTAAGAACAAGCTAAGAACAAACCGAAGCTGGCCATTTTCAGCTCAATGTAAGACTTTTACGAAATAACCACTGAGAAACAATCACAACTGAGTAGCAATTGCAAAACAAGTAGATTGCACACTGATGTGTCAGATACCCAAAAGAGCTAGAATTTACAACAATTAACACAACAGATAGCAAATACAGGCTTCCAAATGATTACAAAACTAAGAACAATTTAAGAACATTTCAGGCTGAAAATAGAGGAGCAGTTAAGATTAGGCAGCATCAAACCAATTTTACTGGTTGTTATAAAAAGCGTGTAAACTAAGAAGAAAGAGACTCAAAAGACCAAAATCTCAATCATCACAAGATGGAGAGTTTTGTCTTTTGAGTCTCCTTCTTCTAGGTGCATAAAGCTCTACTCCTTGAAAAAGATATGAATTTTGCATACTGCATACTGAGTTGTCATCACATATGTAATGATCATTATAGGTTTCTGTACAATTATAATATCGATGGATAAATAAACAATTACAAATACACAATAGAGTGAGGCGTTACAAATATGAATGGAAAAAAACTAAAAACAACACGAAATTGTCACAAACACAAAATAGTGTGAAACTTGACAAAACGAACAGAAACAACAAAAAACAATTACAAAATAGGAATCGTAAGCCTAAAACAAATGAGGATGATTGAAAACAATAATAAATAACTTAAAGATATCATCATCATTGGATATCAAAAATCTTTGGGATATTCCAGTAAAAAAAGTCTTGATTGGTACAGAGCTTGAGGATTGCGAGGAAAATTGAAAATATAGCAAAACATCATAACTACTAAAGCTTCGCGTCTGATACTCATCAGAGTAGTACGTCAGGAAGAAAAGAAAATCAAACTTAAGGAATTATTATACCTAGGTGTGAATCGAAATTGGCCAATCATCTGTGGAAACCTGCCAATCATGCCTTCTGATTGGCCGATTTCGATCCTCCTCTGGGTAAAATAATTTGTATCATGACAACTAGGTATAGCATCCTACCCTAAATTCTACTAATGGTTCAGAACATTTCCAGAACATTTATGAGCCTTACAGCTAAATTTCTTATTCAAGTTAAAAATGAATATTTAAACGAAGAAAGTCCACAATACTAGGCTTGTTTGTAAATCTAGTCCTGAAGAAGCCCTGTATGCCAGGGCGAAATATTGACAACATTTATATATATATAATATTTAATCCATTTACGTTTTTTCTGTCTGTGTCGTCTTGCGTTGTTCCTGTCTCGCTTTAATGAATATTTAATCATCTTAATAATGCCTCATGCTAAACATGATGAAACAAGAGTAAATTTATATAAGGTATGTAAATAGTTTAAATGATGATTCAAAAATAAACTATTTGTTTACAAGCGCTTGGATATCTCATTAGCATAACTTTTCAGCTGAAAATGATATCCCCATATTCATGAACACGAAGATTTTATCCGATAATCTATTACTTGCTCAGACAGAAAGCCACGAATGGAACATTTCCTGCCAATGCAAATTGAAGCTACTACCTAAAATGTGAAGTTATCCCTTACAAGGTGAAGCTACTACCTACAAAGTGACGCTCAACCTAAACAGTGACGCTACCGCAAATCTACGCCACCCCCTAGAAATCGACGCTAAAATGGATCTACCCCCTAGATACAGATGATTTACGTAACTAAAAAAATACAAAGAAATTGCTGAATTTTAGCTTTCTCTCAGTTACACCCATCAGTCTTCTTACTAATGCAAGGCCATCGAGGGGGAAAAGGGGTAGACTGCCCGGATGCCCCAGCCTATGAAGGGCCTTATAAACAGAGAGGTAGTTGAGGTAGTATCCTTTTAAAAGTGAATATTTCTGAAAGTAGTTTGTTCCTTGCACAGGCTAGTTTTCAATCATGTTTTGGGGAGCCTCACTTGTGCGTCTATCTACATTTGCCCTAGGGCCTCCTATTTCTCTGAGCGAGCCTGTCTGCACAATCCATATCATATTGAAACAACTAGTGATACAAATAAAAACATACCTTGGTCGATACTGGTTTATTGAAGTTGGTAACCATCGTCATTTTTTCGTAATCTAAAGTAACATTTGACTCTGCAAACGACTCTTTCGGCTGCTCGAGTTGGAAGAATAAACTCGAGACACCACCCTCGAACAAGCTTCGGAAGTATCGAGGGATGAGAGTGCGACCAATCGCTGTAAAATAAATGGAAATAATCAGAGTTGGTCGGTTGGCTCTAGAACACAACGCCGCATATGAAAAGCATAATCACCCTGAGGAACGTCATTGCAGTATTTTGGAGGATGTTAAGTACCAAGGGGGGATAACATCAGTACGGTGGAGGATGTGTAGTACTGTAAAGGGATACTGTCTAGTACTGTGGAGTATGTGACGTACCGAGAGTGGATACCATCAGTACTTTGAAGAAAGGATACCATCAGTACTGTGGAGAATGTTCAGTATTGTGGAAATTTCTCAGTACTTTGAGGGGATACCATTAGTACTGTGGAGGATGTTTGGTTCTATGTGAGGATACCATCAGTAATGAAGGGATATCATCAGTACTTTGAAGGGATACCATCAGTACTGTGAAGGGATACTATCAATACTGTCAAGGGATACCGTCTAGTGCTGTGGAGGATTTGTAGTAATATGGGGGATACCACCAGTACTATATTAACCATCCTGCAAAGTTATCCTACAGGAAGATCGCAAGGACTTTCAATGAAACTTTCGTGAGAAAAAATTTTGTGAATTCAAAATTTCACAAGAATAAAATCTTGCATTCTTCCACTTTAGCAAATATCAAAGACTTTAGGCAAAAGCTTTTCCTGTGAAAGTTTCTTTCCTTAAAGGCATTAGAAACTGACAAGACAGCAAGATTAAAACTGGATTGATAAGCCGTGATCTGATTGGCACATAGCTCCTGTCTACTGTCATCTCTCATTAGAATTGGAATTGGGGGCATCAATTTCACAAGAGTCAAATCCCTGTAAAGTAGGGGTAATTCTTGTAGAAAACTTACAGTATTTCTTTGGTATATTTTCTAGTGAGAACTGGATGGTGAGCGTTGCATCATCTTCAAAGAATTCACTTATCAAATTATCCCAGGCCAAGTTATCAGTTTCCTACAAAAGAACATTAAATAACTTAACAAAATAGCCATTACCAAGTTCCATATCATTTCTTAATTTCATGTGGCACAAAATCAGGAACAACATATGCACCTCAAGAAATAGACTTAACTCCTTCCATTTGCGTTGCCTGGGACACATACAGAGAACTAAGTGGCAGTACTGGGTCACAAATGAATAAGTTTTGGAATGGGCTGCCAGTACATCTGGCTTATATACTCTGAAGATATGGTGGCATAGTACCCCGGGGGAGTACTAAGTATATTTGGGGTACTGGGGACGTGCTGCCCAATCGGGTATACTTTTTCGTGATTTTGGTATAACTATGGGTCTCAAATTTTCAGAAACTTGTCTAGATATGGGTATCAATGTCATCAATTTGGTATAAATAAGGATGAAAAAATGAAATCTCAATTTAAGATGGAGCAAAATAGAAACTGAATAGAATTTCCATTTAAATTTCTTCAAATCAAATGAGTTGACAATTGAATCAATTAAATTTTGTCCCTAAAGTCATGTTGAATGCATAAATACAAAGGAGAAGTGACAATGAAAAACAAACATGTTTTATTTGTTATTCCAAGTTTCATACTTCCGCACTCATCAGACAGACTACACCAATTGATGGATTGCTTAAGTCTGTCTGATGAGTGCCAAAGCACGAAACTCAGACCAACAGAGAACCATGTCTGTTTTTTTAGTATCACTTCTTTTATGCAATTCCTCTATGCCTAGCGTATATCAAGCACTTTAGCCAGGATAGGCACCCTCTCCTTGAGTTAAATGTAAATGCAAAACATTTTCCTCTTAAGTATCTAGAAGGTCAAAATGTTGGTGCACACAAAAGTTAATTTGCTGGCAATTAGTATGTGTGAATAATCAGCATCAAATAGTTAGCGTCATATAGACAAAGAATGATACCTCGGCCTTCTGCTGCAGCTTTTTGTTGAACTCGTACAGTTTATAGTCAGGTGGACCAAAGAAGGGCATTTGTCTCCTGCAATAAGGAAGTAAAGACATTTCAATATCTTCAAATTGACAACCCAAATGGGGTACTTGTTAAGACATACGGCGGGTCAGTCATATATTTTTGGGTCTGGCTTTTTCCCAAATATTCTATTTTTGGATTTTTGTCTAAAATGATATTCCAGGTGCCAAAAAGTGGTTGAAAAGCTATTAAGTCTGTTATTCCTGCTGCTTGATTAGCATGTGCACATTGATATTGTGTACAGTTACGTGGTGTATCTGTAATTAGCTGCTTTAGTGCAAGAGATTCTGGATGGGAGGGTATAAAACAACCACCCTTACTTTCAAGGATTATCTTTCGGGGAGTTGTTTCCAAACATGAATTTCTGTAGATTAAATGCGAGCATCAAACACACTAGGACCTCATGTAACTAGATGTAGAGCATGCCATGGTACCCTTTCTGGATGCAAGGCTCTTGGATCTTTCATATGCTGGCACCTTAAACATAACCTCACTCAGTGTTTTCAACTAGTTGAAAAAGGTGGTACAGTGAAAACCTGCAACTGAGAACCTAAATAATTATGAACCTCTTAGCCTAAGATTATAGAATTTTGACTATATTTTAAGAGCAAAAATTATTTTAGGTTTAAAGGTTATCAATTTCTATCAACAATAATAATGGTATTTAAGGAGTGTAAAGAGACCTACAAACAACCATTAACACAAGAAAAATTTCTGAAACACATACCCTGATGTAGGAACAGCAGTTGGCATTGCTCCACTTTGCATACTAATTTTGCCAATTTTCTTTATACATCACAGGTCTTGAAACGATATTTAACTGGAAAGTAGAAAAACAAATCCAAGAGAGAATGTAAAGTATAAAACTGCCCTTCACAGCCCTAGTGCAGCCGATCCGGTTGGTGCGGCATTGACCGGAACAACATTTGGGCCAATAGTTTATTGTTAGTGTAATGTTAGTTTAATGCATTTGTTTTTGTGATGGAATATTTTACCCCATACTGGCCTCTTTTTTGACTTTCCTAGTTTAGACCTAAATTACTTTCAAAATGAACCAAACTGCATCTCTGATAACCTAAATTCCTAAATTTTCAGGGAGCATGCCCCTGGCTCGCAAGTTTCGCTTAAGCCGGACCAACTAGGGAGAACTTCAGACCAGTCTGCTTCACAATATCAACAAAAACAGATTAAAAGCTGTTGATATTAACATGTGTAAATGAAAATGACGCGAGTGGGACTCAAACCAACAACCTCTAGTCTATAACAGAACTCTGGTGCAAATTCAATAGGGAATATTGGTAAGTCTCTCCTTAAGCTTTCCTCAAGATAATATTGCAAGGAAGAGTCAAGCAGGGATATGGAAAACAATTAAACTTGGGGGGAGAGCACAATGCTTCAGAGCATTGTTTCATTTAGCAAGAAAGACAATTTTCAAATGCACAAAGAGCAACTGTTTTTTGCAAAATCTTGGGGAATGGCATGTGCCTCCTGTGCCCACCAGTTTCTAGGGCCTGGGAATTAAGAAACAAAACTCTACATCCCGATCAGCCTGTTTTGTAGTTGCTCACTTAATAGGAGATGTACTAATCTATAGGGGATATTGCATAAGAAGCTGACGCTGCTTGAACGAATTAATACCCAAACACATTAGTGCCCCTTGCCTAACCGTATTTCTGTTTGGTTCCTGCCTACACACCCCAATCTTTTGCTTAAACAAGTAGCTTGCTAGGCTAATGAGTATGCATAGCATAGTAATTGGCACTGGCCTCAAAAACCTTAGGGTTCATCTCAGTGTCCTTGACAACATTTAAAAACCTTTTAGCATTTATATAACATACTTTAATTATTGTATTTAAATATCTTAAACTTGTAAACTATATCTTGATGTTGAATGGAAAATGAATTTGTATAGCTTTAAACATATTGAATTGTTATTGAATCAAGGGAAACAGGAACTGCAAGGCCGAAAACAAACAATAAATTGACCTGACGAGATAAGTGGTTGTGTGTGTGTACTTCTTTCTTATTGTTAGGCCTTTGAAAATCGTGCAGTTGCAGAGGGACCTGGGATTATTGGAGCCAGAGGTTCTAAGATGAGGACATACATACCTATTGCATTTCAAGCTTTAAAGCACCTTGGAAAACCATCAGCATCGGAATTGCCAAAACAAAGACTTGACTGAACAAAACAGCAGCATTCGCTTGACAGTCCTACATTCTATTCAACATTCAATTACACACACATCAGCCTCGCTTTGAGGTTTGAGAAACCTGTACGACTTGCGGCAGAGTCCAAGTAAACCGGGAGGCATTAAGTTTAAAAACAAATTTTGACCCAAGCTATATGCGTAGGGGTAAGTAATGCACAATTTTCAAGAGCGGAGATACTAGAGATTGGGGCTTGATCTAGAGGGAGGCTTCGTGATTTTCTGGAATTAATGCAATATGAACCCTCAGCTCGTTTTTTGCAGCTTTGTCTTCCATCTGGCTCGCCGAAGCTCCCCAGCCCCTTCTGCTATGCCCCACCCCTCATCCACGCGCAAATATTATTGCATCTCTTTGCAAGACATATCTAATCAATCTAATCAATACGGTCTGTACAATTGCTTGTAAGGAGTGACGGTTTTAGTGACGGCAGGGCTATTTTATATCTTTATGCAGTGGCGGTTTTAGGGGGGGCATGGGCCCAGGCCCCGGGCTTTTGCTAGAAAAAAGGGGCTCCGCACCTTTCATAAGATAAGAACAATTCTCTCCCTCATAATGAAATATATAAGCTATACTGTACTGTTTGTTTTACTTTTTATTTGGTTTTTCTATAACATATCAAGCACATGTTTCATATCTTACTACATTGATGATATATTACACTCATAATTAGCAAAAATTTGAGTTGTACAAGTTCTCTGTAAAGAAAGCGCAAATAATAATATTAGGACCAAATGTTTTACCGGGGGTAGGGACCACGCAAAAATTTTTGGGCCCTAGGTCTCGCAGTTCCTAAAACCGCCACTGTTTTTATGCGGTTTTTGCAATTATCGTACCCGAAAATTCACGATTGTCATTTAATCCTTCTTCACTCTAAAAACTGTACATGAATATATATTGCCTGCATGAGTATAGTGATGATTTTATCAATCTTTTATGAATAACAGAACGTTTTAGATAAGAACCGAAAGAAGCGTTTTGGTCTATTCATTCAAACAAGACCTTCTTGGTAATGGTAAAAATGAAACGTGGATCTTTCGCAATTTACAAAAGGATGGCGAGGAAATCGAAACAAACAAATATAGCGAAACAAAGCAATTTTTCTCACCATCCTCAATTTCTTAAACCACCAAAGACCTTTCTATAAAAGCTTGAAGAGAGAGATTTCCAAATCAACCCCTTAAAACTATTTTCTTAAAGGCAAAGCTGCTGATTTTATCCCGCCATGTTTACCACTATCAAAATTCAGAAGAATTGTAACAAAAAAACACACGTCATGTGAAGTTTTATTTTTTTTCTTTTAGGCTACTAGAGCTTAATATTCAAAATAAATAATTTATATTTGATAGTTAGAGGAAAAGAGATGCAAGCGTGTACTTTTGCATATTTACAGAATAATAGACTAGAACTCTAAAACTGAAACAAAACTTATCATATCCAGTTTTAGGCCATTGGTAACTTTAAAAATATTTCCAGCAAAGAAAGTTCGGTGGAGAGCAACTTCAGTTTGCTATCCTTGAGCTACGTCACATATGGCATTTCCCGATTGTGATGTTTCTTTCACGGGCCGGTTCGTTGTTCGTTGATTGTCCATCTCTCGCACACTGTTATTATTTCATTCAAATTGTTCACACAAAACATTGTGGCGTATGAAAAAGTAATGAGCTGCAGCACTGAGAAATAAACTTACACCACTAAGGTACATTACATCGAAGAGGAAGGAACTCTTTCAAAGCAATTTCGTAACCTTTCTAATTCTACCTTATAGCATGAAATACTCCTCGTCATAACGAGATGAAGAAAGCAAGCCCATCATACAAGAGAGAAGGGCAGGCTGTTTCCGTAACCAAACGGAATAAGTGCACGATCGTGACATCCACAGGGGGTGAGCATAGAGCCCATGTAACCTCCATTCGGGGGCCACATTATCCCATTATCAAGAACGATGTGACTATCATAGCCATGATGACCGTAACCATGTCCGTAACCGTGTCCGTATCGGTGTCCGTAGCCATGATGTCCGAATCCTCCATGATGAACGACTCCGTAATCTCCGTATCCTTGATGACCACACCCACTACCTTGCATACAGGGGCCATAGTCGTAGATCCCATGCCCTGCTCCGAACCAACCCGGGTAACCAGGAAGAGGCGCAACAAAGGCGATCTCCTTATCCTTGTCCTTATCTTTGTCCTTGTCCTTGTCTTTGTCCTCATCTTTGCCCTTGTCGTCACCTTCCTTCTTGTCGTCTTCTTTCTTCTCCTGCCTCTTGATCGGCACTTTATCCTTCCTCTCCCCCGTGATAACACTGGACAGGTCCCATTTACCGTCCCCATCCACTTTGACTGGGAGTAAAAGCACCGGCATAAAAGGCAGATTTACTTTACCTGGAACAGCAGAGTTGGTCTGGAGGGGTTTTGCTGTCGACTCGTCAGTCTCCTTTTTGTACGGTTCCTCTTTATTCGGGTCCGCATCCTGGTCTTTGTTCTTTTGAGGTGGATTCTTAAAAGGATCCCCGGGTGTATAATTGGAAGATGAGTGTGCAATCACTTTGGATTCAGACTCCATATCTGGTGTTTTCTTCACACTCGTCTTGTGGTGACCGCGAGCTGGACGGGGAGATTTTGTGGCACTCTGCTCTTCGGGATCTGCTACGTCGTCTTCGCTGCTTCGTTTCTTCATATCTTCCAATTCCTGGCTTTTGCCAGTGTAGTATTTGATGTCTTGTATTGTCTCGGGAAGATTTTCTGTTTTGGTCGCTTGCAGCAGGAAATTCTCTCTCTTGGTAATGAAATTACTTATCTGATTAGTTAGCGTAGATTTCTCAGTTTGGGCATCCGAGTTCGAGCTCGTTGATTCGGATTTGTCAGCTTCTGATGAAGATTGTGCATCTTTTTGTTCCGCAGTTTTCTTTGCTGTTGTGTCGCTATTTGCAGACTGATCCTTTTGGCCTGCTGCAGCAGAACCTTGAGATTGACTCGGTGCTTCACTTTTGACTTCACTTTCATCTGCTGATTTCTGGGAATTATCCTGTGCCTTTCCGGCAGTATCCTGCGTTTTTTCTGCAGTATCCTGTGCCTTTTCGGCAGTGTCCTGCGCTTTTTCTGCCGTATCCTGCGTTTTTTCTGCTATATCCTGAGTTTTTTCTGCAGTATCCTGCGACTTATCCTCTGCAGCGCTTTTTGCAGAAACAGCAGCACTGTCTTCGTCGGCAGCAGCTCTTATTTCCCGATCGTTCCTCAAGATCTGCGGATAATGATCAACAAGGGCCTTAACGTACCCGTCGTAATAATCTTTCGAGTGAGGCAGCTCACTCTCCCGCTTCTCTTTCAGCGGCGCAGCGGTTACTGCGACCGCCATACAGACGAGCAACACTATACATAACTCTTTAGGCTTTCTCATGACAAAACAGCATTTATTTCACAATTTTAACGAAGGCTCCTATTCGAGTTTAACCGTGAACAGTTTATAAGCGAGTGATGGAAGTCAAGAAAAATGTGATCAACTCGGTGCCGATTGTTTTCATCTCGTCAATGCGTCTACCTGTCGTGTTTAACCAGTTCAATGAAGCTAGGCCATCGGATACAAACAGTCCAAATCAGGTTTCAATCAATGTTTTCGTGATTTTCCCGAGCACAAAGAGCTTTCTTATTTCCAATCAATGAAATTACCAATCAAAGGTCGAGTAGTGATCGTCATCCATCACATATATTTGGAATTGTAGCTTTGTCGTCTACTAGCATTGTTGATATATACATGAATCGCTGTAAGGAGAAAGTGTACGCTGTACTATTTTCTAAGTAACAATTTTCATAATCTGTTATCCCTCCCGTACATTAGGAAAGAAGTTGTATCCTAGTCGTCTATTAGAATAATTGATATAATATAATAATGATAATAATATGATATATGATAATGATAATAAATTTATTTAAAGTTGGCTTTGCAATAGCTACATTTTAGTAAAAATAAATGCTAATTAACGCCAACTATCTAAAAACATACAAATTTAAAATGCACTAGAAAATACTATTATATACAATTTTAAAGTCCATACGTAAAGTCCCATACGTTTATATTTATACCGTACTATTTTCTGAGGTAGCAAATTTCATTTCCTGTTATCCCTCCCGTACATTAGGAAAGAAGTTGTATCTTAGTTGTCTACTAGAATAATTGATATTTATACCGTACTATTTTCTAAGTAACAAATTTCATAATCTGCAATCCCTCCCTTACATTAGGAAAGAAGTTGTATCTTAGTTGTCTATTAGAATAATTGATATTTATACCGTACTATTTTCTAAGTAACAATTTTCATAATCTGCTATCCCTCCCGTACATTAGGAAAGAAGTTGTATCTTAGTTGTCTATTAGAATAATTGATATTTATACCGTACTATTTTCTAAGTAACAATTTTCATAATCTGCAATCCCTCCCGTATATTAGGAAAGAAGTTGTATCTTAGTTGTCTATTAGAATAATTGATATTTATACCGTACTATTTTCTAAGTAACAATTTTCATAATCTGCAATCCCTCCCGTACATTAGGAAAGAAGTTGTATCTTAGTTGTCTATTAGAATAATTGATATTTAAACCGTACTATTTTCTAAGTAACAATTTTCATAATCTGCTATCCCTCCCGTACATTAGGAAAGAAGTTGTATCTTAGTTGTCTACTAGAATAATTGATATTTATACCGTACTATTTTCTAAGTAACAATTTTCATAATCTGCAATCCCTCCCTTACATTAGGAAAGAAGTTGTATCTTAGTTGTCTACTAGAATAATTGATATTTATACCGTACTATTTTCTAAGTAACAATTTTCATAATCTGCAATCCCTCCCGTACATTAGGAAAGAAGTTGTATCTTAGTCGTGAACCAGAATTGCTCATATTCTTGTAAATCGCTGTAAGGTGTACTATTTACTAAGAAACGAATTTCATCATTTGTAATTCTGGATATTTTCTTTTGGGAAGAGCAGATGCACAATAATTCAGAAATATCAGCGAGAAATATCGGAGAGGCTCACGTACGCTTTATCAAAAAGGGGGTTTGACACCGGCTACCATCGTAGAGATTCCTCACCTCTCTACCATCGTAGAAGGGTGAGGTTTTGTAAGCATAACCACTTATAATACCAATTCGTCTAGAATGACATCTAATATCACGATTTCAACACTGCAAAGATGTCAAATTCTACGCTGATGTTTCAAAATCATGAGAAGTTTTGAACCTATAAATATATGGTTGTTACTGTACACTCTTTTTATAAGAATAATTCTTTAAGAGCACGAGCCTCGAATTTAGCCAAAAATTAAGAACAACCTAAGTACAAGCTGAAGCTGCCCATTTTTAGATCAAGATACAATTATAAGAAATAACAATTAGACTAAGAAATAAACATAAAACATGAAAATTGGTGACACCCTTGTGTGTCAGAGAGGACAGGAAAGTAAAAAATATTCGACAATTCAACACAAATGATAGCAAAACAAGCTTACTAAACATTGTAACAGCAAGAACAATTTAAGCCTGAAAATGCAAGAAACTTTGAGAACAGCCGGCAGCTTCAAATCCAGTTTACTGGTTCTTAAATAAAAAAAGTGTATTGACATCAATTGTTTGCATATGGCTTTTCTAACGCGGATATGGACTTTCTTCTTGGAGCTGGAATTAGCCCTTTCGGAGTTGCGCAAAGAACTGGTAACTAGTACGGTGCCCGATGTATTGTGGGATAGTTTTTTTTACATTATTATGATTATTATGATATTTTGCGGAGCTGGAGATTCTTACAGAGCAAGACCCGAGTTTGCACTCCCTCAAAACCCATCGCTAGTGCTAGTTAGCAAACCTTATCGCCAGATCATGCTGGTTGTTGATGGGCAAAAACCAAACTCAAGTGACTTCATTGAACAGCATATCACATACAGATAACAAAGAGTTGCGTAAGTTCTTATCTATCAAAATATGCAACAGCAACCTGGGTTAGTAAGGACCTTGGAGAAATGAAAGCGAAAAATCATCACAGCATATATGAACAACTATCCCACAGAGATCTTATTTCATATCATATCAATAAGTTGATTAAACTCAATATGATACATGTTACTAAATTCTACGTTCAACCCTTTAGAATGTTCAACACTCTAAAACTTCTAATTATGATCTTTTAATAATGACTACGAAATAACTTAGTTATAATCTGCAAGACGTTTTACGTTATCAATTACATACACTAAGGTACTTTGTACTAGAATCGGCAACTAAATCATCCTAAGGACACAAAAAGTATTACAAAATGATAGCAATAAAATGGAGTGAGGCTACGTTCACATTTCAAACGTTTTTACAAGGGCCTGTAGGTGAATCGCCACGATGGGAAGTCCTTGAAGTGGGGGTCATCAAAGGGGGTAGAAATCCGCCGTTCCGCGCAATTCCCAGCTAAAATCCGCCGTTTCGGGGATTTGAAGGATAGTTGATTATGAAATATATGAAGAATTCCCTGAAAAATGTAAATCTTTCTAGAAATTTCGTATTAGAACAGTCTTTGGATGATTCAAAACTTTTAAGTAGCCAGAAATACCGGAAACATAGCGAAACGAATACATGGACAGACGAAAAGATTAAGTAATCTATGTGTTCGTTTCGCTATGTTTCCGGTATTTCTGGCTATTTTGAAGTTTCGTATTCCGTGTATAATTTTCGAGAGAATGAATCCGACCCAGCAGGAGTATAGAATCCCGACGTTCCGTCGAAAAAATTGCAAGAATTCCGTGAATTTTTGCCCAATAACGGAGTCCGACAAACCCTGATAGCCCCCACCTTGAAGTAAAGAAATGGCATGGCATGGAACCTTTCCATATTGAAAGATAGGGAGTAAGTTCGAATATCAAGCGAGGATTGCCGAGTGGTTACATCACTCGACCCTTGTTCGAAGGGTCCCAGGTTCGAAACCACATTCAGACCTGTTACGAAGTGTGAGGAGAGAATTAACCAGCTCTCTGTAATTCCAGGTAAAAAGGCAAAAAGGAATCACGAGGTGGGATCACGTTGAGAGGAAGGACCAGGGTCGCACTGCTCGATTAGTTTACCTATTAAGTAGGCCCTTTGTGCTTAGCACATAAACCCATACCTTGCGAAGATAATAGGCGTATGTGCCTATCAACTATCGACAATTATCAACTAAGTTCACATTTGGCAAGCTTTTACTGGTGCATGCGCACACTAGTAAGAGGCCATAACAGGAAGTCCTTGAAGGGTTAATACCAAGAAACATCTCATTTCCAGGCTTCTTATAGTGATATTCTACAAATGCGTATATCTGTCAGAAAAGGCTTATACGTAGTTAAAGGAGGTATAGTTTCTAAATCAGCGTTTCAACTTATAAATAAACTTCTTAAGTATCATAAACTCCATTATCAAAGAAGGCATAATTTTGTTACGGGGCATAGTTCTATTTGCCAACCCAAAGAGCATGGCAAGAAAAAGCACCCGACAGTGTGACCGCTGGTCGCAGGAAATTTTTGACTTGAAATTCCAGCAGGAAATGTTTTGAAATTGCTTACTTTCTTCAAAGCAACAAAAGAGCAAAGCATTATATTCTGTGTTTATATGTAGGAAGTTTATGGTACATTGTGAACCACTGGCACTCAGGTGATTTTTCGAAATTTTTTTTCGAAATGATTTTTTGAAATGTGTTTTCGTGCCCTGCCAAAGAGGAGCAAGCATTGTAGGTAATTAACCAATGACTAAACAATATGTATAATCTCTTCGATTGAATACGGAAATGACAGACTTTGGGCTTGCAGAGATGCAGAGATTTGCGAATTCTTATGACTAGGCCCACAAGTATAGACCAAAAAATTAAATCTTATAAATTCATGATTAATAAATACACTTATGAAAAGGAATCAAACACTAAAAAATCAAATCCTTCCAGAGGATCAATCGAGTTAAAGCAAGCCTGAGATAAAAAAACAGACAGAAAAAGCTAATAAGGGTGCACAACCGTAAATTCTCGATTTAGCCCCCTCTCGATTTAGGCTTCCCCCTCAAAAATTTAACCGAAGCTTGATAAAGAAGGAGGGTTTTGATCTTGATCAGGTAGAATAGTTGTCGCGACGTCAAAGACTCAAATACAAACAGAGAAATACTGCTGATAACATCTTTCGCGCATACGTTCTCCCACCACTTCCCTTCTTACCCCCTTCCCTCCCTCAAAAAAACTGGATGTCAATAAGTACCCTGGGGGCCTAATAGAGAATATACGAATAGCATTCAACACATTATGAACCCCTCCCCAGCAAGATTAAGCAGCATAAGAAAAAATGACATACCGTTGCCACAGCATAGAAAAGTTCTACTTTTCGTTGTCTGAATGCTCTGAAGCAGGACTAGTCGGCCTCGATTCCGACGTGCCATAAGAGGCAGGATTTGCGATGTCTGTCGTAGGATTTGCAAATTCATCTGAGCCTTCAAGAATGCTATCGGTATCTGGCAGGTTTTCTCTTCCTTCCTTTCTCAACTTGTAGATATAAATCCTGCAATGTATCAAGGAGACTTTTATTGACCCAGTCTCTCTAAAGAAAGTTGGGGAACATCCGGATGGACCACTGGGTACACCACGGTTTCTTAAAATAGATGACCCCTAATTCAAGAATGACGTTTTTTAGATTGTACATACAGCCTAATGGAAGCTGAAAATGTATTTCTCGAAATGAAATTAAGCTTTGAAAGTAAAGTTTCAAAATGCACTGGCAAGTTTCATCTAAAACTCGAAAATAATTGTGACACGGTTTCATCCAGCAAGGCAGAAATATCGTCCTCAAACTTCCCACCTTTGTTAAGTATTCAAATCTAGCAATATTGGCAAAGAAAAATCTGAATTTGGGTTTTAATCTTTTAAAGAATATTTTGAGAAAGTAACAATTCTAGTAACTTAAGTATAATCTTGGGAGGTATTTTTTTAAAGAATGAAATAATGCAGAGAATTTTTCTTTCTGTGAATATCTGGCAATAGGTATGAGGTATCTTCACTGAAAATTTGACCAAGCGCTCTGCAATGATTTTGAAATACCACGTTTTAGGCTTACAGCATTAAATCAAGCACTTTCCTATCAAGACCCATCTACCTTAAAGGGTGTGTGGGATTTTCAGTCTGCTCCGGAGGAGGCTCCCGTGATGCCTTGCACGCATAGTAAAGCACATGGTTTAGATTTTGAAAGCACTCTTCTTGTGACGTGAATTTGTAAAAGGATAGCAATTTTTCGAATATGAAAGAACTACTGTGTCTTTTCTTCTTACTTTTATCTGCTTGATCCTATCAAAGAACCAACTTTACAGATAAAGGGATCTATGGTACTAATTCATTTATTCTGCCAGGATACACTCTTTTTTTTTCCATAAGAATATCTAATTTTTTTCTGAGCCTCAATATTCTTAATTTTTTGCTATTTTGAGCCTCGGAATATTCTTAAATTATTCTTACGGCAGAAAACACGGATATAGCAATAAATTGTTATCATTGTCATAAATGCCAAAAAAGCACACCAACAGTATTACAAATATTGTGGATAACAGAACAATGTCCTTATTTCCTGTAAAACAGAGCTCATCGACACTTGCATCAAAATTTAGGTGAGTGTATTTAAACCATTCCCGGTAAAAAGCACACCAATTCATAAGTAAAGAAACACTCGCTAAAATCTTTTTCCATAAGATCTGAGCCTCGCAATATTCTTAAAATATTCTTAAAATTCACCGATTTCGAGGCTCATTATTCTTATAAAATTTATTCTTATAAAAAAAAGAGTGTATCCCGGTATGGCAGGACTATTTTGAAAGGGCCCTAAAGTGAAGTAAAACAGAATTCAACTTACGCGTTCAGTACAAAAGGAATGGTCAGGAAGAAGGCAATAAGCAGAAATGTTGCACCAGGATGGCCTTGTTTGTTTGCGAAGGGGTAGAACGAGTTGAATGCGAAGGCGCCGGCGAAGACGCAAAGCATCTCCAGCGAGGACACGGCAGAAAATAGAGACCCTGAGGAAGAGAATAGCATTTCTGAATTGAGGAAGAAGAATAGCATTTCTGAACTGAGGAAGAAGAATAGCATTTCTGAACTGAGGAAGAAGAATAGCATTTCTGAACTGAGGAAGAAGAATTGCATTTCTGAACAAAATACATCAAATGTCAAAGAGGTTAGCCGTTAAGTGTTATAGTTAGTTGTGTTGAGACCCGTCCACACAGTAAAACACTGTCATACAAATTATCGACAAACTTGGCCAACAACAAACATTGCAGAATGACATTTGAAACATCTAAACAAGGATTATTCTTACCTTGCTCGTCTGTGCCAACGGTTTTAGACAAAATGCCACGAAATATCGGACCACAAGTGCCGGATAGACATCCAGCAAAGCAAGCTAAAAACAAAATTTCTGATATGAATCTGAGTTGAGAGTCAAGTAAAAACATACTTTTGGTGCAAGAATATTGGAAAACTAAGTGAGCGTGTGATTCAAATTTCAAGTGGTCAGAGATATGCCGTATTCATATCTATTTATGCGTGGATATTCTGCCAGGTTTCTCAAAAACTATTTAAAAACTAAGAAATCTTAGACCCAAATAACAGCAAGTTGATATATCACAAATAAATAGGCAACACTTCGAATAAAGTGGACTAACTGCTCAACACGTCACTTCCTTTAGCCTCGTAATCATGCAAACTATAATGTATGAACTTTCCTATTTTCTTTTTCTATTGTTTCGTAATCCGTTCTTCACCTCTTGTGATAAGTTTATTTGTTGGTCAGTTATATTGCAAATGTCACAGACACACGTCTTTTTGCTTGCTCCTTGTCTTCAACTCTTCACACGTTAAATTGAAGTTTACGTAAGGGCTGATCTAAGGTTAGGGCTGATCCTTCTTACACTAACCCGGGGGTGGGGGTAAATTACTTACTGTAGGGGTGTACTGCATTAATGTAAGTATATCCATGAATAATACCATTCTATTTGGAAACAATCTTGAATGAAATGGTGCAAAGACACCCCAACTCACTCTGGCATTTCCCAATTATGGCGAGATTAGACCTATCTTCATGAACGAGCTATTCCATACATTTCACACAGATACTGTATACGGAATTTGATATTGAAATTGTTTCTATGTTTATGAGCAGGATACTCCTGTCCCAGTTTGATGGCATTCATCCCTCAGTAACCATGCTGGCAGAAGGATTAGAAAGGTCTCGTGAGAAAGTACAGACTTGATCTTTGGTGAAAATAAAGTTGATCAGAGACGTAAGAACTGAGGGCATCGAAGACACGTGTCCCCAAAGATTCGGAAAAAACAATGAAATACCCTATTTACTTTTAGAAATTGCCTCTCTTCCTTAATGAAAACAGTGTCCTCGAAACGTCGTGCCCCCAAAATTCCTGAAGTTGATAGAATATTAAGGCGTAAGGGAATGGTCTTGAAGAAGACGTCTTGTCGATAGAAAAATGCATCAAGAAATGATCGGCAAACAAACCTATGTAAAGCAGCGACTTTGTCTTTGCAAATGCAAGCAGCACGTAGAACGAAGCGTACGAAAGCAGGCCAGCGACAGCTACAAAGTATTCTGGCATGCATTTACCCAGAAACTTGATTCCCAATGCAGCTCCCAAGCCGAGAAGCATGAACCGTGTGCCAATGAAATATCCAATCTCGATCGAAGGCCAGCAGAAGGGGGAGTTAAGCACATAGAGGGTTATCACCTGCCCCACTCCCATGGTCAGCATGTTGATCATCAGGGCGGCAGCAAGCATGTAGCCTATTTTCCATTTGCCACTGCGTGGTTTCGTCAGAACCTGCCAGACCCTTTTCGGGTATCCAAAGCACTCCTGCAGTGGTAAAAGCGGTCAATAGTAAACATCCAATACGTATGGAAATATGATAATAATGATAATAATAATCTAATTGTTTAAAGTTGGTAGTATACAATAGTGCAAACCAAGAGAAGTGTAATAATTCATACCAACTATTTAAATACTTTAATACTACTACAAAACCTATAAATTTACAATATTTTCTATATTTTTTCTAATCTTTTTGCAACTCTGCAGGCACATCCATCTCCCTTCCGCCCTTTTATTTGTTGTTTATAATGGGAAGACGCTATAAAAGCTCTTTACCACATCAGGTATGCTATCCCAAAGATATTAGGAGCCCCTGGATGCAACAGAATTTGCCCAATTAGTTATTGTTTGGAATCTTGGTAATTCAAGAGAAAATTTTCGAAATTTGGGCCTACATTATGTTTTTTTGGGGATAGAACCGGAAACATGACGAAACCTAATTGGGTCACTAGACTCCTAGTGATGATTGGTTGTTTCTCCTAAAACTAATCATTCACCTCCTTTCTGATTGGCCAATTTCTATCCACATCTATGTATCAATATTTGTTAGGTTTTGTTTTCTTTCTGGGGTACTACGTTGATGAGTGTCAGATGCAAAGCTTAAGTGGCTATAATAATCTTTTGCTATGTTTCCCATTTCCCCCTCAATCCTTAATTTCTGTACCCATCAAAGACTGTTATATGATTTTTATAAGAAGACACAAAACTTTGATCATTGACAGTTTCTGAATAAAAGAATAACTTTTCGTCCAAGGGAAACATATTTGCCCATCAACTATGAATACACTGCTTCGATTAGTCTACCTATTAAGTGGGCCCTTTGTGCTTTGCACATAAACCACTACCTTACGAATACAGTAAGCGTACATGCCTGTCAACTATCAATGCACTACTCGATTAGATCTTTGTGCTTTGCACAAAAACCAATACGTTACGAGGATAGTGGGCGTATCTGCCTATTAACGATCAATGCACTGCTTCAATTAGTATACCTATTAAGTGGGCCCTAGGTGCTTTGCACACAAACCAATACCTTACGAATAAAATAAGCGTATTTGTCTATCAGCTATCAATGCACTGCTTCGATTAGTATACCTATTTACTGGGTCCTTTGTGCTTTGCACATAAACCACTACCTTACGAATAAAATAAGCGTATTTGTCTATCAGCTATCAATGCACTGATTCGATTAGTATACCTATTCATTGGGACCTTTGTGCTTTGCACATAAACAAATACCTTACGAAGATAGTATGTGTATTTGGCTATCAACTATCTTAACACGTTCATAAATCATAAACTAATCAGTAAAAAAGGGGACAAAACTGTAAATGAGTAAAAGCCACTTTACCATTCCAAACAGATTCTTGATACTTCTGCTGGGTCTCTGCAATGACTCGGGCAGTACAAAGGTTCCATATAGGAATGCCAGTATAAAACAGACCACGACAAGGATGTACGACTTCTTGAACCCAAGGTTACTGATGAGGTGTCCACTGCTGAAATTGCTCAACATTGCAGCAGTAAATACGACAGCCTCCAGTATACCTAAAAGATGAATAGTAAATGTTTCAGTAAGGAATAGTAGAAGTAACGAATTGTTTTCAATAGGTACCGAACTGAAGATTGGGAGAAAAATTGAAACATAGCGAAACATTTTACCACACAAGCCTTGCATCTGAGAATCGTCATAGTGGTGCGTCAGAAAGAGAACGGAAATCAAACCTAACTAGTCGTAGTGATGTAGTGCATGTTCTTGCAATCCATTGCATGCTATTGTGCCCTTGCTTGAAGCAAAGCCTCTTGTAGCCGCCTTCTGCAAACTAGTACCTTATAGTAATAAACTCACTCCCTCATTTGGAACTTATGAGTGGTCAAATTCATCACTTTAGCAGCCTCTTTCAGCTAATCATAACTTTAGTAATTCAAATACATGGATCCCATACTGGCTAGAGAGAAAAGCTTGTTTCTCCATTAGGAGTCTTTCAATTAAGTTAATTGTTTGTCTCACTGGGCCCCTTATGAAGATTTGTTGTTTTTCACTTCAGGTATCATGCCCAAAATGGTGAATGGCTATGTTTCTCTTTCCACTTGTGGCTTTTAAGAATGGTTTCGTATCAATAATGTTCTACAGGAAATGAATTCTTCCTTCTTCCTGAAGGGTTTTTTAATTTTTCCCTTAGGATTAACTGTTTTCTGACATGTCAGAGGTTTTTATTTTCTATCATATGGACCCCAAAAACCACAAAATGAAAAAGTCCACAAGATCGAAGTCCATGCACCCATCTATACGATATTTAGGAAAAAGAAATCATTATGAATTATTGATGGCTAGAAAGTACAGCTTTTATTTGACTGATTGCCAGAAAATGTTTCATCATATTCAAATATAACCATTATATACCTGTTTTGAGTTTAGGGGCTATTTTCTGAGATGGATAAAAATTGCTTGTTGTTCTAGTGAGTATTTAAGTTACGTATACATACAAATCGTAATTTTGTTGTAAACTTAATTTAGGGTCTTAAATTTTTCTGTAGAATCACCTTACACGTTTTTTTTTTAAGGAACCTTTTTTAAGGAACCTACACCTACATGTAGAAGGTCGAACAACTTAAGGAACTTCTACTACTAAAGGTCCAATAACTAAGGAACTTTATAATTATAATATTGTAACAACTTCTGACTCTCATTAACTTGAACATTATGTAGGCCTGACCTAAGCTTCTTTGTGTTGTGTAATATGTTTTCTTATTACGAGTTTATTGCAAAATGTTGAATTTTAACGATTTTCTTGTGTCTGTACTAATTCCTATCCACTAAATGAGTACTTAAGATTAAGGAACTATTAAGGAACTTTTAGAACTAAAAAGTGGTCAAAAGAGGCCTCAAACTAGGCCCTGAGCTAGGTTTCTTATAATAAAAGAAGCGTGTATCTTTGTTTTGCACTTTTCAGTAAATAAAGTCTGATTGGGTTGGTGAAGCCACGCTGTCCAGAATATCTAGCACTGAAGTAGTTGGTTTACATGCCAACATTCCCACTTTCAAATGCAGCAATTCAAGCTACCTGATTTATAACACACTAGGAAGTCATAATAAATATCTGAAATGAAATTACCAAGGCGAAGGGCTCGTTTATCCTTTTCAGTTGTGTCTGCTATGTATGCCATGACAGCAAGAGTCAAGCCAGTAAAAAAGCCTCCGAGACCGTTGAAGAACGACCCAACGTATATGACGGGTATGGGTAGCTCAAGATACATGGTGAGTAAGACTATGATTGACTCCAGGACACCACCGAGAAGTCCCATAGAGATGACAGGCTTTCTTCCGACGTTGTCAGACCAGGTGCCAAGAAAAAGGCACACAACTATAGAAGGGACAGTATTGCTCATTGTAGCTCCTATGTGAAAGTAGGCTGTTGTTTTCTGGACCTGAAAAAACATAAGGCAGAATCTACATACAAGGCAGATAATGCTTGGTTCAAAATCAAGAGAGGGTATCACTTTCAAAGGTTTTTCATTCACTTAATATGAAATGCTAGGGGGCAGGAGCATTGAGACAGGGGGTAGAGGGGTAGAGGGGTAAAAGGTCTGGGGCCTAGGTCTGGGGCCTAGGCCCGCAAAATTCTTAAGCAATAAATAATTTTAACAATATTTTTAAAAGTGCCACAACTGCATTTTCCTTCAAAATTTATCCACCTTTGTTAAAGCGAGTATAATGATCTATTTTGACATGCTTTGTTTAAAGCAGAAAGTATACTGTACATAACTAATATGTTCTGTAAAAGAATGTCGTTAGAAACTCATTACATATGCGATAGCATTGTTACCCTATTGTCAGAATTCCAGCTACTAGAGGGGATGCCCGAAAAAATGAAACAAGGTGACCATAAGTATGTTAATAATAGATCTAACATAAGATATTAATTCCGAAGTCTGCAATTCAATGTGCTGGAACAGTGCTCAATACATTGGAAGTAGAGTGGTAGAGTGTACTGAGAGGGCGAAACTCACGAGGTAAACTCTCCATCCTCACAAGCCTGTTTGGTGGTTTGCCACTCATGAGGACAAGTAAACTAAGATGTCAACCCACACCCATTTGGTCAGAAAATACCTAGAAACCGTCTTTATACATGCTTCTTTTTTAGACACAGATTCTAATCAGGGTGTTGAACTAGCGTTTGATAGTAAACAATGCGATTTCTCATTACCTTTTCCTGCAACAACTTGAGAGTGGAATTGAGATTCCCCTTGCAAGTGGCTTGTTCTCCAGTGAATTGGTAAGGGAAGCCTTCCTTTACACTGATGCAGTAGTAAACATACTGCTGCAGCAGGGGGACGTGCAACATCAACGCAAATACGTATAAGAAGAATGCCGGCTCTGTGGCAGTTCTAAGAACTTTCCGCCAGCTCTTCCTTTGTATAGTTTGCACATCATCATTCATGGCCTTGAAAAATCAATAATAAATAAAATACATATTCATCGACATAAATTCACGAGATATATGCTCCAACATGGGGAAATCTTTTCTCACAAGTGGGCTATTCAATTCTTAAAGGGCCTCATATTCCATTCCAGCATCATATTCCAGCACGCCAGTCACTGTCCTGAGGACCATTGGGAGAGGGGGTAGTGTAAGGAAACAGGGCAGGGCACAACCCCCTCTTTAACCACAAATAGGTGGTAGTTGTAGGCAGTAGCGTAGCCAGGGGGGGGCAAGGGGGGGCGACCGCCCCCCCAATGATCAAAAAGTTGGTGTCTGAGAAAAGCCCAAATCTGCAATAAAATCAGCACCTCAGGGGGGGGGGGTAGGTTAATCATAGATTTAAACAAAATTATTCCGATAGGAATTTCTTTACTCATAATAATACGAGAGCCTAACGATCTAAGTTTATAAAATACTAATAGATAAATTCAAAAATAAACTATACTTGTGTAAACGTTTCGATATTCATCTTCATCAGTATCTGTTAAAGACCAGTTACTGATGAAGATGAATATCGAAACGTTTACACAAGTATAGTTTATTTTTGAATTTATCTTTACTCATAAGATATTTGATCAGTCACGTAAGCACATGTCCTGACAGCGTCTTCAAGATAATTAGGGCCTTCAGTCAGGGGCGTCCCCAAAGGGGGGGTCCGGGGGGGTGCAGTACCCCCCCAATACTTCATGTGTCGGCACATAAGGAAATTTTGTCGGCACATCAGGAGGCTAACCATAAAACAGGCGATTATTATTCGGATCACCTTGTATATTTTTTCAATATTTTTTAACATTTGTCGTCATTATAATGCTTTGTAAATAGAATACCAAGACTGGAAAACATAGAATACATCTGGAGAAAATCTGTCAATTCGAATTAAGGCACTCCAAGAAACCCCAGGCTAACCAAAATAGCACTGTTGTTTATAAACTTTATAGCTATTGTTGACAAATCAATTTCCTTGTTTAAACCAATTTGTTGAAAATTGTAACCCATGCCCATGTCGAAATCATAAGGAAGCATAACGTTTTGGGCGGGGCATCCGAAGTATCAAAATTATAGATTCAACACCTACAGGGTATTTATTTCAAAGATACTAATTTTGAAAGTCAAATCAGAACAGAATAAAATGGATTTAGCAAGCGGATCAGCGACAAAGCGTAAAAGAAAACGAATTATTAAACTGCAATGTCTTGTGTGCAAAGATGTATTCGACGATGACTGTCGACTAAAGCATAACAGAAAGAAGCATGCCGATCTTTTAGGGAAGAATGGAAAAGTGGAAAAGTTGGCTTTAATTTGGGTGACACTGAAGCAAAGACGTATACTAATCTCTTCGAAATAAGCAGTGAATTAAATGGATTCATTAACTAATAGAGCTATTATTTGATTGAAAATAGACGTTAAAACTAAAAGTTTGATTCTCACTATCCTAAGTTTGGTTTGTTTATGTTTTAGTTAGTTTAGGTAATTTTGACCACACCCTAAAATATCCAAGGTTTATTGTGACCGCACCCTTTTCGTCGGCAAATTTTGAAGTTGTACCCCCCCAAAAAAATTTTCTAGTTTCGCCCCTGCCTTCAGTGCAATTTTGATAATCGACCACACCAGTTACTTTTGTTTGAGGGTCATCCCTTCCTTGTTGGGATGGGTTTGGAAGAGTCAAAATGCCTTGTGATTCATGAGAATTGTTTGTGCTATTGTGATTCCACTGAAAACCGTTGTCTTTTCAAAAGACATCGCATTGTTTCTTAGCGTTAATTTATATCGCTCTCATGGTACGTCTTTTTTGAATAAAACCTAGTGAAAGCGAGGACATTCATTTTGGTTTTTTTAGTTTGGATGCGTATCTCCTCGTGCTGTGTACTTCGCTAGGCTTAGTGTCATGTCAGACCAAATGTCAGAAACAGAGATGCAAGCTGATTTATCTTCATATTGAACCCCTTCTTTCCCATTCCAAGTAACAGAATACACTTTTTTCTATAAGAACAATTTTATAAGAACACGAGCCTAAATTTTGGCCACAACTTAACAACAAGCAAACAACAAACTGAGAATGATAATTTTTGGCTCAATATAAAAATTTTACGAAATAACCATAAGCCTGAGAAATAATTACAAACAAGAAGATTGAAAGCACACAGATAATGTCAGATTGTCAAGAGCGTCAAACTTTTAAACAATGAACACTACTGATAGCAAAAAAAGGCTTCCAAACCAATGGTAAAAGGAAAAACAATTTACGAATATTTCAGGCTGAAAGTAGAGGAATATTTAAGAACAGCCAGCTTCAAATCATATTTACTGGTTGTTATGAAAAAAAGAGTGTACCAAGAAATCATGTTATTGCGAAAGGACCAATACAACCAATGCACTGTGCGTTTCCATATTTGCAATAATTAGAATGAATTTATATCTATTCCCAGTATTTTGGTGACTTGGTTCTACAATTATTAGAATCAATTTTGATACATTTTCTAATATTTTTGGTGACTTGGTTGTAAAGTTAAAAGTTAGCAAACTTCAAAATTACCCCTTGGTTAAAACCAGAGCTGGTGCATTAGCAACAGTGGATTATGTTGTTAAAATATAAACATGACAATGTCAGCTATTACCGAAGATTGCTGACCAGCACACAAACACACAACGTAATTGAACGTTGAACAGACTGCTTTTTCTAAAGTGACTTGGCCATTATTATAGAGTTATACTTTCAATTGAAAATAACACTGTGAACTCCCTCGGAACTCATGAATCATCAAGGGATCCCTTGGTAACAATCTCTTGATGAAATTGTGTGCTTGTGTGTAATCCTGTGAAGTTGCAGATTACGCTTTCAATTTTGCAGTATACTTTGCACCATTGCTGGCAGCTCCAGTTTTGCCCTGACAGCAAATACAGAGGTTGTTGTTTTATACCTTTGCAACCAGGTCGCAAAAAATTCTGAAAATTATACTAAGATTTAATCCTATTAATGTAGATAAAGAGAATAATGATTTTGAATTTGAATCAGCTTGCGTAAGAGATTTTTGAATCTGTTGCGTTTCTTTGGGACACTCGGTACGTAACACAAACATATTGTCAAAACTTAAATTTGTCGCTCAGAAGGTTTGCTTTTGATTAGAACTTAAGTTTCAAATGAACTTTTTAAAGAAACATTCCTTCTTCGTGTCCCTCAAATTAGATTTTCCTTCATGTTTCATAAAAAAGGGCTATCACCTTTCAGCTTTGAAAATATTAAAGTACTGGAGATTGAAGCCCAGTAAACGTCACCACATACAGTTCCTCTAAGCTTAAATGTTAAGTATGCCTTGTGCTTGGCATAATTCTATCACAAAATAGTCAATTATTAGGACTTTTCTAACTAATCATTCTAGGGTGGTCTTTCAAAAAGGAATGTTTTCCGACGTTCTGAAGGGCGTGGCCCAAAAAATTTTCCCGGGGGCAAGCCCCCGGACCCCCATTCTTTGCTCGCTTCGCTCGCTGTCTTGCCCCCCCAAATTTATGACCCTGGCTACGCCACTGGTTGTAGGCTACTTATCTAAAAACATTTCCTAAGAATTCAAAGTTTCAGCTAATATTCGAAAGGGGAAATATGACATTCTTAGAGAAAGTGGAAGCCAGGGCTAAACATCTCTTTCAGCCACTTATTTTGTTCTCTGATGGACCCCTTTTTGGCTTGAATGAAACGCTAGGAGGCACTAGGGCCAGGCCCATGGCCCCCTTGAAACTAGCACTGGGTCTGGGGGGAATGCCATATCCAGAAGTGCCCATTTTAATTGTAAGTAACCACAATAAACCACACTAATTTGATTGAGCCCCCTTATTAAATAAACCCCCCTTTTCAGGATGAGTTAAGCCCCCATTTTCAGGATGAGTTAAGCCCCCTTTTCAGGATGAATTTACTGATTTCAAGCCCCTCTTTTCAGCATGAATTAAGTCCCAACTTTTCATAGATTATCAGAAAGTCCTCAAAATAAGAAAATATTAAGAGTTTTTGAGATTCTAACCGGTCTTTGTGCCTCTTTCGACTCAGCATTTCTATGTTACAGTGTTTTGATCAAAATAATGATAAGAAAATCACCGCAAATCTTTTAGGTACTTACACCGATTTGCCAGCGAGCCTTGCAAAGCAGTTGAACTCAGTGCAAATACCAAATTGTTCAAAAATCAAAAGACCAGTACACAAAACAAAGACGATCTATCTTTAAACCTCAATTCAGCAGGTTGAAGTATCTTGTTCCAGAGATTGCAGCTGCAAGGCACGGAGCGCAGATGGTGGACACATTAAAAATCATAATTTATGAGAATTTGAGCAGGATATCCCCTTACCGATGAGAAATTTTTAGGATGCATCAAAACAACCTTTTCGAAACATCTTTTTGAAACCAGATCTAACCACCCCCCTTCCATAACCCTTTCCCTCACCCTTCACATCACACTCCATAACACTATCCCCTATCAGGATCCTAACCTTAACTCTTCCCCATGCCATGACCCCACGAAAACCCCAAAAAATATCCACAATCAGGCTAGGTTATTTTGGTGCATCTGAAAAGTTTCCTCCTTACCTGGTAATTACACTCCGTATTTTTCTGTCTCATTGTTGTTCTTTTGTCAAAGTCAGACAAGAATTGTTGAGGATTGCAGACGTGGAGTAAATATTGCCACTAAATACTTCTCCTAGATTCAAGATCCAAGACAAAGGATTGAAGACTTGAGACGCAGAGATAAACACCTAGAAATCTTAAGGCCCTACGGATTCAGGTCCAGTCCAGAGACAAGGACCCAGAAATTGATCCCGAAAACAAAGGTCGAGGGAATAACAGAAAGATACGTAAAAAGATTAAGACCTAGAGAGGAAAACTCAGAAATTAAGATCCAGAACTTAGGACCCAAATCCAGGACCTAGGAATGAAGGTCAAAAATTCAACAGCATTAACTATCATTAGAGAACTCATTTTCTTTATATCATTATCATGGAAATAGATAAACACTGTTAAAAGGTTTTTTCGGTTGAGAACTGTTTTTGTTGGTTCAAAATCAATCTGCAGCATGTCAGGTTCTTGGAAACTGTAGGTTGTCAGGTATCATGCGCAATCATTCAGACTTTCCAGCATTGAAGCTTCTATTTCTTTGATTTTTGAGGTCTATAGGGAGTTTTTGGGAATTTTTGAGGTTTTTTGTGGAATTCCAGGTATAAACTCACTTATTTTCAAGAAACTTAGCAATTCTTCTCAAAGGTTTCTTATTATTTCTCAGTATTGTTATTCACGAAAAATCCCAGGACTCAGTGTCTTATAAAGAGTTTCTTAAAAGGCATATTCATGCTGTTCTGACCTGCTGTACCAAATAGACAAGTGTGTATGATGCACTCTTTTCTTTATAAGAATGCTTAGAATTTTTCTGAGTCCGACTATTCCATTGCTTATTCATAAATATCCATCGTTCTTTGGCGACTTTGACCCTTAACGTCATATCAAATTTCTTAATTTAAAGAAAATGAGTGTATTCATATGTAATCAATTTTTCAGATTTTAGAGGTATTCAAAGATTTTTCAAGAGTTTTCGAGATTTTCCAGGCTAATTTTCAACAAGTTCTTAATGGTTTTTAAAAGATCTTTAGTTGAAGGGTACGAGATTAAGCATCGTAAATCACCTGCAGGGTTCTTCAATCTTTAGTATAAAGCAAATTCCTTACCCTTAGCCTGTTTCTCTAATTTCCTTACCCTTAGTTTGATCTTTAATGGGATTGATCTGATGCTATTCTAGTTACACTAGGGGGCTCTCTAACCATTAGCATATCAATCGAGAGAGTTCCTTCTTAACGAAATTTCACATACAATACATGACTACTCCATCTTTTCTTTAACTATTATTCGTTTTGAAAATCAAATTCATTTTTGTAATTTATGTATTTTTTTTTAATCGTGTATGTATTTTTTTTTAACCTTCTTTATTTATAGTTAGTGCAATTCTAGCGACTCGCGTTGCAGATAAACGTTACAGAAAAATAAATTAAATATAAAATCAACCTAATGTTTCAAAAGCTGACCAATTCACTTGTTCAATTTATGTAGCCAATGGTATTGTTTGTGGAAATTTAAATAAATGACCACTGAAACTAAACTGAAACTGCAAATCGAAAAGCAAATCGAAAGAATACAACAAGATGTTCAGGTACAAGTTTATGGCATAAAACAACGTTTTGCTTACAAATAACCATTTGAGAAGTATAACGATTAATGCTACTTTAATAGTCGTCTTCATCGAAGAACTCCAGATCGTCCATACCATCGTACTCCATCCCTTGGAAGTCGACTTTGTAGCGAAGCAAACCTGGAAGAAAAAACAAAATGAAAATATAATTCTAAGGGTGGGTACACCGTATTTCTCCATTCACACCCCTCTACCCCTCTCTACCAAGTCCCCCTTCAAAATTTCAATCATATTCATCTATTCAGTAGACATATGATGTAACAAGACTTAATAAGTTGAATTTTCATTGCAAAATGTTACAACATCAAATACTCATTTATGACTATTAACATACTGCTGATAACAGCAGCTTAAGGCCAATCCATTGAATGGACTAGATAATGAATCAAAAAAATCACCTACACTCCAAAAGTTCACAAGAGGGTATAGTTTGGTCTCCTTTTAATGCCTCATTTCATTTTACTATTTTTCTCTTATTACTTTTAGATTAAGTTTTCATATTTGTATATTGTAATCAGTTAATTGTTGTCCTTAAAGTATGGTATTTAAAAAAGCATGGCTCTAACTGATGGGGCTATCGTGCCTAGAGGAGTGAAAATGAAAATTTACATAATTGTGCCAAATGCTCTCTATAAAAACCCCCTTAAAAGTGCTGGATTTCAATACGCCTCGGGAGGGTGGCTTAAAAGAGAGGTTATAGCAGTTGATGGTAAAGGTGTGCTGTCCTAACATCAAAATGGGTACCCAATTTGAAATTTAATAAGAAGGAGTACATACAGCCTTCGTAGAGACTTTTTGGGAACCGGGGAGGAGGGAAAACGAGAATAACAATGAACCACAAGGACCAATATCCCCCTCGCTTTCTCTCCTCCCCAGTTCCCAAAAAGTCTATACATAAGCTAGGGTACATACAGTAGTACGATTATTCGCTACTCGAGAGTAAAGCGATTTCAAATGATGTAACTGACCTCCAATCCCACCGAATCCCTTGCAAAACTGAGCTCCTTCTTGGGATTTGTCAGTTACGATTTCAAGATGTGCTCCTGAAATCAAAGTATTAAACAATGAATGTTAAATCATAACTAATTAATAAAATCCTGATTTGAATAGAGATGATTCTAACTCTTCTTCTAATTCCATTTCTTTCCAATGAAACAAAGTTATGCATCCCAGTTTATCTGCAGAGTTTATTACCCTCAATGCATGATGGGTGTACCTCTTGATGACACATCGCCATCAAAACTAACGACTGAAGCTACGACAGATTTAGACCATTGCAATCTTAGTAGCCATGCATAGCTAAGTAGTACTTTCTTTGATTCTTTTCGTGAAATTCGAAAACTGCACTCAAATAACTCACCGAAAGTTTTATAATTATTTGCGAGCCATTCGATCAGTGACATTTTGTCAACTATTTCCATTTCAACTCCAGTCTACAAAAAATTGATAATAAACTGATAAAGAGCTACTGGCAGACTTTTTGAATTCATGTACTCTCTGGTCTCTAATAGACGTCCCCCCCGCTTATTAATTTTTAGAAAATTTTCCACCCAGGACATTCTTATTCCAACAACCCCCCCGCTAATTAATTCTGGCAACGAGTTCCAAACAAGACAAAAGCAACACACACAAATTCTGAGCCCAAAACGTTTCAATACATAAAATAAATTTCCAATGTGCACAATAGTATGGAATGTCCAACGTTGTTAACAATCAGGTGCTAATGAAGATGAACGTAACATTTTTGATAAGTTAGAGGACATTTAGAAGCTGAACTTAACAAGAAAAGTTCTTGTGCTATCGTTATTATGTTATGTTATTGTTAAAGCTTCCGTTGCCAAAACGAAAGTTTGGAAAATCATTTTTTTCCAACCCCCCTTGGCTATTGATTTTTGAAATATTTTCCAAACCCCCCTATTATTCCAACCCCCCCGGCAATTAATTTTTTCGATTTTTTTCCGACCCCCCCTACTATTCCAACCCCCCGTCTATTAGAGACCAGAGAGTACCAAAATATCAGAAATTATTTTGGACTAGCAGAAAAGTTTCGACTGGATTTGGGTGAAAAATTGAAATTTGTATATTCCAATTCTAAGATGCAAATACAATATATTTCTATGCCAAAATATGACTTTGTGCAGCTTACAGCAATCTGATAGCAACAAATTATTCAAATTTTTTCAACATCTAGCACTGAGGATGGTTTCAACTGAAAAGATTTTGCCAAATTTTAATATGTTGTATATGCGATTCTAAATCATTTTTTATGGTAAACCTTACTACATAAAAGGTAAAGTATTCTTGAAAATCTTACTTCTTTGTCCAGAAAATGAGTTCTATCCTTTTCTTGCTCTGTGTTCAACATAAGTGTCTTTTCATCTACAAGTGAAATAAAAAACTCCTTGTATATACAATGTGCGCCATGAAAAATGAGACACATTTGATAAGCTACAGTAGAATCCTGATAACTCGAACATGCGATAACTCGAACTCTCGCTAACTCGAACAGATTTGGCATTCCCCTGAACCTTCAACACTACTTACATATGAATATACCCCCGATAACTCGAACCCCCGAACATTCACTAACTCGAACAAATTTTTATACCCGCTGCGGCTATTTCCTCTCGATAACTCGAAATTTTTGTGCCAAAGTACTAACAACAACAATGACAACGATATTTTAATCACAAACTCTTCATTGAATCAAGCTGTTTTTTCAAAATAGAGACAAAGTTCTTATGTCCAGTGACTTCAAGGCTGCATGCGACAATTTAATGCTTTCCATCCCCCTGATTGCACTTATTTCCAGTGATTTCGGCAACGCACTTAGCTTCCGAATGACTTCGAAGAAAGTAGAAAATTGTTTTAGAAAGACGGCCAGTATCTCCTTTCTCCAAGTGTCCCAAAATATCTGCATCTTTCAGGACACAAAAATCATCCTTATCTAGAGGGTTTTCAGGTTCAGAACGAACATTCAGATATTCATTTTGCTTTGACGTCCAAAACTCCTTAAACACATGGTTTCCTGTGATGTGTGTTTCGACAGTTATAGTAGTTGTGATGTAGATTAGCAGTTCTTTTGTAGAAAAATCGTTTTCAATGAAAAACTTTCAAGTTCAAGTTGCATTATCGTTCTGTTTCGCTATTAAGACATTGTTGTTGTTGTTCTCTTCATAAAATCCCGATAACTCGAATTATAGGCTGATTTTCAAAAAAGTTGATAACTCGAACATTCATTAACTCGAACTATTTTGATCGTCCCTTGCATGTTCGAGTTATCGGGATTCTACTGTACTATAAATTGTATAAGTAGACCAATTCTAATATGGCTCATTCTTTAACAGAGTCATGTAACATTTTATAGCCAAGTTACAGCCACTAGAGAAGTAGTCCTAGGTCATTCTCAGTGCTATTCAGGCAAGAGATAGTGGCCAAGGCTGTTGCAGAGCTGATTCATACGAAACGAGTACTCATCAAATGTTTTGACGAGGGTAATCATGTATAAGGCCGTTTTCTGATATCCCCTTAACATGTTGAAAAAATGTCTTAATATCAAAAATATATTGAACAACATTTTATTAAGACCCCAGATAAGTTGGCCAATAATTGTTTTCCTAATCCTTTTGAATCTGAGACCCGAAATACATACTGACTTCAAATTCATACCCTAAACATGCTTCCTTCCTTCTCCACAATGGAAGACCCCAAAAATATTTACATATGCAAATATGGAAAACCCCTGGCCCTGATAAAACCAACTTTCGAGTTAGATAATGTGACCTATCTCCCCATCAGAGCCTCTGAAACTGACTGTCTAGGACTTTAAAGTGTGGTCTTTCTTTGAATAACCGAAGATAAGAAACGGAGCGGGTGATTTATTCAGAAACTCATATACAACTTACCGCCACTGGCATGGTTCTTGAGGTTGATTCGATTGCAGTCCATATTTTCCCAAATAATCAGAGTTTCTACAGAGCCCATTTCAAGTCCCTACAATGTAAAAATATGTGCTTAAAAGCACTGCCAATAACTGGTGCAAGATACAGAGTTTTAACCAATTACTTTCTGAAAATCAGTATTTCAGTCTGTAAATGACAACATAACAGACGACACCAAAGCATTCCCTTAAATGTGACCTGCAGTACTGATGAAAGCAGAATATCATATTGCTTTCAAAGTCCACTGAAAAATTACCTTCATAGTGTCTTCAACGCCGAAACAGTATCTGCCAGTGTCTTGTGAGATTTCATCAAAGTATCTTCCTTGAAAAGCAAATGGAAAGGAATTAATTCATTGCGCATTTATATATGGACCCAATTAAAATGCATTAGTCACTGGGAGAATATGCAAATCCAATGCTGCATCAGATCAGAGACGAAAGTCGATTCAGCAAAAAATGGGAGATCTTATTTCACGCCGAGCATGACAGGAATATACTTCTTGGCAACAGAAAGCTACCAAAACTAACAACTGCAGCATGACAGCAGACGCAAGAGATTTTGGACGTTGCAATTCTGGTAGATATGCTTTTATAAGTGGATTTAAATTATACCAGAGCAGGCTACTGCAATTGACATATGCCTCCACCGGGTCTCGAACCCGGGTTTGTGCGGAACCCGGGTTTGCAAGGTTACTGTGCTAACTTATTGTCCTGGTTTATGACAGTGGTTAGCGCGCTCGCCTGTGTCTGCACAGACCCGGGTTTGAGATCCGGTGGAGGCATGTGTTAATTGCAGTAGCCTGCTCTGGTATAATTTAATTACCCGTGTTAGACAATGCCTTATGAATTAAGAATAAACTTTTATAAGTGGCATATTCCTATGTTGCATTTCACGAGATGATATCCGCCATCTTTTCCTGAATGGTCTACTTGGTCAGGTGAGTCACTGCATCAAAGAGCAAAAATATTGTTTTCTATTTCTTTTTCTTCAAACGTACTTTCACGCAAAAATGATGTTAACTGTCATTCGCCAAAGTTTATGCTCTAAATTTGCCAACTTTTGTTCCCGAGAAACTTTCAGCCATTAAACCTTCAAATGCATTCAGCTTATATTGAGAGTACCCGTTTATAAGAGACGGACGTGGGCATTGGTACAAGTAATGTTGTTGTTAGCACCTACCTATTAACTTTTTTTCTTGAATAAATTTAACGTTGGATAGGACCTCGGCAGATAACTCTATTGCCTGAAAAGGAAATTTCAGGTAGTTTGTTCATGGGTGAAAGAAAATAAAGTTGTCAATTATCAATAGTAGAAGATGGCTCCAGATATCTTAGAGATTATAGCAAAATATGAATTTGTGCTCAAGATACCTAGCGACAAGCCCTTCTGGTTATCACCCCCCAGGGAGAGGTTGCAAAATGGGCACTTGTTATCAAATATGGAGCAACTTTCTACTACAAGAACAAAAACAACTGTTGTACAAATGGGAGCTTCAAACATTAGAGCCTCATTTTGTACGATATGTAGTAAGGTAGGTAGGTAGGTATTCATATTTAACGTGGCTAGCTTGCAAAAGTCTGAGAGACTTTTTTACAGCAAGGGCCACCGTCGTTTTACCATCAGTCCGCTGCAACTACCTGCAGCAGCTACCAGATTTCCCTCACATGGCACTGGTCGACCTGGGCTAGCGTTACAGACAGCAACCAAACTGTCCAGCGCGGTATTTGAATCTACGGCCGTTCTGACCTTTGGTTTACGAGTCAGACGTCTTAACCACTCAGCCACGCGCTTGCTAATGTAATGTAGTGCATGCTAACATGGCCTTGAAATAAGGCTGCGTATAGCCTTTTGTAGGATAGCACCTTGAACATAATATAATACATGATTTAAGTTAATTCCAAATTAGGCCAATTCTGGCGTAAGTATCTTTAATTTAAAAGATGCAATTCATATCACTTCAGGGGCTTTGACAAATCATTTGTAAAATAATTGGTAAAATATATTAGGCCATTATAACATAAAACCACTCTCTCACTCACCTGGTTAAACCCGTTTTCTCCACCATAAGATACATCAACAACTTTTAATATTTTTGCTTGAAGTCTCTGTAAACAAATTAAGTTTAATTCTTAAAGCAATATCTGGCTAGTCAAGAAAGGGCTAGTCAGGCTGGATGGGAAAACTAACATAAAACTGTAAGTAAATGGCAAATTCAAAATCAGGATAAATAAGGGGGACATCATTTAACTAGCAACAAAGAAACTTTTGAGAAATCTTTAACCTTATTTTGCTGCGAAGAAATCCTTTCTTTTACTCCATTTCATTCAGGCCTAAAGCGTTCTCCCTTCTTTTTATCCTCATTCCACTTTGAATAAACTCCTTATTTGTGTTGCATTTTATTCAGCCATATATAGGTGAGCTACCGTTGGGGGGCCCCAATAGCTAAGTTGGTAATACAAAAACGAGGAGCCCAATCAGTGGTCATGTGTTCCTACTCGGGTCATTCTTATTCACACAAATTATCACAATTGATTTTTCAAATACAACTTCCCCATGTAGAGTTTCCATTCTATATAATAGTTTGATTCTGGATAATTTCATTCCAAGTGAAGATAGAAGGAGCTAGAAGGCTTAATTTCATTGTTCAAACTATGGGAAAGTACCTCCATGGGGCTCTTATTTTCTTCCTTTGGCAGTCACATTACCGTAAAAGACACTAACTCTAAACCATGTGTTGTGGTCTTCTTTCATTCTACATTCCCATGTGTTCACATTGAGAAATTTAGTAACAATTGGGGACACTTAAAATGTACTCTTCCTAGTTTCAAAATTCTTCTCTCCCCGTTTAGACGAAATTCAAGAAGATGATACTTACTTGATCAAACATGTCAGATTGACTCAGTTCGGATTTGAAATCTGCAGATCCTGCAATTACTAAGCCTGTGACATTAACCTGCAAAAATATTACATATTTGCTACATCTATAAGCATTCACAAGAAATTCTTTCCCAAACCTTGGGACCTTACCAACCATACCTCAGCACTCTAATCATTGCTCCAGCAGGACAATAAATTATCCAGTTCCAGGCTTATCCACATTTAAAACATTAAATTTTTCTTCAGAGCCATGATTAATACATCTGTTAGGAGTGCAGAGGGTAGCAGCAGTTAATACTTCCGGAGGGAGGTGTTCTGCTATGCATTGTCCTGTCATGTATCATGCTGTGCTAGTGCCATGATATAGCATGCTGTGCATTGCGGTTTCATATCGATCATAAACTAAGAAAACATAGGCTACATTTGACAGCAATCAAATTTCTAAAGTTCCCACCCTCCTCTCTTTCACTCTTTCTGTTCAGTACCCTCCTCTTCTTTTCTCGTGGTGGTTCTTCCTCCGTGGGACAAGGTGCATTGGCCGGAAACATTTTCCCTGTTTCAATCTACGCCAATCCAGATACCTTACCCCAGTAGAGTATTCATGGTGCATAAATTCATAAGGAATGGTCTTAAGTGGCAAATATATTCTCAGAAGAGGCTTCCACAACTGCTATATGCTCTTAACAGGTTCTCAAACCCAGGACGTTCCCTACCATAGACCATTCACTAACCAGTGACAGTGTAACATTTGGTCTTCTAGGTTTGCCATAATTGGGTCTCATCAGGAACATTGCCCTAGCAGGACAACAATGGCAGCTGGGATTCTACTCTACCAAAAACCATTCCTAACACATTACCTCAATTCTTAGGGTCTCTTTATATGGATGGGCTACCCTGGCCGCCGAGTCATTGCTTGGCGCTGACCCAGGACAGTTTTTCCACATGTTAAAATAGACTATCCATTCTCAAACCTGCATGTGCACATGGAAGTGGTAGTTTTAGGTGGGGCCAGGGGGGCATGGCCATTAGCCCCGTGCAGCATTTAAGTGTAAAGGGCTCGTTTTTGGTTTCTCCTGGGAGTGGAGTGATATGGCATGACAGATTTGCCCTGGTTTGCAAACCGAAAGGTTAGCCCTGGTTTGCAAACCGAAAGGTTAACATACCTTATCATTTGAAATAAATAGCTGGACTGCTGTCTCCGCAACTTTACGCACGTAATTGTGACGTTTTTCCATACGCAGACGAGCGAAACGCAAAGCTGACTGCCCTCCTCTTCCTAAAACAAAACCATAAAATACCAAAATGAAAACATCTTAGTGCGAGGTAAATAGCTACCTATTTTGGTTCAACAGCGATCTATTAATTGTCTGTTGTAAATGAAGCAGAAGTTTCCAATACATGATACAAGTAATTGCAAAATCACTTAAGAAATTACTTAGCCGTTTCTTTAGGGCCATCTAAATTGATGGAAATCCCTCCTCTGCCAGGGCAGTGGCAAAGCATATGTAAGCCAATGCACGTCTGACTTAAAAACTAGGGGTAGTCTGGTGAACAGGGGTGGAATAAACACTCTGGGACCCCTTGCTACTATTTCTAGGTTTGTAGTGTATGCTACTGTGCCCCTTAGAAAAACTCCTAGCCTTAGTCAGGCAAGCATGTTAAACAGAAACTGACCTGCTCAATCACAAATGGGAGTAATAAACATGTGATGACCTCTTACTAAAATTTGTAGTGATTGTAGTGCATGATAACATGCCCCTGCTGATAGCTTGTCTTAAATAGCCAATAAAGTTTTGAAATCACTCATTCTCCTTTCGAAAACGCACTCCTGTATAGCATAAAGTTTACAATTAGCTATTTGGAAAATATCGAATAAAATTTATCAAGATGTTTAGCAATGAAAAGGTTAAGCTACAAGAAAAATGTTTAGCAATGTCTAAAACTGCGAGTCACAACAGAACAAATAAGATCATTCAGAAGGGATATTAAACTAGGGGTTCTGTGCCCCTGCTGCAAGTAAGGCTGCTGGCCTTTCCTAGGCTAGCACTTTTAGCGTGAATTTACTTCATGAAATTTCAAATTTGCATCAAGAAAAAATACACAAAAAGCTCACCGTGTTTTTTTGGTAGATCAACAGTGAATTTATGCAGAACGTCTCGTGTGTTCCCGCATAATGTCCCAAAGAGGGCACCATTTCCATCCATGACGATGAATCCAAATTTACTATCATCTTCTAACAACGCCGTCAACGCCTGAGTTGAAGAAATGCATCAAATCATTACAGAATCAATCACAGAAAGAGTCAATGATAACAAATTTAATAATGATAGTTACACAGAAGTGGACTCAGGAAATAAATATATCTTTGTTGCATAGTTGTAGTTTCGGGCATTCATGCGATCATCAGACAACTAGTTCTAATAGACTACTTATAAATATGAAAGTTAGTATCACATATTTACTCAAACCAGGGATAGGAAGGAGTGTTGAGAAGGGGGGGGGGGGGATTTAGTAGGGGTGAAAGCTGGGCTTCAATGACATCATACATGACTTTGCAAACATTAAGGTTGGTAAAATGTTGTTTCCAATTTCTATAGTGTTGTATCTCATGTTTATATTTTTTTAATGATTTGAAACCATTTTCCTGAACCCTTGTTTCCTTTCATTGTTGAATGTTTGATCAGGGATGATTATTTTGAGATCTTCCCCCTCACATTCGGTTGACCTTGGTTCTATGTAATGCTCCAGGGCCCGAGCTGGCTCTTGACGGCCCTGGCCCTGGGGATAGGAGTGAGACTCATGCCAGTTGTCTGTTAACATTAGTTGTCAGCTCCCATGAAAATAGCATCTAAAACAAGCAAAGCAACAACATAATTAACTATCAAAAACTGTTTATTAAAAAGATCAAATAAGCTAAGCTAAAACAGACCTACCTCAGTGTGAAATTTGTTATCACACAAATATAAGGAAGTGTTAATTGGTTTGAAGGGTTCGAAATCAATATTCACTTTCTTTTCTTTGCCTTCTTCTGTGACAATTGTCCCACAATATATAACTAGTCCATTCCCTGGAACTAAAGATAAATGATATTATAATATTTACCTAGAGTCCCAGAGTTACAAAGTTTAGCTACCTTGCAGTGACTTTAGAGCTATAATTATCTGGATTGGTTACAGGAAATCTATCGTAGCATTTCTGTATACTGTATGACATACTGTAAGGGTTTGAAAGTATCGAAACGATGACGTAAACATGGCCGCCAAAGCTGTGATGGCCTAAGGGTCCCTGAATTTCATTGGTGATTTTTGACCTCGTGACTTGTCCGCGCTTCAAACTTTCCGCGCAAAAACAAAAACAATTTCTCTCATGACCTAAAATTGTATCACAAAGTTTATTTCTTCGCTTCTAAAAAGTGTTTGAAGGCCAAGATGTTAAACATGTACGGGGAAGGAATATTTTCAATGGATAACGAGCTGTATCGCAAAAGTTGATTGTAAAGTACTGATTATTTGAAGGAATTCAGTTATTTGCTGCTGAAACTAATTCCACGTAAGTTTAACTTTATAATTTCAACCACAAGAGCTTGGAGTCACTAACAGGAAAGTGAGTATTCATCAAATAAACTTTGTTGTTAAAAGGGCAAGGAAAGTTTTAAAACTCCCCTTTTCAGTCCACCAACAAATGTAAACATTACTCTGTAGTTTATGACAAGTTTCTAGCTCCAAACTTTATTCTTCAAAAGGCAATTTTATCCCTCTTTGCATTTAATGTAAATTTTCTCTCAAGGCTGTCTTGAAAGTTTATATCTTCCGAGCTTTAATTTAGGTGTTCAGAATTCAAATTATTTTTTGATAACGTTCAATCCTTGTACCAAATTATCTTGATTTGTTTCTCAGTTTTGCAGCAATGAAATTTAGATAAAACCCTTTTATTTTGAAGTAATATTTTCAATATAAATCCTCAACTGCATTTGATAGCAAAATATTCAAGAAATGTTTACATTTTACTAACTTATATTACTATGCTCTAATCATCTTCTCATATTTCTGTGGTTCTGAACCCTCTTGACCTTTTAATCTTTAAAAGGGACTTCAAAAGGATTTATTTCCTCTAAATTAACATTTTGTGATACTGTGGGTTATTGTTTTTATATTTCTGATGATAATTTTCATTTAGGATGTTTCTAGGGGTCAAAAATCATAACTGGGAGTTTAAGGCCTAAGCCCAGCCCTTGCCTTAACTTGCCATGTTTACGTCATCGTTTCGATACTTTCAAACCCCTACAGTATATCAGGGCATAAGCTAGTTTCGAAAGGCCCTGCTGTTTCTATATCAAAGCTTTTGGGAAAGTTCAAAAAGGAAGAAAGATACTAACCTTTGTTGTAAAGTTTGAGACGCTGCTGTACTGATGTGATGGCTCCTAAAACTGACAACCTGGAAAAAATCAATTGAGCATAATGATAATGGCAAATTCATCTAAATCTAAGTGAGATTACAGTGTTTAGCTAAATGAGTCAAACAGTGTGTGCCTTTGTGGGCTAGTTCCCCAAACCGAAGCAGCTCAAATTCAATTCAACTTGCTTATTCATCAAACCATCACAAAGCTCACAATGATGCATTTAGGAACCTTGTAGTCTGGTATATTGCAAAGCCATCCTTCAAATCTTTAGATTCAGAATATGAATTTTTTGCCAGCCGGTTTACGATTCTGATGAATGTCAGACGCTAAGCTTTAGCATTAAGGTTTCGCTAAAATGATTCCAATCATTATCGCGATCCTCCAATTCTGTACTAATCAAAGAATATGTCACTTTAATTCACTGTTACTGCCTTGCCCAACATATAACAATGTATTATTGCACATTGAAGAAGATAGACCATGAAAAACAGGACTCCCTGGAAATTCAGCAATACATGCACATTTCATTGCATTTCTAGGTTCATACAAATGGGAATGCGTACCTGTGTGATTGCACTCATCAAAACTAAATGTATATTTTTCTTTAAAAACCTCTTGAATTCATAACTTCGCTTTAACCCACCTATTAACCCTACTCTTGATGTTTGATGCAGTGCCAAACTCATCTGCCAGCATTTTCGCAATTCTTGAAACTTGATCTTTTGGTGGGATGATAAGAGATATCATACTTGTTCCATTGCTAGGGAAATAAAAAATGATAGGAAACTTTGTAAGTAGGACAGTGGTAAAAAAATAAGAGAGATATAGATAGGCTGGAAGCTAAGTGAGTCCATGACTATATTAGCCCTTGAAAAAAAGGAACATATGGGAAGTCTATTGGAAGAACATATGATGTATGTAGTTAAGAGAAAGATTTCATTAGAATTAATTATTCCATTAGCATCATATAATTGAAGAATAGTAGATGATATACTAGCTGCTCCTTTGCCTTTGCCCTTTTGGGGGGAATTCAGGAATTTTAAGAACAATATAGAACTAGGGTAAATATCAGATTGCACCGAAGATATCTGGCCTGCTTCCTCCATAAAACAAGGTTTAATTGGCTGGTTTTTCGTTGTTTCAGCAAATTTCTGAATTGTTTTGGCCTGGTTATAAATTTCCCAAGTTTGATAGTTCAGGATTCAGGGATTGTTTGGTATTTCAAAATTATGTTTCTTATAATGAGCCCATAGAAAAAATGCTAAGACAAAGTGAAAAACAAAAGTATTTCATACAGACCCTCTTGCCCTTTGTAAACTTTTAATAAGTTTCTTCACTTTCCATATTTCAACATTTCGATCAACAGTTTCATCACTGCTGGACATCTGAAACCAAAAGTAGCAATCATGAAGTAAAATTTATTTTCATTTTACATATACATAAAAATAATGATAGTGACAAAAAACTATGTTTGAATGTTAAAATCTTAAGTCATATCTATCCATCTATAATTTAATCTAAAGACCTGTTGGGTACAAGTGTACGTAATTTACATACATATGTTCTAAAATGTTAGAAAATTAGCTTTAGAAAAAGACTTAAGAAATCGAAGAAACCAAATAAGGCATATTTTGGCATTTATCAACCTATCATTTTTACAACCTGATCTTATATTCTTGCCTGTTAGCAAAGTTGCAATACCTCCTTTAGAACATCAACAAGAAATTATGATCAGCTAAAATTGCTGCAAAAAAATTGTCAGCTATCTTCAGCTGAAACTATCTGAGGGTGGATTTCAAGTAGTGAATATGCCAAACGTTATGCCAAAAGACAAAAAACATTTTATCTATTGTTTTGATAGAGTTCCATGCCAAATTTGGTGTAGGCTATTATAGATTCAACCCAGGTGTTTAGTCTCTGACAGACAGAAGTCAGAATTACCTTTTTGATTAATGCTGATCTATTTGAAAGTTCAGGCTGGATTTGTTGATAGTTGATAGGAAATTTTGGAAATTGGAAAGGTTGGAAATTTTGTAAAGTGAGGGGCTGAATAAAATAATCGTCGACTTTGTCAAGGGCAGCATGTGTTTAAATTGGTTTGAACAAGGTGATTAGTCAAACAAGACAGAGAGAAGACATGTTAGCTTTCTCGACTCTCAACTTATGAACAACTACAACAGCATGCTCTATAATTTTGCAAATCTCCCACTCCAGATGATGAAATTAGACTGCTGTTATAAATAAATATGGGAGCAGATAAAACTAATATAAATCTGTGAAAATCTAGTAGAGCAAGCTAACTGAGCAGCAGCGATCTCAGCCCCAAATTTCGCAAACTATCCATTGTGGGATCTATGGTGCACGGTAAAATTTAGGGTTTACTATCAGTATAGCAGGGGAAGAGTTTTGAGTCAGGCTTTGGGGGGCTATACAGGTTTACGTGCATGGAAAATACAGACCTAGAAATAACCTATAATAATATATTGTTTAGATACTAGTGTTGGATCTAACCTTAACCTGGAATTCTCAACAATTATATCTACGCCAGTTTACTATTGATGAGACCTCGGGTGCACCGCCAGAGCAACTTTCCAATATTCTATCCTATTGTCCTTTTGTTATTCTCTTGTTATCTTTGGTGCACAAGTGCCATACTCTGCAGTCTGGGGTTATAATATACTTAGATATTTCATTTCTATTCCAGGCTTCTATTTTCTTCTTTATAGATTTTTTGGATTAAACTCAAAGTAGATTCTATGAATTTTTTTGATCAGATACATATATTATATCATATTCAATATAGAACTTTAAGGATCTCAAGAATAATAGATGGCCTAAAAAGCCGATCAATAGGCCTATTATTATGATACATGAAAGATCAAGCTTTTCCATGCCTTTCAAAGCCAACTTTGGTGAATGTGATAGCCATAGACAGCAGAGAAACATGTATTTCAAAATCAGAGGGAAACTAATGCATACCTTGATCGTACAGTTCCCTCAGATCTCTTCCTCTCAGATAATCGCAAGTCAGGGCTCTGCCACACACAAATACAGTCAGTCAAAAAGAATGCACCTTACATGTGAAGGATAATTTCTATGGTGTAACTTTCCAGCCTCACTTCGATTTATAGCCTCAAGTTCACGCTTGAATTACTACAGGTAAAAACTAAAAGTTTTTAAATTTTTAACTTATCTTTTATATTTTAGTTTTAACTTAGTTTGCTGCCATAAATCATTACTGTTACTACCGTTACATCTTGTAACGTTGGGTAGTGAATTTTGCATTGATTTATTACTTATTTCATCTTTCACAAATTTATGCAGAAAACCTTAACATGTAGAAAACGAAGTGGGGCAGAAATCACATTACACAGCAAATTGAAGAGGACTTGCGAAACATTACGATTAACCTGGTAATCAAAGATAGTGGCAAGAACATAAAATGTATCGAAATAAATGACCATGAATATGAATAAATTGCAAAGCACAGGAAGACATGTAAAGAAGCTTTCGGTTGACCATGCGTAACAAATAGATAAATAGATGTTGTTGTTGTTGCACCGAGACGATGATCTTTAGTGCTCAAAGGGATTTTGGAAATCTGCTAAATGCCGGAACGAGGTGGAATATCAACAAGTGCAAGGGTTCGGACTATTTGACTATGGGCCATTCGGTTGGGCGCTAATATGGTCTCGACTCTCTGGATGGCCCAATATCAATATCTTGCCGAATATCAATGTCAATATCTATACCCAATATCAATATCTTGCCGAATATCAATGTCGGATACAATGATTACAATTAAAATGTTCTACAAGTCCCTATTGAGAACACACTTAGAGCAAGCAACGCAGTGACCTATCCTGTGTTAGCCAGACAAGAGAAACCATTGGAAGCTATACAATGACGAGCTACTAAATTATTTCAAGAGCCGAGAAAGATGAATTATACAGACCGACTGAAAAAGCTAAAATTATCGCCACTGTAATTGAAAATGATGTTAATTCATTCGCTACAATGAGCGGAAAACAAAAGTTTATACACACCTCCTCTCACCTCCCAACAACATATATATAAAGCTTCGTCAAGCTGTGGCTAAATACGCGAGGGACGCTTTTGAGGCACGGAAGAACAACTTTAAAACTTTACCGTGATCGCATGAGCTATCATTCCTTTGTTGTTAGTGCCACAAACGTAAAATTCATTGTTAAAATTATATGTTTGTGTAGTTGTTTTTTAGATTATTTCTTTGTAGTTTTGTTAGACGATTTTGAATTATAAAAACATGAAAAATGAATTGAATGCATTACAGACGAGCTCGAGGAGATACCACTGAAGTAAGAGCCTTTTTTAACATTAATACTGGGAGGGGGGGGGGGGGGGCAAATGCACGAACAATTTCTTAAAAAAGGTTCTGATTGAAGTTTAAAAAATACATTCGCGGTCATTACAGAGTTGATGCTTCTCCTTTTGCGCTCCACATCGGTCAGCCTACTTCTAGGGTACTTGATTTAAACTTAATAAAATAAAGTGCAATAAATTTCAAATGGTAAATTGGTCAAGTAAACTTATTGCTAACAATTTCTAGTGATATGGAACGTAATGTTTCATCTAGTGTAGGAAGCAGCAATAGAGGAGGCAATAAACTCTACTCTTATAAATTGTATTAAGCCAGCCCACTTCCATGCAAAATCTTACCTGCATCTACTAGATAGAAATTCTCGTCAAATTTTTGCCAAATTCCGGTAAAGTGATCACAAATTTGATAAAGAAGTCGCAAGAAACAAAGGCATACAGGAAAACAGCGAAATGTAGCAATCCCTTCAATGAAATGGAATGAAATGAATAGGGTTAAAGTTTTTACTTTGGTTAGGGTTAAAGTTTTAGGGGCTTTTTGGCAATAGGTTATTTGGCTATTTGGCTACTCCCTATGGGGTACTTGGGCTACGATTAGTCTTTGGGCTAATTAGTTATTAGGCATTAGGCTATTTGGCTGCTAAGGGCTTTGGCTATGGGCTGTTTGCCTATGGGCTATTCGGTCGGGCTAGGGTTAGAGGTTAGAGCTATTTGGCTATATATACAGTAGGCCTTTTAGCTATGTGCTATTTGGTTCGATTTGGTTAGGGTTGAAATATCTAACATAATTTTACAGTTATAGCTTACTAAACTTTTATACCTCTATCATCATGTAAGTAATATTGTTGAATGATATGAAATTGAAATTGAAACTGTTATGGTTAGAGGCTAAGGGCTAGAAAAGTACGGGTCATTGAAAGAATGACGCACTTTGTGATGCTTGTTCATCGTGGTCTGCTTTTTAGCCAGTTGAGAGAAGGTTATTTTACGCCCTAGTAGCTATCATCAACTTATGATTTGTTTTGATAATGTCATATTGATGCTTTAACAGCTGATGCTTTGACAGCCTGATGCTTTAAATATTACCAAAGCAAATTACAAGTTTACCTTTTTTCCAAATGACTCTGAGAAAGTTCATAATGCTGTTTGTCGTGGTATTAGGCCTATTGAATCTTGGAAATGTTTTTGGAAAGGTGCACAGGCATCCTACACCAACTTATTTCCACCGGAAGAACCCCGATGGATCCATGACGAACAGAGCAGATTCTTCCTTCGAGGATGTTTTCAGGACAAAGTTCTTGGATGAGATTTCTCCTGAAGACAACAGCGGTCTGGTTATAGTGGACCCTAGTCAAGATGTCGACAATGGTGCAAAAATCACAGTCAGTTGGAAATACATTTCTAAACCTTCAGCAAAGGATTGGATCGGATTTTACTGTCCTCGTGATGATTTAGCAGCCAGAGCTCTAGACTACTTCTTTGTGAGTGATTCAGAAGAAGAAACATGGCAGCAAGGATATGGCAGTAGGACTGTTGCTGTTTTCAATATGAGAAGTGACTGTGAATTTCGGTATTACAGGTATCTGGAAAGGGGGCGGTACACAGCATTGGTTGCAAGAAGCAATCAATTGACTTTCAAAGGGGGAGCTGATTTACCCATGCACGGACATCTGTCTCTTACTAGTGACCCATCGCAGATGAGGGTGATGTGGATATCGGGAACTGGTAAGGATTACTTCCATCCATTGCAATATGGCGGCCTGTAGGAATGGGGGGGGGGGATCAGGGGGCATTTGCCCCCAATAATCATTAGTCTTCTTATTGTTCTCAAACAATGGATGCCCCCCCAATAATTTTTTGCGAGTTACGTTGCCGCAAAATGGTTTTCTAAATTAGCTTATTTTTCACTCTTCTTGGAGCTAGAGTTCCAGATGATGTTCCAAGAGGTCACCTGGGGTTTCCTGCTGGGGCAACGATTCCTATTCATGCCTGTTGGAAGCAGCCTCCAATAATCTCCAGAAATGCCCCACCCCCCAGTAGTAAACTGGCCCTTGAGTAGATTCTAGATCAGGAGACTAAAAAGAAAATCTCAAATCATAACAATCACTTTTAAATCTTCATGAAAAGTGGTGCTGTTTTTTTCCACAGCAAAGGTAGAGTCGGTGGTTTTAACATTCAATTTTGAAGTTGACACTAATATTCCTCTTTGATCTTGCAGATAATGAAGCCAGTGTTAGATTCGGGGTTTCTGAAAGTGAGCTTTTCAATAAAGTGCTAGCCAAAACAAACACCTATAAAGCAAGTGACATGTGTGGCCCGCCTGCAAATACTGTTGGGTTTCGTGATCCTGGATTTATCCATGATGCTCTCATCACAGATCTCAAACCATCAACCAGATATTTCTATTCCTTTGGATCTGAAATGGTAATGAATCAATCGAAAGTACACACACACCCATACAAATGAAATTTATTTTCTAGCTATTTTCCCTGCTAGAAGGGGTTGACCAGTCCATGAATTTGTCTCTGGATAGATCCATGATTTTGGTAAGGGAGCAAAGTTTTTATGGCTTGATGCCCTTCCTGACGCCAATCCATTTACTTGCCTCTTACGACAGGCAGGGATACAGTGGATGAATTCTGACCCTCATCCACTGCGGGTAGTCAATACAAATGACATGTTTGCCTGCAGCATAATCCCAATCATAAAAATCCGCTTTTCCGGACCCCGCAGTTGTTTCAAATTAGTTTGTTTCCGTTTTCAATTCAAAATTAATTTCAAAATTATCTTAATATGTTTTTTTCACGGTATTTTTTTATAACTTTTTACTTACAGTATTCTTTTTCATAAGTAGAAATATAAGAAAATATAATGATTTTTGATTATTGTCTAACTAAGCAAGAAAGATGCAAGTCAAGAAAAATGCTAGTCAGGGTGTATTTTGAATTCTCATCAAGGAAATTATTGGCAATTAAATCATTACAATTCACTACTTAACACAATCAATCAAGAATTTCTGAGATGGGAGAGGAGCAGGGAGGGGGAGGGGAGTTGAACATGTTACCTAATGCCGTAACGAAGATCAGAGTGAAGCTGGTTTTAAAGCATCCACCAACTATTCACACCATGATCTCAGCAAAGTTATTTACTTCCAAATTTTGAAAAGGTGTATGGTTGGCTTTTCAAATCATGATCTTATCATAAACTGGGTTGACATATCGAGAGATCATGTGATACCCTGCTCCTGTGGTTAATGGCCATATTGGTGCCTCTATGTACAAAGATAAGGCACCATACTTGAGAATGGCATGATTAGCTTGGTATATCCAATGACAATCAAAAGTCAGTGACTTATATATGCTACCCAATCATAGCAATACCAGCCGTCATTTAACTTCTGCCCTAAAAATCGACCTAGGAATTTCAGATGAAAAGCTATTACACATATGCTTTATGATTTTCTGTTACTGGACATAATTTTATTTCATGTAATATGTCATCTCATGTAGATGATGAGCCCAGTCTATAACTTCACAAGTGCACTTCCAGCAGGGGATGCGACTCCCCACAAGTTCATTGTTTATGGTGATATGGGAATAGATCGTGTTCTTAGTCCTGACGGGAAGGAAACGGCCAACAGAATGGTTGAAGAATACAGAGAGAATTCCATACGTCATGTTTTTCACAACGGAGATATTTCTTACGCTATGGGTCATGTGAGTGTCTCTAATTACATAAATGTTTTATTTGAACTCCAATTCAACATAAGACTTCACGCTTACTCATAAAGGGAAGCAACTTATAAGCTAAAGCTCAAAAGTAAGACAAGTAGCAAACTTGATTTTTTATAAGGTTTAAGTGACTAAAGCGCTTTAAAGTCTTTAAGTTTTTGCTACAGTACACCTAGTTCAATATGTTGGTTTTTGCTCTCATATTATTAGATCTCCAATCAATATTTTTGTGAATGAAAAATTACCCAGTGGAGGATTTAGGGGCCTTTATTGGGGGTAGTTCTGCCCCACTTGCCAATAAGATGACCCTCAGTGCCAACTTTCCAGAAGGCCCACTGCCCATTGAAATAGCTGATTATTTATATTTCTGTCAAAAATAGCGTTTATTAGCGCCCCCTTCAAGCAGTGGCGGTTTAAGGGGGGGGCCAGGGGGGCCATGGCCCCAGGCCCCGCACCTTTCAAAAAATAAAGAAATTCTCTCCTTCATAATAAAATATATAAGCTATACTTTACTGTTTGTTTTACTTTTTATTTGGTTTTTCTACATATATAATTTTATACTATATACATTCTACGTTATAACATATCAAGCACATGTTGCAAAATGCAAAAAATAATATTAGGACCAAATTTTTTACCGGGGGTAGGGGCCCCGCAAATTTTTTCGGCCCCAGGCCTCGCAGCTCCTAAAACCGCCACTGCCTTCAAGCACCCGCCCCCTTCTGATTAATCCTGAATCTGCCCGCAAAGATAACCAGAGCAAGATTCAATCCCTAGTTGGCACCTCGTTGCTCTACCATCTGAGCATGGAACACCTTTCTGATGTACCATTGTAAATAATTGTATATAGCTGATTGTTGGTAATCGTGTATACATTGAAGGTAAAAACACTGGTAATGCAGCGCTTGTTTGAGTAGCAGTGCTTTATCATTTATTTACAGTACAGTACCTAATACTGTGTTGTATGTATTTTCACTGCAGGCGTATTTATGGGATCAATGGATGGCTGCTATTCAACCCTACTCCACTCTTGTTCCCTACATGGTTGGTATCGGAAACCACGAGCAGGATCATTTGTTGGGTGCATCTAAAGACCCCAGTGGAGCTGGTGGGGGCTATCACCCAAAATGGGGGAATTTTGGAACAGATTCTGGTGGCGAATGTGGAGTGCCAATGTTTCACCGATTTCATATGCCTGACAATGGAAATCATCTATGGTGGTAAGAATTTATTTTTCTATTTTCTGGTTTTGAGGGACTTATAGGCAGATTTCCATAACACGTGTCTATAGATTTGATTGCTCTTCAAATCAAGCTGTTACAATCCCATCTTAACGTTGTTATCATAAATCTCTCATTTCTCTGTCTTGCTCTCTTTTTTCATCATAGGTACAGCTATGATTATGGTCTTGTACATTTTATCATGATGAGCACTGAAAATAATTTCGAACCTGGCTCACGGCAATACAAATGGCTGGAAAATGACTTGAAAAATGTTGATCGGAAGAAGACTCCTTGGGTTCTGATTGGAGGACACAGAGCCATGTATGACAGCCAAGATGAATATGGTAAGAATGGTTCTAACCTACACAGAATAGTACAAGATGAATTCTACCAGAGCAGGCTACTGCAATTGTCATGATGCCCCCAACGGCCCTCAAAGGCGAGTGTGCTTACCACTGTCCTAAACGAGGACAACAAATTACCACACAGTAACTTCAAGGTGTATCCAAATCCAGGCTTATCTACAGTGAGACAATGTATAGAATAGTGTTGTATAGAATAGTAGTACAGCAGTAGTCGTTAAGTAAAGTTGTAGTAGTTCAGTGCAGTTTAGTAGCAGTAGCAGAGATAGTACAGTACAGTACAAAATATACAATAGAGAGAAAAGGTTTCTCAGGTTATTGTAATGATTTGACGTCCTCACAAGCTTAATAGACATGATTATACAATATTTGACATGATAGTCACCCATTATCATGATAAGCCTTTGATATTTGACAGGGGCAACTTTTTTGGAGAGATCCGTCTCCCATCATCGTCTCCCATCATCGGGCAATGAGAAATGTTGACAAAATTATCCAACGCAATATGTGCCCTTTTACAGGCAATCACAATGGATACAAACACTTTATATGTTTGCAGTAAAATAAAGCAACAAGAATTTCAAAGACAAGTTCTATCGTTAAAGACAGTCTTTGTGGGCTTGTGACTTGGCCTTCAGTTTACTCTGAAACGTTTTCCTTATCAGACTGAAATGAAAATGATTTCGAAAACGCTTTGAGTTGATTATTCAAAGAGAGGCGTAAAAGTTTCTGAAAACTGAATGAAATTCACCCGTTTACTATGAACGATTCATATCGTTTTCAAATCATGCCGTTTTAGTGTAAATGGAAGGCCAATCAATGATTTCTTACCGTTTTTGTTAAGGAACAGTGTAGTGTAAACTGGATCAACTGAAGACCAATCAATGACTTCGCACTGTTTTCGTTTAGGAACAGTATAGTGTAAACGGGATCAACTGAAGGCCAATCAATGACTTCGTACCGTTTTCGTTTAGGAACAGTATAGTGTAAACGGGATCAACTGAAGGCCAATCAATGACTTCGTACCGTTTTCGTTTAGGAACAGTATAGTGGAAACGGGATCAACTGAAGGCTAATCAATGACTTCGTACCGTTTTCGTTTAGGAACAGTATAGTGTAAACGGGATCAACTGAAGGCCAATCAATGACTTCGCACTGTTTTCGTTTAGGAACAGTATAGTGTAAACGGGATCAACTGAAGGCCAATCAATGACTTCGTACCGTTTTCGTTTAGGAACAGTATAGTGTAAACGGGATCAACTGAAGGCCAATCAATGACTTCGTACCGTTTTCGTTTAGGAACAGTATAGTGGAAACGGGATCAACTGAAGGCTAATCAATGACTTCGTACCGTTTTCGTTTAGGAACAGTATAGTGTAAACGGGATCAACTGAAGGCCAATCAATGACTTCGCACTGTTTTCGTTTAGGAACAGTATAGTGTAAACGGGATCAACTGAAGGCCAATCAATGACTTCGTACCGTTTTCGTTTAGAAACAGTATAGTGTAAACGGGATCAACTGAAGGCCAATCAATGAATTCGTACCGTTTTCGTTTAGGAACAGTATAGTGTAAACGGGATCAACTGAAGGCCAATCAATGACTTCGTACCGTTTTCGTTTAGGAACAGTATAGTGGAAACGGGATCAACTGAAGGCTAATCAATGACTTCGTACCGTTTTTGTTAAGGAACAGTGTAGTGTAAACTGGATCAACTGAAGACCAATCAATGACTTCGCACTGTTTTCGTTTAGGAACAGAATAGTGTAAACGGGATCAACTGAAGGCCAATCAATGACTTCGTACCGTTTTCGTTTAGAAACAGTATAGTGTAAACGGGATCAACTGAAGGCCAATCAATGACTTCGTACCGTTTTCGTTTAGGAACAGTATAGTGGAAACGGGATCAACTGAAGGCTAATCAATGACTTCGTACCGTTTTCGTTTAGGAACAGTATAGTGTAAACGGGATCAACTGAAGGCCAATCAATGACTTCGTACCGTTTTCGTTTAGGAACAGTATAGTGTAAACGGGATCAACTGAAGGCCAATCAATGACTTCGTAACGTCTTCGTTTAGGAACAGTATAGTGTAAACGGGATCAACTGAAGGCTAATCAATGACTTCGTACCGTTTTCGTTTAGGAACAGTAAAGTGTAAATGGGGTCAACTGAAGGCTAATCAATGACTTCGTACCGCTTTCGTTTAGGAACAGTATAGTGTAAACGGGATCAACTGAAGGCCAATCAATGACTTCGTACCGTTTTCGTTTAGGAACAGTATAGTGTAAACGGGATCAACTGAAGGCCAATCAATGACTTCGTACCGTTTTCGTTTAGGAACAGTGTAGTGTAAACGGGGTTAACTGAAGGCAAATCCGGTATGACTTCGTAACGTCTTCGTTTAGGAACAGTATAGTGTAAACGGGATCAACTGAAGGCTAATCAATGACTTCGTACCGTTTTCGTTTAGGAACAGTATAGTGTAAACGGGAGCAACTGAAGGCTAATCAATGACTTCGTACCGTTTTCGTTTAGGAACAGTGTAGTGTAAACAGGGTTTTACTGATAAGTGCTCAATGCTCTACTTTCAGATGACTATCTCGTCTCCGTGAACATGCAACGCTTATTCGAAGACCTTCTTTACAAATATCAAGTAGACTTGGCATTGTGGGCGCACTACCACAGCTATGAGAGAACATGCAAGGTCTACCGCAACAAATGCGTGGAAGATGGAGTAACGCACATCATTGTGGGGACAGCTGGAAGAGCTCTAGATCTGGAATACTGGATGCACAAAGAATGGTCGGTGAAGAAGTTGAAGGAGTACGGGTATGGCAGAATGACTGTTTTCAACCGAACAGCCATGCTTTTCGAATTTGTAAGTAACGAAGACCGAGAAGTCAAAGACAGCTTTTATTTGCTTAAGTAATGATGACAAGTTGTAATTAATATGCACATTTCATTTCAAATTTATTACTTAAATAGAATAGGCTAAATTAACCTATTAAACTACAAAGAAATAAACATAAATAGTAACTAGATATTACATAAACAGACATAGCTACAATACAGATAGGCGAACAGCCATTAATCCAAAAGGAACGGTACAGATAATAAAAAGTTGTTGAAATAAAGGATTTTGATCCTATTTCCATTGTGATTTCGTTTTTGGTTGTATTTTATTTTTCACCATTTTTCATTTATTTTGCCTCCATATCAACGGATGAGGATGTTTTTCACAGTTCACAGGCATCACTAATTTATCCATTTAATTTAATCCATTACATTAAAGTATTACATCATATTATCCCTACAAGTCCTAACTTAATCTGGGGAGTGGGCTGTGGAGGTGCACAAGCCCTACCTACCCAGAGAATATAAATCTCTAAGTCGGTGACGAAACAGGGAACATGATTCCAGCCCCCCGTCGGCAAATACTGAGCCGTTGCACCCCTTTCCATCTAAACAGGAGCCAGATGGTAGGCCTTGGAGTAGGAAGGCAGAAAAACATTAACACAGCACACTAGACACAAAAACAAAACAAACGAAGGAAAAAAAAAAATTAAATTACTGAATTGACAGGAGTGGGTGGGTGGGAGAAAATAACAGCCGCAATAATTTTCGTTCTCGATCTGAGTAGAGAAGTTCGCAATTGAGAGATTTCCCCAAGCTAGCCAAATGTCAAGCACATGGACCACATGGAGAGAGAAGTCAGCACCCACCATATTAGGAATGCACACCTACATGCGATGCCTAGGAAAGCATACCGACCCGGACCCAGGCCTCCCGGGGAAAAACCCAGCCTGGTGGCCAATCAACCCTGGGACCCAGGACTCTAGGAATAACTCCAATTAAATCTCCATATAATTGACATTTATCCCTACAAGTCCTAACTTAATCTGGGGAGTGGGCTGTGGAGGTGCACAAGCCCTACCTACCCAGAGAATATAAATCTCTAAGTCGGTGACGAAACAGGGAACATGATTCCAGCCCAAAGTACACATAAGTGTGCACCCAGACACCGACAACTAAACACACCTATTCTTAAGAGCCTTAATTCTTTTATTGGTAACCCCTATTCAAAAAAAATTGTAATAATAATAAAAAGGACAAACAAACAGACAAAAGAAATGAGAAAGCAGCAGAAGAAAAAGAGTAAAGAGAACCGTGATAAGCTGTAAAGCGTTACAACTTATTCTGCAAGCATAGCTCAGTAAGCATGGAAGCATTACGAACTATTTAACAAGCATAGCTCAGTAAGCATGGAAGCATTACGAACTATTTAACAAGCATAGCTCAGTAAGCATGGAATTATTACGAACTATTTAACACACATAGCTCAGTAAGCATGGAAGCATTACGAACTATATAACACACATAGCTCAGTAAGCATGGAAGCATTACGAACTATATAACACACATAGCTCAGTAAGCATGGAAGCATTACGAACTATTTAACAAACATAGCTCAGTAAGCATGGAAGCATTACGAACTATTTAACAAGCATAGCTCAGTAAGCATGGAAGCATTACGAACTATTTAACAAGCCCAGGCCAGTAAGCATGGAAGCATTACAAATTATTTAACAAGCATAGCTCAGTAAGCATGGAAGCATTACGAACTATTTAACAAGCCCAGCCCAGTAAGCATGGAAGCATTACGAACTATTTAACAAGCCCAGCCCAGTAAGCATGGAAGCATTACGAACTATTAAACAAGCCTAGCTCGGTTAGCATGGAAGCATTACGAACTAATTAACAAACATAGCTCAGCAAGCATGGAAACATTGCAAACTATTCTTATAAACATTGCCCGGCAAGCATGGAAGCATTGCAAGCTATTAAAGCACTTTTAACCTAAAAGGAGGGGGACCCCATAGCTTACTTAAAGACAAACTGGAAAAAAAAAATCAGACTTCTATCCCAAGAGAGCAGAGAACACAAAGAATATATGTACTTTGAAATCTTGAAACTTGATATTCTAATAAAACGCTTTTGTAACAGAACTGACCAAATCAATCACACTGCTTAACAAGAACATAGATCACCAATAATATGGAATAACCTAAGGTATTAAACTACAACCCAAAAAATAACTATTCAAGTAACTACTGGAATGTTGCTAAGGATAAAGAGGCTTGGCGCAGATTCTCTTCAGGAAGCCTAATGTAAACTTTATACGCATCACTAGACCAGCGGCCAAGAGCTTGGATTAAATGGGTAGGGAAACCAAGGGAAGCTGCAGTTGTTGCTGCTCCAACCCTAAAGCTATGTAGCGTATAGCGACCTTGCCAACCGGCTTGAGATAGAAGCCTCTGTAAGTTTGTAAAAAGTTTACTCTTCGATAATGGAGAGCCATCAGAAAAACGGAAAAAGGGACCAGGTGAAGATCCACGAATCATTAAATAGGACATCAAAGCTGCTACGGGGCATAAAGCACAATCAGACCTGGCCAAGAGAATAGAGCAGCCTTTCCCAAATTGGTCTGTCTTAGATCTTGGCAAATACACATGCACAGTATCTGGTATAGGCGATTTGTCAATTTTTATGCAAGCAAGAGAGAGGTGGACCCCTTCTTGAAATTGGGATGGCGAACAAGTAAATTCTGCTGCCCTCAAGAAGCCAAAAAAGGCAGTGCAGCAAGCTGCCCAAAGCATAGCATCATCTGGATCTGAGACGTTTAAATTTGATTTGATGGACAGCAAGACCAGTGCAGTAATAGGAAATTTTCCAGCAGGTTTTGGATTTAAGCTTTGAGAACGACGCAGCCCTTTAATAGCCAATGGAATGGGAAGACAATTTATTAGTGGATCAGGATAACCACTTTGAACATGTAAAGCCCGAATAGCCGATAAATAAACCCTCAAGGTTGAGGCTTGCTTTGATGCACTGCAGTTACCAATGAATCGCAAAATTGTCAGCTCAGACGCTGGGCAAGTAGAACCATTTGCATGCAAAAAGCCATTTTGTGTACAAAAATTGACAAATTGTTTTTGTGCTGAGGAGTATGTCTTCCTTGTATTGACTGACAGCGCGTTACCTAGCAACTCTTGCCAAGTTGCATCCATGGGGGAACTAGTAGTTTGTTCACTAAGTCGGCTGGGATGGGTAATGAAGTGGTAGCCGCATCGGGGACAGCTTCTAGGAACTCCTGAAATTTGAAGCGAGACAGGCTATCAGCATGCCTATTGTAAATACCCGGAATATGGACCGCAGTAAACGTAAAGGAATGTAAGATAGCCAATAACGTGAATTCACGCAGAAGAAAGGCCAAGTGCCGTTCCTTACAACTACCCTGTTGCAGCGCGCAAACTACTGCCATGTTGTCACATTTAAACGCAATGCGCTTGCGCGACCAGGAAGCACCCCAAATGTGCGCAGCTAACACAATGGGAATGAACTCCTTGATGGCAATATTAACCCCTCTTGCTGAGCTAGGCCAAACTCCTGCGAACCACGTCAAATGGTTGATTGCCGCAAAACCCAGGGCACCAGCAGCGTCAGAGCTAATAGAAACATCCGGAGCTGTTTCCCAGGTTGGGTACCAGAATAAGCTGCGACCATTCCAAGTCGAAAGCAACCCGCCCCACCAGGAGATATCGTCCTGTTCCCAAGGGGAAAGGGTGACAAAATGATACAGCTGTTCCACCGAGCTTGCCCTATCTATAAGGCGCCGCAAAAAAGGTCGACCATGCACTATCGCCTGGCAACAATGTTGTAGGCTACCAATTAAAGACAGCAGCTCCCGCTTGGTAGCAGATCTTCTTTGCCGCCAGAACGTTAGCCGCTGTCTCAGTTCTTAAAGCTTTTCCTCTGGAAGCCTGAGCTCTAATGCTATAGTGTCTAACTCGAATCCAAGGTAAGTGATTGATGTTGACGGACCATCTGTCTTACCATCTGCAATTGGAACCCCAAGAGACTGGCACAGAGACAAAGCCTGGTCCAGATCCTGCTGACATTGATCTGAACCAGGAGCAGCCATAATCAGAAAATCGTCTAGATAATGCTGGACATGCCTAACCCTACCCTTCTGGTGGAAGACTTCCTGCAGAACATCAGCAAAGCGGGTGAAAATACTAGGCGCGGAGCGCAGACCAAAAGGCAACGCCAAGTCAATATAATATTGACCTCTCCAACACATACACAATAGCGCCCTATGTTCTGGATGCACAGGCAAAAGCCGATAGGCTCTACTGATGTCAAATTTTGCTAACAGGGCCCCCTTGCCTAGACGCATAATAGTGTTAATTGCATCATTAAGCCCAGCATAAGAAACACTTGTCTCAATGTCAGGTATCAAATCATTGACACTCTTCCCCTTTGGAAATGAGAGGTCAGTGATGAGCCTAAATTTACCTGGTGTAGACTTAGGGATAATACCAAAGCGATTAATCTGCACATGGGGAAAAGGGGGGAGAGAAAACGGACCTGCAATTGAACCCTCCTTAACTTCCTCCTCGAGATAGGAATCTATAATCTGAGATTGCTTAAATGCAGAGCTACAATTACGTTTAGCTGATACCAAGGGGCCTGGTTGGGTCCCTAACAGAAAACCCTCCTGAATACCCCTTAAAACCCAGTTAACATCTAACTGATTAATTCCCTCTAAATACTTTTCCCATAAGGGGATATTTAATACTGTTACATCAACAGGACTTGGCAAAACTACTGCATTGTTTTTAGGATCTAGTCAGCGCCTAGCAGACTTCTTGGGCACAGGAGACTGGTCCCTATCAGATGGCTGAGCAGAGACCAATTTTTCGCAATCTTGCTTTCTGTGTGCCCCAGAACACACAGAACAAACGTGAGCATACTTGCATTTAATCAAATGACAAGTGCCATCGTTCCATCGATAACATGGCAGTGAAGTAGCCTTATTTTCCTTTGAGGGTAGGGGGCTCTTGGCCAAGACTGTGGTCATCCACAAAGTGGGCATAACTTCCCCCCAAACAATGGAAGGTGTCTCCGCAGCATGCTTGCAGAACGCAACATCGTACTCCAGCCAACCAGCGCCTGAGATGCCTCTTTGAGCTGATGCGAGCAGAAGGAAATATGCGAAGTGATCTTTCACTTTTTCGGGTTGCTTTGCCGCCAAGACAGCACCATGAACAGCCCAGGCTTCAGCCCAATCCGCAAAGTCCCGAATGGGTAGCATTTCGCCACGCATGAACTTAGTGCTTTGTACTAAGGTCGGCTCCTGAAGGGGCAATTTCTTTAAATTTACTGGCCTTAGAAGACCAAGTTCCACATATTGCCCCTTGGCAATTTTCTCTACCAAATAGCCCGGAACTGGAGGTAATGTAGGTGAAATCCCCAAAGCTGGCGTTGTTGCAACAGGTGGTGCCCCTGTACCCAGAAGCCAGTTTGGGTTAATCTGTGAACTGGCACCCGAAATTACAGACTGCGCTGGGAGTGAGACTCCAGGAGTGGGGGTAACAACTGGCAAAAAGTTTGGGGCAGTTGCAGGGTGCACTTGGCCCCCTACAGAAGTTGAACTCCCACCTGCATGAGTTGTGGAAGGGGAAGATGACGCCAGTGCTTGTGGACCAGTAGCTCCGGTGGCTGCGTTAATCCCAGAATTGTTATTTTGGTTGAAATTGATTCCACTAGTAGAGAGGGATGAAATAAACCCACAAACATGCTGTAAAGTAGCATCCAGACCAGCGATTCTGTTCATAATAATATCTTCTCTGCTTGCCATGTTAGATGTTGGGTTATCAATTTGAGCAGCAGGAGGATCTGCCTGCCCCTCAACCGTGCTAGCATAAGAGTGATCCGAGTGATCCGCCATCATGCGCTAACTTTATCGCCTAGGCCTATCGAATTATTGAGTTTGTAAGCTGTGATAAGACGACAGTACTGGTCTGAAAAGTCAACGTAGGTACCGCAAACAAACAAATAAAAATGGAAAGATCTCACCAATCTGGAATGCAGCGTGGATTTTCCGTAGAGGAATAGTCTTTCGCCTCAACAACGTTCGGGCAACGATCAGAAGATCTTCTTGATCCTTTCGCACGATCCAAATTCACACGTAAACACTCTAGGCCTTGAGGAGATCAACCCTTTCTTCTCTGTCCTTAAAATTTTTAACTATCTAAGTTCTTAAACGACGCTAACGAGAAAAATAACAGCCGCAATAATTTTCGTTCTCGATCTGAGTAGAGAAGTTCGCAATTGAGAGATTTCCCCAAGCTAGCCAAATGTCAAGCACATGGACCACATGGAGAGAGAAGTCAGCACCCACCATATTAGGAATGCACACCTACATGCGATGCCTAGGAAAGCATACCGACCCGGACCCAGGCCTCCCGGGGAAAAACCCAGCCTGGTGGCCAATCGACCCTGGGACCCAGGACTCTAGGAATAACTCCAATTAAATCTCCATATAATTGACATGTAAATTATTAGGCCTCTTTCATTGGCCATTATGCTAATAAACCAAAGCGTGTGGCCTCGTTTTCATACTTTCCAATTCAAGCTTGGAAACGAGGATACTACCGCAAGCTTTTGCTTTTGTTCAGCCACTGTAGGACACAGGACCTATAGCTATATCTCTGAAACGCTCACTTTGAGAACGATGATTTCGAAGTAAATTAAGACAGGAATGATAATAAATCTTGCTCTTGTAACCCTACCCTATCTCTTCCTTAATGAGTGGATCTGTTGATTCGATTCATAATTACTATGGTGTCCAACCTACATTTAAAAACTAAGTTTTTAAAACAGCCAGAACGTAGGACCAAGATGGCTAACGCATAGGCAGAAGCATGAGCATTTCAAAGACTTAGCAACATCTCTGAAAGGCCTATGATCATAAAAATATTCAGGTTTTTATGAATGGAGACACGAAATGTTTGAGTTAATACTAATAGTGAAAAAGTATTGGATCATGGGACCATTTGTCCCAGAAATAATTGATTAGTTTTTGATACATAATAATTTAATTTTTGTTTTATAAGAATTCTTTATTCGGAAAACTTTTGGTATTCCGTTGTTTGTCTATTATCCTAAACTGTCCTGATGTAGTACACGCTTTTTATTTTAAAAGGAACCTACCTTAAGGCCTAGTACTAAAAGTTCCTCAAATTTTCTATTGTTCTCTTTTGTTAAAGGAAACAATAGAACAAAAGAATGTATTGTATTCCACAAGACATTCTAGTTCTAGGTTCCTTATAAACAGTTATTTATAAGAAAAAAGCGTGTAGTCGATTGATTATCAAAATGAAGAACCATGTGCAGACTTTCTCAAATTGAGAATGTAATTTAACAACAATTTAATATAGGAAAATTCTCAATGAATTTTTGGAATAGATCTAATCTTGCAATGTAGTAGTTGTTCAGTAAGTTGGAAAAGGTGCTAATCAAATTGAGAGATAGATTACTAAGTCATCCGAGACTTTTCTTATACAAAACATCTTCACATAAGATCTTAGGTCAGCACAAAAGCAATGGAATGGCAAAAGAGATCGACTTAAGCAACTTGACAACAGCAACGATATTTGTATTGTTCAATAGAACGGAAGTACTGAGGTAGACATCCTAGCAACTGAAGACGTAACCAACAGCTCAGAAGACTATTAGATATTTATATTTCGTATATAAACTGCGACTTCATGCATAAAATGGGAAGTCTCTATGCATTAATGGACATAATTTGGTCGTCGTTTTGCTTCGGTCTTCATTCAATAGGCTTGTGGTTCTTTGTGGCAATCAATCAATCCCAAGTAACCAACTACCTCTGCACATGGTTACTCCTACTACAGTGTGTTTATTACGGCCTATCCTTGATGTCTGCTACCATCCTCCCAAAGCTCTCAGATGCTGCGAGATTAATTCTGCCAGTTAATTTCGCGATGTCTTGTGTTATAAGTTTCGTTACATTTTCAAGCAGAGAAGGTGACAATGAGCTTTTACACCTGAATGACTTTTTGCTGCATGTGGCTCCAACAATTGCGAACTTTATACACGTTTTTCTCAGAAGAAGTCAATATTGCCAAGAAACATCTTTAAATGTTCATATTTTTGATGTTGTTTCTCCACTTATTGTTATGATAGGTTATTTCTATTCATTTGATTTGACAGTGATTTATCAAACATGGCCTGGTATAAAATTTTGGCCAGCTTTTTATATTTCTATTTTGTCAAGTTTATTGTTTATTTGTATTCAAAGATAAGAGTTAAGAATATACAGAGACAGCTTTGTTTCGTCTCATATTACGATTCTATATCAGATATGAGTGTGTCGCATCTAAATTTCAAATATCAAATTCTAAACTAAAATTCTGACATTGTAAAACAACAACAACAACAGAATTCTTGTCGTCAATACACAAATCTGAAAATGGCGGACAGACTGCAGAGGAATAGAATGTAGGGCCTGACCAACTTCCTTCAGGAAAAGGTCTTGGTTTACGACAAAGATGGAACAACCAGAGGAAAAAAAGCAAATTGCCCGCTCACTAGGTAATTTCTTAATTCTTCTCCAAAACAGTGGGCTGAAAAACTGTTAGTTTCTACCTGAGTCTCATCATTAGACCTCTTTTGAGGCACCCAATACTTTACTTGTAATTTAATGTTTTAGCTTTTCTAATGAAATTGGCCTTTCTTCTTAAACGCATGTGCTAACAAACTAAATTATAAGTGGAATTCCCACCCAAAATTTCGCAAAAAAAATTCAAGAATAAGGCCTTAGGGTAAACCGGGGTAATTTGGGACACGGGAAATTTGGGTTACCCTGGGGTAATTTGGGACATCACTTAAATCAAGCAAATTTTGCTATAATTATTGAAATCAATCTTTAATGCATCTATTTGTGTATTTGTCAGCTAGGGATATAAGCGAATGTCTCCCGTTTCGGAGAATTCTCCTAAACAGGAGACAATTCTCCCAAACAGGAGACAACTGGTTACATGATACCTTCCAAAATGTCTCCCAAACGGGAGAATTTTACCGAAAAAATGCTTTTTAAGGTCGAAGGAGGTTTTTGCGGGCATTTTAAAGCATTTTAATGAAATCTACGCATAAGAAAACGGGGGTAGGTGAAAAAAAAATGATAGGTTACTGATGTCCTTCGTGAGTAATTGAGAGTTGAATGTCAAGATGACGTCACATGAACTCTCATAATGAACCTTCACAGTTAGAAAACGTTAGGGGTTGGTTGCAGTTTGTCTTAGATAAAGATTTGTAGTTTTGATAATATTTTGCTTCTGAATTCAGGGGCGCAACGAGGAATTTTGGAGGGCAGGGGTTTTAGCCACAAAAAAGGACAGGGAAGGACTCTGGTAGGGGTCAAGGGGGCAGAGCCCCCGGAAAGTCCTGAGATTTTGACATTTCTGAGGCTTTAAAATGGCTTAGAATCAGGGCCGTCGAGAGCCAGCTCGGGCCCCGGAGTATTTTATAGAACCGGGCCCAACGAGCTGGCACTTTTATGAAGTTGTGAAATTTTTGTTTTGGTAAAAATTTTTTACGGGCCCCGGACCTTTTACCCCCCCTACCCCCCCGTCTCGACGCTCCTGCTTAGAATTCTTCAATTTCTCTTTGAAATGGGGAATTCAGAATGATTAGCCTGACGAGAATAGGGCAAATTAGCTTCCTTAATAAAAAGGGCAGGGGTTACAACCCCCACAACCCCCCCCCTTAGTTGCGCCCCTGGAATTTATTTAAGAATACAACTTAACATATTTTCTGTATGCAAACTTGGCTTTGATTTGACCAGCTACCTGAACCTGCCATGAACCTTATCAATGCCCAGAGACTGCACAGCCTTGGTGCATGGGGGTTATACCCCAACAAATGCCAAAAAACAACACAATTGGTGTACACGTTTTTTTATAAGAAACCTAGCTTGGGTCCTAGTACTAAAAGTTTCTTAATTTTTCACCAGTTTCTAGAACTAAAAGTTTCTTAGAAGTTTCTTATTTTTAGATACGCACTTAAAATCAAATTTTGCTCTTTCCCTTGCATATTTCTTGCATTAAAGTGAAACCCACCTACTAATACAAGTAGACTCAACATCCTGTATTCCTCTAAATAAAAACTTAAATCAAGCAAAAATGTATTGTTCACACATTATTTTCCGGCTCATAAAGTCCTCTTGGTTTTTTCGGAGATTCTTAAAGATGCTGATGTAGTTCTAAAAGTTTCTTAAACTTTTGGGGCTCTAGTACTAGGTTTCTTATAAGCCGGTTTCTTATTAACAAAAACGTGTAGTTGTATTTCAATAAAATAGTTTTCTTTTTTTAGCCCACCAACAATCAAAAATATCCGCATTTTTTTATAAGTAACTACTTTAAAAGCATGTCAGTACATGACAAGAAAAAACCTAAGCAATGCTTGTACTGAATAGATGAATGCTAAGCAATTTGAAAATTATATTTCTGATCCAATTGACAATGGAGATCTTGCAGCAGCTATAGACTTGTAGGTTATACTGGATATTAGTACCCCGGCATACTTTTGTATGCAAGATACCATCGACATTTGTAGTACAAAAACTCATGAAATAATTTTCTTAGAAATAACTCTTTAAGTATAAAAAGCTAAGCAATTTTTAGTTCTGAGCTCGTGCTGAAATTGCTTCTAAGAAAAATGCGTGTAAAGCCCGTGGTCCATGTCATAGATACTTATTAAGTGCCCAGAGTATTTGATAGATGGGGAAAAGAGAAACAAAGATATTAAGATAGTTTTGTGTATTCCAAATAATAAAACGATTGAGTATGATGGAGATGAGGAACCCAGGAAGTTAGAATAAAATCTTAGAGAATTCGTCACTTGAAAGTCTTTGCTTAATATAGTTTCAATTTCTTTAGGTACAATTCAGTACTGCACCCCCTCCCTATACATCTTTTCCTTGTCTTGTTTAAGACCTACAGAATGATTGTTGGACTGGTATATCCTTTGCTTGATGAGCTCTGCCTCCATATATACACTGTATTTCTCCAATTAGAAGGCCCTTTTCTTCTATTTCCACCAATGCTCTGCAAATATTGGCAGGAACCCTTCCAAAAACCTTTCCAACATCACATTTTTCATATGAAAACAAAGTTAAAAGACGAAATAGAATTTAGGAAGCTTGTTAGAGAGCTTTTCTTAAATAATTGGAGTGAGAGCTAGAAAAAGTTTTGGTAGTAAAATTTAGAACAGTATCTTTCACAGAGGAGAGACAGTGACACCCAGGAAAATTCAAAGGAGGCTCTATCCAATAACCTCCTAATTTCTCAAATGACCCAACCCGAACTTTTGTGCTGGATCTCTGCATGTATACAACACTGTATCAAAAAAAGGCCTATCATTATTATTTGAACTCAATTCATTTTTTTACTTTTGAATGTTTATCAAATATAAAGACAAACATGTATATTTTGTCAAAGAGCTAATTGCTAACAGCCCTGTTGGGAAACTTGGCTTGGCTCTCAGAGTGAAGGATGCACTCTTCTTTTTATAAGAATACTTAATATTTTTCTGAGCCTCAATATTCCTAATTTTTTACTATTTTGAGCCTCGGAATATTCTTAGATTACTCTTACAACAGAAAAAATGAAAATATAGCATAGCATTTTGTTAATATGGTCATAAATGCCAAAAACGCGAAACATTCTGCAATCAGTGACATATCCTTATTTCCTGTAAAATAGAGCTAATCGACAATTGCATCAAGATTTGGGTGAGTGTATTTAAGACCCTTATAAAGTGTATTTATTACCCTTTCCTGTAAAAAAACACACCAATTCACAAGTAAAAAAAAATTCGCTAAATTTTTTTCCAGAAGATCTGAACCTCATAATATTCTTAAAATATTCTTAAATTTCACCAATTTTGAGCCTCATTATTCTTATAAAAAATCATTTTTATAAAAAAAAGAGTGTAGTTCAATGGGCCTAACTTCCCTTAAACAAATGCTTCTAAAAAGTACATTTAATCAATAACCATGATTAACATTTCATAGGCCAATTAGAGCAGAGCCCCAGGGCGCTGGTAACTAACCTGGCTACCTCCTGCTCTCCACAGGGCTGATTGCAAATGCTCGCTTGTTTTCTCCAAACAATGGACTAAACACTAGAATGTGACGTCAGAGAATCTATAAACGTGAATTGTGTGTTATTGACATCAGTGACCTATCATTTTTTTCATCCATATACCCATTTTCGACGGTGGAGAATTCAAAAATTGGGCTTAAAATGCCCGCCTAAGAGTCCTTCATACTGAAATTGATAAAAAACAGGAAAGTCTCCTCTTTGGGAGACTTTTTCACAACCAGTTTGTCTCCTGTTTGGGAGAATTATTTTACGGAAGTCTCCCGTTTCGGAGACATGTCTCCCAAAGAGGAGAATTTTACGCAAGCAAGTAAAAATTCTCCTAAACGGGAGACTTTTGCTTATATCCCTAGCTGTCATTAGACCTCTTTTGAGGCACCCAATACTTTACTTGTAATTTAATGTTTTAGCTTTTCTAATGAAATTGGCCTTTCTTCTTAAACGCATGTGCTAACAAACTAAATTATAAGTGGAATTCCCACCCAAAATTTCGCAAAAAAAATTCAAGAATAAGGCCTTAGGGTAAACCGGGGTAATTTGGGACACGGGAAATTTGGGTTACCCTGGGGTAATTTGGGACATCACTTAAATCAAGCAAATTTTGCTATAATTATTGAAATCAATCTTTAATGCATCTATTTGTGTATTTGTTAATCAGTTATCATTCATTTTTGGAAAGGAAAGTAAGTTTTCAAGGTAGATGGAAAACTGAGATTTTGAAGGACCTAAGTAAATTTCAAAAATATGACTGCTTACATTGTCGCCATAGCATTTACCTGAAGGGATAATTCCTATCTATGTATCAGACTCTTTCTTTATATGCTAGTTTTACCAATATCTCAGTATTGGACAATGAAATAGATGTTGTCCCAAATTATCCCAGCTGGGGTAATTTGGGACTGCATCGTTCAACGTCAAAATAGGTAAGCAAAACAAAAGAATACAAAAAAATTATTTAAGTTATAAAAACTGCAACCCTTAAATGTACATATGGCAAAATAGTTTAAAAATATGTCAACAGTCAGGGATAATTAATGAAAAATGCATATTTTGTCCCAAATTACCCCAGTTTACCCTACCCTTTTGCTTGCCTTCCTGTGTTCTATTGTTGTTGGCTGTTCTTTTTTTAGAAGATAGAAATTCTATATTTTGTTGATATGCGCGGACAAGAGGCTGTACGCAGAAATTTTTAGCGGGGAAGGGGCGAAATTCCTTTTGAAGACCATTTTGAGGAAATCCTCTATAGGAAAGCCAGACTGAAAAGTTTGGCCTGCCCGGGCGAGATCTGGCCCGCACAGCTCCGTTTGTAAAATTTTCCTGACCCTGCACTAGCCTCGCACATTGTCCAAGCCACGCAGTTGGTAACATAATTGAATTGTGAGTTGACCCGCGCAATTATCGTGCGGCGAAATTATCTCGCACGCGCAAAAGCTAAACTTTGCAATCTGGCAGGAAAGTATATACTTTTGCAAATTTATGGGGGGGTATGGGGCAACTATCCCCCTCCCTCGCCCCCTCTGCTCCGTACGGTCATGTGCTGCATGAAAAGGTAGGTCCAGTCTATACAGAATGTAGAGATATTTGCATAGACAAGTTTAACGATAGTACAATAGGTCAGAGCAATAGAAAATTGCGCGCATATGATTAGCCATCCTTTATGAATTCAATCAGAACATTCTTTCTTATTCCAGTGAATAGTTATGAGGTAACATTACTAGAAGAGACAAATGTTAAAAATTCACAAAATGGCCCTACAGAAGAAAGGATTGCAATTTGTTTCCAAACTTTTGGTAAGATTACAATTAAATGATTTAAAATTCAAAATTTCTTTGTCATTTCTTTTTCTTGGTTCTTAAAAATGTTTTAAGTACATTTTTCAAAGTGTAAGGTGCTGCTCTTCCCCTCTGCCTCTTCGTTTAGTTTTATTTACCAGACCTCTTCAATCTACCAGTTGAGCAAGCCAGAGAGGACTCTGTTTATTACCCCAAGGAACAAGTGAAAACATGTGATCCATTGTTTTATTCAAACTCCATCATGTCAGAAGTGTAAACTACATGGAGTATACCCTGGTGTGCAAGTACCTTTCTGAAGCTTAAAAGTTCTGCGTCTGTTTTTGTGCTGCTAATTTTTTTGAAGGAGTTCTCCCAACACTTTACTGACTAATTCAATTAAATTTCGGTTAGATTATGATTTTAGAAAGCCAGTGAAAGAGCTAAATTCTTGAAGCACTGATGAAGCATTCCTTGAACAAGAAAATAAGTTTTTATTCCCACATATATTAGTCACTGTAAATGAAAAACAAATACCATTTGCAGACCCCAGAAGATGAAATACAGGATGGACAACATGTTTTGAGAAGAAGTTTGTCATGTTTAGTTAAGATTTATGTAGCTGGTGACCGTGAAAGATATTTGTAAGCTATTTGCAAGCTATTTTAGAAATGATTTGCATTCATTGGCATTCATATATATATGTGAAACTGAAACTAAAGAACTTACAAGAAGCTGATTTGAATTACTTTTTGAGAATTTCATTTTTTGATTAGCAAAAGTGAGATGTGAGCTCCATGGAATAAAGCTGAAAGGGACTTGATTTTTACCTTTTAAGGTGGAATTTTCTATCTAGTTGATTGCATATCTAGATTTTTCAGACACCGAATTGGCTTTGAAGCATGAGTTTAAATTTTATTATCAGACTATTTTTTGATGTACTAGATGATATCATTCCGAGATTGGGAACTTTTCAAAAAGTTGTAAAAGCTGTACGAGATGATATGTTTGGTAAGTTGTCTAGTATACAATAATTTCCACTTTGTTACTCTCTGACGGAAGAGAAAGCATGTTTAGCTAATGGTTTTTTGTTTCAGATCTAGAAATCAAAAAGATATTACTGGCTTATTTTTTATCATTAATTGCTAACCTTTGACCTATGATTGCTCACTTTTCTTTCTGTAAAATGTTTTGTTTTATTGCTTACTTTCAAACTGTCATTGCTTATAATCAATGTGCTTATTTCTGATCTGTCATTTACTTACTGTTTATCTTTGATTGCTTATTTTTGATCTATTATTGCTTACTTTTATTTCTGTAATTTCCTATATGTTTTATTTGTCATTGCTTACTTTCAAACTGCGTTTTTATGCTCAATCATTGCTTATTTCTGATTTGTCATTGCTAAAATTTGATCTATTATGGCTTATGTTAAGTTGGTCATTACTTATCTTTTATCAATAATTTGATATCTAATCATTTTTCTTATAACCAATTAGTGTTTATAATTAATGGGCGGTTTTTTTTCTATTTTGCTATTTCAGATGCAATTTATAGTCACCAGTATACAACAAATCCACAACAGAACAGCTTATGCAGAGTTCCATTTTTCACCCTCGTCAACAGAATTTTAGATCAGAGGTATTTAAAAAGTATGCCACCATCAGATATTGAATGACAGAAAGATGAAAAATGAATTAAATATAAGGAAATAGCACAGGTTAACAGACTCACGACGTTTCAAGATTGTAATTGTCACACACACACAAATAGTATCTGTATTCCGGCCTTTTTTCTCTGCAAGCGGAGTTTAACTCGTCCATGGATTTGTCTCCTCAATGTCTCGCTATTGCTTGCCATCCCCTTCTCGTACCCCATCACCCAATGCCATTAACCAGATCCTTCTACTGCCTTGCTGGTTGTTTTCTCCCTTGCATTCCTGTTACTTTCATTGTTTAGACTCTACCAGCCTCCTCTTCTCAACACTTGCCCCAACCACCTCAAACGCTGTCTCCTGAACCACCCTTCCATCGAATCTATACCCAACCTTTCCGGAATCTCTGAGCTAGTAATCCCGTCCCCCAATGTAACTCTAAACATCATCCTCGCATCTACGCATCTTCTGTCAAGATTGTATCAATAAGAATTAAATTTGATTACGAAAATATTGTGAATCTGTACATATGTGCTTATCGGAGGGCTCGGTCAGTTAGTCATTTGCATTTTGCGTTGTAAATCAGTTCAAGTTTAAGGTATTCGTTGTGAAGTTAGAGTAGTTTTTGAACAAAACCTTAGAAGATTGCAACGAAAACATTATGTAGTTATTTTCTTGCCCTTATCAAGGATTACTTTTCTTGTCCTTTTGAAGAAACTTTGAGAAAGTAACTATAAGTCTTTCTTTTGGTAAAGAGAGATTTAAGCTGTGCATGTGTGTCCAAGCCAAGATCAAACTTTTGCACTTGATGAAAAATATCAAGTAAATTCTCAACCTCTGGTGAACAAAATTGATGGTTTTACACATCTTTTTCAAATATATGCATTGATTAGTACTATATTAGTCATAAAATGTTAATTTGTCATTTTGTCTATGTATTCTCTAATTTTTAGGGACGAAAAAGCTGACGAACTTCGCGCAGAGATATCAGCTCTAAGTGCCCTGTAAGTTTTGTTAACAATTGATTTGAAATTCAAATGGTTTGATTGAATTGATCACCTCCTTTACCTTTCTTTGTGAGTGAAATCAAACTCACATCGTAGGTGTGCAGTATGTGTAGTGTGTTCAGCGATGTTTTCAGCAAGGAAGAATATCATGTCTTACGTGGAGCACCATAACACTACATATTGATAGTAATTGAGGTCCTAGTATGTTTAATGCTCCATTTTTTGAGTGAGTGTGCTTATGTTTAACGAGTTAGCCTATGAAAGGCCATAAGAGGCGTCATTTCTAAAAGGGGCACGGAAGCATGCACTGTATAAGTACAGCAGGGGTACGAAAGTATGGAAACGATGGATCTATATTTACCACAGCAAAAACGCATATCAAGACTTCAAAACCACAGGAAAAGTACGTTTGTTTACATTTTCTTGTTTTGGTCACGTCAGCTTTTATTTTTACGCGCGAAAGTGTTTTTTTGAGAAATTGCTCAGCCTCGTTTTGCGCTTTCGCTGTCGTAAATTTAGGCCCATATTTTTCATACCTTCATCTACCTACAGCACAATAATGAGAATGAGGCCCTGTTATGTGTAATGGATCCTATTTCTGCAACAGAAATTTTAATTCGAAAACAAATAGGCCGTCTCAAAAATTATATGTACGGCGCTGGTCAATCAAAGCAGCAGGTTTACATATGTACGCTACTTTATCCGCTTTTCCTAACTCATCGACTTTTAATATCATACTGTCACGTCCTATATTCTAATTTGTTAGTAACAACGAACAAGATAAAGTAATCAAAGAGAAAGACTCGGAGATCACGAATTTAAAGTAAGTTTTTGATGTATTCAATTGTTCTTAGATAATTTACTGGAGAAGATTTTATCGAAACGTTTGATGATTGGTTCATTTTTGAATAAGTCTCTTTCTATTTTATAAACTAAGGAAATTAGGATCTCGTAATATCAATTGTTTTATAGATTGAAATATTCTGTCAAGTTTTTTCCCTGAATATAAACGAAAAGCCATAGGCAAGATAAACTTCCTTATATCGTTTAAAATCCTTTAATAAAATCGTTTTGACTTCACAACTTTTTTTAAAAATAGGTACATATTTAAAGAAATTCGTTGAAATATTCGCCATAACACTATCCTAAATTTTTCTACCAGAGAACAGATAGTAGAAATGAATCGAAACTTCAAACAACTGGAAGGGAGACTGCGCACTGAAAAGATGACTGTTGCAAGGTAATCATTCATCAGTCTTTAATTAGTACAGAACTTGAGGATGGCGAGGAAACTCGAAAACATAGTGAAACATAATAACTTATGAAGCTTTGCGTCTGACACTAATCATAGTAGTAAGTCAGAACAGTCTTTGATGGTACCAGGAGTTGAGGATGGTGAGGAAACTTGAAATCATAGTGAAACATGATAACTTCTGAAGCTTTGCATCTTACAATCATCAGAGTTATACGTCAGAGCGGGGGGGGGGTGGTATCTTAACAAGGATATGATAGCGGGGATGTGCCATGTTTTAGGGGTACCTTTTAAGAATCAAATACGGAATTATGGGTGTACATTTTCACTTAATAGCTGGTTTGACCCGGAATTATGGATATCAATTTAGAGAAAAAAGACAAAAGAAATGTGGTGATCTTAGATTAACCCTAAGAAGAAGAATAACACATCATTTACACTAATGTGTGGTATGAGACTTTTATTTCGGAATATTTTGACGTATTCAGATACAATTGTGTGTGCTACTGAAATTTTGTTTCTTTTACATATTCCGTGACATGGAATCATGGGTACCTTTTTCGATGAACGACCCGTAATTATGGCCCCATTTTTTTTTCAAAATGGCACATCCCTTTCATTGAACCTGCTAAGGTACCCCCCCCCCCCCGAGCGTCAGAACAGTCTTATAGAACTCGAGGAGGGCGAGGGAATCGTAAAAATAACAAACATGATAACTAATGAAGCTTTGCCTCTGACAATCATCAGAGTAGTACGTCAGAACAGTCTTTGATGATACCAGGAGATGAGAATGACGAATAAAGTCGGAAACATAGCGAAACATTACTACTGCTAAAATTTTGCGTCTAATACTCATCAGAATAGTACGTCAGGACAGTCTTTGATCGGTTCAGAACTTGAGGATGGTGAGGATATTTATTGGTTAGGTTTCGTTCTCTTTCTGACTTACTATTCTGATGGGTGTCAGAAGCTTTGATAGTTATCATGTCAATATGTCATTTATTTCATGACTGTGTGAGCAAGAAACTTGAAATAACGACACAAAGTTTTTCGTCTTTGTTTGGATATTTCTTCTGTTCTGCTTAGGGTATTGAGCACTTTACTTGTATAAAGACACACAAGAAAACATTTTATATATCATTTATTTCAAATTATTTTTCTCCCAAAAATATTTTCTCTTTAATAAGTAGTTGTCTGTCTTTGCTAGCCTTACTCCATCAGGAGTGTATGCTAAAGGTAATATACATGTCAATTATAGATTACTATAATTGGAGTTATCACAAGGGCCTGGGTTCTCGTTCCGTTTCCTGTCACTAGGCATTTCTTAGCGGGGGGTCTAGCGTGGTTATCCCTCGTGTTGGGCTACGAATATTTCTCTTCGTTACTTGGAACGCTCGCGCACGGAGGACACTATTTCTTATAATTTTTCCCTCCCACCTCCCCTCTACTGTAATAGGATTTTATCTAGGTGGTTAATTTAAGGCTTGCTCTTGTCTGCCATCTGGCTCTTTTTCCTTCTGCCCTTCTGTTCCAAAGGCGTTTCATCTGGCCTCTTTCAGATGGACTGGTGTGCATCGGCTCGTTGCCGGAACCGGGGCTGGAAATGTTTTCCCTGTTTTCGTCACCGACTTAAAGATTGTATTGTCTGGGCAGTTCAGGGCCGATGCGACTCCGCAGCCCATTTCCCAGAGTTCCAGGACCTTAAAGGGATAACTCAACATACAACGATAAACAACCTCTTGTATAGTAAGAAGAAAGAGACTCAACAAAGAAACAAAACTCTGCATCTCGACAAGCCTGTTTTGTGGTTACCCACTCTTTAGGGGATGTACAGTGTATATACCTCTACTCTATGCATTGAGCACTCTTATCGGAAATCCGTATGCAGACTTTGTACAAACTCTAGTATATTGTCGTTTAGTATGTAGCATCGCCTGGTGGTCGAGGTTACGCCTTTGCTAGCACTCAGACTTTAAAAAACAAGATATTTTTAGGAAAAATAGAACAATGCATTGTTTATATACAACGTTTTGGTAGTTTCCTAATAATCATGAACATTTTTATCAGTTTGTCTCCTGATGAGTGAGCAATCACAAAGCATGCTGGTCGAGATGCTGTGTTTAGTCTCTTGACTCTTCTCTCTTAACGTTAATATTGCTCCACATTTCATGTATCGTATTCACCAGTCTTTAACTGGCCAGAGACTTCGTTATTGCTAATACAGGCATGTAAGATCTTTGTCATTGTTATTCTTTAGAATTATTTATCTATGTAAGCAAGTAGGTTTACGTTACACGTGCTAGCCTAGGAGAGGGAGGCCAGATGTCTTTTTTCCAGCCAGGGCACAGGACCTCTCCCCTAGTTTATTCTGTCCATTCCAAAGGACAGAGCGAAATTCTCTTCAGTAAAACTCATAATTGCAATCTCATCTCTCATCCTAGTTTTTTAGTTTGCAGAAATCTTTAACCGATCTTGAAGACTCGAAATGCGAGCTAAAGAAAGCAAACGAACGACACATTAATGATCTTAATGTAAGTTTTGGTTTTAGTATTCGTTACTCACTTTAACTTGAATGAAGGAAGAATTTAGGACTCGAATAATGTAGAAACATCGATTTGATTGGCAGGCTTGAAATTAATAAAGTAGTGGGAAACCAGCAATTTACTCAATGCTAGGGGCATACTGTACAAGTGGGGGAAAACGTTAAACTGCTAGGGGCAGGACCTTCAAGAGGCGCGTCGGGCCCCAGGCCTATACGCGAACTTGATTACTAGCAAGAGAAAACCTATAGTTAATGAATATTACATTGTTTATTTATAACAGTCCCCTCTAGGCCCTGGGTTCTCTTGTAACTACCCTACAGGCCCCCTTTCAACTGTTCTGGTTGGGCCAACTATAGAGGTTGGTTAGGAGATACACCACTGCTTTCTATGTTAAAATGATGCCCTGATGGGGAACTGAGCAAACTGTGATTTTTAAGCTAACACCGTATTTTCATTTTTGCGCTAATGATATTAATTTCCTTTACAAGATTGAACTACAAGCGTCATTTGAAGAGTCGAGAACATTGAGAGTTTTCAAGAACGGCTATGAAACATTGCAAGAAGGTAATCAAACATTTCATTTAGGATTACTGTTGGGTGAGGACACAGGGATGTTGGGTTGTTTAGTTGAATTGTTTGAAAATTATTTCCGTAGCATTTGAAGATACGTCATCATTGACAGAGTCAAACAGAGGGGTGCCAGACAAGACAATCCATAAGAAAGGAGGGTTTGGCAACCCTCGTCTGGTGAGTTGAGGAATTTATGTGTAATTTGCGACATGAAATCGCTTTAAAACTATTTACAACATTAAAAGATATTAGATAAATCGTTAAGGGATTTACCATTCACTGGTTAATATCAAGATTAAAAAGTAAATGTATATGCGTTAAGTACATTGTAGAGACAAAAAAATTAAAAAGGTAATACCCTTAAGGGACCGTGCACAATGATCGGCTATGCGTTTAGCCGAATTTTGATCTTTCGGCTAAAATAGAATTCGGCTAAACTTCGGCTAAACTTAGGCTAAAATTCTGCTAGGGCTGAATGCTTACTAACTGCGGTGGTAGTGATAGGATTAGCATCGAGCTGACATTATTCCCATAATGGTGCCCTCAGAGATGTGCTTAACGGAAAAGTAGAGGAGAAATGTAAAGATAAATAGTTGTAGATGTGATAACAGCCGGAACAAGCGAAAAATGATGACAACTACGAAGTCTCAACAAAAGAAATAGATGTTATCTTCCTCTTTCTGGAGATTTTGAAAAAAACGTTTTTAATACCATATCTGCATGTGTCACTGGTGCTAACTATATCAGTTCTGTCTTGAACTAAACTATTTCAGTGAAAAATGATGACAACTATGAAGTCTCAACAAAAGACATGAATGTTATCGTCCTCTTTCTGGAGATTTTGAAAAAAACGTTTTTAATACCATATCTGCATGTGTCACTGGTGCTAACTATATCAGTTCTGTCTTGAACTAAACTATTTCAGTGAAAAATGATGACAACTATGAAGTCTCAACAAAAGACATGAATGTTATCGTCCTCTTTCTGAAGATTTAGAAATAAACAGTTTTAATACCAGGTTTTAATGTGTCACTGGTGCTAACTATTTCAGTACTGTCTTGAACTAAACTATTTCAGCGAAAAATGATGACAACTATGAAGTCTCAACAAAAAACATGGATGTTATCGTCCTCTTTCTGAAGATTTAGAAATAAACAGTTTTAATACCATGTTTAAATGTGTCACTGGTGCTAACTATTTCAGTACTGTCTTGAACTAAACTATTTCAGCGAAAAATGATGACAGCTACGAAATCTCAACAAAAGACATGGATGTTATCGTCCTCTTTCTGAAGATTTTGAAATAAACGTTTTTAATACCATGTTTACATGTGTCACTGGTGCTAACTATTTCCGTTCTGTCATGAACTAAACTATTTCAGCGAAAAAGTATGACAACTATGAAGTCTCAACAAAAGAAATAGATGTTATCTTCCTCTTTTGAAGATTTTGAAATAAACGGTTGGAAAACCATGTTTACATGTGTTACTGGTGCTTATTATTTCAGTTCTGTTTGAAGATTATTTCAAAGTTTTGGTCTAGCGATTCGCTTGTAGTAGAAGGCATGAAATGGTGAAATACCTCTCAAAATCTAATATCACGATCTATTGCTTCTGTGTTCAAAACTGTAAACGGGTTTGTAGCCGTCAATTATCTACGGGGTCGATCGATGGACAAATAGCAGAAAAACAGCAAAGAAAATACAAATGCTAAATCGGTGTTGGTGGTGGCTCACTATTAAAGAGAAATAACAAATTATTACCCAGTAACACAATGATACTATCTAAACAAGGAAAATTTAAACTAGCAATAATAAACAGCAGTGAAATAACAAGTAGCAAAACTAAATAGGCTACAATACGTTGACGATTACTTAGCTACAATCTGCTAGTCCCTGTATAGCTACAAAACTCTCTGCAATGACTGTGACTGGAGAAAATCTGGTACGCCTAGGCCCAAAACCAAAGCTAGAGAAACTTAAGCCATAGGTCTACCATGAGAAATCTTGAGGTCTATAGCAACCAGCTGTTGAAGTACCTTCTTTCAGTATGAGAAAAGCGTTGTGTGTGAAGAAAGAACTGGTAAGGGTTAGGTATGATTGCATGAGACACGAGAAAGTGTGCATATTTGTAGTGATTAAACAAACTAAGCAAAGGGCGTAAATGAGCTAATATATTAGTTAACTATAGTTGAAAGTTCAAACCTAAGAGCAATGTGCAAAAATTCAATTCAAATAATTAACGAACCACAGCAGCAACAATATAACAGAGTCAAACAGTTTGGAATACAGCTATTGCAGGCTACGTAATATTCGAGTTCTGTGTGTGTTATTTACTTGTTGGAGTAAGCATTTTCGGTTCATTACTCCTTTGATAGAATCAGGGCCTGTTTAAAAGGTTATGGTGGTTTGTTGAGTGTCCCTCCTAAAATTGCTTGATTTCAATAAGCCCCCCCCCCGGGGTGGTTAATCGGCAATTTACCGTTATTCGTGCTCAGAAAGTCATATGTTATAAAATTCGTCTATGAAAAATATATGATAGCTAGAAAATAGCAAATCTAATCTGTACTGATAATGTATTTTAAAAGCTATCTTGAGACATTTCAGATCAATTTGATATTCTTCGAAACAATATTCCATCATTAACATTCACAGGAACAAGTAAAGAAAGACATATCTATAATGGACTCGTTGGAAAACCAATTGTATCAACTCCGCAATATCGTGATTCAAGGTTAGTCTTAAAAGTCCGCAAATGTAATGCTCAGTGTGTTTTAGAAGCATCTTCAAAGCATTGAATTTTCAGCTGCCGAAAACATTGAAAGTAATTCTGTGAAGTAAAACTCAATCGGAGGATGAAACTCTACAAATTTGAACTAAACTTAAGGAGCATCGAATATGTCATAAAAAAAATTAAAGTTCAGTTACAGGGAGCTTAATGTCTTGAGTAAGGGGACTTTGAGTTACAAAAAGGTACCTTTGATATATAAGAAAGGGGCACTTTTATTAATTCCAAACTCTTGGGGGGCTCGTGCCCTTGTGGCCCCCGGTCCCTACTTCTCAACTTTTATTCCAACGTCATAGAAATGCCACATTTGTTGCCCCTTGCATGGGCTCGTTTACAAATAATTGATCGAAAGAGAGGAGACAAATTAACTTTTCTTCACGTTTGCTGCCATTATGAAATTACGATTTGAGAAGCCTCGTTTTGAATAGCTATGAACATTTCAAGAGAGGTTAAGTTAAACAACAATAATGATGATCCCGTTTTACACCTTTGTCGAGTGGCGTTTATCTTGAAGCTCGAAATCTGAAGAAATTTACAACTTTACGGATCTCTCCGTCTGATCGGGTCATTTCGTGTCACAAGTAGCGTTACTTTGAGGTTTCTTCGACAGAACAATTTATATTGACGCTGGCCAAAGGCCATTTTATTGAATGCTGTCTGCCTTTCTCCAGTAACAAAGAGTGACCTAGCTGTGGATAGGTCGTCGTAACGAAACTCGCTCGAAACTATATGGATTCAAAAGACAATAAGTCAAACAATATATTTGTCATCTGCTAGACTTACAAAATCAATCGAACGACTGTAGAATGGTCGACATGATAGTTTTTGATATCAGACGACTGTGTTGGAAAGCAAGGCTGCGACCTCCCAGCGGAATTCATTTACTGCAGACGCAAAGCGCAGACGCGATTTCAGTCTTTGAATACTCGATGGAAATATCAATAAGAGCCGAGAAAATCTTGAAAATAAATCAATCGTGGACATCAGTATACATCAATTTACAGTTTCAATCATCACTTAAGAATTGCATACAAGGACGATGTTGCTAGATTTGAGGATTTATTGGGAATAGATAATGCGGTAACCGTGCATCAGGAGAGCTTAAACTTGATTATGGCTGGGATCTCTTACACAAAGCTTAATCTAAATACTACTTTCGTGAAACGGATTCTCAAAGGAAAAGATACATCATACAATCTAAGGTGTTCTGATAAACTACAGTTACCAAAGGCAAAAACAAATTGCCTTGGAGTCGATTCAGCAAGGTTTATGGGGAAAAAGTGTGGGAGACATTACCAACAGAACTTAAGCATGCCGACTCCCTCCAGATATTCAAAAATTGTGTGGAGACCCATGAATGCCAAGCATGCAATTGCAGGTTATGCAAAACATTTTATGCTAATCAAAGTTTTTATTGTAAGTCTATCCATCCTTTTTTAAGAATATTTGTTTCTTGATTTTTGTAAATTGTTGGCCTTAGTTAGCAACTCTTGCTGTTTTTTTTAGCAAACTTTAAATTCAAGAATTGATGATGATAAAATAATTACCATTACTTACTTTATAAATCATCATTATTTGTAGAGCATGACGACTTTATGGAAAATAGAAGAGGAAACGCACTCGAGCTTTCTCCTTCGGTATTCAAGCAAATTCAGTATGAGAGAGACGATTCCGTGATCGAGAGAGAAAGCCAAGAGGTACGAATTTATCAAATGTTTTCATCACAAACGTCATTTGCCTTCTTTTTTCAATTTTCTGTACTTACATCTTTGTATTTTGTATCTCCTACCAGTTGAACCAGATAGATATACCGCAGTGACTATTCCAAGGAGAATTTACAACTCCACAAATATTGGTTTAAGAGTATAATTGTGAGGCTCTGTGCTAAAGAAACCAATCTAGGGTATTCTTTGCGCATTATTTCTCTGTAAATATTTCAAATTTAACCCTTCTGAAACAGATAAGAATGTAGTTAAAAACAGATTTCAGTAGCTTTCCTTTTTCTAAAAACATCCAGTTAGATATCTTTCATTACGAAGAAAGACATTTCTTGATTACTGCCAAGTAAAGCAATATTTTCAAAGAGATAAACACATGCCCCTCTTTTGCTTTAGATGTCTAACGCCTTTCTCAGAATTACAAATCCAGCACCTAACTCCAGCAGCTTGATAATCAAAGACTGAAGGAATCTCTTCAAATCTACCAATTTCAGTTTACAGATCCACAATATTTTTTACAACTCCAACAAACACCCTGAAATCCACCTTAGAATAATCACTGGTGTACTGACGTCTGTGGGGATACGAAGGGGTGGGAAATATAGTGGACCAAGGCACCAATGTCCCCAGAAACTGTTTGGGGACTCCAGAAAGCAGAAACTGAGAAAAGAAGAGGAGAAAGGATTGGAAAAGAGAAAAAGCAAGGCAAAGAAGGGAGCACACAAAAATATGAAAACTAGAAATAGTTTTACCTTCCATTTTAAGGCCTTGTTCAGTGAAATTTGACCATATCCGTTTAGTTCATTTATTTCGATATACTTGCGGATACTATTTTCGAAATATCCCACAGTCCCAGAAAGTCAAATATTTTTTCCCTGAAAGTCAAATATTTTTTCCAGTTTTTATCTTTTATTTACTATGGATACATTTGAAGTCATGCATGCTTGTTTATACTTCAAGAGCTGAACTATATATGAAGGAAGTTACAATAGAAGTTACAAAAAAGAACACTACATATATGCTGTTAATCGGAGTTTCACGCTATTGTAATCATCAGAGTTATCATATATTTGTGCAAATATTGTTGTAGTGTAATTTGTGTGCTACTTCTATTGCATCACGCTCTACCATCTAAGGTATAAAGCACTCTTCTTACCAATGAAGATACTTCACTACAATTATTTACGAAGGAAGTTATAAACAATAAAGCGAGACTCAATAGACTAGACTCTTAATCTTGACAAGCCTGTTCCGTTTTTCTCGAATATATTGCAATGTAATTCAAATGTATCGAGCACTTTTCGGTAAGCCTAAGTACAAACCAAGTATGAAGAAATTCACGCACTTTTCTGAGGCTGCCTAGATTAATTTTCTGAATAATTGATGGCTAATGTTTATTTTTACCTTGCTTTCTAGCTCGCTGCGCGACAGAACGTTTTCACTAAAAGCATAATTGACATAAAGGAAGAGGTATGAAGCCAGTGTATTGGTTTTCAGAATAAAATGCTCCATAAATTGTAGTAGAGCATAGATAAGCACTAATTCGCAGAAAAGAAACAGGAAACTACACTTTCATCTCGACAAGCCTGTACATCTCCTGATGAGTGAGAAATCACGAAACAGGCTTGTCGAGATAAAAGTGTAGTTTCCTGTTTCTGCCAAATAGTGCTTAAAGGAATTGGTGTGCATTCATTACCCCTTGACAGCAGTGGCATCGCTGCAAGTTCCTGTAGAAGGTCCGATGCATTCTTTCTTACATAGCACAATCATTGAATTGTTTCTTGATAAACGTAGCGTTTTGAGAGCGAATCCATTGGACAGAAAACGAGTTCATTTGGGTTTATGGGTCTTGATAACCCTAAACCATTCTATTAGCCATGTCCTTCGAAGTTTGGAGATGTAGACAGCTTCCTTGGAGTAATTAATGTTTAGTGAACTAATGCTTGGTACGCATGTAGGCGATATTTTTTACAGTTTCAATTTACGATGAAATGTTTTCTATTCCGTCAGGATATCAATACTCTAGACAAATTGAGTCGGACTTTTTATATGACCATTGACATATATTGATTACTTATTTGACCATTGACATATATATATTCATTACTTATTATATCATCAATGTCCAGCGGGAGAAAGGGGCAAGAGGGGCAACTACCCAGGGGCCTGCAGAAAGTTGAGGGTCCTTCTACATTTTGAATGTCTATAATTGACATTTTTGGTCGAGGAAACGTCTTGCGCTAGCGTGCAATGACAAAGTGAATGATTTCCTCTGCAAACATCAGGAGTTTTCGGTTGACTTTATGATATTCTACTGTACTTGGAACTAAAAAAGAATGACACTAAAAACCCCACTTAAATAACAAGGGAATAAAGTTGAATAAAGGGGGATTCTGGCTGAAATTACTCCTGAGCCCGTCTTAGTCCTCGGCGACCCTGATTTCATCAATGACATATCACTACTTATTCTATTCAGCTGAGTCTACTAATACAACAACGAGAATTACTCCAAATCGAGCTAAAAAAACTCCACGAAGATGAAGCAAAAGGGAAGGAAATTAGAAAACAGAAGTTGGAGAAGTCGAAAGGGAAAACAGCAGATTCGACCAACACGCTTGAAGAGGTCGATCTCGTGGAAATAATGGCTGGAAAAACAGATGATCCCTTCGTTCCACACGAAAACCTCTTGAGCAAATACTCAGCCATGGTTAGTTTTCACTCCTTTTTTGTTATAACACTTAGATTGCTACAGGAATCCTTTGCAATACCTTTGATGACAGTATAAAAGAAGAAAAATCTGAAAGCAATTCAAAGAAACAATCCAAACCTGGAGCCAAAAGCCTGCTGAATACGCACTTGAAAGCCTTATTTCTATCTCCGTTTGTTTATTTCTTTTTATTATCATATTATATCCAGATATGTTTTTGATTAGTTCAATCAGTTTTTGAAGTAGTTATAGAAATAAATGGTATTGGATAAGGTTTTTCCACTAATTTGCAAATCAACTTTGAATATGTAAAAACACTAAGGTTTTATATAAAGACATTGGGAATCGTGAAAGGCCAAACGATGCAACATTTGGATGCAACATTTGTTCTTTGATTTTACATGGTTTGAAATATTGTTATGTGTCCAAAAAAAGCCACAAAACGTTCTTATTTTTTTCTATATTCTTAATAAGATGAATGTTTTATTAGTTCAGTATAATCTTCCAAAATACTTTACTTCTGTGCCAAGGCAAAATTAACCCCGGGAAATTTTTTTCTTGGGAGTATTTTAGCTGAAGAAAAGGTGGAGTTATAAACTAACCACCAGCAAACAAGCTATAGAATGTTATTGGTCAAATTTAAGCCTGTGGGGATGTAAATCACAAGCACATGTTTTGTTGCACCACTGTTGCTATTGATGCTCTGCTTTTTATTCAGATATACACTTCTTGCAACGAGGGGAAGACATTCTATGAGATGCCAGAGATCAGTTATTGCGAAAGTTGCTCTGTCAAGGTAAGAAATATCTCAAATGATTTACGGATGGCGATGAAAATGAGAAACATGATGAAATGTGATAACAAAACACGAGGTCAATAATTCCTTGCTAGGCTAAGGTTAGCGTTAGGATCAGGGTCGGGGTTAAGGTTTAGGGCAAAATATCTGCCTTGGCCGTAAAAAGTTTTGATTGAATACTATCAAGTGGCTTGATTTTGGTTCATGCATTACTATTTTAGGGTAATTGCTCAGAATAACTACCTTCGTAGAGTGAGTCTGAAAATGTTTTCTTTGCCCGTCTTTATCTTGAATTTCCCTCCAGTCAGACCTAGATTACAGTGCTCCTTGGGACCAAAGTTTCTTGATAATTGACTATCTTTAAGGCTATATAGTTGAATTTTTTTTTAGACGCTTCTCTGCCCACATGCAGTGACAGAAAGAGAACGAATATTTGACCTGCCTAAGAACTGCACGCACATCAAAATAACAAGACCAGCAATTAAAGTGAAGACCAAAAAGACGAGGTGAATTTTTTTTCTTTTTCTATTCAAGAAATATTTCCTAGAAAGGTACTTAACAAAATAAGATTCGAGTACCCAGAAATCAGCCCTTACAAGATTGATTTTAAGTGCTCACAAATTTTAGATAGAGACTCGGAGGTACTCAAATAAAGCAAGTTGAGAAAAGAAAAATTTAAGGGATTGCGAACACTGTTCAAACGGTAATAAACAAATGAATGATGAAATTCATTTCATTTTTGACTGCGGAAACATCATGGAACTTAAAAATACATATTTTAAAAAAGCAGAAAAAGTCAAATTATTCAAAGACCTGATAATTCCAAAATGATTTGAAAACCTTAAATATCTGGCTCAATTGATTTATGATTCTGGACAAAACCCTAATAAAATTTGTGTAAATGTGTTAAATCTCTAATAAATAATTTACTTCTTTATAGTAGTTTTAGGACATAATAAGTATACTGACCTATCTTGGTGTAAGATATGTCATGTAAGTTTATTTTTGTTTTATTTTTGTATATTTTCGTTAAGTATTTGAAGCTTATGATTAATACTTCGCAATGCATATAGGCATTATACCCTGATATGTATGTTGTCGTTTGATGCAAGTTTTTATACCCCTTAGTGGGTGATTAAATTCATGAATAGAATAAAATGAAACGAAAAAAGAAATTGTGGGATGTGTGGCCGAGTGGATTAAGCAGTTTGAAGTCGAGCTTGGTCATGTCAGTTCAACATCTAGATGGGTGGCTTCCGAGGTGTTGACTTAACAACTCACTCTATCGTCCTTCGGAAAGGATTTTCAGCTGGTAGTCCCGGTGCCACTATTGGAAATAAGGACTTTCCCACGCGAACACGTTAAACGTAAACTTACTCATTCTACGCTCTTGGTTTTGATATCGATTATGATTTTTAGTTTTTCCCGCAAGTAGCTATAAAGTATCAGTTTTTTTGCTGCACTAAAAAATTGGTGCTAAAATGTTTTACAAGTCAATCGAAAGAATTTGTGCGATTGACAATCGTCTGAGAAGGACTCGAGCCAACGACCTCTGAATTTGTGTTTCAAGGCTTTACTAGCTGAGAAATCAGGGCATTTAATGGAGCAAACCGAGTATTATCAATCATAGCAATTGTACTACCGAACATATCCGGGCTCTTTAACCACTAAACCGGTCCTGTATAAGAGTAACCACCTCCCACTCCAGGAGGACCATCGCTGCATAGGGTTGAAAAAGTAAACTTGAAAAGAAACAGGATTTGGGAAATTTATTTGATAATCAAAAGTAGGCATAAGTCCTCCAAGATGCATCCATGTAGTTTATAGTTGTTGATAGGCAAATACGCTTACTATCTTCGTAAGTTATTGTTTTACGGCAAGGTGAAAAGGGCCAACTGAATAGGTAGACTAATCGAAGGAGTGCGACTGTGGTCCTTTCTCTTGATGTGACCACACTTCGTGATTCCTTTTGCCTTTTCGCCTGGAATTACAGAGGGCTATTAAATTCTCTCCTCGCTCTTTGGGCCTGAAGTTGGTTTCGAACCCGGGACCCTTTGAATAAGATTCGATTGATCTAACCACTCGGCCATCTCTGCCTTATTTGATTTTTGAGCCTCGTAGGTAGAGAGAACGTCTATTCGATGTTAAGGGAGCTCAATGAATTGTTCTGTTCGATATAATTTACAGGATAGATTGTATTTAAGCTGATGCTTTTTTTTGTATCTTGATGTTTCTCGAATGATTTCATTTTTGTTTTTAATTTAATCGTTACAAAAAATCCACGTGCAGGGCCGGACCAGCCCTCATGAAAAGGGGGGGTGTAACACACATATCAAAGGATAATTTAGGGGAAATAGGGTATTATCAAGCTAATTTTATTGTTTTTCTACCAAAATAGGGGGCGTAAGCACCCTACGCCCCCCTTGGATCCGGCCCTGACGTGTTTTTTTGTTCCTTTTCAGAAAAAAGACTCAAGTTAACAATGATACTGAAAAAGAAAATCTGTTAGTAAGTACTGTGTATGCCAAAATTAACGTATTATCATTTCCACTCTATGATAAATTTTTTAAAAAGTTGATTTCGAATTTTAAAGTTGATAACCATAGTTGAAGAGCTTAATGATTTGATGCGTATTCTGATAGATATTTGCATTGCATTAAGCTCTGTTGCTGTACGGGTATACTGTAGATTTTGTTTTACAGTTACCACGAATGAAGCTAGTTTGGGCGGATTACGCGAGAAGGACTACTATGAAAAGAAAGCTGGAGCGAAAGTTGACTGAGGTGAGTTTTAGGAGGAATTATTAAGACGATTGGTGACTTAGTGCATTTTTGATACTATAACTACTTGGGAAGATCATCAGTATGGTGCAGATATGCTGTGTTTTTCCCAGCTGCCAAAGTGGAAGGAAAATGATTTCCCACATACGTTTGGGTCCTTTTTGACATTATTTTTCTTAACTGTAATACAAAATAAGAATTCAATGAATATAGGGGCTGTGGTGATGCACTAGCCGTACCTACCCAGAGAATCAACCTCTCTAAGCTGATGGCGTAAACAGGGAACAACATTATAGCCCCTGTATTAGCTTCAAACTGAGCCAATGAAACAGGAGCTTAGATGGTAGGCCTTTAAAAGGAAGGCAGGAAAGCATTCGGAAAAAATTTAGAAAAACATGCATGGCCTGATCGTAAATTTTGATATATGGCACAAAAGTGTTAGGTTAGGTTACACTTGATGATTCAACTGTCATTGATGCAAGTCTTGGATCTTTTAAGTAGTATTTTCAAAAAACATATCTATCGGGGTTATTTTCATAATGACAACATGAGCACATTAGTCACACGAAGTCACGGCAAAAACTTTTTTCGCTGGAAATCTTTTTGGAAAATGAGAAATTTGAATTTTTATATTAAATAAAAAACTGAATCTTGATGAAATTGACTTCGTTATTCACAGTAGAGGCTCCACTGTCCTATTTCGCATCCAATTTTAGTTCTACTCTTCCTATAGTAAATCATGCAGAGTTTTTCTTTAGTGGTTCTAACTCTAATATGTACCATGATTTAGAATCTGAATTAATAATGGTTTGATTTTGGAAGCAAGCACTATCTCTAAAAGAAGTTGCGATTTCCTCTTTTCTAAAGACAGGTTAAGTCTGTTGGTTGTTTTGCTTTAAGCATACATTCCCCTCCCTCCTCTCTTCGAATTCGAACAAATTTTGGTAGGATATTTCGTTTAAAAATAACCGATCACAGGGAGTTTAGAAAAACAGGAACGTTGGAAAAACTTACACCCTGATCTGTGTATTGTTTTTCAAGGATTAGACGAACAGTCACTAATGAACTATCATTAATGCAAGGATATGGTCGGATAGGATCTATACTTTTAAGGGGCATTTCTATGAAATACATAATTTCTTTTTCAAGGACTTCATAATATCAATCATCAACCAGTTTTTGGCATTGATTATTTGGCAAGACGATTACCAAGCCCTTGAAGAAGAAACGTTTTCAATTTTGGTGAGTCGACTCCTCGTTCTTTTCAACAGTTTAGCAGTTTATCAAACCACTCCATTCACACTGTACTTTCTTGGTTCTTGGTTACTGGTATTATGGACTTACGTCACGTAACAGCAGTCATCTTAGTTTTGGCCTAATCATCAAGGGTGCAAGTTTTAACAAGCTTCAAGGTTAAGTGTTATCAATGCAAAAGTTTGCAAGGATGACGTTTTGAATAACAAATATCTCGAAACAATACCAATATTTTTTTATAATACCAATATTTTTTTTCAATAGATTAAGCGTTTAAAGTGGTAAATATCGAAGTTTTGAGTTGCTAGCCAGAAGGAAAAATCATTAACATCCGATAGACCGAATATCGAATATGTCACAGTGAAACTAAATATGAAACAAACTAAAATATTAGCGATTCTGTTTTCCTACCGTAACTTCAAAATCTTCTCTGTCGCATAGGATTCATTCTACAACTTTCTATTCGACCGCTATTTGCTGGAAGATGTGATGTTTTTATCTGCTCATTAACATCCGATAGACTGAATATCGAATATGTCACAGTGAAACTAAATATGAAACAAACTAGAATATTAGCGATTCTGTTTTCCTACCGTAATTTCAAAATCTTCTCTGTCGTATAGGATTCATTCTACAACTTTCTATTCGACCGCTATTTGCTGGAAGATGTGATGTTTTTATCTGCCCATGATGTTCTAACTGCTGTGGAAACATTTGCAAGCACAAATAAAGTAAGTCATAATATGGCCTAAACGTGTTTACATCCTGAATATCGGTCTTGTGGTGCATTGTTGAATATACCTTTTCCTATTAAATCATACCAGAGCAGGCTACTGCAATTGACATATGCCTCCACCGGGTCTCGAACCCGAGTTTGTGGGGATACAGGCGAGCGCGCTAACCACTGTACTAAACTAGGACAATAAGTTAGCACAGTAACCTTGATGTGTTCACAACTCCAGGCTTATCCACAGTGGGTCATAAATTAGTGTTTCGGATTAAATCCTTCTTCAGAGCCATGTAATATTAACATTAAATCATAAGGCATGGTATAACACGGGTAATTAATTAGATTATACCAGAGCAGGCTACTGCAATTGACATATGCCTCAACCGGGTCTCAGTGCTTTTCCTATTAATGGTTTCCTGGTAAAAATTAATACAAGTTTACCCCCTGGCTATCTCAGATTCCTTTGTGAATTGCAAGGAAAGGCAATGCAGGAAGGGATATCCAGGGGGTAGATTCGCAATTAATCCAAGATGGTATCATTGACAGGGAAAAGTTCTATCAAATTATTCCATACACAAAGAAAATAGCCGATTTCATGTTTTTTTTTCACTCGCCTAAACGGATTGCCGCGAAAAAGTTTGTATTTTGACAAAAATAATTTAGTGAAGAGGATAAAGGTGATGATAATCTTACAATGATTGGTGGTTCGTTATACAATTCTGACGGTGGTATTGCTGAAGGTAATATTGATTAATTGGACTCTATATCAGGATGTATTGAGGGAGAATTGACTATTCAAACTATGTTGGCGTATCTAGTCCGATATTAAATATTGAAAGAATTTAATCAATATTTTGGGTACAAATAAACATTTTTACCCAATCTTTCCAATGCGAAAAATCTTTCCACCTTACAAATTTCTCTTTTCGGTATCAGCCCATGGCTAAAATACAAGGGATCAACCCCTGGCTAAAATCCCCCAATTTGGCTGCCAAAATTGTATTATGCCCCCATGATTTGTATGAAATGCCAAGGTTGTGAGTGCATGTTATAATTCTATGATTTGCGTCGCGGAGTTGAGATCCAATTTTTCAAAATCGCTTTTAGGGAGATTCTATAGAAATAGTTTTGCTCTTCTTTCGTTTATTTCTTCATGAAAGAAAATTTTAGAAACAAAGAATTATAACTTAAAAGTTACGAAATACATATATGCGCCTAAACCTTGGACCACAGCCTATTGATTAGAACATATCAGCTTTTTAAAACAAAACCTTTCGAGAGACCTACCCTTGCATTTACAGGAGTCCTTTTCCGTAAAAAACTGAAAAGTGACATCAAATTCTTGGATCTGAAGTGCAACTGTAGATTTTGTACAACCTATATTGTGAATTAAGGGTATATTTAGAATAGATTTTATTTTTCCTTTTATTACTCATGCTGTTATTAATCATGGTTGGTATTAATCAGCCTATTGCTATCATTTATGCCAACCTTAAACAAAGAATTCACTATTATCATTATTATTGGTAATAATTTCTTTAGTCCGTTATAGTTTCCTAACAATGAAGAGCAATAGAAAATGTAAAACATATTTAGTGGGCGAAGATATAATGGGGTAAGGCATCATATTTTTTTAAGCGAGAAAATCACAACAACGTATATAATAAGTAGGAGTAACAATATTTTATGCGCCATAAACAGAGAGAGGGCTTTAGACTGCTGCCACATCATCGTCTTTGCCTAGACATACGACCTTCCCCAGAGCAATACGAACCTGGGGTCATATCAATCCAAGGGGTCATGTATTGATGATTTTCCATTTGTCTTTTTCAGCAAATCCACTTATTTGCCGCTTGTTTAGATGGAAGTATGGACGCAGCTACGTGCAGATACGTTCTCCTGCTCAGCGAATTCATTGAAAGCTTTAAATGGACGGAGATGAGCGACTTTTCAAGCTTCATTTCCATCGTTTATCCGTTTTTGCAAGTAAGTAGCATTTCCTATTCTGTCGAGAAAAATCAAAAACATAGCGAAGCATCATAACTATTAAAGCTTTGCATCTGCTTTTCGTCACATCCGGAAAGTCTTTGATCGTTGCAGAACTTGAGGATGGCGAGGCAAATCATATAGCGAAACATGATAATCATTAAAGCTTTGAATCTGACATTCGACAACGGTGGTGAATGGTGAGAAATAACTAATTATGAAATTACTATTCTTGGTGATTTGGCTACAAAAACAGCAAAGGATTTAGCTCGAGTGCCACTCTCTTCCTGTGTGGAGCAACTGATGTTCAATTGAATCTAACTTCAAGATATCATTTCTTACAGGAAGAAGATCTCGAGCAGCTGAGAATGGGGTACACTGCATCCAGTGAAAATAAGATTGCCGGACACCTAGTGCATGATTATCTATTGTACACTATCCTGACTGAAAAAGAACCCCGATTTCAGGAGGTGAGTGTCCAATGTAAGTTCTTTTTACCAAAACAAAACCGCCCAAAACTTACCAATCAGTGCGTCTAAGCATCAGCTGTTAGCAACCAAAGGTACTCCTCCGATTTGGAAGCGAATGGTCTTTAATTTCAAACAAATATAATTTTCTAAATTCGTAACAGTATTCATACTACGTTTGCTGCGTTTGCAAGATAATGAGCATTCTCATGCAGAGCTTCAAGCATTTGTTGGGGACTGGGATGGTCCTTTACCATCAGAACGTTTTGATGGCCCAGTTGCTGGTGACAATGGCATGCATGTCCAAGAATTAACAACCACTCTTTCTGCAAGTGTATGGGAATGTATGCAAGCATCATTCAATCCTTCTGTATATTCTTGTCCACACTGCCAGCCATTTGCGACCCCCTAAACTCTGGTCTTATCCACTTAATTTGTCTTTCTCATACGCAGCGTGCCAGTCTGTTTCAGTGGGTCCGATTTGAGGTAGAAATGAAAGTGAAAATTCTTAGAGATTCTTAAAACTCAGTGCCAATTTTGGGGTACAGAATTCGAAAAGTGAACTCATTTATCAAGATTTTGGTGTTAGAAATATCATTGCAGAATTAGCGAAAATGAAAAAAGGTATGAAAGAAATAGGCCACTATAAAGAAATAGGCTAAAATTGTGTGTGCTTTGTTTTTGCATAGGCTAAGCTGCGCGTTAATCAATTCTCCGGTTTTATTCCCAGGCTTTTAAATTGAAGGTTGGCAGTTGTTTAATAATTAATAGTCTAAACTAAGAAGACAGACTCGAAAGACTAGACATCATGGTTTCCCACTCATCAGGATATTACTCTTGCGCTGATGATAAAGGCTTCCAGGGGCGTAGGAGGGTATCCAAAAGTGGGGGGGGGGGGTATTCATAGGGAGGCATTCCTATTCACCAAAGGTGCACTCTCCTTAGGGGGTATGGGGACATGCCTCCCTGGAAAATGTTGAATATAGAAGTAGCTTCCTTGGCTCTCGTAGCCTCTTTCGGACTGAAATTCTCAATTATAAACATATTTTCCAAGGCAGCTGGAGGTCTTACTTAGCCTTTCAAGTAGTATAAAAGGGAAGGCATAAGATTTGGTAGAAACGCAGGGGGCATGTGCCCCTCTGGCCCCCCCCGGCTCCTACGCCAGTGAAGGTGTTGCAGGGTTAAGAAGGATGAAGGCCTTCTATTCGCAGGGAAAGCTCTGTTTTTGCAAACAGGTGTTGTAAGTGGTCGTCCCGTGATGATGGTTTAAGAATATTCTTTATCGAGTAGCCAATATTGAATTTTTCCATAATGGTTTACCGTGGAGGGCTCGAAAAGTGGCAACTTTGAGCTTATTACGAAATCTGTACTTAATTTCACCCTTACAGTGCTCGATGCATAAAAGTAGAGCGATATGAGCGACATATTGATAAAGCTAGTGTTTCGATTTTCAGAAAATAGTGCTCAAAACATGATAGTAGAGCGTAATGTAAATATACTCATTGGCAGAAAAGAAACAAGAAACTACACGTTCATCTCGACAAGCCTGTTTCGGGATTTCTCACTCATAAGGTGAGTAGCGATATATTTAAGAGCCCATCTCATCTTCTAATAAGTGGGAAACCACGAAACAGGCTAGTCGAGATGAAGAATGTAGTTTTTTGATTCTAGTCTTTTGAGTTTTTCTTCTTAATATATTAAACGAATTTTGATTTTAATTATGATTTCTTAGCCTGAAGCTCTGTATTGATGAAAGGCCGTGCTTTGATTTTTCGCATTTCCCTTGCAGATGGAGGTGAAGTTGTTGCAGTGCTCAGTAAGAAACCCAGGTCGATTCACTGATATAGAATTCGTCGAGGCGATGGACTCGTTGGTTCCTTTGGCAGCAGAGCGCCTCATGACACGATTATATGCGCAGTCAGTCAAGCACTTCCCAGATGCGGATGACACTGTCAATGTTCGCCGTATTTCGCGTATCCTTTTCCCATTACACTAATAAACGATTCCGCAAAAGTTGCGAATCTTATTCCCTGTGCATGATTTGATGACGCAGCATGACCGGATGGTATTAGATCATAGCCTGCGGATAGACATATTGCACAACAATGTTTTCCAATCTCAACCTTAGCTAACCCTTTTCTAAACTGAAATCAAGGAATGAACCATAAACTGGATGGAATGATTGCACAGCTTAGATTTCTAGGTTTAGAATAGTACAGTCTTTGATCAGTACAAAACTTCAATTTAGCCAGAAAAATCGTAAGCATTTTGAAGTGAAAAAATCAATTACTTTAGCTTTTCATCTGCTACTCACCAGAGTAGTACGTCAGAAAGAGAACGGAACAAGAACCTAACTGATTTATATTACCCAGATGTGGATCGAAATAAGCCAATCAGGAAAGAGGTGAATGATTGGTAAAGTGTAGGAAAACTTATCATCCCCTGCGATAAAGTGAGCTGACCAATGAGATTACTTCAATAGTCCTAAGGCGAAAACAAACTCTTTCTGTCTACACAATCTATTCAACAAACATCCCTTGAAAAGCTTAAGTAATCTACGTTTTCGCTTCACTATGCTTCCGGTTTTTCTGGATATGTTTAGTATAGTGTTTAGTATAGGTTAGAATAAGAAAAAAGTTATTGCACAATATGTGTATCTGTTAACTATGATCTGATGTCAACCCAGCTTGACCACAGCTTCAGGCCGTTGCCATTTTGAAGCTATGCATTGCTTAAGAGCTTTTCTCTCGTGCCGTGTGTGATAACATAGTGCTAGATCTTTTAACACTTGCGCTTGAGAACAACAATTTTGAAACAATATTTGACATGATAGTCACCACTTATCATGACAAGCCTTTAATATTTAGTAGGGAAACGTTTCTGGATAGATCCGTCTCCCATCATCGGGCAATGAGAAAATTGGTTTCTTCCCTATTAATGCAAAGGTGGGATCGAGAGGTGTGAACACTGAGCGAACCTCACAGGAGTTTTTTGAATAATAGTTTTGAATAGTTTTTTAAGTAATAATTTTGAAGTAAACGAAGACAGTGATGACAATAAAATAAGTTTTTGAATCAGGCAGAATGTAGAACCAAGTTAAACAATGACCAATGACAAGAATGAAATTTCAAAGACCTAGCAATATTTACGTGAGATGCGGTTCACCATATCTGGTTTATTGATTAATTCATTTTTTTACTCCAATGGTGCATGTGCAATTTATTGAATTTACCCTGAAGATAATTATACCTTTCTTTGTTTGTTTTTTAATCACATATTGCTGATAGAAAATAAGTGATATAAATATTGAACAATTAAAGGCGAAAATTCTGGTGAAATTAAATTCAGAGACTGTTCCATTCACAACACATGCACATTCGTAAAACCAACCAACAAAGCTACCAAAAGTCATTATTTTCTGACATCTGCTAAAATTTTCTACGGCTATGAAGCTCTTTGCCTATTTGATTGGACACCCCTGTCTAAAACTGAATTGAGCATCTCCGATTCTGCATTGTATCCCTGTGCTCACTTTCGTGTATCTGACCTTATTGCTGGAGTGACGTCAGTAAATTGAACAAGGAACCTATTGACCGTTGAAAAGTCCATCCCCCAAGCAAGATTTTACTAGTGATGATGACGCGCTTTTTTAAGGCAATAGAAATATGGAGAAACTTATATGAATAGGCTCAAGAAACGCCCCCAAGCCAATTTTAACCGTCGCCACAATATCAAAGAAATGATGTAAACGAAAGTGGAAAATAAAAGGTTTATTTTTAATTGACCTAAGCCTCTTTTTCAACATGTCAACTTCCTTTCAGCAGACTCGTATAGCTTGTCTGTCTTTCAGAACTGTCTATCACCAAAATCCGTCCCATTTTATCAAAATCTAGAAATTTCTCATCACAATCGATTAAAAACAGTACCTATTTTTGGACATATGAATATTGGCGAGACAAAATTGAGTCTGCCAATACAACATAGCCCCGCTTCACCCTTGCCATAAAAGATCCCCTCCGATAACCTCTTCTTTGCTTTGATTTCACATCTGAGTGATAAATCAGCGAGCCGCGTCTGATTTAATATGTGAAAGCCAAATAACCATCACCAGTCTAGAGTTTAGAACAAAGTCAAAGTTCTTTGGAAGTCATCTATTTAAGTGACTGGAGTTCATAGCCCCTATTTGATGGGTATTGCATTTCAATGGCTAGTATGTTCATCACATATTGTTATCAACCCGGATTATCGACCTCTGTGGAAATGTGAGAAACGGAAAACCAATAACAGAAATTCAGGTTTTAGCTGTTGGTGAACTTTTTGATCTTCAATTTGACTTGGTCTGACATTGGCTAACTCTTTAGATATCATATTTTGTAGGCACTTTGGAGAGGTCATCCCTCATAGGAAGGATGTTAATTCTTTTCTTACATTGGTATTTCCATCGAAGCAAGTTCTAAACTTGTCTAGATTGTTTTCCTCGTATCATTAATGAATCTGCAATACATTTTGAATTTTGAGTACAGTGGACCCGAAAGTCGAATCATCAATAAGGCCTGTTAGGGGCAAATCTTGAAAATCATGAAGAAATTAGCCCTGCGTCGAAGGAATTATGCTCGCTAGATCTATTTGATTCGTTTTCTATAGCACAGAGTTTACAGTTTCCTTTCTTTATGCCCTCGTTAAGAGTCGTTATCATGTATTACTATATACTCATCAACAGCTAAAGCACTAAAATCACGAAATTCATTTCAACTTGATCAACTTGTGTACTTGCAACTAAACTAGCCCGAAACTAAAACGAATCTAAAGCAGAAACTAGCCTGTCAGCTAGTTTGAATTTTAGAGCAATTGAGTTGAATAGAAATTCTGAAATCCCTCTCTCAAGCATTGGTTCTTGAATCAGCCAGCGACAAAAAACATGTCAAAAGTCACGTTCCCCTCCAAGGTTTGCAAAACTGGCTTTGATTGGTGGAAAAATTGATTGTTCAGTTTTTAGCTCGTTGCCACTTGATATTCCAAGCTGGACATCAGTGATCCCTCGGATGATCCCCGTCCCAAATATTTGTTATGGGGATGGGATGTTAGACATTTGCAAACGTGTTAGCTGGGATCTTTGAAAAAAGAAAATCTCCTTCTTATCAACAATCTTCTTAAGAGAGCGAAATGCTAATGTCAACGGGCTCATTTTCTTTATCTTTTCGGGTTTGTTTATTTGTAAAAAGCATTCCACCACCTAGACAAAAAGCTGAAGGTGTGACGAGAACAGCATTTGTTGATATGGAAATCTCATCCACCTCCAATCTTTGTTTGCTGTTAGATGGGATGAAATTTCACATTAAAACGCGTGCCATCTTCATTTTTTATTGTTTTTCTATCTAATCCATCCCCCTTCCAGCTTCCCTGCCATCCTCCGGCGTTTGTATGAGAAAATTTCATGCCAACCAGGTTGCTTTCCAGGTTGCCTTCCAGGTTGCTTTCCACCACTTAACAAGAGAGATCTCAATCGACAGGGATGAAAAATTCCCCGTATAAATATAGCATGGAATACAAAGTCGGGCTAGATCTCACATATGCAACTACGAATATCTTATCAAATCAATTATTCATTATTTTTCTCTTTATGTTGAAACGCGAAACGTCCTTAACTCTTTAAGATATAAGCAGTTACTTATCACTGATTCACAACACCCCGAAGATTAATAATGACATCAAGAAATGGAAGAGTGACAAACTAAGACTACTTGCAGGGAGCCAAGGTTGGCTTTTGATTCTTAGTTTTCCTTCGCTTTTCCATTATCTCAGCATATATGTCCTTATCGAAATCGACTGAGGCTTAGGCCCCGTTTACGCTAGCACGGATCCGTACCCAAACTAGCACAGATAGGCCTCCCGTTTACACTAGACCTGTGGATCCGTACCCATTTGGGTCTGCTATCTGGATCCATTTGGGATTGCTTTCCAAGGTGTACTCATTTGGATCCGTGCTCGTTTAGGTCTGGTGTAAACGGTTGGAACCGTTCCCAAACGGGTACGGATCGAAGTCGAGGCAAATTTCTCTGCATTTTGTAATTAGATTCGGGTCTAAGTGCGGAAAACGGGGCTGGACCTGGCTGTTTATCCGTCCCAGTGAACGCGATCTGAAATGGATCCGTTCCAGTGTAAACGCTAGCAAATATGGGCACGGATACAAACTGGACGCGTGCAGATTTGGATCTGTTCTAGTGTAAACGGAGTATTAGATTTCCTGTGGTTTAGTCCAGGAGAATCGAGTTCGATGACCCCTGAAAAATATTTTAGATTACACTTACGGCCTCAATTCATGGAATTTTGTTATGATTTGAGGTAATATTCATGTGTTTAGAAATGAACTTTGGTACCAGAGATTCAAAGTGGTGTCTAGTTTGATCTACGAATTGAAATATTTGTCACACGATTTCATCAGGCATGGTAACAATTATGTCCTAATAGACCAGGCGGAGAATAGGGGAATGGTCACTCGAGGGGGAAATTTATGAGATGAAGTGCATTTGGTCAATTCGAAGGTGCTGATTTCGAAAATCGATGTTATACGGGGATTTATGGGGGCCATCTGCCTCATTTTCATGTTTTAAGTCTCGTTTTCATGTATCTGAACCAAACCAACGAGAAAACAGTTTTAAGCAGAGATAACAAACATCTGAAAGCAGATTAAGCATTTTTGGTGGGCGTGAATGTGAAAAATTGAAATTAGAACTGTTAAGGTGGACAACAGCCTCGTTTACATGACGAAGAAATTGCGTAATCCTACTATTTCTATCTTTCGAGGGGCATCCCAACAGGCCAAAGCGCTTAAAAACCTACAGTTGTTATTGTCATCCTCCAAAGAGCTATTCAACGCTATTAACTGATTAATACTCTTGCTACTGCAATAAATACTGATACAAATACCATTACCAATAAAATATGTTTTAGTATAAATCACTCGGCTGTCATTGTAAAGCTTACATTGAAAAAGATTTTACATCGAGAGCATTGTGTACAGACAGAGAACGGTAGTGTTTTTTTGTTTCTCTTTAACTTTTTTTACGATTGCCAGTTTTATGTGTTTATACCGATACCAATACTCATACCAACACCAACACTAATATCACAGATGATAAATACCAATATCAATACTAATAGCAATACTAATACTGCCGATTGATACTAAAATCAATACTAATACAAATGTTAATACTAATACTGATACTACCGATAAAAACTGATTTAACAGCTACTGATTATTGCTAATTAATCAATAACACTGATGGAAATGCAAGCGGATCATCTAAACAGAGTTGCAACGTTTCACAGTTCTCTAAAATCGTCTCAACTGCATTTGACACTCTCAGCTTCCAGCTCTTTGTTGACTTCAACTTTGTTCAGGAAAAGCTCTGAGATATCTTCAGGGTAACTTGATCACTCCGACCAACCGATCTGCTTCATTCCAATCACCATCTACTGGGGCGTCCAACTGAAGCATCAAACTATTAGCTTGCCTGAAATCATAGCGACATAGTTTGCACGCAGAATACGAAGCCTGGGGTTTTCTTTACATGGTGGTAGGATGCTGAGATCTATAATCTCCTTTTCTCTTTCGAACTTCTGCACGAATAGCTTGAGTCGCAGCAATTACCTGGACGATATTCTCTTGTTTCCATATAACACCCAGACAATCTTCTCTGAACCACTGATGAGATGTTCTGACACCTGAAAGGAGCTTCCCAACTCAGTGTAAAGCCTGATGAACTCTACTAATAATGACATGACTTCCAAAATGCTAATTTTCAAATGAAAAAGCTAGATACAAAGTCATTGGTAGAAAAAGTGTGAAGACCAAGTAGTGCTTTCTTTTTCTGGATCTCAAGGGTTGATGATGTCATGTCGCATATTTCTCTTTGTTTTCCAATACTATCATCTTGCTAACAACCACGAAGAAGCAGACACGAAGTTGGTGGCGTTGGTTAAAGTTGCAAACATTTCTGCCAATGATGCTGTTATGGCTCGATCTTCCTCTAACAACGGTGCCAGTTTAATATTGTTTTCTCACAATAATTTGATGTTAAGAGAGAATTCTAGTAGACAATGGAATTGGAAAACAAAAGAAAGCACTACTTGGTCTTCACGCTTTTTCTGGCAATGACTATATATCAAGCTTTTTCAAGAAAGAGAAGCAAGCATTTTGGAAGTCGTGTCAATAGACGTAGAGCTTATCAGGCATTTGACTGAGTTGCGAAGGTCGTCATGTCAGCGGACCTCGTCAAATGTTAAGAGAAGATTGTCTATTTGTTATATGGAAACAAGAGAATATCGTCTTGGAATTTGCTGCTGCACAAGCTATTCGTGCAGAAGTTCGAAAGAGAAAAGGAGATTATAGATCTCAGCATCCTACCACCATGTAAAGAAAACCCCAGGCTTCGTATTCTGCGTGCAAACTATATTGCTATGTTTTCAGGCAAGCTAATACTTTGATGCTTCAGTTGGACGCCCCAGTAGATGGTGATTGGAATGAAGCAGATCGGTTGGTCGGAGTGATCAAGTTACCCTGAAGATATCTCAGAGCTTTTCCTGAACAAAGCCGCCTGCATTTCCATCAGTGTCATTGATTAATTAGCAATAATCAGTAGCTATTAAAGCAGTTTTTATCGGTAGTATTAGTATTAGCATTGGTATTAGTATTGGTTTTAGTATCAATCGGCAGTATTAGTATTGCTATTAGTATTGGTATTGGTATTTATCATCTGTGATATTAGTGTTGGTGTTGGTATGAGTATTGGTATCGGTATAAACACATAAAACTGGCAATCGTAAAAAAAGTTAAAGAGAAACAAAAAAACACTACCGTTCTCTGTCTGTACACAATGCTCTCGATGTAAAATCTTTTTCAATGTAAGCTTTACAATGACAGCCGAGTGATTTATACTAAAACATATTTTATTGGTAATGGTATTTGTATCAGTATTTATAGCAGTAGCAAAAGTATTAATCAGTTAATAGCGTTGAATAGCTCTTTGGAGGATGACAATAACAACTGTAGGTTTTTAAGCGCTTTGGCCTGTTGGGATGCCCCTCGAAAGATAGAAATTGTAGGATTACGCAATTTCTTCGTCATGTAAACGAGGCTGTTGCCCACCTTAACAGTTCTAATTTCAATTTTTCACATTCACGCCCACCAAAAATGCTTAATCTGCTTTCAGATGTTTGTTATCTCTGCTTAAAACTTTTTTCTCGTTGGTTTGGTTCAGATACATGAAAACGAGACTTAAAACATGAAAATGAGGCAGATGGCCCCCATAAATCCCCGTATAACATCGATTTTCGAAATCAGCACCTTCGAATTGACCAAATGCACTTCATCTCATAAATTTCCCCCTCGAGTGACCATTCCCCTATTCTCCGCCTGGTCTATAATAGACGGGGAAAATAGCCCAACCATCTAACCAAGTGCCTAACTTGAATTTTTAAGGTTTATATCGCTAGAATAGGTGATTCTAAGCAATTTGAGCAAACGTACCATTCCAGGAAATGTTTCATTATCACGTGAGAGATGACGTCATAAAATGGGCCTAAATGTGTAAAAAAACTGCTGTAACTTTTGACAAACTCAATATGTACACGTGATATTTGCATATTTGAAAACAGAATTCAAAGAGCTTTCGAATGATATATAACATATTGCGAAATGTTGACATAAGGATTTTGACTGATGACGTCATCAAATTATTTTCCGTTGTTTTTGATATTTTTTGTTTGGGCAATTTGTGGATTTGATATCAAGTTAAGCCATAGAACATAACGTCAGAGAGACCGAAAATTTTCAGTGAGGCGCTGTTAGCTAGCCAAGGTAGAACAATGCTGCGCATGCGTGAATACCGCATGTAAGCAAATAGGACTTTCTGCCCTTCTTTCCTATTGCTTTTAGCCATTTGCAGACTTTTAATCATTTGTAGATTTGTCGAATTTATTCTTTGCTGTTGCTGCCTTTGATCGACTCCATGTGCTTTTTTATCCTATGTATCGTCAACTGGTCTCCAGTGAACCACGCATAGGCCAGGAAAGTAATCAACCTTTTCTGCATCAAAAGTCCAACAACTACAACCTTCCTATAATTTTGATTTCATTAAGTGTTTTCAAACACGGAACAGAACTAGTCAATACGCCAAAGCTAGGTGAAAATGCATCAAATACTGCTTGAAACGTCCATTCCAGAAATTAAGAAGAAATGTTTGAAATATAAACACTTTGTGAGACGTCAAGTATGAATCACGGGCACGAAAGATTTAGACCGTGACTCTTGCAGTTTCTTCATCTTCTTATGAAAACTTAAACATTTATTTGTCAATCAAGCTTGCAAAGGAAGACATTCCTGGAGAAAAATTAGTTCGTAGATTTCAAGATACAATTTAAACGGCCACAATTAAAGTTTCGTAGCTGTGCTGCAGTCCAAGTTTATACTGCAGCCGAGCCGTAAGTATTTGTAGCTATGCGTTGCTAAGGGGCATAGTCAACTACCATACCAACGTTTACTTTGAACCAAATTGCGACTACAAGATTTTGCTTATCCTACCAATTTAATTCATTTTTTGAAAATTGTGTCATATTGGAATTGATTTTAGTGGATCTCAGCCCGATGTAAACTTGACAATTTGCTTGTTTCATCACTTGCAGTATCTAACTGAGATCTGAGGAATGACTCAGTAAAGACTATACCGTCATTTCTTGATACATGCAGATGGCCCATTTTTCAAAATATATCTCTCCTTTCGTTCAAGCGTTGCTACCAGTGCATATAACTTGTCTTGCTTTCTTTGCAGTCAACGGACTAACCAAGACATGTTGTCCGAGGTCTCACAGCCAATCGGTTTTTTGGTTGCTTCTGATTAGCTTCGTTAACACGTTCATTTTCCTACCCTTATTAAGTAGTATGTTGTATTGCACTGGTCAGGATTTATACTACTGGTAGAGCCCTGCATATTTTTGAGCTAAGAAATTTGCAGATTTCCCTTATGTCACTTATATATGTCACTTATTTCACTTATGTCAGTATATTTGGGCATATTTCTAAAACGATTTTTTCTGATTATTGGCCAATGTCAGAGGATGTGGACATCAAAGTATTTTATGTTCACCAATTTTCAGTATCTACTTGCTAAGTATGCATGGCGAGGCATGTATCAGCAGGATGCTCTAAGTGAACCATACCTTGGGCGTCACCTAAGTACTTCACGAGACGCCACGTCTTTTCTTTTTCGTCTCCATTCTTTGTCTTTTCTTTTTCGTCTCCATTCTTTTGAAACTCTTACCATTTGTTGCCCTAAAGCATAAGCTGATTTAGACCATTTACCTTCTATTTTGATTTCAGATTCACGTTTATAGGCGTCCTTTTTCAGTCTCGTTTGAATTACATCAGTAATTATGGTGGCTTCTGAAACCAGATAAAACTATTTAGCCATGCATGGTATGTCACTTTACAGCCACCAACCCAACAATAAACCCAAAGTTTTTGCGGTTCTTTTGAGACGGAATTACATTCATTCATCAAGAAGTTTCTGAGAGAAGCTTTGTAAAACTGCATTAGCTCTATGTAGCCACTGCTGATGGAACTGATGTAATTGTATACTTGAATGTTCGTATAAGGTAAACTTTCCCAACCATAAAACGGAACGAAATAATTCGCGTGAATTTTGGGTTAATTATCGTTGAAGTAAATCTTCCAAAACCGTTAGTAATGCTTCTCCTAAAGACATTCATACTGATTAAGAATAGAACATGACGATCATCGTGAACTTCTGTACGGACCAAAGACTTTTTATTGATGGTCAATGCTGAATTCATACTTATTTAGACTCGTCGTGGGGCAAATATCTCAAATGATATTCCAAGCCTCTAAAAAGGTACCAAGAACCTGTTTATGAACAATGTTGCATACAACTAGTATTCACGCATGCGCATTGTACTATTTTGGCTAGCTAACAGCAGCTCATTAGAAAGGGGCATATAGATGCATCACCACGCTCTCTCTCTCTGAGGTAATGTTCTTTGGTTAGAGTTGATTTCACATTAACAAATTGCCCAAACGAAAAAGATTAAAAACAACGGAAAATATTTTGATGACGTCATCAGTCAAATCCTTATGTCAACATTTCGCAATATGTTATATATCATACGAAAGCTCTTTGAATTCTGTTTTCAAATATGCAAATATCACGTGTATATATTAAGTTTGTCGAAAGTTACAGCAGTTTTTATCACATTTAGGCCCATTTTATGACGTCATCTCTCACGTGATAATGAAACATTTCCTGGAATGGTACGTTTGCTCAAATTGCTCAGAATCACCTATTCTAGCGATATAAACCTTAGAAAGTTAAGTTAGGCACTTGGTTAGATGGTTGGGCTATTTTCCCCGTCTATAAAGTTTTTCGTTTTGTAAAGTATTCAAATCAGAAGGCAGAAAGAAAATTTGAAAGCAACACCCAACTATGTTGGCAAGGATAGTAAACAAAAAGGCCAAGATATCTTTTTTTCCATAATTTCCATAAACTGTTGGGAATACAACTTTGAATTTCACTTGAGGCTCGACCAGAAGCTAAGGTTCCTTTTATAAAACGTGGAACAGTCCTGCAACGCTTGAAAGTTCTTGGATCCACTTTTTGTAGGCTGGTTTGCTTAACTTAATAATGGGATACGATTTCGTAGATCGGCAAGATAGCGACTAGCTATCTTATTGGTGGAAGGTTATCAGTGACTGATGTGAAAACGTTATTAATGATAACCAAAGGTTTAGATCCAGCCTTGGTGGAACAAAACGTTTCTGCAAAACAACGATCATAGGAAAGAAGCTTTTGAGATATGGGTATGTGACCAGTGTGCATTAGTTAAAAGCTATTAAAACTGGCTAGTGAGATTAAAACCAGAACTGCGATCTTTGTATTCTTGATTAGGTTTGCGATTGATAGCGTCTATCTCTATGTGTTTCAACCCCCCAGAGGGGGGGGGGTTACCCAAGGATTTTTCTGACAGAGATGATCGTCCGAGGAAATATTGATGTGACCCAGAAAAATTGAATGCTTCTAAACAAAAACCCAGAATTTGGCATGACCCAAGACTAAAACCCACAAAAGAGAAATGATCCAAATTTCTTCTACGTTTTTTATTTTATGTTATAGTTTATCATTATGTTTTAATCAGCTTGAAATGTCCTCTTCCCTTAAGTTCATCATCTGCGTGTGTGAGTTGACATGGAAATATGTTGAAACATGTTGAGTCAGACAGCCAGAGAAGAGGCATCAGTTTAGCTAAATCAAAAACAACTTTACAAAGCTTATATAGAAAACGACATAACAATGTATACTGTGTGCTGCACGCATCTATTAGAATTAAGACAACGAATTTGATCATAAATGATGCGTATTAAATACTACAGACGAAATTAACATAACACCACACCATCCCTTCCTGAAGCATGTCGGATGATGTGCAGCAACCCCTTTTTAAGCTTATCTACTGCATGCAAGATACACCCCTTTGTAGCTAAGCGTATATACTACATACAAGATGGTAACCACTACCTTACCAGTATAACTACTGTATGTAAGATGATAATAACACCTCTTGTAAGTGAATCTACTGCATACAAGATTTTAACTACCCCCTTGAAAGCTAATCTACTACATGCAAGATGCTATTACACCCCTTTGCAACCGCTTAGTTGATAAGCAAATACAAATGCAAGGTATTGGTTTATGTTCAAAGCACAAAGGGTCCACTGAATAGGTAGACTAATCGAGCAGTGCGACCCTGGTCCTTCCTCTCGATGAGAACACACTTCGTGATTCCTTTTGTCTTTTAGCCTGGAATTACAGAGAGTTGGCAAATTCTCTCCTCACACGTTGTGATAGGTCTGAAGGTAGTTTCGAACCCGGGACCCCTTGAGCAAGGGTCGAGTGATCTAACCACTCAGCCATCCCTGGTATATTAGCATATAGGTTTCCTAGTCATCATCAAGTGCGCATTCTTTATGTGATGGGTTTGTTGGTACGATGATTAAATTGATTTGAAATTCTTTTCAGGTGTTCTTTCGAAGCAACAAAAACGCAAAGAATACCCAACCTTGATAAATCTGTCAAAGATCAAGTCAATTGGGGTAGAAATGGCAAGGTGAGTGAAGCTTTTGTTTCACTCTTTGGTTCATCGCCCAGTTTTCTGATATAGTAGGGTTTAATTGTTTTTAAGGATGTAAAGTATCACTGAATTTGATGTCGTTTGGAAGTTGACTTCTGAATGATCTCCATGCCGTATAAAAAGGCAGCATTTTCCAAGCGTGGAATAGGGTAGACTGTCGATTATCGCTTTTTGCCAGCCCTATAAAATTTTTCAAATAACAACAATTATTTTCTAATTACCCAGTGTTGCACCCTTAAGAATAAAATTGAAGTAGAAGAAAATATTGATGAAAACAAGTGTGAAAACAGCGTATCCTATGATTGAAATATGAATGGGCCTAAATTCTGAAAGTTGTCGTTCCTATATTGTTCATATCCTTTTTATGTTTAGCCTTACCCCTCCCCCACGTGGAGAGCTCCTCCTCCCTTCCTACTAAGCAATGAATATCATCTGTACATTGTTGCAAGAATGTCTTTACCTTACCCCAAACATGAAGTTTTGTCCTTCGGCCTTCCTTATCTTTATTTTGTTAATATATATGGTGGCTTTAAACAAGCTTTATGAGCTTTATTACCTTCTCGCCTCTATCTAGGGACTAATTGTCCTCCTATGTTAGCTCTTTCGGTCAGTAACAGTTCGCTCTTTGGCAAAGTTGGCCACCTGATGACCAATAGGGCCCTTTAAGAATTTTGCCAATTTCAGATACAAGATTTTTCAGTTTGAGGAAAACTTCTGTTCTTGATATACAAAAGGAATGGTTCTGTTAGGGCAGCTGTAATTCTAAATTGTTTATAAATAAGAAAACAATACAAAACTCTCAGGCTTAAGTTTTTAAAGTTTTCAGAGGAGTTAAGAATATCTAGTAAAAATATGTCAAATGTTTTAAGTGAATTCTCTGACGTCATACATCGAAATTTCTAACCTGTTTACCGATTGAATTTGAAGATAGTTGAAGAAATATCTAATCTCATCTTCCAATTGTATAGATTTGATTACGACCAGACATAGAAATTGAAATCTCATTAATTTCTTATCGCTCTAGACGTGCCAAGTCAAGAAGGGCACAGGAAGAACAGGAGAAGTTAGCCCTTGGTGCTTATGAATTATGAGTTGTTTACGATCAACAACAAGACTTCACAAAATTCTTATAATGTACATATGCATAATACACGCATTTTTTTATAAGTAATTTCAGCTCGAGCTCAGTACTCAAACTTGCTTAGCTAGAGGGCAAATTTAAGTACTTAAAATTGATTAGCGATTGCTTAGCTTTTTATACTTGAAGATTTGTTTCTCGAAATACTATCTCACAAGTTTTTGTAAAAAAATGTCAATAGTAACTTCCATACTAAAGTGTCCCGGAGTACTAATATCCACTATAACCTACTTCTCTTTAGCTCTTGCACGATTCTCATTGCCAATTGGATCAGAACTAAAATTTTCAAATTGCTTAGGATTCCTCTATCCAGTACTGGAATTGCTTAAGTTTTTGTCATGTCGAGTACTAACTTGCTTATAAAGCAATTGCTTAAAAAAAAATGCGTGTAGTTGAAATTCAAAGATTCCAGTTCTAATAAGCTAAATAGCCAGATTATGAAAAAACTAAAAATATCAGGCATCGCCCTTCTGATGTAAAGTGAGCTCAAGATACTAGATAGAAAAACAGATATTCATTCAGCTAACAAATAAATAAATGATACAAAGTATACTTAGCTATTGAGAAGGGTTCAATTGTCTCTTCAAGCTACTCGCTAGAATACACACCCAAGAGTAATGTACAGCAACAACAACAACATTGCTAATTACACGTGATAAGTAAATAAGTTTATTGAGCTAACACAATCCAATATATTACACCTTCCTCGGTAGATAGAAAATATGAATAATAATATGACAATTATATGATAATATATGATACTGTATATGATAATATAATAATATATGATATGTACTAAGAAAGGGCTATTCCCTATATGTTTAGTTTTTCTGTAATCTGGTTATTTAGCTTATTTTAATTAGAATATTTGTTATATCACTACAGGTATGGCCGTAAGTCACATTATTCATTGTAATTGAAATACAGTTTTTGATTCATGACTGATTACTTAGATATTTTTTACTTTGTATATAACAATGGATGTTGATTAACGGAGTCGATCTATTTGTTCATGTCTATAAACGGCTTCATCGAGAGGGGGAAACAGTAAATTTCCTGGGGCCCATTTTAAATTTGGGCACGTATTGCTCTTTTTTGTCCTTTTTGCTGATGTTCTGAAAAGGATCATAAAAAGGGGCTAAACTCCCTCAATTTTAGCTCAACATGGTCGAGCTAAAAGCAAATTATAGAGGTTGACATGTATCGAGATAATTTGTGAGAATGAAAAAGATCCGAGTAGGACTTGAACCCGCTTGAATCCACGAAAATTTCGATTGATTTTACAAATCCTGCTTCTTCTCAAGTTAACATGATAAAACTCTGTGCAGGAGGGAGGAGGTTTGTAAAGGATCTCAACTGATTTCTTCTGGAACCTACTGTATTACCATATTCCGATTTCATAGCCCTCCAATACCCGTCACTGCAGATATTGAAAAGGCTTTCCTGCAAATCCAAATCCACCTTTTCAGGATAAGGCCGCCAAATTATGGAATTAGGAGCTTTATGATTCGGCTACCAAATTTTAATCGAGTATCAAGTTTCCATAAGTCACGTTGTTAGCTAGCCCACCACTAAGAAACTGAATGTTGCAAAACTAGGCTGCCTAGTCTCGTAAGAATTTGAAATTTATTCAGCAGGAAGGCCATTGAGTTTGCATAAAATGCCAAATCTTTGTAATAAATATTTTTTTCTTAAGCAATATGATTTTTCAATTATAGATGCTCTAGTATCTGGCAGGTTGAAGTTTTTTACAAGTCAATTTCTATGTATGAGGCAGGTTTGTACTTGACTGCTGTCTGACACTTATGTATTTGTAATTAAATATTTGGATAGCACCTTGGCACCCTGTGAGCACTAGTATCAAAACAATGGCCTAAGCGATGATATATCCAGATCTTAAAGCAGGCAAGAAGGTAATGCTACACTTGTTTTCTCTCCGTATTTTCGATGAATTCTGAATGCTCGAGCTTCTCATATTCAGACTTGAAATTTGAACATTACATTGAGGAGGAATTTGAGCGATTTAAGCGGGAAATTTCTAAACTCAACGACGTAGAACTGCAGAAGAAATGCATTCTTGTTTTTCCGCCATTGAAGCCAAGAGCAAGGTTTCTGATTCATAACTGGCTGAGTACATCGAGCCCCTCGCTCAAAACTGTCTCTATCGGGAGTGATGAAGAAAGGAGAACTGTGATTTTCTTCCCAAATGGTGAACTCCAACCTCAAGCTACCAACAGACTGTATCTTGGGTGAGGGATATACCATATGATCAATGGATATTTTCACCCAATAATTGTTTATTTAGCAGTGCAAGTGGCAGGCTATTAAGCAGTAGTGCCCATTTACCAAAACATGGAACAAGTATAGGAAACGAGTAGAAAACTGGTTGGAAATGAGCAGGAAATGAGTAAGAATGATTAGGAAGCAAGAAGTTTGGCATTAGTATAGATACATCTACACAGGCCTCCAAAATGTCTTAGGACAGATTCAAAGTTCGATTTTGTAACAAATCTTTTAGGCCATGGAAAATGTGTCTTTTTAAACAAGCTATTGAAACCTAAAAGTTCGGCAAATAAACATGATAAAAGCTTCACCATGCTCCGAAATTTCCGTAGATTTGATTTCTCTAAGTTTTTTATCAAAATTTGAAGCCTGCATACTACTTTCTCCTAAATAATGAAGTGAGTTCAGTTGCAAGGACATGGGTGAAGTCACATGACCAATGATTTTATTCAACTCCATGAATGAAACTAGCTTTTTGAGTTGAATGTGCTTTAATGAAACAGATATTTTGCATAATCAAATTTAGCAATATTTAAAGATTTATTCGACCTTAAACTCAATTGGGAAGGCATGATAACAACTTCCAAAAATAAAATAAAAATCACTGATTTTGCTTGAATTTGACCCAAACACAGCATCGTAAAGAATGACTTTGCAATGTATCAAAAGGTTGAAGCTTCTAGCTCAACTTTGGTAACAATTAACATACACACTGTAAGATTTTTGGGGTAATTCTGATCTACTTGTTCTTATGATACTTTATTCTTGCACCAACGTCATGCAAAATTTCGAATCTGTCCTAAGACTTTATGGATGCCTGTGTACATCTTCATCATTGCTGAGTAGGACTGATAATTGGTATGTAAATACTTGGGCTGCAAGAAAACAAAATAATAGTAATAACACTCCACTTAGTGAGAAGATAGTTTAAGTTCTCCTGTCAACTCCTGCCGTTTCCTACTCGTTTCTGCCTGCTAGCAGCCCCTTTTCTCCATGTTTCATATTTTAGTAACGACAGGCAGTAGTATTAGTGGGTGTCTGTGACTTCAGGGGGCATTTAACAGTGCTTGCCCAGCCGATAGCACCGTAGAATGCCAATCTCGAGGTCTTGGGTTTGATTCCTACTGGGAGAATTTTCATTCTTACCAATTATCTTGATTACCTTTTTAAATCCTACCTCTTCTCATAAAAGATCAATGATGTGTAGAGACCCATGAAAGGAGTAAAATGGATAGCATAGAAATATGAAAATAAATAGAGTGAAAAGATGCCGTAGCCACACACGTACAGAAACACCAACAGAAATAAATCTTCATTCTCAGGCCTGGTGAAACCGGTAGGTAGGTGCGGTTTTGGTAGGACCAAATCTGGGCTGAGTCACTCTCTTTCTAAAAAGAATAATATTACTCTATGAAACATTAGATTTCTACAGTAAATTTCGGTTCATTTTTTAGTAAAGTCTGTTCTAGAAATGTACTAATTTGCATCTTAGAGAATCTAGACTTGAAATTTATCTGGGATATGCCCCCGGACCCACTCGTTTATCTCTCGAATTCAACCAACTACAATCAGCTACCGCTGAGTCTGATTGTTGATTTTTATTTTCTAATTTCAAGACGGTATCAGCCTGAAAAGGTCATTCAGAAGCCAACCTTTAATGAGAACAAGTCAAAGTGCTTTATTGTCTCGATGGAAGGACAAGAGAAAACTCCTAGCCCGAGGTAAATATTTCTGCTAAATTCAAGAGCAACTTCAATTCTTTATTTGTTAAGTTTTTGGATGTCTATGATCAGCCATGACTAAGATCTTATGATATCACTTTAAGGGGGTATTTGGACAGCATTGCACTTTTCACAGAGATATTGAGTGCGTAGGAGAAATTTTCTATTGCTCATCCTATTGTTCTATTGTTTGATTTGGGCTGAAAGTGCCAAATTTTTCATACTGGATGGGGGGGTCTATTATAGTTTGCCAGTTTGGCAAATACGGGTATGTTTTTCACGTGAAATACTTTATTGGTTTCAAAGGACATTTTTTCTGAATCTTCGTTAGTGGAAAACAGTTTATGAGTTTTTGTATGTTTGGCTGTATTTGAGGAACCCTACAGAACTTCTGGGGGGAGTGGCCAAGCAGCCAGGGGTGCCGTGGAGGGGGGGCTAGGGGGGGTGGAGCCCCCTTCTTAAAAATTAGATGTTTTTAGGGGGGGGGCTCAGCCCCCCTGAATTTTTCAGTTATTTTTTTGTGTCGGTGTTTTCTTGTATGGGCCCAGGCACAAGACTGAGAACAGCATCGAAAAGTGTGGACGCCATATTTCTTCCTGGATTCTAAGCCATTTTATAGCATCAGAAATGGCAAAATCTCAAGATCTCCTGGGGGCTCCACTTCCTGGACCCCTGCCAGGGCTCTGCTCTGGACCCTTTGTTCAAACACAGCCCCCCTTATTAAAACTTTAGGACGGCACCCCTGCAAGCAGCCTAAGTAGTTTGCAGCTGGAGTTAAGCTAGGTTGTATGTAATAGTCTTTGGATGGTACAGAACTTCAGTATAGCCAGAAATTTTGGAAACATAATGAAACGAACACATAGATTACTTAAGCTTTTCATCTGACACTCAACAGAGTAATACGTCAGAAAGAGAAAAAAAACAGAAACCTAACTGATTTATATACCCAGATTTGGATCGAAATACCTCTTTTCTGGTTGGCCTATTTCGATCCACATCTGGGTATATAAATCAGTTAGGTTTTTGTTTCGGTCTATTTCTGACGTATTACTCTGTTGAGTGTCAGACGAAAAGCTTAAGACCCCGTTTACACAGGGCCGGTCAAATATTTGAGCGGCCGAATATTTGCACGCAAAAAGAGCCAGCCAAAAATTTGCACACTTAGTGGTTCCGTCTACACGGGGTCGCTTCTGCCTCATTTCCGTGCTTTCTTAGAATGCACATGCGCACTAGTTGGATATACTTTCAGACGTCGGACGTCAAAACAAAAGCCCGCCATAATGAAGTGATCATTTTCTCTGAAGTCACGACCAAAGTTTCTCTGAAGTCACGATCAAAATTTCTCAGCAAAAATGCCCTAAAACAAGCTGCAAAGTACCACAAATAACAGGAGTCAAGAAGGAGACAAGGTGGTGGAAAAAAATAATCCATGATACTTGAATTTATTGATTATAACGAAAAACAGTCACATCAACGTTTGTAAAGGATTTGGGGAGGCAGATTTGGCGCCATAAATCTTATGGTTTTGCCTCGTTATCAAAATTAATTCCCTCGTTTCCGCACCGACCATAAATTTGAGCGTTCAAAAGCGTGTACACGGGGCCGTTCAAAATTATGGCCAGCCAAGTTACAATTAGGTCGCTTTCTCAGCCGTTCGAATATTCGGACGCCTAAGCGTGCAAGTTTTTGGCCATTCAGCAGGTCCCGTGTAGACGGGAAGGCTAAGTGGCCGAATATTCGGCCGCTCAAATATTTAACCGGCCCCGTGTAAACGGGGTCTAAGTAATCTATGTGTTCGTTTCATTATGTTTCCGATATTTCTGGCTACTAAGAAAATTGCAACTGTAGGTTATGTAAAACATACATACCGCAGGTTGGGTACCTAACATGATTTGAGATATCTTAGGTATTTCTTTCTTTTAATATTGTAAATATTGTAGAATTTCCAAATAATATGTATTTTTTAGTTAGTAGGCCTTAATTAGCTTAATCAGCTATTTTATTGTAGATAAGCCTACTTTAAATAAATTGATGATGATGATGATGATGATGGCTATACTAGGTTGTATGTGTGAGGTCAGGAGGGTTGACGTTCGAGGTGTCAAATAACCAAATCACTCCACCGTTCTTTAGAGGGAGGTTAAACTACAATCCTCGCCAAAAGGTATGAGACAGTGCATGATTGCCACTCGATATATACTGATTGTCGAAGAGAAACCCTCATCCCCCCTAACAATGTTGTTTGGGATGTTATAAATGCATCTGCGACATCCTCCAGTGACATCCAGACCTAGTATCAACATTGTTTTGGGGGCAGGGGGAGCTCCAACATCATCTTACAGGTTGATAGCTCAATGCTCAAAATATTGCTAAGATCACCATTGTGTCTCAAGACCTTATGGTGAGGATTGTAGTTATTCCATGTTCCTGCTGGAAATAAGGCATCTTTTCTTTAGTTGTGCTAGCACATAAACTACTGCATAGATTTCCTTTCTGGTATTGAAAATCCATTATAAGTCGGAAGGTATCAATTTCACTCATTTATTTTGGATATGACCCTTTGGTGCTGTTTGTTCTTCAGGAGTCTATTCCATTTTAAAACCTCACAAATCTGCAATTATTCTGACGTTCTCACCGGCATGGAAAAAAATTTGAGAGGTCAAGGATCTCTAAATATTATATGGTGAGCTTTGTTTTTCATTAATTGAAATTCTACCCAAAGTTTCTGTTTCACATTTCATTCAGGAATCTTTGAATTCCAGGAGCAGAGCCCAGAAGAGACCAGACAGAGAACTTTACGTCCCAAGACACAGGCAGTTAGGAACAGCATCGCCCCATTCAGATGAAAGGCACACTGATAGTTCAGAAAGAGGTAAATCACGTACCAAGTCTAGTAATAAGAACAAAACAAAAGATGAAGGACTATCTTCAAAATCGTCACCATGTTCAAGGACCACATCTAAACGTAAAGTAAAGCCAGAGGATGTTAGGAACAGCACAGAAGCAAAAGGTATTCCAAAGGAGATGAAAGATGATTGTAAGACTTCCAATGATGTAAACAATGATTTCAGTAAGGAAGTCGAAATGGATCTCGAAGTAGTTAAAAATGATTTTGTTTCCCCTATGATATCTAATGATGTATTAGATGATGTAAAAATTGACGAAGAAGATAAAACAGCTTTGAAAGGCATCGCAGATGATGTCGTTTCTACAACTACGAATAGTGTACTCATTGATTCTAGCAAGGAGGTAATAATCGATGTAAAAGGTGTCAAAAATGGTCTTGACCCCTCTGCTTCTTCGAATGATAGCAGCAGTGATGAATTTAGAATTAGTGAAGTGGCAAAGGATGGCACAGATTTTATTGCTCCTTCAGATGATTCATACGATATTAAGTTTAATGATGGTGAAGAACACAATGTAGAATTTGCTGTAGCTTCCTCTACGGCTTCGAACGGTGTGAACAATATTTCCCTTACCAAAGAAGAAAGCCACTCTGCTAAGGACGTAGAAAATGCTGTTCCCTCTCCCACTTCAACGACTGAGATGGATGGTAGTCCTGTTCCTGAAAAACATATTCTAGAACCAACGCCTAATAAGTTACTCATCAAGTCAGATACTAGCTTTCCACTCAAAGATATGTCTTTTGAAACCTTCTGCATCATTTTGGCCTATAACGTCCTTCGTCTATCACTTGAAATGCTTAAAAATGAGAATTTCATGACTATGGATTGCAAATCTGAAGAAAATGGAGTTGGAAGTGATTTTATTGACAACAAAACTATTATTTCTGGATCTAATGTGTTGAATTCGAGTTGTTTAGTTGACCAATCTCATCAGAGTGTGGCTCAATGCATCAAGGAAACTAATCTGCATATACCTGGATATCCGGAGAGTGAAGTTTCGCAGCAGCAGACTAGGCGAGATGAATCAGACCAAGATAGTCCTTTAATTTCCTCTGTGTCAGAGAAACAAAAAATAGAAACATCTATAGATAACGATAAAACTGCAACGCCTGACCGGAAAGAAAATAAATTGAAAACCCCTATAAGAAAAATGAAAGTTCATAAAAAATCGCCCCAGATTGAGAAGTCAAAACAAAAGTCTGAGAAAGACTTAAGTGATGCTGGAAAGGAGAGGAAGGAGAATATATCGAAGCAGCCTAGCCAAGGAGAAGATGCATGGGATGCCAACTGGGATGAGACTGGTGAATGTTTAAACGAGGCTGCTTTGACTGAGGTGCGTAATTTTCTAGTATTTGAAAATATTGTAAAATGGACCACTGCGAGAAGCTTGTTCATATTTAATCGCTCCCTCAGTCTCAGGATGTCCACTGGAAATTATGGACTTAGATCACCCTAAATAATGTTGTATTGTGGAGGGTATTCAGTACTGTGGTAATATTCAATACTGTGGGGGATATCATCAATATTGTACATTGGAGAAGGTTCAGTATTGGGGGTGGAAGCGATACCATCAGTGCTGTTTAGGCATACCATCAGTACTGTGGAAGATATTCAATACTGTTGTGGGATACCTTCGAGGCCTTTTCTGGAAGAAATTGGCACCAGAGTAGCTAATCGCTCTTGTCAGTTGGTTTACAAGCTCTACTGGTTACTTTACCAGTGTGCTGGCAAGAGCTAAGAGTGATCGCTCTGGTCAGAAGAAAAGGCCTGACCATCACAACTGTTGACGGTGATGAGTTCTTTGGAGGATATCATAAGTACTGTGGAGGTGATACCCATAGTGCTAATGTGGTATTAATGATGGCATTCCTCCATCATACTGTATATCCTCCTTCATACTTATGGTTTCCCCCACAGTATTGATGGTAACCTTCCACAGTACAGAATGTATCTATCCATGGTATCCCTCAATGTTCTGAACACCCTCCAATGAACTGATGGTCTCCCCTGGCACAGCACTGATGATATCCCCCTCAAAAGTATGGCACCTAGACATCCCCCAGGGTGGTATTCGTCCACACTTTCAAATGGACATCCTCAAACAAAGTGAGTGATTAAACTTGATCTTGCTTCTTGTAGTTCTTTAATTATCAAGACGTATGCCTAATGATATTATGAGATGTTCTTATTGGGACATGTCATTCCTTCCAGCTGAGTTAAGCAACATTGAGAAGGAACCGCGATTGATTCTGAGGATGAACTCTGCTTGTCATTGGATTTGGTAGTGCACGTTGGAGTCGTGAATGATAATACTGGGTGGACCAGAAATACATATGTACCATTACTCGCAGAGCCATAATTGATATCATACAGTACTGTCCCGCCTATAAGGAACATCATTTTCAACACCAGGACTGAGGCCCTTCTGATGCCTCTCGATTGAAATCAATAGGTGTTATATAAAAAGGGGTGTTTAGATATCAAAAACCAGGTCTGTGTTTCTTAAATCAGTGAAATTATGTGGGGGTATGCATTCGTGATCATGGTTACTTATATCACCGGACAGAAAAAACTAACTTAGATTCTGAAACATCATACGTGTCTCTTTAGGAAGTTTCAACAAAATTTATTACAAGTCTGAGTTGTTATTTATTTATCTATTATCTCTTTTCAGCTCAAGAAACTAACGAAGATCAGTGATCCAAAAGTCTTCCATGCTGAAAAGCCAGAGATCGACTATTTGAGCTACGAGCCCAAAGAAATAGACTTAACTAGTAATGGTGAGGCATTTCGATGTATCTTTCTAGGTCTATTGTCTTTAGTATTATAAACTTTAATTCCATTCTGAGCATTAAAATTCCACTACTTCACCCCTAGTTGGCAATGATCATGAAACTGTACGTGTTTGATTTTTACACGAATTAGGTGCCAGTTATACATGATGATCTGATCATAATATGAAGAAAGTAACAAATATATTCTAATTTACAACAATTAAAATTCAAACAGGATATTTAAGATTTCTTAAAACTTGCATTGCTGTTCTACCTGGCGCTCGTGTTCAAATAGGATTTATGGTTTTTCATTTTTGCACATGACTTTTATTGTTTAGGATCTCCAAACCCTAGCACCAGTGCAGAAGAAGATTGTTCGCTTCATTGCAAGCCTATGTCGTGGCACTTGCAGTTATTCTATCCTCGTGTTACGTTGATATCTGAGACCTAATTTTGAACCTCTGCTCAGAGATTTTAAGATATCATAGTTTTCAAAAGCTCCCCCTCCCCCAAACCAATGTTGATACTAGGTCTGGATGTCACCGGAGGATGTTGCAGATTCATTTCCGCGCCACAGCAACGTCTGAAACAAAATTGTTTAGGGGGGCCTTCGACAATTACTATATATCGAGAAGCAATCAAGAACTGTCTCATACCTTTTGGCAAGGATTGTAGTTGAAATCCTCGAATAATTTCTGAACGTCATAAAAATGTTTTTGTCGAATGCGGTTGAAAAATTTTGGTAAACCACTTTGAATTAACGAGGTGAAAAGAAACAATAGAGGGCCTACTTCAAACCTAGGACTGAAGCCTTTGATTCTCTGCCAAAGCTTATCCGAAAGATTTCAAATATTACTATTTTAAAGAAGTTTTCTGGATTTCAACCTAGAAGTGGTTTGTCTCTAAAGGACCTTGCCAGAGCAGTTGCCTCATATGTCAACAAAAGTAACAAAAGTAAATAAGCCAAAATTTTGCATGGCAAGAGATTTTTGCATTAGATCATTCCAACATTGATTAATTTGATAAGTTAGTTTCTCTCGATGTCTGTATTGTATGTTTAAAAAAATTAGAAGCTAAAATAACAACATAACATCGAACATATTAACAAAAAAAGCAAAGAAAGAATCAGAATTGCAAAAATCTGGCCTCATGATAGTGTATTGTAAGGACCGAGGTTTATTTGGAATTTCTTATCGCAAGAGGAATCCCAACATTGTTATCAGAAAAAGTTTTTTTATTTTTCAGAGTTCAATCATCTAATTGAAGTTTATGGTTTCAAACCAGACCTCAAGACGACTGATATTTGCTTGGTTTTGCAATCTGCCGGGTGAGTCTATTACCAATATTTTGTTTTTGAAAAAAATTTTCATCCCTCCCTTCTGTTTATTTTTTTTACATTTCTTTTCTAATTCTTATTTTTTTCAAAATTCTAAAAATTCTCTGAGCCAGGGTACTGGAAGCCTTTCTTCCTTATGTTTGGATAAATTTCCTTGAAACTTGATATCAAACTTTATAAAAATATGAATTTCAAAATCCATGGATTTTGATCTCTTCCACAATTTTCCAAACTTTTTCCAACTCAGAAAACACCTGTAGAATCCATTTTAGAGAAATCCCTGCTTGTTGCTGGACCAAAATTTTGCCGTTTCTTTTTGTCCAGTGTTTCTGTCACAAAGTTGACTTCCGCATGGTGGAAAAATATTTTGCTTTCAGGAACTATGAATTATATTTCTAATTTCTGTGAGCAAATTAAAGAAATTGAATGAAAATACATCATACAGTGGTAAATGTGATTCCATTATTAATTATCAACGCAATAAGGAGTTAGATGTAGTTTTCACCTGCGATTAACTAAAAACATACAATCAGCCAGGTGTCAAGATTCCATGATATTCTTACCTTGGAAATAGCCAAAAAGTTTAAACCATAATGGACCTAAAAGGCTCTGTGATAGCTGTCAAACTATCGTTGCCGAAAGCCACGATATAAAACTAAATGACAGTCCCTTGGATACTCCTTTCTCTGGACACCCAGAAATGTTTTGGGACCATTGGTGCTGTGTTCCACAATATTTTCCAGCCCTGCTACTTTTTACTTATTTCATATTTTTCTCCTAACTTGCCTTTTGCACTAAGTTCTGTAACTGAATTAAATTTCTTATTTTCTTTTATCAGGCTAAAAGATTTTGACATTAAATGGGTGGATGATACTCATGCAATAGCAATATTTTCGAATGCGTCTCTTGGTAAGAAAATTCATGCTTTCACTTTCGCTAGGTTTCATTTTTTTCTCTTTTTGATATACTACTCCAATCAATGTCATGTTTCGCTATATGGCCGATATTACTTGCCTTCTTTGAATGCGTTTACTACACAGTTGAGTTCAAGACGAAAAGCCTTGTAGTTACTTTGAAGATTTGGTACGAAGATTTGGTACTCAGTTCTGTGGAGGGATACCATCAGTACCAAGGGGAGATACCATCAGTGCTGTAGAGGATATTCAATACTGGGAAGGGAAACCACAAGCCATGCGGAAATGAAACCCACAGTGCTGATGGTATCTTTCCACAGTACTGAACACCCTGCACAGTAATGAACATCATCCATATTAAAGAACATCTTCCACAGTGCTGAGGGTATCCTTCCACAGTACTGAAACTCTCCACATTTCTGAACATCCTTCACATTACTACACAGACGCTCCCCAGGATGATAACATTATCTGTCATTTTTGAAAACATTTTTTCACTGATATTCTAGCCCATCGAGCAACGCAGATTTCCAGCCTGACTTTAAAAACACGAGCTCTGTTCGAAGGGACAAGGCAATCAAAGCTGAAAGCCAAATCATTCAAAGGTAGTAACGATTTTTCTAGTCGTTAATGCTGTTTGATTTTGTTCAATGATTTTGTACGAGTTTTTAAGTGATTTCAACCAATTTAAAAGATTTCAACCGATCTCAACCCATTGTAACCAATTTTAACAATTCCCTGCTAATTTTGACTGATTTTAACCCTTTTCAAACACTTTTATTGGTTTTTAGCCAATTTCAATTGATGTTCAACAAATTTAACTAATCTTTACCATTTCCAACTATAATTTTTACCAATTTTGACTGATTTCAAACCATTAAAGCGATTTTAACCATTTTAACCGATTTTAACCGGTCACAGGCAGGCCCGGTTGGTGCAGCGTTGGCCGTTCCAAGTATTGGGCTAATAAGTCACTATTTTCCTAAAGAAACGGTATTGCTTCATAAAACATTGAATTGTTACTTTATATTTTAGTCCATTTTAACCTAAATTCTGTTCTGAAAATTCACCAAATTTTGTCTGAGGAGATTCGATGTCATAATTTTTCTGGGCTGATGCCCCAGACCAACTTGTTTATCTCGAACCAGACCTACTTCTGACAGCATGGGCCAAAACTAAGTATTTTAGTTTTCCTGTCCTTAAGAGGCTCTTGATTTTTTATCCCTGTTTGCATTTATAATTCTACAGAAATAAATCTACTTGTATGTAAAAATTTTACTTACCCTTATTTGCATAATCGAGTTTCCACTTTGGGCTTTGTTAAGTTTTCCAGAAAAAGTAAATCGCTGTGAACACAGCAGAAACCCTTCGAAAAACAAAATACAAGAACAAATATGAGCTAGAACAATTTCTAATTGCTGACAATGTTATATCTGCCGTACACCGCAACAGGAGAAGTATACCAGTTTTGCTTCCTTTGAAGAGCTTCTGATGGATTTGAAAGACCTGGTTTTGAAAATTTAGTAGGTTTTTATAAGTGGGTTTTTTATGTGTCAACACGCATTGGTATATTTTTTACTCAATAACCTAGTAAAGGCAAATTCGTTTGTGTTTTAGACATGCTTCTGCCGTATAAACCCAGGCCAGAGACTACCGCCTCGGTTGCAAGAAACCTGGTGACGTCAGCTCTGGGAATAAGGCCTAAGATATCAAGGGAGCAGAGGTCTGCTGAGAAAAAAAGAATTGCTGCCGTCAAAGGTAAATATAATATGAAATTGAATTAAATTGACTAGAATGAAATTGAATTGAATTTCATTCTGAGCTGTAGAAAAAATGTACATGATTTGATAGTTTCCTGTGATAAAATAATCGTTTTCAATTCATAGGGGCTCCTCACGTTTCTAGGGATGTTTTGGGGTCCAGCTAATCTTCAAGGCTGGTTAGTTGCACTAAGTAGAAAGATACTCAAAAAACAAAAATCTCCGTCTCGACAAGCCTGTTTCGTGGTTACCCACTCACCGGGAGATGTACATATCGTTTGGTATGGGTAGTAGTAGGGGCTGGGTAGTTATGTAGAGGTATTAGAGTAGTTATAGGAGAAGTAATTGCGAAGGTGACAAATTTTCGTATCTGCTAAATTGTTGCTGCTGTTCTTTTACTGCTTGTTCAGTCAAGTTGTAGTTGCAGCGTCCGGCAGTTTATCGTGGCTACTAAAACTGTAGGTAAAAAATTCAACCGCTCAGGAGTACTTTACTAATTCTGGGTTTTATGCAAAATATTCAGAGCCACCCATGGTAGGGTTAGAGTTAATGTTAAGACCAACAACATTAACCTTTGCCCTAACACTAACTCTAACACAAACCCTAACACTATAATTCATGGATTTGAATATTTAGCATAAAACTCAGAAGTAGAAAGGCCTCCTGAGCGGTTGAATTTTTTGCCAACCAGCTGAAACACGGATCACGGGATAAGTCTACATATCCTCTATGAATTGCTTTTTCATATTTCTTTAGAAAGCAAGCGCATTCACGAGGAAAGAAAGCGAGAAGCCTGGGGAGAGTGAATGATTGGCTGAATTTTCACAAGATATTGGTATATCGAGTTTTAGAAATTGTCAAATAACATTGCACTATCACAATGCACTGTGAAATAAAAGAAGTAGACCCTTCCTCAGTTAGCTTGTCTGTTTGTTGTTCTGTTGTGTCCTTACACTCGTTACCATGCCGTATGGTAAAACTAACAGTTTCGAAAACAGCAACAGCAAGACTAATGATGGAATTTATTTTGTATCGTTTTTAATAATTCTTTTAGAAATTCAATTGCCATGTGAAATTAAAGTAAAAGACTCTTCCACGGCTAGCATGTGCCGTTGTTGTTCTGTTCTTTCCTTAAACGCGCCACCATAATTAAACAGGGCCGGATCCAAGGGGGGGGGGGGGCGTAAGGGGCGTACGGTAGAAAAACAGTGAAATTAGCTTGATATTTCCCTCACATTATCCTTCGATATGTGTGTTACGCCCCCCTTTCTATGGGTGCTGGATTCGGCCCTGATCAAACACAATTAAATGCGTACCATTTTAAAAAAAATTTTCAAAATGGAGACTCATTCATGGCTTCGGAATCGGCGGTACCGATGGAGCTGCGCGCAATGAGCTGAGCTTTTTTAAAAGATGACTTCAGGATTTGATTGAGAAATACGAATATTCAATCGAAACATTTTTTAAAATTTCAAATTCACATCAAATTCAAATTCCAGATATTTGTGAATAAAGATAACATTTCTACCAAGTAACAAGAACCTCAAATACATCTATATAATTTCATTTTTACATAAGCTACAAAAATCATCAACTCTACAATCAACTCGATTTACCATCACGTAAATAAATTTTAAACGATAAAAAATAATAAAAAAGATTTCGTGGGCAATTAAGAATTGGTGAAATAATTGCCTTGCATTTATATGGGTTGCAGCATCGGTATGATGGACACAATTTGAGTAGATAAAATAATTTGTGTATTCAAATAGCTTTTCGATGAGTGAATTAACCTTACTTGTAGCCTTAATTTAAACTTCCACAGAATGAGTGTCGTTCGATGGTTGGGGTTGGGACTAGTTTTCAGGCTAAACTTGAGAGCACGAAACTTCGGTAAAAAGACGAAACAGATAAACACGATTGTAATGAAGACAAGCAAGTAAAGTTTATTCATTTATAAAAAGCTATGCAATACAGATAATCGATTATCTAGTCTGATCGTGTCCATGATACCCATTGTTTCAGGTCTTTGGCTTGGTTATAGAAAAGAGTTAGAGAATTGCGCGGGCCTATGCATGATTTGCTGTAGGTAGACCCAATATGGTGACCTAGTCGAGATCTTGACAGTTGGTGGATTTCGTATGTTTGAGTAATATGCTGTTGACATTTCATCGATAAGTAATAGGAATGATTGGGATAATCAAACAGGAACGACACTTTTCTCCCCATGAATATCCAAAATAACATTTATAAAAATTCCGTTGAGAGTTTTCTGTGTCAGAATATGGTCGTTTCTAACTTCCAAAGCGTTTAGAGAAAAGCTGTTTTGAAACAATTTGAGAAATTCTCAGAGGGCCTGGTAGCAATTTAATATTTACTAGCCTACTTGCTTTGTTCTAGTCGGCTTGAAAGATGCAAATAGGCCCTTTGGCTGATCTTCTTTGTCATCCTGTTTGCAGCAATACTCTTACGCCAAATGGGCCATTGGTAATTGAAAAAATAAATCTCCATAATTCTTAAAAGATAATTTCAAATTTAGATTCAGATATAATCAAGAACGCAGTACATTTAATCATGTATAATCAATAATTGTAAAATGCCTAATTCAACGATATATAAAATCGCACAATTCCAATAGCAATATGCTATATTCATATTCGAGTTTTATAGAAAACATCCAGAAGGGGGGCATCCATAAAGTACATAATCAATAAAATATGTAGGGGCTACGCAGCTAGGGGGCTACAAATCTAGAGGGTGGGGGTCAAACCAAAAACCTACAGTCGGTTGTAAAGGGTGAACATTGATTGATTTACTGCATACGTACTTTGTAGATGCCTCCTTGTACAAATCTTATAACATAGATAGAGATACTATTACATGGCTTGCCGTAACAGCCAATTAAAGATCAGTTATTCGGACAGAACTGTCTACTGATAGGATGAAGTACGTTCTGTCCTATCAGTTTGATAACACAATATCTGTTATTGATCAGACAAAGATGTATTTGACCGGCCAGGATGGTCAGACACCTGAATTTCCTCTTAACTAGCCTGTACAATTGCACATAGATGGATGCCCCTTTTCTGATAGGATGCCCTTTCCGACAGTGGGGTATCATCTTAGCGAGGCATTATCCTATCAATTTGGGCACAGGCTAGATAGTAAGCAAGCATTTAGACTTGCAATTTCTAGGAACATTAAGCGCAACTAAAAGACTTCGGCTTTGGAAATCCTAAGAAAGATAACTCTATCACCAGGGTGAATAGCTGGTGCAGATTTTTTAATTTTCCATACACGCATTTTTTTATAAGCAATTTCAGCTCGAGCTCAGTACTAAAAATTGCTTAGCTGGAGGGAAGTCGCAAATTATTTTGTGAGAAAAACAATGCACTTAATACCCCTGATCTTTCTAAACATGCAATACCTTTAAATAGGTCATGGGCACTAAGAGATTTATGAAATTCTTTGACATTCATAACCGTTTGACAATTTTCCATTTTTGATGAACTAAATAAATAAAAGTCACTGTCCGGTAAAAAATAAATTTAGTTTTCAAGTTTCAAGTCAAGAGAAATATAAGTTTGCATTAGTAAAAATACATATCTAGTTTTCCAGTTAGAAATAAAGTAAGTAAGAAATTCAACCCTACCAGTTCCGAAATGATCGGTAAACATCTAACTACCAATGTTTATTTAACAATGAAGTTTAATCTATGATATCAAACTGTTTAAAAAACATTGAAGATTAGAAAACAAACTAAACTTGCTTTCTTTTATAAGAAACTATGCTACATCTTGGTACAAAGATTTTAGGTTCACTCTAATTATGGTACAGAGGATTCATGGCAAGTTTAATAACCCCATATTTATTTGCTATTAATTCTGTGTTAATGTTAAAAACCTTAGGTGACACTGGATATAGCCCAGAAAATGACAAAACAACAAGATTTGTGTTGCAATTCTGTGCTGATCAAGTGCATTGAGCTCTTTGGGCCTTAATTCTTGTAAAGTCGACATAAAAGTGTCTTACCTTTTAGATCCCTTCAGAAGTTTCTGTCTTGCAATCTTACCCTGGAGTTTCTTATAATAAATGAGTGAAACATGTCATCAATTCCTTCTTAAATCATTTACAAACAGGCAGTGCAGTGGGAAGTGTTATGGAAAATCCAGGTACTGAGACATTGCAGCAGAATTCTATGTGTTGAAAGCGACCACGAAGCTAGAAAGTGGATATCCAAGGGATTCGGTTCTGTTTAATTGGACCAAAATTTGGACATGTGCCAAGAATTTTGTTTATTGACGTCTTCCCAAATGAGGTCAGATGTTAGGGACTACAAGCTTATCAGATCATGTCTTATCAACTCTTTTTTTAATCATTCTAAGGTTAATATGGGCCTACCAGGAGCATTTTCTTGGGGCTTCTATTCACTTTGGCAGGCATCAGTACATTCCCATCAGCAACACCGGCTTTAAAACAAAAATGAAATAAAATTCTAATTCAATCTATGAATAACTAACCTCTATAAATTCGAAAAGGCCTCGTCATGATAATAAATGTTAGCTGGTGGTGTGCCCACAGGAACCGTTTCACGAGCTAGGTCTGGTTGAAGGCGATCTTGAACCGCACCTACTGACTAATAGCTGTCGATCATTGGTTAACTCTTCTTCCTCATCTTCGGTGCACTGCTACAGACTACAGATGACCCTGCTCGGCCTATTTCCTTATCATAGATGGTTAGGAGCTCCGTCAGGTATGACTGAAAGGCATTTAGGGACGCGTTGATGGCTGGTGACCCGAAGCCATGGGTCAATAATCCGAATCTGTTCAATCCACGTAGAACCGACTCGGGAAGATCTGATGTGGCTTCTGAGGAGTACGTCGGGTATGGATCGCGAACAAGCATGTCTTGCAGCTCTTTAGCCAAATGCCTGGAAAAAGGAAAAAGTCGTTGAGAGGAAACTGTGGAGGAAATATGCATTGTTGCTATTGCTAAAGGGATGAAATATATTTCATTTGCCCTGATAACTCATTCGGTAGCGCAATAGAAGTCAGAGGTCATGCATCCGAATCCTGCTCGGTTATTTTTCATTCACACCAATTATCTCAAATGAGTTTTCCGAATCTTGCTTCTTCTCCTGTTATGGAGAGTTCTGACTTTGATGTCAAACGTTTGCAGGTACCAGGCTCACAGGGGGGAATTGGAGTCCCTGTGGAAAACTGGATAAGAGCTACTGCGAGGTTTCCATTGAGTGGCCCTAGTCTTACACTAACATGAAGAAGGGTGAAAATTAAAAAGAAATACTTACTTGGCAGCAATGACGGCGTTTTTTCGGTTTTGTAAATCTGTAGATTCTATGCTCTGCTTTGCTACATGGTCTGCTAACTGTGCGCTCGGAAATTCGGCCTCGCAGAGGTAATCAAAATGTGCAGCCATCTGTTCAGCCTCACCTACAGAATTAGATCATCCATCGTTACTTTGTAGTATAATGACCTCCTACAAAATTAACCCTGACACGAAAAGTTTTATTCGCTTAATAAGCTTGATCAGGAAAAGAAAACAGAGCACACTGAAATCGAAAGTTAAATCCGTTCTTTCCTAATTCCTGATTCTAACAAAAAAGTTATTAGCAATTTGAATGTGACCAGTTGGCAAAAAACCCAGATTGAAAAATCACCCATGACTTGGAATGGCTCATTCGAAGGTTTGAACTTAGGCCTTTTATATCAAAACAATCACTGATACTAAGACTTATTGTGCGATTCTTCAGCAATTCATCGCCTACTTCCCTTCTCAAAAATGTGTTTAAATGCTTATCTGGACAAGGGCTATACGTTGCTGAACTAGTCTTATGTTCGTCTAAAATAGGTTTGGATATAGCAAGTAATTCTGATCCAAACTTCAACCTGGGCCAGTCTGGTGTTTTTTTATAAAGGTCGTTCTTTAAAAAAATACGCGTATTCCTGTAATAAGAGATGAAATTCAGGAATTGAAAACAGGCTCCTGGTTTGTGCTGTCATTTGCGGGTAAGAGCTGGATTTATGGGTTTGCGCGTTGTCTACATATTTAAGGCCCATCCATTATACAATCTAATGTCAAACTGAAAACTGAAATTGAAACCTGGAATACTTGCAATCACAATTAAATGCTGGGAGATCGCATTGCAAAGAAACCTTAATCTGGACTAATGCTAAAACCAAGACAAGATAAGAGTTGTTAATACTGGACAAACGGGACGGATTTTGCACATGATAATATTATGGACTGTAAAGTGTCTTTTGTACCTCAAATAGGGATGTTTCAAAATTCCCCCACAATGAGGAATGCTATACAGTATCATCTCGCTTTCTTGTCGCAATTCAAAGAAAATCAATATAGGAAGGGTTTCAGTACTAGGCAGAGTCTGACATGCTGAGTCTGACATGCTAAACTTTCTAATATTCTGACTAATATTCTCATGCATAGCCTGGAGCATATCAATTCAGGCAAAACATGCTTGTTATGACAGAAATTGTGCCAGTAAGGGTAAAGTTTGATTGGTTCCTTGGAAAGTTAATCCTTTTATTGGCTGAGGATGGAATCGTCTGATATCGGGGTTTAGGAAGAACCACTGAAATCTTTTGGGCAAAGTTTGGGATTGGCACAGAGGTGGCTGTTGATTCTGTAAGCTTCCAGCTGGATTAATTGTTTCTTCCATTAATACAAACGGCTTTTCTAAACTCAAAAATAAATTTCTCCACAAAATTTTAGGCTAGCTTTGTAGCTCCAGGCCTTTCCTGGCCAGACCAAAATTACTATTTCAATTTTCATTTCACACAAAAAGGCCCATTCAGATGAGGTAATGTTTTGAAACCAGGCTACAATTTTTCCAGATTTATATCAGTGCTCAAAGCGTACTATTCATGGCTCGAGTGAGAGGACTGGAGAACGAGATATATTTATTGCTCCAAGCGATGTTTATTGTAACTGGAACTTATTCTTGCTTACGTAAAACAAGAAAAACAAAAGCTCGAGCAAAATTCCAACCCACGACCAAGAAGTGATTGGTTCCTTTTTCATTCTCACATATCATCTCGATGTATTTTCCAATTTCTGCTTTTTCTCACGAAAACAGAAGATATCGGACAAAGAAAATTTCTTTAAACAACTCACCTTCAACTAATGACGTCATGAGAGTAACGTTTGCGGCCTTTCTTCTTCCGGCAGGCAGAGACAAGCCCATCCTCTGAAGTCTTTCCCGCAATTTGCGTCCCCCATCTTTCGATTTTGCTCTGTAGAAATTGATTTTCATTCATTAGTAACCAGCAGCACATCAATGTAAAGCAACAAACCTATTCTACCGTTTTTCAAGTTGTAAAATGATAAAATGTATTTCTCCGTTGCTTAACGATTGCATAAATTTCGATTTCAAAAAAAGAATTTTATCATCCATCGCACTATATCCCTAACTGCTTTATTAACGGTGCATATGTAAAAAGAAATTAAACTTCCAATAAATCATTCTATGATTCGTGAAACAATGAAATCTTGCTAAAACAAAGATGTTACAACGCTTTTCGGCATGGTTATTAAACTACCTAGTTGCTTGGTCTATTTCATCGTGCCCTGGGGTTGCTTACTGATTTGGCCAACTCCTCTCCTGATTGCTTATCGACTTATCACTTAATGCTTCAGATTCTTACGAGTTCAGTCCAACAATCCATAGCTTCAGACGATAATAAGATCCATATGTGGAGATCAGGGGCATAATGGCCATTGGCGGATTTAGGGGGTGCATATGACGTAAATAGCTCCTAGCAACCACATGATTTGTTTCCTTTTGAAAAACAGATCATTCATATTGCTGGCCAAGAGCAGCATCTAATTTCGCCCTCTATAGTAGCTACCCCCTTTGGATTTCTCATCGATCTGTCCCTCACTCTGTCCTGAATTAAAATTCTACACCGACATAACCCCCTTGTCAAATATGTAATAACAAAAGGAAATAGAAATGAAAATGGAGGCAAAAGTTTCCACGATGGTGATCTATTTCGCTTTTCACAGTAACTTTACACGCTGAAATTAACATGCTTATAACCAATATAAACCGATGTTGACAGGAGTTCTAGTCACATGGGTGTCTGCCATATAATGCCCCGGTCACCGTGCTAGCATTATTCACGTGGCTTCTGGTGTAAACCACAGCTCTTTTTACAACAAGTGTAACAGACACCTTGAAGCGAAATTATAGAAACCTGGAAAACCCAAAAGCTAAACTCACTATTCATCGATACATCCGCAGTAACCTCACACATTATGTTGGTGTTTGATGGTTCGTGCCCTATTTAGTGAGGTGGAGAAAAAGTGGACATTCACTTATGCAACGCTTATAAGAGCCTGCATCTTGATGGTCCCGGAAAGGCGGGTGGGGGGAAGCACTGGAGCATTTCTGAATGTTCGTGCGAGTAGAATTCTCAAATTGAAATTTACGTCAATTCAAGAACTTGGTATCCCAAACGTATGAGATGAGTATCAACCAATTTCGATCCCAATATCATGTAGATAGAATTACTAAAAATTTGTAGAAAAAAGAGGCAAGGAAACAACATTTTTCCTGCACACTTAGCCTTTCGGACTTGTGTGCTTCTCGGAGTGTGACTTATGATTTTATAATGGAGGGTTTTGAGGAGGATATAAGTCCGAAAGGCCTAAGTGTGCTGTATAAAAGTTTTGTTTCTTTGTCTTTTTTTTCTACCAACTTCAATACCGTAAAAGTATGAGTTCTTTTGATTTTGATACCCGTATATAGACATAATACATCTCAGTTTTCCGCATTGAATTGAATCGCTGTGATAGCTTCAAACTGAGACTCATGAACTAACTTTTTCAAAACACCAACCGTCACTTTTTTAGCCAATGAAAGCTCGACCTTCTTTTAAGGCTAAGTCACGTGCTCATTTCTAGGACTTGATTGGATGAAAGGAAAAGCCGTTGATGTTGGAGTGAAGTGCACTAGGGCTGAGCCGGATGGCAACGTTATTTTTGGCAAGTATATATTTGGCTTGCTTGCCTCTCAAATTGCCCAGCTTGCTATGATTTTTTCTTTGCAAAACCGTATCGGGACAGCTTATTCTCATTGTCATAGGTAGTCTAAATTTTTGTAAATTGCAAAGAATCTTTGTTCATCAATCATAGTTTTATCTTAGTTTGAAACATTCGCACTGTTGTGACAAAGTCTTCCGAATCAACTCAAGATTTATGAGCGTGGTAAAAGTCATGTGACCGAAATTCATCGAGCTGAGCCAATCAAATTTCTAAATTTTGGTTAACGTGTTTCATGAGGCAGATTTCAAATCTTATCGTCCAACGAAAAATTGTTTGGTTTGAAATTCGTTTGAACTTCTCGATTCACACGCACAAATAACAGTTAAGGCTCTGAAAGCTTTGCAAGAAGCTTCTCTTCAACGAAAAACAAGGCAAGTCTTATGGACAACTCGGCAATGACCTTTTTACACAAGAGAAATGACTCAAGGTAAGTAAGATTAGTTCGTTTAGAATTTTGAATTAAATATCTTTGTTCTGGTAGGATGAGTCCAAACGAGCTACTCATAATTACGCGACTAAACATTATCTTCTCTCCTAATTAATCTTCTACATGACCCTTAAATTAGTCCTCAACATAAATTTTTATTTATCGTGATAGTTTCTTCGTATTAATCGAAGATAACTTTGTTTCGCTAATTCTTACTCGTTTCCTTTCCTAACAAATTGTTGACGTCTTTTTGAACATCGTTGGTCAGAATGGACTTTCTTCTGGATCTTAATTCTCTATAATGTCAAAACTGTTAGGCCTGTAGAGTTAAGTCCAAGATTTTCGAATATTCCTTGGTCATCCGTGATTTTCTTGTTAGCCTAAAAAGCCTATTATTCGATTCAAATTCTGACTAATGTAATGTCACTCCCGTACGAGACGTCAATTAGAAAGGAGGTTTTCGAACTTTGTGAGATTTTAGTCCTTCTTGGGGGCCTATTTCAGGCAGCCCTATTTTAACGTATGGCTTACCGGTTTTACCATGGATGTTTGCGGCTGCGGCTTTGCGTTTGCCGTTTCGTCTTCACAACCTGCGGCTTTGCGCTTTATTTTATGGCGGATTACGGCTTTTCCCAGATTTTTGTGCGGCCCCTGCGGTTTCAAGACCCCCTAAAATAGGCCCTCCTTGTTTTGAGACTGTTTGAACGTGAGTCCTTTGCTTTGTATGAGTGATAAATAAAACTCAGATTAAAAACGTTGAAGGAATACAAGGTTTAACGAAACAGGTCCGTAAATACATTTTTCAAGCAATTTTGATGAAAATCTACCCTTTAACCAGAAAAAAGCTAAAAATCAGACCCAAGTGTAGAGAAGTTTGGTTTGAAAAACCCACCTACTTGAAAAACCCCCTCCCTCCTAGGGGTTGAGATAAACACAGTAGAAGTTCACAAACGTAAAGCTATAGCCCGTCTTCAACGAAAAATAAAACTTTGAAACTTGCAAAATATTTAGCGATTTTCATAAAAAATGCGCTGTAGTTTCGTTCTATTAGCAGTAAGCTTTACAAATTTATGTGATCATTGCTATTTGTATATCTATATCATGTGGTAAAATATTCATCCTTCTCCTTGTTATTATTGTTATTGTAGTTGTAGTGTAATTGTTGTATGTTTATTTTATGACGACATCTAAATCTTGTAGACTTGTGAAAATGGAAAATAAACGAATTGGTGGTCTCATGAGTTAACTTGGAAAGCTTTAAAAATATTCAGCTACCTCATTCATTTCATTAAAACTATTGCTACATTGCGCTGAGCATCATCCACTACAATACTACATACCACTACATGCTAGAAACAATCACATATACGGTACTACAAATTACCATGAATCATCAAACTGATCATGTATAATTAAAGCGTTTCTCTGAAGAGCACACAACTCTTTTGACAAACTAAGATCCTCAGTAGACAACGGAAGAATGAATTTCTGATCAATATTCAATTTAGTGAAATTTGGAGATTTTACGTTAAAAATTGCAAGAGCTAGCATACCTTCTCAGAACTCCCCCCAGTAAAGATGCATTCAGACACTCGGGATGATTTATCCGCCGTCGAATTTCTCCGACTGTGACTCGGTATTTTGTATTCGAGCTAAGAAGTGACAGGCGTCCAGGGACGGAGCAGAAAACCTCGTTATCACTGGCTGGGAATCCAAAAGAGGCAGGTGTATCCATGAATGCCGAGTCGTCATCTGGCTCCCGCTTGATCTCTAAGTAAAGAAATTTTTTGTTAGATTTCGAATCATGTTGCAGATTTAGTTAACCCCCCCCCCCCTCATTTGATAGGATAATCCAAAACGCTCTGTAGGCTATTTTGATTATTTAGAATTTACGAAAGCAGTGTTTCTGAATATTCATTTTTTATCTAAAGAACGAAAAAAGCATTTGTATCTTAAAAACGAAAGAACCAATCAGATCTCCTTTAACTAAACCTACTAAATTTACTAACCCTACTGAATATTTGGACTCAAACGTTTTTTAGGCTATTAGCTTTTCTCCATATTAGCTACATTTCTACACAATGCACCGTGGTTGTAATTGGGTTGTAGCCACAGCCAACTCTGCACCGATTTTGTTCTCTGAATAATTTGAAATGATTTACTTGCTGAACATTGCTCTGCTTATGATTTAAAAAAAAGCTGAAACAAAATAAATCCATCGTGCTTTGAAAAAATCAAAAATTCTCCAAACAAGCTTTTTACAACAATGTCCAAATTCCGTATCTAATAACTCGAACATTGAAGAGACTTTTTGCACAATCACGTTGTCTCGACAGTGGTTGGGTCACCCTTTGTCGCTCTTAATTCAAGAATAATAATCCCCAGAACTCTGGCTAAGCGTAATCGTTATGAATTGAATTAACAATTGCATCCTCAATTAAAGCTTCACGCATCCTGATCAATGAAATAGATGAGGATTTAATCAGTTTCCAGAAACCTCCATTCTTTCCCCAATGAAAACAAATCGTTTCCTCGCCAAACTGGAAAGTTATCATTAGTCTCCTGCCCATCTGCAATCTGTTAAAATCAAACCGCCTTTCGCACGGGGTGAGCCAGAAAAAATACACCAAAGAAGGGCAAAGATTTGACTCATAGGTATAATGACAGATGCAGGGGGCTAATTTCCAACGAGGTAGCTACACCTTAATAGTTAACAAAGAATACATTGCTTATTTCTTTGAGGCCCCTGCGTTTCCCTCCGCCGGGTCCGGGTCGTCCCCCTATGAACGGTCCAACCTAGCTCTCACAATTGTTTACTGTCCTCAAGATTCCAACCCTAAAGAGTAAGAATTACTTGGGGGTCTCGATCTCCAGAGCAGGCTTCGCAAAGAAAGCATTGCGTGAGAGCACAAGGACACTGCAGCAGTATTGGGGCAAGTGGGACGAGGAGGACCATGATGGCACCAAGGTACTTCTATTGTAAGAAATGAATGAGTATAAATAAGTCTCTTTTTCGTGCTCAGGCCCGTTTCGATTAAATAATTAACTTCGAGGCTAGAAGACGAATTAATTGAACGATGCCAATCCTTTACGATGAATTCTAAAATGCTTGTTTGGAAAATAGAGACGGAAGAAAAAGCTATCTTGGATTTTTGTACTCTGATCTTTCTTCCAATTCTTCTGGAAATTGTATATTTGATAGCCTTGGGCAGGACAAGGATCAGGCTGTAGTTACACTAAATAAGTCTGAATTCATCCAAACAGATTTTGCTTTCTAACCTTGTCTTTCAGCTCTCATAAAACATTTCCTAATAGGATTAACTCCAGAAGGCTTCATTCCTAATTTCATCCAGCACAACATCGAGATTCCAGGGCAGTTTGCTTCTTCAAGTTCAAGTTACATTTCAACCAATTTGAGAGCTAAAATTCCTGTTTAAGGAATTCGAGAGGTGGGCCAGAGTCCAGTTTCTTATTAAAAGAAACATCAGCACATAAAGCACAGGGTAGACGGTACACGTAATTCTTTGATAAGAAACCCATATGATAAGGAACTCGGACTCAATCGCCCAAAAGTACTGACAATATCCCCCACAGAGTACTTAAGAGACTCCCTTCACTTTACTGAACATCCTCGACATTACTACACTCTTTTCTTATAAGAATACTTAATTTTTTCTGAGCCACAATTTTCTTAATTTTTCCCTAATTTGAGCCTCGGAATATTCTTAAATCATTCTTACAGCAGCAAATATTAATATAGCAAGAAATTGTTATTTTTGTCATAAATGCCAAAAAACATCCTTATTTCCTGTAAAACAGAGCTTCTCAAAATTTGGATCAAAATTTTGGGCGAGTGTATCTAAAACCATTTCCTGTAAGAAGCACACCAATTCAAAGTAAAAAACCACTAGCTAAGATTTTTTCATAAGATTTTAAACCTGGCAATATTCTTCAAATATTCTTAAATTTCACCGATTGTGAGCCTCATTATTTTTATAACATTTATTATTACAAAACAAGAGTGTACAAAGACGTCCCCCATAGTGAGAGGGTTTTTATCTTTATTCAACTTCTAGACCAAATCTGAAAAGAAATAAGACGAGGATATTGTTGAAGCCAGACGGAGGAATAACTAATAAAAACCTTACCATGGAAACTGTACGGGTCATCTGAACGAAGTGCCAGAGTTGCGTCAACCGAATTGAACTAAAAATGAAATATCACATTATCAATATCTGACTTTTATTTGACTTTTTTATGACAAATGACTTACATGAATTATATTTTCTGACTTTTGGAACACCAAAAGAAAATTGAAACCAACTATCCTCTATAAGCAACACCAACTGCAGGTACATATTATTTTAATAAGAATCATGTTCTCATGACATTGAAACAAAAAGGAAATTAGAGTAATATGAATTTCCACATACCTATTCATCAATCTGGTTTTGTTTTGTTTGTACTTTTTTCGCTTTGTAACTTTATTACTTTGTTTTTGTTAATGTTTTTGTAATGCCTGTCATACTTTTAAAAGTAGTGCGAATTGGTTGAAAACATAAGGCTAAAAACCACGCTTGTGGGAGACACCGGGCTGAAATTGGGGTCACATTTTGTTACAGCCTTTTTTTGTTATAAGAGCCTGTCGAATTGGTTTGAAGCTGACCGTTTCTTAAATATTCCTCCATTTTCAGCCTGAAATGTTCTTGTATCGTTCTTACTATAGTAATGATTTGGAAGCTCGTTTTTGCTATCAGTTGGTATGATTGTTTAGAATGTGGACTCTCTTGACCATCAGACATATCTGTGTGCTGTCAATCTCCTGGTTTAGTAATTATTTGTGAGTCTCATTATTGTTTTTTAAAATTCCTATATTGAGCTGAAAATGGTTAGCCTCCGTTGATTCTTCGCTTGTTCTCAGGTTTTGGCAAAATTTGAGGTTCGTGTTCTTAAAAAATTATTCTTATGTAAAAAAAGGGTGTATCTTAAAAACAATTTGAGATAAAATAAAGTTAAAGTTATTTGGTGCATGTGGAACTGTTGATAAGTAAGACGAATTATTGATTGATGGAAGCTTTGGAAGTATTACATGGTACTACATATAGAATTGTTCATTTATTTGTGATAAACAATGCATAAGTTCATCAACGTAATGGCTCTACCAGATTTGGCTTAAATCTTTAAAAAACAAAGAGATCTAAAAGTCTTTAAAAATTTGGTTAAAAATCTGAAAAAACTTAGAAATCTGTAAAAATCTCTGTAGATCTCAGAAATCTTAAAAAATCTCAAAAACTCCCATACCCTTAAATTGAAGTGATTCTACACTACTTAGAAACCCTCGACTCAACCTAAAGACGTATTTAAACACATTTTTGAGGGGTGATCTGAAATCTCTCTTTTTATAGGAGTCACGACATGAAAATAAGAAATGATGCATTACTTTATAGTTCTATTTATCTAGGATAAGTTTTGTTTTCAGCGTAACGTCAAACCACAGCAGTGGAATAGAGATAAACCAGGATCAAATTAACCTAATCTCATTATTCCTGTTATTTCCTTCATCATCCTTGACACAAGAAATTGAATTTCATTTATAATCAAAACCCAAGGAAGAGTAGAAATGTCTGTCTTTCCCAATAAGCAACATTCATTTATCATCTGGTGTTTTTACAGCCAGCTCCCGAGGAGGTCCAAAGTAGTACATAGCAGAAGAGTTGGAAGGAAAAATAGAAGATTGGCATTGCACGCCCCCGATCTAGTCCAGAAGTGCAATTTTCTTAGTTACTTATTACAGTAGGTTCCTGCATATAAGAAATGCCCATGAATGAAAAACCAGCCGGAAATTCTTTCTAAAGACTCCTTACTATAAAAGAAACAATTTTAGGTCTGAAATTGAAAAGTTTCTTACTTTCAGGTATGCAAACTAATAATTTCAAATTATTCTACCTCTTGTTCTCATATTTCGTTCTTATGACTACCTATAGGGGCACTTCAATTACAACTTTAAAGCAACCTCTGGAGATAAATAAACTATTCAAAGGTACCTTTTATATAACAAATGACATAAGTTGGCATAACCAGACACTGTAAAACAGTCACTAAAAGCCTTGTTTCTTCTTGAAACAATATGAACCTATATATAAGAAACTTTTACCCTGATTTTAAAAAGGAACCTTCAAATAAGAAACATTATCAGGCCTAAATTCAAAAATTGGTTTCTTACAAGTGGGAACCGGCTGTACTAGTTAAGGAACTTTATAATTGTAATATAATAATCAATGGTGCAGATATACAACTTCTTTAATGACTCTTATTAACTTCTACGTTATACAGGCCTGGCCTACGCTTCTTTGTGTTGTGGCATGTTTTCTTACCAGAGTTTATTGCAAAATGTTGAATTTCAATGCTTCTCTTGCGTCAGTACTAATTCCTATCTACTAGATCAGCACTTAGAATTAAGGAACTATTAAGGAATTTTCAGAACTAGAAACTGGTCAAAAGAGGTCTCAAAATAAGGAACTTAAAGAACTAGACCCTGAGCTAGGTTCTGTATTAAAAAATGGTGTACTCTACATGGGGCGACAAGTTTCATAACCCCAAAACCTATTTGCCCTTGACTTCGTGTTCATTTATTTCTTATATTGCACTGTCCCTTTGACGTAATCATTTCATGTCAGTTAAATTCCTAAATTCCGAAAGTTTGATAGTAAAGATTTTAAGTAGAAGACCATTATTTTGTAGTTATTGAATACACAGGCTATGATTACTCCATTGTCTTGTAGTAACCACTCATTCGCTCTAAAACCCAAGTGACCAAACTCGCCAGGTTGTTTGGAGAAGACCCTGTCTATGTAGAAGTTTACAGACGTAAAATGTAGGATTTTTATCATTTGTGGCTCTCCGGGTTTTTAAGTCGTTTGTTGGAGTTAAAGGGAGACGCTCTTTGCAATTCTAAACATTGTTGAAGGGATTTTGGCAGATAAGCTTTAAGTATAACTACATTTGTGGAATTGAATAGAGACAATATAAGGAAACAGAGATAAAAAGATTCTGAAAGGGACTTCTTCAGGGGTAGGTTGACTAATTTCTTGTTGGCTGGGCCTTGACCAAGTGATTTATTTGAAAAATTGTCCAACTGTCTTCGAGAAAGCCTTGTAGGAGATTCCAGTGCCAAGGATGCTATGTTGCCAAACTTGGAATTTTATCGACTGATTGTTGGGACAAAGCTGTTTTTCATTCTTTTGTTTTTAGATTACCTACCCAGAGAATTAAGATCTCTAAGTCGGTTGCGTAAACAGGAAACAACGTTCCAGCCCCTGTATTGGCTTCAAATCGAGCCAATGCACACACTTCCAATCTAAACAGGAGCCAGATGGTAGGCCTTGGAAAGGGAGACAAGAGAGCATTTACCAAAATTGAGAAACAAGAGGTAGATTAAGACAGTGTGGTTTGGAAAACTCATAAGAGGTGGTTTGGAAAGCTCACACTTGTAGTTGTCTAGTTGTCCCTTGGTCGCTTTTCAATAAAAGAACACATGTGAGCTCCAATTTACAGTAACAGCCGATGAAGCCAGAGCTTGCCGGAAATATCAAATTTGGGAGTAACCCAAAGGTGAAAACATGGACCAGGATTCCCCCATACCAAAACAAACAGGGACATAAGGACTCGTAGATAACTGAAATTAAATCTTCATTTTCATTTTGGTATCTTTTTGAAATTCTGAATAAAGAAAAAACAATGCATCTTGGGACTTTTCACAACCTCCTTTGAAATTTGTACAAAATTCAAAGGAAACCTTTTCCTTCATTTATTCAGGATCGTGGCTTTTACATCTTACAAAAAATTAATAGAACTAATTGGAAGAGATTTCTTACGGATGAAGGTAAGAGCTGTCAGTTACCAGCTATCTAGCTTTCTCCAGATTTTATTGGTTGCATAGAAGGCCTAGGTGACCACTTACAACGCTTATATAGGCCTAATTAGGCCTAATTCCTGAAATAGGCCCTCGCATTTCTTAATAAGTTTCTTCACAGCATGTGTCACACAAAGTTTGACAGGCTTACACGCTTTTTTTATAAGGAACCTTTTATAAGGAACCTACATGTAAAAGGTCGAAAAACTTAAGAAACTTCAACTACTAAAGGTTCAATAACTAAGGAACTTTATAATTACAATATCATAATCAATGGTGTAGATATGCAACTTCTCTGGTGACTCTCATTAACTTTTACATTATATAGGCCTGGCCTAAGCTTCTTTGTGCTGTAGAATGTTTTATTATCAGTGTTTATTGCAAAATCTTGAATATTAATGATTTTATTGCGTCCGTGCTAATTCCCATCCACTAAATGAGTATTGAAGATTGAGGAACTACTAAGGAACTTTAAGAACAACAAAGCGGTCAAAAGAGGTCTCAAAATGAGAAACTTAAAGAACTAGGCCCTGAGCTAGGTTCTTTATAAAAAAAAAGTGTGTATGAAGATTTCAGGTCAGCATGTTTAAACATGGACTGCGGAGAATTTTGATCGAGGGGGACAGGCTAATAAAAAAGTTGACCACACCCATTCCTACCATGCCCATTCTTGTCTTTCTGTATAATAGAGAGGGGGACTAGAACCCCCCCCCCCCCAATCTCTATGGTTTTGCAACCCATGTGCTTAAAAAAAACGGGTTGAATGATTTCAAGAGGAAACGTTTATTTAGGAGCAATGCATGCTATTATAATAGGACAATGGTTATTTTTTTCACAGATTATTCAAATCTTGAAAATTTACACCTAAATAGACACCAAAATTTTCAAAAAAGCCTTTACTCCCAGTTTTTTTAAATTTCCAACCCATGCCATTTTGATTCCAAGATCATGAGAAATGAACCCATATTTTGAACAGCAGTTTTTTTAGTAACAAAATTATACTAAGTACCACCCCACAGTACCAAAATCATACCAAATACCAACCCTAAGTGCAGAGGTTTGATGATTAATTGTTCCCTAAGTGTCTGTGCATATTCAGAAAAACCACAAGGGATATCTCTCTTTCTTTTTAACTTAGTGAAATTCAATAAACTTTTGCAAAGATTTACATTTTGGTAAATCTATCTTCCCGAACTATTTCTTATCTAACTTGGGCAGTAGGTTGATACTTGTATAATCTAAACCACATCAGATTGGAAGTTTGGAATTGAAGTGGAAAAAGCCAACAACAAACCCACACAGGCTCTAATACAGATGTCCACAATATGCTCATAAATCTGACTGTTGCAGCTGCAACCATTGCAACGAGCTGGATCTGCCCCTGTTAAATTCAATTCTGTACAGAAACCTAGCTCAGCACCTGGGCCATCCAGTAAACAATTCTCTTGCAGGTTTTTATGGGATTTTAGTCTGGGAGACAGAGTGGCATACCATGAACCCTCTCGGCAATCTATGAAGTTCGTATTTCTAAAGTCTTCACATGAAATTACATGAAATCACAGTTAACATGAAATAATTTCGGATGGTTCTGTTTTAATTATCCATGTGTTCATTTTCGATCTGTAGACAATTTATACGAGCGTTAAATAAACAATTATTTACGGAAACAATCCACTTTCACTGTCATTTTTTTTTCTTTTTCCCTCTCCTTGTTATTATAGTTTATGTAGTTGTAGTGTAATTGCTGTACGTTTGTTTTAATGATGACGTCAAAATCTTGTAGACATATCATTATTATGAAAATGAAAAAATGAAATGTCTTAGGGAGTATTACAGGAACTACACAAAATACTCCCCAAGAATTATGTAATTTCCCTAGATTTGTCAATTTGGTAGCCATTTGACTTCTCAAACCCACTAGATCCTCGTGTAATTTTGTATTTGATTGCTATAATAACAATACTTTAAGAGTTCTATATATCTGAAAAATGTCAATATAGAGCCAAAATGTCGACCTACAGAACCAAGTGAGTTGATGATCAAAAATATCTCCCTCAGTTAATCTATGATTCCTAACAGAAAAGGAAGGCACATCAGATACAAGAGTGAAGTGGTTGTACAACAGTATTTTATCAACTTTGTATTTTAATGTTTTCTTTTCTTTCTCTTCATTTTAATGTTAGTAGCTATAACTTATAATCAATACTTCAATGTATTTTAGAAGTTGTTAGGTCCCTTTGTTGTGAGTGATTCAATATACACGTTTTTTTTTTTATAAGAAACCTAGCTTGGATCCTATTACTAAAAGTTTCTTAATTTTTTACCAGTTTCTAGTACTAAAAGTTTCTTAAAAGTTTCTTATTTTTAGATACGCACTTAACATCAAATTTTGCACTTTCCCTCGTATATTTCTTGTATTAAAGCGAAACCCAACTACTAATACAAGTAGACTCAAGATGCTATGTTCCTTTAAATAAAAACGTGTAGCAAACTTAAATCAAGCAAAAATGTATTGTTGACATGTTACTTTCCGGCTCAGAAAGTCCCATTATCTTATTTTGGAGTTTCTTAAAGATATTGATGTAGTTCTAAAAGTTTCTTAAATTTTTGGGGCTCTAGTACTAGGTTTCTTATAAACCTGTTTCTTATAAAAAAAAAAACGTGTATATTGAAATTGAAAATTGAAATTGGAAGGCCATGATGACAATATGCCAAGGTTCAACTCTAAATTTATTTCTTCTTTATTTGACCAGCTACACTCTTTTTTTATAAGAATAGAGCCTCAACTTTTCCTTTGTTTATTCTTAAATTTCCATTGTTCTTTTGTGATTTTGAGCCTCTATATTCTTGTGAAATTTATTCTTAAAAAGAAAAACGAGTGTACACGTTTTTGTTTTTTAAGATAAACTATAGACTAAAACTTAGGTCGGATCGGAATGCCATAGTTTCTCCAAAAGGTTTTGATATAAACACAATAAAAGTTTGACAAAGTAAAGCCCTTGCCAAGAAAAGCATTTAAAGCACATTTCTTAAAAGGGTAGATGTGATAAATTGTACCTCAAAATAAGAAACAAGCAGAGCCAAGAGTTCTTATTAGAAAACGTGTTTGCGAGCTAGGCTTGAGTTTTTCCAGATTGATAACATCAGAGTAATCTCACTTGCTATCGAAAACTTAAAACCAAGCACAATCTCTTTTGATAGCATAAGAGTGGTGAGATCCCAAGAAGTTACCGATTAAGATTCATTGTCTGCAGCAGTCTTGGTGCATTCAAAGTTGAAACACCAAAATAGTCTCTGAATCGTGGTTTCAATTGTATCCTAGATAGGCGTTCCTGTGGGCTATCTTATTGTTAATACAAGAATTATGTGGTTCTAGAAATCTCCATGAAAAGTGAGGGACAATGTTTCATAGAGCTTTAAAGTGGGCGTCATCAGGGGGGAGGGGGTTTGAGAAGGCCTGTAGCGTGGAAGGTGTCAGGGGGCATTTGCCCCAAATTATTCCAGACTTCAATTGTTCACAGCATGGTCCCTAGTCTTCCTATTGTTCTCGAACAATAGTTGCCCCTCCAATAATTTTTTCCAAAGCTACGGTGCTTGGTTTGAACGAGGGAATTTTACTTTTCAAAGCGTTCAAATTTCAGGGAAATTCTTAGATATTGTTGTTGAAGAAGAATTTTGTCAAGAAATAGTTTTTTCCAGGAAACTTACTACGAGATACTAGGGAGGGCTTATCCCTTGTTCTCGTAATTGAGATCATATGTAATAATTGGGTTATTCTTAGATCTTGAGAACAAATATGGTTACTTAAAGAGGGGCCCCAAACCCCCAAACGACTCTATTTTAAGGGCCCCACCTGAACTCCAGTCATTGCGGAGGCCCCAAAATAGCTTAGGAACCTTTTTCTCAATGTTTGATGACTTTTTCGAATAGAAGAGATACTATTATGAGTTCTAAAGCACCCTGACTGGGGAAGGGCAAGGTTGATGAATCGTGGGTCATCTCCCCCCCCCCCCCCACAGAATAAGTATGAAAAAGGCCCCAGCGTTACGCAAAGCCATTGATCTTCTTCTCTGTCACTGCGAGTAACTGTTGCAAAGTAGCCTATCTTGACAGTTGTACAATGTCAACTGTAAATTGTTTACGATTTAGCGAGGTACTTTTGTTGGATCCAGTTGACAAATAAACCCCGCAATCTAGTTGACCACCATGAAAACACCGTAACGCAGTCAAACTTGTAGCTTTAAGAAACAAAGCGAAGAAATGTGTGTTTGTTCTATCTGTTGGAATCTTCCCCAAACTGCAGTTATGAAATTCTTTGTTGTCTTTCAACTTAGACACTCTTTTTTCTTATAAGAACCAGTAAAATTGATTTGAAGCTGGCTGTTTTTAAATATTCCTCTATTTTCAGCCTGAAATGTTCTTAAATTGTTCTTACTTTTATAATGAGTGGGAAGCCTTTTTGCTATCATTAGTGTTGATTTCATTTAAAGTTTGACTCTCTTGACCATCTGACATTATCTGTGTGCTGTACACCAGCTTGTTTTGAAATTATTTCTCAGTCCTATGGTTATTTCATGAAATTTTCCTATTTAGCCAAAAATGGTCAGCTTTGGTTTATCCTTAGCTTGTTCTTAAGTTTTGGCCAAATTTGAGGCTCGCGTTCTTATAAAATTGTTCCTATAAAACAGAGTGTAATTTGGGTGAAAGCTAAGAAACTCTGTTACGAAGATTAAGCAAAGTTTCTTATATAAAAAAATAGTGTAAAGCTTAAGCCCATTCTTGTTATGTATCCGCTGTGTCAATGGTAGCTAACCTCGTCCTCCTGACCTGTCAGAACTCCCTTTGCTGTTTCTTTCTCTTTAGTAGGTTGGTTTATATATAATACACTCTTTTTTTTTATAAGAATAGATTTTATAAGAATAATGAGGCTCAAAATCGGTGAAATTTAAGAATATTTTAAGAATATTGCGAGGCTCAGATCTTATGGAAAAAATATTAGCGAGTGTTTCTTTACTTCTGAATTGGTGTGCTTTTTACCGGGAATGGTTCACCTAAATTTTGATGCAAGTGTCGATGAGCTCTGTTTTACAGGAAATAAGGATATTGTTCTGTTATCCAACATATTTGTAATACAGTAGGTTTGCTTTTTTGGCATTTATGACAATAGTAACTATTTATTGCTTTATCCGTGTTTTCTGCCGTAAGAATAATTTAAGAATATTCCGAGGCTCAAAATAGCAAAAAATTAAGAATATTGAGGCTCAGAAAAAAATTAGATATTCTTATAAAAAAAAAGAGTGTAAGTATACAGTAAGTATTCTTCAATTTTCCTTCTTTTTTTGTTACTTGGTATGGCATTAAATTATTTCAGTACTGAGCTTATCATTATCATTATCATTTCTATTTTAGAATCTTAGTTCTTGATTCGACTCGATTTGAGCATGGGCTTAAGAAAAAAATGTGTGAGACTCGCCCCTTCCTGCTGGCCTACTTTTCTTTGAAATTGAATAAAGTTGGAACTATGAGAAAAGCAAATTGAAATAACAGAGATAACTTAAGTCTATCAAATCATAAATTATAGATTAATCTACAGTGAGGGGGGTCGTAGGTAAGGTCAGCGTCTGCGAGCCATCCGATATTTTGTTCGTTAGAATTCTGTTGATCTTTACCGTCAATGCACAGCTACATATGAACGGGGGCTATTCAGTTGCTTGTGTAAAGAATTCAGCTTGGAAGTGTTAGTGGAAATGAGAACATTTGAGAGAATGAAAATGACCCAAGTAGGACTCGAACCCATGACCTCAAGATTGGTACTCAAAACGCATTTTTTTTAAAGTAACAGCTTTATAAGCAATTTAGTACTCGACAAGACAAAAACTTAAGCAATTCTAGTACTGGATAGAGGAATACTAAGCAATTCTAAAATTCTAGTTCTGATTCAATTGGCAATGAAAATCGTTTATTGTACATGTTGTCCAAAAACTTGTGAAATAATGTTCTAAGAAACAACTCTACAAGTATAAAAAGCTAAGCAATTGCTAAGCCATTTTGAGTACTCAAATTTGCCCTCCAGCTAAGCAATTTTTAGTCCTGAGCTCGAGCTGAAATTACTTATAAAAAACATTTGTGTAGTGTGCCTCGATTTATTACATCGAAATCTGAAATTTTCTCGATTGATTTTCCAAATCCTGCTTCTTCTCAAGCTCAAAAGTTGTTCTCACAAAGAAATGTGTGATGGATTCACCAAAATTGTCAACAAAATAATATAAGCCTTAATTTGGGGGTTGCTTTAGGGCTGTAGACCCTACAAGGATTTTTCGGGTGAGGGTTAAGTGGGGGATCCGGACTACTATTCCCTCTTTTGTAAGTCATTGATGGTATGGATGGGAGGGCTGACAGTGGACAGGAGAAGGCAGAAAATTCATAATGGGAGGTAAATGAAATCTTCCAAGGGGATTGAGGCATGGCTGCCCTGCGAATTGAAAGGACTGCACTGGATGAGATTAGAAATTTGAGCTGAATTGCCCAATGAATAGAAACTAAATCTAACCTTCAACAGATAAGAGATATTTTTGGGCAACTCCCAGGTTGTGGGTTTTCTCGGTTTTCTCTTGGCGTTTGTGGTAAAGAGGTATTCAAATACTTAGTGGTATTCATCTATTACAACATTCGATAAGTGACCATACCAAGATTCAAAACCTTACCAATTTTCTCACAAAGCCAGTTAATGAATATACCCTTTTTTATGCTACTTTTGAAGCCTTTGTATCATTTTGTCAATTCTACTTCCATTTCTTATAAGGCCCCGTCCACACGTATACGGATATTTTTGAAAACGCATATTTATTTATCCGTTTTGGCCTTCCGTCCACACGTAGCCGGAGTTTTCGGTGATGAAAACGAAGCTTTTCGAAAACGGTGTCCAGGGTGGAGATTTTTGAAAACTCCGTTTTCATGTTGTCGTGTGGACGGGCGAAAACGTATCTTTTCGAAAACGATGACGTCACCAGCTTAGTTTTGCACAGTCAATTCAACAAACAAAAACTTTTTGTTAGTGATTCCTCCGTATCCGTGTGGACGGAGATTTTTTTGAAAACGCTCATCGTGTGGACGCAGATTTTTTCGAAAACGGATAAAAATAAATGCGTTTTCAAAAATATCCGGATACGTGTGGACGAGGCCTAAGAAACAATGTGGTCCGGATTTCAAAAACTAGAGAAATATATGCAAGAGATTTTTTATGGTTCAAAAGAGTTAAGAAACTTCCAATTTTGTCTTTAGAGGTGAAGGGATGACCAAAACATCACTGTTGACTTCACTGGCACAGATTGTTATGCGTATCACCTCATTTGGTGCTTTTTCCAAAGTAATTTGCCCTTGGTAAGACTCTTTAGGGAAAGCTCACCTTATCCATATGAACACATTATCAAGGAAAAATATGTTCTGGGGTTAACAAACTAGCCCAAGGAGCGTTCTCTATGTACTATAATTAGGGTGAAAGCTATGGAGCTCCAGTACTAAGATTTGCTTTCTTTACTATGGTCTCTAAGAAAAGTTTGTGCAAGGAACCAGTACTGGAGCCCACTCTGTTGCATAACTTTTTTGAAAGAATACTTTGCCTGAACTTTTCTGATCCTTGACATTACTTTTTCTAATATTCATATTTTTCTTCTCTCCTTTGATCTTTAGCCTCAATACACACGTTTATTTTGTATGAAACCGTTAGAAATTAAGCACAAGGCTATATTTTCAAAACTAAAGAAACTTTGGTAGGGAATTTAATGTGAATCAAAATATTTATGTGGCTTTGATGTTGTCTCTATTAGAAAAGATGTTATAAATGCTTAGTGCAGTTCATTGGCACAGAATGGTAGTGTATCTTTCATCATCTCATTTATCATTTTCATGGTTTGCCCATCAACCAGAGAGAGAAAGATGAGAACTTATCAGTTTGAAAATTAAAGAGAGAAAGAGGGAAAAAACGTTGGTGGGGCAAGCCCCTCTCCATACGATTGGATTGGCCACAATGGTAGGGAAAATCACTTCAATAAGAGCTCAGCAGATTTTCAAAATGATTTCTTAAAATTTCTCAATGTTATAAGATATTATTTCTAGCGTTTTCTTGCCAAAGTTTTCAAAAATAGTTTTATTGAAGCTTTACGAGATTGGTCGTGAAGGATTTTCGAAAGATAAGATTTGTGGACGAATTGAGCTCTGTTCATTTCAAAAGTGATTAAAATATATCTGATAATACTTTTTCATCTTGCGAAGAGAATTCAAATGCGTCTATCAAAATATTTCTTTCCGATTTTCGACTTTTTCTGCTCAAGGTTCTTTAAAATAGCGGTAGATTTATTTAGACATCCTATGAAAAATCAAATGGTTGATTTTCATCCTTACAAATTATCTTGATCAAAAGGTTTTCGTAAAAACGTGTTCCTCTGATGACTCCCAATCTTTAGAAGATGCGCAAATGTGACGAGCATTATTCATTATTTCTACATAACTGCAAAAATTCTAGTCTAGTTTTGGCTTACTGGGAAGAAGCAGGGTTCGGAAATCAATATAGTTAATTTGTGAGAATGAATATTTAGTGGTCCTTGGTTCGAGTCTTACTTGGGTTATTTTTCATTCTCATAAAGTAATTCTTCGACTTCTTGTTTTTACAGATATGTTTAGAATAAGTTAATTATACTCGGTTGGCCATTAAGAGAAGGTCTACTTCAGCTAAGAATAAGTGAGTATTCCATCGACCACGCGTTGTTTGTCACGCCACTTTTTTGCAACTAAAGAATCTACCACACAAAGGCCAGACTACATAAAGGCATTATAAGGCTCTTTTGTGTATTTTCCGTCATATTTTACTTCCTATTCCTGCGGTAAGATGCTGAATTGTTTTTGAAATCGAAATGAAAACCACCAGCTTAAGTTTTATGAAGATAATTGCAGGGTGTGAACCAGCGTCTTGCTGTGCGACTTTCGTGGATTAACGTCTGAGAATTTATTGCCACATTTTCGTTAGGAAAAAGATAAATTGTGCTTTGAATTAAAAGAAACACGAACAAAAAATCACAAACCTCTCTCGGAGTCGATAGGCCCTCGGTCGAAATGCTGTCCAGACTTTCCCTACTCCCACTTGAACTCTTGTAAGAGTCTGATCTTGCGACGTGGGGACTTGATTTCAGCGTCGTCAGCATTGTAAGTGCTGGAGAATTGTCCCCCTTTCTCATTCTATTCGAGTTCGAATACACATAGCTGCCAAACGAGTTCAGTTCTTCGAATTCCTGCTGCCCCGACACCGGCATATTTTGTCCGTTTTGAGTTTCGGTGCCGACCATGCTCTGCGTCTGCGGGAGTTGCCCATGCGACGTTGCGTGATAGGCTTGAAAATTATTTTCTCGAGAAGTCCAGCCTTGGAAGCGAACATTGGGCGAGGAAGGCATGCTCGAACTGTTGTACTGAACGGTGTTGTAGCTTCCTTGGTTGTGATAGTCGACGAAATGAGGTGGCGACTGGTAGTGGGTTCCTGCATAAACACTTGGCACCTGGTTTGGTCCAAAATGCTGCTGTACGTTTGGGACAAGCATGTCGCTGGCCATTTGACAGTGGTTCTGTGCTCGGTTCTGCGGCAGTTGAAGCTGCTGATATGTATCTGATGTGCCAGAGCCGAAGAGGGCTTGGTTATATCTGCCTACAGCCGCTGCAGATCCGTGGAACGCTGCAATGTGAGTCTGCGAGGACGTTGCCCTACCTCTTTCCCAGCCGCTAACCTAGAAGAGAGCGACAATTCTTACTCTCAGGTGACCGCCTCTGTGGATGAACACGTCTGTCTAACTTCAGTTAAATACCTTTATCAAGACTTTGGTGCGGTTTAGACTTTCCAAATAGAGTCAGAGGTCACTCAATTTCATCAGTCATTGTCCGTTGACCAGGAGCATGCAACCGAGAGGGAAGGAGGTGTGACTCTGACCGAGCATTGAAACAGGGAACAGTTACGTAATAGCAGGGGCTTGCCCAGGTAAGAGGGCTGGTATGGGAATTTTCATTACGAGATGCAACGCGGAACCAAAAAATGAAGCATGGCAGTGAAAGCAAAGAAATTTCTTATGTAATAAACAGTAGCTAGTAAGGCATACTCCAAAAAAACTGTATATTTTAAAAAGAGATTTTTCAAAAGAGTTCCATTTACGATCAGTACGTAGATTTCGGTGGAACAGCATAACAAAGACAAACAGTTGCTTGCAAACTTGAAAGGAAACATTGTCATCTCTCGAAAACGGTACGGACAAAGAAAATCGACATTTGGTGTTTGGTGTGAGAATGTAGGGGAAAGGAAACCTAGGATCTCCCATGAAAGAAAATTTAATACTGCACGATAAAATTGGCTCTACTTTCAAGACTATACACTCTTTTATTATAAGAACTAGTAAAGTTAGTTTGAAGCTGGCTGTTCTTAAATTTCTCTTACTTTTACACTGTTTGGGAAGCATGTTTTCCTATCAGTTTTGTTAATTTTTCCAAATTCTGACACTGTGACAATCTGATATATATGTGTGCAGTCAATCTGCTTGTTTTGTAAAAATTCTCAGCCTTGTGGTTATTTCATAAATATCTTTTATTGAGCTAAAATTGGTCAGCCGCAGTTTGGCAAAATTTGTGGCTTTTGTTCTTATAAAATTGTTTATTGTTACAAGAAAAAAGAGTGCAATTACATGCTTTTAGCGTTCTTTGTAAAATTATACGAAAATTTACGACATACACTTTTTTTTCTTATAAGAATACTTAATTTTTTTCTCAGCCTCAAAATTCTTAATTTTTTGCTATTTTGAGCCTCGGAATATTCTTAAATTATTCTTAAATTTCACCGATTTTGAGCCTCATTATTCTTATAAAATTTATTCTTATAAAAAAAAAGAGTGTACTGCCTCGATATTCAAATTATTATATTTGGTATAGAATTATTCAGTTATTATTTGGATTTTACGTTATAAAAGCTTTCATCATTAGCAATGATGATGATTCATAATATGTTTTCTGAATATATTGCCTGCGAAGGATGAGATAAATCTAACACCCACTAGCTTCTTGCAAATTTATTAACACCCAGGCAAAGTACCTGCAACACAAATTCCATTTAAGACGAAATGCATTTCTTTGTATGTTGATATAAGGAGAAAATATTTAACCCCAGATAGGTTTTTTTCTTTACGAATTTGGCCTTAAAAATCCTTGAAAATCTTAACAAAATCTCAGAAATCTATAAAAAATCTCTGTAAATCTTAAGAAATCTATAAGAAATCTCTGTAAATCTTAAGAAATCTCAAAAAATCTCTGTAAATCTTAAGCAATCTCAAAAAATCTCGTACACGTTAATTGAAGTGATTTGCCCCTAGACCTTGTAACTTATTTCTTAATGTTTACCTGCCATACTAGTAAACGTAGTGCGTATTAGTTAAAAAAGCACCACAACCAACACCACCAACAAACAACAGCAACTCGCGACATGTGAGAGTCTTCTATTGGATTGAATTAAATATTGAATTGAATTGTGACTGAGTGGATAACCATCTAGCCCTCATGAATATTACCCATTCAATTCAACGATTTTTCTGGTCATTTAATTTGATTTGACCAATTAATTTCATCTTTTTATCTAATTTCACCATTTTAATTCAGTTTTGGTCAGTTATTACGTCGCTTGATTTTATTTGGCAATGTCGTTTTCCCCATGAAAGAAGGAGGGAGTTGTTTATACTCTTTCCTTTGCACTTTTTTTATAAGTACTGGTCAAAATATTTCGAGGCTGACTGTTTTTCAAGACTGCCATTTTTTCAAATGGTTTTGAATTTTATAACCTACTCTACTGGTTTTGTTAGTCTCTGCAAAATTTGCACTCCCCCGGCCCTTATTCTTTCTTAATTGGTTATTTCTTACAATTTTTAGCTTGAGAAGCTTAAAGTTAGAAAGTAACATTTGCTTTATTTTACTTTGTTTTGGAAAATCTCGAGGCTCATGTATTTATAAAGTTGTTCTTAAATGAAGAAAGAGTGAAAACGATTCCTTATAAAAAACTTGTACTACATTGACAGAAGTTAGCTCTATTTGATTTGCTCTATATAAAAAAAACGTAGAAAAGATCCTCATTGAGGATCCAAAACTAATGAGAGATTCGATATCAGCCTTGCGGTACAAGAGTACACGGCGTGTGCCTCTTTTTTATTAGTAATGCCAGCTCGGGCTCAGCAATGAAAACTGAAAACTAGAGTACTATACTCAAGAATTAGCAGCAATTGCTTAACTTTGAAAACTCGTAAAATTGCTTTGTAGGTTAGCTTTTACCCAGTGAGGGTGTTGAAGGAGGCTATCTGGAGTGTTTGTATCATTTAGATGGAGATCAGAGCGAATAGAGTTCGGGTAAGTAAAACATTTCAGCATGAATGCCCTGTACAGATCATAACTCAATTTTTCACCTATACATGCTAAAAACGGGCAGCACACACTGTACACACCCACTTAATAGTTGCTCTTCCTGCCTGGTTTCTAAGCAAAATGCTAAATGTTACGATTGAATATGCAACTAGAAGAGTGGCATAGTAGCCTGGATTACGAGTTGATCTAGGCCTATACAAATTTCTGATTTCCAATGCCAAGTCCTTGATCTAAGTTGCTTATAAAGACGCTTGTATGTTAGAAGTGGGATCACTTGGAAATGAGATCTTCTGATTTCCTGGATTTGGGTTCATCAAAGAAGTTTGGAATTTTGAGAACTCAATTTGCCGTTCCAAAATTCGGGTGTACACGACTTTTATTTTATAAGGAACCTATAGTACCTCAAGGCCTAGTACTAAAATTTCCTTAAATTTACTATTGTTCTCTATTGTTAGAGGAAACAATAAAACAAAAGATACCATTGTATTTTACAAGGTATCCTAGTTCTAGGTTCCTTATAAAAGGTTCTTTTTAAAAAAAAGCGGGTATGCACAAAGTTAAGTGCCCCGAAATAACAAATTGGACGAATATGGAAAATTCTTTCTAAAACGCCTACTGATGGTTTCTGAAATTTGTGAAAACAATTTCTCGTTGGCCTGATTCGGTATTTTCTTTTGGAGGACTGTAACCACTATTGTGATCTCTAGACCTATTTTCACTGGCTGTTGGTCTGATATTTGACTTGACCAATACAGTGCAAGTGAGGTTTCAAAGCTTTGAATTGTGTCTTTGATCCTTGCGGATTGATCTGCAAATACTCAGACCTTCACTCTTTGCCTTTTATAAGAACCAATTAATTTGGGCTTGGCTCTGGTTCTTCTCAAGTTTTTACCCAATCAGAAGCTATATACAAAAATCTTGTTTTGTAAAAAAACTTAAACAAGATACGCTGTATCTTGGTACCTTAGATACTTACTGATTCTTTTGATTCACATAACATCCCCTACGCAAGTTTCTTTCAATTTTAAAACTCTTGCCCTACGGTTTCTTATAAACGGTTTCTTATTGAAAATATCTTATATTGAGAAAAATGAAATTTTAGGGGAAATACCCACACCCTTCTTTTTTACTATAACTTTTTTAAAGTTAGGAACTAAAAAGTAGCTGTTTATATATCAGCTTCTTAAAACAAACCATCTAAAACTAAAACTAGAATAATATCTCATCTACATGATCACAGGGTGTATTTATTTTTCAACCGAGTTCGTAATAGTTTGGCCTCTCAGGCTTAATGAAAAATTGGTTCCTAGCACATCCCAGTTGAAAACGTAATTGGTCAAAATATTTAATTAATCTCTCGCCAAAAAGGAGTGGAACTGATAATTCAAGAAATGGACGTTTAACCCTTGAGACTTGTCAGACCTGGAAGACCACGGTCATGGTCATCATTGGTTGTTCCACAGAGATCAGCGAGCTACACTCTTTTTTTTAAAAGAATAATTTTATAAGAACACCAGTCTCAAATTTTGCCAAAACTTAAGAACAAGCTAAGAACAATTCGAAGCTGACCATTTTTGGCTCAATATGAAAATTTTATGAAATAACCATAAGACTGAGAAATAATTACAAATCAAGCTGATGTTCAGCACACAGATGATGTCAGATGGTTATGAGAGTCAAACTTTGAAACAATTAACAGTACTGATAGCAAAAAAGGCTTGCCAACCATTGTAAAAGTAAGAACAATGCAAGAACATTTCAGGCTGAAAATAGAGGAATACAAAGAACAGCCAGCTTCAAATCGATTTTACTAGTTCTTATAAAAAAAGAGTGTAATCGACTTTGACCCCTTTCACTGGAAACCTTATATCAGAATCAAGTATTTCTTCATTCGGTATTAGTTTTTTTGCAAATATCTACATCAGATGAGAGACCATTAAGAATTAAAATGGCAGATTGATTCATGGACTGAAGACACTCTTTTTTATAAGAAACTTACAGGAACTCTGATGAGAACGGAGAAGTAGGAAGCAAACCCCAAAGAGATTTTGTTTTTGATAGAAACTACTTGGGAAAGGCATCTTTGGACATCGGATGCCATGGCCCACCTGCCCCCCCCCCCCTTCGTTGCAGGCCATGAACTATAACCCCTTTTTTTGCAGATAGGCCATATATTAGCAGATACTATCCTCCCCTGGAGTCTCCCTGTGGGGAAGCCCCTGTTTAAACGTTTTCTGCTTGTGACATTTCTTGGGTGTAGTGGGCTCTCGTTACAGGCTGTCTTAGTAAAACGATGAAGGGAGTAACAATCATACGGTTGATAAAATTTCAAAGATTTTTTCATTTTTGGGGCATCCTTCCCGCAAAACCAGTCTGTAGGTTCTTATTCCCCTAGGTTCTTCTTTTTGAGGTTTTACTGTGCAATAGAGAAGTTCAGAAAGTTGCAAGCGTGGTCTTTGAAGTTCACTTTTTTCTAATATAAGCAACCAGTGCTGGGAGGACTAAACATTAAGGAACTGCTGGGCACGATGAAATTAATACTCTTTTTTTTTATAAGAACCAGTAAATTTGATTTGAAGCAGGCTGTTCTTAAATATTCCTCTATTTTCAGCCTGAAATATTTTTTAATTCTTCTTACTTCTACAATGATTGGGAAGCCTTTTTTGCTATCTGTTGTGTTAATTGGTACAAATGTGGACTCTCTTGAACATTCGATATATACACGTTTTTTATTTTATAAGAAACCTAGCTTGGGTCCTAGTTCTAAAAGTTTCTTAATTTTTCACCAGTTTTTAGTACTAAAAGTTTCTTAAAAGTTTCTTATTTATGGATACACGCACTTAACTTAAAATTTTGCACTTTTCCTTGTATATTTCTTGTATTAATGTGACTGAAACCCACCTACTAATACAAGTAGACTCAACATCCTGTGTTCCTCTAAATTAAAACGTGTAGCAAACTTAAATCAAGCAAAAATGTATTGTTGACATATTACTTTTCGGCTCAGAAAGTCCTCTTATATTTTTTGGAGTTTCTTAAAGATATTGATTAAGTTCTAAAAGTTTCTTAAATTTTTGGGGCTCTAGTACTAGGTTTCTTATAAACCGGTTTCTTATTAAAAAAAAAACGTGTAGTCTATCTGTCTCCTATCAATCTCCTTGTTTTGAAATTATGTATTTGTCAGTCTCAGGGATATTTCGTATGATTCATATATTGACCTTGAAATGGTTAGCCTCGGTTTGTTCTTGCTTGTTCTTAAGTTTTTGCAAACTCCGAGCCTTATAAAAAAAGAGTGTACTAGCCGAGGTTTCGGCATCACAGAAACCCATTGTTTTGACTGGAAAGCATCGATGTTGACTGAGAGTCTGTAAAGGTTTCTTATAAAAAATTAGTGTGACTGGGTTCTGGCTGAAAGATGAGTATATTTCAATACTTCCCTCTAATAGTAACAGGTCAACATTTCGTGGATAGAAGTAAATCTTAAATAAGTCCTTCTCGTATTTACATAGTCTTAGTACTTGGTCTACTTGGGTCTACTCATATTTTTGCGTTTTTCAAGGAGTAGCTATGCTTGTATTCCATTAACCCTTTAACTGAATAATCGAAGCTATTGCGAATAGTGTGAAAACCAAATAAAAGTCGCGACCATAGCATTTCATTAGCACAGTAAATCCGGCATGCAAGAGGTCGATTGCACTGGGCGGTTTTATGTCATGCTATATTCGTTATTGAAATCTAAGAGCGGGTGTGTCCCCATTGAAATATTAATTCCACTGTTGTCCAAAATCAATGGATTTTTTGGAGTTTCTCATCTTTGTCCTTAAAAGTGCCAAGGCCTATTTTATGAAATTTTTATAATGCACATTTGAGATTAGATTCCTAAAGGAGCTTACAATCAGTATGAAGCAAAGCCTGGCATCCAAATTAAGTTCAAACAGTAGCAAAAGACTAGTCGATAGAAAGCTTGGAAAAAGATACTGAACAAGAATCATTTGTAAACTGTACTGACCAGGAAATATTTGTTTGAAAAAGCTGGAATATTTTCATCAAATACACTCTTTTTTTTATAAGAACAATTTTATAAGGACACGAGCCTCAAATTTGGCCAAATCTTAAGAACAAGCTAAGAGCAAACCAAGGCTGACCATTTATGGCTCAATATAAAAATGTTATGAAACTACCATAAGACTGACAAATAATTACAAAACAAGCAGATTGGCAGCACACAGATAATGTCAGATAGTCAAGAGAGTCAAACTTTGCAACAATTAACACAACTGATAGCGAAAAAGGCTTCCTTCCCAACCATTGTAAAAATAAGAACAATTTAAGAATATTTCAGGCTGAAAATAGAAGAATGTTAAAGGACAGCCAGCTTCAAATCAATTTTACTGGTTCTTATAAAAAAAGAGTATAGTCACAAAAACTTCACTGCACTTCTCGAAATCGAGACTGCACGTTCCCAATTCAACACTGCATAAAGTGTGTAATACTGCACGTTAAAATGCTCTCTTTTTTATAACAATACTTGAAATTTCCCGAACCTCGAATTCTCTATTGTTTATTTTCAGATTTCCATATGCAATGTATTCTTACATAAAAAAGAGTGTAGACCATGTAAAGTTTTATTGTCAAAATTCAAAGACATACCTATTACACTCTTTTCTATATAAGAACAATTTTATAAGAACACGAGCCTCAAATTTGGCAAAAACTTAAGAACAAGCTAAGAACAAACCGAGGCTAACCGTTTTTGGCTCAATGTGAAAATTTTACGAAATAACTACAAGACTGAGAAATAATTACAAAACAAGCTGATGTACAGCACACAGATAATGTCAGATGGTTAAGAGAGTAAAATTTTTAAACAATTAACACAACTGACAGCATATAAGGCTTCCCAATCATTATAAAAAGTGAGAACAATTTAAGAACATTTCAGGCTGAAAATAGAGGAATATTTAAGAACAGCCAGCTTCAAATCAATTTTACTGGTTCTCATAAAAAAAAGAGTGTATGGTGAGTAAAAGTTTTTTGAAGCTTGCTGTTCTCAAGTATTCCTCGCCACTGATTCCTACACCGAGGTTCAGGGTTTTCTCATTTTTGAAAATTTTTCGTTTCTTCTCGATTGAAAATCCGGTCTTGGAGCATTAAGTGTGTTTCAGATAGAACTAGGGGGTCAAGCGGGTCAGGTGAGGCAAAATTTGCGTTCTTTGACCACTGACCGCCAAAACAGGCTTTTGTGCTCAGCATTGTAAAGATAAGGTTATTTCAGCCTCCAAAAAGGAATATTCAAGAACAAACACTAGATACTGGTTCTTATATAAAAAGAGTTTAGTAGTATATGGCCTAAACATAACAACTACAACAACCTAGATTGACATGAGTGCTGCCCTCGCTCTTGTGACATATAATCCTGAGTCTGGTGGGAGTGGATGTTGGGAAACACCTGTAGGTGTTGAGAGATAAGAACTTTCCAGAAGAATAGATGATGGCAAACGCTAGTGTCACTTTAAATTCAATTCAATTCAATTCTTTTGAAATTGAATTGAATTGTGTCACTTTGCACGTTGATCATAAACTCATGATAGAAGCAAAGAATTCTCATAAGAAGCCTTGAACCTATAGTGTCCGCGTTGTGGCGTTGATGATGTGCACTCATTTTACACTCATTTCATTTTTTATTTTCATTTTTATTCCATAAGGAACTTTGCTGAATCCAGTATCATATTTTCACCCTAAAAATGGTACGAAAAAATGCATAACAAGTTTCCAAAAACTATTTTGCCATTAAGAACTATTTTTTCGAAAAACTATTATGCTTGAATTGGTGTTGATAAGGAGAACTTGAGGTTTGACTGAATAAATCTTACCCATGCTAATTAATCCCGAGAAAGTACCAGTCGAGATGAGATACGTTACAATCCTCTGTTACACTCTTTTTTTTATAAGAACCAGTAAAATTGATTTGAAGCTGGCTGTTCTTAAATATTCCTCTATTTTCAGCCTGAAATGTTCTTATATTGTTCTTACTTTTATAATGAGTGGGAAGCCTTTTTGCTATCATTAGTGTTGATTTCATTTAAAGTTTGACTCTCTTGACCATCTGACATTATCTGTGTGCTGTACATCAGCTTGTTTTGTAATTATTTCTCAGTCCTATGGTTATTTCATGAAATTTTTATATTTAGCCAAAAATGGTCAGCTTCGGTTTGTTCTTTGCTTGTTCTTAAGTTTTGGCCAAATTTGAGGCTGGTATTCTTATAAAATTGTTCTTATAAAAAAAGAGTGTACTGAAGAGAATTTAGTGCTTTAAAAGATTTTTTTGTAAAGTCAAATTTTCTTAAATTTCTAATATTTGAAAACCTGACCCTACGGTGTCTCACAAAAAATAAGTGTGTCATATTTGATATTTTTGGCTGTCAAAATTACTCTATGAAAAGGAAAACAATTTATTTGATAATGATAATCTATGTTTCTTATTGGATTATCTATCAGAATTTTCAAAGTCTCTGTACCTTTGTTGTCTGATCCGAAAGCAAACTTTTAATTTAAGGAACATAGCCCTCTTACAATTTTCGGCACACTCGTGGTACATTGTACTTAGTACATTGTACTTCTGGGAAGGTGGTGACGTAGATTATTGCGCAATCGAGCAATGGAAATAAACAGTAACATCATTTTTTAATAGGGAATTTTACCTTTGCAGTTTTGCTTTCTTACTGTTCTCTCTCGTTGTCTGTAATCAGTATTACAAATGCAGCTATACTTTCTAATTTTCTAAAAATTTAGAGATAAACTCAGCTTAAGGTTCCCTAGATACATTGTCCTTACAAACAATTTGGTACATTCTACTCACTTTAAATGCGTGCACTCACTTATTTTTTATGAGAAACTCGCTATAAGATACCCAGACTCTCGAATGGCCAGAAATTCAATTTATTTTACTGTGGCTGTGGAGAATATTTTTGAAGAGAAGTTCATACATTATAAAATGTATTTGAGCCAAACATTCAAATCTACACGTATTTCTTGATAAGAAGTTCCTGTTCCAGATTTTTATAAGCTATGTTTTATGACAACAGGGAGTTTCAAAGATGATTAGGGTACACTAATTTTTCATAAAAATAGATTTTGTAAGAATATTGAGGCTCAAAATCGCCAAAAAACAATGGAACTTCAAGAATGAATGATAGAAAGGCTAAGGAAGTATTCTTATAAAAGATTGTAATAACTGTCAACCAAAAAAAGTACATTTTCTTGAAAGCACATTTAGCTCGGAGTACAGCCTTCCTGTCTCTTATGTTCGAGGTGATTTTTCACCAATTTATTAACCCTACCCTTCTCTAAAACGTGTTTCTCCGGGCAAGGAATATACACTCTTTTTTTATATAATAACAATTTTACAGGAAGAACACGAGCCTCAAATTTTGCCAAAACCATATTTTGCTCAATATAGGAATTTTAATAAATAACCCTCAGACTGAGAAAGATTTCATGCTGAAAATAAAGCAATATTTAAGAACAGCCAGCTTCAAATCAAATTTACTGGTTCTTATTAAAAAAGAGTGTATAGGCCTAACGTTTTTCATGCTAACAACTCATACATATATTGTACCTAATCAAAAAGCATAAAGTTATGTAAAAAGTATTGTAATCACTATTAGGTTTAGAATGCAGTAAGAATATCTGCTTTTTGACAACAAACTCTTTGTTTTATAAAAATAATTTTATAAGAAAATGAGCCTCAAATTAGGCCAAATATTCTAGGAAAAAGTTAAGAACAAAGAGGGGTTCTATTTCTTAATAAACATCAGAATTTAAGAAGTAACCATTTAAACTAAAGAAGAAATGAAAAATAAGCAGACAAAGAGCACAGAAAGACAGAAAAAAGCCAGTTTATTTAAACTATAATGACTCTGCAAGACATAAAACAAACATGCAATCAAAACACAAACAACAACGCTAAAGTAAATTCACTGCTATCCAAAAATGTAAAACACTTACCAAAATCTTACAGCTCAATGCACAATAATAAGAACCCAGAAAGAACCCAAGAGTAGTTTACACTGCTGTTTGGTCTGGTAGTTTGTTTTCATGTGGTCAGAGTGCTGTAGGTTTTACACCGCAATGGTGCAGAGATTCTTAATGCGCTTTAGTCTACTTTGCCGGTATTTTTCTTCTCGTTCACTCTCTCTGCTATTCACTCACTCCCCACTACCGTTTCTAACAATGAGTTTCACCACGAAATTCCCACGTATTGAGCTTTTAATTCAAGCACGTATTGAAAAGGTTTCGTCACTACCGATCGGGAAGAAGTTTGGTTTCAACTGCGCGTTGATTGTTCAACTTTCTATAGAGGTGTTACCAGTTCCTGTGTCGAATTTGTTATTGAATCTGTTACTCGGAAACTGGGACAAAGAACGCATATCCGAGGTAGGGCTTGGGTGGCTCTCTAGACAGTCGTCAGCGAGGAAGTCTTTTATAAAGATGTTGCCTGGATTTCGATAAGACTTTTCGCAAATAAAGGCGTAAGAATTCACGAGTTGTTTACCTGTTCTTATGAAGGGCCTCTGATGAGATTATTACAGTGGGAAGGGGGAGTGGCAAACCTGGAAATATGTAAATTACAAGGGGGCACACCATGAAAAGGTATTTTTCGCAAAAAAGTACGAGGCAATCTTATGCTATGTACGATTCAGAACTCCAACCAATACTTGCATAATTCATTTTCTTACAAGAACGCCAGGGAATTATCGAAACTGGAGGTTTTTTTAATTCATATCGTTATCTATATTAGAAGGATTTTGAGGAAAATCGTAAGCAAAGAAAAACGTTACGTCTGACACTCATCACAGTACACGCATTTTCTTATAAGTAACTGCTTTATAAGCAAGTCAGCACTCGACAAGACAAATACGTAAGCAATTCCAGTACTGGATAGAGGAATGCTAAGCAATTTGAAAAGTTTAGTTCAGATCCAATTGGCAATAAAAATCTTGCAGCAGCTATAGAAAAGTAGGTTACAGTGGATATACTGTAAGTACCCTGGCACTGTGGCACACTTTTGCAAGAAAGATACCATCGACATTCGTTAAACAATTGGTGAGACAAAACAAATTTTAAAGTAAAAAAAGCTAAGCAATTTGAGTACTCAAATTTGCACTCCGGCTAAGCAATTTTAACTGCTGAGCTAGAGTTGAAGTTACTTATAGAAATTTGTTTATTGACCGATTTTCCTCGCCAACCGTACCAATCAGAGACTTAAGTGCCTCTTCCCAATTTTAGTAATTATGGGGTCATGTGATCCCTTCAATCAAACTGAGACTTTCCAATACTAGCAGTAGCAATAGCAATTCGTACCAGGAATTAGTTTTTGATATTTGCAGTAACCCAGTCTTGTCACGTTCGAAAATTTGGTCTGACTGTTCCAAGCCATGGGGGTTACTGAGCAGTAATCCTGAAAATCATCACCAAGGATTATTTATCACCCTTGACGTAAAATATTTATTATTCTTACACAGGTAGAATGGGTTGTGAAGAGAAAAAAGCCGAAAAAAGTTTACTGATGCTTGCAATCTTGCTGGCTGCTCTTAAGCGAGGTGAGCCTTGTCATCCACCAACCCTTTTATAAGTGGGTTGAGTTAAGATGTGTTGCTTAAATGGGTCGCCATTCCTTGAATGTTATTATAGAACTGATTTAAAACAATGGGCAAAAAGGGTAATAGCTCCATAGTTCTTGTGGTTTCCCTCAGCAGTATCAAATGTCCTCTACAGTACTAATAGTATCTCTCCACAGTACTGTTGGTATCCAAATACAGTACTGGTGGTATCCCTCCAAAGTATGGAATATCCTCCCTCCATAGTACAGATGGTATCCTCCACAGTAATGATGTTATCCGTCATGAGTGCTGAATATCCTCAACAGTCCACAGTTCTGATGGTATCCCTCGGAAATAGCTACTGAACTACCTCCATAGTAGTGAAAATCCTCCTTCACAGTACTGAATATCGTCCATACTACTGAATATGCTCTACAGTTCTGATGGTATCTCTCATGAGTATTGAACATCCCCCACAGTACTGAATGGTATTCCTACGCAGTACTAATGGTGTCCCTCTACTGAACTGAACACGCTCCAATGTACTGATGCTTTCACCCAACAGTTATGAGCACACTCCACAGTATTGCGCAGACGTTCCTCAGGGTGTCGTTTGCATTTTCATAATATATAGCTATATGCAGGAAATATTCAAGAGCCAATGAACAATAACAGATTTTAAGTAAGGGATCGCTTTATTGAAGAATGGAATAAGCAATGCTTTCAGTGACTTTTAGTGACTGCATTCTCAGTGGTTGAAAACTCTATTCCTCAAAAATTAGGCGATTGCCTCGAATGGCCCCAAAACTCATGCCTTAAAACCTGGTTGAACATATTTATAGAAGGTCAAGGGGCTAAAGATTGGTGAAAAATCACTTTTAACTTATAAATAGGCAAGTCGAAATCAGTGCAAAAGTGTTCTTATAAAAACAGCGCGTGTCCCAATTTGTCTCTAAAATCGATGTCTCAGAAATTCCTATCGGTTTATAGTGCTTACTCAGCTACTGAGAAGAACCAAAAAACAAAATAATCTTCTAAGAAAAGTTTGTTATTCTTGATCCATTTCATTGAGAACTTTATTGCCACACTGCCTCACTCTACTGGCAATTAATCATGAGCAATAATAAATCATTTACAGTTCCTTTGTGCCCTTGAAATATTGCCCTTCAATCAATATCAGTTCCCTGCATCCCAAAAAGCGTGCTTTATTTTTACAACTCTAGCAACAGGGTCAAACGACCGAGTTAAACAGGGTTAGAAATTTACGTTTTTTCTTTCTATTAAGGATTTTTAAAGTGAGTCCAATGTAGTTTGACGGTCATGTAAATCTAGCTGAGCTTTGAATGCGGCTTATTGATATTCTTCAATTTGAAATGTAGTTTTGACGGTTCCAGTTGTGAGAAACATTCCAATTTCCTTTTCCTTGCCTGAGTAGAAGACTCTCAGTTTGAAAAATATAAGTTTTCTGAAAAAAGAGTCTGGTAACGAGGGTAGGAGGATCTGTGTGCTTAAAAAGTGGAAGCAATAGTTTGCTATTCATTTATGAAAAATCATGTCTTGAGAGTCTATTAGCTTCCTCCCCACCCAATTAGGGTTGGAGAGTTTATTAACAACGTTTTTAATCTTTTATCTTATATTTCCTTAATTGTGTGTCCATATGAAAGTTTCAATCTCTAAAATCTCACTCGGTGAAAATTATTCCAGTAAAAGTACCAGATAAGTACCAGATTCGTTACAATTCTGTGCCAATTAGGTACTGAGCGTCTTTTAACACCCTTTTCTATAGAAAACATGTAAGCTCTTTTGAATAATAGAAAACATCCTACCAAAAAGCTTTCTTACAAATAAGTGATTGTATTTTGTAGTAATCCAGAAAAGGTTAAGATATAGCATAAATACACTCTTTTTTAAGGCCTAGTAAATTTTTTTGAAGCAGACTGTTCTGTATTATTCATCAAAATCGTTCTAACTTTGATAATTCATTCAAGAGTCTATTTCGTCTATTGGTCAATCGTCCCAAACCTTGACAGTTGCAACCAAAATACAACTAAAACGCAACAAAACTCAGTACAAGTGAACAGAACATAGAAAAATAATACTCAGGTTTGTAGAGGTTTTTGGAGGTTTAGAAAGGCTGGTATGGGGTTGTTTAAGGTTTGTAGACATATATGTAGAGGTTGGTAGAGATATTTAGAGGTTATTAGAAGAGATATGTAAAGGCTCGTAGAATTAAGTAGAGGTTTGTTAGATGTTGGTAGAGATATGTAAAGGGTTTTCAAGTTATGTAAAGGTTTGTAGATATATCTAGAGGTTTGTAGAGATATATCAAAGTTTTTTAAAAGTTTAATTAGATTTGCTAGAGGTTTGTAGAAATATGTAGAAGTTAATAAAGATATGTAGTGGTTTTTAGAGATATGTAGTGGTTTGTAGATGTTTTTAGAGGTTGGTAGAGATATGTAGAGGTTTTAAGAGATATGTAGAGGTTGGTAGAGAGAGATATATAAAGGTTTGTAGAGATATGTACAGGTTTCTAGAGGTTGGTCGGGGGTTTTCGAGTTTTTTCAAGGTTCTTAGAGGTATGTAGAGGTTTGAAGAGATATGTACGGGTTGGTAGAGATATGTATATAAATAAAAGGTCTGTAGAGACATGTAGATGATGGTAGATTTATATAGAGGTTCGTAGTTTAGGCAATGTACCACTTTCCAATCGATTCTACCATCGTTTGCAATTCTACCCCCTGAGTATCCCTTCATGCATGCGTGGTCCTATGCATCAATATTGCCAAATGCTTGCACGGAAAAAATTAGAATTATCAGAATATAATCAGAGAAGGTTGAGACGAAGCAAATAGACTCTATTTTTATTTTCAAAATAGAAATACAACTAAAGCACAAAACTAACTAGAACTAAATGAATGCATAGTACTTCAAAATAGCAGATCTAATATTCCAGCACCTTTTTTAGTAGTTAAATGTTTTTCAGGTCCAAGAGTTTCTTGAAATATTTGGTCATGCTAGGTTCGTATGAGGAGTTTTTTTATAAAAACTCGTGTAGTACATACAATGTGCGAATATGATAATTCTTTTACATCATTTTGATTTAAATATTTGTTTAAAATTACTAAAAATATAATTCTAGACTTGACTTAAGTGCATCAATATTGCTAAATGCTTGGTTGGCAAGAAAAACATTTGTATTCGCCTTTGTTTACTTCGGTAATTTGAATGATCAGATTGAATTATATGACGTCATCTACGTAATAATGATGTCAAGTTTTATCAGTTACCTGTTGCTGTGTATTCACTGTATGATTCAGTTTCAGCTTCATTGATTCAAAATTCCACAGTTACAATGTCAAATTATAATAGAAATGTTTATAGAATATTTTAAAGATTCTAAATGAAGAAAAATACGAATGAATTAATAATCTTAACTATTGAGTGTAAAAAAAAGAAGAAACTCTTTTACGCTCTTTTTTTTTAAGAACCAGTGAAATTGATTTGAAGCTGGCTGTTCTTATTAAATATTCTTCTATTTTCAGGTTGAAGCGTTCTTGAATTGTTCTTACTTTTACAATGGTTGGGAAGCCTTTTTTGCTATCAGTAGTGTTAATTGTTGCAAAGTTTGACTCTCCTGACCATCTGAGATTATCTGTGTGCTGCCAATCTACTTGTTTTGTAATCATTTCTCAGTCTTGTTGTTAAATTTTCATATTGAGCCAAAAATGGTCAGCTTCGGTTTGTTCTTAGCTTGCTCTTGGCCAAATTTGAGGCTGGTGTTCTTACAAAATTATTCTTATAAAAAAAGAGTGTAGTAGATAAACTACACTCATTATTTTAAGAACCAGTAAAATTGATTTGAAGCTGAAGTTCTTGAATATTCCTCTATTTTCAGGGGCGGATCTAGAAATTTGTAGGGGGAGTTTCCAGGTTTGAAATATTATTGGTACATTTTTCAGCCTGAAATGTTCTTAAATTGTTCTTACTTTTACAATGATTTGGAAGCATTTTTGCTATCAGTTATGTTGATTTTTTAAAAGTTCTACTCTCTTAACCATCTGATATTATCTGTGTGCTGTACATCAGCTTGTTTTGTAATTATTTCTCAGTCTTTCGTAATTTCGTTAAATTTTCATATTGAGGCAAAAATGTTCAGCCTCGGTTTGTTCTTTGCTTGTTCTTAGGTTTTGGCCAAATTTGAGGCTCGTGGTCTTATAAATTTGTTCTTATAGAAACAGAGATAGGGTTTAGCGAGAAGAAAGCCCCCCTTTTGGACCTGTACTGTAGAATTTGAGAAAATCGAAATATTCGGATCAAAAGCAAATATATCATGAACAAAGAGGGGGAAATTATTCAAATATTTATAAAGTTTCTATCAAATATGACTTTAGTTTCGTCTTCAACATATTTTTAGTTCTAGCCCTTCTGATATGATCAGGCAATTTACCAGAGTTTTGCCTCAACATACCCTAAAGAGTCTAACTATAGGTCTAACTGTGTTTTATTCAACTATAAATTGCGCCTTTACTAGCTTGCCTAGTTGAAGAAATTTTTCAATGCAACTAGGAGATATTTTGTGAATTGATTCATTTACAAAAGTTAAGAGTTTCAAATGGAAAACATCAGAAAGTTAAGAAACTTTAAATCTTTGAAAATGGGAGAAGAATGTGAATAAACCTTTATTTATGTCAATATTTGAAAAATGTAAACCAATAGCTGTACGAAAATCTGGAAAATATATTACCAAATTTATTCTACAAAAGCCGATGAAGTGCTAATTTTGCCCATTAAGTGCTCTGCCCCCTAAGTTTGAAATGCTACATAAACGTCTCTGCCGAGATGTATTTGGAACAGTAGGTTTAACAAGGGGGCAAAAGAGCTCGCATCCGCGATGAATAGAGCCCTTTCAAATAGTAATTGTATGTGCGCAGCTACACGCGAAGCTCGAAATTGCTTCACGACTTCCACACAAAGATTATTCTAAAACCACAAAAGGTTTAGGGTCTAAAATCAAGAACGATTAGTATATGTTTGGTAAATATCGAAGCCCATAGTGAAATTAAACTTCATTTATTTGGCTTTCAAGTACTTAGTATAGTCTTTGTTTAAAAACTAAGTATTCTAACAGAAAGATGTAACCACTAAATCGGGTTTACCTGGAGCTTAGAGAATGTTTCTAGTATGCTATTATCAAAGCTAATTAATTTCATATTTCTTGACAACATGTTGTCGAATCGGCCCATACACTAGTCTATTGAAAGTATTGCATAGGTCGATTCGAAATGGCCGTAAAATTACAAAGCCTCGAGGCCTAGGCCCAGACTTAAATTCTCATAACATGTGTCAGACAAGGCACTACAATATAATTTTGGTGGGAAAATCTACGAAATGAATTTCCTTGTAGATTGTGTAGCGCATAAAGATACACTCCTTTTTTATAAGAAACTATGCTACCAGGGTTTCTTAGCTTTCACCCCAATTGTGAACGAAATCTTAAAATCAACGCTTAAAATCAAGTTAAGGACATTTGCTTCCATATTATAAAACCCTTGATCTCCTGATAATAAATCTGTGAGTGAGTTGGCATTCAACCTGGGAGTGTCTGCATTCAACTCTGTGGGACTCAAGTCCAAGAGTTGTTTTTCTTGTTGAGAAAAATATCGAAAGTTTCTAAACAGTTTTGGTTCACGCAAGATCTCCTACCAAAGTTTCTTAATTTTAGAAAATCTGGCCGTACGGTTTCTTATAAACGGTTTCTTATATAAAAAATGAGTTTAAAATGATGAAATTTCTCACCCCAGGTAAGTTAAAAGTAATAGGTTCTGATAACGAGAGCATCCCAAGATTCAAAGACATTGCAAGAGAGACAGTGTTAGTAGAGGTAACAGAAAGCCTAAAATCTCTTGCATTATTTTTGAAAGACGCTTTAGGAAATAAGTTGTAGCCGAACATGAAAAGAAATAGGTTGTAGGTCAGCATAAAGTTCCACTAACCCGTTCGATAATCTTATATCAACAATATCATTTGTTCATTGTTTTCCCTTTTTCCACTTAATGAGCTGCTGCATCTTTGTTACATTTTTTTGTTTTTTTTTAAATGTAGCTACCGAGTGCCATACCATACTTTTAAAGGTAGTGCTTGTTAATTTTCTATTGAAAAAGAATGTAGAGTATTCTTTAGATACAGGGCTTTCTCGTAGGGGCTCTTTGAATACACTCTTTTTTATACAAGAACCAGTAAATTTGATTTGAAGCTGCCTTTTCTTAAATTTTCTTCTATTTTCGGGGTGAAATGTTCTTCAATTGTTTTTAATCTAACGATGTTTTGTAAGCCTGTCTTGCTTCCATGTTGAATTGTCGAATATTTTTTTACTTTTCTGTCCTGTCTGACACACAAGGGTGTCACCAATTTGCATGCTTTATGTTTAGTTTCATGGTTATTTCTCATAATCATATCTTTATCTAAGAATTGCCAGCCTCAGCTTCGAGGCTCGTATACTTATATGATATTGTTCTTATAAAAAAGAGTGTATACAAATGTAGGGGATAGGGAAGATTTGAATTGTCCTAGTAAATACAATATACCCTGGCTACAAACCATTTTGCATATATTCATTTTGTGTGATATTCAACTTCTCTAATGACTATGTAATTAACTTTTACGTTTTTTAGCCTAGCCTAAGCTTCTTTGTGTTATAACATTTTTCATGTTTCCTTATCGCGAGTTTATTGCACTAATCTTGAATTTTGATGCTTTTCTTGCGTCGATACTTTTTCCTATCTACTAAGTAAACACTTGAAATCAAGGAACTACAAAGGAACTTTTAGAACTACAAAGTGGTCAAAAGAGGTCTTAAAATAAGGAACTTAAAGAACTAGGCCCTGAGCTAGGATTATTTATAAAAAAGCGTGTATATCCTTATCCTGACCCCTGTTGTTCATTGTTTGCTTGCCTCACTCATGAGGACTCTGACAAAGTGTAGTTGTATTCTTAGCTACACATACTATATTCTATTTTTGATCCTCTAAAAACAATTTTACCTTTTTATTTGTTAGTTGTTAGTTTTTAAAATCATCCTTGTAGCTAGTAGACTACCCTGGGTACCAGAGCCTACAAAATAAAAAATAATAAAAAAAAAGGTTTAGTAGCCTCCTTTCTTCTTTCTCTCTTTTCTTTTTCCCAATATTTCTTTCCTTAATTTTGAGGCTCTGGTACCCAGGGTACTAGTAGACCTGTGTTACTAAAGATGAATTTCACTTCTTAATGGTATGCCCGGCTTATGATGATCTGAGAGCTATTCTTTTCTCGGCTGCCAAAATTGAAATCTCCAATACTGATATCTCCAATATGAAAGACAATTCACCACGACTCTGAGTAGTGAGACTAGCGAAGTAATCTGCCGATACGATGATGCTCAACAAACTCCATTGGAATGCCAATTAGCTCTTGCATGCTCCAAGCATAAGAAATTGATCAGAAAAATGTCCGTTTATGCCATTTTATCCACTGTAAATTTTGTAATCTTGTACTTTTTTGCCTGTATTTTCTAGTATTGTTTTATATAATGTTGTTGCTTAGCTGCCATACCTAAAAAAATACGTATTGTAGTGCATTTGCTTATGATGATGATGATGATGATGAGTAGCAGTAACGACGCTCTTTACAGTTTAGCAAGTTGCTCTGTATCGGATATGAAGTATGTGCTTTGTATCTCGATTTCTATTTTGAGCTGCGTGCGCGTTTATCAATAACAACTTCATTGATCTGATAAGGACTATCTGTTCGGAATATCCTTACTTTGTCATTTAGAGCTTATTGATCTCTTAACATGCTCATCTTATTAACAACAACACACTGACTAATAAGATGGATCATAAAAAACCACAATGTACTTTCAGCACACAGATGGCCTGAACTAATTAGTTAAGTTGATACAACTATATACGCTTTTTTTGAGGAACCCTAACTGTATATCCTACATTCCATTTTCATATAATCTCATTAATAAGGACTGTCAATGCCTCCAGTGACTACTACCTGGTTGTCATGTCATAGCCAGGCAACCCCAGTAGGAGACCAGTATTACTTTTGTTGTAGCCTGCGTGCAAACTCCACAAAGAGGGAATTGTAATTCCCTCTTTGTGAAGTTTGCACGCAGGCTACTTTTGTTGCTGTTGTTGCTTTAGATTTTGAGGGTCTTTCGAAAACTATCGTTAAAGGGATTCGACACTGTTGAATTAGGCATATGCCTACATGTCTATTTCTATTAGTATCTATCCGATGAAAAATTGTCTTGACAGCAAACAGGAGCTTTGTGCCAATCAGACATAGGCCTTATCAATTCTATGTTAAATAACGCTATCGTATCAGGGTCTAAAGCCTTTACGCAAAATAAGATCTATTTTCCCAGACCTCCAGTCTTATCTAGTTGCTTGCCCTGTTACTAAAATATTGTATTTGTGGATTTTTACTGCATGTTACATCAAGCTTTGATCAATTAGAAATATGAATGGCCAATGGAGTTCAGCAAAGCAGTGAATCTCTTGATGACAGGATTCCATGGCCTCTTGAGAATAAGAGTATTTGGAAGAGGTTTACTGCCAAATTATGCAATTTTGATGTCTGACCCCTCCAATTCTTAGGTCTCATTGGAGGTTCTGTTTATAAGATACATAAACAATACAGGAACCCCCACCAAAAAATAAATGCCTAATAACAACGAAGAACCCGTTCTCAGGGCTTGATTCCAGTACAATGAGAGACTATTAATGAGCAAGTAACGAACTTTGCTTTAGCTAACTATAGGCTACACTAGAAAACTTTACAATATGAAATTTCCCTCGAAATTCTTCTAAAACTTCGAAAACTGCAAAATTCAAAAATTGAGTAGGATTGTTAGTTTGTAGCTTAGTGGCTTATAAAAAATCGTGCACGGTGCATCTTTGTCTCCATTTACCTAGGGAGTTTTGCAGTGAACAATCTAAAATGAACTTGTGTACAAAAGGTTCCATTTCCTGCTATGTTCTACTCTAATGTGATTTAAGAGCCTCTGAACCATCTAGAACTTTCCTGATAAACAATGCAAAGGGATGATAAATTGATGTCAATAAGAAACATGGTTTCCGATAAGATCAGTTGTAACAATAAATCACCTAAAAAGACACTGTCCTGAATTTCCAACTCGCTTGTGAATAAGCTGAAAGGAACCTACAGGGGACTTGCTGCAATTCATCTTAAGACAATTTTTAAGCATTTTAAGCCTGCCTTGTGGAATGCACAGAATACGTGAAAGCCTTATTACTTAAATTACCAATTTCACCAAACTAAACATTGATGAGAAAGTTGTCCTTATGTTGTGTGCTTTCCTGGGAAACATTTTCTTGTACCTGAGCAGCTTGATAGTTCATGGTGATTTGCAGTACGCTGTTTGTAATTGTTTTTTCTAGCATGCAGTATTGTAGTGGATGATGCTCAGCGTAATTTGGCAATCCTTTTGATAGAATGAAATGAAAATGAAATGTAATGAAATGAAAAATGAAGTGAATACAGCAGCTAAGCCTACAGTAGTTTACGCATGCATTGTAAATGAATCTTACATGAGTGAAATATCAATGGTGTTAATAAAAGTCGACCCTCTTAGACCACTGAAGGAATTAGAGTGACTCACTTCTAAAGTCAACCAATGACGAAGGCAAACAATTGATAATAAACTGTTGTTTGAGAAAGCATTTGTATTTGACCCAGGGTTGTCATTATCAGCCTCATCAACAGACAATGTACAATAATAGCCTGTCTCTAGACAACAAGCAAGGCTAGGGAAAAGCTTAAGATTAGAATCATTGTGCGGTTCACTCTTGCCTATGCATTGACTAAACGGATACCAAAAGCTTATTTATTGAAAGACAAGCATCTCCACATTAAAACCTGCGTTTGCCGAATTTCCTTTGCTTTTCAATTCGATCATTGATCGCCTCTCGTGTCATTAATCATCCCATACACGAGGCTGCGGTTAAAAGTATTTTTATAAGGAACCTTAACTCCTCAGTACCTGAAAAATTCCCTGTTTTCTCGTTGTTCTCGATGTTTTCTCTCGTTCTCTCAACATAATCATCATCTTCATCATCATCATCATCATCATCATCATCATCATCATCATCATCATCATCATCATCATCATCATCATCATCATCAACATCATCATCATCATCATCATCATCTTCATCATCATCATCATCATCATCATCCTTATCATCATCATCATAATCTTCATCATCATCATCATCATCATCATCATCTTCATCATCACCATCATCATCATCATCATCATCATCATCATCAACATCATCATCATCATCATCAACATCATCATCATCTTCATCATCATCATCATCATCATCATCATCATCATCATCATCATCATCATCATCATCATCATCATCATCATCATCCTTATCATCATCATCATAATCTTCATCATCATCTTCATTATCATCATCATCAGCATCAGCATCATCATCTTCATTTTTACAAGGCATGATGTTGATGTTTCTTGATTAATATGATAGGTCCCTATAGTACCTCTGTCCCTTATTGCTTCTGTAAGTTTCTGTATGATGGTTCTGCTTTGTCTTTAGAGATTTTTGAATTCACATGCTTGTTAAGTTTCAATTGTTTTTAACTAGGTGGTTTTGGTTTACCTCTTCCTTCTTGTTTCTCTTTTGTGTCGTTCTCTATAGACTCCAAACTTCAAACGGTTTATGTGAATATGTTGTTATTATGACATTTTCAAAAATTCACATTTTGAAAGTTATATTTCTAAAGTGTAGTTGTCGTTGAACACTCTGTTTTTTATTAGAACCAGTAAAATTGATTTGAAGCTGGCTGTTCTTAAATATTCCTCCTTCTTCGGGCTAAGATGTTCTTAAATTGTTCTTACTTTCACAATGTATCGGAAGCCTTTTTTAATATCAGTAGTGTTAATTGTTGCAAAGTTTGACTCTCTTGACGATCTGAGATTATCTGTGTGTGTGGCCAATCTACTTGTCTTGTAATTATTTCTCAGTCTTATTATTTCATAAAAGTTTCATAGAGCCAAAAATGGCTAGCTTCGGTTTGTTCTTAGCTTGTTCTTAAGTTTTGGCCGAATTTGAGGCTCGTGTTCTTATAAAATCGTTCTTATAAAAAAAAGAGTGTAGAAGGTTATACTTTCTAATCTTCCCAAAAAGTTCACAGACAATCTCGACCCCTGGTTCCTCACTTAGGTGTGCCATACAAAATATGTAGTTTTTTATATCTAACACAACCTACCTAATACAAGGTACAAGCTATATAGAGTTGTTTAGGAGGTGAAAGCTAGCCATTTTTCGCTACGAAGCATAATCCACTACATTTTTTTATCTGGAAATGTACTCTTTGAAAAAGCAATACTAGACTCACCAAAAAGTTAAAAACGGTTTAGTGCTTAGTTTTTCATACCCACCTTAAAAAGTTTTGAAATTAGTTCCTTTCAACTTTGGGAGAAGACCAAAACTCTTGAGGATTCCATAGTTCAACAAGGAGGAAAGTTGCTCCAAAATCTATTTTTAATATGATCTACCCACTGTGATAATTTTCCAATGTGTTTGTTGGGATAAAACATGTATGAAAAATTCAAGTCAAATTTTGCGAAAGTTTCAAGAAAGTTTAAATACTGGTATTGGCGAATCGCTAAGATATTTCATTATAAGATAAAAAACGTTGTCTTTACAAGAGACTTATATATGGAAGACACAAAAACAAAAACTAAGACACAATCAAACTGCACCCTTAAAAATGGCTTAGCTTGTATTATCCGAGTAGAGCATTTTCCATGAATCTAATCGCGGATATTACTAGCTCTTTATCAGTGATTGAAGATTTCTTAACTGGACAAAGTACATTTGATAATGGAGATAAAATCTACATGGATGTTTAAAGATATAGACAAGGAAATAATTATGACGGGACTGCATATTTGGGTGTATTCAAGGTCTTAAGCAGGGCTCCGTACCTTGCTTAGACGTTAACCTAAGGCCCCGTTAACACGAGACCGGTTCACTTTTGATGTGTATGAAAAGTGAAGCGAATACACCTGCCGTTTACACGAGACCGGATCAATCCGCATCAACATGAATAAGGATAGCCAGATCAATCTGATCCTTCTAGCGAGACGTTTTCGAAGTGATCCGGTCTCGTGTAAACAGAAAATCCGGTTTACTTTTGATCCGTATTTAAGTTTGAATGTGTGTCACGCTGTGCGCATATTCTTGTTTGAATTCTCAGCCTCACATCGTTCTTTCACCTCTATTGCATGTGAATCTGCACTTGAACGGAAAACCCATCAGCAACACACGCAGTGTGGCTTGCTCTGTCAGATCAAAAGTGAATCGGTCGTATGCAAACTAAGGCCTATACTAGTATTGTTGCAATCTTAGATGGATTTTGAAATTCGACATAGTAACTGCAGGAAATTAATTTTGGGGCTTTAAAACTTCAAACTTCAAACTTCAAAATATTTTTTCAACATGATATTGGTTCATTACAATATACTGGTTGATTCAATTGATACTGGTAAATCAACAATAGAATGGGTTGAAATAGAGTAGGTTTAATACAAAAGTAACAGTGCCACATCAAAAAAAAAGTAATCAAACAATTTTAAGATGATGGAAACATGGAAAAAATTATTAATCTATCGAGCCATAAATCCATTTTGATGTATCTAAGTTAAAGATATATATATATATATAACCGTCTGATGATTGCGTGAGCAAGAAACTTGAAGTAACGGTATATACTTGTTTGTCTTTGTTCGGATATCTATCCTGCTCTGTCTATGGCATTGAGCACTTTTCTTGTACAACGACACACTAGAGAATATATATATATATATATATGTGAAACAATTTAGAAGGTGAAACAAATAAAAAAGACTGTTATTTAGAACGCGTTTCATCCGTTCATGCGGAATTTGCAGCCAGTAAATACATTTTCTCGCATATTCACTAAGTGCTTTTTGTGAAAATCATTTATAACGATACATATATATATATATAAAACATTATTCAGTTTGAACAACAACAAGGGTAACAGTTACAGTCAAATATTCAATACTACACCATATCAAATATTGTGTCAGAAACAGACTTGATAAGACCGAATGTATTCACTCAAGTTAAAAGAAAGAAGTAAGTAAAATGGAAAGAAAACAAAAATGATAATAAATAAAACATGTAAAGCTTGTAAGTCTAGCTACAAAAATGCTATATTACACTCATTTCATTACTTTGAAAACTGAAGAAACTTTGGTACAAAAAGAAAAGAGGGATATTTGGTTGGAGGCAAGATATAAAGGAAAAATGCTAACAAGCGCAAAGTTGAGAAAGATTTAAGGCGAGGAAAGCACCGTTTTTTATGATACCAGTTTGCAAGATTGTGATAAATGAGGTACCTTACCTTTTGGGGGAGACACTTAATTTACGTGCCCAAATCTAGGGCTGCCCGGAAACCACCAGTATTGTGAGAAAAATCAAAACTAAACCGAAGATCAAGGTCAGCCATGATTTCTATCGCACCCCACTGGAATGGAATTCACTCACGTTTTTGAAAAAAACAGGATGATGGGAAATCAACGCCCTGAGATTCCAGGAATTTTTTGAAAATTTTAGCATCGATTTCCTACAAGTAACCCCCCCTCCTCCTCCATATAGGTTTTGATTCAGGTATTCACGCATAAAATGACAATTAACGCATTCACGGATATTAAAATTTAAACACTAAATTCACTACACACGTATTTTACAACGATAAAAGATAGATCTGACTGATATATCATGAAACCCGACTTGAAACGTATGCAAAGACAACAAGTGTTTGCAGGTTTCAACTAAAAAAACGAATGACCCTGTGGGCACTCTAAAAAATTCAGATAGGGATGTCCATCGAAAAAATGACAGTCCCAAAATCTCAGACCCGAAAAAATTACAATCCCTAATTCTTAAGCCCTAAAAATGACAAAATTGTTTTGAACCCTCATAACTATTCTACTTTCTTCTACATTTTAGTTTGATAACCCAAAAAATGAAGGACTTTTAAAATGCACCCAAAATATGATTTTTGGCCATTTTTTCAACCCTCAAAAATGACGGAAATTTAGAGAAACTCAGAAAAACGATATTTTCATAAATTGTAAACCTAAAAAATTTACACGGGCATCTCTATCAAAAAGTTTTAGTCAAATATCAAAAATCAAGTACCCCCAACCTCTGGGGCCAATGATAGCTCAAAAAGCAACAAACTGGTAAGGAGATTCCACGAGATTCTGCAATAACCTCCAAACTCCTAGATTCAATACAGAGCATGCAAAAAAGTTATTACTAGCTACTCTGCTTTCAAAAACTGGAATGACGTACCAATGGATGTCAGAGAGCTGCCGACCATCGGTAGCTTCAAAAATAAACTAAAACAATATCTGAAGAGCTGACAACATGTCAAAAATCAAATTAAAACACGACCCCTAGAAGAGCAGCGCTGTAGCATTTTAAAATATTTCAGTTTAAAGGGAATTGTATATATTTATTGTTATACTTTACTCAGTTAAATTCATATCATATCATTTTTTTTCATGATGGCGTCCAACGAGTCGGTCATGTAACTGCTGGTGAGATTTTTATGGGCTGGTTTTCTCGCTTGAATGTTTATTTTGTAATGTGAAAAGTTGCGGGGAAAACAGTTGAAGTACAGTGGTCTAAGTTTGTGTGGGTTTCGTTATTCGCAACTGGTAGTTTAATATTCCTTCTCCAATTTTCAATATTTTTCTGTGGACACGGCATTTGGACACGGCATTGTTGACGAGTTAGGCCGCCATGCCCCCAAAGCGGAAAACTGAAGCTTCGCCCTCGCAGCCTTTGTGTGAAGACAGATTTCAACAATTGCTAGATGAAAAGCTGGACAAAATAGAAAAATCGATGGCAACCAAAGATTGCATCAAACAGTTGTCCGATAAAATTAACCAACAGAACGAAAGGATTGATATTCTTGAAGCAAAAGTTGCTGTCATGGAAAGTTATATCAGAAATCTCGAGCAAAGCGTGGATGACCAAGAGCAATACCACCGCAGATTATGCCTCCGAATCGACGGAATACCAGCTGCAGGAAAAGATAAAAGTGAGTCTGGCGAGCAGTGCTTGGAAAAAGTTAAGCAAATGTTTAAGAAATTGAATATCAACGTGCCTGACAATGTTATTGATAGGGCTCACAGGATTGGTAATCGTCGCCAGATGATCGTCAGGTTTACCACCTGGCGGCATAGAACACTTGTGTACCGTGCAAGAAAAAAGCCTGATTCTCCGTATAAAATTCGACTCGACTTGACAAAGAAACGACTCAACACAATCATTGCCACAAATGAAATTCTTCAAGCTAAGAAACTTGGATTTTCGTTTGCCGATGTCAACTGTAGACTTTGTGCAAGGATTGGGGAAAAATTCCACTATTTTTCGGATGAAGAGGGTTTCAAAAACCTTCTCGAAAAGCTGCACATTGATGCTGAGGATGTGGACAGCGTGTCTGGAGAGTCCGAAAACGAAGAAAAACACAAAGAGGACGAGGAATGACTTTCAATCTACTGTAGGTGATTTTGTTGTGTTTTAGACTTTAGTCTCTGCTCATGAACGACTTTGTTCAAGTTTTCTACTATCGTCTTTTCCTTTTGCAATCAAAACAAAAACAGCATTTTTCGCACGCGATTTTTCTATTTGATTTTTCTTACTAATTTAAGAAACTCTATTAACTTTTGATGTCCCTAAACAATTTCTGAAATCGGTGGTGTCAAAAATTTTATGTTTCTGTTTTGTTTGCGAGCAGGGTTATTATAGATTGTGTTTCTTCATTTACTCTCGGGGATGCTTTTTTAGTACTGGTAAGTGGGTATCACGTTAGATTTTCGTAATTTGAATTAAAACTTGGAAATTCCCTATTTTAATTTGATGTTACCCCTCTCCAAATCAAAATTGCTTGTTTTAGTGACTTGATTTTCCCCAATTGTTTCGCAAGAGTAAGTACTGTTTCGATATTATATTTTGCCATTGAAAAACTGAATTCCCAAAGGCTACTTTTCAAAGATGAACCTTGCATTCTTTTATAGTTATTTCAATAATATCATTTGATATTACATAAACCAGCTTTTTTCCCCAGAAATGTTTTTCCCAGCGGGAAAGCCTGCCCATAGAAATTCCTGAACCCGCATCGCGACCATCAATGTTTGATGCCGCTAGAGGATCCCGTCTTGTCTTTATTTTATTCATGTTTATCTTAATTTGTATTCGCTTTTCTTTCTTTTGTATAGTTAAATGTATTTTATGTTTAAGTGGCTGCGACTTATTTCTAACATGTTTTCTCATGAGAAAACATAAGTTAAACAAACCCCAAGCAAAGTTTGACCCAGGAGATCTTGCAGTGCGTCTCAAATGCCAATAGGAATCGAAGAATGGCGTGCAGGGATAGCGTTATGCATGTACGGTTTTTTAACAAAGAGCAGCGCTAACTTCTTAGATAGAAATGTTTTGCCCTCCGTCTACTGCCTTGCCCAGTTATACGCCTTTTTCTGGTTATTTGTTCTAACCCTCCCTCTTTCCGTTCATGTTACGCCATTTCTCTCATGTTTATTTGACGTTTATGGAAAAACCTTGATTGCACTTCAGGTTATACTTTGTTTTGTGATGTCACTTTCCCTCTGTTTCTTCCATAAACTTATCACAATCTGTCATAACTGTGCGGTGTTTCGTAGAAGAGTTGTAGACCAAGTTCAGCGTCTTGCACATTTTGTATTCATTGTGACCCTTTTGGATTGCGTTTCTTTTGTAGACGTTTTTTCTCTTAATTTTCTATTGTTTTTTGCGGGTGATATTGAGACCAATCCAGGTCCTCACAGGGATAACTCTCTTAAATTCTTTCACTGGAATCTGAATAGCATTTGTGCTAGGGGTAACATTAAAATCTCACTAATTGAGGCATATAACTCCGTCCATCGATATGATGTCATTGCGCTTTCTGAGTCAATGCTAAACAGTTCCGTCAATAATGAAGATATATTCATTGAGGGTTTTAGCAAGGAGGTTTATCGAAGTGATCACCCTAGCAACTCTAGGAAGGGTGGCGTGTGCTTGTACTTCCGAGAAGCATTGCCAATTAAACGAAGGGTTGACCTCGAACTGTTGCAAGAGGTCATAGTGGCTGAAATTACAATTGCTCGCAAAAAAATATTTTTCATTACTCTCTACCGTAGTCCGAGTCAAAACAGTGAGCAATTTGAAGAATTTGTCACAAACCTACAGACAACAATCGACCAAATACAAAGGGAAAGGCCTCATTCTTTAATTATAACTGGTGATTTTAACTGTAGGTCTTCTCAATGGTGGGAGGCCGATGTGGAAAGTCCAGAGGGGGCTGCGCTTGATGAGATTATAGAAGTTAATAATCTAACACAGTTAATCGACGAACCAACTAATGTAAGGGGAGAAGGAATGTCCTGCATTGATCTAATTATTACAGATAACCCGAACTTATTCGTGGAATCTGGTGTTCATGTCTCTTTGGACAGTCAATGTCAGCATCAAATAATATATGGAAAACTCAGTATATCTATGCCCTCACCACCGCCGTTTCAGAGAACGCTATGGGATTACTCTAAGGCTGACTTGCAATCTATTCAACATAAAATCAATGCAATTGATTGGGACTCTCGTTTCAATGGCCTAGGATCAGATGAAATGGCTGATATATTGACAAACGAGCTCTACTCTATTCTCTCATCAAATATCCCTAACAAAGTAGTCACATGTAATGATAGAGATCCCCCATGGATAACCCCTGAGCTAAAACATATAATTAAACGCAAACAAAGAACCTATAGAAAATTTGTCCAACGTGGAAGAAGGGACGAAGACTGGGAAAGAGTAAAAAATGTTCGTAATGCCACTTCAAAACAAATTAAAAATACTAAGGAAAAGTATTTTTCGAACTTAGGCAAGAAATTGTCTAATCCAAATCATGGTTTAAAAGAGTATTGGTCTTCTTTAAACAGATTAATTAACAAGAAAAATACGCAAAATATACCACCTTTACTAGAAAATGATTCATTCGTAATTAACGTACAAGAAAAAGCTAATCTTCTGAATAATTATTTTGCTGAGCAGTGCTGCACAGTATCGACTGCGAGTACTCTTCCAGAACTTCAACCTCGATGCGACGCAGAACTACAGAGCGTAGTCATTGACAGGACAAAAGTCCTTGCACTTATTCGAACGCTGGATATTAAAAAAGCCCATGGGTTTGATAATATATCGATTTCTATGATTAAAATGTGCGACGATGCTATAGTAGAGCCATTGTGCCTGATCTTTGAAAAAAGCCTTGAGACGGGAGTCTACCCCTCAATTTGGAAAAAAGCAAACATAATACCTATCCACAAGAAAGGTAGCAGGCAGTGTAAAAATAACTATCGGCCTATATCTCTCCTACCAATATTTGGTAAAATATTTGAAAAAACGTTATTTGATGTTATCTATGAGCACCTTTGTAACAATGGACTATTAACTCCACATCAATCAGGCTTTAGACCAGGTGACTCAACAATAAACCAGTTGTTGGCAATAACACATAAGATTTATACTGCTTTCGAAGAACTTCCCAGCAAAGAAACACGAGCAGTCTTCCTAGATCTCTCTAAAGCTTTTGATAGGGTTTGGCATGATGGATTAATTTACAAACTTCAGTGTAGTGGAATTTCTGGGAATCTTTTGTCGTTAACTCGTAACTTTTTAAACAATCGTCTACAACGCGTTGTATTGAATGGTAAAAGCTCTGAATGGGCAAGCGTATCTGCTGGAGTTCCTCAAGGATCTGTCCTAGGCCCTTTGTTTTTCCTTGTATACATTAATGACATAGTGGATAATTTACACTGCGATGTTAAAATTTTTGCAGACGATACCTCTCTTTTCTCTGTTGTAACTGATATTGACGAAACTGCTGATAAACTGAATACAGATCTTGAAAGGGTTTAAATTTGGGCTTGGCAATGGAAGATGAAATTCAATGCTGACAAAACTGAACAGGTTGTTTTCTCTTCCAAAAGAGTTCGCCCCACTCACCCTCCCCTTTTCTTAGGAAATGACGAGGTAAATGTAAAAACGGAGCACAAACATCTTGGGATGATTCTCGATTCTAAGTTAAATTTTGAGAGTCATATTAAAGAGGCCATTGTCAAGGCAAGGCGAGGGATTGGTATGATTAGATATCTTTCTAAATATGTCTCTAGAGATGTGTTGGATCAGATATATAAATTGTATGTTAGACCCCACTTGGACTATGGTGACATTATTTATCATAGAGATGACCCTCAAATGCACTTGAACTTTAGCCAAAGACTCGAACAGACACAATACTCGGCTGCGCTAGCTGTGACCGGGGCATGGAGAGGCACAAGTAAAAATAGACTCTATGATGAACTAGGCTGGGAGACCCTCTACCATAGACGATGGTATAGACGTTTGTGTCATTTCTTTAAGCTTATAAAGTCTCGCTCACCCGAATATTTGTTTTCCGAAATCCCCCCTGAGCGCCAAGTAGTGTACAATCTTAGAAATCCGCGGGTTTATGATGACATCATTTCAAGAACTGTTCGCTTTTCTAACACATACTTCAATAACGCAATCCACGAGTGGAACTTACTCGATGACGAGATTAAAAAGTCCAAATCAATTTCTGAATTTAAGAGAAGAGTCCTAGAGATCATAAGGCCAGTGAGGCATTCCACTTACAATATCTCCGATATTAATGGAGTTAGACACTTGTCTCGAATTCGATTGAAATTTAGTGCTCTCAACGAACATAAATTTAGACACAAATTTGATTGTATAAGTCCGTCATGTGCCTGCGGTGAAGCGATAGAGGATGATAAACACTTTCTCCTGCACTGCCCTCTTTATGAGCCTATGCGCAGAAATCTCCTTGGTCAACTTTCTGACATCCCTGGAATTAATATCACATCATTCAATACAGAATCATTATGTGAACTGTTGCTATACGGAAGCCCAAATCTATGTGTCGTAACAAATCGCATTATATTGGAAGCAACAATTGATTATATTAAAACAACAAAGAGATTTTGTTGAAGTGGCTTTGTATTTGTTGATTATCCTGATGGGCTGAGGATTGTTTCCTTGGGCACCTGTTTTAAAGGCTCCGGGAGCAAACTTTAAGCCCCTTTAAGATGTTCCAGGTTATCATTGTTTTTCAATTGTCGCAGCCCCTTTGTAGTCTTTGTAGTGTTTGTAGTGTATTTATTGTAATGTTGTTATTTGTACCATTTCTTTTTGATAAGCTATCTTTAATTAATATTTATTGTGAGTGTTATTCATGGAGGGAACTCGATGACCACGTGTCTATTCCTGCCATGAATAGCACAATTATGTTATATTAGTTTATCTCTTGTCTGTATTTGTAGATTTTATTGCTAATAAAAAAAAAAAAAAAAAATATCATATCATCTCATATCATATCATATCAGGCCAAATAAAAAGACGCTTAAGAATTTTAACTATTTTTTGTCACTTTTCTGTATATTGAGATTCATGTGATATGTTTAGACAAACCCAGGATCACTTACTACAACAATTAGACAAAAAAAAATTAAATTGACCTTCTCCTATTTCTACAATGACTTAAAAAGTCACCTCTCTAAAAGCTTCCAAGAAGACAAAAATATATCTTTCATGATTTATACTCAGTAAGTCAACGTTAAAAAATATGACAACACCATCGTCTTCCGAGAAATATTTCATTCTCAGCAACACTTTATTCATGACAAAACTGGATGATATTCCTTCACAATATTTATGGTTTCTCCACACTACTTAACACCCTCCAATGTACTGATGATTTCCCCCACACTACTTAACACCCTCCAAGGTATTAATGATTTCCCCCACAGTACTAAACAACAATCCTATGTACTGATAATCCCCCCCACACTTCAAATCTCCCCCCCCCCCAAGGTACTAATGATCTTCTCCACAGTACTAAACAACCATCCTATGTACTGATAATCTCCCCCCACACTACTGAACACCCTCCAATGTACTGATGATCTCCCCCACAGTATCGAACAATCTCCAATGTACTAATGATTTCCTCCACAGTACTAAACAGCCTTCAATGTACTAATGATCTCCATCTCCTCCACAGTACTGAACACCCTCCAATGTACTGATAATTTCACCCACACTACTATACACCCTCCAATGTACCGATAATTTCACCCACAATACTGAACACCCTGCACAGTACCGCACAGACGTTCCCCAGGCTGATTCTTTTGCCTCTACAGTGACCCCGATCAGTATCTCAACAGCCCAGATCGGGATATGGTGTTCTCAGCCGCCCTACTGATTATAGCAAGCGTAAAAGCAGCCTGGTATGAATATCCAGTCATCTTATTAGGCCTGTAAAGAATCAACCGGAAACGAAATAGTGTGGCTGTTTTACACAGTGCTTTTATTTCGTGGAATTTCCAACTGTTGCATCGCAGTAACAGTCTATCTTTTATTCACAAAGTGGCCTGCACAAAAAGGTTAAGACCAGAGAATGAGACTTAACAGTTAAACAAAGCCAATGTTTAACGTCGAACAGGAAGGGAACAACAAGGGAGATAGAAGCAGATAGTCCATGTCAAAGGATTCGTACCGTTTTCTTTGAAAGAGATTTCAATCGGACACTGTGATTTGATCCTGCAAAAGAGAAAGCGTCTCTTGCACTAGACAGATGAGATTATCAAAGATCTCTTAGTCAGTAGACTGGAAATGCTATCTATTTCATGCATAAAATACAGTTCTTTATTTTACACTATACACATATATACATTAATAGAGGATTTCCTCAAAAGGGTTTTTCTCTCCGCTAAAATTGTTCTGCATAGGGCCCTGTACCTGCCTTGTAAGGCTGGAAACAAAGAGCTAATATCATGAGCCATAGTATTTAGAAATCCCGAAATCTTCGAAACGAGGCCAAATGTTTGTTCCAGTTTTTTCCTTCAAGTGTATAATTTTATTTTTAGCAAGAGGTTTGGGTTGAAGAGCTACATTACGATTGTGTGGTTAGTCTAGGTGGAAAAGGTTTTTTTAGGGTGTTCTATAAAAGGTCGCACTATTTAAGGTTACAATATTTGATTAAATAGATACCAGTAAATGATTATCCTACTACAAGCGAAGGTAAAGCACAACATACTTGGGCCTATCGAGGCGTCGTCATAGGCGTGTTCCTTGTTCTGCCATCTATTGAAACGGATTTTCTAGGCCAGCTTTCAGCTTTGTAATGTCCTTATGTATTAATCCCTGTCGTTATGGTTAAGGAATAATAAGATGAAGCAGGGTGTAACAAGCGCAGAAAGGGGTGTGGCACCAAAAACTATCGCCTGCAGCACTACTTGTGGCAGTCAGTCTTATATATCCTGGTTGATGAGGGTTACAGATTCCATGCACCTGAGTAGTCTTCCCAGTCCCAGGTTTCACGCCTTATATCTAACTCGCAGCATCGTCTAACAGGGAGAGTACATACTGTATTAAATGGCCTACCACTATTGCAGTATGCCACCTCGCGCCTAATACATTCTTACTATAGGCGCATAGGCCTATGCCTACAATAGGCCAGCACGCCAACCTCTGTACTAAATCATCACCTCTGGTATGGTCCATTCAAGGACTATTCAGTCCCAGAACCCCAGTATCTAAAGCAACTACTCGATCGTTGATTTCTCATCAAAATTGCTTAGTAGTACCGACCGTCTAATCGTTAGTGATCGTATTAGAATTCAGAAATCCCAGGAAACAACAGACGGAGAGTTGTCGATTGCTTACAACCAACACTTTCCGTTCTGTTAGTGACTCATATTTGTTATGTCTGAAGTCAGTGTTTCTCCCATGTAGCTACAAAGAGCAATCTTATCATATCCATATCATCCATTCGTAAAAATTGTAGAAAAAGAGGCAATGAAACACAACTGTCATATCATACATTGACTTATGATTTTTAAATTATAAATGCTTAGTAAAAAATCATAAGTCAAACTCTGAGGAAGACATAACTCCGAAAGGCCTAAGTGTGCTATAGAAGAGTTGTGTTTCATTGCCTCTTTTTTCTACCAATTTTTAGTAACCATATCTACATAATATCCATTCGTAAAATAGGGTAGCTTAACACCGTTTCATTCATAAGGCTGGGTAGAATTAGAATTAGCATATGTAACATGGTTGCCCAGCTTCTCTGTGGCTTATGTTTGAAAACGCCCAGATATTCTTCATTTGAAGAAAATCTTAACGTAGTATCCTATCTCTGAGTAAATACATTCGGTCTTTTCAAGGCTGTTGCTGAAACAATATTTTACATGATAGTTACCACTTATCATAACAAGCCTTTGATATTCAGTAGGGGCAACGTTTCGGGAGAGATACTACCTTACTTAATATCAAAGGCTTGTCGCGATATGTGGTGACTATCATTTCAAATATTGTTAATCTATTTCATCTAGTATTTTTTCAGGAATAATACGCATGGGCGGGGATCTATAAGGAAAAGCCTGATATCTTTCAAACATAAATATGAATCAAGAAACCATAATCAAAGTTAGAGCTAAGAACTTTAGGTGCGATGGTTAGATTCTTATGAAAAGAATGAGTGTATTTCATTCAAATCAACTCCTCGAATTGCTTGTAATTTAGGTCATTCTAGCTATGGTTGTTGTGAGATTTGCTAATTTATGAAAAACGAAAGAGATTCATTAGGAAAGTATTACTCATGCAGCATCTATGAATAGGAGCAATGGTCAGTATGATGACCAATCCTTTAACAAATCTCTCAGGTGGGCAACTCCCTTCCTTTGAAAATTCTATCACGAAACATACGCGAGACGCAATCACGCAATGTCAATAGTTTCTGATCATTCTCATGCTAGACACACAATCTGTTTTCAACAATCAACTTTTCAATAAGCAACCAAATGACCAATGACCAAATCAATAAGCAACACCAGGGCTCAATGAAATGAATTAAGCAACCAAGCACTTAATCAAGCATCTATGCTGAACGTGCTTATACTATGTTTCATTTTCAAAAGAAGCATACTTGGTATTTTAAAGGTTTTCTTAAATGTACAGCATCGATTTAAACGGTTTAGGGTATTGGAAAATGTCTATATTTTGTTTGTTTTCAAAACTTCAGCAACTCTTAAGCACCTTTTTGGGCTGAAAATCCAAAATATTGAAGCAATTTTGAGAGCTGGGGCAAAAGTCCTGTTGCTTATTGAAAAAAGTATAACGAATCATTTTTAGAGATAAGATGGTTTTTTTAATGAAAGGATTTAGAACTGTTTCATCAAGGTCATACAAAATACGAGATATTATGATACTTAGTTCGATGAAGAACAATTTTAGTAAATATGGGGCTGCTATTGCTTTAATCATTCACCAAAGTTGCTCACTGACTGTTTACTTATTGCAGCAATATATTAAGTTTCTTCAATGTGAAATTGCTTCTATAATCGATCACTGGGGTTGCTTAGTTCTTTGATGATGTCTTTCCTAGTTTGTTATGGACATGGGAAGTTGCTTAGTGTTTTGCTATTGCTATCCTAGTTTCTTATAGACTTGTTGCTTGTTATAAAATGCTTTATTTGCCTAAATGCATAATTTCCTTCATCAATTTCATCGATTGCTTGAGTTGCTCATTGTTTTGATTATTTCAGTTCTAGTTTCTTAAGGAATTTCGGAAGTTGCTTATTGTTTTACTATTGCTATCCTAGTTTCTTATGGACGTGTTGCTTGTTGCAAAAGTCTTTAACTGCTTGATTGCATAGTTTCATTTATCAGTTTTATCGATTGCTAGAGTTGCATATTGCTTTGACAACTTAAGCCCTATTTTCTCATGGACTTGGGAAAGTTGCTTCTTGCTTTGCTATGGTCAACCCTAGTTTCTTATAGACTTGTTACTTGTTGCAAATTTCTTTAGCTGCTTAAATACATAGCTTCCTACATCAATTTAATCGATTGCTTGAGCTACATATTCTTTAATGATATCAGTACTATTTTCTTATGGACTTTTGCTTTTTGCGAAATTCTTTAGTTGCTAAAATGCATAATTTCCTACATAAATTTCATCGATTGCTTTGATGCACGTTGCTTTGATGATTTCAGTCCTAGTTTCTTATAGACTTGAATGCATAATTATTTCTTATTTGCCTGAACGAATTGTTTATATTAACTCTGTCGCTCGCTCAATTAGCTTGGGAAGTTACTTATAGCTTGTATGATCACAGCCCTGGTTGCTTATGAACTTTGTGCTTGTTGTGACAATGCCAAGGTCTTTTAGATTACCTAGTTGCTTGCAGCAAAACCTGTTCCCAATTAGAAAGCTTAAGGAGCATTATTCATCCAGCAGACATTTCACTAGGACCCTGAATGATGGAATGATATTTCAGTTTCTGTACGAAATAAAACTAAAACGAAAACAACTAGTTGATGGATGTTGGAAATACCAGAAGACGTTTTGATTCCTTCTTACTTAGAGAAGGTTTTGATGTTTTATTGTGACTTAGATTCTACAATGCTCTTGTTTATATGATTAATGTTAATTAAATAGCATTTTACTTATTTAGCTCCGATTCAGCATTGAATCGTAACTGTACTAGAAAAAGAGGATGCTGAAGGTCAGCCATTTTGAAATACAATATCTAACTAGCCAATATGGCGGATACACCGAAAGTTACATTTCATCAATCGTAGGGAAAAAACTCATCCCTCATCTATCGAAACCTCCTGCACCATGCGTAATATCTAACATCACAAGTTTTTACATCACATTCAAACAGAAACAATGACGCTTAATACGATATATCTAGAGGAAATTTACGGTTTCTAGCATGTGGGTTGATACAAAGCACAAAGGCAGCACTGTAAATCGTCCTATATGAACTTCTCATCAAAAAGGGTCAGGATTTAATACGACATTGTGAACTATTTAATTCGAATATAACTTATGTTAAAGTAATGTACATTTGCTCACTAAGTCAAAATTCGATTTTTTACATTTTTTTCTACTATTATTTTCCCTACCCTGCCATTGTGATTTTAGACCAATCTCAACAAGTTCAATGTTTGGAAAGAAATGATTGGGAAGGCATTTAAAAGGCCACTGCATAAAGTGAATGATTCCTTCGTTTATCATTTTATTAAATGCTAGAGGGGTAGATTGAGGTTTTTATGCAGATTTCTGTTACAGTATGGAAGCACAAAAATCATTCAGTTAGATCTCATTGCCATTTAGGCCATCTGGTGCAGCAGGATTAGGGTGTTTGGCAATATGGTATTACATCATCAGGCTTGATAGAGCAGCAATTAATAAATGACTAAAATGATTAGATACCTAACCATTTAAATAGGGTTTAATATAATAGTGATGGCACAATGTTGTGTCTGCGTTATTTAGATCATATATGAATTTTGAGATTTGGCTTGAAAATGATGATATACTATGATAAACTTGAGGTATATCATGTACCATATGGCATATAGAATCATGAATATTACCAATAATTACCATTTTAATGCCCTCACCTCTCTCCTTTCTATGAATATATCATTAATTCGTATTCTGTTAGGTGAGGTTGACCAAGATGCAAGCAATAATGCTTACTGGGAAATAATAATGTTTGCTAGGGTCGATGCTCTGGATGTTATGGAATCTCATGTTATGGGCCTAATTCAGAAACTTTAGACATTCCTTTACATAAGTCTTTGATATGTATTGTTGAAACAATACTATGACAAGTTGTCTGCACCTTAGTTGCCTGCTTAATTGTTGCTAGTTGAAAATAGAGATATCATAGGCTATTCGACATTTTGCAAGAAGGTTAAAATACTCCTACCTGGAATATGGTGCCACAATCACCTTGCGAGTGTTCAGAGAGCATCTTTCTTGGAAACACTTTAGGCTGCATCAGCATGTTGTCAGTAATACACATTGCCTTTGGTAAAACACCGATCAAGTGATAAAGCAAAAATCATAAGATTGAATATGACATACCCTTTGGCTTTGCTGCTGATTACTCTGGTAAGAGCCAACACTCAATTCGTTTTGGAAACTCTGCACCACGCTGTTGATATCGAGTGGAGGATCGACAATGGAGCCAACCTGGTCATTCGGGTTGGATGACTGAGTAGGATACATTTTCATGGTGGAAACATGAATTAATATTTTCACGTCCCTTCTGCTGTTAGCTGGCAAGCATCCAAGTCGAGTAAAACACATTTGCTGAACACCTCAGAGCCTTGTTATCGATAACTATTGGTCGAAATCTACTCCTCAAGGCTTGGGTATGAGTCTAGCATCTGATTGGCCATCCACAATTAATCAGCGATCCCCACTTTAAAACCAGCGCTCTTCAGACGGACCCCATCGTTAAACTGGACGTTAATACAGCAGCCCTGGATGACCACATGGCAAACGAAAACGATACGTAATGTAGGCATTTGAATACTTAATTTTCCTTTCTTCTGTAAACTTCTAAATTTCCTGCTTCCTGACTTAAGCCCAGTTTGAAAAGCAATTGAAACCACGGCCTTCTTTCATTGTGAGATTGTCAGAACAACACCAACGGAAGCTGTTCAAGTTGTGAGTATCAACCACAACTCTCTCTAAAGGGAGCCCGACTTTAAATTGTTCATCAAAACACTGAGTTTTACAGGAAAGAAACCCTTTCAATAGAGGAACGCATCATCCGACTCGACACGGCCCCGACCTGTCCTGTCGTATGATGCGTACGATCAATTATGAGCTTTGTTTACTGTATGACTCACGAAAGTAAATCCAAAAGCTGGGTATAAGACGTACGTACATTCAATGCGATCAAGACAATAACTGAATCTTTAAGATTTATCATTTTTTCCATCAGCAACAATTCCAAGAGTATCAAGGGCCATAAAAGCCCAAACGATATATAACTCTAGGCCTCGATAAAATGAAATCATAAGCAACTAATGCTAGAAATTCAAGAGCTTGTATTATGCTGCATGATTTCATAATTAAAAGATGTCGTTTTGGTTTTTACCGTTCTTCTCACATTTGGGCTATGAATTAAAGCAGCCTGGAACATCTGGCAGTAATATGCTTTGCTTGCTTTTCAAAACTAAGCAACCCATTGGAAATCCAAATCATTTAAGCAACTTGGAGGGCTGGGGGCAAAATCTAGATGCTCATTGAAAAATGAGTTTAGTATGTTTACAAGATGGTGTTAGCCCTCGAAATTTCTACCGTCGAAGACGCTTTACACGTTTTTTTTTATAAGTAACTGCTTTATAAGCAAGTCAGTACTCGACAAGAAAAAAACTTAAGCAATTCAAAAAAGCTAAGCAATTTTGAGTACTCAAATTTGCCCTCCAGCTAAGCAATTTTTAGTACTAAGCTTGAGCTTGAATTGCTTATTGAAGAATGAGTGTACTTCTTTTGTCATATGATTTAAATCAGCTGGAGTATTTCTTACAACTATCATTTTACACTCATTCTTTTAAAAGAACCAGTAAAATCAATTTGAAGCTGGCTGTTCTTAAATATTCCTCTATTTTCTGCCTGAAATGTTCTTAAATTGTTCTTACTTTTACAGTGATTTGAAAGCCTTTTCTGCTATCAGTTTAGTGTTAATTGTTTAAAAGTTTGACTCTCTTACCCATTTAACACTATCTGTGTGCTGTACACAGCTTGTTTTGTAATTATTTCTCAGTCTTACGGTTATTTCGTAAAATGTTTATATTGAGCCAAAAATGGTCAGCTTCGGTTTGTTCTTAGCTTGTCCTTTAGTTTTGGAATATAAATAAAATTGTTCATTTAGAAAAAAAGAGTGTACACAAATCTATCATCGGACACGACACAACAGTCTCTATTCGTATCACCCGACATAAACTTGTTTCCTATCAACAGATTAGATGTTGAGTGTGATTCATTCACATAGTACTTCGTCATTACTAGAGTTCAAATGTACAGGAACAAAGAATAGTGTATAGAATACAAAGGTAACAAATAAACACCTTATAGAAATATAATGAGGATTTTATTCAGTTATCAATTCTTTTTACTGTGTTTGTTCAGTGCGTGTTTGATCTTTCAATGAGAATGAAAACTTCATCTTATACACTCTTTTTTTTTTATAAGAATAAATTTTATAAGAATATTGAGGCTCAAAATCAGTTAAATTTAAGAATATTTTAAGAATATTGTCAGGCTCAGATCTTATGGAAAAAATTTTAGGGAGTGTTGATGTGCTCTGTTTTATAAGAAACAAGGATATTGTTCTGTTACTTTAGCCTCCATGTTTGTAATACATACTGTATGTATGATTTTTTGGCATTTATGACAATAATAACAATTTATTGCTATATCCGTGTTTTCTGCCGTAAGAATAATTTAAGAATATTCCGAGGCTCAAAATAGCAAAAAATTAAGAATATCGAGGCTCAGAAAAAAATTAAGTATTCTTATAAAAAAAAAGAGTGTATTTCTAATTGTTATTATTGACCAGTAGAGAAAATATTTCCACTCTTTTTTTCTATAAGAACAATTTTATAAGAACACCAGCCTCAAATTCGGCCAAAACTTAAGAACAAGCTAAGAACAAACCAAAGCTGAACATATTTACTCAATACAGAAAATTTAAGAAATAACCGTAGGACTGAGAAGTAATTAAAAAACAAGCTGATATACAGCACACAGATGGTTTAGAGAGTCAAACTTTTAAACAATTAACACTACTGATAGAAAAAGGCTTCCCAATCATTGTAAAAGTATGAACAATTTAAGAACATTTCAGGCTGAAAAAAGAGGAATATTTAAGAACAGCCAGCTTCAAATCAATTTTACTGGCTCTTATAAAAAAAAGCGTGTATATCAACAATCAATTGAATAATGTCTTATGAGAGCACACTCAAGTAGATTGAAGCTCGATCTCTAATGGAAAATAAAAGCGAACATCAGAGCCTCGGTCAGATTTTCTTGATCTCAATTAAAAACAGTGCACCTTGAGCAATGTGTAGATTAGAGATCCAAAGTTTTCCTTTTCTGTTCATGTATCTGTTTGTTCAAGGCATGTTCTTTCAATTATTAACTTCATTCATTTACAGAAATTGATTGTAAGACGATTATAGCTACAAAAGAAATATGCGCGCATTTTTATAAGGGACCATTACACGGAGTAGACACCTTAAGATATAAAGAATTTGGAAACTGTTGTACTGTGTTCTGAATATCTTAAGAAACTCCTGAAATTAGCAAAATATGTAATTGAATAGTGATACACTTCTATTTTCAGTGGGTTTTATAATCATTTTGCCTCAAAACTCTTCTAATGCAAACAAGGAAATTGAACCGAAGCTCTAAAAGGAGGTAGCCTTTAGATAGCCCGTAGACAACGTTCTCCTGGTTCCTTCCTCTACTTTCGTACCAGACTGGAAAACCAGTACTTAGATGGTTGTTTTTTATTATTTTATTTTTCATCAGCCATATTTGAAAACCAGGTTTGTTATCCAGTTTTGTTATCGATGTGCTGTATTTTTTGTAATTTTCAGGATTGAATCTAATGAAATTATTAGCACTATGAAATTGGAATTTCATTGAGTTGAAACTGAGACAGAACAAAATTAATCAGTTAAATGCTACTGGCTACAAACAAACAAATTTGTCTTCCTGGAAATAATTGCAGGTTTTCCAAACTTGAGCTCATTTTGATAATAGTGTAACGAGGATATATCCTCTGGCAGAATCTCTGGAAATATTATCTTACTAAGAAAAGGAATATTTAATGTTCCTTAAAGTATATAAGCTGAGCTGAGTTTGAGAATAGAGAAGAGTAGCTCAATTCTATGTTGCTACCATTAAGTGATTGCCTATGTGCTTATTGTCAATTTGCTTAATGTGCATGGAATTCCTATTTCGCCTTTTAAAATGTTGAATACCATCAAATGATTGCCTATGTGCTTTTTGTAAAGTTGCTTCATGTCCATGGAAACTCCCAATTCGCCTAGTTAAATGTTAATACCATCAAATGATTGCCTACCTATTATATAATTGTAGGTTTTTAGGAATGTTGCGAGTTTATATAGCTAGAGACAATCTCATAGCAGAGTCTCTTAAAGTATTTACTTGAAAGTATTGTAAATTACTTAATGTTCATTGAATTTTAAATGAGACCAGAAGAGCATTACCTACTTAAATACTACTGAGATGAAACAATTGACTACCTACCTCAGCATTATTGTAGATTATTACAAGTGATCTTGATTAGCACAGAAGCAATCTCTAGCAGTATCTCTGAAAGTATTCATTTGATAGTATTATTAAGTACTAAATGTTCATGGCAATGTACATGAGAGCAGAAGAGCATTGCCTACTTAATGCTGCTAACATGAAGTTATAGCCTATATTGGCATTATTGTAGGTTTTAAAATAATCTTGATTAGCAAAGAAGCAATCTCTAGCAGTGTCTGAAAGTATTCATTTGATAGTATTATTAAGTACTAAATGTTCATGGCAATGTACATGAGAGCAGAAGAGCATTGCCTACTTAATGCTGCTAACATGAAGTTATAGCCTATATTGGCATTATTGTAGGTTTTAAAATAATCTTGATTAGCAAAGAAGCAATCTCTAGCAGTGTCTGAAAGTATTCATTTGATAGTATTATTAAGTACTAAATGTTCATGGCAATGTACATGAGAGCAGAAGAGCATTGCCTACTTAATGCTGCTAACATGAAGTTATAGCCTATATTGGCATTATTGTAGGTTTTAAAATAATCTTGATTAGCAAAGAAGCAATCTCTAGCAGTGTCTGAAAGTATTCATTTGATAGTATTATTAAGTACTAAATGTTCATGGCAATGTACATGAGAGCAGAAGAGCATTGCCTACTTAATGCTGCTAACATGAAGTTATAGCCTATATTGGCATTATTGTAGGTTTTAAAATAATCTTGATTAGCAAAGAAGCAATCTCTAGCAGTGTCTGAAAGTATTCATTTGATAGTATTATCAAGTACTAAATGTTCATGGAAATGTACATGAGAGCAGAAGAGCATTGCCTACTTAATGCTCCTAACATGAAATTATAGCCTATATTGGCATTATTGTAAGTTTTAAAATAATCTTGATTAGCAAAGAAGCAATCTCTAACAGAGTATCTGAAAGTATTCATTTCATAGTATTATAAATTACTTGATATTCATGGAATTGTGCATGAGAAGGGGATTGCCTACTTAAATCCTGCTAATATGAAATGATTACAGCTATTAGCATTATTATAGCTTTTTAAAGTGATGTCGATTAGCATAGAGCCAATCTTTAGCAGAGTATCTAAAAATATTCATTTGATAGTATTATAAGATACTGATATAATATGTTCATGGCATTGTATATGAGAGCAAAAGAGTATTGACTACTTTAGCCATT